>JALMGA010000020.1:9060000-10432500 GCA_023333525.1 Aspidoscelis tigris stejnegeri
CTATGTGACACAGACCCTCTCTGTCCCAGTGAACCCCAGAGGGTCCCTCCAAAGCCAAACAAAGACCGTCTAAGAATCATAGAATCATAGAGTTGGAAGGGGCCTCTAGGGTCATAGAGTCCTGCTCAATGCAGGATTTCCTAAATTGTCCCAGGCAGATGTAGGTGCTGCAGCCTCTGCTTGAAGACCTCCAGGGAAGGAGAACCCACAACCTACGTCAGGTCGGGAATGCATGCATGAGGGAAGGACAGCAAAACTCTCACCAGAACCGAGAGTGGATGTGCGCTCCCCTTGCTGATGTTCATTACACATTAACCAATTCTCATGATACTCACTGGTCAGGAAATTCCAGCATCTGGCTCTTGATCTTGCTATGTAAACTTAGAATCCGCTCATCCATAAAAGGGCACTGGAATGCAAGGAGATAGTATAAGAGAACTGGCCATCTTGGGGCTAATTTGGGACCTCCTACAAAGGATTCTGGGTACAGTGGTCTCATGATAACTGAAAAGTGTTACACTTCTACAAAATGGCAGAAATTCCAACATTCATATATATATATAATATATCACAACTGCTGGAGAACATGGTTTTCTGACCCTTCCTCTCACTTGGGAAAGAAGGTTTAGTAGTGTGACCGCGATGTCTTTTTATCTGCCATGTTTTTAAATTCCTTGTAGACTGCATAGAGTCCCTGGAAATCCATGCTATATAAATCTAATAAATAAATAAATTACCTGCCCAAAGACAAAGCAGTAAAGGGTGATTCCCATGGCCCAAACATCTAAAGCCTTAAAAACAGGAGAAGAAAGAAAAGAGAAAAATCAACGTGTCGGCCATCGAAAAGGGAAGCTTGCCTTTTACAGGAGGAAAATAAAAACAAATCAGGCAAAGTTCTGGAGAAATGAGTATGGAAAGGCTGGATCCCACCCGCCCTCACCATCTCCTTCCTGATAACAGAGTCACAGAACTGTGGCATTTGGAAAAGACACACCGGTCGGCTTTGCACGCCAGCCTTTGGAAACTCACAGAAGAGCAAAAATCCAGAAAACGTCTCGTATCAAAGGTTCGCGGGGGTGAAATTCATCAGATTCATAACACCCCTCTTTAGCTGAGTCCACGCCTTGTCATGGGGCTTCTGCACCCTCATTTTGACATTGCAACATTATGTGCCATTGATGTATGGATTTAGGGTTGTCCAAAAGCTGTCCAGTTCCTGAAATAGCAGCATCGTCAGCACAGATGCCTTCAGCCCCGGACAACTTCTTGGAAGAGGGGCCACGGATCCAGTGTTGCGGGTGTTTCTTACATTTTAAGGAAACACAGCTTAACTCTTTCTACACCATTGCTAAGTCCAACAGCATATGGCAAGAACAGTCTAAACTTTTACACATATAAACAAAGGAAGGAATCGTGAAAGATCAACCACAGTTTGTTTGTTATATGTTATTTATATTGAATGAATGTTGATCTTCTCTCTACTAATCAGACAGAGCAGAATGGATTTCTGGCCTTAGGCTGGCAGGAAGACACAGACGTTGAAAAAAGTGCTCTCAGCTCTCTTCCACAACGTACCTTTCCGGAAAATATTTTCCTAGTTTCTGAGAGCGTCTCTGGAGCCATGAATGCTGGGGTGCCAACCGTGTTTGTCAGCAGGGCATCCGTCCCTTTGAATTCGTTGCTCACGCCAAAATCAGCTATTTTGATGTGGCCATCTTCACCCACTAACAGATTGGAAGGCTTAATGTCCCGGTGTATGATTTTTTGGTAATGCACTGGAAAAGAAGAAGAAGAAGAAGAGTTGGCTTTTCTATCCCATTTTTTCTCATCCTTTAAGGGGACTCAAAACTGCTGACAAGCCTTCTGTTCTTCTCCCCACAATAGACACCCTGTAAGAGGAGCTGTGAGAGCTCAGAAAGAGCGATGTGACTGGCCCAAGGTCCCCCAGCTGGCTTTGTGGAGGAGTGCGGAATCAAACCCGGTATTCCCAGATAAGAGTCCGGCTCCTTAACCACTAGACCAAACTGGAAGGAAGACAGAAGACATGCGAAACTGTCAAATATATACAAGAGCTAGTTTATTTTAGAAAGCAGCTCTCTGTTTCTTATTATGTATTTATTTTATTGAGGACATCTTTATACCACTTTCCATTTTAAGAAAAGTAAACCTTAAAGGAGTTTACAGAACATCAAGAATAAGGGTAAGAAGAAAGTAAAAAAAGAAGAAGCAGTTAACTATATTAGTCCAGGGGACATAAAGAAACACCCTGGTCTCATCCCCATGATCAAAATACTGGGAGGCGAACCTGAGTTCCTCTAATCTGGACTACATTCAGGGCAAACGGCACGGATCCCCCCCGCCTTTCCAACTGTTCTCGCTCCGAATTAGGAGGCAAGCAAGTATTATCCCCTTCAGTCAAGCCCCTTGGCTGGAACTCACAATATTCAATGCCTTTGATTAAGTCCTGGAAGTAGAAACGAGCCTGATCTTCCGTCAGAGGCTTCAGGTTTGGAATCTCCATCACAGGTCTAGGAGATGAAAACAGGATTTGGGCTCAAAGACAGATTTTTTTGACAGATCCGAAGAGGAGCCAATGACAAACAGGCACAGAAGGACATGGAAAAGAGATTCTAGGTATAATTAAGAATCTAAGCCAAAGGAGGAGCCTTTATTTTATTTTATTTATTTATTATTTACATTTCTATCCCGCCCCATACCCGAAGGTCTGTGGGCGGGTAACAACCGTTAAAACAACAGATTAAAAGCAGAATATACATTAAAAGCACTTTTTTAAAAAAAATTAACACATCTAAAACAATACACAGCACGTTTAAAATGCTGGTATCTGTGTTGGGATGGGAAACACGATCATCTCAGCCAAAAGCCAGGGGTAAAGCCTTGCAGGGTATATTACCTGCAGATCTGTATGGGGTTACAAGCCAAAGGAAAATGATTTTAATGCCCTGAACATTGGATAGACCGGTGATGGCCAACCTATGACACGTGTGTCACAGGTGATACACCAAGCCCTTTTGGGTGACACACCTGGTCACCCTGGCACCTGGGCATGTAGTGCTTGCTTGTTCTTGAAGTGTATGAAATACCAACTTTCAATTGAATATTAGCAAACGAAATTCAGCAACAAAAGTCACTAATGTAAAGAATTATTTGTTTTTGCTTTTAATAAAATATTACTAGAGCTACAAAATTCACAAAATTATGGATATTTCTAGATGTGACACAGCACCCGAGTTAAGCGAGGTTTTCTTGCGAATTCTGACACACCGAGCTCAAAAGGTTCGCCATCACTGGGATAGACCGTTGCCACCCATAGTGCCAGGGCCTCCCCTGCAGTTCAGGAAAACCACCTGGATTAAATCAGCTCTGTGCAAAACACACAGGACACGGAAGATGTGCAGATGGTCTTTCTAAGTGGGGAATAATTCCACCCCCAATATGGGACTGCAGAGAGCGAAGATAAACAATGCAGCATATCGTGAGAGAATGCCAAAACCGAAGGTATAGCGGGAAGCTGTTTGGTCTCCTGACGGTGATAAAAGGCGCAGTAGACGATATCTGTGATTTCGATAAAAGTTTGTGATTTTACCAGGGGATCTCTCCAGACTTTCCCTGCTTTCTAGCTTGTGTTTTGTTACTTTATTAATGCATTACACTATGGATTTCTCATGCGCTAAATAAATAAATAAATACATTTTGTATATAAATAAATAAAAATCAGCAACCTCAACATGCTTACCCCTTTTTCACGAGTTCAAACACTGAAACAAGAGAAAGAAGCGATTAGAAGAAAAGGAAACAATTCTGTTTTCATAGAAAAACGGCTGCACTGAAACGTATTTCAAATATAGCCTGTCTGCTGGTTTATCGTTTGCGTTTACAAGTCATAACAGCTGGGTTGTATGTAACAGAGAAGGTGTGCACAACCTTTCAGCCATAAAATTTGCCCTAGTTTCATTATATAAAGTGAGAGGCTCAGTTTTAGAGGTAGGCATCATCTGAATGGCCTGTAGCAGAGCGTTGCTGGTTCAATCTCCGGTCTCTCCCTAGAATTTGGCAATGGCAAACCACTTCTATATCACTGCCAAAAAAACTGCACAGAGAGGCCCATAGAGTCTGGGCGTGGCTGTAGCTCAGTGGTGATGCAAGCAGACCGGACAGCAGAGGGCTGCTGGTTCGATCCCCAGCCTCTCCCTGGAAGTAGGCAATGGCAAACCACTTCTGTATCTCTGCCAAGAAAACTGCATAGTGGGACCCAGGCAGTCAAGCAGGAATGGGACACATCTCTACGCTACCTGAAGATAACCTGCCCCAGTTTTCTCACCCATTTAAGAAGAGAGCTGTGACTAGCCCAAGGTCACCCAGCTGGCTTCATGGAGGAGGGCAGAATCAAACCCAGTATTCCCAGATAGGAGTCTGGCTCCTTAACCACTAGACCAAACTGGAAGCTCCAGAGCAGCTGTGTCCATGGCGTCACCAGGGTTCAAGACCTGGCGCAACAGCACCTAACAACATGCTCTCAATCAAACAACCTCCACTTCATGAGCCAGTTTGGTCTAGTGGTTAAGGACCGAGACTCTTATCTGGGAACACCGGGTTCGATTCCCCTCTCCTCTATGAAGCCAGCTGGGTGATCTTGGGCTAGTCACAGCTCTCTTCTGAGCTCTCACAGCCCCACCTACCTCACAGGGTGTCTGTTATGGGGAGAAGAACAGAAACTTTGTCAGCTGCTTCGAGTCCCCTGAAATGGGTGAGAAAAGTGGGGTAGAAAAGCCATATCTTCTTCATCATCATCTTTCTTAATAAATGCTGAGCAATGATAAGGCACAGGGTAAAGTACTAGGCTTTGAAGGCTGGTTCAGAAACGCGGTCCTCACTTGCATTGAACAATGTGAAACAAACACCAGATGGTCCAAGAGAGTGAAAATATGGAGCAGCCGTCCAGCATCTATTTTGGTCTCCCTTCCATCTGGAACTGGCCTTTTGGGGAGGAAGGATTCCTGCGGATAGCCATCGGGGATTCTTAAGCTCTATCCCACACATAAGATCTGTGGCTGCAGACAGGTGTAGAGTTTATACCTTTGTAGTTTACACCTTTGGCCCATCCAATGGCTCATTTCGCATACATATTCAATAGCTTACAGTCTCTGCTTTTTGCAGAATCACGCGTACCGAAAATTGAGCTTCATCCAAACAGCACTTATTTAATCCACATTATCTGGATAATCTGGACTAAAGAATGGGTGATCTGGAATAAAATGTGTCTGGATGCCAAGCGGCCGGCTTAGGTTAAAATCAGCCTAATAATTAGGGCCTGAGTACTGTTATCACCTTTTAGCCACCCTTCCACGTTGTTCCCTACCTCCTCTAACCTTTGTCCAGAACTCTGTGGTAGTGAATTCTCCCTTCGCTGGAGATCTTCAAGCAGAGGCTGGACCTACAACTGTCTAGGATGGTTTAGGAAATCCTGCATTGAGCAGGGGGGCGGACTAGATGACCCTGGAGGTCCCTTCCAACTCTAGGATTCCATGATCTTCCATGCAATTGCCTAACGGCAGCAGGAAAAAAATAAAGACATGCTGCTATCATTTGTGTCAAATAATGTGAAGGTCACAGGGGCCCTGCTGGTAAAGAAAGCAAGGGCCCCAATGTTGCTAGCTGAGATTGAAACCCTACATGCATCAGTCTGAGTAGCCACTCAGACTGGATGTGTGCTGTCTTGATGCCAGGTAGCCTGGGCACTCTGGCACCCCTGTGCCCAGGCAAAAGACACCCCTTTTAAAACCTGTCGCATCACATGGGCAGTGTAAATTCAACCAGAATTGGATCTGGACATCTGCAGAGAGAGCATCTGGCAGGGCACTGGGGGGTCCTTCATTGAGAAATGGCAGAACATGGCGGCTGTTGGCTGGCAATCCACCTCTGTGCCCAATTAGCAGGGCATCGTCCACATGGCCACCTCCCACTAATGCGGACACAGCCATAAACAGTCCTTTGAGCACCTCTGCTCTTTTTTATACCAGAAGTAGACACATTTTTACGGTGCGGTAAAGGCAGGGGCTTGTCTACCATTGTAAGAGACTGAATTCCTGCCAGTCGAGAGTGGGTGGTGCAGTCACCAAAAAGGCCCTGGAGACGGGAAGAGGGCGTGCTTACCCATGTACAGGTGGTCTTCACTGGGGTCATCTAGCACCTGTTAAGGCAACAGAAATAAATAAATAAGACCAACAGACAGGCCCATAATGGCTGATTTAATGCACATGTCAAGCAGACTTTATAAGAGCCCCACAGCATGCCCCGTGATAGAGAGGACCCATTCAGACATGGGGAATACGGCACCATCACGGCTCCTCTATCTCCCACTAAAAAGCATGAAAACCTATGGATGGACAGCCTGGCGCAGGTGGTAGCTAGAAGTTAATAATGGGATTTCCCAAGCATTTTCAAGAGAGCTAAAGTAAACAGAGGCAATTTTTCCCCTTCCTTTTCCCTAGTGAGCCAGTTTGGTCTAGCGGTTAAGAAGCTGGACTCTTAAAACTGGGAATCCCGCGTTCGATTCCACCCTCCCCCATGAAACCAGCCGGGTGACCTTGGGCTAGTCACAGCTCTCGTCTGAGCTCTCACACCCCACCTACCTCACAGGGTGTTCTGTTGTGGGGAGAAGAACAGAAGGTTTGTCAGCAGCCTTGAGTCCCTCCCACCTCCCAGCTGCTCCACCCCTGTGGTTGGGGGTCTCCACAACATGAGGAACTCCATTAAGGGGTCGCAGCATTAGGAAGGTTGAGAACCACTGGTCTAGTGGTTAGGGAGCCGGACTCTTATCTGGGAATACTGGGTTCTATTCCACCCATGAAGCCAGCCCGGGTGGCCTTGGGCTAGTCACAGCTCTCTTCCAAGCTCTCACACCCCACCTACCTCACAGGGTGTTCTGTTGTGGGGAGAAGAACAGAAGGTTTGTCAGCCGCTTTGAGTCCCCTTAAACGGGTGAGAAAAGCAGGGTAGAAAAGCCAACTCCTCCTCCTCTTCTTCTTCTTCTTCTTCTTCTTCTTCTATCGCTCCCTCCTGCCCCATAATATTGGGGCCAATTTCGCACTTCCATGAAAGGAGCAGGATGAAGCAACGATGACTATCGCTCGCACTTGGACCGCTAGTCAACGTTACAGGTGTCCCTACCCCACCCCGCAATCGGATACGTATCTTGATTCAATTGCGGGGCTGGTCCTCTTCAGGGCGCTGCCAATTTGGCTGTGGCGCCCTGCGCAACGGCGCATGCGTCAGCACCGTTGCCTGGACGACGCTGATGCTCTGTACACGTGCGTGATTATGGAACATCTGGGAAGGCAGGGGGACCTGGAGGCTCAAGGTGCGCATGCTCTTGCCCAGAACTTCCCCAACCATGCGCTACGGGCTGTAGTGCCAATAGGCCTGAGGCTGCTACTGTTGTCTTCAGTATTTTACAGCTTTAGTGCGCTTCTTACACAGGTTTATTGTTTTGTTTTGCACACCCCCACACCCAAAAGGATGGTAAAGGTGGCAACAGAAATTCCACAATCAATAAATCAATAAGAAAATAAATATAAATGTCAGCTTTTATCTCAAGAAGCCTCCAATGCCCATATCGCGCGCGCCATCCTCTGAAAACCTCCCCTGGTTTTACAGGAAGCATTGAAAGGGGGGGGGACCCATTCCCCCCCACCCCCAGGCGTCTCTGTTTGCAAGCAGCGTGCGTGGGCGCAGGTACATTTTGCCATGGCAATTTCAGCACGGTGCTTTCTCCCTCGTGGGCAAAAAGATAAGATGTATAAGGCATGAAAAAGATGCAACAGTAATACTGGAAATGATTTCTGCAAAAGATTGTGTACGCAGCATGATGCAATAACCCAGCGAGCCTTTAGGGAGGGCAGCAATAGATTAGATGCACTCACTGTGCCAATAAAGCTGGTGCGTCTCCTAGGAGAGGCTTGCAAGAAATCTCACATTTGCTTTCCTTTCTCTTCAGCTCCTTGGGAAAATGAATCACTGCTTCCACAGTGTCTCAGCTTCAAAGCCTGTTTAGAGTATTGGGCTCTGTCTCCGTCTATGGTAGGGGTGGTCACTCATGGGAGGAGGTATTGGGGTCCTGCCCTAGGTGGGGTGTGACCCCAGGGAGACCCAGAATGAAAAGGGTACAGGGAGAACA
The DNA here is from genome assembly GCA_023333525.1 of Aspidoscelis tigris stejnegeri. Classification (NCBI taxonomy): domain Eukaryota; kingdom Metazoa; phylum Chordata; class Lepidosauria; order Squamata; family Teiidae; genus Aspidoscelis; species Aspidoscelis tigris. Next base: position 9,068,198 of record JALMGA010000020.1, read on the forward strand.
TTTTTTTAAGGCCACCTCTCAAGGAGAGAAGAGTTGGCTTTCATACTTTGTTTTTCGCACCCTTAAGGGGACTCAAAAGCGGCTGACAAACCTTCTGTTCTTCTCCCCCTAGCAGACACTCAGTGAGGTAGGTGGGGCTGTGAGAGCTATTTCTATGATTTGAGAAGCCAATTTCATTTCCATTACCAGTAAAAAAAAAGAAAGATAAGAAAGATAACGATCATGATGATCATCCTTAAGAAGAGAAAGTAATCTAGATGGTAATTTAGACCAACCCTGCAAATTGCAATACTTGCAATATGTTTAGACGAGCACAACACTGGGATTCAGCCACTCTTAGCCAAGCAGGATGGGTCTTAAGCATAACAGGAGTTTGCTTAACTCCACACTTCTAGTGGTTAGGGAACCGGACTCTTCCCTGGGAATACTGGGTTCCATTCCGCCGCCCCCCATAAAGCCAGCTTGGTGATTTTAGGCTAGTCACAGCTCCCTTTCTGAGCTCTCACAGCCCCACCTGCCTCACAGGGTGTTCTGTTGTGGGGAGAAGAACAGAAGGTTTGTCAGCAGCCTTGAGTCCCCTTAAATGGGTGAGAAAGGCGGGGTAGAAAAGCCACAACTCATCTTCTTCATCCTCTTTGCATCCTTCATCCTCTTTGCATCCTTTGCATTCAGTTCGTACCGAATCGAATGTTAGAGAATTTGTATTCATTCAAATAGACAGTGATGTTTCTAACGTTGCTTCCTGGGATGAGCCTCACCTCCACCAGCTTGACCACGTTGGGGTGGTCGAGTTTTTTCAAAATGGCGATCTCCTGGTAGACTTGCTCAATGGGGCCCTTGGGCTGGCAGAAGCCCTCCACAGGGGACTTGGCGCCACGAGGGGGTGGGCGGCCTGTTAAAGAGAACACGAGACATGCAAGGAGAGGTGTGGTAGTTGCAGCATTGAGAAGATCCAAAACCGCTCGCAAGATGGCGGACACAAATGACGCTGTGGCTTTTCTCTACTGGTTTATCGCCTTTGTTAAAAAAGCACAAGCCAATTTAGGATGGTATAACGTTTCTTAAAAGACAGCAAGGAGCGTGAAACAAAAGAGCCCACAAATTCTACCCATCTCTGCTCGTTGCCTGGAAGCAAGTTGGAATTAAAAAGTCTAATGCAGTATAAAGCAAATCAGATAAGAGGAGCCCTGCTGGACCAGGCCACGGTCCATCTAGTCCAGCACCCCGTCTCACACAGTGGCCCACCAGTTGCTTCTGGGCATCTCAAGCAGAAGACAAAGACAAACCCTCACCTGCTCTTGAATCCCTGCAAATGGTCTTTAGAGGCATGCTGCCTGACCTTCCAATCTAGAGGTGGTACCTTGGAATCAATACTAGATAAGAACATACAGGGATCCCTGCTGGATCAGGCCACAGGCCATCTAGTGCAGCATCCCATCCCACCCAGTGGCCCACCCAGTTGCTTCCAGGCATCTCAAGTAGAAGAGAAAGGCAAAACCTTCACCTGATCCCCACTTCCTGCAAATGGCCTTTGGAGGCCTCCTGCCTGTCTCCGAGTTCCTCTCAAACTTCACAAAAGTTCCACTTCCGGAACACAACTGACATAATCCATCATGGCAGCTCTTAGTGTGGCAGCCCCAAATAAGTGGCTTTTAAAACTCAGATTATTATTTAAGACTCATGCAGCCCTACTGATATTTAACACCCTCCATCCATCTTTAACCCATTAATTCCCTTGCTTCATGGCAGAGGCGTCCGGGCGATGTTCTTCCTTGTACTCACGTGGAAAGCCTGCTTGTCTCATCAGTTTCTTTTTGGAAAGCACCTTCATTGCCTGCGAGGAAAACAGATAGAGTCAGACCCCCGTATCCACGGATTCAGTAACCACGGTTACTAGATCAGACCCCCCATCACCTGTGGGCACCATAAGGGAAAAGCACCAAGAACCAGAAGGCCTATCTCAGCCTCCATAGAGCATTGGGATGGCTACGTGACACCACCGAGACCATCCCAAAATATAAGGGGGCGTGTGGGAGGCGTACGGTGGTGTTGCACATCTATTCCTACACTCTCCAGAGGCAGCCATAGGCCTTCCGCAATTATCCACGGTTTCAGGTAACCACGGTAGGAGCCAGAACGTATCCCCAGTGGATATGGGGGTCTGACTATACCGAAAACAAGCTTGGAGAAAAGTCAGGGAGAAAACAACCAAACATGTTTTCAGGGATTGATGTGGAGGGCGCTGCTACGGGGCTGGGAGAAGCAGTGAACAAAAACTGCTGCCAAAGGACTCCATGATCTGACGCGGGGAGGGTGGGGTTTGAATTGCCCACCCCAATGAAGTCAGGGTATGATGGTGCTGACTGCATCGGGAGAGGGCTCTGCTCAGGGGAGGAGAGAGGGGAGGGCGTCCCTCCCTTGCCGGGCCCTGAAGAACAGGAGTGAGTCCACATTATAATGTAACTGTGGGAACACACACACAAAAAAAGACCTCACAGCTAATTAAAAATACCCTGGTTTAAAACTGAATTAAATTGCCCAGTGGGAGCTTGGCCTAGGGGGACATAATTTCAACCAGCGTGGCTGGTCAAGCAGGAAAGCTCTGCTAGAATTTCTTCTCCCTAACTAATCAAGGCAAAGGATCTCCACATGGTCTCCCATCCCACTCTCTGGTTTAAAGGCCCCTACTCACATAGTAAGTGTTGTCGTCTTCATTGTACGCTAACTTCACAACCCCATAGGAGCCCTACGGAGAGACAAGACCAACACACCGTAGGTTACAGGCCAGGAGAAACGCCATCGAAAACGGAAGGGATTCTGAGACACCGCGGCAAGGATAAGAAGAATATTTTTACAGGGGAACCCCCCTAGAGCTGTCCAGCTGGTCTGTTTGTTTTACAACTGTATTTGCATCAGTTTAATTATTTGTCGGCTGCCTATATTGTCATAGGACAAACATAAATAAATAAAGTTTTGGACTCCATTTCCCATGAAGCCTGAACAACATGTCCATATGGAGGTACTGTATTTAATCTGTCCTCGACCAGAACAGAATTTTATGTATGGCATGACAAAAAACAACAACCAAAGATGACAAAACCAATTAAAAGCAATTAGGTTTAAAGGGCTTAACCTGCAAAAATCTATCCATCTATCCATCCGTCCGTCCATTTAATAAATTTATATCCCTCCCTTCACCAAATGGTCCCAGGGTGGGTTACAATAAGAATAAAACATATCAAATAATAAACATAATTAAAAATACCACCCCTTCCCTCCCTCCCACATCCACCCTCCCTCCCTAACAGGACAGCACCCTAAGGAAGCTATTTAGGGGTAGATATATTTTCACCAGGCGCTGAAAAGTATACAGTGCGGGTGCTTGGTGAACCTCAAGAGGGAGGCTGTTCCAGAGTCTAGGGGCCACCACAGAGAAGGCCCTCTTGCATGTCCCTATACCTCGTACATCTGCAAGAGGAGGAACTACAAGAAGTCCCTCTCCTTGAGAAATCAGTTATGTTATATATAAAATAAAACCTTAATCTGTGACCAAGCCTTAAAAAGAAAAACGTATCCAAACTGCTCATGGACTCCTTGCTGCCATGAAAACCTTTTGCAGGGGAAATTATGTCACAAGCTGTCAAAGGCTTCTAGATGATTGCTCTCTAACAACTATTTTAGCACTCTGCCCTCAGATTTCACAAGGATCGCGGAGACATCATAACAGCAAACATCATCACCTTTCCAATTTCATCTTTCAGCGTGTACTGATTTAGCTGCACGCAGTCCTGGGAGAGAAGAGAAGAGACAAGAGGTTACAATGCGGATTATACAATGCGATAATGTATCCTTAGATAAGAAAGAGGCGTACCAGGACCGTATGAGCAAAATCACCACAGAACCCTGGTGGCCATCCACACCTGAGTTTTAATACAATTTCAGTCCACTTTCAGAGTGAGAAAAACATATCAGCGAAGCAACTGTTGGCCAGTTTGGTCTAGTGGTTAGGGAGCCGGACTCTTATTTGGGAATATCGGGTTTGATTCCGCCCTCCCCCATGAAAGCCAGCTGGGTGACCTTGGGCTAGTCACAGCTCTCTTCTGAGCTCTCACAGCCCCACCTACCTTTCTGTTGTGGGGAGAAGAAAAGAAGGTTTGTCAGCCACTTTGAGTCCCCTTATATGGGTGAGAAAAGTGGGGTAGAAAAGCCAACTCTTCTTCTTCTATCCACATTATCAAACCCAAAGGTAAATGTTCAGGTTAAAAGAAAACTTGTCACTTAGAGTCACAGGACCATAGAGAGAGTCACAGGACCATAGAGTTGAAAGGGACCTCCAGGGTCATCGAGTCCAACCTCCTGCTCAATGCAGGATTTGATAAACCATCCCAGACGGATGTAGGTCCAGCCTCTGCTCAGAGACCTCCTGGGAAGGAGAGCTCACAGCTCATTCCCCGGACTGATTTCCCTTACAGTCAGGATTTTTCCCCCTAATATCTAATCTGTATTGACTTCTCTGTCCAGGAGACATATCCTATTATCCTGCACTTTATTGATTTGCTTACACGCCCCTTCTTTTTAAAGTTTGCCTCTGTCAATAATAAAACTGATTGCTTTATTAATTGGTGAAGATTTTGACCTGTCTTTTATGCAAGCAAGGAGTTTGGCTGGGTGTTCTATTTATATATATATTCCCATTCCAATTTATTTTTCTTAAAAGCTGATCTCTTTCTTTCGCTGTAATAAAATGGATTGATTGATTGACAGATTGGCTGCTGAAGCTTTTTAGTGGCTGCAATAAAATGTGATGCTAGTTGGGGGACATCTCCACAATCTGCAGTGGGAAACCTCATTAATGCTCATTCCCATAATCCCACAGACAACAGGAAATTGCCTTCATAGAAACCTGGGACTTTCTACACTCCAAAGCCCAGATTGTGGGACCCAGTGGCCTGGAACAATGCCATCTACAAAGCAATGTGGGCTTTGGGTCCGGCCTCTGAGGGCTCCAAAGTGCTAGGAACAAAGGGACTCATTCCACAGGGCACTTTGGTTAACCACCAAAGTGGGTCTCCAACAGTCCTGAACATGGAGGCATGCATTCTGCATGCCTCTGTGTTTGGATCGAGGTCTGGAGGATCTGTTTGATCAGGTCTATTAGCAATACAGATTTTAAAAATATATATACCCTGCATTTCTCACCCTTTTAAGGGGCCTCAAAGCGGCTGACAAACCTTCTGTTCTTCTCCCCACAACAGAACACCCTGTGAGGTAGGTGGGGCAGTGAGAACTCAGAAAGAGAGCTGTGGCTAGCCCAAGGCCACCCAGCTGGCTTCACATAGGAAGAAAAAGAGTTGGTTTTTATATCCCACTTTTCTCACCCTTAAGGGGACTCAAAGCGGCTGACAAACCTTCTGTTCTTCTCCTGTGAGGTAGGTGGGGCAGTGAGAACACAGAAAGAGAGCTGTGACTAGCCTAAGGTCACCCAGCTGGCTTCACAGAGGAGTGTGCACTCAGACTGTGAGACTAGCAAATAATAGTCGAACACCCTAACCACAAGACCAAACTGGCTCACGGGTCCCTTGATCTAGATTATGCTCTATCCCGCATAGATGGTACATTTCGAGGTGGGCAGGGCCTTTCTTGGGCCTGTCTACCATGGAAAAGGTAGGCCCATAGTCTTACATGGTTGACCATACCATAGAGGAGCACATGAGAAAGGCCTTCTATGTGGCAAGAAGAAATCCCAGCTTTCCCCTCAAAAAAATAAAGCCAGGACTTTAGGCTATTTTAGGACCGCGGGCTCTTCTCGACAGCTGCAAAATGTGTCCATGGCATGCCGAATCGGCGCAGAGGAGAGAAAGTATTGTTAGGAAATAATGGTACCCTCTAGGGCAGCCGCACTACGACCTGTGGTCAAGTGCGTCTGACCGCCCCGCACCTCTGTGCAATCGTATGTTGCATTTTTAAGCATCTCTGGGTTGCCCTAGAATCTCTGGAAATGCAGCACACCACACTCTGTCATGGGTTTTATTGCACTCATGAGCTCTCAAGCACCAGGCAATAACATCTGAGCTTTTAAAAGGAGGTACTGGCGGGAAGGGGTGGACTTTTTCTGCAGGCAGATGCCTTCTGGCAGGAAGGCAGACAAGCGAAGCTGCTCAATAAACAGATTTTTTTGACACCGAGGCGGTTGAAATTAAACAGGCTGGAGAAAGGATGTCTCCCTCCGTAAGTGTTACAAGCACCGGGCGGTCAAATAAAGACGGCGAAGCCGAGTTTTATTGGAGTTGATGTTTATGGGCTGGCAGATCTTGGGCAGGGAAACGGATTGAGAAGTGGATTTCACAGGCCTCTCCTGCTGCCACCCAGAGCCCATTTCTCATTCATTTGTTCATTTGTTGTTTGTATTTCTATCCCACCCTATACCCAAAGTTCTCAGAGCAGGTAACAACGTTTAAAATCAGGCATATATTAAATCAACAGTATATATTAATACAGTAACAGTGTCTGTAAAGAGGAAAGAAACAGTATATTCCCATTTAACCAAAGGCGAGGGCAAAGAGGTGCGTCTTCACTGCCTTCCTAAACATATACAGTGAGGGAGTCTGATGCCCCTCAAGGGGGAGACTGTTCCATAGCCTAGGGGCCATCACTGAGAAGGCCCTCTCCCGGGTGCCCACCCCTTTTACTACTGAGGGTGGTAGGACCACCAGGAGGGCCTCCCCTCCAGATCTTAAGGCACAGGCAAGTCGATATGGGAGAAGGCGTTCCTTCAGATATTTGGGGCCCAAGTTATTTAGGGGCTTTTAAGTTAAAATTAACACCTTGCATTGGGCTCGGTAATGAATCAGCAGCCAGTGCAACTCTTTTAAGAGCTAGAGAGCAAAGTCAATTAAAAGTCCCACGAATTTTAGAGTTGGCTTGCTCCAAATACTGAACTACCCAAAAGCCAGCCTTATAAATATGATGTTACAGTTCAGCCCAGCAATCAGAAACCACTATCTGTGGGGTTTGGCTCTGGGATACGACCCCGATCTTCTATGTCACGAACATATTTTGGCTTAATGAGATTTATAAACCCAACCCAAGTGGTGGAACACATCCTTTCCCTTAATACATGCTTTTATTCTTTATTTCTTTTGGCAAACCGCTTGGAGATTTGATAGCAGCCAGCTGTGTGTACGTTTTCTAAGTGAATAAATAATACCCTTGAGCAGGGCAAGGACAGAGGATCAGACAAAGACGCTGAGCTCCTAATGGGGAAGTTATGAATGGCAGCTCACTCCCTGGCCCTCCAAAGTCACTCCAAGTTGTAGTGGGTAAGGATTAAGGGCGACCAGAGGGAAAACCTTCACCTGCTCTCAAGTCCCTGCAAATGGCCTTTAGAGGCATCCTGCGTATCTCTCCAGCCTGAGGGCAGTATCTAGGCATCCATCCTAGCAGCCATCAATACACCTGTCTTCCATGAATTTATCCAACCCTGTAAGGTGGTATCAGGGGCCTTGCTGGATCAGGCCAGAGTCCATCTAGTCCAGCATCCTGCCTCTCACAGCATGCCATCAGTTGCTTCTGGGCATCTCAAGCAGAAGACAATGGCAAAACCTTCACCTGCTCGCAAAATCCTGCTAATGGCCTTTTGAGACAGCCTATCTCTCTCTCCAGCCTGGAAATGGTACCCGGGCATGAGGGCATGCATGCAAGCTTCCTTCCTTCCTTCCTTCCTTCCTTCCTTCCTTCCTTCCTTCCTTCCTTCCTTCCTTCCTCCCTCCCTCTAGGTCCTTCCTCCCTCCCTCCCTCCCTCTAGGTCCTTCCTTCCTCCCTCCCTCCCTCCCTTCCTCTAGGTCCTTCCTTCCTTCCTTCCTTCCTTCCTTCCTCCCTCCCTCCCTCCCTCCCTCTAGGTCCTTCCTTCCTCCCTCCCTCCCTCCCTTCCTCTAGGTCCTTCCTTCCTTCCTTCCTTCCTTCCTTCCTTTCTCTACGTCCTTCCTCCCTCCCTCCCTCCCTCTAGGTCCTCCCTCCCTCCCTCCCTCCCTCCCTTTAGGTCCTTCCTTCCTTCCTTCCTTCCTTCCTTCCTTCCTTCCTTCCTCTAGGTCCTTCCTTCCTCCCTCCCTCCCTCCCTTCCTCTAGGTCCTTCCTTCCTTCCTTCCTTCCTTTCTCTACGTCCTTCCTCCCTCTAGGTCCTCCCTCCCTCCCTCCCTCCCTTTAGGTCCTTCCTTCCTTCCTTCCTTCCTCTAGGTCCTTCCTTCCTCCCTCCCTCCCTCCCTTCCTCTAGGTCCTTCCTTCCTTCCTTCCTTCCTTCCTTCCTTCCTTCCTTCCTTCCTTCCTTCCTTTCTCTACGTCCTTCCTCCCTCCCTCCCTCTAGGTCCTCCCTCCCTCCTTCCCTCCCTTCCTCTAGGTCCTTCCTTCCTTCCTTCCTTCCTTCCTTCCTTCCTTCCTTCCTTCCTTCCTCCCTCCCTCCTTCCTCATCCTGTCTAAGGCGGCCCGAAGAGAGCGGCACCTTTCAGATCCTGTGGCAACTTTGCAGACCAAAGCCCCCCCCCCCCCCCACACACACACAGCTCCCATTCCTCTCCATCTTTTTATCTGTCCCTCCTCCTCCAGCCTTCCCCATCTGCTGCATAAAACATGCCAACGTTTCATGCCAGGACCCAGCTGGGTTCCCATAAGTGCATCCTGCTTTCTAATACATAATTGAGAAAGAGCAGGCCGGCCCCATCAGCACCATCCAGTTCTGTTTTTAATCAGCCGGCTTTGTCGCGGATCACACAATTCCATATATGGCTTTGCAAAGAGCATCTTATTTGTCTGCCTCGTTTATCTTCGCCTCCCACATATACTCCCTCTGTCCTCTCGGCAAACAAATGTAAAAAGGCAAAATCTTGTAGGAAGGGCGTTAATTGCAACCGGCTCGGAATGGGGGACAGAGATCTCTGAAGAGAAGGAAGGGCTGTGTGGGTGCGTTTGCACAGAGATCCCAGAAAGTGTCCCTTCTGCAATCGTGAATTCATTTGCTGCAAAATAATTTAAACATTAATTGCGTCTAATATATTTGCACCATCTTCCTCCTACACACACACACACACACACATGGTGAGCCAATAATTTGGGAAGCAATTTGGACAGCTTGCATAGAGCTATCTGCAAAAGGCTGGCCCAAGAGAGTAGGCTGTCCGGAGTGGAACCCCAGACGCCGTGAAAAGTCAGTAAAGCACATTTTTCATTTGTTCTCATTTTGTTGCGACTCACAAACCGATTCAATTGAGGATGCACAGCCAGGTGACAAATAACTTCGGAGGCGTCACCTGCATTGGGAAATTTATCTCCTCCCTGTGTGCCCAGGCAAGCAAAAGAGAGGGTACTAGCTCCAACCCAGGTCAAAGCACGCCTTGCGGAACTTGACTTTGCAGAGATGTCCCCTTAACCCCCCACAGGAAGTTCGGGGCTTCAGTTCACTTCTGCTGGAAGTCAGGAACGCACAAAAATAGCCTTCTGGATAGTTGTGAACCACAACTCTCTTAGCGTCATCCAGCAAGGTAGCTAGTGGCACTAGGAGACTAACAGGAGAAGGGTTGGTGGCATGAGCTTTCGTAGATGCAACTCTCTTGTGGGGGTCCTCAGGGGTCAATCTTATCACCCACGCTCCTCAATATCTCCACGAAGCCTCTGGGAGAGGTCATCAGGAGATGTGGAGAGAAGTGTCATCAATAAGCAGATGATACCCAGCTCTATCTCTCTGTTCCATCAGAAGCTGGAGAGGCGGTTGTGGTGCTTGACAGGTGCCTGGAGGAGGTAACGGCCTGGATGGGGGGCAATAAACTGAAGCTGAATCCAGACAAGACAGAGGTGCTGTGTGGCACAGGGTCTCGGGTCCATGTAGTAGGGAGGCACCCTGTCCTCAGTGGGGCTGTAACGCCCTGGAAGGGACAGGCGCAAAATCTGGGGGTGCTCTTGGACTATGCGCTGATGATTGAAGTTCAAGTGGAGGCCGTGGCCAGGAGTGCCTACTCCCAACTACAGTTGGTGTGCCAGTAGAAGCCTTTTTTGGACAGGGATGACTTGGCCACAGTTATCCATGCCCTGGTAACCTCTAGGCTGGACTACTGTAATGCACTCTACATGGGGCTGCCCTTGAAGACGGTTCGGAAGCTGCAGCTAGTGCAGAATGGAGCAGCGAGGTTGCTGACTGGAACAGCTGGCCAGATGCACAACACGCCGGTCTTAAAAGAGTTACATTGGCTGCCGATTCACTACCGAGCCCAATTCAATGTGTTAATTTTAACTTAAAAGGCCCCAAATAACTTAGGCCCAAAATATCTAAAGGAACACCTTCTCCCATATGGACTTACCTGTGCCTTGAGATCTGGAGGGGAGGCCCTCTTGGTTGTCCCACCACCCTCAGGAGCAAAAGGAGTAGGCACCTGGGAGAGGGCCTTCTCAGTGCTGGCCCCCAGGCTATGGAACAGTCTCCCCCTTGAGGTGCGTCTGTCACCTTCACTGTACATGTTTAGGAAGGCAGTGAAGACGCACCTCTTTGCCCTGGCCTTCAGTTAAAGGGAGATACACTTTTCCTTTCCAGTTGTGGACGCTGTTGTGTTAATATATATCATTATTGTTTTAGTATGTTTGATTTTAAATGTTGCTACCCGCCCTGGGACCTTTAGGTGCAGGGTGGGATAGAAATACAAATAATAAACAACAAAATAAATAAACTCCCAGCCTTCCACACTCAGCTGACGTGGAATGCTCGCTGCGGTTCCAGAATATTTCCAGGAATGGAGACTCTGGCTGTAAGGAATAACGAAAGGTGTTCCAGGAAAAAAGGAACCTCGAAAAGCCCAGAGCCGGAGGCAACCTATCCGGAAGGGGCTACAGAAAGGCCTACATGAAATGATTCACGAAAAAGGCCTCCTTTTGCGTGTTGTTTACCTGCAGTCCTGTGATTGAGACTCGGTTGGATTCTATTGTCGGCCTCCGGGGTAGACGAGGAGAAGAATGCGGAGAGGTAACAGGGGAATATGGGAGGGATGGATATATGTAACGGCCATTCACACCTGTGTTGGTGGCAGGTGACTGAACCGACTGGGACCGTTCCTGTAGAGAGAGCTTGCGGCTGGAAAGACTTGGTTTGACCCGTAGTACCCTTTTCTCCTGCGAGGGACCCTCAAGAGTTCCTTCCAGCTCTCCCTGTTGCTCAAACCCCTTAGAGTCTACTGGCCGTTCGTCAGACGGTTCCATAGGTTCTTCATCCTCCAAGACGGTGCCCTCCTGACCCTCCGAGGGCCCTGGGGTGGCATCACCTTCAGTGACCACCACAACGGAATCCATCGCCCGCAAGCGATCCACGCTCAGCGCTGACCAACTGGGTCGGAAGTCAAGGGTCTCCCGGCGTGCGCGGCACGAGTCATGGCGGAGAACAAGCCTCAAGACAGACCTGTGCGCGGCACATGTTGGCATGGTGTGCCTGGCGGCTTCACTCCTGTGGTCTGGCAAAGTCCATCGGACGCTAGAGGAGAAGGTCAGGTGCACAATCATTATTAGGTTGATCTTTTAAACAAACAGACAAACAATATGAGTTTGTTGGAAGGAATGGGTTGGATGGTGCTTGCCAAGATAAAAATAAATTACTCAAGTCAATTTCATGGCTTGATGAGTCCCTAAACCCAGCCTGCTAAAAACAGAAAGGCTTGAATCACAGAATCCTAGAGTTGGAAGGGACCTCAAGGGTCATCTAGTCCAACCCCCTGTTCAATGCAGGATTCCCTAAACCATCCCAGACAGATGTAGGTCCAGCCTCTGCTTGAAGACCTCCAGTGGAGGAGAACCCACTTCCTCCCATGGCAACCTGTTCCAGTGACCGATCACCCTTACTGTCAGGAAGTTTTTCCTAAAATCTAATCTGCATCGACTCCCTTGAAGTTTCATCCCACTGTTTCTAGCCCTTCCATCTGGGGCAAGTGAGAATAAGGAAGATTCCTCTGCACTCTGACAGCCCTTCAGAGTGACAAGCTGATTTCTTTCAGCATTTCCTAACTCGGAAAATCTACCTTTGGATTAGATAACGTGGAAAGGAAATGTCTTGTTCACTTTGCTGATGTGTTCTCTCGCTCTGAAAGCTGGACTGAAGCTGGATTAAAACATAGGTGTGAACTCAGCCATGAGCCCTTTGGAAAAGCCTGTTAAAACTGTGTCGTCAGCAATGCCAAATCCCCTAGCAGAAGCCAGGAGTTGTAGACATGGCAATTTTTGAGAAGGTGGGCAAGCAGGTGGCAAAGATGAACCTTCTTCTGGCTTACAGTCACCACACAATTTTTTGATATCCTAAACGGTTTGCACAACACCCCAGTGCCATTTTCTCTGAAAGCCAGGCCCCCAAAGACGCTTTAACTCAGTGATTCTCAACCTGTGGGCTGCAACCCCTCTGGGGGTCGATCTCCCCTTTCCCAGGGGTCATCTATGACCGTCGGAAAACACATAGGAACCGAGACATCACTCCTATACCTGTCTCAGGCGGGTCCGCCCACATGCAGATACGCCCATATATGAGTACCTGGCGTGATGACATCATTGCACCAACCCCATCACGTCCACCCCATACAAATACAGTAGAGAGCAGCCACTGTGCAGAAAGCAGCAGTATTGGAGGTAAAACGACACTTTTATATTCAGCTGTGGCTGATGTGGATACTATGGCAGTTTGGTCTAGAGGTTAGGGAGCCGGACTCATATCTGGGAATACCGGGTTCGATTCCGCCCTCCCCCATGAAGCCAGCTGGGTGACCTTGGGCTAGTCACAGCTCTCCTCTCAGCTCTCACAGCCCCACCTACCTCCCAGGGTGTCTGGTGTGGGGAGAAGAACAGAAGGTTTGTCAGCTGCTTGGAGTTACCTTAAATGGGTGAGAAAAGCAGGGTAGAAAAGCCAACGCTGCTGCTTCTTCTTCTTCTTCTATGCTTTAAATTATGTTCGATTTGTAACAATGAAAATACATCCTGCATATCAGATATTTACATTACGATTCATAACAGTAGCAGAATTACAGTTATGAAGTAGCAATGAAAATAATTTTACGGTTGGGGGTTAGGTTTAGGTTGGGGGTCGCCACATCATTAAGAACTGTATTAAAGGGTCACGGCCCTAGGAAGGTTGAGAACCTCTGCTTTAACTGGACATGCTGAAATTAATTTATTTCCAAGGTACACACAAAAAGCTATAGGGCCTTTCAAGTTCCCAGGCCTGCAATATTGCCTTCCGGCTGTTGACCTTTTTGAATTCTTTCCCCACCTGGCGCAAATCCTGAGGTTTCCAGTAACCCTCCTTGACGCGGCAGAATGACATGAGCCCTGGGGAGCCAGCAGGTTTTACACGCTTGCAAAGAAGTTAAGATGAGGCCTGCTGGTGCCCGTTCAGTTCCTCTTCCTGCTCTGAACTTCTGCAAAATTGCTTTTGTTTTCCATCTGCAGTTTCTGGAGAGCATACAAAGGTTCCCTTTCTTAAAAGGCAGCTGCCTGCGAAAGGCACTCTGCAAAGCTTTGAAAGAAAACAATACTGACCTTGGATAGAGGGAGTTAAAATAAATGGCCCCGGTGAAAGAAAACTAATGGACACACAGTGGCCAAGTTTATCCACTTTGAAGAGCTTCCCAGACAGGCGGAGGGTGAAAAAGAGCCAAATGCAAACAGGGATCCAGGAGGCAGAAAGAAGCGAAAGGCGGAAGCATTTTTTTTTTCATGCAAAGGGGGTCACTGGTCTGTGGAATTTGCTGCCAGAAGAGGTGGTGACAGCAACCGGCCTGTATAGCCTTCAGAAAGGAGGACAGGTGTGTCGGTGGCCACTAGAATAGATGCTCATGTGCCGCCTCCAGGTTAGAGAGGCAGGCAGGATGCGACCAAAAACCATTTGCAGGTCAAGGTTTTGCCTTGGCTTCTGCTGGAGAAGCCCAGAAGCCACTGGTGGGCCACTGTGTGAGGCAGGATGCTGGACTAGATGGCCTATGGTCTGATCCAGCAGGGCTGCCCTCATGTTCTTGGCTGGAATGATGCCCAGGTACCACCTCCAGGTTGGAGAGACAGGCAGGATATGCCTCTAAAGGCCAAATTTGCAGGGATTCAAGAGCAAGTGGAGGTTTTGCCTTCGTCATCTGCTTGAGATGCCTGGAAGCAACCGGTCAGCCACTATGTGAGATCAGACGCTGAGCTAGATGGGTTGTGGCTTGATCCAGCAGGGCTCCTCTTGTGATCTGTTCCCCCTTATTAACTGCTTTTTTTCCCCATACTCCACAAGTAACTGATACCCCAGATCTGTTTCTAGGCTGTCAAGGCCCATTATCAACTCGTAGATAATCCTCCATTAATCTGCTTAATCCTCCTTTATCACGGCCATCACATCACGTGGCCACCAAGAAGCAGGAATGGCTACCAACCGACTGCCAAAGAGGGTCTGGAAGTCTTTTTCCTTCGTGCATCTGCTCAGCTTCAGACCAGAATACCAGAGCAAGAAGCCAGGGTTGGAATAAACGGAAGAACCCTGGAGCCAAAGAAACAGCTGGAAAAACTCCTGAGCTGCTTTTTAACCTTCAAAGCCACAACTGAGCTGCACCGTAAGAGGAAAACAGGCAGAACGCACGACTCTCTGTTCCCAGTCCTAACCGAGGACGCAGGATCTTAGGCTGTGTTTGCATCTAAGTTTTAATCCACTTTCAGAGCGGGAGAATGCACCAGTAAAATATCGAGCTGTTTTCTTTCAGCATTTCCTGACTGAGAAAACCCACCCTTGGGTTAGGAGAAAGCGGAAAGAAAATGGCTAGCCATTTTGCTTATCTGTTCTCTGACTTTGAAAGTGGACTGAGTCCGGATTAAAACTTAAGTGTGAACACAGTGTCTTTCGGCTGAGCCCAGATCCTGGTGACAGCACCTCTTGTCTGAGACACAGAAGTGCCTTGCTGTTGCCACCTTGTGGGCAGATATTCTTTTTATTTTATTTTTATTTCCAGGCATTTTCCTTACAAATCGAATGCCAAAAACCCCATTTGTGCACACCTGGCTGCTGAACACTTGCATGCAGAAGAGTTTACTACAGGCCTGGGAAAGAGCGCTCGCTGCCTCCCGCTCACCTCCCCAAAAGGCAGGCAGGCCAGCAAAGCGGTGCCGGCGATGCCACGGCTCCTGACTGACCCTCGTGAGCCACGTGCGTTTTGTGAGCGGCTGGACAACGCTCAACTCATGGGAATTTGGAGAATCTGCAGAGATAAGGCTGTGCAGCTTCTAACGAGGAAGAGAAGAAGGGGGAACCCAGATAAATTGGGGAAAGGAGGACCAAAAATGGGAGAGCAAACTCAAAGAGGGAAATCCAGCACACTAAGTTCTGCTTCTTTTTCTTTCTTTCTTTCTTTCTTTCTTTCTTTCTTTCTTTCTTTCCTTCTGACAGCGAGACAACTAGATTCTTTGTTTCCTGCTTGGTTTATCTACTAGCTATTTCCCATGCACTGAGTACACAAAGTCATTGTATTCATTACTTTCCAATCTCGCTCTGAAGGATTCTAAAGTAGCCATTTTGTTACACACACACACACAAATACACACACACCCCTCCCTAACTCCGAGATTGTCCAGATAAGCGGGTCTCTTTCGAAATAGAACGGTGTTCTCTGCCAGGGCCGGCTCTCAGGAGCAGGCACACCAAGGTTCAGTGGCACCAAAACCGTCCCGGAGGAAGGGAAAACTGGAATCAGATATATAAGGCAAATGGTGGGAGAAAGAAAATGGAAACAGATGGGCACTGAACCTGGGGCCACAACAAAGAAGTCTCCGTTAGAGACTGAGATAGATGGTTAAATCTGTGCTCTGTGTGTCATTGCCATCTCTGCAAAACTGTCAGTGGAACAACAGAATAGAGACCAAGTCAACTTAAAGGCACTTATTTCACGGGGCCTTATTCTGGATCACACCCTGGGATAGCGCCCTGCTGTCTGCACACCGGTAGAGATTACAGCAGGCCCTGGGACCTGTTGTGCTGTAGAGGGGAGGCCCAGTATACCAGTATAAGTCACTGGTCGCTGAGGACCAAGTCTCATTAATGCAATCCTTTGGAAATTTTCAAAGCCACGTGCGTCAAAACCACGGCATACTTTTCTGTAATATGTGTGTGTAAAGCTCTTACATTTTCTAAAAACACAAATCCTTAGAATCACCTTTACACTTGGCTGTGGGGAAACGTATAGTAAAGGACCCCTGATCCAAATCTCTGGGCAGAAATAAAAATGAATGCTTCTTGTCTTCCCAGACACCATTCAAGGGAAGCGACGTTAGAAACTGAAAGGAATAAAAATAAAATGCAGTATTGATGGCATTCCCAGGATTAAAGGTGGGGAGACACTAGATTCCTCCGTCAGACACGGCTTCTTGAAAGTTTGAGCTGCTTCTGGGAACCATGCCGCAGTCTCCCATGGAATACAATTTTGTATAGCACCGCTCTGGCTTTTTCACAGTCAATAAAACGCAGCTTAATGCAACCCTGGAATTTTGCAGAAATGCAGCCAGGTCTCTGCTGCAAGGTTGGCACTTCCGTTGATGGCACCTCCAGGTGGCATAGGGAAACTGAGGGACCTTCTTCAGATCTTTCAATCGCCTCTCGCCACCCCTGCCAATGGCAGCCGGAATAAAATGCTAGGACAGGCACCCGGACTTATACGGGGAGCTGTGACAGGCAGTTGGATCTGACTTCTATACTGCTCCTAATTAATTCTTAGTACCAGGCTTCCTCTCCCTGTTATTTCTGACTGGCACTTTCCAACGTCTCACCTGTAAGGCATCACTGACTTCTGTTGGTGGACAAGCGTCCCCTTAGTGCCTCTGCACCCCAGTACTGTTTTGATCTACTTGGTAGTTTCCAAGAAGCAAACTGTAGGATTATAGGAGCACCTTTGCTTTTGAAACTAGCCCTCCCAATAGCTGTGGCTTTGCACATTCGTGGTTTACACAGATAGGAGTTAGGAAACACCCCGGACCCGTTTCCAGATACAATCTCTGATATTGCCAGCTAATATTTCTTTCCTCCCCAAAGCCAGCAGCGGCAAACGACTTCTGTAGAGCTGCCTTTGCCTCTTCTCACCTGGCCAGGGTCCGAGTTTTACGCTTTTGCCCCTTTAATTAAATCATGACACTAGGTGGATAAAAGTGAGATCAACTCAAGGTGTTCTGCTGCCAGAGGCCGGATGGCACCCATTGCCTCCTCTCCCCAAGTTAAGATGCAAAGTAGCCAAGCCTGCCAAATTATTATTATTTTTAAAAAAACACAAACATCTCTGCTCTCTAGAACTAAAAAAATGCAGTAGTACTACATATTTATTTCACAAATTGTTGTGCAATCTCAAAACCTCTTGATTTTTTTGAATTTTTAACTGGTAAGGTGCCCTGAGGGTGTTTGCGTGTGTTAGTTTAGCAAGGGTTTAGTGCAGAATTGATAAATAAAGCAAACGTTTCCTCATACTTCTCTCTCCAGCCAGATACTCTGAGCACAAAGCTCATCCAAGATCCTTCCTTGGCCACGTTATACCTTTTCCTTGACCAACCAGACCTTGAATTTCCCATTTTAGTTCAAAGAATAAAAACAATACATCCAACCACCACTACCAAAGCTACTCAGGTGAAAGCCAAAATGAACACATGAGGCAGACAATATTTCAGATGATCAACATTTAAAAAAAAGTTCACATTTCTCCGTTGCTTTGAGACTTTCACCGGAATAAAACTGATTTTTTAAAAAAATAAAATTTAAAGCACTCGCCTTTTTACGATGTATAGAAAGGGGGAAGGGGATCAGTTGCCTAGATGGCCACAGAGAAGGCGAAATATAATTAAATATGTGTGCAAGCAAACATAGAGATGGGTGGGTGGGTGGGTGAGTGGGTGGATGGATGGATGGATAATCTAGGTAGGTAGGTAAGTAGGTAGATATCAAAATGGATGGGAAAAGTTAAAAAAAAAATTTCTGTTCCTTAAAATATTAGAGTCAGAGGCCACCCAATGAAGCTAAATCCTAGAAAAATGAAGGCAAGAAAAGGGGTTAAACACTGTGTGGTTAAATTCTGGAATTGCTTACCCTAGGATGCAGCCTTGGCCACTACCTGAGATGGGTTCAAAGCTGTTCTCCCCAATTCAGGGAAGCCAGGACTACCCACAGCTTTCAGTGCCCAGAGCAGTGAGGTAAGAGGAGGCAAACGTTTGCCTCCGGGGTGGGTGGAGGTGGTGGTAGCTGCTGTAGGTGGGCTTCCTGGCCGGACACGGGAAAAACAGAAGGCTGGACTAGATGGCCAGAGGTCTGATCCAGCAGGGCATGTCTTATGCTCTTACGTCCTGGACAGATCTACCTTAGGTACAGGGGTGTTGTCAGGGAGACAAAGCAAGATGGGGCAGAAACCGAGCCCCCAAACATGTGCAGAATGACACAGTTGAGACCCAAGTCAGCCGGACCAGACAGATCCAAGCCGGTCCAGACCCTGGTACTGCTCCTAGCCTCCCTCCCTCCCTCCCCCCTTCCCCCCCCCCACCTGGGTCCTAGCAGAAAGTGGATCCCGTCCCACGATTTCTGCAGCCCTGAACAGGCAGGCATAAAAGGACACCTGGATCCCCGCTTCCCTCAAAAGGAGCGGACGCCCCATGGTCCGGGGTCACTCGGCAAGCGACTCCAGGACTGGATTGGCGCAAGCCCGGTCGCATCCTCTACCATATGTGAACACACACACACGGCCAGTGAGCCCCTCTTTCCCCTCCCTGGGACCCCTCCCTCACCGCTGTCCCCGATTCCTCCGGCTAGGCAGCCAAGATAGAAGGAGAGGCATCCCGTGACAAGCCACAAATAGCCCGCCTATGTATGTGTGATGTGTATTAAAAAAAGCTTATGACTTTACCCCCCCCCGTCCCTCCTTCCCTCCCTCCGCTGTGCAGCTCACCTGCCCAGGGCTTCCTTGCAGGGCCGGCGGTGGCCACCGGGTCCCCCAGCTCCGCAGCCGCCCCCTCTCTCTATCCAGGGCTCTCCATGGCGCTCCCTCCCTCCCTCCGCCAGCCGCGCCAGATGTTGCCAGCCGCCACCCGATTGGCTGCAGCGCCAGGCAGTTGTTCCTGGCCCCGAAAAGTCTCAGAGTCGCCCTGGCGGAGGCGCCTGCTGGCCGCTGATTGGCTGCGCCGCTCGGGCCAGGGAGGCTGTGAGTGGTCCAGATGTGGAGGGGGAGGAGGAGGACGGAAAGGGTGGGGGGAAGGAGGAGGAGGAGGAGGAGGAGGGTGCTCTCTAGCCCCTCCCTCTCCTCTCCCTCCACCCACCTCTTTTTTTCCCCTTCCCTCCATTTCTGCCGCTGTCAAATCTACCAAGGGGGAAACTGAGCCGGGCACCGGCACTGGCAGCCAAGCAGGCAGAGAAGAGGAGGAAGAGGAAGGTGGCAGCGGGTGCCTAAAGCCCAGGCTTTGATCAAAGCAAATCAGATGGGGTTTTCTTTACCCACCCAGGGAAGGAGAGACTGCCTATCTGCCACCTATTGGGGTGACCGAGTCAGAAGGAGGGCAGGGCTCCTGCGCCTTTCACTAATGGGATCTTGCAAAACACAAAGACAAGGGCCCTGCACTCTTAATGCAGGCTGCAAGATGGGGATACCATGCGGAAAAGTGGCCAGGGCTCCTGTACCTTTTCCAGGAGCTTAGAAGATGGAGTAACAAGGCTCTTGTGCTTTTAATACAAGAGGGAGGATACCATATAGAAAAAAGGCTAGGGACCCTGTACCTTTTACAGCTTAGAAGATGGAGTAGCAAGGCTCCTGCATTTTTAATACAGGCATGGTAGAGATACCATATGGAAGAGAGGCCAAGGCTCCTGTACCTTTTACAGGAGTTTAGAAGATCGAATAACAAGGCTCTTGCACTTTTAACACAAAATGGGGATGCCATATAAAAAAAAGGCCAGGGATCCTGTGTCTTTTACAGCTTAGAAGATGGAGTAGCAAGGCTCCTGCATTTTTAATGCAGGCATGGAAGACAGGGATACCATACAGAAAAAAGGCCAGGGATCCTGTACTTTTTGGTAGAAGCTTAGAAGACGGAGGGTTCCGTGCTTTCAACAGATGCATTTTTACACCTTTCTAGAGAATGACTTTTTTAAAAAAGGATAATTTCATACTGCATGCAAAGGAGAGGCTTCCGTATGTTGCTTTGATAAGAACTGATGAGGTTTGCATTTTTAGATTTGGAGCAGTTTGGGTGATCATGAGCCCACTTTGCTTTCTGCGCCGGTCTCAATGCCCTATTACGTTCCCTCTTTTTGAAATTGGATTATGATCACTTGGTGCTCTTCGGTTGCCAGCCGGAAGCTGTGAGGCAGGAGTTGTAAATTACCTTCAGAAATAGGTAATGCATAATTCTGCTTGTACCCTGAGAACAAGCCATAAAATCTGCCTCTTATAGCAACAGCAGAAACTGGTTGCTATTTTGGTTCTGTTCACTTTTTCTTTTTTTCTTTCCTTTGCTTTGTTTTGATATGATAGGAAAATAACCCTCCTAGCACAATTCCAACCTAAGGCTGCTCAGAAACAGAACTCAAAGAGTTCAGTTAGATCTGCATTTAAAATTTAAAAAAACAAACCCAATACTAAAATCTATCACATCAAAAATTTCAGGCCTGGAAGACCACAGATTAACACACTAACACACACACACAGAGACACGCACATACAGAAACACACATACTTTTAATCACATCCTCATTTTAATATAAGAAATTCAGAAACTCCAGAACAAATAGTACAATAAACAATAATACAATAGTAAGAAAAGTTGGCTTTTCTTCCCTGCTTTTCTCACCCATTTAAGGGGACTCAAAGTGGCTGACAAACCTTCTGTTCTTCTCCCCACCAACAGAACACCCTGTGAGGTGGGTTGGGCTATGAGAGCTCAGATGAGAGCTGTGACTAGCCAAAGGTCACCCAGCTGGCTTCATGGGGGAGGGTGGGAACAAACCCGGTATTCCCAGATAAGAGTCTGGCTCCCTAACCACTAGACCGAACTAGTTCACAAATTTAACAAATTATCCCCTTTTAATCCCCTCATAACCACCAGTAAGAGAAACAACGGCAGACACCTCTAGGGATCTTGGTTATATTACAGTGAAAATTTTCAGTTTTTCTCACCTTATTGCACAAAGACAAGCAAGGCGAGGGATTTCACAAATTCTCCAAACTGTACTTCCTGTGGCCAGTGTACTAAGACGGTTGGGAGGAGGGCCTGAAGGAATAGGGTCCAGTCACTTCCTCTCATCCTAACCTGTGCACCTTGCGTTTTCATGGAAAGGAGATCCTACTCCTTAAACACATACATAGAAGAAGGGACTGGGGGCTCCTGCACCTTTAATAGCTAGATAGAAGAAGGAACTAGAGCCCCTGCACCTTTAATTGCTAGTTAGAAAAAGGAACTGGGAGGGGTGTCCTACACCTTTAATAGCTAGATAGAAGAAGGAACTGGAGCTCCTGCACCTTTAATAGCTAGATAGAAGAAGGAACTGGAGCTCCTGCACATTTAATAGCTAGATAAAAGAAGGAACTGGAGCTCCTGCACCTTTAATAGCTAGATAGAAGGAGGAACTGGAGCTCCTGCACCTTTAATAGCTAGATAGAAGAAGGAACCGGAGCTCCTGCACCCTTAATAGCTAGATAGAAGAAGGAACCGGAGCTCCTGCACCTTTAATAGCTAGATAGAAGGAACTGGAGCTCCTGCACCTTTAATAGCTAGATAGAAGGAGGAACTGGAACTCCTGCACCTTTAATAGCTAGATAGAAGGAGGAACTGGAGCTCCTGCACATTTAATAGCTAGATAGAAGAAGGAACTGGGGCTCTTGTACCTTTAATAGCTAAATAGGAGAAGGAACTGGAGCTCCTGTACACAGATTCTCCAACCTGCACTTTCAGGTGGTGGTTTCAAGAGCTTGATCCTGATCTTTGAAAAGGAAAGAGAGACCATTGTTTGGGAATTTTTTCCAATCAACACGGGATCCCCATGTGCAATAACATTTTACTATGCAGTTTGACATAATAGAGATTTTACACCAAAAACTCGTTTCTGGAAAAACGAACTCCAGACAAGCGTAACTGAGTTTTAAATCTTAATAAATATATTCATAGTTCCTCCCTGCCTTAATAGAAACAGGTTTGGCCCAAGCAAAAGGATCAGCAGAGCCAACAAACCACTTTATTCTTTCCCCCAGTTGTCTGCTTAGCCTCGAGTCCTGCCATGGTTCTCAAGACCTGAGCCAGCTAATGAAGTCGTCGCAAGCGCTCTACTGCACAACAGAAAAGAGAAAGCTAGATTCTGATCTAGGCAATTGCTCAAGAGGATGTACATTACCTTTGCACGCTCTAAAAGCTGGTCTGAGGCTCCTGACCTCTGCCTTGAAGGGACTTTCCCATTAGAGGAAGTGCTCAATTATGCAAAGGAACAAAAAAGGCTCATCGCTTAGAGTTGCTTTGCAACAGCTATCCGGAAATGGAAAACCCCGTTCGGAAGCCAGGGCTATCCCCGGTGGACTTTGGAACACAGGTGTGTTTTTAGTTTTGAAAATAAAGTGGGACCTGCCAATATTCACAGTACAATGTCAACAGGGCATATTGGGTGCAGGGCTCTGCCTGCTGGCAGGCTGGGTGCTTTGCTTTTTTTTTAATCGTCCCAGAAATAACCCTGAAAAGGTAGCAGGATGCAAGATATTGCATTTTGAATGGTGGCCTGAATTGATTGGAAGACCTTCAAGTCTCCATAAAATAAATATAGTGCAGATTTCTACCTACCTGCAGTTTTCTTGGCAGGGATACAGAAGTGGTTTGCCATTGCCTATTTCCAGGGTAGACATAGAACCAACAGCCTTCTCCTTCACCACTGAGCTACAGCCACTCCCAGACTCCATGGACACCGCTGTGCAGTTTAAATTAATTTTTTTTAAACAAAAAACCCACTAAAGGTGTGTTCCCATTCAAGATGTAAAGAGCTTTGAAATCCTTTTAAGAGCTCAGTGTTCCCAAAGTTTTAAAAGAATCCACAGTTTCTGAGGATTAAAGGTCTTGAAATGCAGATGATCTGTATTCGGATCAAAAGAGGTCTCGCTGCTGGATTTAGAAATACTCCACACTATTTAGCAATGGGAACGCAAGTGCTTTTTGGGGGGAGGGAATTTTGCTTTAGGGGCATTCTCAGTTTCCCCTGAGCCAATGAGAAGGTGTGATTTGCTGTATTCCCCTCTCCCCCGGGCTTTTCATTACGGGGTAAGAAAACTGGGGTGCCTGAAAGGGAGGGGCTGAAGAATGAACAGAGAGATATCCGACTGCAACGTAACAAAGAGATCAGACCGTAGCGGGGAGTCAGTCAAAAGTGTCTGATTTTACTTAAAGTGGCAGTGACCAGAAAGACTTTGGCCTCGACGCCTGCCATTTCGTGCTGATCTGCTGTGCCTGTCCCAATCAAGCGCAAAGCTGCTGACAAAGCTTCTGTTCTTCTCCCCACAATAGACCACCCTGTGAGGTGGGTGGGGCTGTGAGAACTCAGAAGAGAGCTGTGACTAGCCAAAGCTGGCTTCATGGGGGAGGGCAGAATCGAACCTGGTATTCCCAGATAAGAGTCCGGCTCCCTAAACACTAGACCAAACTGGCTCGTCATCTGTAAGGTGCTGGAACATAGGGGGCAACCTAAATATGGAACCACCATTTCCAAAGCAGAAATCCAGCCAACTCCCCGCAGAATAGCACGGAGAATATCCATAGGTATTCTTCCCAGTTCAGTCTTCGGAGAACTCTGCATTTTCAAGACGCTGCTTAATTTCCAAATCAGTTATCGGCTAGCAAGATGTAGAACAAAAGTTTTTGTTAATTTCACAACTAACCTTATGGATGACGGAGGATGAAACGGAGGATGACAAAGGCCGGGAGTCCATGGTCACAATGTACGCAAAATAGCAAGTTTTTTTTTTATTTTTTGTACTGCAACACAGACATTTTGTAAGATTCCTCTTTCCCAGATATTGAGAAGAGACAGGAATGGGAGGGAGGAATCTCACACTGTCCAACCCTGGCACGTGTCCCATTAAAAGAGCACCGAAAGGGTCTTTCACTTGAAAGCATTGACCAAAGGGACCCCACGGGCCGGCAGCTCCTGATTCAGCTGCCGGAACAGCATGGCGCATCGGTTCCTCTCTTGCGCCTTGCCCAAGCTGTGGAACAGCCTGGCCTGAAGATACAGAACGTCGCGAAGCTGCTCCTTGCCATCCACTTTGGCCAAATAGGTTTTGGCTTCACTGAGGTTCAGAACGGCAGATTCCAGGGCTTTGGAAGCAAAAGGGACCAGGTTAGGAAAAGACGAGGTGGGAAAGAGAGAGAGAGAGAGAGGTTCCGCCATGTTTTTTCTGTTGTTGATCTTGGGTACCATCAAGTTGTGGTTGACTCCTGCTTGACTGCACAGACAACTCTGTGGGCAGCCCTCTGCAGTTTTCTTGGCAAGGATACAGAAGTGGTTTGCCATTGCCTCCTTCCAAGGAGAGGCTGGGGATCAAGGCAGTAACCCTCTGTTTTCCAGGTTCCTTGCATTATCCCTGAGCTAAAGCCCCCCTACCCCATACTTTTAAGCAGTGAGTGCAACCGCCCGTCTGTCTGTCTTGGGAAACGAATGGAAAGCGTTGCCCGCCTGGGAAGAATGCTTTACCTTCGGCTTTCTTCTGAGGAGTGTAAGAGGCTGCGGCAGCCACTTGGCACTTAGCCATAAGGAACATGGCGGCCCCTTTGTCCCGAACAGCCCCATGAGCCAAGATGGGCTCAATCGCCATGTGAAGGATGCTCAGCGCTTGTTCAGGGATTCCAAGGATAAGCTGGTGGGAAGGAAGAAAGAAAGCCATCAGAGATAAGTGTGATTCAGAGGGTTTTTGCCACATAGATAATGTCCTCTCGCCCATCACAGATCTCATGAAATAAAGACAGGGCCCACAACATTAAAATCTGGTTCTTTCCCTCTATCGATAGAATACAACAGGCACAGGCTGGCTAAATTTTGCAGGCCACAGGCAAGCTCTTTAAAAATCTCTAAATGTCTTGGGCCCCAAGTATCTAAAGGAATACCTTCTTCCATATCAACATGCCCGTGCCCTAAGATCTGCGGGGGAGGCCCTCCTGGTTCTACCAACGCCCTCGGTAGCAAAAGGGTTGGGCACCTGGGATAGGGCCTTTTCAGTGGTGACTCCCTGAATGTGAAACAGTCTCCCTCCTGAGGTGTGTCAGGCACCTTCACTTTATGCATTCAGGAGAGCTGTGAAGACGCACCTCTTTGATTATTTTTTAAAATTAATTAATTAAACACAAAGCTGGCCAGCTCCAGCCTGTGAACAAGACGTTGGACTAAATCTGGCCCAGGAAGCTTTTTCCAAAAAGCTTTATCTCCATGACTGTTTTTAATATGTCCCTGTGGTTCTCCTGGCATCCTCCATGGTTCCTCTTTCCTGCCTCTTCTTTCTAGAACTTCTTCTGCCCCAAACCACTGGCGTGGAGATGCCTCTTTGTAACTCCCCCCTGAAAAACCCTGAGTACTATTTGCTCACCCGGCCTAAGCAAGGGTTTGATCCTGGCTACCCACTGAGCATGGAGGTGATTCTTTGTGGGACTGGGGCTTTTGGTCAGCTGCTCTGGACTCCACTTGGTCTCAGCTACACCAGAGGCCATAAAGGAGAGATGCTTATGGTTGTCAGTTGCTGGAAAGCCAACCTTGCTCTCTCTCCTAGGGGTGGTCTAGTGGTGGCAGCCTAGACCCACCCCTCTGCCCTCTGGATGACTCTCCAGCCTGGCTGGGCAGGAACATATTGGAGGAAATGGTTCTTCATGGGACTGGGGCCTTGGATCAGCTGCTCTGGGCTCCATTTGGCCACAACTGCCTCAATGTGTGTGTTTTTTGTGTGTGGCTTATTTTGTAACGTTTTGCACGACGTGCAATTTTTACAATGCATTTTATTATAATGTTCTGATTATTATTTTGCATGGTGTATTTTCTGCTTGTCACATACTGCCTTTCCAAAAGAAAATCTACTCAAGGCAGTTTACAAACAAAACTGGAAACGAAAACGCACCTGGGAGAAGGCCAGGTTGAGTATCGTTTCCGACGCCAGGTACTGGAGACGGTATTCCCGAGCGAGGGAAAGCGCCTGGAGCAAGACGGGAAGAGCGGTGGTGTGGCAGAGAGACCCCCTGTAGAGCTCAGCGATAGAAAGGAGCACCCTGAATGCCAGGGGAGAAGAAAGAAACTCACAGTAAGAGGAGGAGAGAAGAGCCAACCCTTTGAATCAAATGTCAAAGCTATTCGTTCCAAGTATCCGGACGTTCATGGTATTGTTTGATACAGTTTTGATATGCTTGTTTGTAAATGTTGTGAGCCGCCCAGAGACCCCTGGGTGAGGGCGGGATATAAATATAAATATTAATAAATAAATAAATGTGTACTTGGAAGATCCACATCTTTCCTGCATCCGTATAGATTTGTACAGATCCATACGGGATGAAAATGGGTTGCGTATGGGATAGCCGCGGGATGCATACAGATGCGTACAGATGTGGGAAAGATGCCTACGACATTCATACGTGCAGATTCGAATAAAGAATTTGAACAAATAGATTCGAATTTGGTAAATTCCAATCGGATCTTGTTAAATTAGAATTTAAGATTCAAAATCGAATCGGATTTTCAGGTATTCAGTTCGACTCAGATACAATGTCAAAAAAAATTCTTTATTTCTGATTGCTTTTTTTTTTTAAAAGGAAAGCAGTACCAAAGTATCTGAAGTAAATAATAATAATAATAATAAATAAATAACTTGCTCAGGTAGCTCACCTGATGACCATCTCAGTGTTTTTCGTCTTCTGACAGTGACTGAGGAGTTTCTGCAAGAGTCGGTGAGCTTCAGACATCTGGTTCTGCGCTTTCAGCAGAACAGCTTTCCTGGAAGGGAGGGTTGCAGAATCCGCAAGTATCATCAGAGACACACACACAATCCAAGCCAAAGAGCTTTTAACCTGAGCGCTTCCCTTTGGCTGGACCAGATCTGAAGTGATACTCGCATTTGATTGATTCTGTCCTGTTTCTCCAGGTTGTGAACAGCCCAGGCACTTTGTTATAACACCCCACAGGAAATCCCCCAATAAATCAAGGTTTTTAATCTTGAGAACAAAAAAACATCAGTCACCTCAAGATTATTTGGGCCTGAGAAAACTACTGATGTTCAGATACTGCAGAACTACAAATCACAAGAGTAGAATGCCTAGTAGGACAAAAAGGTCAGGGTTACTTTATCTGTCGTGTCTCAAGCTGGCAGTATTCAGTAAGTGAACACACACACACACACGCCTGGAAAATGGCAGCAAGTAGCTGGATCAGAGTTCAGACTTCTCGGAGGAGAAAGCGTTAATGTGCGGGCAGGTTGCGGAGGTCAGAGTTTCCAGAGGGTCTTCGTAGTCATAAATCAGTCAGAGGTTCAGGAACACAGAAAGTATAGAGGCCGAGGTTGCAAGGAAAGATCCATTGTCTGCAACGGCGTTTGCTGGATCTGGGCGAGCTTAATTAGGACTGGACAAGCCTCCCCCTCTCTGGCACAACTGTTTGGCATGCAAACACGTTGAACGCCTCAGGGGTTCTCGCTGTTGCCCAAGAGCGCCCTGTGAAGGGCACTGGCCAGTGTCTAAGTCTGAACTGTCTCCATCTTTGGAGACAGGATTGTTGAGCACACCTGACCCTTGGGACATGCCATCCTTGCTTTGGCTGACAGTAAAGCCTGCCTTGGCTGGGATGGGACAGCCGACAACCTCCTCATCCTTGGAGGAAGAGGCACTGATGGCACGAGGCATGGCAATATCTTGCAACCATTAAAAGGGCAGAAGCACTGCCTTTCTTTCTACCTGGCCACCTACCCGTGAGCCTCAGCCACTGGCAAGGAATGATGGCATCTGCAGGCCATCAACATCTGAATGGCCACAGTTTAACCCAGTTCTGCCTAGGCCAACTGAAAAAGAGCACTGAGACTTGCACAGCATAGATCAGGGGTAGAGGTAGAATTGAAGCTCACTTACTCCAGGAGGGCCTTAGCTGGGTGAATTCCCTTGCAGAAGATCCCTCCAGGCCATTCTTATCCTGCCCTGAGGTCTAACAAATGGATCCCTGAGTATGGAGGCAGAGAAATGCAGTCTTTTCTCACTCTTATGGTGGAATGAAGGCTTAGAGGGCCATCAAAGGAAGACGTGACCTAACAGAGAGGACTATCACACTTCCATGTTTTGGAGTGCCACAGAATGTATTAAAATGGAACTAACAGAAGACCAGATAAGTCCTTTTCCTCCTCCCAGAAACCAGACAGGGGCAGGATCAGGCATTTCAATCCCATGTTAACATTAATCCTATTTCAATGGGGCATCAAAAGCGGCCTTTGTTCGAGCAGGCAGGGGAGCTCTTACCTGTAAACTCCTTCTGTGCTACTCAGGGCTGTAATTCCAGCCACAAGCGATTCGGCAATGTGGTATTTGCCATCGTTCATGGCTCGGGTGAATTGGATTTTCTGATCAAAAAGCATCCAGAGCTGCGTAAGAACAGTCTGGGGTTATTCTAGGATCCTTTTTGGACTCCATGTACAGCAATTTGCATACAAGCACACATGTATATGTTTTATATACGGCATATTAAAAGCGCTACTATAATAGATGCCCTCTTGAGGACATAAGAACCTAAGGGGAGCTCCACAGCCCATTCAGTCCAGCATCCCACCTCACACAGTGGCCCACCAGTTGCTTCTGGGCATCTCAAGCAGAAGAGAAAGGCAAAAGCTTCACCTGCTCTCCACTCCCTGCCAACAGCCTTTAGAGGCGTTCTGCCTCTCTCACCAACCAGGACGCCGGAGCTTACCTGGGCATGCTGGCTGTGGGGAGGGAACCGCTCTTTAAGGTGTTTAAAGACTTCGGAAGCAGCCGTGAAGTAACCCTGAGATGCAAAAAAGAGAGGCTGCAGTGAACCCTCAAGAACTCTGACAAAGAAGAACAGAATGCAAAGGAAAAGATTCTGAGCACAAAATCGCCAAGTAATGGATTCATTCAAAAAGTGTATTTACTGTAGTAACCTGCTGTGAGACTTTTGGGTCTAGGGTAGGATGAAGGGATAGGTGGATGGAATAACAAGCCAGTGGAGGGAAAAAATAGAAGAGTTGGCTTTTCTACCCCGCTTTTCTCACCCACTGAAGGGAACTCAAAGCAGCTGACAAACGTTCTGTTCTTCTCCCCATCAGAGACACCCTGTGAGGTAGGTGCAGCTGTGAGAGCTCAGAAGAGAGCTGTGACTAGCCCAGGGTCAAGCAGCTGGCTTTGCGGAAGAGAAGGAGGAGGAAGAGTTGGCTCTTCAACCCCATTTTTCACACCCTTAAGGGGACTCAAAGCTGCTGACAAACCTTCTGTTCTTCTCCCCACAACAAACACCCTGTGAGGTAGGTGGAGCTGCAAGAGCTCCGAAAGAGAGCCAAAAAGGAATGGAGAATCAAACCCAGTGATTCCTAGATAAGATTCCGGGACCATAACGGACCACCCTCTGAACCAATTGTGAATACACACACGTGCAAGCAAACGCATGCGCGCATGCGCACACCCCCAGACAGAGAAGCACAGAGCGCCCTCACCTGTTCGGCATGGAGTTCAGCCAGGTGGGACAGCACCACCGCAAAGGATTCCGTGTTGTTCTGCTGAACACCGACATTCACGGCCTCAAGGCTGTTCATGCTCAGCAACATCTGGGCCTGCTGGAGCGCCATCGTGCTGGACAGAGATGAAATTAGACTAGAATTATATGCTATACGCGGTATTCGGTATCTCTGGGCCGTGGGCCTTATCCAGGGCTGCACAGGACGTATTCTTTTGAAGGAAAGGCTCATTTTGCTTATTCTCTCCTGCAAATACATGATATTGTATGAACATAAGAACGATTTTTTTCAAGGTTTCCTGCAATTCCTATTTGGATAGTTTTTAATAGTGGCATCCGGGGTGCCTGTTCACGCTTGCCTTCATTCTGGAATATATCCCACAACTGGGGCCTGCTGTCCACATGCCAGAGCAGGTTATAGCAAGCTCCAAGTGAGGCCTGCCAGAGTCTGCATTAGCGTGCAGACAACAGACCTCCCTCCTGAGATATATTCCAGAATATGGCCAAGCTCAAACAGGCTCTAAGTGTGTGGTGAAAAGACACAGAGCTCCTCTGGCCCGGAACGCTGGCAGATGGAGTTCAGAAACATCTGGAGGACCACAGTTGAGGATCCCTTCCCTAGAGAAACATCAAGACCCTTAAGTCAACATCTGGTGTCGCTTGGTGACCACGTAGCCAAACCCTCCAGGGCTGTTTCCGATGTACCTGCGTCCGTACAGTCTCCAGATGGCCGTTTTCTGGGCAATGCTGATATCAATGAGCTCCGATAAGCTGTGCTTCCAGTGCAAAATATCAGAGTCCTTCAAGGCATCCATTAACTTGTTGGCACTTTTCCCTGCAAAAGCTCTTTGCTGGACCAAGGACTGGATCCCTAGGGAAGCTAAATACTAGAAGGGAAGAAGAAATAAAAAGATAAAGCACACTTAAAAGGTCAAAGCAATCAGTCAAGAGGAGACTCAAGTCAAACTCATGGCAGTAAAACGTTATATGCATTTCTGTGCCAAAGAACAGAGATCTCTGGGAGCCATTGTGTTGGGGAGAGAGGAAAATGAGCCAAAATTGTACATCATCATGCTAACCTTGGACCCCGTGTGGACAAGAATGGTACTTCACGCCCTTGAGAGAGACAGCCGGCAGGTAGGTACTGAAATGAACCCTCTCTGCATGTAGAAAGCTAGCATGTCAAACAATATGGTTCAAACTAGTAAACACTTCCTGCCTGTAGAAAGCTAGTATGTCAAGGAATATAGTTCAGCCAAGTTTTCTCCCCAAAATGTGGTATAAAGCTGGATGGGAAATACAGAAATCTGGATGGGAGAGACACATCTTTAATGGCTGCAGAGAAGGCTAAAACTGTGGTTTCTCCATACGATCCAGAGCAATAACTCCCGGCATTCCAAACTCGCCTTAACAGCCGTTATGGGAAGAACTGCCCTCACCTTCGAGGCCTTTCTGCAGACCTTGAGGCATTTCGCATCATAAGGAACAACAAGCGTGGCAAAAGAAATACCAAATCAGCAGGCAACCGAGGGCGGGAGAGACATACCGGTAATCCAAAATAGACGGCTTTCTTCACAGAGTGTTCCAACAGGACGCAGCTATCAGATCTTTTCTGCTTCAAGATGTACAGCCAGCTCTGAGAAGAGATGAAGGAAAAGAAGTTGCATTCCAAGTTCATTACCGCCCAGAATCGCGAGAAAATCTTAACAGTGACAGTCACAGCAGAAGGCTTGAAACAATGTTCTACTTTCAAGGGCAATATTCACATTATGAAAGAACCAAGCTTACAGAAAAGTATCTGTCTTGTGTTACTATATCACCAGGATAAGCTAGATAGAGAGCAGTTTAAAGTTTTCTAAAAGCCAATTAAGCAGATTGTCTTTTTTTTTTTTTAATGGAAGGTCAGGATCTAAGATGGGGAAGCTGAGTAGATAGATCAGCACCTGGAGCTTCAGTTTTGCTAGCGGCTTATAGCTTTCCCCACTTTCAAACCCCATTGGGGAAAAAACCCTCCAAAATTGCCATGAATTTACCAAGCAATGCTGCAGACAGACGTGATCATTAGACTCCTGGGCAATTCGTATCGCTTCTTGGAGGGCGAGCTCTGCCTGCTGGCTACAAACAAAGGAGAGATGTTGGAGGGGTTCATCTCTTTTCAGCAGAGGGGTGGCCGTAGCTCAGTGGTAAAGAAAACTGGCTGGAAAGCAGAGGGTTGAGAGTTTGATCCTCAGCCTCCCCCCAGAAGTAGGCAATGGCAAACCACTTCTGTATAATCTGCTAAGAAAACTGCACAGAGGTACCCATGGAGGCTGGGAGGGGCTAGCTCAGTGGTAAACTGCCTTGAAAGAGGAGGGTCGCCAGTTTGAGCCCTGACCTAACCCTGTGAGTGGGCAGTTGCAAACCACTGCTGTATAATCTGCTAAGAAAACTGCATAGAGGTGCCTCTGGAGTCTGGGAGTGGCTGTAGCTCAGTAATAGAACAAACTGCTTGGAAAGCAGAGGGTCCCCAGCTCGATCCCCGGCCTCTCCCTGGAAGTAGGCAATGGCCAACCACTTCTGTATCTCTGTATCTCAGCCAATGAAACCTCTTATGTCTACCTTCTCTCTGTGTGTGTCCAGACCTACAGATACTGTGCATTCCAATGTATAGTCAGGGCGTGGGCATCACACCGGATGCCTGATATTGCATAGCGGTGCCACATTATTCTGACACTACTTTGAATTTACCTACGGTGGAACAATCAACACTCACTCTGCAGTATCAGGTAAATCTGAACGTTCCCACCAGTCTGGACAGGACGGTGAGAACAGCGAACGAGAGCTGAGCCTGCAGCTCAGCTCCCATTGGCTGCCCCCTACCACGTGATGCACACCTCACCGAAGCCAGAGAAGTGTTGGAACTGGTTTGTAACACTTGAATAGCTCAAAGAGTGGTGGGATTCTAAGAATCTCCTACTTGCACATCTATCTCTACAAGGAAGGAAGGAAAGTGGAGAGTGCATTGCATGGAAATATGGCAGCTTTCTCTAAGAAAGCTGCGGGGAGGCTGTTTGAATCCGGGCGGCACATTGTGGCTTTGCAGCAGGTAAACGGAGTATTTTTTTTTATATATATAACAGCGGATTTTATTCCGCTAATCTGAATACAACCCAAGACTTCTGATCCAGATTCTCCCAAGGGAAATGGCCACACACACGCAGACACACGAGGAAAGCAAATCGACCTACTAGTGACCAAAGCGGCAATGCAGCGCTGCCAGGTTGAGCGCGGCGTATCTCAGACTGCGGCCGTAACCTTCATCTCCGTTGCTTTTGCTTTCGGCGCCAGTGAGGATCAGGCGGTCGAAGTAGTGAAGGAGGCTGTGAGTTGAACTGAAGACGTCTTGGACACGGAGGCTGTTCAAATAGCTCAAGTAATGCTGGAAACGGAGGTCAAGCAAGTCCATCTTTAAAACACAAATCATTTCCATCAAAACCTCTGAGAGAAGAGGAGGAGAAATCCGAAGGCCAACGTACCGCTTCCGCAAAGTCAGGGTTAAATTTCAGCAGGCTGTTCAGCTCCTTTTGCAAGGCTACCGGGGAAAGGGCTTTCGTTTCATCGTGCTTCAGTAAAGATGCCTGGAATCGAATATAAAACCCATCACTTCAGCTGGCTGAGGAAGAGAAGAGGGAACTGGCTGGGATTAAAAACCATTTAAATTTATTATCACCATCTAGCAACAGAAGCCTTGAAGGCTTGCAAGAAAGGCGGCCGACGGAGCATTTACAAAATGCTTTGCTATGATATGCTCAAAATGGAGGTGCTCTTGCTAATTTGATTACGAGAAATAAAAGACGGCTTAAGGGATTTAGGACAGGGATGAAGCCAGAAGGAACATAAGAAATGCTCCACTGGATCTGCGCTAACCAGACGGGCTATGAATCACACAAATAGCGCAGCGGTCTGTTCTCACGGTGGCTGCAATGGCACAAGGATTGCCCACCAGGAAGGCCGAAGCCAGAGAAGTGTTGGAACTGGTTTGTAACATTTGAATAGCTCAAAGAGTGGTGGGATTCTAAGAATCTCCTACTTGCACATCTATCTCTACAAGGAAGGAAGGAAAGTGGAGAGTGCATTGCACACCAAGAATCAGTTTTATATGAGGCAGCAAACTTCTCCAGAACTACAAACCTACCTGTTGGGAAAGGAAGTATTCTGCCTGTTTTTGAGAAAGCGGCCCATTGCAAGATATTTCTTCTTCCCTACAAGCAGAAGAAAATCACCCATTAGTTGAATGCAACTCAAGCATTCTTTATTGCAAGATGCAAACATCAGGGAAATGATCACTAAAAGAAAGACGGAAAGAAGAAGAGCTGGCTTTTCTGCCCCGCTTTTCTCACCCGTTTAAGGGGACTGAAAGCGGCTGACAAACCGTCTGTTCTTCTCCCCACAACAGGCACCCTGTAAGGTAGGTGGGGCTGTGAGAGCTCAGAAGAGAGCTGTGACTAGCCCAAGGTCACCCAGTTGGCTTCAGGAGGGAGGGCAGAATCAAACCCGGCATTCCCAGATAAGAGTCTGGCTCTCTAACCCCTAGACCAAGCTGGTTCCAAGCAAAGGGTTCCAACCAAACCAGATTTCAGATCAGACTGCAAAGATTTCTCACAGAGTGAAAAAGCAAGGGGAAAATACTGTTTGAAAGGGGTATGTATATGAGTTTTTACTGCAGTTCGCCCAGAGATCTTAGGATACGGTGCAGGATATAAACAAAGAAACAAACCCATCTCCCAAGCCACCTGAGAGGCCCATCTAGTTCTTCCTTCTCCATCTTCTCTTCCAGCTCCCCACAGTCGGTCAGCTCCATCTCGGTCTCCTTCCCTTCGCTTTTCTTCTCATCATTTTGAAAATACTGCTGTAGAGCGGTGTAAAGCTTGTAGACCTGGCTGAAGGACAACTTGTTGTAGGCCAGGATCATGTGCCGCAGAAACAGCCCTACAGAGGGAGGAAACATAAGGGCCTCTTAGCTCAGGGCAAGAGCTGCAGACCTTTTACATCTTTCTCCGTCTCCCACATCTTGTTCTCCCCTCTCTGTTCACTATAAGGAACTCGTGTGAACAGTTCTTGAAGTACATGAAGCAACTTTCTGTGGCCCTCAAGGAATAAGGCCTGAAAGACAGGTGTAGGGGCTGTGAAGCCAAAATCACGGAGAACGGTGAGGAGGATTCTGGGAATTTGTTAAATACGGGCTACAGCTCAAGAGAGAGAAAATAGTGGAATGTGCACAGATAAGCAAGAAGGTTAGGAACACAACAGATAAGGGATCTTTCTCAGAACAGAGGCCTGCTATCCACATGCTAGTGCAGACTATGGCAGACCCCAGATATTCTGGAATAAGGCCAAGTGAAGAAAGGGCCAAGATTTAGCCTTGAGGTCAAAAGCCCACTCATCTATACCCTGTCCTGGTGTCAGCTTGTACTGAGGTCCTGTTTTTTCCAATTATCGAGGTGATGCTTTCTTTGTATCCCTGAATGTCACTGGTCAACCAAGAAACTGAATATGTATGCCGAAACCAGGCCTATCAATACTCTGCTCATTTTGCACGACTCTAGGTAAGCCTGTTTTTTTTATTTGTTGTTTGTTTTTTATATGTAAGCCTGTTTTGAGAATTATAAGGTGTTACTCCATTTTGCTTTTTACTACCTTCCAGGGTGTCCTGGTGCACTAGTTTAATAAAACTGCTGTTCTGTTGTCGTTGTTGTTTGGTTCAGCTTGATTTGCCCCAACATAAAGTGGGATATAGAAGTCGTGTGATTCTTTTTTCAGCTATGAAAACTACTGGTGTCACTTTGAGCCAACCACTGTCCCTTGCCGGAACTTACCTCACAGGGCATGTTTTGAGAAGATGGGGACTAATGTTTGCCTGCCAAGGAACAGCTGGCCAGATGCACATCACGCCGGACCTAAAAGTGTTGCATTGGCTGCCAATTCACTACTGAACCCAATGCAAGGTGTTAACTCTGACTTATAAGGCCCTAAATGACCTGGGCCACCAATATGTAAAGGAATGCCTTCTCCCATACTGACCTGCCCATGCCTTAAGATCTGGAAGTGAGGCCCTCCTGGTTGTCCCACAACCCTCAGCAGCAAAAGGGGTGGGCACCCAAGAGAGGGACTTCTCAGTGATGGCCCCTAGGCAATGGAATAATTCTCCCCCCGTGAAGTGTGTCTACCACCTTCACAGTACACGTTTAGGAAGGCAGTGAGGACACACCTCTTTGCCCTGGACATGGCTGATGTGATTTACTTTTCCCCCACTGCAGATACTATTATTTTAATATTTAGGGTATTGTTTTAAATGTGCCAAATCTTTTAAGTGTTTTTATGTACATTATTGTTCTTTATATATATTGGGTTGCAATCTGTTGTTTTAAAGGTTGTTACCCACCCTGAGACCTTCGGGTACAGGGCGGGATAAAAACATAAACAATAAATGAATAAATAAATAACAACAGCTGTCTGAAGGAAAGGCAGGATATATAACACCATAAATAAATAAACGGCACCGTACCCACAACGCTTGTTTTGTGAACTTCTGGCTCTGTTCCACTGAACGCCTCTGAGAGATCATCAAAGAATTGCTCCATGTCCTTCAGTTCTTGTCCGGCCATCAGCTTTATCCTGTAAGTGATGCCGACAGAGCAGGGAGACTTACACAAAGCGAGACAAGTGGCTTTTTTAACCCAGTAACTATTCAGATCAATAGTAGTTCTCCAAGCCTTCTGACTTTCTCATGATTTTTATCTTTTCCACGCCCAAGCCTAAAACTGACATTTTTTCCACACAGTTCTTGTTCAGCCAAAAGTCCCAAAATCAAAGGGGAAAAAATGTTTCTAGAAGTGGCATTGAAGTTAAATCAACAATGTCAACACACCCATATAAAACGTGAACATCGATAACCATCCCAGTTCAGAAGCAGAAAGAACACGGTCAGAAACGGAAATTCAAATAAAGAAAACTGAATCCATAATGCCTCATCAACTACTCACCCATCCCTGGTAAATAACCCTAATAACTTTCAAGTAATTATTGTCAGGGACAAAAGAAAAAAACTAGAATGAGGTTGGTGAAAGAAATATTTTGGAAAATAACACGACTTGGTGGACAAGCTGAAAGAAGTGTGACATTGAAAATAAAAACATAAGAAGAACCCTGTTGGATCAGGCCACAGACCATCTAGTCCAGCATCCTGTCTCACACAGTGGCCCACCAACTGCTTGTCCCCCCAGCCTGAAAGATGTACTTAGGCATCCATTCTAGTACCCAACAATACATCCGTTGTCCATAAATTTGTCTAACCCATCCTTAAAGCCATCTAGGCTGGTTGCTGCTACAAAGAAAGGCAAAATGATAGAACATTTTGTTGAGGATTCTTCTTATAGGTCAGTGGTTCTTCACCATTTCTTCACTGTGGACCCCCTTTACATACCTTTTGTTGCCAGGAACCCCTGCCCCCACCTTGTGTCCCCCACTGGCCTACTGTGGACCCTTGCCCCTTGGTGAGGCCTTTGTGGACCCCCAATATTCTACTTTGGTCTATATCTTGTCAGTTTTAAAGCAACTAATCCTACTGATAAGCAAATGTAGCATATCTTCAAGGGCTCTTTAAATCCATGGGGAAATTTTGAGGTTTACAATGATTAGAGGATTCTTCACTCTCACCTTCATTAACAGGAAGACAGAAAAAATACTTGTATTTACCTTATTTGAACAGAACTTGCTATGTGAGGACAGCATTCTTCAATAGCTTTGATGAGCTGAGCAAATGTCATATCTGGGCCCTAAATAAAGCACAGATAGAGGCATAAATGTTTGTTTATAAAATTTATATCCCACCCTTCACCAAATGGTCCCAGGGTGGGTTACACGGAGATGAAGGCATACCAAATGGTAAAACATAATTAACATGGCTCCAGCCATCTCATTTTCAGTAATCCTGAAAAGGTACTGGGATGGGAGACCACCAGGCAACCTCAGATTTGCAGGCTACACTGCTGTGTCTCAGAAGGACGCAGTTACAAAATACTGTTGCTGTGAATACTAAATAGTTGTATCCATGTGATCATAAGCATAACTTGACAGATTATCTTAACTCATTTAATGCCACAAGCTAGACTTCGGCAGACCAGCTGCACTTACTCTACCTCAAGCAAAACTTTCCTATCACCCCTCCACTATTATAACACAAAGAACCCATTCATCTTCTCCACTACACACATGCACACAATGGCTGTGGCTAGTAAGAGAAGCAGGAGCATGGAGGAAATTATTTCTCTCCGCCACCCACCCCTGTTCTAGGGGAATGAGCCAGTTTGGTCGAGTGGTTAAGGAGCTGGACTCTTATCTGGGAATACAGGGTATGATTCCACACTCCTCCATGAAGTCAGCTGGATGACCCTGGGCTAATCACAGCTCTTTTCTGAGCTTTCACAGCCCCACCTATCTCACATGGTGTCTCCTGGGGAGAGAACAGAAGCTTTGTCAGCCACTCTGAGTCCCCTGAAATGGGTGAGAAAAGCGGGGTAGAAAAGCCAACTCTTCTTCTTCTAGTGGCCGAGCAAGTTTGGTCCAGTGGTTAGGGAGCCAGACTCTTATCTGGGAATACTGGTTTTGATTCTGCACTCCTCCACCGAGCCAGCTGGGTGACCTTGGGCTAGTCCCAGCCACACCCACCTCACAGGGTGCCTGTTGTGGGGAGAAGAACAGAAGCTTTGTCAGCCGCTTTGAGTGAGGAAAATGGGCTGGAAAAGCCGACTCTTCTGATCCTCACTGGCCTACTTTGCAGTTTTTGCACGAAATGCCCAGCCTGCCCTCAGACCTTATGTTTTCTGACCATACCCTCGACAGCGCTTTGGCCACCGTGGTTTTGGGGGTCACGCTCGGACCACGAGCCTGCCTGCTTGCCGTGGCTCTTGGACTACGAGCCCCAAGACCCACTGCCACTGTGTCGTTGGGTTTTTTTGGGGGGCCGGAACTCCCCTGGCAACCTGGCATCAGTGTGGCTAAGGATAACGGGGGTCCAAGGCGCCCTCCTTCCACTGCCCCGTGCCGGACTCCCGCCTCCGGCCCACCATCCCGGGAAGCTGCTCGACCTGCAGCAGCGGGAGCAGCAGGCGGTTCAGGCGCCGCCTGTCCAGCAAGCTGAGCTGCGGCCCGGCGCTGCCCATCTCGCCGATGAGCACCAGCAGCGCCATCTTGTACGGGGTGACCCGGTCCTTGATGCCGAAGACGTTGGCGTGCACCACGCCGTTCGTCATCATGGGGTTGAAGTAGAGGCTCTCGTGCACGCTGGCCATGGCTGTGGCGCCGGGGGACCCCTCCGTCTGCCGGACCGCGCCCGCCCGGGGCGCCTCCGCCGGGGCAACCGCACCTGCCTTTCCCCTCCGACCAATCGCGAGCGGCCAAGAGCCCTCGCGCCCGACGGCCCAGAGCCAATGGGAGCGCAGCGGCTTTGGTGCTCTGAGGAAATCGGTTCGGGTAGAAACGGCGACCTCGACCCCGAACGTTCCGTCCTCGTTGACGACGACAGCTGCATACCATGGGCGTTTTTCCACTTAGCACTAGAGTATCCTTTAAGCACCCATTAAGGACCCATTAAGGACTCTAGTGCTAGGGTTTTTCCCCACTAGCACTAAAGGACCCATTAAGTGCTAAAGTTTTTCCCACTAGCACTAGAGGACCCATTAAGGACCCATTACGTGCTAGGGTTTTTCCCCACTAGCACTAGAGGACCCATTAAGGACCCTTAATGGGTCCTTTAGTGCTAAGTGGAAAAACACCCCATGACTCCCTTTCTGAGCATTAGATGGGGAGAGTTTGGGGGGGAACAGCAACTTTTTTTAAAATACATTTTATTTAAACTACAATCTTCTAACAACAACAATAGAAAAACAGAGAATGTACATCAATAAGAAATCAGAACACAATGTGGAACATGTCCATATTAAATCATAAACAGCAGATCATACAGTTATATTACAAAAGAAATGTTTGACTATGAACCTTTCTGCACTGGGCCTTATTTAGGATTACATATCACAATAGGCACCTGCCAACTGTATGATGGTGGAAACTGTGGTATGCCCCAGCCAGTTCCTACTGTAGCCTATACCACAGTGCAGATGACAGGTCCCTCTTCTGGTATATAATCCAGAATAAGGTCCAGTGCAGAAAGGATCTAGATCTACATTAATATAAGTATAATATGTCCTTTCCAGAACAACATGGATGTATAATATACTTCATTGTTGTTCTGGAAAGGGCATATTCTGCTCTAGTTTGTTCTAGATACAAAATCAGTGGTTTCCAAACCTTGAATCATGAATGTCACTCCTTCCAGTCCATATATTGTGTTTATTGCATATTTATTAATTCTATTACTGCATAATGTGGTAGTGTGTTATACATGTTGAGAGAGTTAGAGTGGAGTGCCATTTCCAATTTCTGGCAATTACATTTTTTTCTTGCTAGCAATAAATAGTGAAGAAGACAGTTCATATATTTTGTCAAGGTTGCTGTCCAGTGTCATGTGGAGAATGCTTAATGTCTGGTGTGAATACTGTTGGTATGTCTTATCAGTTTGTTAGCTTCCGTTTCTAGTAATTTCCAACACCATGCTACTTTGGGACATGAACACCCTAAGTGGATGTAGGTGCCAATGGCACCACATCCATGCCAGCAAGATTGAGATTAGCAAGACGTGACTTAGCCATATTGGAATGGCACACCATTTTGGAAGTATTTTTAAATAGAATTCCTTACTATAAAAATAATTTCCAGCAACAACTGCAACTAATATGTTCCTTAGGCAGACTGACAGAGGTAAGCCTAGCCTTTGGACTCCTTTGCTAGGACTCATGGGAGCTGCAATAATTCTGGCTGGCTGCAATTCTGGGCAAACCCACGTGAAAACTGACTTCATTGAGCATAATGGATTATGAATGAAGGGGAAAGGAACGGAAACTTTGCACAGTGGAGTATGGTTGAGTACTGAGTGCTCGCCTTGCTTTTATGACTTTACTACCCCAACCTACTGCTTTGCTAACAACTGTTCACATTACCTAATGGGAAGGGGTTACTCACTCATTTCCCAAAGGTCCTAAGTTTGTTGGTATCTCATTGGCTAGTATTTAGGATCTGATACAGTTATGATTTAGGATATAGTTATGCCTGTATTAGCCTTACCACTCTCAAGCTCTGTCTCAAGCTTATTCTCAACCTCAGCTCCATAGAATCATAGTAGTAAAGGACCTCTAGGGTCATCCAGTCCAACCCCCTGCTCAATGCAGGATTTCCTAAATAATCCCAAAGAGATGTAGGTCCAACCTCTGCTTGAAGACCACCAGTGAAGGAGAACTAACTACCTCCTGTGGCAACCTGTTCAATGGACTGATTGCCCTCACTGTCAGGAAGCTTTTCCTAATATCTAATCTGTACCGACTCCCTTGAAGTTTCATCCCGTTGTTTCTAGTTGTCCCATCTTGTGCGAGTGAGAATAGGAACAATCTCTCTGCACTGTGACAGCCCTTCAGAGACTTGAAAACTGTGATCATGTCTCCTCTCAGTCTTCTCTTCTGTAGGCTAAATGTTCCTAGATCCTTCAGCTGTTCCTCGTAGGACCTGCTTTCCAGACCACTTATCATTTTGGTAGCCCTTGTTTGGACTTGCTCTAGTTTGTCAATGTCCTTTTTAAACTGGAGTGCCCAGAACTGGACACAGCATTCTAGATGAGGTCTGACCAAGGTAAAGAGGAATATTTATGTCTTGTGATCTAGCCTCAATACTCCCCTTTGACTCCAATCTTTTGTCTTGATAGATTGCTTGAGTTAGTTTGCCTATTCAACGGAATAACTTTGTGTTTTTCTGAGTACTTCAGGAACATAAAAGCTGAACCCCATGTTTTGTGTGGTGAACTACTTTTATTTACCCGGGCTGTTACGATTCTGTTTCTTTTTCGCTATTTTTTGTACTTGCTCAAATTTTGCCTTTTTACTTTAATAAACCAAATTATTCTACATCCGTTCTCGTTTTATGTGCAGCCAGAACCCAGGGATTTTTGGCAGAGGAAGCCTTGCTTGGTCATAGCCCTGCCATCACACAGGCTATGTTTGGACTGCAGTGTTTCAAGTTTTTATTCTAGGGCAATGTCTAGCTTTTTCCCCCCTTGGGATTTCCTAAGCCTTAAGAAGTGCACTTATAACCTCAGTGTAATTTTAAGAAGATTTGATGGCCTAAAAATAACCACAGAGGAGAGCTTTACCTTCCCAATTGGTCTGTGTGGTGTACTAATCCTGTTAGCATTTCCCAAGGCAAGAGACAAACAGGAAGGGGGCAAGATTTCTTTTGCCGCCAGACTTCCCTTCTTATCCCTTTTGTTGCACAATGAAGGTGCCCTTTGACAGCTACTACTGCAACAGAAGCTTTCTGAGTTTGGCCAGGCTGGCTCAAGACATTTAGTGCCCTCCAAAGAGCAACAAATGGATTCCCCCTCTCTTGATGCATCACACTCAAAGCCTGTAGCGGTATTCCTTCTGGTTTCTGAGACTGAAAATTTTCTAAGTGCCACTCCCACAGTGGTCAAAGTACAGTTATACTGAATTAAATAGGCTGACGATTTTTGCCCCTGCCACGTCAAAGCTGGCTGCTGAAGGTTAGGGTTATTGCCATATGAAGAGGACAGAGGGCCATGGGGGTGGTAGTTGAATAGAAGAGAGAGTTGCAGCAGAGTTGCCTGCATGAAAGGCTGAAATGTCCTGCAGCAAAGGAAAGAGCAGGATCCCTGTGCTGCTTTTCACATGGTAACCTTGCACTTCGCTGATCTTTCAGGGCCCACATTTCTGCAGGAGGCAGACGCAAAGCAGCACGGATTGAAAGTCAGAACAAGCCCAGATGCAAAGTAGATGAAGCAGTATAAAGCTAATGTGTCCCCTTACATCCTGCATCATAATATCTGATTACCTATTCGCTACCGAGCCCAATTCAAGGCATTGACACTAACATTTAAAGCCCTAAACGGCTTGGGCCCTGGGTATCTGAAGGGGGGCCTTCTCCCATATAGACCTGCCAGGGCACTGAGATCTCAGGGAGAGGGCCTTCTTGTAATTCCATTTCTTTCAGGG
Source organism: Aspidoscelis tigris stejnegeri (assembly GCA_023333525.1). Classification (NCBI taxonomy): domain Eukaryota; kingdom Metazoa; phylum Chordata; class Lepidosauria; order Squamata; family Teiidae; genus Aspidoscelis; species Aspidoscelis tigris. Next base: position 9,111,062 of record JALMGA010000020.1, read on the forward strand.
GTAAGAGGTGTAAGGCCTTGCCACAGGGCCTTTTCTGTGGTGGCCCCTAGACTCTGGAGGTCCACCAGGTACCTACACTGTATACTTTTCAGCGCCTGTTTTTTTTTACTGTTTAAATAGCTTTCTCAGGGTGCTGTCTTGTTAGGGAGGGAGGGAGGGGGGAGTGGTATTTTTAATTGTTTTATTATTGTAGCCCGCTCTGGGACCATTTGGTGAAGGGTGGGATATAAATTCCTTAAATAAATAAATAAATAAATAAATAAATATTTGCATGATGCCATCTGCCTGATGCGGGCCTTTTTCCCTGGCAGCCCTTCCAGGCCAACAAAGCTAAACAGCCCCCCACCTGTCTTAGCCAGGTGAGCCGCAAAGCCGTGACGTCACGACCCCTCCCCTTTCCTTTATTTCTGACGTCATTGGTTTCTCCCTCTCTCACCCCCCCCCCGGTCGGTCGAAGAGTCCTACCCATTCCCCTCTAGGCATGAAAACACGGCCCCTTCCTTCCTCCCTCCTTCCCCGCCCTGATTGGCGGAGCCGGTAGAGAGGGGGCTGCGGTTGGGTGGAGACGGCAGCCAATGGCCTGCCAGGAGGGGTGGGGCTTGCCCGAGAGGCCGCGGCTGCTCTTGCTGCTGCTGCTGCTGCGTCTCTTCCTCTCTTTTCCCCCCGAGCGGTCGGAGGTGGGGAAGTCCCGTGGCGGGGTTGGCTGGCTGGCGCGTCGCGCAGGCGCACTGGGCGGGGAGGGCGCGAGCCAGGGCGACGGCGGCGGTTGGGGCCGTTGGCGGCGCCTCTTCCCTCCTCCCCCCCCCCTCGCCGGTGCCGCCGCCGCCGCCGCCGCCGCCGTTGCTGCTGCTGCTGCTGCTGCTGCTGCTGCTGCTGCTGCTGGAGCGAAGGAAGGAGGCGCCGGAGCGGCCATGAAGGTGGACCCGGGGACCCCCTGGAGGGGAGGGCGGGATTTTCCTCGGGGTTGGGGCCGAGGAGGAGGCACTTGAGGGAGGGGGCGTGTTTGGCTGAATGAGGGAGATGAATGTCGGCTGGAGAAATAATGCGCTGTGTGCGTCTACATTGCAACGGTGGCACTGCTGTACCCCTGCCCCTAAGATCGCGAGGGGAGGCCCTCCCGGCTGCACCACCACTCACAGCGGCAAAAAGGGGTGGGCACCCGGGACAGGGCCTTTTCAGTGGTGGCTCCCAGACTGTGGAATAGTCTCCCTCCCGAGGTGCGTCAGGCGCCTTCCCTCTGCGTTTAGACGAGCTGTGAAGACGCCCCTCTTTGCCCTGGTGCCTTTGGCTAAGTAAAGGGGCAGCCTTTTCCTCCCCACGTTCAGACACTGTCATGGCTTTAATGGGCTTCATGGGTTATGGGTTTTAATTCGTTTTATGTGCTGTGACCTGCCCTGAGACCCTTGGGTATAGGGCGGGATAAAAATATAAATAAATAAATAATGTATGTTTATATTAAGCTTTTCCTCTTCCTCCTAAGCCCAGAAGCCACTGGTGGGCCCCTGTGTGCACCAGGATGCCGGGCTAGATGGGCTGTGGCCTGATCCAGCAGGACTCTAGGTTATTATCTAGAATGGATGCCTTGGTGAAACAGTTTGGCCTAGTGGTTAGGACTCCTTATCTGGGAATACTCCTCTATGAAGCCAGCTGGGTGACCTTGGGCTACTCACAGCTCCCTTCTGAGTTCTGACAGCCCCACCTGCCTCACAGGGGGTTCTGTTGTGGGGAGAAGAACAGAAGGTTTGCCAGCTGCTTTGAGTGCCCTTAAATGGGTGAGAAAAGCAGAGTAGAAAAGACAACTCCTCTTCTTGGGACAGCCTCTCAAGGCCATTTGCAGGGGGATAGGGAGCGAGTGAAGGTTTTGACTTTGTCACCTGGTTGAGATCCTCGGAAGCAGTTGGTGGTCCACTGTGTGAGATGGGCTGTGGCCTGATCCAGCAGGGCTCCTCTGATGTTGTTGCAAGGGCTGAACAAAATTCGTGGAGGACTTGTGTCTTTGGACGGTAGACTTGACTGCCTAAGTGCTGCCTCCAGGTTGGACGGATGGGCAGGATCCCTCTGAAGACCACTTGCGGGGACTGAAGAACATCTACTGTGTGAGACGGGGTGCTGGGCTAGATGGGCTGTGGCCTGATCCAGCAGGGCTCCTCTCTTATTCCTAACTAGAACAGATGCCTAGGTACCACCTTTGGGGTGGAGAGACAGGCAGGATGCCTCTCAGGGTCACTTGCAGGGAAGTAAGAGCAGGTGAAGGTTTTGCCCTTGTCTCCTGCTTGAGATGGCCCAAAGCAACTCCTGGTCCACCATGGGAGACAGGATGCTGGAGTAGATGGGCTGTGGCCTGATCCAGCAGGCTCCTTTTAGGTTCTTATGACACAGTTCCTCTGGTGAACATGGTACATTTAGGGTCTTGAATAAACTGGCAAATGGCAAGGTGCTGGCAATACTGTACTGTTAATCCTCTGGCAGTCAGTGTCCTGGGTCCCCAGTTTTGAACCTTTTCAACAGCACTGGCTAAGTATAAATTAAAAGCCAGTATCTAGAGTACTGTATGGCCAGCAGGTTAAAGTTGGGCCTGGAAGGTCAGAATTTGCACCCCTGCTTCACACAGATGACCTTGGGCCACAGGTCACAGGCTAACCTACTGTACCTTACATGGTTTTTGGGGCAATAAAGCAGTCTCAATTTTGCCTGCTTATGAGTAAATCCCACAGTGTTTCGTGATACCTTTTCTGAATGAAGTGTGGAAAGGCACAAGGTATCCGGAGGGCATGCAGCGAGAAAGGCCAAATTCTGATTTCTGTCCCTGGGTTCACTGCTGTTTCCCTTGGGATAAATGTGTTGAGGGAAGGCGCTGGATGTATTTCAAAGCCACATACGTGGCTGAGTATCAGAAAACGTTTACAGTAAGGGCGCTTCAGTGCTGGACCGGATTGCCTCTACTGTGAATGGCCTTCTCCTTTGCTGGATGTGCCAAGGAGAAGGAAATCGTCCATCAGAGAACTGCACGGACCAGTGGTTTAGATGTGATGCTCTAAATAACCTCTCGCTTTCCTGTGGTTTGTGGCTGCAGCCTTGTGGCAGAAGGGTTCACAGAACTGACGGAAAATACGGTGAGATAAACGGCAGCAGAGCAGCCATTCACAGATTTATCGCTGGCGAGAAACAGTGTCACTCTTTTCCTGTTAAGTTTCTTGGCCCAGTGGAAGGTCTCGTTTTGCTCTCTGTGGGATCTGGGCACTGAGCAGCTTAGCTTTTTCTGTTTAACATCCAGTCCAGTATATTCAGAAGGGAATCGCATCAGGAATGGTGGCAGTGGATCTGATTCTTCCCTCCCATCCAGAGAAGACGAGCGCCTGAAGAGAACTGTGGACTCTGTTTTGCAGAGGCTCCTTGCATCTTTTAAACAGATCCATGCTGTTACTCATAGCAAGATAATATCAGATGCAATGCCTTTCCCATTTCCATGCTCATAGGACACAACCTCTAACAGTTCATGCCCTTAAACGTTGCCTTTTGCTCGGGCAGTGTGTTTTGAAGCTCCTCTGGAATATTTTTACCTCTCCTTCAGGAAACGTTTGTCAGTAACTTCCACTAGGGAAAAAGCACCGTTGAAGGAAGAAAGGGAAGAGATTAATTACAGTCAGACCCCTATATCCACTGACTTGTTTACCACGGTTACTGGATCAGCCCAGCCCAGCCCACCCTGCCGCCCATGGGCACCATAAAGGAAAAGCAAACAAAACCGGAAGGTCTATTTTGGCCTCTGTAGAGCATTGGAATAGGCAAGTCCGTCCCAAAATGTAAGGGGGTACATGCTGTTGCATGCCTATTCCAATGCTCTGTGGAGGCCAAAATAGGGCATCCGGAGAACGGACAAGCACTTGTGGTTCTGGGCGTGCATGACCCCAGAACTGGAAGGCCTGTTCACAATGATCCACGTTAGGAGCTGGAATGTATCCCCAGCGGATACGGGGGTTTGACGGTATTTTCCTTCATCTTTTAAATTAACTCCTAGCTCTGGAGTTGTTCGCTCACATCTCCATTGACAAAATAATGGCTTAATCCTTACAACACACAGCTAGATCTCCACAAATCTTCTTATGTCAGAGTTGTGGAGGTGAGAATGACTTGGATCCTCGATGTGTTATTAGGCTTACAAATATATTCTGAAGATACAGATGTGAAAGTGGAAGGAAAGTAATTCAGATGACGGAATAATGTTTTTTATATCTATGTTTACTAGATGTGTGTGCCCAGAACTAGACAAGGGAAAGAGCCTGGCCATTAAAGTATGGAAGGTCTGAATTGCCTGGGCATCAGACTTCTCCTCTCAGCCTTGCCAGTGTGATCCATAGGAGGGTAAACACAAGATTTAGTACTGGGTTGATTGCAGGACCTGGCAAAGAGATGGCCTGTAGTCCATCCAGTGGGCATGGAATGGATGCCTAGGTACCACCTCCAGGTCGGAAAGAGAAGGTGCCTCTCAGGGCCATTTGCAGGGACCTGGGAACAGGTGAAGGTTTTGCCCTTTTCTTCTGCTGGAGGTACCCAGAAGAAATAGGCTGCAACAGTGTGACCTGGCTAAGGCCACCTAGTTAAGGTTCACAGCAGACCCAGGAACAAAATAGGTTGTGGAAAATGCATTGAAAGTGAAACAAAAACCAGAAGAAGGTCCCATTTGGTCAACAGCACCCTTTTCAGTCGTTTCACTGTCTGTGTTGCCCTCCTGGTCTCCCTTGGTCAGTGTGGTGCTGCTGATAACAAGTTTTCTTCCTTTCTTGGAACCAGGGCAGCTGCTGTTTGGTTGCCAGAGTTCTGGCAACTCATTTTGTAGCTCTGTGACAATCATTGTTCCAGAGGCAGAACAAAGGCCTCCTTCCAGAACATTGTCTGCAGAGATGGGTCCCATTGTATTGATCTTCCCCAGCAAACTGTTGGCTCTGTTGACAGAGATACTGCTGCCTTTCTTCAAAGGCCAACTTCTGTGGCAGAGCGAGAAAGAGAATGACTTTTATTTATATCCTGCCTTTTTCCCAAAGGGACTCAAAGCAGCGCACAAGGGTTCACAATCACAATACAACACACAATTCACTCTTGTTTCCTTCTTAGTAGCAGCTCTCTCTTGCTCAAAGACAGCCTTGGAAAAGTTCCTAAATGCTGGAGAGAGACATAGCAGCTCACCGCCCTGCCTCCTGTCTCTTCTTTCAGGCCGGAGCAACATCCATGTGGGCTTCCTGTTGTGGGTTGCTGAATGAAGTCATGGGCACCGGAGCGGTTCGCGGTCAGCAGCCTGGCTTTGGGAGTGGCGCAAACCCATTTAGATTTGCCCCAAATACGGACTTCTCAGTGTATACGTCTTCAGCAGCCGGAGGAGCCAACGCAGTTTGTAAATCGTGTGGCCTCTCGTTCTCGGTGTTCAGAAAAAAGGTGAGACTATGGCACTTTGCATTTAGGCAGATTGACATCTTTCCAAAATCTCCTCTTTCTCCTTAATGCTACAAAATGGCTCCTATTGATTACAAAGCAAGTCACAAACAAGTATCGAAAGGAATGCCTTCTCCCATATTGACCTGCCTGTGCCTTAAGATCTGGAGGGGAGGCCCTCTTGGTTGTCCCACCACCTTCGGTAGAAAAAGGGGTGAGCACCCAGGAGAGGGCCTTCTCAGTGATGGCCCCCTGGCTATGGAACAATCTCCCCCTTGAGGTACGTCAGGCTCCTTCACTGTATATGTTTAGGAGGGCAGTAAAGATGTACCTCTTTGCCCAGGTCTTTGGTAAAATGGAAATATACTGTCCCTTCCAACTTTACAGACACTGTTATTGTTTTAATATCCGTCGGATTTTAAATGATACCCACCCTGAGACCTTCTGGTATAGGGTGGGATAGAAATACAAATAATAATAAAATAAGTGATCAGCTGGAAAGACAAACTGTAGGAGTTCACAAAGATCTGTCCCAATCTGTTTCCACCAGCGGTCTTGGTTTTCTGACTCTCTGGACAAGGCTGAGGGTGTTTTGAGCCCAGGTGAAGCCAACCATAAATGAGCCAGTTTGATCTTCTGGTTAAGAGTGTCAAACTTGTCTAGTAGTCCCTGAGTTTGATTCTGCTCTCCTTCATGAAGCTAGCTGGGTGACCTTGGGCTAGTCACAGCTGTCTTTCTGAGCTCTCACAGCCCTGCCTAGCGCAGAGGGTGTCTGTGGTGGGGAAGAAGAGTTTGGAAGGGAATCTTTCTACCTGCTTTTCTCACCCGTTTAACGGGACTGAAAGTGGCTGATAAAGTTTTCCATTCTTCTCCCAACAACAGAACATTCTGTGAGGTGGGTGGGGATGTGAGAGCTCAGAGGAGAGCCGTGACTAGCCCAAGGTCACCCAGCTGGCTTCATGGGGGAGCGCAGAATCAAGCCCAGTATTCCCGGATAACCACTAGACCCGTTCCCTAACCGCCAGACCAAACTGGTTCATAACAAGAACAGAAGGTTGATCAGCTGCTTTGAGTCCCCTTGAGGGTGAGAAAAGGGGGGTATAAAAGCCAAATCTTCCTCCATGAGGCCAGCTGGGTGGCCTTGGGCTAGTCCCAGGTCTCTTTCTGAGCTCTCACAACCCCACCTCCCTCACAGGGCGACTGTTGTGGTGAGAAGAACAGAAGCTTTGGCAGCCACTTTGAGACCCCTTAAGGATGAGAAAAGGCGTATAAAAACCAGCTCCTCTTCCTAAATGTCCAGATTTAAAGCATGATGCCGTGTGTGTTCTGAGCCCACGTGTGTTTGCAGAACAAGCAGCCCTTGAAGAAAGGCTGAGGATGCGCGTCACGTAGTTGCAGTTCTTACGTACGACGTTTCTCCGCTTCGCCCCTTTCTCGTAGCACATCTGCTCTGAGTGCAAGAAGGATTTCTGCTCCGTGTGTTCAGTATTCCAAGACAACCTCCGGAGATGTTCCACCTGCCAGCTGCTGCAAGAGACAGCCTTCCAGAGGCCACAGCTGATGCGCCTGAAGGTGAAAGATCTGCGCCAGTACCTCCTGCTGCGGAATATCCCGACGGATACTTGTCGAGAAAAGGAAGACCTGGTGGATCTGGTCCTCTGCCATCACGGCCTGGCGTCCGAAGAAGATACGGACACCAGCAGCTTGTACTCGATACGATCACAGACTTCTAGTTTTTCGACGCATCCCGTTTCCCTGTCCGGTTCTGTATCCTCTCAGGGAGAACTTGTAAATAGGCAGGAGAGTGCAGGAAATGAAACGCAGGTGGAGGTAAGTTATGGCTGGATTCTGTGGCTCTCTGCCCCGGGGAGAGGAGGCTTCCTTAGCTGCGGGGCAGAGTTCTTACAGGAGAAACAGCAAGGTTCGGTTATGCGCTCCCCCACCGCCCCAGGCTGGCAGGAGAGGAGATAGTGACGAGGAGAGAAAGAGCAGGATGAGCATTTTGGGGGGAGCTGTGTATTGCAAGTCGCTTGGATTTCAGCATTCTTAAAGATTCCCTTCAAAACTCTTGTGCTTTTTAGGGACAGAATGAGAGGCTCCTGGCAAACCTTGGTGAGGAGGACGAGGAAAGTGCAGAAGAACAGGTAAGAAATGAATTACCTGCTGAAATCACCTCTTTTGTACCGTATACAGGCATGCCCCTGTATCTGCAAGGGATAGGCACCAGTTCCGACTGTGGTCAAAGGAAACCGTGGATATTTGAAATGCTGGGGGAAGCGGGGAGACTAGTCCAGTTGACTGCAGCTAAGTGAAACCATGGCGGACTCCTGGTTGGCTGCATGGGCACCTCCAGGGCCACCTCTATGCAGTTTTCTTGGCAGGGATACAGAAGTGGTTCGCCATTGCCTTCTTCCCAGTAAGCCAGTTTGGTCTAGTGGTTAGGGAGCCAGACTCTTGTCTGGGAATACTGGGTTTGATTCTGCACTCTTCCATGGGTGACCTTGGGCTAGTCACAGCTCTCTTCTCTCTTCTGAACACTCTCGGCCCCACCGGATGTTACGCTGTGGGGAGAACAGAAGGTTTATCAGTTGCTTTGAATTCCCTTAAATGGGTGAGAGAAGTGGGGTAGAAAAGCCAACAGAAGAGTCTGATCCTAAGAGATTCCCCTTTCAGGGCATCTGGTCGCTTTTGTTACTCTGAGCAAGGAGGATTTTGTTCAGAGGGCCTTGATGAGCGTTAACAGGCAGGTGACCTCTCCATCTCTTCACCAGTCATAAGGCGTCACTAATGACAAATCACTGTATTTATGTATTTCCATTTCTATCCCGCCCCATACCCAAAGGTCTCTGGGCAGGTATGAATATGAATATATATGTATATGAATTTCAGACTCCGGGGCAGTCCAGGAAGCGCACGAGGGCCTCGCTGTCAGATATTTCAAGTCTGGATGATATTGAAGGATTAAGCGTCCGCCAGCTGAAGGAGATCCTGGCGCGCAACTTTGTTAACTACTCGGGATGCTGTGAAAAATGGGAGCTGGTGGAAAAAGTGAGCAGGTTGTACCGGGAGAATGAAGCAAATCACAGGACATGTAGGTGTAGAGATCTTATATTTACTTTTGGGGTTGCAGGGACCGTGGCCTTGGATTTCTCTATAGTTGCTCTACCTACCCACCCACCCACCCCTATACCTAAAGGTCTCAGGGCAGGTAACAACATTTAAAATCAACGTATTAAAACAATAACAGTATATATTAAGACAACAGCCTCTGGAAGTGAGAAGGGAAAAGTGTATCCCCATTTAACCAAAGGCCAGGGCAAAGAGGTGTGTCTTCACTGCCTTTCTAAATGTGTACAACGAAGGGGACTGGCATCTCAAGGGGGGGAGAGACCATTCCACAGGGGCCATCACTGAGAAGGCCCTCTCCCGAGGTCCAGCCCCTTTGCTGCTGAGGGTGGTGGTACAACCAGGAGGGCCTCCCCTGCAGATCTTAAGGCATGGGCAGGTCAATATGGGAGTAGGGGTTCCTTCAGATATTTAGGGCCCAAGTCATTTAGGGCCTTATAATTTAAAGTTAACGCCTTGAATTGGGCTCGGTAGCGAATTGGCAGCCAGTGCAACTCTTTTAAGACCGTCTTTCACCTGTATTCTGAGCCCTGACCCGTGCATTTGGACTTAAAAATGCTACCTCAGCAGCGAATCTCTCTGGCAGTTATTGGATGCTTTAAGCTTGAAAATAGCCCTCCTTCCCCGTGCGGCAAAAACGGAACGCGCACTTCCGCTCCCAACACCCACCCTGGGCACCGGCATCTCCTCCTCTCATGTGCATTTTCCCCTTCCTTGCAGCAGGGGAGAGGCCCCACCTGCGTGACGACGACGACGACAACCTCTGCCGGATCTGCATGGACGCCGTCATCGACTGCGTGCTCCTGGAGTGCGGCCACATGGTCACCTGCACCAAGTGCGGCAAGCGCATGAACGAATGTCCCATCTGCCGCCAGTACGTCGTGAGAGCCGTGCATGTTTTCAAGTCGTGAGTGGCGGCGGCGGCGGTGGCAAGCTGTGAGCCAGAGGCTTCCCGCCGCTTTCTCTTCCGGGCGGGTTGCAGACCGTGCCGTTTTGTCAGCGGAGAGGCTTCCTTTGGTAGGCCACGGCATCCTAAACAGAAGTTTAGGTCTTGGCGGACTCTCATCTCCTTTGGCAGGCCGATGCCCTGTTACAGATAGAGCTGTGTGATCGGGGTTAAATCAGTAACGGGTTGCATCAGACCTGTAGCATCAGACCTAGCGCTATCGATTGCTCTCTTCTGAAGAATAGCACAGAAACCAGCAGACGGGACAGGGTTTGAGTTGTGACCTTTCCAAAGAGCAGAAGGAGCAGAAAAGCCCAAGTGCATTTAAATTCAGTGTACTGTTTTATTAGCCAGGACCAGGTTTTTTCACAGTGGAATGTAAACCGATCCTTGAAGATTCAAATCTTACCCGGCCTGGATAACCAGCAGGGGTCAGATTGCTGAATGTTCTCTGTGCAGGCAAGGGGCCTCTCTTCTGAGCTGCTTACCCAGAATTCCTCACGTGGCCGACGAAGTGCAGCTAAACCTCTTCCGATTGGCCGAAGGGGGGATTTGTTGTTAAAAAAAAAAGGCCCTGCTCTGAAGCGGCTGGCAAGAGTTTTAAGTTCACTCCTGGGTTCAGAATTAGTGCTAGAATCACAGCCGTCCAGATTACTTTCCCTCCCTCTCCTTTTTTGAGAAGTGTTTTTGATTCCTTAGAAGATGTCGTAACTGAAGCAATAGCGTCTGGTGGAAATGGAAGTTTTTCAGGTTCCGGGTGGAGGAAGTTGATATTGACGTAGAAAGTGACCAGGTTTGGAGGGGGAGGGAGAAGGGGAATCGCACTTGTTACTCTGAACTTAGGTCATCCATACCTGATTTTTTCCTCTCTTGAAATTGGGAGCACTAGTAGCCAGTGCTGCTCAGTTTGCAACTGCGTTTTCCAGCATTCCACGCTCTGGGAGCCGTAGTCCCAGAAGAGCTGGAGGCTTCCCGGTTGAGCCGCTTTGCTACATGTGATAGGCGCTGGTGGGGAAAGCAGCAGCATGTCTAAAGGGCCGCCTTGCGCTTCCGCGTGGCCGACGGTAAGCTTGTTATGTTTTGATGGGCTTACAAATGGCTTCATGGAGTGTTTTGAGCTTTTTCACTGCACAGTTGGCAGCAATTTGCTGTTTTTTAATCGAAGAATCGCACTCAAGTTACGTTTCCTTGCTTTCTGGGCCCCAGGAAGCAGGAAGGTTCAAAGGGAGGCGAAGGCCACAGCGGCTTGGCATGGTTCAGCCTTCCAAGGTGACAGAATGTATGTGACTTTCGTACCTTAAAGCTGACTTATTTTTCAGAAGGGAGCAAGACATTATGGCTTTATTTTTTAGAAAGATCTTTTTAAAAAGATAATGTGCCGAGAAATCGAGTGATTCTGCCCTTGTTCCGCAGGGACATCAACAAAGAGAATGTAGCATATTCATAACATTCTGAACAATGGCTGTTGACTTAATAAAACATTTTGGTATCCGAGTTTGGCTGTCGTGGTTCTTCTCCGCTCTGCTTCTAATGCTCTTTGCGCACACAGCTTTTGTTTCGCTTAAAGAAAGCTCTAACTCAAGTGCCGAAAGCCCAGACACACGCAGCGGCGAAGGAAGAAGCATCTGCAAGGAAAAGAACTTGTGAACTTTGTGTGACGGAGCAGGAAACTTTAGGGACACCACTTGCATATTAACGGATGGCAGCTTCCATATTAGCAGATTAAATGCACAACTTACCTTCTACGAAGCGACGACTCTTTGTCCCCACTCCCAAGAGAGGTACAGCTTCCCCCCAGGTGGCTGCGGGATTTCCATTGTGCGCATGCGCAGTGAGGCATGCAGCACATGGAGCGGGCGGGAAGATCCAAATTTACCTTATACTGTGGTGCGAGTGTTGATCGTTTCACAGTAGGCAAATTTGAAGTTGCGGCGGCATAATGCGCCGCCACTGCGCAGGATCAGCGTGATGCCTACCCCTCAGCTGCACGTTCTGACACGTAGCTTTCCTAAGTCTGGACACACCTGGAAACTCGCGAGACAAGCTATCAAGAAGTATGTCTTATAGGCTGTTTTACAGAGCGCATTCGACTTAAATCATGAGGAATAACTACACCTTTTGCAGGGTTGTGCCTTTGAAAAAAAATCCCAAATGGATTATAATCACTTCACAGCAATGGAAGGTTTACACAGCTGCATGTGCCCTTCAAAGGATTCTGACCAGCCGCCCTTCCAAATTCTTTTGCCATACCGATTAGCAAGCGTAAATGGAGGCCGCCGCTGCTCAGGCGCTGATAAACCTGTACAGAACACACAACTGGCCCTCTTCATTTTTATACAATCCTTTATACAAACGGAGGTAAAACTTGCAGGAAGGAAAAATCCTCGGAGGAAGAAGAGACCACTTTATAACAATGGCACTTTTTTAAATATTGAATTCCCTCCCCCTCTTTACACTCAGGAATTAACTAGTTTAAAAATAAAAAATAAAATTATTCAAGAACCGAAGCTTGTCAACTTGATGTACAAACATAGCAATTTTGACAGCCAAAACGGCTGTCTTATACCTTCCTGTATGGCACGGCTGCAAATGGAACATGGATGCGTCGAAATTGATGAGAAAAAAATAGGAATTTGGTGCACTGAAAACTCGGCAACTTGTACATTCTTCACCTGTATTTACACTGCCTTTCTACAACATGCTTACAGTATTTTGCGAGTATATAAAGCAGTAGAAAACCTCCATGAAAACATGCTTTTCCTCCTTTTAAGTATTAATCTAGACTCCCCTGCCCCGAACTGGGGTATCTCTGTCAAGGTTAAGTAAGAGGTTCAAATTCTTTCCCATCTCAAGATAAAACTTGACTTTGGAAACCAAAAAACCCCAAACAAACCAGCAAGCATTTTCAATGTATGTTCAAGAACTCTGCATAAATAACTTTTTAAACAAATCTGTACAAAAATAGTTCTGCATAATGTTGGATGTAAAAAAAAAGAAAAAAAGCAAAAAATGCTCCAAAGGCAGAAATGGAGGAGATCAGCTGCCTTAATCATCTTCAAAAAATGCTCGAGGCATTTACACGCGTGCGGCTCAACTGGCCGTGTCCGTCTGCGTTGCCGTGGGAAAAGTACGTCAAGAGCGCGAGACGATCCCATCCTGGCCGGCCAGTCAGCAGGCGGTCCGAACGCCACGCCACGTCGCATGGTATGCTCCAAGCTAATGCTGCCAGCCTGAAAAGAAAATTTCTTCCGAGGCCTCTTTGGAGTCCCTTTTGTTTCCACTCATCTATTTACAAACTTCCCTTGTAAATACTAACTCAGTTTCTGCAGCAGCTTCTCTTCCACCTGGCTAAACTGAACGCTAACGGACATCTCGGCGATGAACTGCTCACAGCCCTCCCTGGTCACTTGCTTGCAGTACCGCAGGTCAATTCGGCAGATGCTGCCACAGCGCTTGAAATAGGAGAGACACTGGTCGGTCACTTTATTGCAGTCTGCGAAGGAAGAGAATAGGTGTTGCTGAGTCCTGCGGCCCAGATAAAAGTCCCAGCTACATTTCATTGAGGTACAGTTGGGTCCACCTATTCACTGATCCAGTAACTGCAGTTCCACTTAACTGGAGTCAACTGGACCAGCCTCTTCCCACCCACCCCTGCCTGTGCCATTGGGCCTCTCAGAGGTGTGGGGCGATCAGAAATTGCATACAGTTTCCCATGATTCCAGAGGAATCTTACACAACTTCCCAGGAATCATGGGAAATCTCACACGATTCCCCAGTGTTTCAAATAGCTGCAGTTTCCTGGAACCATGGTAGGAACTGGTACCTATTCCCCCGCAGACATGGGGACCCAACTGTATTTTCATTCTGCTTGGGGTGGGCTAATCATTCTTGCTCTACATCACCCTACAACAGCTTTCTCTAACCTGCTGCTCTCCTCATGATGGAAGTTGTACTTCACAACACCCAAACAGTAGCAGGAATGTGCACAAATGTTTCCTTGGCATTTGATTCAAAATGAATCGAATGTTCAAAAATCCGTATCCGTACAAAAAGAACAATTTGAATGTGTTACAATTCTATTCAATACAAATCTATTCGTACGGACATTTGAGGCGTATCTGCTACGTTTCCCCAGTTTGACGAAGCATACAGTCCATGTGAAGAAGAGCTCGCTTTTCTTCCCCATTTAAAGGGACTCAAAGTGGCTGACAAACCATCTGTTCTCACCCTTAAAGGAACTCAAAGCAGCTGACAAACCTTCTATGCTTCTCCCCACAACAGAACACCCTGAGACGCAGGTGGAGCTGTGTGAGAGCTCAGAAGAGAGCTGTGACTAGCCCAAGGCCACCCAGCTGGCTTCACAGAGGAGGGTGGAATCAAACCTGGTATTCCCAGATAAGAGTCTGGCTCCCTAACCACTAGACCAAACTGACTTACTGCAAACGCACTCAGGGGCAAAGTGAAGGAATGCTTCCTGCAGAATCTCATAGCTCTTTGGTGCCCAAAGGCTTCCTTTATAGTCCTATTCAGTGCACCATCTGTCACTTTCCTGCAGAGTAGCACGAAGATAACCCCATGGTAGGCATTCCTTCCCAGTTCTGCCTTTAGAGAAACAGGGCTGGCACCAGAGAACGGAGCTCCAGCTGCTGAACAGGCTGCATTAGGATTTAAGGAGTGTTGGAATCTCCCTTCTCTGGGGGTTCCCTGTTCTTCCAGGCACCCAGCCCGACTCTTGTACCTTGCAAAACAACCTCCGTCAAGGTGTCCCGTGTGGCGGTCCCCACGGCCGTTAGCAGGTTGATGGACTGATCTGTCATATGGTTGCAGTAGCTGAGGTTGAGTTTGGAGAGGAGAGGCATGTGCCGGATAATGAGGCGCAAGGAAGCATCGGTGATATCTAAGCCGGACAGACGCAGTTCGGTGATATTACGTAGTTTGCTCCTGTTGTCGATTTGGCCTGGGGGGGCAAGAAGAGGGCAGAAGGGGGGTGGGGTGGGAAGGTTTTGGAATTAGTTGAAACGGCTTTAACCGTATGACTTGCCAAGTTCAGCTATACAGGTCTAGAAATATGATAAAGTCGGACCCCCTTATCCACTGGGGACTCCAGCTCCTATTGTGGTTTCCTGAAACCATGGATAATCGTGAATAGGCCTTCTGGTTCTGGGATTGTGGAACCTAGAACTGGAAGTGCTTTTCTGGCATTTGGAAGGCCTATTTCGGTCTCCGTAGAGCGTTAGACCTCCCACGTGCCCCCTTACGTTCTGGGACAGGCTCCGGTGGTATCACACGCCTATTCCAACGATCTATGGAGGCCGAAATACCGGAGGCTGAAATAGGCCTCCCAGTTCTAGGTTTTTTTCCCTTATGGTGCCCGGGGTGGGGTGGGGTGCTGATCTGGTAACTGTAGTTAACTGAAACCATGGTTACTGAATCAGTGGATATGGGGGTCCAACTGTAAAATAAAAATAAAAGTAAACAACTGAGACTCTTGAAATAAAGAGATCTGTGGAAGTGACAATCCTGGCCTTGCCAACCATTTTTCCAATGACAAATTGGTTCTCAGTCTCCACAAACCAAGAGCAGGGCAACTCCTGGGATTCCCACGCAGAAGCTAAATCTTGCAGCCTGCCCCACCTGACGTACTTTTCTGCTCGCGTGTGGCATAAAGACGTGACTATGAAGAAGTTGCTATCTCCACCTCACAACGTGGGCCCGAGCCGAACCACAAAAGATACCTGGTCTGTTGTCTGTTGGCGGCGACAAAAGATCTCTCATTTGTGCGTCTTTTAAGCCTTCCACCCACTGGGCATCCAGCGTCCTGAGGAGTGGACAACTGGAACTACAGAGAGCAGACACTGCGATCCAAGAGCAGCCGGACAAAAACAGATCTCGAAGACCTAAGGTAGGGAGGGAGAGAGAGAAGATAAGGAGGGTTTACAGCAGAGAAAGCAGTTCTGTGATCCCCCCCTCCAAATACTGCTGAATTCCAATTTCCATCCATCCCAGCCAACAGTCAAGGGGAGTGGAGAATAAGCACTATTTTCTCCCCTCAAGAGCCTGGTACAACATAACCATTCCTGGAACAGTTTTATCTTTGACATTCATGGCTCTTAAAAACTTAATTATAGACCTCAATATCAGAGAAATAGCTGTGTTAGTCTAATACGAAAAGTCCAGCAAGGTAGTCAGTAGCACTTGGAGACTAACAAGAGAAGGGTTGGTGGCATGAGCTTTCGTAGACAAATCTACTTCTTGAGATGCTAGTTGGGACCCCTAGCATCTGAAGTAGATGTGCCCATTGGGCCCCTAGCATTTGAAGAAATAGACGTGCCTACGAAAGCTCATGCCAGCAACTCTTCTCCTATTAAGTGCTATTAACTACCTTGCTGGACTTGATATAGACCTGTGAGAGCAGGTGTCATAAATCACTGAAACATTCTCTTATGACTACCCACAGCTGGGCCTTCCCTGTGGTGGCACCCACCCTCTGGAATAGCCTACACTTCTGGTTTTTAGGCGCCAGCCAAAAACATGCCTCTTCACCCAGGCCTTTCCAGAGTGAAAGTTTTGTTTTCCCCAACCCTTGATGACATGTTGAATATACAGTTTGCCATAACAGGAAAAATGGGAGTAATTCGTATGGATTTAAATAACCTTCCGACTATCCAATTGAAGGAAATAGTAGAACTGTTAACATTGGCCCAGACAGTTCTTGAATGTGGATGAAAGGATAGAACAAAACAGTCTTTCAGTAAATGGTATAATTATGTAATTAATATGACAGCTGTAGAAATATTGAATAGTTGCATAAATCATATTAATAATTTAGACAGAATATGTAAACAAAAATGGATGATAGTTAAAACATATTTAGACAATCAGCTTAGGAGTGAAAATGAAAAACTGAAGTTATGTTTACTATGAATTACCGTATTTTCCGGCCTATAAGACGACTGGGTGTATAAGACGACCCCCAACTTTCCAGTTAAAATATAGAGTTTGCGATATACTCGCTGTATAAGACAGCACCCGGCGTATAAGACGGCCCCTGACTTTTGAGAAGATTTTCCTGGGTTAAAAAGTAGTCTTATACGCCAGAAAATACAGTATGTAACTTTTTCTATGAATTGCGTATGGATTATGGATTACCCTTGGGAGAGAGGGATCCCAAAACTGTAAAAACTAATTAAAAGATGTAAAAAAAAAACCCTATATGATTTTTATCTGTTGTACAACTCTGGGAAGATTATACTGTAATGGAAAGTGGTATATAAATAGTTTAAATGAATAAATAAGAATGATACAGAAAAAGCCAGCTGTTGCTTTTTTGTGAGCTTCTTGGAGGGAGAAAATATACTGATGCTGCTTGTGCCTGTCCCTCTGACTGATGGCTGTGGGATCCAGGATGGTCGTCCGCTGGGTAGGGCCTGAATAAAGCAATATTTAGATCCAGATAACTGGGCTCTGGAGCTGGAAAGCCAGGTGAGGCTCTTGGTGAGGGCAGGTATTGGAGAAACAGGCCAAACGGCTCTGGTTTGCTTTGGACCTTCCTGCAAAAATCCCAGTTTGGGCCCTGCGTGGGTGGCTCAGGCTGTGTCCCCTCCCTTTGGTCCGGCACGTCCAGGTTCAGCTGAGCACCCAGCGGCCTTTCCAAACCTACCTGGCAGCCGATTGATGAGCCAGCTGAGCTGTTTCTTCGATATGTTCGTCCAGCTTAGATCGAGGGTGACCGGCTGCCTCCTAATGATGCCGCTGAGCATGAGCGGTGTGATGGATTTGCAGTGCTTTAGGTCTATTTTGGTCCATAGCCGTTTGTCGCAGCACCTGAGCAAAGCAGCAGGAGGGAGGGATATTTTTAATCTTTTTTTTTTCTTTTGATATGTTTTATTCTTATCGTAACCCAGCCTGGGACCATTTGGTGAAGGGCAGGATATAAATGTATTAAATAAATAATAAATTCAGGGAGGGCAAGGAGTAGCAACGGCAGCTGGAATGGATGCCCAGATAAGCCCCTCCAGGTTGGAGAGGCAGCAGCAGGTGTATGAACGGCTACTAGACCTGATGCAAAGGAAGAAGGTTCTCTCCATCCTTAGCACTCTGGGGGCTTCACACATCACCACTCGCCCCCGCTGCTCACCAGGTTCTGGATCCCAAAGGGGGACCACGGATCACAGCCACTGCCCTGTAGGGCGGCCTCCTTTCCCTCTCCCCAGACTTCTTACCATCTGTTCCACGTCCTGCAAACCCTCATGCAGACGCAGAGCTCGCTGTGGCTGAGGTGGCGGAAGACGGCCATCCAGACCTCCCTCTGCATCACGTGGGCCTCCCCGTCGTCCAGGGGGAGAGAGTCCGGAGGGGGGCTGATGGGAGGGGGGCGGATGACGTGGCGCTCCATCTGCATGCACTTGGGGGGCGAGAGGGACGGGGGAGGCCGGGAGACGGCCCTGGGCGCGCTGCTCCGGAGGCTCGAGAGAAGCTGGTGACGCAGCTCCCGCGGCGTCCCATTCAGGCCCTTGCTGAAGCGGTGCGGACGGTCCGGGCACAGGGCACGCTTTGGCTCCTCGTTTTCGCTCTCCGGCTCGGACTTAATGGGCTGGTGGTTTTCGTTGGCCAGGCTGTTCTCCGTCTTCTGGATCTCCTGGTTGAGCTCTTTGCTCAGCTCCTTGCTCAGCTCCTTGTTCGGAAGGCGAGCTTTCCGGCGGATTTTGGATTTCTTCTTGTCCCGGGACTCGGCACCCTCCGAGCTGGGGCCCGCAGTCGGGGAACTCGACCGCGACTGGTCGCTCTCTTTGCTTTTGGGAAGCTCCTCGGGGAGCCCCTCTTCGGGCTCTTGCTTGAAACGCCGCAAAGGCTTGACCAGGGGGTTACGGTCATCGGCCGCCTTCCAGGAGCGCCTCTGAAAAGGAAGGCTTTGAATGAAAACGGCAGGAGAAACAGCTCCGGCCTGAAAACTAGAACCACCCGTGCTAGGAGACCGCCATTCCCCTTTAACGGAACCAGATGGAAGCAGAGGTGTGCAAAACACTGTTCCGAGTATTTATCTGGCTGTCTGCTTTTTATATTAAACAGCTCTTCTTAAAGGCTCCTTTCCAACAATCTGCTGGGGAACAAATGTGGCCAACCAGTCCCCAGAGGAGGCCACAGCATGTCTGCCCTACCGGAAGGCAGTATTAAAGAAAGTCACCTAACTTTAAAAAACAGGGCTCCCAACTGCCTACTGCTCAGAGCACTGTTCCCAGCAGTGGTTTGGCACACCTCTATCTGCAGTGGTACTCATTAGTGAGGACTGCAGTTTTGCATTGTCCCTTCGGTTCCTTCCTTCCTTCCTCCCTCCCTCCCTCCCACATCTAATTTTAAATGTTGTTACCCGCCCTGGGACCTTCAGGTATAGGGTGGGATAGAAACACAAATAATAAACAAACAAACAAGTTCAGACAGAAGTCCTAACCAATTTCCTCATAGGTTTCTCATTTGCGAATTTGAAATTAACAACGTTTTCTAGGAATATAACCCATCAGAGAGTAAGGAATTACTGTACCTTTTTCCTGAACAGCTTTTCTTCTTTGCCCAGTTTTGGCTGTGGTCAGAAATAGACGAAGAAAAGGAAAGAAGTTTTAACTTTGATAACAAAAAGAAAATGCAATGTAACTAACTAATATTTTTAAAAGGCCAGTACATAATACATATAATATACCAGTCTGGGATTTTTATTTTTATTTTTTAAATGAAGAAGTAGTTTAAATATGTTGGAAGCAAGCAAGCAAGCAAGCAAGCAAGCTGCATATGAGGCAATCAGATCTAAACCCTTTCCACACCTCTATTATTTCTTTTTTCTTATGTTTCAACTTTGTATAAAATAAATTTATTTTGAAACAACTGTTTAGGAGTAGCCCCTATGCAGGAAATGTTTGAACCATTAAACTGGGTAGAATTCTGCCTGCACCTGAGGTGGTATGCAAAGAGACGCCTCCATTCATAAATCTTCACTGCTCCATTCCAGAAGCAATTCATATTTTGTAATCAATAGACTACACACACCAGAGGTGATGAACTGCAGCTTCCTAGATTTCTTAAAGTACAATTCACATAACTCTTTGGCTGGCAAGGGAGGGGTGGGAGTTGTGGTTCAAAGGGACCTGGAGGATTTCAAAGAAGGGGAGGGAATGGTTCACTGAAATGTCTCATCGAAAACCCCATGCGCCATCGTGTGGCTAGGCTGAGTCCCACTGGAGTCAGCAAGATGATAGTATTTTAAATATGTTTTAGTGTTTGCTGTATCACATGCTGTGACTTGCCCTGGGACCTCCAGATGAAAGGTAGGATTTATCATTTTATTATTTTATTTATTTACTTATTTTACATTTTTATCCTGGCCTACACACGGAAGTCTCCAGGTGGGTAACATCTAAAATCAAACATCATTAAAACAATAACAGCATCTGCCAGTGGGAAGCAACAAGTGTACCCCCATTTAACCGAAGGCAAGGGCTGCCTTTCTAAACGTGTACAATGAAGGTGATTGACACACTTCAAGGGGGAGACTATTCCATAGCCTAGGGGCCATCACTGAGAAGGCCCTCTCCCGGGTGCCCACCCCTTCTGCTGCTGAGGGTGGTGGGACAACCAGGAGGGCCTCCCTCCAGATCTCAAGGCACTGGCAGGTTGATATGGGATGGCGAAGGAAGGAAGGAAGGAAGAAATTCCCAGGTGAGTATGTATTTGGCTTCCTTCTAAAAGACTCCTTGCCAAGTCAGGGAAGTCCCGAATTCAAATTCTGTCTGATAAACTAAGGCGACTCAGAAGCAAGGCTTTTGGGAGAATGGCAAGACGATGCCATGAGGTTTCTGAGATTATATATCTCACAGTCACAAGCGTGGGAAGTCATCACATCACTCTTGCTTTTCGCACTCAAATTACCCAGGGCTTTCACCCGCCTGGCAGACACAGAGCATAAGTGCCTCCATTTTCTGCTCCTGGTTCTTCCGGATTACCCTGAGCTGCAGTGAGCCCAGCCTCAATCTGCTTCAAGAACTGCTTCATGATCACCAGCTGGCCAAGCAAGAAAGGCCCCTAGAGGACCAGGCAAGCTGGAAAAACGGGTTCCACGTGCCCCGTATCACAGCTTAGGTTGCAACACATAGCCAGGCAGGATGGAGGGAGAGTATCTGCCACGGCTTGTCCCACAAGGCCTCCTAAAGGCTTTCTTCAAGCCGATGCCTTTGCCAGCACCCGAGGGGCCCTGGAAGGAAGGGTTCCCTGGGCACTTACTTACCCGCTTCCGCATGGCGGGCTCTTGGGGCTTTTCGTATTTCCGCTTCCGCCGCAGGTGCGCTTCCTCGGATTTCCTCCGCAAGAGGGGGTCGATGGGCGACTTTTTGGGATGGTCCTCCACTTTCTTCCGGGGAGGCTCTTCGCACTCGGTTTTCCTCTTGACAGCCTCCGGGACGACTTCTTTGTTTTCGCGGTTGATCTTCTGCTCCTTCAGGAGGGAGCCGGGGAGGTTGGAGGCGTATTTGAACCCGGGTCCGCGCTTTTGCTTGTACGCCAGAGAGAGAGAAAGCACGCGAACAAACTTTATATCTTATGCCTTCCCGTCACGGCTTCGCAGTGACAGTCACTTCGCCCACCCTCGGCTCCCGGCTCCAGGCCTCGCTAACGTTAGCATGGTTCCGCCTCCTCGGGTCTCTTTAGGCTCACGGCCCAGCAACATCTTAACCCTCAAGCCAACCAAAGTTTCCCCCTTGGCTCAAGCACTTCTCACCCTCAAACAGACCAACTAGGGTTTTCTTTTCTTATCTGAAGAAAGGAGGGAAAGGTGAAACATTTCTGGAGCATCTGGTGGGTAGAACCCCCAGTCCCACCCCCAAATAACTTCGGCCCTAAATCTCATGAACTAGGTAGAGACCCACTGGGACAACATCTTGCAAGAAGGGAAGGGACCACAGGCATTTTCCAACTCCGAGGGTCATGGCGGAAGGGACAGGGAGTGAAAACACGCTCTCTTCCAGCACGAGACGTTAATGCCGGTGAAACTCACTTTCCCAGTTTTGCCAGCCTGGTTACACTTTGGGCATTCCCAGCAATTTGGCAGCTCTTCGTTGACCACGCCGTCAGATTCGCGCACCTGGAAGACACACAAGAGCAGGTCAGAGGCGCCACAAGCAAGTCAACAATGTACTCTATGGAACACCGAGCCTGGTTCGCTGAGAAACGTCCCCCCACCCCGAGATTAAGCTACTAGTTCAAGAGGATTCTTCTTTTCAGCCAAGTCCTTCCTTCCCACTCCTTTCCTTTTATGAGAACCAAACTTCAAACTCTCTTCCCTCATCTGGTATCATGACTGTAGGTGTAATATTGCTAAGATATTCTGTGAAACTGCTTTAATTCTTCTATGTAAGGTGAGAAGAAGAAGGAAAAGAAAACTTGGTTTTTATGCCTGCTTTTCTCACCCATTCATGGGAACTCAAAGTGGCTGACCAACCTTCTGTTCTTCTCCCTTAAGGGGACTCAAAGCAGCTGACAAAATGGCTACTTCTATTCTTCTCCCCACAACAGACACCCTGTGAGGTGGGTGGGGCTGTGAGAGCTCAGAAAGAGCTGTGACTCGCCCAAGGTCACCCAGCTGGCTTCATGGAGAAGGGAGGAATCAAACTCAGTATTCCCAGATAAGAGTCCAGCTCCCTAACCACTAAACCAAAGCTGGGTAAGGTGACTTAGTTGTGCTTATGGTTCGCAATTCATGATAGGTGTTTTTGAATGCCTATCTTTAGAAATGCTTTTTTCCTGTTGTTGAAGGAATATAAAAAATAAAATAAAATAAAAAGTACTGCCTGTCCTTTGAATATAAGGAGTGTATTAAAGGATGGGATATAATAAAACCTATTAAAACAAACTTAAGAGGCCCAACGTTACTGGATTTCTAAAAAACCCAGGGCCAAGAAAAAAAACTGTTCACCTCTGACTGACCATACCCTCAGTTGTGAACCTTTATTTATTTATTTATTTATTTATTTATTTATTTATTTATTTATTTATTTATTTATTTATTTATTTCCTGCCCCATACCCAAGGGTCTCTGGGTGGCTCACAACATTTAAAAACGAACATATTAAAACTGTATCAGACTATACTAAAACCTGTACAAGGTTTAAAATCCAGCATAATAATAATAATAATAATAATAATGATATAAAAACAGTTTAAAAAACAGCGGTGTTTGCAAGGGGGAAAGCACAGAGAGCATTTAGACAAAGGCCTCAGTGAAGAGGTGCGTCTTCACCGCCTTCCTGAACATAACAGAGAAGGGGCCTGATGCACCTCCAAGGGGAGACCATTCCACAGCCTGGGGGCCACTACTGAGAAGGCCCTCTCCCGGGTGCCCACCCGCCTAGCCGCTGAAGGCGGTGGGATAGCCAGGAGGGCCTCTCCTGCAGATCTTAAGACACGGGCAGGTCGATATAGGAGAAGGCGCTCCTTCAGATATCTGGGGCTAGGTAGCGAATTGGTAGCCAGTGCAGTTCTTTTAGAACCGGCGTGATATGCGTCCGGCTAGCTGTTCCGGTCAGCACTCTGGTGGCTGCACTTTGCACCAGCTGCAACTTCCGAACCGTCTTCAAGGGAAGCCCCATGTAGAGAGCATTACAATAGTCCAACCTGGAGGTTACCAGAGCGTGGATAACTGTGGCCAGGTCACCTCTGCCCAAGAAAGGTTTCAGTTGATGTCCCATCCGTAGTTGGGAGTAGGCACTCCTGGCCACGGCCTCCACCTGAGCTTCAAGTGTTAGCACAGAGTCCAGGAGTACCCCCAAATTTCACACCTGTCCCTTCCCAGGTATTGCGACCTCTTCTTATTTCCTTGGTTTTAACTGTCTTCTAAAGGCCTCAGGAGGAACTAGCCAGTTATAATTTTCAAGATGAAATAATGGCGTCTTGATAGAACAATCTTGGGGAAAGCAAGCACATTAAAATCATCGGAATGGCAGAGGAGACCAGAGAAAGGGCAGAGCTTGAAGCTCGCAGCTCCGAGCTGTTCAGCTAGAGGAGGCCGACTTGTTCCCCGTGAGAAGTTATTCAGCTGTTCTAGTGTTGCCCTGGAGCAAAGTTTTAGGCGCTGGGTAGAAGCTGGCAATTACAGGCAGCTAATTGCAAACTGGCAAGCCCAGATGTTGCTTCAGACTTGCCTGACTGGTGAAAGGCCAGGCGGAGGCCATTTTTGCTGAGAGGGAGAATCGCTCTATGGTTTCCCTGTTCAATGGACGCCCTGCTCAAGTCAAGGCAGCTGCCATTAACAACATCTGCCGTTTCTTCTCAAAGTTGCCAGAATTACCCCTTGAGGCAGAATGGAACGCAGACTGAACGATAAAGCTGACAGTATATGAAAAGCTGTGCAATCCAACGCTTCCCATGAGGAGCCCCAGGGCGCTTCTCAGTGCGCAATCAGATGGGGCTTTTTTCAGTCGCCCTTTAAGAAAAAGTATCTCCTAGATGCCCTCCAAAATGGCATTCAAACAGTCAACGGAATAGCCCTACTTCATTTTGCCAAACTTTGCTCTTTGCTTGCTTCTAAATCCGGCAATGCCTTCCTGACCATGAGTGATTGGCCACTTGTCAGCCTGGGTTTCCATGGCCCCGATTGGTCACTTACCAGCAGCATTTGTTCCCATTCTGTGATTGGCTACATTTCCCACTTCTGTGCTTAGGAAGCTCCCCACCCAACATGACTTCCTTATAGTATTCATTCTTGGTATTATTTAGCCCATTTCCAAGCTCCGGAACAGAGTAGAGTGGTTTTAGGGATTTTACGTCTGCCCTTACAGCCTCAAATTCCCCAGAGGACATGCCGTTAAACGTGTCTGATTGCACCCTCGACGTCAAAGGGCGCAGCTTCCTATGAGGCCAACAAATGGTTCTGGAAAACCAGCATAGGAGAAAAACACCTTTCCCCACTGGCTGCCTCCAGGATCCAGCATAAAAAACACACTGTTTCAGAGCACCAAGTTTCATGCAGTTGATGGACGTGCCTCAGATACGCCGAATTCCATGTTAAAACTGAAGGCCAATTCTCCACATGCTATGTGGTGGAATTCAGGTACTGTAACAATGCAATGAAGGGTCTGTGAGCTTGTTTCCTTGCTGCTAGTGAGGAATTGCAAAAATGCTTGGTAAATCAAGTTCTCTCCCTTAAAGGGACTCAAACCGGTTGACAAAGCTTTCTATCCTTCACTCCCTGTGAGGTAGGTGAGGTTGTGAGAGCTCAGAAGAGAGCTGTGACCATCCCAAGGCTGCCCAGCTGGCTTCATGGAGGAGGGCAGAATCAAACCCAGTATTCCCAGATAAGAGACTAGACCAAACCACTAGTAGGGGATGTGCATGAATGTATTTTTGACAGTCATAAAATCCAATTCGATTTGGGTATTTAAGATTCGGATGTCTTAGAATCTGATTTGAATCTGTTCGAATGTTACATTCGTATTTAAAGATAAGAACGTCGACAACATTTGTATCTGTTATACGCATCTGTGTGCATGCCGGAAAAATTTGTATGCATCCCGTATGGATCTTGTTTTAATACCAGTTTTTAAGTGCAAGATACGGATAACCTACATTCCGTATCTTCACATAATCTACACATTCAAACCACTCAAAAATCCGTATTCGAGTCTGAACATCAAATTCGGATTTTCAAAAATCTGATTCGAGTTCAAATGTCAAAATCCGTCAGATTCGAATCGAATATTCAACTTTTCAAATATCTGTGCATATCTCTAACCATTAGAGCTTCTCCTGGCACCCAGAAACCCTCCAAGCGCCTGCTCACTTGCCTCAGAGAAAGAAGTGATGCCCACAGGTGCGTGTGCCCAGTATTCCCATGCGCCCACAGGTCCCAAATTGCTGGCACAAGAGGAAGAAGAACCGGATTGCTGGGCCAGCTAGCATTCTGAGAGAAGCTCAACAGAACTGTCAATGGCTGAAATTTCATTGATTCAAAGACATCACTGAACCAGATGAGTCTCTTAACCGCTTATCGCTCTATCATCAATTTTGCCCATCAGCTCTTACCTTAAGGCACCCCGGGTGTATGATTTCATTGCAGATGGAACACTCCATAAGCATGAGGCTAAATTTTCCCTCCTCTTCCTCTACCGTGTCTTCTTTCCCCGCTTCCCCGCACACCAAACACACAGCTGTGTGTGGCAGCACCGGCTGGACATAAAAAAAAAGAAGAAGAAGAGGACATGGATCTCTGTAGAGAATCTTCACAGTCCTGACCTCCAGGGCTTCTCACCTGTAAAGATCTTTAGCTCAAGGAACATTAGGGCCACTTACCCAAACTATACAGTTTAGTTCCCTTAAGCCTCGTCACAATGGAAAGACCAGAGGGGAAATATATATATTCATTCAATAATGCTACGCAAATGTATGCAAACGGCATTCTTCTTTAAGGGATTTATACTCTGCCTTTTTAACAAATAATGAACCAGAATTCATTCCATTGACTAGTTAAGGTTCCTGTATTTGGCTATTATAGAAATCCCACCCCCTCATCCCCCCAAAAAAATACTGGAGGGAGACTTGGGGGGGGGGGATCTCACCTAAGATTCTGACTGCCTCAACTCAATAATATTTTCCTTTTTTTAAAAAAAAAGGTGATAACTACACACTTCAGATTGTCTCACACCTTGGCACGGAGGCCATGAACACAGGACGTCAACCCACCTTTTAGAATAATCATAGAACCAGAATAAAATTTTGATTATTTGAAATAGAAGATGAATTGTAGCATTGAAAGCCAAAGTCTGAATCCCAGGATCTTTGATGCCCTATCCTGTCGCTTCCTTTTGAGGAAACAGGCCAGGTTTTGCACTGCTAGATCCTAAGTCCCTTCAAGACTAGTGGATAAAAATCCACAGTTATATAAAAATCTGCAGCTTACCTGGCTGTGAAGTCATGACGCACTGTCCCCACTCAAAATGGAGGTCTGCAGCTTCCTCCTTGGCAGCTGCAAGACTTCCGTGGCATGTGCCATGTGGGGTGGGGCAGCCAATGGGAGCTTAGCTGCAGGTTCAGCTCTTGCTGGCTGTTCTGGCTGTCCTGTCAGGACAGCAGGAAACTCCGAAATTACCTGGTACTGCGGAGCAAGCGTTGATTGTTCTGCAGCAAGTAAATCCGAAGTAGTGGCGGCATAATGCGCCACCGCTATGAAGTATCGGGTGCCCGGTGTGACGCCCATGCACCAACTGTGTATCAGAATGTGCAATATCCCCCAGTCTTGACACACCTCTATTCTGAGAAAGTTCATGACCCAGTTATCAGATCAGCTAGGAATGAAGCCTACTGAAACTCTGAAGATTTACCTCCAGCAGGAGTAAACAGCTTTGGAGTTTATTGCTTAGTCAAAACCATTTCACTGAAATGTTTCCCCGGACAGTGGAAGATTATCGCCACCACCGGACGAAAGCTCCACGCTATGCACTGTCTGAAAAGCTGATCAAAGGCTCTGTCTTCAGGGGCTACTTAAGTCTTCCTTGAGGTTTTGCAAAGAATCCCTTGCCAAAATTGCACAAGATCTTTCACTGTGGCCTTTTTAGTGCTTCCAGAATCCCTTCCCAGCAATTCTGGTTTCTGATGCCAGTTTAATTAAGAATGCCCTTGCATTTAATTAAGAAGTTGCCCTTGCAATCTTCAGCCAGAGCTGCTCAACTTGCAGCCCTCCAGATGTTTGTGAACTATAAAACTCCCAGCATTCTTCTCCCAGCTGGCACAGAACTTTGGGAGTGGAACCCTGGAACCCAGACATCTGCAAGGTCACAAGCCAAACAGCCTCAGTACAAAGTCTTCCAACACCAGCGGGGGAATGAGGATATACACAAAGCCCTGAGAAGCCTCTCAAAATGGGGAGGTAATAAAATGATATATATAAATCACCTTTTCCCCATTAGCCGGTTCTGAAGCTAAAACAAAGAGAGAGAACTGGCTTCAGGCTAAGAGCTTGTTGCTTTTATGAATCAATTTCTGCGTGCAAAATGAAACATCAGAAGTTTCAAAAGGATATGATTCTTCGCTTAGAGAAGGATAAGAGGCCAAGATCTGCAGCAGTGAGGATTCTGTTTTTCAAAAGGATCTGCCAAACGTTGGCCCTAACCCATTCAGAAGCCTCTACGGAATGAACGGGAGCATTTTTCAGGCCCTCCAAAGATGGTTTCCTCAGTCATCCCCAGGAGGGATTGCCGAAACGGTACCAGAACAAACAAACTGACCCACAGAATTTCCCCAGGAATGAAAAACTTTCTGAGACCCCATCCATTGCTTTGGTGGTGGTGGTGGGGGCAGTCAGCCACAGGATGCCCATAGAAGGGCATGGTGCAATAAAACCAGGATGCAAAGACAAACTGAACTCATATCAGGAAGGAAAAGGGCTGCAATTTCTTCAAAGAAGACTTGGCTTTTATATCCAGCTTTTCTCACCCGTTTGAGGGGACTCAAGGTGGCTGACAAACCTTCTGTTCTTCTTCCCACAACATGCTCCCTGCGAGGTTGGTGAGGATGTGAGAGCTCAGAAAGAGAGCTGGGACCAGCCCACGGTCACCCAGCTGGCTTCGTGGAGGAGTGTGGACTCAAACCAGGAGACCTCCAGGTAAGACTCCGACACTCATCTGCACAAGACCAAACTCATCTGCATGCGTACACTGATCAAAGAAGTGCACCTTGGAGCCAATGGGGGCTACCACAAAGAAGCCCTCCCACACACCTTTAAACCTTTAACTGTTGATGGATGTGGCATTACCAAGAAGGCCTCTCCTGCAAATTTTAACTGACCGGTAGGAAGGTCCATAAGAGAGCAGGCGCCCGTTTAGATACTTCAAGCCTAAGCTATTTGGGGCTTTAGAAGTTGCTCTTAAAACCTGTGAAAATTTCACTGAACCGTTTCCCGGGTTAGCGGGAGATCTTTGTGTCCCCCCTGGACCGACGGACGAGAGCTCACCGCGATGCATTGCCTCATAATGCACGACTGCTTCATCCTGCCGGGGCCTCCGAACTTCTTCATGTCTTTGCAGAAGTGACACTCGCCACACTCGGTGCGCAGGCAGGCCTCGCATTTGCGGCATCGCGTCCTCCTCCGGCGCGCCCCTGCCGTGGTCCGATTGGCCGCAAGTTTTACAGCGGAAGCAGGCCCCAATTTCCCTTTGGGTCTCCCGACCGTCCGGTTCTGGGGAGAAAAAATGCAGCGGCATATTGTAGTTAATGAGAGGTTTAAAAATGAAAAAAAAATCACATTTGTCATTCGCACCTGGTGGTTCAGGGTCAATGGGAGCTTCTTTCTATTTTATCTTGCAACCAAGATTACAAGTTTTGGTTTTTGCTGCTTCAGACTTGGCATTTTGCAGTTGCTTATGTCTATTAGAATTTATATATCACCCTATTACTTAGGCCAGTGATGGCCAACCTATGACACGTGTGTCACAGGTGACATGCCAAGCCCTTTTGGGTGACACACATGGCCACCCTGGCACCTGGGCGTGTAGTGCTTGCTTGTTCTTGAAGTGTATGAAATACCAACTTTCAATTGAAGATTTAGCAAATGAAATTCAGCAACAGAAGTCACTAATGTAAGGAATTATTTGTTTTTGCTTTTGATAAAAGACATATATCAAAACTATAACTTTTTTACTAGGGCTACAAATATCACAAAATTATGGATATTTCTAGATGTGACACAGCACCCGAGTTAAGCTAGGTTTTCTTGCGAATTTTGACACACCGAGCTCAAAAGGTTCCCCATCACTGACCTAGGCTTCAGGGTAATGAATGATAATCAGGAACATAAAACAAAGAGAAAGATTTGGCCTGCTCTAGGGCAGATAGTCTCCCCGTAAAACCACACCAGGACCCCTTCCAGACTAGCGGAAAGAATCTGCAGTGAAGGGAAAAATCACAGCTTATTTGCTGCAACCAGACTAGGGCAGCCTCCCATAGCCTCTTCATCGGAAGCTGGGACAGCTGAGACCGGCATGCGCGGTCACATGGGATGACGTAGCCAATTGGAGTTCGGCTGCCCTCCCTGTTCTCGTTGGCTTTTCTCACTGTTCCATCCGGACTGGCGGGAAAATTCGAATTTTCTTAATAGTGCAGAAGGGGGTGCTGTTAAATCAGCATTAAGTAAATTTGCAGTAGTGTTGGTATAATGCATCGCCACTACGATCCAGCGACTGTCGTGTGTGGCGCCTCCAACGTGAGTGCGCGTTCCGCTGGGCAGCATTAACAAGTCTGGACGTACCCCAGGGTGTGGAAGAAAGGCCTCCAGACCTCTGTGAATTGCTCTAAAAGTGGGGAGGGGAAAGGGCCTCAGATTTTATTCTGCATGGATCTGCCTCCACACAATCTGTTGCAGAACTGGAGCCTATTTGCCCTTGACCATATTCTGGAATATGGATGTGTACGAATATTCGTAGCCATTCGAAATCCGATCGAACGTGCTAAATTTTGACATTCAAACTTGAATAGACTGTCCTGAAATTTGAATGTAAACACTCAAATCGAATTTCACATTTTGGATCTATTTGTTCAAATTATCCGGACATTCATATGTATGCAGGTTCGTACATGATGGGTACTTGAAGATCCGCTTCTTTCCTGCATCTAGATACATTTGTGTGGATCCGTACAGGACGAAAATGGGTTGCAGACGGGATAAGTACGGGATGCAGGCAGATGTGTACAGACGTCGGGAAGATATGCGCGCGCACATACAAATGTTGTCGACATTCATACGTGCAGATTCGAATAAAGAATAGATTCAAATTGGGCAAACACGAATCAAATTTTGTTAAATTCAGATTTAAAAGATACAAATCAAATAGGGTTTTTGGGTATTCTATTACATTGGAATAGAATGTCAAAAAAATAAAAACATTCATCCACATCTCTGTTCTGGAATATATCTCAGGATGGGGGCCTATAGCCTGCACTAACATGTGGACAGCAGTCCCCTCATTCCAGGATATATTCCAGAATAAAGCCAAGTGTGAATGGGACCCTGGTTTTAAAAATTAGATTCCTATTAAACCCCAGCTACAAGTACATTCTGCAAAATATCGTCCAGGACTTCTGCTTCGTTCCTCTAATGGTCTCCCATCAACCAAAGCTGCTTATACAAGAATGTCTTAGTCTTGATGATGCCTCAGAATGGCCCTGGTCTTCCTGTCATCTGTACCTGTGCATGCAAGTGATAGGTGCCTATTCCAGAACATAATCTGGAATAAGGCCCAGTGCAGAAAGAGCCAGGCACATAAGCCTTGAGCAATCAAATGGTATCTACATAAGGAAAAAACCTTAATCACTTCCAGTGTACGCCCTGATTAATATATGAATAAATATATATTCAATAAATAGGTGTTCTGATTTATTTGCTGGTCACATTGGTAACCTGCCTTCCATTGGTTAAAGGGCAGATAAAGGCCACATTTTTTAAAAGAGTACTCTCTTCTTTGTGTTTAGATTTATTGCCTTGCCTTTTATCTTAGGAGGTTCAAGGCCTCATGGTTCCCTCACAACGACCCTGTGAGGTAGGTTATTATTATTATAGTTTATTTATAAAGCGCTGTTCATGTACGCTGTTCAGGTTATGATGGTTTGAGAAGGTAACCCAGGGACGCTTTGCCAGCTGCTGGAAATATGAATCCTTGGTTTTGCCAATGAAGCTCAGGAGAGGTTAGAAGGTATGATTTGAAAAGGTTGCCATCAGTATTCTAAAATAAGGCAGCCCAACTTGTCAGGTATCCTCACAGAGATTGCTTCTGGGCACCTCAAGCAGAAGAAGAAGGCAAAAATCACCTGTTTTTGACACCCTGTCCCTCCAACCTGGAGAAAGTATTAGACGTCACTTCTAGTAGCCATTGATACATCTGTCATCCATGAATTTATCTTACCCTTTCTTAATGTTACAGAACAGGTAAAAACACACACACTAACTCTCTCGTGAAGGTTAGAAAACCTTAGGCTTTTAAGCACTTCTTATCCAGTAACAGTTAGATAAATCTTAATTCCGTAAGCAGAGAGGTCCATAATGAAGAGGCTACCACAATGAAGGCCCTGTGCCTCCAACAGCCCAGACTAGAAGGACCTCACTCACTGATCTCAAAGGCAGAAACGGCAAGTTCTCTGA
This sequence comes from Aspidoscelis tigris stejnegeri, assembly GCA_023333525.1. Classification (NCBI taxonomy): domain Eukaryota; kingdom Metazoa; phylum Chordata; class Lepidosauria; order Squamata; family Teiidae; genus Aspidoscelis; species Aspidoscelis tigris. The sequence goes on from JALMGA010000020.1 coordinate 9,142,723, forward strand.
ACCGAAATTCGGTTGATTTTATGTAATCTCGTCACCATCCTAAACCTTTGATGAAAGGTGGCATAAAAATTTAAAAATGAGTGAATGCATGTATTCAAATACTACAGGAATCATTGCTGTCGCTATCTTAATGTGCTGTCAGTGTCTTCATTATTTTACTGATATGACTTAACCAACGGTGGCTATTTATCTCTTATATAAATTGTGACCAAGGAGTCGTGAACTCTAGGCCAGGTGGCACCGAGAACGTGGTCTTTATGTTCCTAAGCACTGTTCATTTTGAAGAAATAGATTCGACGTATTTACCATCCTTGACCAGTACTTAATACAGATACAGTTAGGCAATCACCCAAAATAAAATACAACAGTTAGTACAAAAGCATCAAAACACTAGTTAGAAAGAATTCAGAATCCCAGTTCACAGAATTTGGCTCTGTCCTTGCATACTTTGTCCATCAGGACCTAAAACATGATCTTCATGGGGGACCTGGAAACAGATACCTGATCTCGGAAGCTTATCAACATCAAATTTAAGGTGTTAATCTTAATCTTTAAGGCACTAAATGACTTAGGGCCCAAATATCTCAAGGGACATCTCCTCCTCCAACAACCAAGCCTTCCTGGTTGCAACCACCACATACAGTAGATCAAGGGAAGGGCATCCATCCAGGATAGGGGCCTTCTTAGTGGTGGGTCTCCAGATTACAACATAGGCTGAGCCCTGAGGTGTGCCAGGCACCTTCACTTTACATGTTCAGGAGATCAGTGAAGACACACTTATTTAGCCTGTCCTTCCCCTCCCCAATTTCAAGTGTTGTTATTGTTTTTGGTGGATTTGTTTCACATTTTTATTTTTAATGCTGTATATTACCTGGAGACCCTGAGCAGCAAAAGGGGTGGACACCCAGGAGAGGGCCTTCTCGGTGATGGCTCCCAGGCTACGAAATACTCTCCTCCTTGAGAAGAGTCAATCACCTTCACTGTACATGTTTAGGAAGGCAGTGAAGATGCACCTGTCTGCCCTGGCCTCTTCCCTTCCCACTTGCAAATGCCATTGTTTTAATAATGTTTGATTTTAAATGTTGTTACCCACCCAGAGACCCCCTGGTATAGGGTGGGATAAAAATGTAAATAAATAAATAAATAAATAATAACAATAAAAAAACTGTAACTAATAGGCAAGGACAATTCTTGAGCTCATCTCTGGAACTTCCTCAATAAAAAACTTACTTTTTATCTACACACAAGCAACTGGTTATCTCTGATGGACTCTTAAGATCTTCTGTTCTATTTTAACATTGGCTCCTTCCATCTGTTCTCTGTCTATCTACTAGACAGAGGACCCACCAACCTTAGCAAAGTCCCTCCTGTGGGTCTTACCGGTCCACAGATGTGGAAGCCAGATTGTTTCTAAAGCAGTGGTTCTCAACCTGGGGGTCGGGACCCCTTTGGGGGTCGAACTACCCTTTCAGAGGGGTCGCGACAAGTCTCCCACCACCCTTCCCTCCCACCTCCCAGCTGCTCCGCCCCCGTGGTTGGGGGTCCTCACAACATGAGGAACTCCATTAAGGGGTCGCGGCATTAGGAAGGTTGAGAACACACAGAGCTATAAGGCAGAGCTGGACCCATTAATCTGACTTACATAACTACAAAGTCCCTTTAGCAACTTAAAAACAGTCGTAAATTATTGTGACATGAATATCTGGGGCCTGGCACGCACGATACAGACGGTTTTACTTGGAAGCAACCCTACGATGCTCTGGGGCTGGGCAGAAAAGGCGTAGCTTACTTCTGAGGAAATGCGCCTGGGATGAGGCCATAAACATGAAGGTGAGCATCCACGTACAAGCTGATGGCCCGTGATGGTCAAGGGACTTAGGAACAAGCAGAAAGTCCGGACCGGAGCCCCAGGGCCTGATCCTAGACAGATCTACTCAGAAGAAAAGCCTTCTGCGATCTGCGGAGTCCTGAATTTCGGCCTCAGGTGCCCCATCCCGGCAAGGCCTGTGCCCTACAGGTGTATCGGGGCAGGAACCAGGGGCATGTTACCTTTCCATGGGCCTAAGGGACCCAAACATGCAGGTTGGGGAAAGGAGGAATGAAGGGCCACTTTTGACAGGATCACCCCAGAGTGGAAAAGGAGATTCCCTTTACCCACAGGCCTGCTCTGCTCACTCTACCCCTTGGTGGCAAACCCCCCTCCCCCTTCCCCTCTGTCTGCCTGTCCTGCTGCCCCATTAAAGCCAAGCGAAGGATGCTTTTATTTCTTAAATAAATCCCCAAACCCACCCCACGGCTTTGCAGCGAGGATCCCAGCCCCGAGGCAGCCCTCTCTTCTGCCTGAAGTTGGGAAGAGCTTGGCTGCTTTCCGCACACAAAAGCGCCCCCCCCCAATCGGCTGGGTGTGCAGAGAAAAGCCCTCCTCCCCCCTCCCTCTCGTGTGGGTCTTTAATTCATTGCAAGGGGTTAGGAGATCCTGTGCGGTGGAGGGAGGGGCGAGGCGGCAGGGGGGGGGTTGATCCTGTGCTCTCCCACCCCCACCCCCCTTGCTGTGGTTGCATCCTGCCCAGGGACGCCTTGCATTCTTGCAAACCCCCCCCCTTTCCTACTCCTACTCCTCCTCAGCAGAAGGGGGCGAGGAAGGACCCCACCCTCGCGCTGCAAACTTTGCCTTGCAAAACCAGCCCCTCTGCTCCCCCCCCCTCTCTCTCACACACACACACACACGCCCGCCCCACCCCCACCCCACCCCACCCCACCCCTCCCCTCTGAGCCGACCTGCTCCTGCTCCTGCTCCGAGTCGTAGTCTTCCTCGTCCGGGCTCACAGACATGGCCATCCTTGATCATGGTGGGCCCAGGCGGTGGCGAGCTGACATGGCTGGAGAGTCAGCCTGCTGCTGCTGCTCTCGCTTTACACACAGGGAGGAGGAGGAGGAGGAGGAGGAAGGGGGGGAAGAGCCTCATGCATATGCATGATTGCAAATCCAGGAAGGGGCGGGGCAGGCAGGGCCCAGCCAATGGCGAGCCGGGGCTTCAGTGGCACAAAGGGAACTTTGCCATTGGGTGCCGGGAGGGAGGAAGGGAGGGACACGCTGAGTAAGATACTCACAGGTCAGGTTAGGCATGCTTCTGTCGCCGCACAAACTGCAGGGACCCATCCGCGTTGGCCCCCCCAGCACTATAGCCAAGCTCGACCCCAGGGCATCGTGTGCATGGGGGGAGGGCTTCCAGGAGCCCCCCACAAAAGGGACCCTAAGTCCTCACCCCTCCCCACCAGGAGAGGAGGTGGCTCTTCTAACCCCGCTTTTCTCACCCATTCAAGGGGACTCAAAGCGGCTGACATACCTTCTGTTCTTCTCCCCACAACAGAACGCCCTCTGAGGTAGGTGGGGCTGTGAGAGTTCAGAAAAGAACTGTGACTAGCCCAAGGCTGTCCAAATGGCTTCATGGAGGAAGAAGAAGAGCTGGCTTTTCTCACCCACGTAAGAGGACTCAAAGTGGCTGACAAAGCTTCTGTTCTTCTCCCCACAACAGAACGCCCTGTGAGGTAGGTGGGGCTGTGAGAGCTCAGAAGAGAGCTGTGACTAGCCCAATGTCACCTAGTTGGATTTGTGGGGGAGGGTGGTATCAAACCTGGTATTTCCAGATAAGAGTCTGCCTCCTTAGCCACTGGACCAAACTGGCTTTAGAAGTCCAGGCCTTAGGAAGATGTTGCTGTTACCCTCAGTTCTGACAATTGGGGATCTGTTTCTAAATTATAAGTGGCTGCGAGGCCTCCCCTTTCCATCAGCACCGGTGGCACTGTGAATTAGTGGCATTGCTGTTGACAGGGAAAACCAAAGTGATCCACAGAACAGAAGGATTTAAAGTCCTGTTCTGACCCGATGTTGCCAAATAGGACAGCTGAAGTTTAATGTGGCACAAAAGCAGAAGAACGAAGAGAGTATAAACAGTGCAAACCACATTACGGCACAAACCTTTTCAATTTTCTCACAGAATCATAGAGCTGGAAGGGACCTGTAGGATCAGCCACTCCAACCCCTGCTCAATGCAGGATTTCCTATCCATCCCAGACAGATGCGGGTCCAGCCTTTGCTTGAAGACCTCCAGCAAAGGAGAGCCAACCACCTCCCGTGGCAACCTATTCCACTGACTGATCACCCTCAATGTCAGGAAGTTTTTCCTAATATCTCATCTGCATTGACTCCCTTGAAGTTTCATCCTGTTGTTTCTAGTCCTCCCATCTTGTGCAAGTGAGAATAGGGACGATCCCTCTGCACTGTGACAGCCCTTCAGCAACTTGAAGACTGTGATCATGTCTCCTCTCAGTCTTCTCTTCTGTAGGCTAAACATTCCTAGATCCTTCAACCTTTCCTCGTAGGTCATGGTTTCTAGACCACTCACCATCTTGGTGGCCCTCCTTTGGACTTGCTCTAGTTTTCAATCTTTTTTAAAATTGGGGTGCCCAGAACTGGACTCAGGACTCTAGATGAGGCCTGACCAAGGTAGAGCACAGAGGAATATTTAAAATCCTCAGGGTTCCCAAGGGCCTCTCCTGCTCATTTTCGGCATTTATATCCCATTTGTCTGCTGAAGAGCTCGAGGACGCACGCCTTATATCCTGCTTCTCTATTTTATCTTCACAACAACCCTACAAGGTAGACTGAGAAGCAGCAATAAGCTCAAAGGCACCCGCCGAGCTTCTAGGTCTGAAACAGGGATTTGACCGTTTAGGATTTCAGGAAGGGAGGGGGCTCCAGCTCTGAGCTGCTGGGGATGGCGGTGGGCTGGCCATTTTGCCTTTATTGCTAAGTCTGGGTGCCACCACCAAAAAAGCCCTTCCTTTGGTGGCTACTCATTTTGTTTCATTTGGTGGAGACACAGAGAGGAACTTCAAAGCAACTGACTAGTCTTGTGTCTTGTGTTCTCAAGCCACATGTGTTTGGTGTTCAGTCACTACGTCCCCTAGAATGCAGGAAATATGCAAAACGCAGGCTGGTTGGTAGCCATGAATATTAGCATCAATAGATTTAAGAGCAGAAGTTGCCGACTGAGGCTGATAAGAAGGGTGAGCCAACAGCTTCTGGGTTTCAGACTCACACTGCAGTGGCTCCAACAGGCAAGCAATGAAATGGCCTTTTCCCCCTTAAAGCAAAAGCAATTTAAGGAGATGGCAGAGAACCGTATCTCTGAATCTTCCGGTCTTCTCTTGAGAGAAAGGAAATGACAGAAGCTTGTATTGTGCGCTTTAAACAGCAGGAAGTCCCCAGCAACCTAACTGTGGCTTATGACACAGGAAACGGCTATATATATATATATATTTTTTTTTTCTCACTGAAAAACAACTTTCTGTGGAATGCTTTGCAATTCACTGAAAGAGCAATATAGGAATGGGTGCAAAGGCTTGTGGGAGAATCTTTCCTTGCAGGGAATTTATTCCTGTACTTCAAAGGGTGTTTGTATACATGTATGGAATTAAAATTGCAAGGCTGCTGCTAGAGGGAAAGGTGGAATGAGAAGTATAGAAAGATATCTCAATATCCTGGGAACTCAGTTGTGAGGTTCCTCAGGGGTTGATCTTATCTCCCCTGCTTTTTAATATCCATATGAAGCCCCTGGGAGAGGTCATCAGGAGATTTGGAGTGAGGTGCCATCAACATACAGACAATACCCAGCTCTATCTCTCTGTTCCATCTGAATAAGGAGAGGTGGTTGAAGTGCTTGACAGGTGCCTAGAGGAGGTAATGGGCCGGATAGGTGCTCTTGGACTATGTGCTGACAATTGAAGCACAGGTGAAGGCCGTGGCCAAGAGTGCCTATGCCCAACTATCGCTTGTATGCCAGTTGAAACCTTTTCTAGACAGAGATGACTTGGCCAGTTCTCCATGCTCTGGTTACCTCCAGTTTAGACTTACTGCAATGTGCTCTATATGAGGCTGCCCTTGAAGAGGTTTCAGAAGCTGCTGCTAGTGCAGAAAACAGCTACTAGATTGCTGACCGGGATAGCTGGCCAGACACACATCGTGCCGGACGCACATGGCTGTCAATTTGCTACCGAGCCCAACTCTGACTTATAAGGTCGTAAATGACTTGGACCCCAAGTTTCTAAAGGAATGCCTTCTAACATACTGACCTGCCTGTGCCTTAAGATCTGGAGGGGAGGCCCTCCTGGTTGTCCCACCAACCTCAGCAGCAAAAGGGGTGGGCACCTGAGAGAGAGGGCCTTCTAAGTGATGGCCCCTAGGGTATGGAATAATTTCCCCCTTGAAGCGCGGCAGGCATCTTCACTGTACACGTCTAGGAAGGCAGTGAAGACACGCCTCTTTGCCCTGGCCTTTGATCAAATGGGGATATACTTTCCTCTTCCCACTAGCAGATGCTATTGTTTTAACACATACTGTTATTGTTTTAATAATGGTTGATTTTAAATGTTGTTATCCCCCGCTTGGAAACCCCCAGGTATGGGGTGGGATAAAATGTAAGTCAGTAAGTCAGTCTTGTTTACTCAAATGTGCATAATTATTAGCCCTTTTACCAATCCCAACACAACTGCTGAAGCTTATATAAGGCATTTTGATATTCCAGCCTCACAAACACAATTAGTATAGAAATTGTGAAGAACCATAGCGAGCCAGAGCAGACAAGACACAGTGCTAGAGGGGCAACCAGCATGTTCAGTTTTCATGTGCCTGGGTTACCAAGCCACCTTGTCATCCTCCCATGATCCTTTGCTCATAAAAGGGCTCAGAATGGTCTGTAATAAAATCAGGGTAAAAGCCAAGCTGAAACCAACCCCAGCGCCAGGTATGAGAAGCAGAGACCCCAAAGAGGCTTTCCCAAACTCTTGAGGCAGCTTCTGATGAAATGCTTCAATTAAAAGTGATGTCAGATGAAGCCCAATAGACACAGACTTTCCCTCACATTTACACCGCAGAGAGAGTACTCAGTGCCCAACAACTCTTGAGAACAAAGTTAGGAAGGTCCAAAATAGCTACGAAGGAGCGGCTGTACCCCTTTGTCCTACCTTTGCAGTTTTCTTTGGCCAGGAAACTATGGGAACCCCGGAAATTGCAAGATTCTGGTCATCTTCTGCATGCTCTTTCAGGATATTCTGTTTTAAAGGAAAAACAGGATGCCGTAGTTAAGCAGAGCCCTCTGGGTGGAATTGTGCAACAGAAAGCAAAAGCCCAGAAATTTCAGGTACCTATTGTCCTTTCCACATTAGTAAGCTGAAGAGACAGCTAAGGTAGCGAGACAAGAATGTCCTCTATTGTCAGGACATGCGAAACGTACTGGCAGGGTCAGAATTCAGAGCACTAGGCCTCAAGGCTACCACGAGCTGAACAACAGCAGGTGTATAGTAATCTGTTACTCCATTTCCTGCTAGTATGTAGACATAATAACAGTGTGAGAAATGATTTTTGTTATGAGAACCGGGTCAGTGTGACACTAAGAACAGTTCTATGCTAGGATTGGTTTAAAGTGCCCCCATGGAATGATGTGTTCTCTATAATCGTGTGTTTATTCACCATATTGGGCTCTTAGTTGAAAACAATAATACACATAAAAACGCTTTTAAAATTCAGCATATATAAAACAATATACTCCATATTAAAATAATGGTATCTGTAGTAGGGGGAAAGAATAAACGCCTCAGCCAAAGACCAGAGAAGGGGCAGGTACATTAATATGCTAGTATTCAAGTTCTATAACTGATTTATTATTTTCATATATACATGCATTTATTCACCATATATACTCATGCAAGCATATACTCTGTAACTTTTCTTCAAGCAAGAAAGCCTTTCATTTGGAATGTATTAAGGACTTCGTCTTTGCTGGGAATTTCACACAAGCTTATCTGCCATGTACGCGCTGGATGCCAACTCTGCTAAGCGAATGTATCTCAACATCTTTCTCATCATTTTTCATGGACCTTTGGAAACTGCCGTCCAGACTCTCCCTGAAGACGTGGCGAAAATGGAACCACTTGGCAGTCAAACAATCAGACCCGTCATTGCCCTGACCTCATGGTAAAAAAGCTCTTTTTTTTTCTGTTACCTAACCAGAATCTATGAGCGGCTGTAGCTCAGCGGTAGAGCAGACTATCTGCCGGCTTTGATCCACAGCATCTTCCCAGAAGTAAGCTATGGCAAACCACTTCTGTATCTCTGCTAAGAAAACTGCATAGGTAAGTAGGCAATGGCAAACCACTTCTGTTTCTCTGCCAAGAAAACTGCATACAGGTGCCCTAACCAGGAATTGGCCACAATATAATCTGACTTATGACATCAAGCACATTATTCTTTGCTGCTGGACATGGACTATTACAAAGAAATCATGGATTATTTCTTGTACTGCATTTGAGGATGATAAGAGAAAATGGATTATGGCTCTCTTTTCGCTATAGTAACAAAACGGGTTGCTGAAAGTTTGGTTGCACTTTCACGTTAAAAAAAATCTTGACAGTAGAAAGCTAGCAAAAGGGAAAAAAGCTAGTAATGAACCCTTGCAGTTTTGTGTTTATTAGTATAGCGTTAGATATAGCTCAGAAATGGTTAAGCTGAATGTGGAAGGCAAATCTAATGCAGCTCTAAACATAACTCAGTGGTCTTTATTCTTTCCCCCTTTTCATCCTTAGGGTACCTCTCAGCCCAAGGTACCTATTACTACTGGCATAGGAAATTGCTGCTAGATTCACCATTCTAGGCAACACGTAGTAGTCAAAGGTTCAACCTCCTTGCATGTATTTCTTCATTTCCAGGCTGCAGACCTGCTTTTGAGAGAAAGCACCCCAAACCCCTCTCTTTGCAAAAATAATTCAAAACCATCTTTAAGAAAGAAAGAAAAGAAAAGAAAAGAAAAGCACATAGGAAAGGTATTCCTTCCTGCTATTGTTTTCATTAGATACATTTGGATTAAGGGGGACGCACGAATGCGATTTTTGACACTTCATTCGTAACGAATCCAATATTCAAAAATCCAAATTTGTACGAATAAATAAAAACTAATGTCTGGACATTTGAACTGATTCAAATACATTCCTATCTATTCGTATGAATATTCGATACATATCCAATGATATGAGTCTCGTATGCATCAATATGCATCTTGTTTTCATCTGTAAACAAACAAATGTCTGAATTGTTCATACGAATAACTTGAAATTTTCATATTTGTATAAATACTAAAGTATGAATGTCTGGACATTCGATTTGAATACAAATTCGTACAAATAACAAATAGTAATAATATTCCTGCACGTCCCTAATTTGGATCTGTAGGCTTCGTTGCATTTTCCCCATTTTTGGATAGCAATAAAAAGGCCAAAAGATCAATAAAAGGCAACCTCATTCCTGTACAACTCCTGTGGAAAGGTATCCTCTTCTTTCAGGCAGAAGGGAAATGGAGCCCGTGAAAGTCATTATTTTACTAAACGTTCATTTTACTTGGGTTTAGGAAGAACGTTCAGAGACAATGTTACAAAACACAGAGGCAAAACAAAATCCAGCAATATTTATCAACAGAGTAGCAGTCAAATAAATAAGGAAACTACTTGGGAAAAAACGGTAGAGAGAATTCTGGGAATCTTAGAGGACAGCTAACTGCAGTTCTTTTCTCACAAAAGAGCAGAAAAGCGGAGGCAGACTCTTAGGCTGCATTCACACCCAAGTGTTTAATCCATCTTCAGTCCACATTCAGAAAGAGTGAGAGAGAGAATATACCAGCTTTCTTTCTGTATTATCAAATCCCTAGTTGGATTTTCTGAGTTAGACAATGCTGAAAGAAATCAGCTTGTCACTCTGCCTCTACGTTGTTTCACTCTGAAAGCAGACTGAAGCCAGTTTAAAACTTAGATGTGAACGCAACCTTAGCTACCTTCTGTGGTTCTGGACCAATTTCATCTGGAGAGGATTTCCGCCTCAAAGGACAGATCCCTCCTCCATTCTCCAGGGCATTCTGCCAGCAAGGAGGGGGGGAGAACTTCAGCAAGAGGCTGCTCTCATTCTTCTTTAGGAATCACAGTTGAGAAATCAATGGACTTTTGGATGAGAACGAAACCCTTCTGAATGTAAATTAATAAACAGCCCCCTGATTTTCCCTCCCAGTCAATACACAGACAACCCATTCTCTCTTCAGAAAGCAGAATGCTGGATCTCTCCAGGGCATCAGATTAATTATATGGAACATTTCCGTCCTCTCGGGGTCTTCCCCCACAAAGCACCTTCAGTGGACAAGGATACGAACATCAGACTTGGATTCTCAGGTGTTCTACCTGCAAGCAACCTGGCCAGACCATGAGATCATGCCACTTGCCCCCTCAAAGGCAAAACCTTTACGCACCTTGACATCCTCTAGCAGGGCCTGAGGGTCCTCTATGCCTTCAGGAATGCATTTTTTACTCTCCGGAAGAGATTCAAGTTTTTCAACCAGGGCTTTCAAGCCCTTCAGTTCAAACTCCGTCAAGTGAGTCCATTTGGCTGAGAGTTCGGTGGCTGGGGACCCCGTGGGTGTCTTGGGATAGTCCACCGGGGTCGATTTGACGCTTTCGTCCGAATCGTTGGACAACGTCCTCTTGAGGTATCGGACAGCTGTGGATTTCGGCTTCCTCCCCAGAGCGTCCTTCCCTTCAGAATGTATGCTGTTGGGAGAAGAGGACCCATCACCGGCGACCTTGGCGATTTTCTCCGTGCCGTCATCCTTATCCTCTCGGTTGTGGAGATCACACAAGTCTTCGTCCATGTCTACCCAGGAATCAGATGAAAAACTGTCTAAGCTGCGCTTCCTTGTGGAATCTGGGAGAGGAAGACGGGAAAAGCACAATTACAGCTTTTTGGACAACAGGAATTTGGTGGCCCATAAAGGTTCTCAGTCACGGATCGACTGAATATCAGAGCCATAGTTACTAGGCATGAATCGAGCCTTCGAATAAGGCCAGAATGGTCTCTCCTGGCATTCTGTTTGTTTCCTTGTTTCCTGGCAGCTCCAGACTTTCCTAAAGGACCTTCAAAACTCTGCCATTTAAATCTTTAAACACATTCAGTTTTTAAAGAATTAAATCATACCCTTGACACATAGCACATTCCCTTGGCTACATCGCCAAATCACAACTGTTACATTGCAGAGTCATCATTCAGAACGCGCACGGCCTTTCAAATGCCCCACCGTGTCGAGGAACTCCAGCGCCAACGAGTATGACGTCATACTGGAGGGTGCCGCTAGAGGGCAGTGCAGGCATACGCGGGAGCAACTGCTCCCGAAAAACGACCAGCAGCATCCTTCTGGGGTACTGGGTGTGGGAAGAAGAGGACCTCCTTCACTTCTAGGGGTTTCTCCTCAGACAACACTACTGAGGATGCTCTCTCCAAAGGAAGTGCTGCACGTGGCTACCCAGGACCCAGGGGGGTTAAGATTAATGAGGTGCATTTCATTTGTGGTTTTCTTTTTGGAAGATCTGCCATGGATTTGAATAGTTTTATCTTCTCACCTGAAAACAAAATGGTTTGCACTAATTGTGGATTTTTAATGTTATCACTTTGAGATCTCATTCATAAATTCATTCAACTATACGCCATGAATCCCCCTTTCTAATGGATATAGAAGAGGGAAATTTACCAGGAAAAAGATTAAACCTCAGGTTATTCCCCCCCCCCCCACTTATAGGCAATAATGAATAGCAGTCTCAGAAATTTAAAAACAAACAAGTGAGTCAGTTTGGTCTAGTGGTTAGGGAGCCAGACTCTTATCTGAGAATACCTGGTTTGATTCGGGCCTCCTCTGCAAAGCCAGCTGGGTGACTTTGGGCTAGTCACATCTCAGTTTCTGAGCTCTCACAGCCCCACCTACCTCACAGAGTGTTCTGTTGTGGGGAGAGGAACAGAAGGTTTATCAGCCGCTTTGAGTCCCCTTAAATGGGTGAGAAAAGTGGGGTAGAAAAGCCAACTCTTCTTCCTCCTCCTCCTCCTCCTCCTCTCAGCACCATGTCCCCTCTGCACATTTGTCATGGGCCAGCTGCCTTTTTTTCCAGTTTCAGACAAAAATATTTGCACTTGGCCAGGCTTACTGCACTACAGAACATTGGTAGACCATGCTGTTCTAAAGGTGCCCTAGGTCTCTCGGTGAAAGTGCCAGCCACACTGGGTAACTAATACACTATCTGGATTCTAGGCAGGGTGGCTGCTAATTCTGCTCTGATTTTGACACATGGCTTTTGCAGATCCTGCTATACTTGGGCTAGGGGGAATGGCTGGTGGGAACAACAAGCCAAGGGTTTTGGCACGTTGTCTTGACCTTGTCAGACCACATTTGCTGCCAGAGAATCAGAGTGCAGTTTGATGGGACTGAAGTGAAGTTAGCCAGCCCAAGTCTTATTCCGCCACTCTTATTGCCCAGATTAAAGGGTCCCCTGACTGATGTATATAAAATCATACACGGTATGGGAAAAGGTGGAAAGAGAACATTTATTTTCTCCATTACCAACACCAGAAATAGGGGCCACTCTCGGAAGCTGATGGGTAGAAGAGTCAGATCAGACCAGGAGAAGGATTTCTTCACCCATAGGGTCATCGGTTTAGGGGATTTGCTGCCAGAAGAGGTGGTGACCGCAACCAGACCAGCCTAGATGACTTTAAGGAAGGGTAAACACATTTGTGGAGGACTGGGACATCAATGGCTGCTAGAATGGATGCCCACGTACCATCTCCAGGTAGGGGAGGCAGGCAGGATGCCTCTAAAGGCCATTTGCAAGGGATCAAGGGCAGGTGAAGGTTTTGCCTTCGCCTTTTGCTTAAGATGTCCAGAAGCAAGTGGCCGGCTGCTGTGTGAGAAAGGATGCTGGACTGGATGGGCTGTGGCCTGTACCAGCAAGCTTCCTCTTAAGGTTCTTATAATGTGCCGGCTGCTGCCTTCTACAGTCAGGCTTCACCTGTGTCTCTGCAGCCTGAAATAAACCAGGGGCACAACCTGTTTGGGTACTAAGAGAGCATGCTACACAAATCAACGACACCTTACTTATAAGACTGACATAACTGAGTCCAAGCACAGGAAAACCTATTCCCTGGGTGCAGAATTCAGATATGTGGACATTCACCAAAACCCTTGGATGGCACCCAAGTCCTCTGATCTCTTATTCCAAGTGTATCCCAAAAAATCCACATCTCTTGAGGAGAAATCAAGGGCTACAGAAATCCCAGGGTGAGTGACAAGATCCCGATCAGCCCAAATCTTTGCACTGCTCACTCATACAGAAGCTTGAGAAATCCTATTTTCAAAAGAGAGCATGACCTTGCAGTTGAAACGACTGTGGTTCATGCCTCACGCCGGTTCCCCGAAGAAATAATAAAAATTTGTGTGCAGCGGACGCCCCACTCCTCCAGTTAAAAATGTATGAGCCATTCCTGCAGGAAGCAGAAGGCAAAGGGCCCGTTCTAGGCTTCCGCCTCCACAGCCTGAACACGCTCGGCAAGAGATTCACTCACCAATTAGCATCGATTCCTTCAGGTACTCCTTGCTGAGGTGGGAGCGCTGGGTCACGCAAAAGACGTATCGCTCCAGGACATACCAGCACATCTCATAGTAGAAAGGATAGCGGAATTTGGCTTGCACCTGAAAGCGAGGAGGGGAAAAAAACCCACCATAAATCCAGCTGAGAAGTATGAAGTTTGCCGCTTCGAGCGCGGTTGTCGTATTATTCAGCATGCAAGCCAGCTTTGCAAAAGCGAGGAGTGGGGGAAAGAGAGGGGGGTAGAGAGAGAAAGAGGGAGGGAGAGAGGGAGGAGATGGATGCCTTTTGCATACACAATGAGCTCTCCTGCCTCCCCTTCCATGAGGTCTTCCTTTTGTGGTTCGCTAATTTTACACCCTCCCAGGAACCAGAGGGTGGAGAGACGGAAAGAGAAAGATTAATCTTCCTAGGGAACCTCCTTTTCTCACCTATGCACACAGGCCTGATTAAGTGCATAGCTCTACATACAGATGCTAAGTCCCCTGAGATGTGAAAAAGAAAAGAGCACACTGCCAGACAATCTAAAAAAATACTTTCCCTTCCATGCATGTGTGTACACAACACACGAAATATTGAATCCGTCATTGTCTTCCTGGTTCCATCCAGCTGTGCTGGACACAGCTGATGGGAGACGGGGTTCAAAACCCCCCACTATGCACAAGACTGAGTAGAGTTGTGTTCCCTTCTTGAGTCAACGCATCATAAACACATCCTATTCAACATTCACAGGATATACAGACTGCCACCCACTTACAGGTGAGCTAGGTGAGGATGGAAGAGAGGCACAGAGATGATGGACAGCCTCGCATTTGCCAGTACCCACAGTCAAAACTACCATGTTCAGGAACAGAGCAGTACTGTGGAAAAGGATGCTGAAAAACAACAATCCTTTTTTGTCTGTTTCTCTGGTAACTCCACAATCTCTTCTAATCTTCGGTTGTCCAAAATGTTAAGTACGAACGATCACTTTTAAACGGAACTGGAAGAACAATTATTGTTCAGCACTCGTAAATACAGCTAAGAACGACAGGGTTTATGCTGCAATAAATCGCAACTGCAAAATGAAGATGCAATTATGATGGGAAAAAAAAACCACCCAGGAAAATCTACTAGCAGGAAACGAGTTTGCCACCATTATACGAAACCTATTATAATATAACCGTAATATATTTTGCAAGCCCGCATCATCCAGTGGACACAGCATCAGGTCTAGACTAGGGTGTGCACAAATGCAATTTTTGACATTCGATTTGAATCCAATATTTGAATATCCAAATTCATATGAATAAAATAATAATAATTTCCAAATTCATATGAATATTTGAAATGTATCCAATGATATGAATCTCGTATGCATCTGTACGCATCCTGGTTTTATCCCATATACATCCCATTTTCATCCTGTACGTATCCATACGAATGCAAACAAGATGTGTACAGATACCTATGTGATGCGTACATATCCATAGATATGAATGTCCGAATTATTTGTATGAATAACTCAAAATATTTGTATTCGTATGGATACTAAAGAATGCCTGGACATTTGTTTTGTATGCCAATGTCTGAGTTTGTCTAAATAACAAATATTTCAAACATTCGTGCACATCCCTAGTCCAGATCTGGGAAGCCTTGAGTCCAGTTACCACAGATTACGCACACAAATCATGGACAGAAACTTGGGGAAAAGATATAAAAGTCTGGAAGTAGAGTCACGGTTCAGTTTTCTTGGCGGAGACATGGAATGGTTTCCCATTACCTACTTCTGGGGGGAAGCTGGGAATCGAACCAGCAACCCTCTCTACCTCCACTATCTACAGCAGTGTTTCCCAACGTTGTGGTCCGCGTACCCCCAGGGGTACGGGAAGAGTTTGGTGGGGGTACGCGTTGCACCGGAGTTTGGTGGGGATCACGTGGGAATATCCACTGCACCGTGCTTAGCTGTTTTTTATGAGGGGTACTCAGCGTTACGAAAATTATAGAAGGGGTACACATATGTCAAAAGTTTGGGAAACACTGGTCTACAGCCACTCTCTTTCAGTAGCTTCACTATCTCATAAAATGTATTTTCTTCTCCTATAGTGGGCAAAATAAGCAAGACACTCCATGAGAAGTGGGATCCTGCCAGAGTTTGGTAAGGTTCCTGTTTTTAGACTGCAAGGTTCATGGCTAAGGATTTATGGGAACTGCAGTTCAAAGAAATGAAGGTCTCTCAACTCTCGTTTGCAAGGGGTGCAATACCTGCCTCTGGAAAGAGGCTCTTTTCTCCTCCACAGAACTAGGGAATCCTGCGGGAAAGCAATTCCTTGGAAGATTTCCTAGTCCCAGTAAAGTACTTCATGGTGGTTGTCTTTGGGGGAAAAAAATGTAATAACAGTAACTCCAGAGCACAATCTGAAGGCATGGGATAAAGCAATTCGGCTGAAGCTTAGCCAGTCTGGATTTGGCCAAAGGGACAGTGTGTGGAAGGGCGACACACACCATTTGGAACTCTGCAAACAACCAAAGGGTGATACACACACCCTCTTTTTGCTACCCACCAGCTGAGCAAAGCATGTAGACCTCCGGATCTTGTTACACCCTAGTCCCCATCAGTGCCAATCAGTCTGGCCAATCCAAAGTGAGCAGAAAACCAACGGAATTCACCAGCCCCTGCCAGAAACTCCTGTGCCACAAGCCAAACGCCAGCTGAGCCGAACACCAGAACCATTGCTCTAGTCAAGTGTGAATCTCCACCCAGGCAGCATCTGAGTGGCCATTTTGTCTGCTTTCGTTGGGAACAGGTGGGGAGACCTTCAGGTCTTCATGGCACACCACTTGCTTGGACACCAGTCCCGGCCATCTGGAGGACGAATGTAGCACCTGCCACCACAAAAGTTGACCATATCCCAGCAGAGGGCTTTCTACTGATTGCGTTCACCTTGCAAAAAGACCCAAAAAGTTGGCCACTCTCTTGAAATCTGGATGAGCAGCAAATCTAGTATTGACCTGCTCAGTGTTTCAGTGTCTTCCAAGATACTGGGACAAGTTCATCCACCAATTAGATGCATAATCCTTTCAGAGAAAGACGCCAAGGGCCAAGCCTCAGGGCTTCATCAATAGGAGTTATCAAACCAAAGCCCACCAGATATTGCTGGACAACCATCCCCTGTCATTCTTGGCTAATGCCGAGCCCGGCTGGGGCTTGTGGTTCAAATACATCTAGAGGGTCCTTGTTTCCATACAGAAACAGGCCCTCAAGATACACTATGATTATTACAGCAATGGGTAGAGAAAAGCCCTAGGGCAGGAGAAGGCAATTTGATACCTTCCAGATGTTGAAGTATAGCAGCCATCTGCCCTAGGTGGAACAGCTGGCGGTTGAAACTATGGAAGCTGCAACCCAGCAGCCTCTTGGATGCCATTAAGGGCCAGTGGCTGGGGTTTGCCACGTCTAGGCCTCTTCAGCCAGGAAAGACAACGTTTAAGAGGGGACCTGACTGAAGCATATAAAATCATTCACGGTATATAGAAAAGGTGGACAGAGAAAATTTCCTAAGTACATCTTTCAGGCTGGGGAAACAAGCAGGAGGCCTCTAAGGTCATTTTGCTGGGATCTGAGACCAGAAGAAGGTTTGCCCTTGTCTGTTCTTGAGATGCCCACGGGCAATTGGGGGTCACTGTGTGAGGCAGGATGCTGGACTAGATGGGCTGTGGCCTGATCCAGCAGAAAGACTCCTCTTATGTTCTTATGTAACTGCACAACAAGTCTGTCTTTGATCTGATGTCCAGCACACCAGACCACAGAGAGGTATGCTGCCCCCAATCCATGCTCTGGAGAAGAAAAAGAAGAGTTGGCTTTTCTACCCTGCTTTTCTCATCCATTTAAGGGGACTCAAAGCGGCTGACTAACCTTCCATTCTTCTCCCCATAATAGACACCCTGAGAGCTCAGAAGAGAGCTGTGACTAGCCCAAGGTCACCCAGCTGGCTTCATGTAGGAGGGTGGAATCAAACCTGGTATTCCCAGATAAGAGTCTGGCTCCCTAACCACTAGACCAAACTGGCTCAAAGGGGCCCAATGAATATTTGCCGGTTGCTCACAGGGGCACCTGCCAGCGGAAGCCACTTGGGGGGGGGGGGTGATGAATGAGGTCACAGGGCTAAGGACCACATATTAAAAAGAAGGGTAAAAAAACCAGAGTAAAACCAGCAGTTAACAACAGATTAAAAACCAAGTGGACTAAGGAGAAACAAGTTTTCACAAAGGAAATGCCTGTCTAGGCATCTCCCAAACAGCAGAGGGAAGGCTATTCCAAGGGGAAGAGGCTACCACTGAGAAGCCCCAACTGGGAGTCCTCAAAAGGCGGCATTCTGCATTCCATGGAACCCGCAAAAAGACTTCACTGAATCGTTTCTAATACCAACCGGGCACAAGGAAAACCAGCCATGCTAAAAGAAGGATGTGCAGACATGGAACTCAAATGATTAATGGGAGTGGGTGGTGTTGCTGTTGTTGCCGCCTTTGAAAAAAAAAATACAGCCCCCCTAAGAGAGCACTGCAGGAAACAAAATTTGCAAAGAATTTGACTTACAAACAGGAAGCCGCCTGTTCCACCCCTCACCGCTTTCCAAAGGTTTTCAGCCAGATGCCTGGGGAATATTAAAGACATCGTTTGCTCAACATTTTTGCCTTCAGGTTCCTGAGTGTCAGCAAATTTAGCTGTTTACCAACAATGTTGGGGTTTTTTTAAATAAAAAAAAGCAAAGAACAAAAGCAAAAAAAAAGTAATATTAAAATCTGGCTAAGTGCAAGATATGGCAGAGAAAAGGCACACTGTGCTCCCAGGGTGCCCGCAATCCATCTCGGATGGTCAATTGGAGTTCCTGATGGCCATGTGAGCCAGGCTAGGGGCCTCAGCCGAATTCCTAGGCACCTTCATTTCAGCTCCTCCTGAAATGCGCCCAAGGTATAACGCTATGGATTAAAGATGGAGCACTCTGTCAGCTAGGAACCAGTAGCAGGACCACAAGTGCGGGAGAAGAGCTGCCATCCTTTGGAAAAGCCTCACAGAACATTTGCTTTGCATGCAAATAATCACAGGCCTGCCCCCGCCCCCCCAGCCTCTCCAGGTGAGGGACAGAGGGCCAAAATTGTTACGTTGGGCACCACTAGGTTGGATAAACCCAGAAAGGAGGAAATCATGCAGGAGATGTTAACTATGGTGGTGAAACGAGAACATGGCATTTAAGGAGCATATGCCACTGAACACCGTTTGCTGAAGGCTCTTCTGAGAGTGATCTCACAGCCTACCAGCTACTATCTCTGAACAGCTGGGCCTTTGGCGTGATTCAAAGATTCTCAAGGTGTCATCTGCCGGAGCAATTCCAGTAGGTACAGGGTCTGGAGAGAAGGGAGCCTGTAGGGGGTTGTTTCTTCATTTTGCAGAAGGACTGACCATCCTCTTCCCTCCTTGATTTCCTCTTCCCAGAAATCTCTTTATATAAAAGAGCAACTGGGTTTGCTTTCCCCCCTCATCCGTCCGAACACCTTTTCCTCTTGTGTTGTAATTTTCAGGCAATGAAGCCTAAAGACTCCCTCATCCATGACATTTTTGGGAGCCACTCTGGGAGTCTTTCAAACTGAAAAGCCAGATTAATATCCCTAAAATGCTAATCTGACGACATCAAGCTTTTCAGTGCTATCCAGGGATGTGCACAAATGGGTTTTTTTGACATTTGATTCGTAATGAATCGAATGTTAGAAAATTCATATTCGTTCAAATAGATCCCCTTCGAATGTGGCAGCATTCAATGCGAATGCATTCATGCAAATTTGTACAAATATCCGATACGAACAAATACATATCCAATGTGAGCAAATACATATCTGATACAAATACATATCCAATACGAATACATATCTGATACGTATCCTGTGCTCTGAAAGTGTCAAATCCGACCTGAATCCACTTTTAAGCTGCTCTCGATCCATGCTGAATGCAATCTGGATCTGCTGCAGATGTGACTGGCGCAGCCGTTCCAGTATCCCCAGTTTAACTAATGTCCAAACTATTTGTACCAATGTTCTAAACCTTTGCGTTTGTATGAACGTTAAAACATTCGATTCGTGTATGAATGTCTGAATTTGGATGAATCTGTACGAGTAACACGTTACAAATATTTGCGCACATCCTAGTGCTATCTCCTAGAGCAGTGTTTCCCAAAGTGTGGTCCGCGTACCCCCAGGGGTACGGGAAGAGTTTCGTGGGGGTATGCGTTGCACCGGAGTTTGGTGGGGATCACGTGGGAATATCCACTGCACATTGCTTAGCTGCGCCCACAGAACAAGGAAAGAAATAGGTGCGTATCGCAGTTTTTACACGGGAACTGGGCCCATCGTACATCGTATCGCAACTCATTATGGCGGGAACTTCTGCATCCTTCGCGCAGCTCGGGTTTGGCCATTTTTAAACTGCGGGAACATTAACGGTTGACGTTGAGCCGCGGAGCTGTTTAAACGCCGGAGAATCGCAGTGTTATCTAACGGTCTTGTGAGGCGTGACACGGCGTGAATATACTGCACTTCGTTACGGAGACAACTTACTTCTTTCATAGTTAGTTCCAGGTGCCTGTTATTGTGCTTTAGTAAGCTCCACTGATTTTGATTATTTTTATAAAATACAATTTTTATCCCTAATGTTTTTTATGAGGGGTACTCAGCGTTACGAAAATTATAGAAGGGGTACACATCTGTCAAAAGTTTGGGAAACACTGTCTTAGAGTTCAGGCAACCTCTTACATTTATTTTACTGTATGGGTGCTCAGCTTGTGATACATACTCATGTTTCCCCAAAAATAAGACAGAGTCTTATATTAATTTTTGCTCCAAAAGATATGCTAGGGCTTATTTTCAGGGTATGTTTTCTATAACTTATATAGGGCTTATATCTTGAGC
The DNA here is from genome assembly GCA_023333525.1 of Aspidoscelis tigris stejnegeri. Lineage (NCBI taxonomy): Eukaryota > Metazoa > Chordata > Lepidosauria > Squamata > Teiidae > Aspidoscelis > Aspidoscelis tigris. The sequence goes on from JALMGA010000020.1 coordinate 9,163,164, forward strand.
ATCCTGAAAAATCATGCTAGGGCTTACTTTCAGGGAAACAGGGCTATTAAAGCTGATGTGTATGAAATCAAGGGCAACCACCTCACAAATTCTGGCCCCATATTGCCAGCCACCATGTCACACTCCTGCTAGTCCCACGTTGGGAACACCAGGCACGAATATAAATAAACACCGCCTGGCAATCCAATTCTAAGCGCTGCCTTGAAGGTTCGATTGTGTTAATACAGGGCCATTATTTAGAAAACGAATAACGTGAATCATCCTCCCTGAAGTCACGCTGTTTAATATTCCAGCACGTCCTCTACCAAAGGAATTGGGGCTTCAAGGAGCTGATTTAATTGCTGTTTTCCAGCTGCAAGTGCTGTAATCAATAATTTACAACCGATTGATTTCTCTCCCCCCCCTTCCTAATTATTTCTGAGCATTAAGGAAAGGAAAATATATCCTCCTTGGGGTAGATCAGCTTCCACAGTTCAAAGTGGAATTTTAAAAGATTATCGTCAAGGGGCTCTTACTGATACAATACAGCAGCGTGGCTACCAAGAGCTGCGGGCGCCTGCAACTCTGTGAACGGCTGAGCGTCTCTTCAGGTGGCGAAAGGCTGCCAAAAATAAAAATAAAAATGTGCTTCCAAGACATGCACGCTTAAGCTAAGAAAAAGCCCGCAGGTAAGCGACTAAAGGGCTTCTATTCCCATCACTTAGCAAGGCTGGCTGAAGGCTACACTTCCGCCATATTTTTTGCCACAGGTGCAAGAGATAGTAGCTCATGGGAGGTGTAGTTCAGCAACATGGGGAGGGCCAGAATTTGGCTTGCATGGGCCTCAGCAATGGCTGACTAACTCTGTGGAGTACAGCAGTAGGGAAAGGGCAGAGCGCTAACCAGTGTTGTGAATTTGACCACCTCAAACCTGCATGCTGACCTGTAGAGTCTGAGAGTGAGGTGTGGAGTGATCAAAGGAGATGAAAGGCGCTGCACCAGTTGACAGTCGGGCCTTCTCTGTGGTGGCACCCACCTTCTGGGATAGCCTCCTCTCTGATATTCATAGCTTAGCAACACCCCTGGCCATTATATGCCAAAGCCTACAGAGGTTCAGTGCAAGTGGTCAGCCATGGGCTCTAACAAGGAAAGGCTTGTTAGGGGGAAAAGCTCAGGCAGAGACAATGGAAAAAGAAACAGTTGCTTAAAAAAATACTTAAAAGGTGTTTTTTTAAAAAAATTGATGCTACAGATTATCCTGGAAGCATTATGGATACAGCTAATAAATAAACTGCCTATTATCACCCGATGGCAGATTGAACAACTGAGATGAAAGACAGGGCCCTGGTAATATTAATTAACCATTTCACTGTGCAACATCTTCCCACCCAACCCACTAGAAGAAGAGGGCTCAACTTGTGTCTCTCCAGATGTTTCTCAAGTACAACTCCCAGCATTCCATAAGGCTGCACTGAATGCTGGGATTGGAACCCCGGGGCGTTGCAGGTTAGAAGCACCTTGACGGCCACAGGGTGAGCGCACAAGACAGAAGCTAAGTCCTAAATTATGACACTAAATTATGAATGCTTATGTTCCTTTTTTTGGAGCAGGACTCCCATGATCCTCAGCTCAAAGCAGTCCACTGTAAAGGAGGACAGGAACTGAAGTTCAAAAATGAACATTTTCTAGCCACATCGAGGAAACTAGAACAGAATGAAGCTGTTTAAGACGTCAAGAATAATGACAAGTAGCATTAGTAAATAATATGTATAACTGACAATGAATCAATTTATAATCGTATTAAAAAAAAACTGGAAAATTCTTACTATTGGAGAACAGAAGCTACAATGCTATCTTAGATCCAGCTGGCAACGCATTCCTAACATTGTTTGTGAGGGCACCTCTTACGCGCACAAACCACAGCGAGGCCTCCACTAAAAAATACAATGTATTTTTGCTGACAGCGCCACGTAGCAACTGCAGGTCTGGCATCTTGGAAGGCAGCATGATTTCCAGAATTCCTCACATATCCCAGCGGCACCCCCACACCTCTGGCCTGCAACAGCACAGCTTCTGTGGGCTGACATAATGCAACCTCCAAAATCAAAAACCTGCAACCTCCAAAATCAAAAACCTGCACCCTCCAAAATCAAAGGGCCTGGACTGCCGTGCAAAAGAGTGATCACTTGAGCAAGAGAATTACATTTGAAAAAAAGGGAAATTCAGTGGCTTTCATACAGGGAAGATGATTCTGTTTAAAACATTTTTAGGTCCCTGGATCAGTGCTGTTTGGTCAAACACTGATTTAGGAGGTGATAAACGAACACATCAAATTGGACGGTTCTGTTTTTTTTCACTGCATAGCAGAAAGTGGAGAACCATGCAGCAACCAAGTACTTAGAAGGGAGTGAGAGAGAGAGAGAGTGTATGTGTGTGTGAGAGAGACTGTGTGAGAGAGTGTGTGTGAGAGAGAGTGAGAATGTGAGAGTGTGTGTGTGAGTGTGTGAGAGACTGTGAGAGTGTGTGTGTGTGAGAGAGAGAGTGAGAATGTGAGAGTGTGTGTATGTGAGTGTGTGTGAGAGACTGTGTGAGAGTGTGTGTGTGAGTGTGTGAGAGACTGTGTGAGAGTGTGTGTGTGTGAGAGAGAATGAGAATGTGAGAGTGTGTGTGTATATGAGTGTGTGTGAGAGACTGTGTGAGAGAGTGTGTGTGTGAGCGAGTGAGAATGTGAGTGTGTGTATGTGAGTGTGTGAGAGACTGTGTGAGTGTGTGTGAGAGAGAGAGAGAGTGAGTGAGTGAGAGACCGTGTGTATGTGAAAGAGAGTGAGAGAGTGTGTGGGTGTGTGAGAGAGAGATAGTGGGGGGGGGGGGAGAGAGGAACGCCAAAGTATGGTTCTTGGCCGGAGTAGCTGGAAATCACAGGAACATCAGCAGGGCCTTTAGCCAACCCTGCTGTAAAATATAAATGGATAGATGAATGACCGTTAAAAATCAACATAGCCATCTCAGCTGTGCAACAGCCTAGTCTTAGGTTCCAACACAATCCAGGAAGCTCTGACCAAAGTGGAACAGGGAGGGAGGGATCACTAGTAATCAAATTGATCAAACTGCACACTGACATTTCAAAACCAGGCACAGAACTCAGACTCCCTATGTGAGCTAGAAATAACGACTTTGTGAATTGCACCACAGTATTTTTCTCTGCTGCTGCTGCTAAGCGCACACACCACACAGAGAAAGGCATCTCCGGGGAGTTGCGTTAAGTGGACTCCAAAAGGAAAGAACAGCTAACAGCCCACTCACAATATCCAGCGGGAAGGGGAAAAGTAGGATCAAATTTACAGCAGCGTGGAATACCGATGACACCAACAGGTACACCCTGCAAGCGAGACCCCTGGAATCCCAATGGCACCTGCTCTCAGCTGTGCGTGGTTTTATCATACCCTGTGCCATAATTTTAACATTTTGCACATGGGGTAATCTGAACTCCACCCAACACCTGTAATTTAGGCAAAACTAAGAGTATGTTTGGGAGACCTCTGTTATCAGCAGTTTCTTGCACTTTTGCTAGTAACCATAGTAAAATCCCTGATACTCAGTTACTCATATTCCAAACAACACATGTGGTTTCTAAGATTTTGGCAGCACTGCTGGGGACTTTCGAGCATTTCTCTGGATCCATGAGGACTAGTAACTTGGTGTCAAACTCCATTGTGTGAGAGGAGGGCTCTTGAGAGAGGCAGTGCAGACAGAACTAAGGACGGAATGGGATAGGGACACCACGACACCAATAAAATGGACAAAACCGAATCCTCCCAATTTAGCTTCAACTCAGCCATGTTGTCTCACATTTAAGTCTCCAGCAGAATCATGCCCTAGTTCCCATAGATAAATGGAGGGAAACCACAGCAAGAGATCCATTAGGTGTGAGAAGTACAAAGAAAATATACAGGCTGAAGATTGCTGGCTTACATTCAGCTATGCTGGCAAGGTAAATGTTGCAGGCTAAAGTGACCCAATGTGAAGCTGCGTACGTTAATTAACAGTCAAGAGAATTTGAGAAATCTCTGTAAATCTGAACACTGACAGATGGGATGCTAATTTAACCAACAGGAACCAACCCCAAAAGACAAGGGAAGCAAAAAATAAATAAAAAAACTAAAAGGAGATACCGATCATCCCATAAACTCTCATATTTGCATCAGTTGCCAGCCCCTCTGTGTTTCATTCACCCTTTGGCTCAACAGTGGTTTCGGCCCATCTTGTTAAACGATTCTGTTCACCTAAGATATTCTAAAAGATATATTACATTTATACTCAGCAGCAAAACCAACCACTCTGAATCTAGCATAGAGAAACCAGCAGCTACTTCCTATCAGAGAAGACAAAGGCATTAGGAGCTCCTGGCCTTCAATAGGTAGATTCGTCTCCCAGACTTTTAGGAAGCAGCCACAAGAGAGGGCCACATCCAGGCGCCCAGTGGCGTGAACAATTCTGCGGGGCCGTGAGTTTCAGGAAAGCTCATGCCACCGGATTGAGAATAGCCGTTATACACACTAAGCGATAACCTCAGAAAACTACCTCCAAGGTTCTGAGAAGAAACCAGGAAGCGACAGGTCAGGCTATGTGATTTGCTGATGTTCATAAACCATCAGGCAGCCAATCAGAAAGCAGCACACAAGATTCCACCACAGGTACCTCATGTAGGAGACTGTTGCTGAGCCAATGAAAAAGTGTAGGTGGAGTCTGCACAGCTCCAACAGTCACAGGACTCCAGCACCTATCAGTTCATCACTGGCTGATGGTACCAGGCCACTATTTGAGCAACTGTAGATTTAAAGGTGGTGGCGCTGGGGTGCTTTCCCTCAGTGTGTTCTTGCAAGACCTGCCCAGGAGGTGGGCATGTGCTTTCGTGGCCACCAATCACTCGGCCCACGCTTGCGATCACCCACCCTTGAAGCTATGAGCTGCCACTATGGGTGACACAATGCAGTGGACCACATACAGTCAGACCCCGTACACACTGATTCAGTAACCACAGTTTCAGTTAACCATGGTTACCAGAGCAGACCTCACCCCCACCTGCCACAGGTGCCATAAGGAAAAAGCACCCAGAACTAGAAGGCCTATTTTGGCCTCCAGAAGGTCTATTTCAGCCTCTGGAGAGCTTTGGAATAGGTGCGGGATGCCACCAAAGCATGTCTCAAAATGTACGGAGGCACCACATGCCTATTCCAATGCTCTCCGGAGGCCGATATAGGCCTTCCGGAGGTCAGGAAAGCACTTCTGGTTCTGGGGTTGCATGACCCCAGAACCAGAAGGCCTGTTCGTGATTATCCACGGTTTCAGGTAACCACAGTAGGAGCCGGAACATATGCCCAGTGGATACGGGGGTTCAATTGTACTAAGTTGCCATGAAAGACTCGCACCTCATTCCCATTGTTTTGCACTCTACGTGTCATGCCCAGAAGGGCAGCCGACCTTTGAAGGAAGGAACATGCCTGAAGCGACAGGGACAAGCTCAGACAGGGCATATATACTCCAGACTTTGAACAGCAGCAAAAATGCCTGACTCAGCAGACAGCACTGAAAATATGAGCTTTCCAGATGAGCTGAAGGCAAATGGGCACCAGCCAGGAAAATGTGATGGAGGATTTACTAAATTCATCTTGGAGGCAAAGGGATAGCCTAGCCTAGAAGAGGTAGTGAATATTCAAGGCACTGTGGTCACAGAAACACCACAGTTCCAGGCAGGAAAGGGAAGGAGAGAAAAACCCGGCATGAAGTCTCACTAGCCTCCAGATGTTGCCATCAACATGACCTTAAAAGGCCTACCACTAAGAAAACTGGTGCAAGTCCTGCTTTCCATTGTTGTCCAGTGGTAACAGAAACCAACCCTCAAAGAGTGGGAGATGCCACCATGGCACCAGACCACTTCCAAGTCTCCTTATCAGGCAGGTTTCAATGGGCCAAGCTGAAAGCAAGCTGGTGCTCCAATCTAAAAGGGTTCCACGTCCTTGGTTTCCCAACCCTTGCGCAGATACATACAACCGCTTTCAGCTGCATTAACATGCCCTGTTCCAGCCATCCTGGTAGTTTCTCATCCCTCTTGGCAGGGCAAAATGTTAAGTCAGGCAGGAACAGCGTTAGAAGAAGTCTGAGCGCTCTTACCCTCGTCCTGTCCTCAATCTCATAGATGCGCAGCTGCATGGGAACGTTAAAGCTATGCAGGATGTTTCCGCCAAACACCAGGGAATCTACTGGCGTATAAACCGCATGGATCCACCCTAGAAAAGGGGAGGGGAGGAAGAAAGGAGAAGATGAAAGGACGTATGTTCTAGGAGGAAAGTCTTATGGTGCCAAAAGGGGGATGAATTGAAACAGTACTAGGGGGGAAAAACCCTCCAGGCAAGAAAGATTTGATTGATATAAGAAGTCCTTGCTAGAAACACAACTAATCCGTTAAAGCTTTAAAGCTCAGGCACCTAATGAAACTGAACTGGCAAAATCTCCACACACTCGCCAGGGGGAAAAGGTAAAGGTTGCTTGATAAGGAAAGCATTGACTACCAAAATACAGGTGTGCCCCTGTATCCACTGATTCGGTAAATGTGCATTCATGCATCTGCCGATCTGGTAAGTGTGCATTCATGCATCCGCTGATCCGGTAAGCATGCATTCATGCATCCTCCATCAACCAGCCCTGCCTCCCTTGCCGATGCTCACTGCGCTCTCCTCGGAGACTCAACCCAGGCCTGGTGGAGGTGTGCACACAACGAGAATGGCTGCCCCCAGTATGAAATCGCAGGAAATCTCGCAAGATTTCCTGAGACTCATGGGAAATTTCACTTGATTTCCCAGCATTCTGAATATCTGCCGTTTCCCATATCCGCAGTATGTGTTGGAACATATCTGCTGTGGATACCGGGACGTGCTTGGACAAGGGACACTTGTAAATTAGCAATCTCAATGTTTGCAGGATATATTCAAATGAATCTAGTCAAGGTTCTTTCATCACAGCAGTTCAGGAAGCTGAGGTATTGTTATCGGAGGCACAAAAGTCTGAACAGGGACCCTCACATGTGGAGGTTGTTACTTGCCCTAATGACAGTGTGAGGTCAAGGTCCATCCTTCTTCACAAAATAAAAAAAAATACTGTTCTTCCGTTCTTTAAAACAAGTTACCTGAAGGAATGAAAAAGGTGTGCCCTTGCTTCAGCTCAATTCTTTGGCAGAGCTCCACCCTGTCCCCTAGGAAGATATCGCTTTGCTTCCCTGATAGCACCCATTCTTCGTAGAGTTCGAGATTCTGTAGCGTCGGAGGAATCAACCAGAAGATCTAGAAATTCAAAAATTAGAAAGAAAACCAGAGTGGGAAGAAGCTCTTTTGAGATCCACAGAACCCTACATTTTATCTCGTCAGGGTTTTCAATGTTGCGCAGGAGAGCGCATCACTCTTGAAGGAATGCTCATCTGTGTCTCATGCATCAACGCCTTTGGCTCAAAGGCTGTCCCTATCCAACAGACTATCCATCCACACCACCATATGACTGCTTTACAGCGGTGTTGGCCAACTTATACAAACCTTCCCTAACAGGATTGGCTTAGAGAGTTCATCTCATCTATTGGTTTCTTTTCTGTCATGGAATGACGCCAATCATGCATTCATGCGCCCCATGAAGCCATTGCATTCCCACCTGAAGGAAGTGTAAGCAATGGGAATTCCATAGGTGGGAGATGCCTAGGGTTTTTTTCCACTAGCACTAAGTACCCATTAAGTACCCATTCGGGACCCATTAGGCTAAGAGCAGGAAGACCCCATTTCCACTGCAGACCCCATTAGAGCCACATTTGTTTCCACCAGTTCTAGGGAAATCCAGATTGAATGGGTCCTTCAGGACCTATAATCCGGATTTCCTGTAGACCCCATTAAAGGGGTCTACAATGGGGTCTTCAGGCATCAAATCTGGATTATATGGAGCGTGTTTCCACCACGATCGGGCAATGGGGTCTAGGGGGAATGCACCCATGGGGGGGGGTGTGTGCCCTGAAACCCAAAGGTCCGAAGCCTGCGCACAATATCTGAAGCCAGCTCTGAAGCTGGATCTGAAGAATAGCACAGGCTCCGAAGAGGACCTCATGCGAGAGCAATGCCAATTCTATGGACATTTGTCAAAGGCTCCGGAGAATCTTTGAAGTTTGGGGCAGATCGCTCCAGAGAATCTCCAGAGCTTATGACAAAGCTCGAGAGATTCCTTGGAGCCGCTCCAGAGAAACTTCAAAAAATCTCCAGAGCGTCTATGGAGATTGCACCCCCCCTGTCCCCCCAAAAAATCTGGGGTGACAGGCGGGCCCCACGTGGGTCAATCCGGATTCACCACATGGGTGCTCCGGCGTTTGCACTGCTGGCAGGCTAGCACCCATTGCTACTGGGTGCTGCACTGCCCATAGGGATTCTTCGGGTACCTCCCTTAATCCGGATCTACTAGATCCAGATTAGTTGAAGGACCCATTTCTTAGATCTGGATCGTCTTAGATTCGGATTAAGGGAGGTCAATGGAAAAAAAAAACCTAGTTTCTGTAGGGCCGCTAGTGTCCTTCTATGATGGGAAGTAGATCAGTGGGACTAGCTGTGGTCTCCCTCGCTTCCTTCTGTTTCCTTAATTTTCTACCAGGTACTCTTGAAAGCCGCCATGGCAGAAAAAATGAACTCTTAGCTTTAAGAAAGGGTTAGCCAAATTCATGGAGTACAGGTGCATCAATGGCTATTACATCTGATGCCTAACTACCACTTCCAGGTTGGAGCCACAAGAATGACGGAGTCAAAGGTTTTGCCTTTATCTTCTGCCTGAGAATGCCCAGAAGCAATTGGTAACCTTCTGTGTGAGATGGAAAGCTAGACTAGACAGGCTGACATGGAAGAGCTCCTCTGATGTTCTCATCTAGAAAATACACCTAGGGACCAACTCCAGGTTGGAGAGACAGGCAGGATGCCTCTGAAGCTCATCTGCAGGGAAACAAGGGCAGGTGAAGGTTTTGCCTTTGGTCTTCTGCTTGAGGTGCCCAGAAGCCATTGGTAGGCCACCATGTGAGATGGAATGCCGGATTAGATGTGCTGTCACTTGATCCAGCAGGGCTGGTTCTTATAGACTTTTGCACTAGGACCTTCAGCTTTGTTTGACATCAACAGGATCCTAGGAATTAGAGAATTATAGAGTTGGAAGGGACCTCTAGGGCCATCGAGTCCAACCCCCTGGCTCAATGCAGGATTTCCTAAACCATCCCAGACAGAGGTCTGATAGAATCATAGAGTTGGAAGATGAGACCCAGCAGAGGAGCCCCACCTGGACTGGGAGCTGCTCCTGGAGTGCTATCCAAACACACTTAATTCACTTTTGTTATTGCTTCTTGTTTTTCTTCTCCTCAGATTAATGTTTGATTAAGTAATACATCTTTCTTAATGTATCTTTCTTTTAACCGTCATTTGTTGTTATATCCCCTGGGACATTTTGGGAAGGGGCTGTAACAGATGAGGAATATAATGCAACGTATTTCAGATGCAGAAGTGGCCATATATATTTATGCACACAAGCGTGCTTTCCTTTCTTTTTCTTTCTGCGCACACACACAAACATACACAAATAATATGCACAAATAAATATATCTGAACTTTGCATCCGGGCTGCATTAAGATCAGGGGGACAGACGCCCTCCTGGTTGTCCCACCACCCTCAGCAGCAAAAGGGTTGGGCACCCAGGAGAGGGCCTTCTCTGTGATGGCCCCTAGGCTATGGAATACTCTACCCCTTGAGGTGCACCTATCACCTTCCTTGTACACATTTAGGAAGGCAGTGGCCTTCGGCTAAATGGGGACACACTTTTCTTTCCACTGGCAGGTGCTGTTATTGTTTTAAACGATGTTTCATTTTAGATGTTGTTACCCGCCCAGAGACCTCTGGGTATAGGGCGGGATAAAAATGTAAATAAATAAATAAATAAAATAAAAGTTATAAAAGTGTGATGCTACCTACACAGCTGTGTGGATATACCCATATATTTCCATTTCCATTTCCATTTATATTTATATACCGCCTTTCCCTCATGCTCACTTGGAAACGGAATGCAGCTCAATTAGGACGAAATCATATTTCCTCGAAGCCAAGCCCTTCTAAAAGGCATCCAGAAATTAGAAGGTGCCTGCCCGTGGGCTGTCAATGGCGCTTCCTCATGTTTTTCTGCTCCCTGGAATTCCGTTCTGACAGCGGCGTTTTTAATTTGGGTTCCTTGATTTACTGGATAGCGCGAGCGTAGTTTTTGCAGGGTGGCAATGGCGCATGACCAAACAAACAAACAAACAGACCCCAGGGAAGAACATTTCAAACAAATAAGCTCAAGCCAATGTTCCATCCTCGTTTTGCACACCACCATAAGAGACACTCCTGGTCTTATGCTTTCTTCTGACCAAGTGGGTTTCTAAAGGTCTCAGGCAGAAGCAGCAATTGGGATTTGATAAAAGGAGAAAAGAGAATAAAGCCATTAGGGCAGCATATCACCACCCTTTTCCTCTTCTCCACCCCCACCCCCCCCACCCCCCCCAGCGGTGATTCAAGCACTCACCTTCCCTCCACGGAAAACGTGATACCAGACTGACGTGCCCCCGAAATCAATGTGAAAATCTGTGAAGCACCCCTTCACGCTCATGAGACAGTATCTGCAAAGCACAGGAACATTTGTCAAAGGAGCTGAAAGCAATTCCCTACCAACATGTAATTCTATATACATATCTATGGGCAAGATCGATTCATTTTTATTATTCTTATGAACATTTTTTATTTTATTTTTTTGGCTTGGGGTCCTTTTGTAAAAAGCAAGATTTTCTGGGTGGTGGAAACGCTGCCTTATCAACCCTGGAATTCTTACTAGAATATCTGGATTTAAAACAACAACAACACCAAGCAGTTCTGCAAACTAGAAGCATCATGGAATTAAACTGGTCCTCTATGCGCGCTGCCCTTTTCGTGGCATGTTCCAATGCGATTCTCACAAAGGCAAGAAACGAAGACTTCTCTCCCAGTTCCATACAATAGGTGCCCAAGAACAAAGTTTAAAGCTTTGGTGAATACGGCGAGAAAACAAATTGCACTCATGCTCTGGATTTGGTGATCCTTTACCGGCCCCTTTTACGGGGCGGCGGGTGAAATCCACAGACAGAATCCGTAAAGTACGAAACACGCTCTTCCCGCGGCCGCCTTTGTAACAGTTTAAGAGCTCTTTTCCAGCAGGATGCGGTTGCTCCACCGCCGGGGCTGCCGCTGCATGGCTTCGCCTGATTTCCAGCCTCGATCCGTACCTAATGGCTGAATTATTGCCTCCACACTCTGGTCTACCAAAGGCACCTCTGCAAAAGCAGGAAAGACACGCCACTTAACCCACTAACCTCTTTTCTCCTCGTTCGGATTGCTGGTCTGTGGCTCTCGCCTTTCCGCCTCCCTTTCTAACACCACGCACTTTTCCTCAAGGCTTCCTTGCAGGGGGAACACGGCCCCAGGGAAAGAACACAGTCTCCCCTTTCCCGGCTCCGGTCCTTCTCTCTGCCTTGAAAGGATCCGACACGCAGTGCCTTTCCGCCTCCATCGCTTGAGACGGACTGGGTCTCAGCGCCAATGCAGGGAGTGTGCAAAAGTCCCTCCAGACGATAGGCTAGGAAGCGGCCTTACCATGTGCCTCCGGAAGGCTGGCAAATCACACGGTCTTGGGATACAGAAGAACACGGCTGCCTAGCAACCCCATCCAGCGCCGGGAGTTGACAGAGTGATACGCGAAGCCCTTCGCGGGAGACGGCAAATTTGCAGGCTTTGGGCCGGGGTGGGAGGTGTCGGCCACCCGCTCTTTGAACCTCTGCCTTGCAACAGAAAACCTCTCTCGGCATCATGACAAACTACTATGAATCCCCACGCTCTGGAATTTCAGCCGCACTGGGGAGGCAAGATGGAGATTTACTTTTCTCCAGCACTCGGGGTATATTTTAGATCTATGCATTTCCCAACCTTTGCCTCCCTGCCTCCCTCCCACTCACCCACCCACCCCAATCTTAAAAAAATAAAAATAAAAGTCTGGGGAAATCATCAAGATCACACACAATCCAAAATAATGTTTCATCTCAAGGGCAAATCTGGAATAGCGTGTTTGATTCCACACTCCCCCACAAAGCCAGTGGGGTGACCTTGGGCTAGTCACAGCTCTCTTCTAAGCTCTCATAGCCCCACCTACCAAACATAGTTTCTCTTGTGGGTAAAAGAACAGAAGGTTTCAGCCGCTTTGAGTCCCCTTAAATGGGTGAGAAAAGCAGGGTATAAAAGCCAACTCTTCTTCTTTTATAGCCTCCCTGAAAATATCTCCCCAACCAGCAACTTTTAAGCAACATAATTGCAACCAATGATTCAAGTTCTGTTTTTCCGCAAGAAACAATGGTTTCCAAATGCTCTGGAAGTGAATGACACACACAAATGCTTTCTAGGAAGTCTTTTGCTCAGCCCCTAGAGAGACAGAAGCAGAAAGTAAAAATAAAGATGTGGAATTAACAGGCTGTGCTTTGTTCACTTACAAGTGGAAGTTAGCAGTCAAATATTCTTGGAAGGTGCGAATCGTCTGTTATGTGAAGCCTGTTTTATAAGCTTTTGAAACTTCCCCTTTTGGCAAAGCAGAATGGGTAGGTTTGCATGCCAGGAAATCCCTTACACCAAGGGCAAAGCTGCTAAAGCTGGAATTGTGTTCAGGCGCGTTCCTCCTAATTCTGCTTCTCTTCTAAGGTCAGGGCACACACAAGCATGAAACTGAAAGTGGGTTTCTGAAAGCAAAGAATCTTCAGTTTGTGCCAGCAGTACACATGAGGCCTGAATTGGAGTGCTCTTTGTGGGATATCCAAGATGACAAAACCGAGCCTTCCAACCCGAAGAAATCAAGAGGTTTTCCCACGTCTGATCCTTACCCTTTATAGCCTAAAATGCCATAGACAGAACACGATCTAAACACTTACATCTGCATGCAATTAGACCCAAAACCAGAAGTTTTATGGGTTCAAAAACATTCCAAAAACAGCGGAAACATAGATAATGATGGCGATCAGGCTATTTGCAGGTATTTGAGAGCAGGAGAGGGTTTGCCCTTTGCAATTGGTGGGCCACTGCGTGAGACAGGATGCTGGACTGGATGGGCTGTGGCCTGATCCAGCAGGGCTCCTCTTAGGTTCTGATATTCTTACTGATGAAATGTCCTTATTCCAGAACAAGGCAATTTCTTTAATGTCCTCTAACCCTGACATTGGACACCCAGGCCTTGAAAAACAGTCTCTGCTTTCCTCCCTCGCTTCTCTCATCCTAACAGCTCTACCCTGAAATTCCCAACTGCTTGGGAACAGGAGATGCTTTCCTGTTTGTCAGCAGCGGCTGATGAAAGGGTTAGGAATCTGAAGAAGCTCGCGGCTGCCATGTATCCTCTAGTGAAATGCCTTTGTGTTTGACCTTCTTCCCAACATAACGCTGCAATCACATGGTCCACTTGGCGCAGCTCCTATTGCGAAGGCTAATCTTACATCTCACTCCAGCCTCTGTAGGAAGGTTCCTTGCCACAAAACAAGACGACGTTTTGCTCAAGGGGGAAAAGGCAGGTCAACTCTGCAAAACATGCCCGCTTCTCTTTGCAGCAAGCCGAGGATTTCAGGGCCCTAGCTCTAGGTGTGGCTGTTTTCCCCTTTCCAAAAAAAAAAAAAAAAAAAAGCCTGCAATAGCCCGAGAGGAGCATGTGAAATTTATGCGCCTGAAAGCACATGGGCGAGGGGGAAGGGAATAGAAGAAGAAGGAAGGAACTTTGCACCTCTTGAACTTTAGATTTCTACGGCGGAAAAAAACCACAGCTTCGCCATTGCTCCCAAAAAGCTCGGGAAGGAGAAAGATCAAGTCACGTCCCACTCTTTCTTCACTTACTACAAACCTCACAGCTGCTGAATTATGTGGCTTCCAGGGTTATAATTCCTCCATGGGAAAAACTCAGTTTAGAAGAAGAGTTGGCTTTTCTATCCTGCTTTTATCACCCATTTAAGAGAACCCAAAGTGGCTGACAAACCTTCTGTTCTTCTCCCCACAACAGACACCCTGTGAGGTAGGTGGGGCTGTGAGAGCTTAGAAGAAAGCTGTGACTAGCCCAAGGTCACCCAGCTGGCTTTGTGGAGGAGTACAGAATCAAACCCGGTATTCCTAGATAAGCCCAATTCAAGGTGTTAACTCTGACTTACAAAGCCCTAAATTACTTGGGCCCCAAGTATCTAAAGGAATACCTTCTCCCATATCGACCTACCCGTGCCTTAAGATCTGGAGCTGAGGCCCTCCTGGTTGTCCCACAACCCTCAGCAGCAAATGGGGTGGGCACCCAGGAGAGGGCCTTCTCAGTGATGGCCCCTAGGCTATGGAATAATTCTCCTCCCGTGAGGTGCATCTACCACCTTCACAGTACACGTTTAGGAAGGCAGTGAAGACACATCCCTTTGCCCTGGCCTTTGGTTAAATGGGGATACACTTTCCTCTTTCCACTTGCAGATGCTATTGTGTTAACACATACTGTTATTGTTTTAATAATGTTTGATTTTAAATGGTGTTACGCGCCCAGAGACCCCCAGTTATAGGGTGGGTTAAAAATGTAAACAAACAAACAAACCCCTTTAATTAATTGCTCCCAAATTTAGGATGCAACTTCACTATTGCTGGGCTACAAGACCAAAGAGGTAAAAGCATAGTAGCTGTGGGCAAGGCTTCCCCAATTCCACAATATCTCTAAAAAAATTTTTTTAAGTCCCCACGCTTACTGAGAGATGCAGCACACCTTTCTATCTACCATTCTGAACATAAGAACCTAAGAGGAGCCCTGCTAGATCAGGCCGCAGCCCATCTAGTCCAGCATCCCATCCCACACAGTTGTCCACCAGTTGCTTCTGGGCATCTCAAGCGGAAGACAAGGGCAAAACCTTCACCTGCTCTTGACTCTCTGCAAATGGCCTTTAGAGGACTCCTGCCTGTCTCTCCAACCTGGAGGTGATATATGGACATCGGTTCATTGATATACCTGACCTCTGGAAGCTTGATCATGACATAAATACATGACACAGATGTATACAACTGGAACAAAAAATTAAATCTGTAACAACGCAATAGTAGTAGAAGTAGTAGTAGCAGCAGCAGCAGCAGTAGTAGTAACAACAACAACAACTATTATTATTATTATTATGGCACAGAAAACCATCAAGGAATTAAATATATATATATATATCAGTCATCCTAGCAGACAAATAGACTAACTGTCTTGGATTACAGAGGCTGGAAGCATACTGGACACAAACAGGGCCTGGTTTGCTCCAATCCACACAAATCCTACTACAAATTATTTTTCAAAATGTTTTGCTATAAATGATGGAAGGACTCATCTTTGTGGTGCTATTCTTGATACCCAGCCATTTACAGCAGGGATACTGGAAGCGTAAATCAACCACTGCTGTCGCAAACTGAGCACAAGTTCACAGAGAGAAGCAAATGTCATGGTATTAAAAGGAACCAAGATGCGCTGGAAATTATATACAGACAGGTCAGAGGGCTGGGGAAAGATCAGGACAACACCAAACCTCAGGCTTTTATGGCCCCCAGATCCGTTCCAAGCAATAAATCACTGGAACACAACCCACAAGAATGTCCCAAGGTTCACAGTGCAGAAAGGATATTGTGGAACTGGAAAAGGTGCAGAAAAGGGTAACCAGAATGATCAAGGGGTTGGCACACCTCCCTTATGAAGCCCGGCTGCAACATCTGGGCCTCTTCAGCTTTGAAAGACAGTGTTTAAGAGGTGACCCGAGGGAAGTATATAAAATTATGCGCAGTGTGGAAAAGGGGGAGAAAGAAACATTATTTTCACTGTCACACAACACTAGAGTCAGGGGACACTCCATGAAGCCAATGGGCAGGAGAGTCAGATGAGACAAGGCGAAGTGTTTTTTCACCCCAAGGGTTATGGTCTTATGGAATTTGCTGCCAGAAGAGGTGGTGACAACAACCAGCCAAGATAGTTTAAAGAAAGGGTTAGACAAATTCGTGGAGGACAGGGGCACCAATGGCAACTAGAATGGATGCCCAGATACCACCTCCAGGCTAGAGAGACATGCAGGAAGCCTCTCAAGGCCA
Organism: Aspidoscelis tigris stejnegeri; assembly: GCA_023333525.1. Classification (NCBI taxonomy): domain Eukaryota; kingdom Metazoa; phylum Chordata; class Lepidosauria; order Squamata; family Teiidae; genus Aspidoscelis; species Aspidoscelis tigris. Next base: position 9,179,361 of record JALMGA010000020.1, read on the forward strand.
TTTGCAGGAGATCAGGAACAGGTGAAGATTTTGTCCTTGTCTTCCGCTTGAGATGCCCAGGTGCAACTGGTGGGCCGCCGTGTGAGACACGATGCTGGACTAGATAGGCTGTGGTCTGATCCAGCAGGGCTCCTCTTAGGTCCTTATGTACACCTAGTAGAAGTTAATTTCCTATGTGGAATGGAAAGATGCATAGAAAAGGTGGCGGCCTATAACGAAGCAAGCGAGCAGACCCACACAGACTCAAACGATATTCTCCGATCAGTTCCTTTTCCCTCTCCATAGGTACAGCTCACCTAATGCCCTCTGGCACTTCCAAGGCCATCTGTTCTCTTGAGATCAGACTATAAACCCGCTCCCAAATCCTAGCAGATCCCTGAGGGCTTTTTCTTCCCATTTTCCAGACCAAGGAAATCACTGTATTCTTCTTTCCTTACTTGTAGCAGCAAATACCAAGAGCTTGGAAAGAGAGACAGAGACAGACCAAAGCCTGCAACCTAATGTCATAAAATTATGGCAGAGAGAAAGAGAAGGCAAAGCTTGCCAGATGGGATTTGGATGGATTTCTTTCTTAAAACAGAAATGTGCTGTTTTCTGGCACTAGCTGAAGGCTCGTGTAGGATCTGGGAAGCAGGGAGCAGTGACAGATTCATTTATTAATGGGCTGGGGCGGTTTGCTAGCATGATTTCCCACAAACACGCAGCGAATTTGCTCCAAATCTGGAATTCATCACACATTTTTGCTTCTCAGCACCTCACCCTTGTGTTTGCAGACATTCCAAAAGCCAATGGTTTTTACATCTGTGGATGGTTAATTATCACAAACAATCTCACACAACAGGCAAGGGATTTTTGCAAAACCATTTCCTATTTACTACCTTCTGTGTATTTGATCCTTACTAATAAAAAGCTTCCAGGAGAGGCTGTATATTGATTCTGGAAGGCAGGTTGCTGCTAATGTGGCATTTTGACACCAATCATTCTGCCGCTTTTCAAATGGAAACAGGATAAAACGGTAACAACCTTTAAAAAAAAACAAAACACAACACAGCCCTGAAATAAATTCAGGGCGCTTAAGATTTCTTTTCTACAGCACACAGAGATATTATAGAAAATTGATGCAGGAAAATGTTTCATGTAGAATAACTACCTCTAATGCCACTTTGTCCTCTTCCAAAAATCAATCCAGAGCAGTGGCGGGGGCATTACCTGTCCCCAAAATGCAGCATGGAGTTCAAATTCTAACCTGATGTGAACTGCTTTTTACAGTTTCCAACATCTATGTAATCACTATGGTATATGTGTGCCAGTAAATGAATAAATACCATACTTGCATGCCAAATGCAACAAACTAAATGAAACTTTCCAAGCAGAGGTTATTTAGCAGCTAAAGGGGTGAAATTAAAAACAAAACATGTCATATATGATTTTCTATCCACAGGGTTTATATCTGTTCCTATTTAGAAATGCTTTACCATAGCAGAGGTAAGAAGAGAATCCTATAATAGGGGTCAAAGGTAAAGGAAAGAATATTGTAGTACATGTTCAGATTTTAGGGTTAGCTATGAAAAAAAAAATGAGAGAGAGGTGGCGGTCAGTGGTAGAACAAATGGCCTGGAAAGAAAAGTAGGCAATGGAAAACCACTTCTGTATCCCTGCTAAGAAACCTGCACAGAATCTGAGAGTGACTGTTGCTCAGTGGGCGAGCCAACTGCCTGGAAAGCAGATAGTTGCCAGTTCAATCCCAGCCTCTGCCCAGAAATAGGCAATAGCAAAGCACCTCTGCATCTCTGCCAAGAAAACTGCACAGACATACCCATAGAGTCTGGGAGGGTGTGTAGCTCATGGTGGTAGAGCCAACTGCCTGGAAAGCAGAGAGCTGCTGATTGGATCCCCATTCTCCCAAGAATTAGGCAATGGCAAACCACTTCTGTATCCCTGCCAAGAAACCTGCACAGAATCTGGGAGTGACTGTTGCTCAGTGGGAGAACCAACTGCCTAGAAAGAAGAGAGCTGCTGGTTCGATTCCCCTCTGTCCACAAAAATTAGGCAATGGTAAACCACTTTGTATCTCTGGCAAGAAAACCATCATTGACTGGGTGGTACCCAACAACAGTAAAAAAATATATACAGTACAAATGATCATCCTCACAGCATTGTGAAGTTGCCAATTCTCATTGTGGCAAGTGCAACCATTTACAGACTTAACATCTTATTAGCAACTTTAGATCCACCTTGGCATAAGGCTGTAACGATTTTTAAATCTTTCAAGCAAATGTTGTGTCTGTGGCTCTGGAAAGCCAAGGTTATGGCTGATGGGAGGGTGGCCCTACACTTTTAAATTATTCCAAAAATGCTGAAGGAAAGCAAACAGCAAACCTATCAGAGAGTATTGAGAGAGTTGGATAACATTGTTTCCCAACGTCAAAAAAGCCTAAAAATTAGCCATTTTCTGGAGTCACACTTTCAAACCTATACGCTCAGCTACAACAAAATACATGAAAGTCACATACTGGAAGGACTCCATTCTTTGAGGAAACTAAACGGAAAAAGATGGAAAACTGGGCCATGAAGGCTTCCCTGTGAGTAAGTTCAGTCAAGTGACTGAAAAACATGAGGAAAAAAGAAAAGAAATGTCTCACATATAAGGAAGAAGATAGTGAAGAAGCTATGAAGATAACAAAGAAGCTAAGAAGCTTTAAAATTCTCCTCAAGAAAGGAGGAGAAGTGCAAAGGAAGTTGAGAGGAGATTCCTTCAGGGCGGCCCCCATCAGCCCTTTTGGCAGCCATCTTGGCTTCATCAAACGCTATCTTGCCCTCCATTTTGTCTTTCGGCATGGTGCAGGGTGGACACAAAGGGAAACCCTTTGCCTGATTCAAGCAGAACTCTGGAGAGATTTATCTGCTCTTAAAAAAGAAGACAATTGTTTTTTAAAAAATTTAAAACCAAGCCTAGCCTGCCTGTTGAGTAAAGAATAAGAAAGGTTGGCTTTTCTACACCACTTTTCTCACCCATTTAAGAGGAGTCAAAGCAGCTGACAGAGCTTTTCTATTCTTCTCACCACAACAGAACACCCTGTCAGGTAGGTGGGGCCGTGAGAGCTCAGAAGAGAGCTGAGACTCGCCCAAGGTCACCCAGCTGGCTTTGGGGAGGACAGGGGAATCAGTATTCCTGGATAGGAGTCCGGCTCCTTAACCACTAGACCGCCATGGCCTTCCAAGGGCTGAACAACATCTTTTCTTGCCCACGAAAACTCCCATGATCCTCAGCCACAGAGTTAGGACCAGAATTCAGTAAGCTTCCATAGTCTTTTTTAGCCACAGCCCCTGAGGCAATTACAATTATCATTTAAATTGGTCCATAGTCAGAACCAGCCCAGGAACTGGTATAATAAGCAGAAACACGACTTAGAAAACTGTTTGCAGGCTGACAATACAGAGGACAGCACAAAATGCAACATTCGGTTTCTAGAGAAAAATTCGGTTTGTATCACAAAACAGGGTAAAAACATACACTGACGTTAAAAGTGAAAGTCTGTATTTTATGTTTCCACAGGTACTTATGAGGCCTACCCCAAAGAGGCAAAAGAAAAACCACACCGAGTGAGCATCTTAAAAGTCAGAGAAAAGCTTCCTACATGACCCCCAAGAAGTACCTGGAATGCAGAAGACCTATTAAGCAAGGAGCTCAGGTATACAAAACCACACCATTTCTTTAGCTTCCAGCAAAAACCAGTTGTGTTTAGTTATCTTGGCATATTTTCATCCTTTCAGAGCATGGCAACCCTTTCCTTATACTGTATACAGGAACGCTACCGTAACATATCAGCTATCTGGCAAATGGTGAAATACAATCGGTTGTGTCTCCATTCTCCAACACAGCAGCAACAAAAAGTCTGGGGCCGATTCCACCTGGGCCCTGAAGACCCCATCAGGAACCCGATAGGAACGCATTCAGTACGGATCCGGCCCTGAAGACCTTCCCCATGAGGACCCCATTTGGAATGTGCTGCCCACATGAGTGACTTCAAATTCTAGATTTAATGGGGTCTTCTGGCTCTTAAATCCAGATTAGTGGCAGACACCTTTAATTGTGTCATCAAAGGTGTCTCTTGCCATGAAGACCAGACCATAGAGTCCACTTCCACAAATGTGTTCGGCCAACAGAGTCCTGGGGCGGGCCTAGAGGCCACCATTTGCAGTGGGAAGCTCCGGCTCCAGCCCTCAACACAGCGAGAGTTTATACTGTGTAGCTGATTGACCCGTGAAAAGGCGCTCTCATTCCTATATTGTTCTTCAAAGCACATTCTTGGAAATCTATTTCCAGGCACTGAGAATAAACATAATCAGAAGTTAAATATTTTGATATTAATGGAGCATTGGATAGCTCAGACTCCTACATTTCGGATGGAATAATAAGGCAGACCTTAAGTCAGTGGCATCTGATGCCCCATCTTCAATCTGATAATGAATTTTCAAAGTCCCTCTGTATGCTCGATTTAAAATTGATTTATGATAAAGTAAATACAAATTTTCATAACAAAACAACAGTAAGACCATTTAGCAACTCATAACAACCTTTTAATAAAAACAGTAAACTAAACAATTTCATCTGAAGATAAATTTATACTGCTGGCATTCCAAAACTCTCTGCTAAGCAACCAGGATTCTACCACTTCTATGGACAACCTTCAGATACAAACAAACAAGCAAGAGCTACTCCAGTGATTTTATGGTAGCCGGATAGCTCAACAAAGAGTTCATCACGCAAATCAATTTCACAAGAATGCTCCTAATCTCTTCCTTTAACAACACACAAGAGAGAACCTAACTTACTTTTTCACTTTGGGATACTTCATCTCCGAAATGGCGTTGGTGGCATCTGTCTGTCTCTCCTTCAGGTGCCGAGGCCACATGTTGTCCACCCAATCAACTAGATCCACCTGGAAGACCATTAAAAAAACAACTGCATCAAAATTGTGGAAAGAAAAAGGAATTATCAGGGAAGCAGAAGAATACCTGTACAACTAAGCTACAAAACTTTTTAATACCTGAACAAGGGCAAACTCAGATTAAGAGCTACTCACTGTATGTTTGTAGTAAAGATTTTAATTCTTATTTCTTATTTAACTTTTGGGGGGAGGTGTCCTTCACAATGGCTGTTTTGTCCTTTGATCAAATTTACTTTGACTGACTTATGATGGCTTCCCAGGCCAGTACAACCTGAGCAAGCACAGGATGTATGTCTACTTCATGGACTTGAGAGCCTATAGCAAACAGCACCTCGGTCTTGTCTGGATCCAGCCCATTACTGCCTCTACAGAGATGTCAACCATCTGAACTGCCTCCCTTGAACTGGGAAGAATGGAAAGACAATGCACACTGCAACACCTGATTCCACGTCTCTGTCTTGGAGACAGGACCAGAACTATCCTGCTATTCAGACCTGGCTATGGCATGCAAACTGCCTTGGTCACCCTGGTTGATGACCTTCTTTGGGATAGGGACAGGGGGAATGCAACTCTGTTGTTCTCCTGGATCTCTCAGCAGCTTTTGATACCATTGACCACAGTATCCTTTTGGAGAGGTTATGGGATTTAGGAGTGAGTTCTGCGCTCAATCCATGTCGAATGCACTTTGGATCTGTTGCAGATGGGGCTGCTTTCCAACCTCCCGAGTTTCACGAATTTCATACGAATGTCTGGAAACATTTTTTATTTGTACGATTGTTAATATTCCAATGTCGCAACATTAGATTTGTGTACGAATGTTGAATTCAGCCAAGTTCACATGAATAACGGATGCTATGAATATTCATGCACAATATAGAGTGCATTACTATAGCTAGAAATCTCATCATTCCATTTCAGTTGGGGCACCCATTATAATACAATCAGGCTTCCATATCCATAGGGGATACGTTCCAGGCCCTACCACGGATAATGTAAAATCACATGTAATATCCAATGCTAGGCTATTTTTCACAAGAATTATGGGAAATATGACACCATTTCTGGCCATTTCCTGTTTGTCCCAGGCCTCAAATGAGTTTTAGGTAGGCGTAATGCTGTCCACAGGGAGGTGGGCTGATCCGGTCACCTCCAAAAACTGAAACCACGGTTACCGGATCAGTGGATACAGGGGTCCGACTGTATTCACCAAGCCAAGTGAGCTGGAGGTAGCATGGAATGATGGAAAGCATAGCTCAGGAACGTCCAGAGTGCTTCCAGCTGACCATTCCAATCTACACCAACTCTCATCCAGTGCTGGAACCGACTTCCAAGTCGGTACTGTAATTTCCTCAGCCTCAACGTCAAAAGCAAAGACAGAGCCAAGCTGCTGACCCACCCTGGTCCCAACTCACCACGTTGGGGCGCTTGACAATGTTAGCCAACTTTGTGTGGCTAAACTCAAGGCTGATCACGTTGTAGAGCTTCTTCCGTTCGGCTTCAGGGGTTTCATAATACCGCACAAACTGAGACATGCTCATCTCAATGCCCTTTTGGGTGTTCACATCCATCACGTCCACGATCCGGCGGCTCCCTGCGGAATATCACGTATGTGACCAGGCAGGAGAGGAAGACAGCCGAGTTTTATTTTACACAAGATGTTCCTAGCAAATATGTCATATGCGGAAAAAAAGAAATCAATGCTAGACCATCAGGCACACGCAAAGATACTGGGAATGTACAGCCAAGCAGATTTTCTTCTGCTTCTGCAACACGAAAATAATTTCACCTGCAAACTTTGCAAGCCCAGTTGCAAAAGAAGGCTCCCTGCTAGTGGGCGGTGGGGAGTGAAAGCCATTGCTGATCTGACCAGTTACAAACCTGGGCAACAAGAGAATTAAGTCTATAATTTTTAATCAAGGAAAGGAACCAGAGAACACTATAATGAATTTGCAGCTCTGCACCCACCAGAGGGCATGAAAGCACACTAGGAAATACTGTTCTCTCTTCTTTTTGCCACTTGCTGCCTTTGATAAAATCCCACTGTGCTGCTTTGCAGTTAGTTTCAAGAAAGAAGGAAGAGGGAGGGAGGGAGGAAGGAGAGAGAGGGAAATAGGGAAGGAAGGAAGAGGGAGGGAGGGAAGAAAGAAGGAGAGCGAGAGAGGGAGAAAGGAAACTCAAATATCTATCTCTTCATCTGTTTCATTATCTTCAATGCAACAAAGGCTTCCAAATATCTCACCCACATTTAATCTGAAGATTTAACAAAAAATAATTGGTGGGGCTTTCCAGCATTCAGCCTTTGCACCAGTTTCTCTACAACACTCCATGTGATGGAACATATAAAGAACCTATATTTCAGAAGGATGTTCCATTTTCCACCACAGACTTATGAATGAACAAAATTCAGAAGAGCCCCTCATTATTTTCAGGTCACAAGCAGCAAAAAAGGGATTAAAGCGCCTATCGCAAATTCCCAAAATTCATGAATACTAAACCCTTGAACTATGAAGGATCCCCCTATCTCTCTGCGAACCACGTGGGCTTTTATGCAAGCGATCCCTTTCAATGCAGAAACACAGCAAGCAGCTTCCTTGCTTGATCAAGAAATCAAATCCAAGCTCTCAAGAAAAGCCTTTTCCAACCTGGCAACCTCCACATTTTTTGGAACCAAAAAGAACAGCTTTGGGGGGAACTGAAATCACCTTCCAATTTTTCTTCAATGCTAGAGACACAGACCCTTTCTGCACCGGGCCTTATCCCAGATTATATCCTGGAATAGGGACCTGTCCTCCACATGCTAGTGCAGACTATGGCAGGTTCCAGATAAGTCTCCATCAAATAGGAAGCACGTTCAGACCAATGACGCATGGAAAAACACCCACCAGGCTGTGCAATTTTACTCCCACATGAGCTAAAAATAACCCTTCTGCGCACACATGAAGTTGTAATTTCTATTTGAATTTAGGGCAGAGAAAGGAGGAAGGAGAGACCTTCTCTGTCATCAAGAGTCTTGAGATGCTCCAGAGAAGATCATCTACCTTTCACAAACCCCTGATACGAGATCTGCTGATACAATATGCTATCCTAAGTTTTTAAGAAGAACTCAGTGCAAAATGAAGGCCAACACCACGTAAAGAACAGGCAGTTGTGATAACAACGATGCATTGATACCTCTAAATATCCTAGTTCTTTGGAAAGGAACCAATAACTTTGAACTTTATTGATTAGTCATATGACCATATGACGTTTACAAAAAGATGAAATCATATAAAACATAGAAGGATAAAATTGAGAATAAAAATAAAAATAACATCATTATTTGTCCCCATCACCCTTATAGGACACTCCATTCAATGGATGACTGCCTTAACAACAAAGCTACCCTATACATCACCTGGACGTTTTCTCCTGGCAGAAGATAAGACACCTTACCTTCCGCATTCTAGTGCGACACATTTTGTAATAGGGGGCCCAAACAAGTTGTTGTCACTGAAGAATACAAGTAACAGGTAAACAAGATATGAAATAGATTTTCAACCACTGATGTGTCACAAGCACACAGACTTTCTTCATAAAGGCACCTGAGGGTATCTCTCATACCTCAGACCACGGAGTCAATAAGTTCAAAAAGTACGTAAGTAAACTGATGCCTTAACTGATGGGGCATTTTGTAAATTAATATCTTTCAAAGTTGGAAAATAAGATTTCGGTCATGCTAGCCGTTTTAGTGATTTTATGTTAGAAGGGCTAACAATATCATTTTGCGCACTAATGTCCATCACACGCTGCTTAAAACTCCCTTTAGCTAACTGGCTGGTATGCCCCAACATTTGCAAGAAGAGACCATGGAGATTATGCCATGTAGTTGATGGACCCATGAATAGGAGCTCTCGTTCCTATACTGGTCTTTAAGGAACATTCCTGGAAATCTGTTTCCAGACACTGAGAATAAACGTAACCGGTAGTTAAATATTATAATATTAATAATTATGTTTTTAAAAAGCTATTGAGGATGAACTTTGGAAATGTCATTTCTAGACCATTATCCACAGACAACTGTGGTTTAAAAACCATAAATCTTGTAGACCCAAAAACACTTTCCCCAAGTTGGCTCCAAGGAAGGCACAGACCCCTGGAGAAACAGGGAAGATCTTCTTGAGTGAGAAGGTGCTATCCTTACTGCTAAATTTAGAGAACGATCCACCAGCCAGGTTCTCCCCTTGGAGTCCACACCTCTGTGCATTAGTTATTTTTGTGGGCCCCACCCCCTTCCAGCCCAAATGCAGACACAGGGCGGGAAACGCAAAGAAATCCTTAAAAACAGAGACACGATTACTCAGGCTTGTTAAAGGTTAGCAGCACGATTCGCTCCTAGTTGTGGCCTAGAGAGATATAAAGGGTTCAGCTAGTAAAATGGATTCTAAGAACCAGGAAGGGAAACCAAATAAAACAAGACCTCCTGTCCTGTTATATGTGGAAGTACATTTATTTTATGTAGTGGGACACTAACCACCTTGGTTAATTTTTTTTATAGGGCAAATCCACTTGAATCCACTTTTTATAGAATTAATGTGAATTTTACACTCCCCTTTTCCCCTGCTCTAAGCTGCCTTTTGAGTGGGACACATTTGTTTCCACCACCGCTGGGTACATCTCAGCCTTTAATCCGTATTTTCTGTAGACCCCATTAATGGGGTCTACAATGGGGTCTCCAGCCAGAAAATCCGCATTAAAGGGAGCCTGTTTCCACGTTAGTTTGGCAATGGGGTCTAGAGGAGGCTAGGGAGAGGGGGCACCCTTGGGGGGGGGGAGCCCCAAAACCTAAGCTTCAAAGTAATTTCAAAGTCACTTCGAAGCCTGTACAAAATAGCTCTGGAGAGTCTTTGAAGTCTGTGATGATCTTCGGAGTGAACTTCGAAGTGACTCCGAAGTGACTTTGAAGTGACTTTGAAGTGACTTTGGAGCCGCTTCGGAGATTGCACCCCCTGTCCAAACACCTGGGGTAACAGGCAGACCCCTCATGGGTAGATCGAGATCTCCAAATGGGTGCTCCAGTGTTTCCACGGCAGGGAGGCTAGCACCCATTGCTATTGGGTGCTAGACCACCCATGGAAACACACTGGGTACTTCCCTTAATCCAGATCTACTAGATCCGGATTGAAGGAGCAAGGTGGAGAAACACCCATAGTGACCCACAGTCGCTTCTGGGCATCTCAAGCAGAAGACAAAAGCAAAACCTTCACCTGCTCTTGGTTCCCTGCAAACGGCCTTTAGAGACCTCCTGCATGTCTCTCCAACCTGGAGGTGGTAGGCATCCATCCTAGCAGTCACTGATAACCCTGACTTCCATGAACTGGTCTAACCCTTCTTTACAACTGCCCACGCTGGTTGCTGTCACCAACTCTCCGAGCAAGAATTTCCAGTTGTGCATGAAACCTCACAAGCAAGGAAAGATTCATCCAGCACCCAGTAAAGGCATACAGCCGCCTTTAGCACCAAACAATTCAAGCACATTTAATATTCATTGGCCTGCCTTTCATACATTTGTCTTTTTTTTAGGCTTAATGCGGCAGCCTATCTCTTGGTTAGCCCTTCCCTTTCAAGGCTGTTTTAAGAGTAGAAAAGAAAGGATCCTTTTCCGTGGGCCAGAAAGCCCCACCAACCCAGTTGGGCAAACATGCTCACTGTACCCAGTTGCAGGGCCACAAGACGCCAGAACTTTCTCAGACAGCAAATGCAACTTATACACGATTACCAGCTTGAATTTTTCGGGTTTTGTTAATTATATCCGTAAAGTTTTCTCTTGCTTGCAAAAAGTTAATAATGAGGTGATTCTCCAGAATTTTCTTACAGCATAAGTCTGAATTTTTTTTCCCTTCAGCAGCCCTTTACATCTAGGAGAATGGATCCTGGATATACCCAGCAATTAAATGCAAGACATAATACTGGACATAGAATCTTCCTAGCAGACTTTAAAAAAAAGGAAAACTAAAAACCAAGTTTCTAGTCCATATGACTGGGGGTGGGGGTGGGGGGAGGCAGCATCTATTGTAATGCACATGGATAAAATCCAGTAAGTTAAAGGAAGCTGCAGTAGTGGAAAGGTGCCATACAAACAGGCTACAGAGTTTGGCACCAAATGCCTGTGTATTTAAATACTCTGTCCCTAACACACTGAGCAAAGGTTTTATGCATTCTAGAAAATCATGCTGCAGTACGAGGTTAGCATTAGCACAGAAACACAGAACAGCTGCTTAACAACCGATCTAAGATAGAGAGGCCATCTGGGAAGAAACCACATCCTGACAGTATGAAAACACAAACCCACAGTGAAATTGCTTGCACTTTCTGGCTGAATTGCTGGTATATTATTTCAAGGGTATGGCAGGGAGATGCTTCTACATGTTGCTTACCACCAAGTCAGCATATGGCTAGCAAAGCCCTTTTTGAGATCATTAACCGGTAGCCTATTGCACTGCAGCCTGCAGGGCGTTTATATTTGCCTTTGGTCCTGTGATACTAATCAAAATCCTGGTAGGATCCAAATGCTGCAACAAAATACACGGATTTGACTTGCTCCCCACGCTGAACTGCCCGCCTTCTAAGCTTCCTGGCCACACACTGTGCCAGGAAGTGAATAGAAAGCTTACTGTGATCCTCCCTCCCACTTTTGCCCCAAAATGCTCTCCTCCAGGTCACTGAGTCACACAGGAATTTATAATACATTCAGCAGTCTGCAGAGACACACAAAAAGCCATCACCTAGGGCAAACCCAAAATAGATTCATAGAATCATAGAGCTGGAAGAGATCTCCAGGGTCATCAGGTCCAACCCCCTGCTCAATGCAGGATTTCCTAAACCATCCCAGACAGATGTAGGTCCAGCCTTTGCTTGAAGACCTCCAGCGAAGGAGAGCCAACCACCTCCCGTGGCAACCTATTCCACTGACTGATCACCCTCAATGTCAGGAAGTTTTTCCTAATATCTCATCTGCATTGACTCCCTTGAAGTTTCATCCCGTTGTTTCTAGTCCTCCCATCTTGTGCAAGTGAGAATAGGGACGATCCCTCTGCACTGTGACAGCCCTTCAGCAACTTGAAGACTGTGATCATGTCTCCTCTCAGTCTTCTCTTCTGGAGGCTAAACGTTCCTTCAACCTTTCCTCGTAGGACATGGTTTCCAGATGACATTACATAGGAAAGGTTTTATAATTTGGATGATCCTTAAGCTAAAAATAAACCCTGACGCTTAAGCAAAATCCTTACAGCTCAACTAGGTTCCAAAGAACTTCAGGTGGCAGGCACAACTTTCCTTTCCCCCCTGCTTTATCTCTGCAACAACCCTCTGAGGTAGACCAGGAGGAGACAAGGCAATTAGGCCGACAATGCCCTTGTAAGCTTCATGGTTGACCAGGGACTATGAACGCAAAGCTTCAATGGGCAGGCAGAAGCAATCTACAGGTTTGCACAGTTCACACAAGCAGTTTGACACTTTCTATTATTTTTTTGGCAGGTTAACTTTCCAAAAACGCCATCTCAATGTGACGGAAACTTCTCGAAAGACTTACCCACAAGCAACTTGACGTCTCGGACGGTGAAATCCGGATCCGGCATCCTTAAATCAGCAAAGAGAGAGAGAAGGTGTGTCACAAAGAGCTACCAGCCGATGAATCTCCGTACAGGGAAGCAATTGGAGAAGAGAACAAAGGGAAACAGGAACGGATATGCAACTTTATTACAAGCCCCCAAACTGCGTCCTCAGAAGGATCTATCATCTTCCACGCTTCAAAGGTAATCTTTTGACTCACTATGCACAGCAACTTTCAACTCCCAGAGAAACCTGAATTTAGACTTCCTGCATGGAGCACGGGCTGATGAGGCCTTTTTTCACTTCACCTTATTCTGGAATACAGTCGGACCCCCATATCTGCTGGGGGTATGTTCTGGTTCCTACTGTGGTTACCTGAAACTGTGGATAATCGTGAACAGGCCTTCCGGTTCTGGGGCCGTGCAACTGTTTCGGCCTCCGGAGACCATTGGAATAGGCATGGGACGCCACTGGACACCTCCTACCTGCCTCCCACATGCCCCTTAGATTTGGGAGTGGGTTCTGGTGACGTCATGCACCTATTCCATTGCTCTACGGAGGCCAAAATAGGGCTTCCAGAGGCTGAAATAGGGCTTTGGGTTCCGGGTGCTTTTCCTTTATACTGTGGTTGCCGAAGCAGTGGATACCGGGGTCTGACTATATGTCTGCATGTTAGTGCAGACTATGGAAAGCTCCAGGTGAGGCCTGCCATAGTCTGCATCAGCTTGTGACCAGAAGACTCCTATACTAGGGATGTGCACAAATATTCAAAAATCGAACATTCGATTCAAATCTGACAAATCTCACATTTGAACTTGAATTGGATTTTCAAAAAATCTGAATCTGAATATTCGAACTCGAATACGAATTTTCAAAGATCCGATAGAGATTTTTGAATGATTAGAACGTGTATATTCATATCTGTCATATACGAATCTGCAAAAAATTATACGTATCTTGCACTTAAAATACAGGATTAAAACCGGATGCGTACGGGATGAATACGGATTTTTACAGAATGCGCACAGATATGTATAACAGATACGAAAGTTGTCGACATTTCTATCTTTAAATACGAATCTGTCATGCCCCGTCCTGCCAGTCCAGTCTCCTCCTTGGAGGAGGAGAGTGCGGTTTCAAGGGCACAACGGTCTGGGCAGCAACCGGGGCACAGTAGCGTAGACGTTGAGAGTCAGGGACAGTTTTGGGGGAGCAGTTTTGGGGGAACACACAGACAGCTCTGGGGACAAGAGCTCAGACAGTCAGCCCCAAGAGCACCCCTCCCCTCTGCTGCTTTGAGAGCAGAAACAGGTGAGGCGCAGATCACAGCGGCTGGCACAGCTGCGCCAGCAAGGGCATGATGCTGCCTCCCCTACTTAGCTAGGCAGCACACAGTGGGAGGGCATTGCAGCCTTTGCCTGTAATCTTGACTCTGCCGTACTCCTGGAACCTCGACTTGGACTGACCAGACTCTTGCTGTGACTTTTGCTGAACTTCTGGAACCCTGACTTTGGAGTGACCTGATGCTGACTCCTCTTGAGCCCCCAACGGACGGCCGTGAACATGCACATATCTTTGCCTCACTGCCCTCACCCACCTGAGACACGACATATCTAACTTTCAAACATACGGAATCAAATCAGATTTTATGACATTCGATTCTACTCATTTGTGCACATCTATACCAAGACATATTCCAGAATAAGGATAAGTGCAGAAAGGGCCCCAGTCTCTTCCAGTTTCTAAATTTTATAACCTTGTGTCAACCCCATTTTGTATCTGGCAACTTCCAACAAAATTTATTTCATAGCTTACCAGCTTCTAGACACCCAGGGCAAATGGAACTGGTGTTTAGGAGATTAAATAAGTGTCAGGACTTCCACTACCCTATACTAAGAAGATCCAGCATATAGGGCATGCAATACTGAATTTTTATCTCGTAAGAGAATGCAAATAAGCATGACATGCTCTGGAACGAGCCATTCTCCGTACAAAAAGAGGCCACCTACATAGTGAATGGCTCATGTGTAGGAACGTGCACAAATGTTTTTTTGGCATTCGATTTGAATCTTCAAAAACCCGTATTCGTACAAATAGATTACATTCGAATGTAGTAAAATTCTGTTCGATACGAATCTATTTGTATGTATTCGTATGAACATTCGATACGTATCGGATACAAATGAATATGTCTCTTGATGTTAGGAATATCTGTGCACATCCCTATATCAAATGCTATAGAGTTTCAATAGAAGTAATCAAAGAATTCCACAGGAAATGACACAGGGCTCCTTGCAGTTACTTCCTGCCACATGGTACAAATTGATTCCCTTCTGACAAAACAAAGAGACTTTTTTGGAAGGGGACCTACCATTCTGAGGCACTTTACTCACAGGAAGCTTCCCAAAGGCCTGTGCCTTTCCTACTTCCAAGCTACTGCCAACAATCAGAGAAGAGGGTCCGGCACACCTTCACCCACCCAAACCCAACAGTGGGATAAGCCCTACATCCACCCTAAATTAAGCCACATAGGATTAAATATTAAGAGTACTATCTTACTTAATTCCCAGTCCATCCTTACTTCTGAAGACAAGAGGAACTCTAAGCGCTTCTCGCTGCACATATTCAAAAGTGAAATCTGTTAAAATGAAAGAAAAAAAAAGGAAGGGAGAGATCAGTCTTCAGCATGAACCGAGGAAGGTTAGAGGGAAACTACTTGTAGATTTTTGGAAAGAAAACAGCTTTGGGGACTTCCATGGAATTCTATGCCAAACTCAAAGGAATCTTTGAAGAAGAGTTGGCTTTTCTACCCTGCTTTTCCAACCCATTTAAGGGGACTCAAAGCAGCTGACAAGGCTTTCTGTTCAACAAAACACCCTGTGAGGTAGGTGGGGCTGTGGGAATTCAGAAAGAGACCTGTGACTGGCCCAAGGTCAGCCAGCTCGCTTCATGGAGGAGTGCAGAATCAAACCCAGTATTCCCAGATAAGAGTCCAGCTCCCTAACCATACAGTTGTTAAGAATGGATGCCATGGAAATTCAAAATCTGGAGACCCTGAACTAAAACAGCGAAAGGCTTACATGCTCCATTCCACCAATTAATATTACCTAGCACCAGTGAGAGCATTATTTACATTTAATTGGCTAAAAAACAATATGATATTCCAGCCAATTTTGTAAAATAAAGTTTTATAACCGTAATTTATATTAGTCAAGCCATCTTTTCTGCCAGGGTGAGGTTGCTGTTTTTTGTTAACTGTTTTTTTCCCCCCCTTAAAATTATTTCTAGTCTAAACGTTATATGGCCAACCCCAAAATTGCTCACGCAGACAAAATGGTGGCACCTTCAGCTCTGACTGAAGCACGCAGGAGAGAGAGATTCTGTACTTCTAATGTTTTTTATAAAAATGAGTAACAAACTCTGCTTTTGGAATGCCCCAGAAGGGAGAAGAAAATGTTTGCCACCTTGAGGCCTTTTGAAGAAAGGGGAGATGTAAAGGCAGGGATAAAGACACTACCTCGCTATGGACTAGGATCCCAGAATTCTGGTACATTTGTGGCTGCATTGTAACACTTAACCCAAACATCTTTTACAGGGCTAAACCTCAAGGGCATTTGCTCAGTTGCCAAAGTGCCTAGAAGGAGAGGGCTCCAGCTTCTATCTCCAGCACTGTCCTGGAAGAAGAGAATGACAAACAAATTCTGCATCACAGCCAAGAAAACTGCATGGTCACCAGGAGCCGAGCTTGCTTCGAGGCAGTTGCCTGACTCAGTGAGCAAAAAGCATTTACTTTTCTTGCAGAAGTTTATTTATTTATTTATTTACATTTTTATCCCGTCCTATACCTGGAGGTCTCTAGGCAGGGACCAACGTCTAAAATCAAACATCATTAAAACAATAACAGCATCTGCCACTGGGAAGAGAAAAGTTGCCAATCTCCAACCTCACCGCAGAGAGAGACAACGGCACACCACGCCGACGCTGCGGCCAAGATCCTGCACAGCTGCACCTCTGAGGCCATAACTCAGTGGGATCCCAAACCACCAACTGGACCTTACAAAATATATGATCATTTGGGAGGGGGGGGGGGAGAGTGCTGAAAATTACCTAACTGGGCAAGAGGCCTAGCATGAAGGATCCACATTTGATCTGAACCCAAATTCCTCAAAAGGATGGTAAAGGGAGGGGAGAAGAGCTCCCCAACTTTGCCTCTGCAAAAGGACAGCAGACACACACACACACATTGTATCTGCAACAACAAAAAGAAACTCTTAGGACCAGGCAGGGTGCCACCACCACAAAGACCTACCTGCAACTTCTCTAAAGGAAAGGAACACTTCTGCATACAGGATGCGAAGCAGAGGCGTCTTTTTTTGCAAATTTTGCAAGCCACAAGCCCCCTATCCTCAAAAATGTCTGCTTTCTGGGTCGCCACCCCACCCCACCCCATGTGAGCAGCTCATTCACTGACCCGGCTTCCTCGCTTGGCAACCCCCTCTTCCCCTCCCTCCTCCCTCCCTCTTCGTCACTGGAACCCCTGGAAGAGGGGATGTGATGCCGCTGGCGGGAAATACAAACTCCATCAGCCAACCCCAGGACTCGCACGTGGAAAAGCCATTGGGGGTGGCGCTCCGGGGGCGCAAACAGCTGGACAAAGGGCCTAGAGCAAGGCAGGCAGGCAGGCATCTCAGTTTGCAAACTGGTTCGTCTGTCTTTAAGTGCATTTTTAAAATAATAATAATAATAATAATAATAAAAATCAGCCTCCGCCACCTCCCCAATATGCATTACCTTTACCCTCCATGGGCTGCACAAAATCTCCAGCGTACATTTTGCACCTCAGCTTCTCTTCCAGGTTGAAGCCGCGGATGCTGACGATCTCCTCCACATCGGAGAGGTCCTCGTTCTCGTCGTACAGCCGTCGGTCAATGGATCGCTGCGGGGCGGAAGACATTCAGACGAGCAGGGGACCGCACGCGCGGGACACGTGCATCGCTTAAGAGTTCACACTCAGAAAGAGGCTCGCGTGGGCAGGCAGGCGGGCGAGAGTGGGGTGTGGGTGACAGCCGGGGGGGGGCACAGGCTTTGTAGGGGAACCTGGGCCACATGCACAAAAGATCACGCGTTGTTTTGGACCCAATTTTTCGTATTTAGGGTGCGGACGTCGCCAGGGACAGGCCGACCTCTCCACGCGCGAGCCAACCCCTTTGGGCACTCAGTGGGCAAAGCGCTCGGGCGCCTCCTTCGAACTCCGGATCCCTGAGCCAGGCACGCGTGTCGTCTGAACGGCCGCCGGGCTTCAGCGCTGCGAGTCCAAAGGGCTGCCCGTCTGCCCGCCCCACGGAAACCCACGGGCACCACCAGACCAGACCAGACCAGACCAGACCAGACGGACGGCCCTGAGATCGAGGGCGCTTGAGCCGGAACGGAACCAATGCAGACGCAGCACCGCGCGCAACCAAGGAAAGGGTGCAAGAAGAAACCCGGGCTCAGGCAGGGCCACTGGGGGTCAGAAAGCCACCCCCCCCTAAGCCCACAACTGCCGTAGGCGGTGGGGGGGGGGCGAAGAGAGTTCCCTTAAGCATGCATTTCAAAGAAACCCAATCCACAGTTGTCTGGGAACTGAAACCAGGCGGTGATCTCCATCAATGCAACTGTTTCCTAAGTCACACCGGAAGCCACGCTTTTAAAAAACATTGCATTATGTAACGTGGGACTTTTGGAAGAGGAATCCCCCCCGTTCCCCCCCCCCACCTTCCACCTTATTAAGGGGGGGGAGGAAAGGCCTCGCGTGCCTCATCGAGGGGATTAAGAGAAAAACCTTGCAAAAAAACAAACAAACACGAAACACCCAATTTGGAGATGGGTGAACAGGAAGAAAGCAAGGAAGGAGAAGTTGCAGTTCTTCGCTCCCTTTCTCCCTCCCCGACCCACCGTTCTAGGGAGGGAAGGCCCAGGATTTTGATTTTTATTTTTTAAATGCTCCACAATGTGCTATCAAAGAGACGATCGGCGACCTGGCTGTCCCGCTGCCTTCGAGGAGCTGCAACCCTTCAGCACGCGGGCGCAGCCAACTTTCCAGCCCAGGAGACCCACCTACGAGTTTTAAGGGGACAAGGAAGGGGTCATCTGTGGCTGGCTGGGTGGCTGGCTGGGTGGGGGCGAGTTCAGCTGAGTTCTAGCCCCCTCCCCATGCCTTTCGGTGCGTGTGTGTGTGGAGGGAAAGGGAGCCAACAAGTCAATGCCCACGCACCTTTGTGATCCCCACTTTATAAAACAAAAAACAGGACCAGGCTGCGAGCAAAAAGCAAGGAGCCCCGCGCGACCCACTTCCTTTCCCCCCAGCAACAGTCTTTCAATCCGCATTAAACGCATCACTCGTCCCCTCCCACCCACCCCCAAGCCACGCCGCATCCAAGCCGGCTCTTTCCTCCAACAGGAGCCCACCTCCCACCCACCCGAGAAGGAGATCCAGGGGGAGGGAAGGAGAGGAAAGCGAAAATTTACAAACCAATATTCTTCCAGAGTCTTTCTCTGCCTCCATCTTTTGGAGAGTTTCATCTCTTAATTGTCAATAGTTCCACTTTAAGGTCCTGTTGCAAGAAACGGGCGGGCGGCGGGGGTCCGGGCTCCCTCTCACACACACCCCAGCCCCCCAAAAAAATCCAGGCCAGAATTTGGGGGGGCTGGAAGGAGACGCAGGAGGGAAAGCAAAGCAGGATGAGAAAGCGCCCCCCGGATCTCTTTCCTCCTCCTCCTCCTCCTCCTCTTCCTCCTCCTCCTCTCGACCAACAAAAGCTGCTTAGATATCCAAACAGCCATCAGCAGCAGCAGCAGCAGCAGCAGGAGCCCCCGGCCCAAAAAGCCATCCGGGTCTCTCTCTCTCTTTCCATCTCTCTCTCTCTGTGCAAAGTTTGCCCCCTCCCCGCCTTTCTCTCTCTCTCTCTCTTTTTTTTTTTTGGCAATTTTGCAAGGCGCACTTTCTAAAAAAGCAAAAGGGGGGGGAAAGGAAAAGCAATTAAAAAGCAAAAAGCTCAAGGTGCTGCGGGGGGGGGGGCAGGCGGAAGAGAGAAAAGAGAGAGAGAGAAAAGAGAGAGAGAGAAAAGAGAGAGAGAGAAAGAGAAACCCAGGCGGAGGTGTGGAATGGGAAAGCCAAAGGGGATCGATCAGTTGGCGGGAGGGGGGTGGGGCGATTTTTTTGTTGTGCCTGTGGTTGCTTTTGGGTGTTGTTTAGTGGTTTGGGCTGTGTTGACGCCCCCCCCCCCCGCGCGCAGAAAGAGGGAAAAAAGAAAGTCCTTAAACAATCATTTCCCAGCCTCGACCAGCATGCAAAGAGCAGCAGCAGCAGGAGGGCAGGAGGGAGGGGCGCGCAGGCGTCCTGGGAGTCCCCAGAACGTAAACATTGGGGAGGGGGAGGGCAGGGGGTGGGGTGGCGCTGGGGGGGGAATCCCGGGCTCCTCGGGCGCCCAGCGGCAGCGCGGCGGCGGCAGATCGGCGGCGGCGGCGGCGCTTCTGCAGGGCTCTCATCTTGCTGGCAGGGGAGGTAAGTCGTGCGTGTGCGTGGAGAGGGTGGCTGCTTTGGGTCACGAGTGTTGCCGAGCACGCAGGCGCTGCGGAGCTGGAGCGTCGTGTGAATGGGGGGGGCTGGGGGGGCGCTGCTGCTGCTGCTGCCGCTGCCGCCGCCGCTTTGCAAGAAAAAAACACGGGCTGGGCTGGGCTGGGGGTGGCACGGGCTGGGCAGCGAGGAGCAGCCTTTGCGTTTTGCTCAGGAAGGCCAGAGAGAGACCGCGGGGGGGGGAGTGTCTTTGCAGCCCATTGGGTTGCAGCAGCTGTTCATGGCCATCTGTGGCGGCCTGGAAAGGGAGAAAGTGCACTTTGGATGGACGGACGGAGGGAGAGAGAGAGAGAGAGAGAGAGAGATGCTGGCCAGGAAGGGGAAGCGATTGGGAGGGCGGTGATGATGATGATGGTGGTGAAGATTGCAAAAAAAGCGGGGGAAACATCCAACAAGCTGCTTTACTTTGCAGAAGGAAGGAAGGACCCGGAGGGAGGAAGGAAGGAAGGAAGGAAGGAAGGATAAAGAAAGAAAGAAAGAGAAAGAAAGAGAAAGAAAGAAAGAAAGAAAGAAAGGAGGGCGGACGGGCGTGCTCCCCCCGCAGCCATCTGGGTGCTGCGCTTTCTGATGGGCATCTCCGATTTGGGGAAGGGGAGGCGAGGGGTGCGATTGGCTCCGTTGAGAGACCCTGCAGCAAAAGCTGGGAAACGGGCAGGCGGGGGTGGGGGAGAGTTTTTTAAAAAGGCTAACAATTAAAAGAGCCCGATGCTTTGCTCTGCACGCCTGGAGGAAGATGCTGGACGGGGCAGGTTGGGGTAGAAAGAGGGAAGAGTAAGGGCAGGGCAAGGCTTTGGGCATTGGATCTAGGGAGGGAGAGGGAAGGGCAGGCTCAGGGGAGGAGGCCATTGAGAAACAGAAGTGGGGGCGGGGCGGGGCACTCAAACCCCTTTGCCTCCCCCCCCCCAGGCCACCTCTTCCCGGGTTGGAGGCCAGAGAACGACCAGACCTCCCCAGCTGTTCTCTGTCAGTTGGTTTGGGTTGAGGGTGCAGGTATGTGGTTTGGTTTCAGAGGTACATCCGAGAACCCCATAGCACTGGACGGATGACCCTGCAAGGGCTGCGTGGGACAGCGCCCACCCCACCCCGGAAGACGGCCAGCGACTGTTTTCTCCTTCTAGCCACAGAAAGAGCAAATGGCTCTTAGAGGCAGGTGGGATTTATCCGTGGCAACCTGGCCAGGTGAGCCGGAGACACCACACCCTTCAGCAAGGTATGAGGAGAAGGGGGACATTAGGGCACAGTAGCCGGTTCTTTTCTTAAAAGCAAGATCCTCTCGGGAACCCCTGGCACTTTGGGCATCATTTTAAATATGCTGTGTATTGTTTTAGATTTGTTGATTTTTTAAAAAGTGCTTTTAATGTGCATTCTGTTTTTAACCTGTTGTTTTAACGGTTGTTACCCGCCCAGAGACCTTAGGAGTATGGGGCGGGATAGAAATGTAAATAATAAATAAATAAATCAGCATTTAAAGAATCCTGAGCTACCTGACACCCTGATCAGAACCCGGAACGGGATTGTTTCCACTTCGCTTTCTCCTGCTGGGCAAAGGCGGGAGGGTTGCTTTTGTGGAGTTTGCCAAGGGACGTCCATAAGGATCAGCCACGCTTAGGAGGAGTATAGTAGGAGACTTTTAACATTAAAAGCAAAATAAAGATTGCAAGGACAAACATAAAAGCCCACTATTAACCTGCCGCACTTGGTAAACGCTCTTTCCTTCTAACTAAATAAGACAGCCGAACTGTGAGAATTGCAATTAGGTGTCAAAACGTTGTCATAATATCAGTCCATTGGCCACAGTTGTGCTTCTGCGTGGTTGACGAGGCGGCCAGCTCCCTCCTCTCAATGCAGTTTTGGAAACTTTTAGCCAGACGGTTTGGCCTTTGATATGCCATGCCTGTAGATTAAGCCTCTAAGGTTCCCTTAATCCCCCGTTTTCCATAGCTGGGACTGACTCTCATAACTTGGCTTTGCTTTGTGTTGTGGTTAGGGACTAGGGCTGGGCACGAATGCAATTTTCAGGATTTGATTCGAATTGAATATCTGAAAATTCTATTCTATTCAAATCTTTAAGATTCAAATTTATCCAAATTCGATTCAAATTAAACAAATTTGAATCTGTCCGTTTGACTTTGCTCTTATGTTAACAACATTTGTACGCACCTGTACATATTGTTACACATCCCATATGCATCTGTACACATCTGTAGGCATCCTGTATGCAACCCGTTTTCGTCCCATACGGATCCGTACAAATGCATACAGATGTGGGAAAGGTGCGTACCTGCAAGTTTGCATTGTGTATGAACCCGTACATATATGAATGTCCGAATAATCCAAACAAATAGATTCTAAAAGCCAAACTTTGTTCGAATGTTTAAGTCTGAATTTATGGACATTAGATTCAAATTCAAAATGTCGAAATTTGGATTAATTCAATCCAATTTCGAATTTCTTCGAATATTCATGCACATCCCTACAATAGTACAGAGCTATAGTTGAGGTCAGATTGTGAGATCGTCCAAGGAGGTCTTACCGCTAATCCCACAAAATACCAAATGCAGTCTGAGGCCTTCTCCGTGGTGGCCCCCTCTCCACGGCATTCCCTGCCTTCTGCTATTTGTGAGGCACCATGAATTTCTCTCTCTCTCTCTTCACTTAGGCATTCACTGTGTGAAGGTCTTTTCCTTTCCCCAACTCATCCAGTTTTTAATGTGCTTTAAGGGGAAAACAGTATACAAGTGTTTTAAATAAATAGACAATTCTCTTCATGGTTAAACCAGTGGTTTGAAGGAAAGGTACAGTCATTCTAGGGGCAGATGTTGTGTTGTTTGCTGGTACGACTATTAAGCACAGATGTGGTTTTTAGCATAAAAATGCCTTGACTATATATTTATGGATTCAGAAGGACCGTAGTGTCGTTCAGTTAGCCAATATAAAAGAGACTGAACATTTGTTTGCTTGCTCTCTTGCTTGAGAGCCAACTTTAAGACAGAAAGCCTAAATATTTTGCTTAACTCATCCTTGTTACAGCAAAATTGTGAATGTATTAGTGGTAGTTTTCTCAGAACTTGTAGGGGTTACCATATTCCCTAGGAAAAAGAACTACTGCCATGAGTATGGAAAGAAAGAAAGAATTAATGAATGAACGAATTGATACTTTTGGGCAACATAGTTCTATAAAGTGATCTTGTTTTGGCATGGTTTTGGTAACATGTGGCCTTCCCATGTGCCACAATAACCATTTTGCAACCGGGGACCTGCTGCATTTTCCCAGAAACCCCTCAAAAGTCTCAAGAGTCGTTCTTGTGCAGGGGAAACCGATTGTACCCTCTGGGAGAAAGGTGGCAGGATAAGACCCAGATAGATGCTTTGCTTTGACCTCTCCAGTCCATGAGCTACCTCAACCACTGTTTATAGGCATGCATGTTGGAGAAGGCAATATTTCTGAGCAGTATTCCTCTCCTGGAGAACGCCAAAACAACAACAACAACCTTTCCTGGAGGATCTACTCTGGCTGGCTTTCCTCACCGCGCCCAAACAAAGCCGTCCGATACTCTTTCCTCATCTTGCATGACCCTTTGTTGAAGCATCCTGGCTAAGTCGCCAAACCCACATCTTCGGGGAATCGGATTCCAGAGCTTAACTAGGTGGCGCACCAGGGAATTCTTTCTTTTACCTCTCTTGTTATGTGACACCTGGTTTTAGTATTTTCAGATAAAGGGGAAAGCTTTTGTGTGCCACACAATTTTCTGGGAAGCAGGTATTATTCATTTTGCATGTGAAAGAAAGATTACGAGCATAGAAATAAGCAAATGTTTATATGCTTCTGTTAAAAATGACCGACCAGGCCAAAGAGCAACAAAGACTGACTGTGCAAGATGCAAATCTCTCATTTCACTCTCTCCAAAGTGAGCTGAGCTATTTCTGCTGCAAAGGGCTTTTCGGCACCTGCCTCTTCCAAATCCTGATAGAACCACCCAGGGGCCAAAGACGAAACCTAGAGCCGCTGGCTTGATCTCCAATATCTTCTGAGGAGGAACCTGAGCAAAGCTCTTCCATTTCCTTGGTTTAATCCGGCTTCAGTCCGCCTTCAGAGTGCGAGAACACATCAGCAAAGCGACCAGTAATTTTCTTTCCACATTATCTATCCTGAAGGTCAATTTTCTGAGTTATCTTAAGTTTTCTGACCACTGAAAGAAAATTAATGGTCTCACTTTGCTGATGTGGACTGAAGCTGGATTAAACCTTAGGTGTGACCACAGCCATTAGAAGGGAACTGGATGCCTCTACAGAGGTGCGCCAACCCTTAATTATGAAGTTGGTTAACGTTTGCTTTTCACGTTCTCTGTCTCAGGCCGTGGGGAGCTAAGAACGGTGTCCCTGGGAAAATGAAAGCATGGAGATCCAGTTTGGTCTAGGGTTAGAGCTGGACTTTTATCTGGGAATACCAGGTTTGCTTCTGCACTCCTCCATGAAGCCAGCTGGGTGACCGTGGGCTAGTCACGGCTCTTTTCTGATCTCTCACAGCCCCACCTACAGCACAGGGGAGAAGATCAGAAGGTTTGTCACCAGCTTTGAGTCCCCTTAAAGGTGAGAAAAGCGGAGTATAAAAGCCAAGTCTTGCGTGCCAGTTTGGTCTCGTGGTTAAAGAGCCGGACTCTTATGTGGGAATACCAGGTTTGATTCTGCACTCCTCCATGAAGCCAGCTGGGTGGCCCTGGGCTAGTCACAGCTCTCTTCTGAGCTCTTACAGCCCCACCCACCTCACAGGGTGTCTCTTGTGGGGAGAAGAACAGACGTTTTGAGCCCCCTTAAATGGGTGAGAAAAGCGGGGTAGAAAAGCCAACTCTTCTTTCCAAGAAACCTGTATGGTCCTGTCTCTGCAGTGATCTCACCTTCGTAGCTTTTTGATAAGCGCTGAGCAGAGAGTCCCAATATCAGACGGGACATCTCCCTGGGAGAACATCAGGCAACCCACTGCCGTACGGGATCGTCTGCGCGGGCAGCCAGCCTTTGGTTTTAAGTGTGGTTGGCATTTCCCTTTCCAAATCTTGCAAGAAGCCTGAGCTGTGGAATGAAAGGCGTCCCAGTAGCATAGAAGCCATTCCACCGGCAGCCACATTGCGAGAACATCGGGGCAGCTCTCATCTGGCCACTCGCCGTTTGCTGCAGGAGAGGAGGAAGGGGAGAACACAAGCGCGAAGCAAAGTAGCTGCTCATTAAAACCTTTTATGCGTGCCGTATCCATGGTTTTCTGCAGGCAAAGGGTTCTCTGCAGTCCCTACAACTGGATGAAAACTGGGGAGGGGGAGAGCCAGGGAGAAGGTTGGACGTATTCTATTTCAGGACTGTCTCCCCCCTCAGTTGGGAAGAGTCGTCAAAGCAAGGAAAATAGAGATGTTTTTAACTCACATGGTGCGCGGCTGTAAAATCCCCCAAATCATATTGTGACAGAGACTTCTGAGAAGAAACGACTCCCCAGGCCCCTTTTTTGCAGAGATTTGGAACTCTGCCTAATCTGTCTGATGACAGCAACAGTCATATGCACCCCATCACGCCCCCTGCCTTTTTGGAAGGGAAAAGAAAGTTATCTGGTTTATTTATTTCTTTTTAATTAGGCTTTACCCCTCTGTCTCCTTGCTGAGGACACAGGGCCTGTTACAGCTGAGAGAAACGAAAAACCGAACGCCGTTAAATCAAGCCAGGGAAAGCTCTCATTCCGTTATGCTCTGTTACCCTTTCTTGTATCCACAGGGCTGCAGAACATCGGATTTCTGGAAGGAACATGCAAAACCCATTTTCCATCACCATGTCCAGATTATGTGGCTGTACCTTCAGCAGCCGTGCAAAGAGGGGAGAGCTGGGCAGCATTGCCGCTGGTAACTGGACCAATAGCCCTTTCCGCACTTGTCTTTATTCTGGAATATATCTCAGGCTAGGGATCTGTAATCTGCACGTTAATGCAAACTATGGCAGGCCTCACCTAGGGTCTGCCATAGAATATACTAGCATGTTAACAGCAGGCCCGTTTCAGGATATATTCCAGAATAAGGACTAATATCTGAAGGAATGTCTATTCCCATATCAACCTGCCAGTGCCTTGAGATCTGGAGGGGAGGCCCTCCTGATTGTTCCACCACCTTCAGCAGCAAAAGGAGGGGGCACCCGGGAGAGGGCCTTCTCAGTGATGGCCCCTAGGCTATGCAATAGTCTCCCCCTTGAGGTGTGCCTATCACCTTCGTTGTATACGTTTAGGAAGGCAGTGAAGATGCAACTCTTTGCCCTGGCCTTCAGTTCAATGGGGATATATTTTTCTCTTTGCACTGGCAGATGCTGTTTTTGTTTTATGATGTTAAATGATGTTTGATTTTAGATGTTACCTGCAGGACCTCCGGGTATAGGGCGGGATAAAAATGTAAATAAATAAGTGTGGAAAAGGCCCTAGAAATGTTATCATCTTGGTTGGTGTTTAATAGTATCTTACAGCTCTTCCAAATATAAACCCGGAGTCTTGTAGATTCAGTCCCCTTACTGTGCCTCAACTGTGCCAAAAATGCTTTTTTCTAACCCTTCCTTTGCTTGAACACATATCTAAAATGTGTGAACTCCCCTTGGATGGCTACTGCCTTTATTTGAGCTAGGAGCGATCTTATGTTTCATGGTATTTTCCATTACTGTCCCCTTCCTTCTTTGGTTCTTTCTCAATGCCCACCTTTTACCACCGTACATTAACACAGGAAAGACAGCTTCTTTAAAAGCTCTGGTCTCTGTAGCCAGTGAAATGGGGCTGTTATCCTGGGATATTTCCTGTGGGTTCTGCAGAAGAATCTAGCTATCTTCTGTTTCAGCTTTTCTTTACCTTCTTGACTCCTTCAAGGGCCACCCAACCATTTTAGCTATCCAGGTTCTGAACAACCACAGCTCCTGCCATCTCTTACTGTTGTCCCAAAGACTGGTCGTGCTGAAGTTCAGCAACATCTGGAGAAGAACCAAAGCTCGTCCAACCCTTCGGCATGAATTCCTGGATGAAAACCTTTGTGGCCCTTGCACATATATTGTGTTATTTGCTATTCAGCTAATTGTCATGAGATGCAGTTGCCTTAGGATGTCCCAGGTCACACCAGTCCACTTGCCTGGGCCTCCCTTTGTAGGAAATAGACATGGCTAGGTTGAACCCAGCAGCGTGCAAATGTTGCTATGTGGAATCTAGATCATTCTTACACAGTACCTCTAGAAGGTTATGGGAAAGGGAGAATTGGAGCAAGTTTAGCTCGTCATGCCCAACTCTGCGTATGGCAACCACTCACTGAGATCAGCTGATCTAAATCAGACATAAAAATATAAATAGTAGTTGGATGTCCGAAGGCCACCATGGGCTACAAAGACCCCATGAAGAACCTAAGAAGACCCCATTAGGAACGAAATGGCGACTTTCCTTCCACACGGAAGAACTTCAAGGACCAGAGTCCAGGAGGACTGGATACCAAAGATCTGGATCTCTTAATCCGGATTAAGGGATGTACGTGCAAAAAGGCCCTGTGATTGAGAAATAATCAGAAGGAAAATAAAACTTGGAAGAAATATTGGCTGTAAGCCACTTCCTTGTCTCTGCCACAGCAATGCCATGGATGTGTCCTTACCCCTAGTCTGTGATTGTCATAGACTCATTCATTCACATGGAGGTTGTCCACACAGTCACAGGTGTTGAACTCAGTACAAGGGCATCTGAAATTCCCTCCCTCTGGACAGCTATTGCAACTGCACAAATAGGGGGTCTAGATTAGGGTGGCAATGCTCAAAAAGGGTGCCAGGGTACAGAGCATGTGTCACAGGAACTCCAGGCTCAGTTCCATGCAGAAATTTATAGGACCAGAGCATAGGGCCCCCACATCGTAGCCTCACGTTGTACAATCCAGATGAGGATCCTAGGTTTAAGAATTTATATCCTGCCCTTCACCCAAAGGTCCCAAGGTGGGTCATAACATAATAGCATAAAATACATATATATTTAAAATATATCTTCCACCACCACCCTGCTCCTTCCCTGGCAGGACAGCACTCAGAAGAAGGTAAACATCAAAGTCCGGGCGGGAAAGGTATATTTTAACCAGGTGCTGGAAATCACATAATGTAAGCATCTGGCTAATCTCTAGAAGGAGGCGGTTCCAAACTCTGGGGGCCACCGCAGAAAAGGCCCTGTTGCATGTTCTGGCCCTTTGCGCCTCTGAGAGTGGTTGAGCTACAAGAAGAGCTTCTCCTTGAGATCCCATGGAAATGCCATGTGCCCAGGGTCTTTTTTTAGTAGGAGTGTCCATATTATAAATTCCACCCATCCGCTGCAATATCCTTTCGCATGTACGAATCTTAAGGCTCTTATTTGGATTCTGTATGCAAGGTGCAGCATGTCAAAAGCTCTAGGCAGCTGGGACAAATATTCCAGGCTTTTTTACGCCCTTCTGGCGAGGTGGCCGGAACTGGAGAAGCCAAATTCCACACTGGGTGTCCGTTCAAGGCGCTGGTAACAGACAAGGAGATGAGACCCATCATTCTTCCTATATATTTACCAGCTGCCTAGGGCTAATGGAAAACCCTTTGCTCCACAATCGTGACGGTTATAGGAACCCTGATGGGAGTCCTTTCTGCACTGAGCCTTATACCGGATTATATTCCAAAAGAGGAGCCTGCCGTCTGTATGCTACAGCTCAATACAGCAGCCCCTGAGCGGGACCTGCTTTAGTCCACACTAGCACGACGTCGGACGGCTTCTATTCCAGGATATAATCCGGAGCAAGGGCCACTTCAGAAAGGGCCTAGGATTCCGTAGAGGTGGGTTCGCTGCGTTGGGCCA
The DNA here is from genome assembly GCA_023333525.1 of Aspidoscelis tigris stejnegeri. Classification (NCBI taxonomy): domain Eukaryota; kingdom Metazoa; phylum Chordata; class Lepidosauria; order Squamata; family Teiidae; genus Aspidoscelis; species Aspidoscelis tigris. The sequence goes on from JALMGA010000020.1 coordinate 9,208,363, forward strand.
AAGTTTCAACCGTTCCAGAACTAGGATTTCAGCTGCTCCCCTTGCGGAACCGCCCCGCCCCCCCGCTCTCGGGCAGCTCTTCTCTCCGCCAACGCCGCGATCGCCCCGTGCACGAGTCCAGTTCCCCAGAATCGACCCCCCCAAATCTTTTCCTTTCCAAGGAGGAAGGCGGTGGGAGCCCCGATCTGTGTCCCTTCGGGCGCGTAAAAGTGGAGGAGGAGGAGGAGGAGGAAGGCGCGCAGGGCGGCGGAGATGCAAGCCCTTCTCTCGGCTGCCGTCCGCCGGACGGGCAGGAACGAGCGAGCGATCGAGCGATCTCCTGTCCTCTTCGGAGATCCATTGGCTGCTCGTCGGCAGCCGCGGGCCTCGGCTGGGCAATCGCCAGCCCGACCCCGCTCGATCGCTCGCTCGCCAAAGCCCCTGGCGATGGCCGTGCGTAAAAGCGCACGGAGGCACGGCGGGGTTTCGTGGCTTGGCGCGGCGCAAGGAAGGCCGATCCCGGCTGGGCTGGGCTGGGCTGGGCGGCCGGGGAGGCGAGGCAAGGCGGCGACGAGCCCGGACTTGGGGGCGGGCCCCGGGGCGGGCGGGCAGGCAGGCTGGCTGTGTGGGTGGAGCAGGAGGCGCCGCCCGCCCGCGCAAGGGAAGGGGAAGGCGCGAAGAGCGAGCCAGCCGGGCCCGTATCCGGTGTTGGCCCAGCCCCGGCGGGCGGCGCTCGCTGCGGAGAGGCGGCCGCAGCGGCCCCAGGACAGGAGTCACAGCCGGGAGCCGGAGGAGCGACGCCGCCAGCAGCCGGGAGCAGCAGCAGCAGCAGCACAGCGCCGGGCGCCATGGGGGACGCTCGCCGGTGGCGCTGTTGACTGAGCCGGATCGGGCACCCGGGAGGGCCGATCGGGGCGAGAGCGGCGATCCAGAGGCGGCCCTGCCCGGGCGGCTCTTCGCCTGTCGGACCGGGGGTCCGTCCCCCCCGGCGCGCCCCGCCGCCGCCTCCGTCTCTGCAAGCCGCGCCGCGCCTCGCCGGAGCTCCCCATGAGCCTCAACGAGCACTCCATGCAGGCGCTGTCCTGGCGGAAGCTCTACCTCAGCCGGGCCAAGCTCAAAGCCTCCAGCCGCACCTCGGCCCTGCTCTCCGGCTTCGCCATGGTGAGCCCGCCGGCCCGCCCGCCCGCCTGCGTGCGCCCCGAAAGGGTGGGAAGGGAGACCGAGGCACGGGGAGGCGCCTGGCTCCGAACCAGTGTTACGGGGGACGTCAACCCTTATTGGGGGGGGGGGGGAGGAAGGGCTAGAGGGGCTTGGTCCTCCCCCCTCGACCCCCAACATCGGAGGGCCCAGAAGGGGATGGTGATCTCCAGTCAGCTGCCTAGATGGCTTCACGGCGCTGAGTCTGCCGGGCCGGCCGACCTTGCAGGGGTGTTGGAGGGAGGAAGGACTGGGAGCTGATTGCAGGGTATGAGATAAGGGCCCGAGAGGAACTCCGCTGGATCAGGCCGCAGCCCCTCGAGCTCAGCCTCCCATCTCACACAGTGGCCCCCCAGTTGCTCCTGGGCATCTCCAGCAGAAGAGGAAGGCAGAAGCCTCACCTTTTCTTAAGGAATTTTGTCCCCACAGGGGATTGTTTTGTCTGGATTGGGATGGCAGGCAGGCAGGCGCGCTGCGCATCCCCCGAGCGGCTCCAGAAGTCTGGGTGAGGCTTGGCTGAAAACACAGGCCTGCCAGAGCCCAGGAGAATCGCTACATCCCACGGCTAGGGTTTGGGCATCGTGTCCCTGGCCTCAGCTAGCTGAGGAACCCGTGGCAGCGGTGGCTGCACATCTGTGAGCCCAGGAGTAAAGGGCCGGAAAGTTTCTTTTGCTTTCTGAGAAGGTGTGCCTCGATTGGCTTCCTCAGCTGCCTTTCTAAGGCTAGCTAGGACAAGAGAGAGAGAGAGAAGGCTCCTTTTACCTTGATGCTTGCGTGGGCGAAAAAGGATGTAAAGCCGATGCACCTGGGCCTGTAGAAATGAATGGCTGCTGGTGCGTGGCGTGGTGGAACAGTGGGGATAGCTCCTCATCACACCCTCTTCCATGAAACTTTTGCAGTGGGTGTACTTTTCCTTTGAATAGAGCTACGTAAGTGTTGTGTCGCGTGGTAGGAGAGACGTTGTTGCTCTTGGGTCCCACTGAGTAGTGGCCGACGGCTGGTTGACTGCAGATTTCTTGGCAGGGATACAGAAGTGGTTTGCCATTGCCTATTTCTGGGAACAGGCTGGGGATTGAACCGGTGACCCTCTGCTTTCCAGGCAGTTTGCTCTTCCACTGAGCAACAGCCGCTCCTACACTCCATGGCCACATCCATGCAGTGTTCTTGGCAAGGATACAGAAGTGGTTTGCCATCGCCTACTTCTGGGGAGAAGCTGGGAACTGAACCAGCAAACTAGGCAGTTTGCTCTACCACTGAGCTACAGCATAGCTCTGGCTAGAATGTATCTGTTTCTCTCCCATGTTTCCTTTTAAGAGTCAGAAGTGTAAAAACATACTTGTTTAATCTGGTGTTCCATCTCAGAGGATACTTTAATTCACCTTTTTTTTTTAATTTTCAATTTTTTAAATGCTGTTGTACTTTCCCTTGTTAATCACCCTGAGATTGTGCTACAGGACAGTGTATACATAAGGCAATTCTCTCTTTATGACACCCCTGTATGGCAGGTAATGATTCCAACTTCAGGTGTTCCTAGGTTGTTTGATACTCTTCACGGGCCTCCTTATGAAGGTATTTATTTACTGCCCAACTGGGGATTTGAACTGAAAGAGATTGCAAAGAGCTTCATTGGGTGAGTGGGCAACCAGGTGGCAAATGTGCTTTAATTTTAATAAGTGCAAAGTAATGCACATCGGAGCCAAGAATCCAAATTATGTCTATAAACTGATGTGGTCTGAGCTTTCTGCAACATACCGGGAAACGGATCTTGGGGTTCTGGTGGACAGTTCAATGAAGGTGTCAGCCCAGTGAGCGGCAGCAGCAAAAAAAGCCAATTCAATGCTGGGAATAATTAGGAAGGGAATAGAAAACAAGTCAGCAAGTGTCATTTTGCCTCTTTATATATCGATGATGAGGCAACATTTGGAATATTGTGTACAATTCTGGTCACCACACCTCAAAAAGGATATTGTGGAACTGGAAAAGAGGCAGAAAAAGGCAACCAGAATGATTAAGGGGCTGGAACACCTCCCGTACGAAACCAGGCTGCAACGTCTAGGCCTCTTCAGTCCGGAGAGAGGGCGTTTAAGAGGGGACCTGATTGAAGTATGTAAAATTATGCATGGTATAGAAAAGGTGGATAGAGAAATTTTATTTTCTATGAAGCTGATGGGTAGGAGAGTCGGAGCTGACAAGGGGAAGTATTTCTTCACCCAGAGGGTCATGGAATTTGCTTCCCAAAGAGGTGATGACAGCAAGCAGCCTAGATGGCTTTAAGGAAAGGTTATACAAATTTATGGATGCCAGATGTATCAATGGCTACTAGAATGGATGCTTAAGTACATCTTTCAGGTTGTGGGGACAAGCAGGATGCCTCTAAGGCCATTTGCTGGGATTCAAGAGCGGGAAAAGGTTTGTCCTTGTCTCTGTTTGAGATGCCCATGAGCATTTGGTGGGCCACTGTGTGCGACAGGATGCTGGACTAGATGGGCTGTGACCTGATGCAGCAGGGCTCCTCTTAGGTTCTTATGAAAAGTTTTGTCCTTGTCTCTGCTAGAGATGCCCATGGACAATTGGTGGGCCACTGTGAGATAGGGTGCTGGACTAGATGGGCTGTGGCCTGATCCAGCAGGGATCCTCTTGGTTCTTATGGTTCTAGGCTAGCACAGCCCCAGTGACACTGACCTAGAGAGAATTAGGAACCTCCTCAAATAAACCCTTTTTAGAGTGACCAGTTGTTTGCCACAAGGCTTTTCCTGCGTAATCCTTCCTTCCTTATAAGGTTGGCCAAGTTATTTCTAAACTTACTCGCATTTCACAAAATTAATACACAACTGATCTGAAAATCTGCATGGTAAAAGAGGGAACAGGACTCTGGAGCTGAACTCGACTTGACTCTGAGGGCCTCACAGGCACATCTTTGCTGTTTTCTTGGCAACAGATTTCACCTAGAATTGGCCTGCTTGGCTCCAGAGCTATAGTGCTTTCCCCTAAAGATACACCCTCAAGTCAAGCTCAGCATCTGGTGGCTGCTTGGACCCCTCCATGCACTTTGTTTGGGAAAGATACAGAAGTTGTTTTCTATTACCTGGGGCCTGAATCTGGAACCTTCCACACGGAAATCACATCCCCTCCTGGTGGGATTATTTAAAAAGAGAAAATAGAAAACTTACTAAGAAGAGTTTTTAAAGCTCATTCATGAAACGCCTGAGTTTTGCAGTCGGGTTTCACCTTTCTGAACACTTTGCAGAGGACAGTTTATCCTGTGATGTTAATACTGTTATGTTTGAAGAATTTTCCTTCCTCCCCGCTCATTTTTACACGCTGACTAAATAAGCAAGACTGAATGCGCTTCCGCAAAGCCTCTGCAAACAGCTGAAATGCCGTCCAGATTAAATTAAGTGCCTCTAAGTAGGAAATAAATAAATAAATAATTTATGTCTAAAGATGTAGGCAAACCCTTGTCTCAAAACCCATCCGGCCAGAGGAATATCCCTGGGATGGAATTCCACAAATGGGGTGTGTTAAATGACTGTATAAATGGGCAGAGTTACTACCCGGTTACATTCTCCCGTCTTCTCCCAGGAGAATTGTTCCTTTGTGATAGCCTAACCACAGATCGCCTGGCAGGAGACGAGTTCCCTGCCAGTGACTAAACAGAGGAAGTTTTATAGATTGAGAAACCTGAGTCCATGCATGTCCGCTGTTGATGTTCACAAACTGCAAGTCTAACTAAGCAGTGATGCCTTTTGGGTGGACAAGCAACAGTCTTTGGTCCTCATTCTGTGTAAAATAGATGATGTTTGATACCATTGAATTCGGGTTAATTATTGCTAGCTCAGTAACCTCCACATGAATTTTTTTGGCCTATCTATCTATCTATCTATCTATCTATCTATCTATCTATCTATCTATCTATCTATCTATCTACCTACCTACCTACCTACCTATCCATCCATCTATCCATCTATCCATCTATCTATACTTATCAATATCTATCAATCTGTGGCTGTCTACCTACCTACCTACCTATGTCTGTCTGTCTGTCTGTATATATATACAGGCCTCCTTCCTGTCTCTCCAGCCTGGAGGCATCTATAAAGTAGCTGTGGATTCTCCTGTCCTCGGCAAATTATGTAATCTTTAAATCCATCCGGGCTAGTTGCTGTCACCACCTCTTCTGACCAATGACCCACTGGGTGAAAAAAAAAACACTTCAGTCCTCTACCTCTCTGTCTGTATTCTTGTTGGAACCCTGCAGTTTAGGTTGACGCCATCATGATGGGATTTTCTTGGGAGAAAACAAAAGCAGTTTTCCATTCCCTTATTTTGCGGAGATGCTGGGAATTGAACCCGCAGCCCTCCACTTTCATGGCAGTTAGCCTGGCTCTTGGCTATAGCAAATTCGGTGCCTCCCTTTATTCCAGAGAGGAATGAACAGATTTAGCAGAGGGGATTATGAATCGTCCCCCTTGGGAGAGTTGGGTGAAGGCTTAATGCACATGAGATTATGCAAACTCTGTCACAGTGAAAGTCAGTGCAATTCTGTGATCTTGCAGCAGGAGCCAGATTTGTTGGATAAGAATTGTACCTTCTTTTTTTCATTTCCCCGCTCTCCAAAAGCAAGAAAACAAAAAGCAGAAACTTTGAATACGCCCTTGCCTGCGAAGCACCCTGCTGGTGGCAGATAAATACCAGTTTCTCTTCGAGGCTCGAAAACAACTTGCAGCTTTTTAGCAGCCCTCAGGAGGGACTTGTGCCTGCCTGATTGACAGGCAACTTCTGTTGCCCTGGGAGAGCTTCAGAAGGGATACATGAGTCCTCTTGGAGTGAAGTGCTTTGATTTCACAGCTGTGCAGCGATTTAAAAGATCCCTTCCTACAAGTGGGGCAGGGAAAGCTCCTGGGGTGGCTGTGTTAGACAAAAGTAAGAGCCCAGGATTCAAGTTGTGTTGAGAACAAAGTTTCATTCCATTGCTTATGTTCGCATTTGGACCAAGGGGATGATTTCGCATTTTACAAAGGTTGGTGGTACATTCAAGCACTTTGGCAATGGTAGGAGGGGGGAACAGAGAGCGCTAGTTGGAAGCCTCATTTTTGATATAAATGAATCATGTTTTAAGGCACTGCAGATCCAAACACACCTAAAATCTTAAAATCAGTCTTCCTGCCACCATGTTCAGGCCTGATACCAATTCAAAAGTGTCCAATCAGGTGCCAGTATTATCAGGCCGAATCCAAAGTGTCCAATCAGGTGCCACCATTCATAGGCCTGATACCAATTCAAAAGTGTCCAATCAGGTGCCACCATTCATAGGCCCAATACCAATTCAAAAGTGTCCAATCAGGTGCCACCATTCATAGGCCCGATACCAATTCAAAAGTGTCCAATCAGGTGCCACCATTCATAGGCCCGATACCAATTCAAAAGTGTCCAATCAGGTGCCACCATTCATAGGCCCAATACCAATTCAAAAGTGTCCAATCATGTGCCACCATTCATAGGCCCGATACCAATTCAAAAGTGTCCAATCAGGTGCCAGTATTATCAGGCCGAATCCAAAAGTGTCCAATCAGGTGCCACCATTATAGGCCTGATACCAATTCAAAAGTGTCCAATCAGGTGCCAGTATTTTCAGGCCCAATTCAAAAGTGTCCAACCAGGTGCCCCCATTCATAGGCCCAATACTAATTCAAAAGTGTCCAATCAGGTGCCACCATTCATAGGCCCAATACCAATTCAAAAGTGTCCAATCAGGTGCCAGTATTATCAGGCCGAATCCAAAGTGTCCAATCAGGTGCCACCATTCATAGGCCCAATACCAATTCAAAAGTGTCCAATCAGGTGCCAGTATTATCAGGCCGAATCCAAAAGTGTCCAATCAGGTGCCACCATTATAGGCCTGTTACCAATTCAAAAGTGTCCAATCAGGTGCCAGTATTTTCAGGCCCAATTCAAAAGTGTCCAATCAGGTGCCCCCATTCATAGGCCCAATACCAATTCAAAAGTGTCCAATCAGGTGCCAGTATTATCAGGCCGAATCCAAAGTGTCCAATCAGGTGCCACCATTCATAGGCCCAATACCAATTCAAAAGTGTCCAATCCGGTGCCAGTATTATCAGGCCGAATCCAAAAGTGTCCAATCAGGTGCCACCATTATAGGCCTGATACCAATTCAAAAGTGTCCAATCAGGTGCCAGTATTTTCAGGCCCAATTCAAAAGTGTCCAACCAGGTGCCACCATTCATAGGCCCAATACCAATTCAACAGTGTCCAGTCGGGTGTTCTTTGAACAACTAATTGTATCATTTAATTAAGAGCAGGGATTAGTGACTCCACTGAGTGCACCAACCTTGTGGCCTCCTATGGAGTCAGGCAACCTGTCTGTGAACCTTTTGAGCGCCCAGGCACAAGATGGCTGCCGTGGTGTGGAGCATCGTGCCGATGGGCCTCAAGTTTTGGATTCCAAATGGCTGCTCTTATTCCCCCTCTATCTGGTTTGACTAAGAAAAGACATTGTCCCAATAAAGAGACGCAGGGGCTCTTTTCAGCTTTGGTCCGAGGCCAGAATGTGGGGGAAACCCACTCTGAAAACAGTGAGCAGGAACAAAACTGTGGTCATGTTCCTTCCGTCTTTGCCGGCCTTAAGGAAGGCTTTGGGGCACCCTATAGGAACCCCCAAAGGAAGCGGCTTAAACAGTGGAAGACAGATTTCCATTCCCTTTCACAGAGAGGTAGAAGGAAACACAAAAAAGGTTTTTTATTAATCGGATGCAATCTGTTTCCAAATTTATTCATGTTTTGCTCAAGCCCTGTTACGCCAAAGGCACATTGAAAAATAATAAATAAAACAAAACTGCCCCTCACTTCTCTACAGCGACTCATCAGCAGGGGCAAAAGGGTGATCAGTTTGTGGCCCTTTATTTTCTAGCTGGGGATAAATGACTGCCAAGTGGTCTCTCTGATCAGCATATTTGCCTGCTTTGGGTTTCCAGTTTCTTGTGTTCTTACTATCTACAGGCTTGTGATGCTTAAATGGTTCGCACACTGGGTGGTGGTGGTTTGGTTGTTGGGGTTCCACCCCCCCTCCATTTTCCCAGTAGGCCTGTTTTTGCAGTGTGTGCATCAGAGCTATATGTTGCGTACCCCATTCTGCTCAGCTAAGCAACGCTGGCCGTTGCCCAAGGTGCAAACAAGCCCTTCTGTCCTATCTGGGATCCTTCTTAGAAACATTTATTTGGTCCTCGGCTAGCTGGAACGGAGCCCACTTTGTGCCGGCAGTTGGGTGCAATTGTATAATGCTGTATTGTTGCATCCGGAAGTGAGCTGGTTTCATTGGCAAGAACATCTCTCCCTCCCTCTCCCCCCCCCTTTTTTTCCCAAAGAAAAGTTCTTTGCTGTTTAACCTTGGCTATTAATATGGTGTGGAACAAAATAAGGCCAGCCTTGTTTTGTGTTTGAAAGGTGGGGGGGGGGGATTGTTGCTTTCTGCACCAAGAAGCAGAAATCTTTGGGACCCTTTTTACAAAGAATGCAGCTCATTGACCTGTAGAAATATAAAAGACAAAACCTGAGAGCCTGAAACAAAGAGCAACATTTTTGGGTGACGGGCTGAAATGTAAAAAGATCACCTTTTTCCTTTTTTTTAAAAGAGAAACAGGAATTCTAAGCCAACCTCCCAGAGCAAAGAGTTTCACAGGTTGGACACAAGCCCTGAAAAAAGCCTTTTGTCTTGTAACCATTTTATCTCCCGCAATGGGCTTAGCGGCAGGAAAACCTTCTAGCAGCTTTAAACTCGTTAGTGTTTCTAGGCTGTTCAGAAACCTGGAAGATGATGTGCCAAAGTCACGTGAAACATGTGTGTGTTTTTCTTGGCAGGACCAGGGAAGTATGCGTTATTGGCTTCTTCTAGGTGATTTTGGATTAACAAGCCTAGCATTTGTCCTTGCAGTTTCTTGGTGGTCTCCTATCCAGTGAGCCAGTTTGATATGGTAGATAAGGAGCCGGACTCTCATCTGGGATTACTGGGTTTGGTTCTGCTCTCCTCCATAAAGCCAGCTGGGTGACCCTGGGCTAGTCACAGCTCTCTTCTGAGCTCCCACAGCCCCACCCACCTCACAGGGTGTCTGTTGTGGGGAGAAGAACAGAAGGTTTGTCAGCTGCTTTGAGTCCCCTTAAATGGGCGAGAAAAATGAGGAAGAAAAGCCAACTCTTCTTTTTCTTTTGCGGCGGAGGAGATTTCTGGCCCTTCGGCATGAACAGTGCAGTTCCATAAGATCTGTTCAAAATCTGGGAAGTTGCTAGATGTGCTGACTGTTGTCCCCATTCAAGAAAAGTAACCAAGCAAATGGTTTGCCTTTGCTTCCCTGCTCAGAGAAATTCCTCCCACTGGTCAAAACAGAAAGCAAAAGGACGTCCCCTACCCGCTAGTTTTCCTGTGCTGGGAACTACGCCCTTCCTTTATCGGTGGAAGCAAAAAGCTTAATTTTAGACCCATTGTTCATGGCTTTTCCATGCCCCATAACAACCATTTTCCAGCCAAAGTCGGTCACATTCTCAGGACCCACGTACCTGCATTCTACCAACCTTTGCTTTTGAGTTCTTCCCACCTCTGGTGATTTCTTCTGTTAAGATGGGTGGCCTTGTGTGGCCTCCTTTGGATTTCTCTGGTTCAGCACAAAGCTGTGCAAGGAAATACATTTTTTTCCCCTTTCCAAAGGAAAAAATGTTCATGGATTTCTTCCACTTGCAAAGGCCTACTTCCAGGGCGCTTACTAGGAAATTAAACCCTATTTTCAAAATGCCGCAGGCACCCCAAAAAAGCAAGTTAAGTGTCTAGCGTTATGAGCCCAAATTTTGCCAGTCTTTCATTGTCTAATAAAAATTGCTCTTGGTGTTGCATAGTTGAAAAGAGTCGTATTTATGGGGAAAGGCGTGAATCCACAGAGGTGCAAAATGTTTAGTTATAACTTGTTCGCGTTCCTCCGTAGACAGATGGGAATTTATTTGCTTCTAGTGAATTCAATAATTCTCTCCCTCTCTAGTAATCATTTTTTTCTTCTGGTTTGTGAAATCGTAGTAGGAATTATTATTTTGCAAGTGCCTTTTTTTTTTTTTTTTTGGCTTTAACAACTGAGCTTTTCAGGAAGCTTAATTCTACAGCCGGTATTTCAGTATTTTATTTCCCTTCCAGCCTTTCAGAGAATCCTGACTGTAAATGAACAGCCACAATTGTAACCATACTGTAGTTAAAAACACCCTTTCAAAAACATTTACATTTAGCCTTCTCTTCCAGGCACAGCCTTGCAATTTTTAGTGGGATATTTTAAAGCAGGTTTTTCATCTTAATATTTTTTTGTGTGTTTTGACTTATCCTAGTCAGTTCTGAGACCTTCAGTCAAAGGGCAGAACAAACAAAAGTAAATTAAATAACCTAAAAGCAAATTTAGTTAATTAAAGGCAGTAAAACTACAGGGACAAATAGATAGTGATCTTCAAAGTTCCTCCTAAAACGAACAGATGGGCCTGTCTTCATCCTACAAGTGGACACTGAAGTGTTTTTTCCATTTCTCCTCAGAGAGAGAATTCTGTGGTCCCACCACAAAGCAGGCCCTGCTTGGGTCCCTGCACCATGGGGGTCCTTCACAGTGGGGTCCAGGGTTCTCCTTAAGTTAACAAAGTTTGGTGCCTTTTGTGTTTTTGGACATAAACTACTGCGCCATGCAAATAATTGTCACCTGTGAAAAACTGGGATTTAGGGGAAATCTGCAGCTGCGCAGAGGGAAAAGCCCCGACTAACAATAGGTCAAAGGAACTGTGGAAAGGAGGCCCAGCCTAAAAATGCAGATCTCTGGCACTCTGGAGGCCATTAACATCTCTGAAAGTTTCTGAAATTGTATTTAATAAGGGATATGAACTACATCAACGCAAGAGTGTTTTAGGCAGGAACTTGGGTGTCTAACAGTAGTTAGCAATGTTTGGACGGCCATATTTTGGCCATGCCTCCTCTTGGGTCATTTGGAGGGCCACATTTCCATGTTTTCCTTTGTTGTCTTGCCTTCCATGATGGTTCGCTTCTGCCATCCAGCCATCCGGTCCTCCACAAATTTTGCACATTCTTCTTCCCCTTTCCCAGGTGGCAATGGTGGAGGTCCAGCTTGATAACGAGCACGACTACCCTCCCGGGCTCCTGATCGCCTTCAGCGCCTGCACAACGGTGCTGGTGGCCGTCCACCTCTTTGCCCTCATGATCAGCACCTGCATTCTCCCGAACATCGAGGCGGTCAGCAACGTCCACAACCTCAACTCGGTGAAGGAGTCCCCCCACGAACGCATGCACCGGCACATCGAACTGGCCTGGGCCTTCTCCACGGTGATTGGGACCCTCCTCTTCCTGGCCGAGGTGGTTCTGCTCTGCTGGGTGAAGTTCCACCCGCTGAAGAAGAAGGCGACCTCCGGGGACGGCGGGAGGGAAAGCAACTCCACCGCCTTCACGGCCGGCGAAGCCGCGGCCATCACCTCGACGTCCATCATGGTCCCCTTCGGGTTGATCTTCATCGTCTTTGCGGTCCACTTTTACCGGTCGCTGGTGACGCACAAGACGGACCGCCAGTTCCAGGAACTGAACGAACTTGCGGAGTTTGCCCGTCTCCAGGACCAGCTGGACCACAGAGGCGACACCCTCCCGCCGCCCGGTGGGCATTTTGCATAGAGACGAACCTCTCCCCTTTTGAGAAACGGAGGCAGATCTAGTTCTCCTCTTCCCGCATGTGTTTGCCTGGACTCTGACACCTATATCAACCTCTTGTGCTTTTTTGTTGACGTTGGGAAAGAAAGAAGAGAATGAGAGAAGCGGATATGCTGTGTTTTAGATATCCCTGAAGGGCTAAAACCTGGAAACGCCGATGTCTGATGAAGGAATTCTCCTTTGGTGAAGCTTTTCCTCAGCCTTATCCAGAATTCTTACACACACACCCTCTCCAGTAGTGGTTCCTGAGGATAAATGGAGATGATTTTCTGACAGGTTGATATGTGGGGGACGAGGAAGTGAAGAGGCTTGTAAGAACGCATTGTCTCTCCCTTTTGTGTTATTTTATTTTGTGCCTGGCATGGGCTGAAGTACATATTTTGCTTGCCAGGCTTGCATTGCACAACCCAATTGCAAACATACTTGATTTGATAGCGACCCAGAAAAGGGCATTTCTGCCGGGCGCTTCTTGTGGGTCGCTTAAAGCCCCTAGTAGAGAAAGAGTAAGACAGAGGTGGCGTGGGAGGTCCTAGAAGGGCCGTGCAGAAATCGCCAGATACCTCTGGGCATCTTGGCGTCCTTTAAAAAGAAAAAGTCAATTTTGTGGGTTTCGTATATTGCACATGTACACTCAGAGCACGAGGCCAAATCTTGGAAACTGAATGTCTTGGCTTTGGGAAGAGGATCCTTTTTAATCTGTTAAAGGCACAAAGAAAAAAGTGAACGGTGAAAACAGGCAAGGACAGTGTGCTGGCTTTATAACTGACCAGTCGTTGACTAGAGGTTGTTTCCATTGCTACATGATGTAAATCAGATTTGCACTTGTCCCTCTGTTTGGCCCTAAAAATATCTGCAGTCTAGTGCCAAGATCCTGAGCATGTTTCCCTTTGAATAATCCCCCAGGGAAAGCTAAGGGATTTACTTTCAGGGAAACAGGTATAGAGGGGGCCAAACTATAGCCCTCCAGGATTTAGTAAACTATCATTCCCATGAACCTGATGGCGGTGAAGAAAGGGTTGATGGCTATTATAGTCCAACAATGTCAGGACGGCCACATTTTTTCACCCGTGCTGCGGAAAACAAAAGCGAAATAGAGATGGGTTGAAGAAGAGATTGCCATGGCAGTGAGTCTTTTGCTCTCGGGATATAATGAACTTGTTCTTGCAATAAGGAATTTGTATGCCAGGATTTTTTTCTCCTTCCTGTAGGTATTGTTTCCTCAGAATTCTGTCAGACCATTAACTCAGCCCCCTTGCAGGGTAGTCTGGAGTGGACCAGTTGCCCATTTAGTCCATATGAACCTAAGAGAAGTCCTGCTGGATGAGGCCACAGCCCATCCAGTCCATAAGAAGCACAGAGGAGCCCTGCTGGATCAGGCCACAGCCCATCCAGTCCATAAGAACCTAAGAGGAGCCCTGCTGGATGAGGCCACAACCCATCTAGTCCATAAGAACCTAAGAGGAGCCCTGCTGCATCAGGCCACAACCCATCTAGTCCATAAGAACCCAAGAGGAGCCCTGCTGGATGAGGCCACAGCCCATCTAGTCCATAAGAACCTCAGAGGAGCCCTGCTGGATGAGGCCACAACCCATCTAGTCCATAAGAACCCAAGAGGAGCCCTGCTGGATGAGGCCACAGCCCATCTAGTCCTTAAGAACCTAAGAGGAGCCCTGCTGCATCAGGCCACAACCCATCTAGTCCATAAGAACCCAAGAGGAGCCCTGCTGGATGAGGCCACAGCCCATCTAGTCCATAAGAACCTAAGAGGAGCCCTGCTGGATGAGGCCACAGCCCATCTAGTCCATAAGAACCTAAGAGGAGCCCTGCTGGATGAGGCTACAGCCCATCTAGTCCATAAGAACCTAAGAGGAGCCCTGCTGGATGAGGCCACAGCCCATCTAGTCCATAAGAACCTAAGAGGAGCCCTGCTGCATCAGGCCACAACCCATCTAGTCCATAAGAACCCAAGAGGAGCCCTGCTGGATCAGGCCATAGCCCATCTAGTCCATAAGAACCTAAGAGTCGCCCTGCTGGATCAGGCCACAGTCCATCTAGTCCATAAGAACCCAAGAGGAGCCCTGCTGGATCAGGCCACAGCCCATCTAGTCCATAAGAACCTAAGAGGAGCCCTGCTGGATGAGGCCACAGCCCATCTAGTCCATAAGAACCTAAGAGGAGCCCTGCTGGATGAGGCCACAGCCCATCTAGTCCAGCATCCCATCTCACAGTGGCCCACCAGTTGCTTCTGGGCATCTCAAGCAGAAGACAAAGGCAAAACCTTCACCTGCATTCATACCTGTGTTTTAATCCAGCTTCAGTCCACTTTGAGAATGAGAGAACCCAGGAGCGAACTGCTGTCTCCTTTTCCTTCCACACTATCTAACCCCAAAGTGGGGTTTCTGTTACTCTGAAAGTGATCTGAAGCTGGATTAAAATTTAGGTATGAACGCAGCCCAGGAGCAAATTTTTTTTTTTTCAGAAAACCAATTCCCACAAGATTACAGTATATGCATGTAAACTGATTTCATCCTTCAGATATCAGTGGCTAAGATATTCAGATGACTTTTGTGTGCAAAAAAAGCAGAGCAGAGTCTGGAGATGAGACATTTTTGCAGCCATTTAGAGTACTGACTCTAGCTTTTTTCTAGCTAGCTTGGGAGTTCTAGGAACATCTTTCAGAAGAGGGGATGAGTATTTGCTTTTGGCGTGTTGGAAGTCTCTCTCTGCAGAGGTATGCACTGAGAATGCCTTGAAAGAAAGGTGTTTAGGGTTCTGTTTTTATTATATCAAGGTTGATGGTTTCCAGGACTTGGTTCTGCTGGGTTGTTTCCCCAGGCAATGAACCTAATGGCTGCAATCTGAGGTTGGAATGTTAGATGTGTTTAAATTGGAGAGTTATTTCAGGGAGTGTGTCTGTTATTGTAGAATATTGTTCTCTGAAGGTTGTTATTGTTGCCTTCTCAGAATAAACATTCAAGCTTTGGTCTCCTCTGTCTTTGCCTGCCCCATCTCCCCTAGCCTTAATTCCTCAGAAACCCCATGACACTTTCCTGTTAAGTTTCTAGCCCTCATTGTAGGTGAAATTCTGAAACAAGAGAGTCATATTTAGGAGGAGGACGTCACCCCAGATGATGGATAGAATGACTGCCTTTAAATAGTCAGGCCATTAGCTCAACCCCAGTTTGGTCAAGCGGTTAAGGAGCCGGACTCTTTATCTGAGAATGCGGGGTTTGATTCTGCCCTCCTCCATGAAGCCAGCTGGGTGACCTTGGGCGAGTCCCAGCTCTTCTGAGCTCTCACAGCTCGACCCAGTTCACAGGGTTTCTGTGGTGGGGAGAAGAACAGAAGGTTTGTCAGCTGCTTTGAGTCCCCTTAAATGGGTGAGAAAAGCGAGGTAGAAAAGCTGACTCTTCTTTCCTTCTTTCAGGCAGAGATGTGGTGTTAGCTACGCTCTCAGACCGTTTGCCTACGTGAAATGTTTTCATCGTCCTTCCTGACCCTTTTATCCACCTTCCTGAGGGGCGATTCCGTGGCCTCTGCCAACCCTGTAGCTGCCAGCCATGTTCTCCATAATCTCATTGAAAGGAGCTCGCCCTGCCTTCTTACTCCGAGGAGAAAGGGCGCACCTTGTTCCAGGTTGTGCGGTGCAAGGGAACAATTGAGAGTGAGCAAAGGGAGCGTTGAGCCTCGTAACCCTTTTTGACCTTGCGGGACGCCAGTGAGGTTCCGTGGCATCCATCTGGAAGGCTTTTGGGTTGTCCTCTGCTCCGATAAACAAACATCTGCCATGTTTTCCTTCCTCTGCTCCAAGCAGGGTGTGAGGTGGGGTGTGTGGAATGCAGAGCTCCCAGAAGCCCCCGCTGGACAGCATTGTTTTCTCATAATTCCACTTGTAGCAGGAGATCCGCGTCCCATTCGTACGCGGCCAGGTCCCCCGATGGTGCATCCAATGTCACTGTAGATTTCCTCTAGATTTTTAGGGCCTGGTGTCATTTAACCTCCTGGGAAAAGGACTTTGTTGTTATCAGGTGCCATAGACTTGTGACGGACCCCTGCCAACTCTTCTTCTTATTCCTCTGGGTGACCAGCTGGATGACCTTGGGCTAGTCACAGCTCTCTTCTGAGCTCTGACAGCCCCACCTGCCTCACAGGGTGTCTGTTGTGGGGAGAAGAACAGGGGGTTTATCAGTTGCTTTGAGTCCCCTTAAGGGAGGAGGACAGAAGGTTTGACGTTCACTTTGAGTCCCCTAAATGGGTGAGAAAAGTGGGGTAGAAAAGCCAACTCTTCTTTCACATAAAATTGTGAGTTTTTTATTTTTTAGTATTGTTAGTGGTAGTCAGCAGTGGGTCTCCAAATGACCTGTGAGGGTTTCCTATGGCCTGGTATTCGCCACACAGTTGCTGAAATATTTGTGAGTTTCAAGACCATATTTAATCAAAAGATCTTACCTTGTTACTGGGGGCTGAATGTTACTGGCCATGCCTGCTCTCCAGTAGGGCTACTGATCCGGCCGTTGCCATAAAGAGCAGTCTCTGATCTTCAGCTTTCTCATAACATGCAGAGAAATGTTCCTGCTCCTCTCCTCCTGTTTCCGCATGTACCTGCTGTGTTAGTGCCACACTCAGCTATGCAAAAACCCTCCATGCAGACAGTACATTTCCCACTTGCCAACTCTGCACAAGCTAGCCACCAGGACAGGCAAGACACTGGACTCTGGACAAGCCAGGCCACTTCCCAGAATCCTCCCGCGCTCCAGGCAAAAGGTGTCTCCTTAGCACCTGCCACCCGCAGTGCTTTTGAACCGGAGATGAAACCTGGGACTTTGCACAGGGGGGCTTTTTTGCTGCTAAGCAACTTCCCCTCTTAACTCCTTTCCCTACTGGGGGGGCTGGATCCACCTCCTCTGAGAAGCTCTTCTGCAAAAAACCACCATGAAAGCCCGTATCAGCTGTTGGTTTCAGATGGATCTGGAGTTTGGGGAAACGCCACTCCCAGAATTTGGTGGGCATGCCCTTTCTCCCAAAAGCATCCTTCCTTCTCTCCACACACACCCCAACTCAATGATGGATGGGTAGAGGAGACTCGCCCATCAGAATATTCACTTGAACATTCTATAGCTGCCTTTGCTTGAATGGATAAGAGAGGCTGGTTCTGGAATGCAACTGGAGACCCCAGGGCTCCAAAATGCTGGCCGTACCCCACCTTGATGCTTTAGCTGGATCTTACTCACGGTAGCTTCAGCAGAGCCAAATATAAATATTAAATATCTCTATTTTTTTCTCACATGGATGGAGTGTTGAGAGGAACCTGGCAGGACAATCAGGGCTCAGAAAAGCATTTTATTTGCACATCATCGTGGAGATGTAGTCCAAAAAGTGAGAGTTTGGGGTGAATGTGGCAGCTGAAATGGACAAAACTAACTTTTTTGGGGGGGGGTTGATGAAGTGAAAACTACTGACAGCTGCAACTCTGAATTGGTTTGCTAAGAGTCGTGGGGCGTAGGAAACTTGAGGTTTTTTCGAAAAGCGACCATGAGTTCACCTTTTGCAACTTTCCGCTCTTTCTTCAGAAGTTGTGCAGTGTTTACAAACTCAAATATGGCTGTATTTTTAAGCATGGCCTTTAAAAAAAAAAAGACCACTTTGGATAGATGAATGTAGGACTGTCTTTGTTCTCAAGCTATGCAGTTCATACAGTAACAAATGTTGTATGAACAATGTAGGCACATTTTTCTTTTTTAAAAAAAAATTGGGTTCTGTTATATTTTTTAATTGAACTGTTTTAGTGGTAATTTATAAATATATGACCTTTGCAATGACTGCAGACAGATGGGGAGAAAAAATTTCATACATTTAATTTTCAACAGTTCATAGTTTTTTTGTCAAAAGATGAGGGGTTGTGTTTTTCCCTTGCAAGATGTATGAGATTTTGCCAGTAACTTCTCCCAGTACATAGCAGTATTTATTATTGCAATAATAAATGAGTGAATTATGGAAATTATCATGTTACAAATAGCAGTGGCTCTGTTATGCATGCCACACGGTTTGGGGTTTGTTTTTTTATCGTGTTTTTCTGAAGATTTCTTACCTAGTTTGAAAATTACTGTTTAAGATGACTAAAAATGAAACTAGAAAATTAAAATTATTTTTCCAGTTTACTCTCTGTGCTTTCTCCTCCTCAAATAACGATAACCTTTTCTTTAAAGAAGCCAGCAGGTAGCCAACGATCTCAGAGCCAAGTTGAGATTCTGTCCCACTGAGTCCTAAATCCAACTCACCATTAGGTTGTCCTGCCTTTTTAAGCTATTCCTCTTTCCACTGTTGGGTTTCAATGCTTTGAGGTAAGTTGAGTTGTGGAGTGTTGAGTGCATGAGAAGCAAACTGGGCTCTTGTAATTAAGATTAAATCAGTGTTATGTTCTTGGCTATGTTTGGATGCCACACATATCTGTGACAACCCCAACAGAGCCCCACAATATCAGGGTGAAAAACTCTCTCCACCCGCCTTCGGAAAAACCAGATTCACAAGCAGGTTTTCCCCAAATGGCACTATATCCTACCTTTCTGGATGCCAACGCTTGTGGCCGCCATCTTGAATCTGGTCATTGCACGTGCGAAGGGCCCGGAAAAGGCAGCGACGCATTTGCATTGGTGACAACTGCACACCTCCAGGTATTTTGCACCGTCAAAATACCTGGAGATACAGATCACAGTATTGCACAAGGAAAACACCAGCCCCATGCTGTTTAGGCACCAATTATTTCAGAGGGTCATTACTCCGGAATATTGCTTCCAAGCACAGTTTTGGGGCAGCCTCTGGAGGCAGCCTGGATCCATTGTAGATTCGTAGACGGCGGCTTAGTCAGGAGGGCTGGAGCAGAGAAAAGTCATGTTTGATTAACTGGCAGAGGAAGTGGTTGCGAAAAGGAAACGCCTTTCAAGGGAGGACATTTAGTTTTCGCCTGAAAAAAGGCCTTGCTGAACTGGGGAAGTCAAATTCATTGTCGCTCGTTTCATTGTTCATTTCATTTCCATTTCATTTGTACACCGCCTTTCCAAAAGGAAATTTGCCCAGGGAGGTTTACAGGTTTACAACAAAGAGAAAATCCACAGAGGAAAACAATAATCAAAACATGATAATAAAAATATATCATAGAACTTGCACATCATTGCAAAATAAGCCAAACGCACACACACAAATTGAGGCAGCTGAGGCCAAGTGGAGTCCAGAGCAGCTGACCAAAGGCCCCTGTGCCACAAAGGATCGCCTCCTTCAAGATGACTGTGCCCAGCCAGGCTGGAGAGTCACCCAGGGGGCAGGGTGGTCTAGGCTGCCACCACTAGACCACCCCCAGGAGAGATGGCAAAGTTCTCCTCGTTGGGCAGGGCTTCTGGCGACCGAAAGCCATAATCATCTGTCCTTTATGGTCTCTGGTGAAGCTGAGACCAGGAGGAGTCCAGAGCAGATGACCAAAGGCCCCAGTCCCACAAAGAATCACCTCCTCCAAGATGTTCCTGCCCAGCCAGGCTGGAGAGTCATCCAGAGTGGTCTAGGCTGCCATCACTAGACCACCCGCAGGAGAGATGGGCAATCATCATCATCATCATCAGAGTGTCTTAATAGTTTCAAAAAGCATAACAAATAAACAGATAAACACAACAAAAGTGCCCAGTGTTCCATGAAGGCCGTAGCCCTTGGAGACCCTCCTGATGAAGTCATCCGAGTATTAATTGCTGAATTACAGCCTTACATGGTCTGGAGAAGAAAGGGATCATCTGGTGCCTGCAAGAGGTTGAGTTGGTGCCACCACATGAGCTTCCTTGGGGAAGAGAATTCCCCAGTCAGAGCCACCACTGAAAAGGCCCTGTGCCTTGCTTCAGCGGAAGACACATAAAGTATAGAAGGGCCTTAGATTTCCAACATCAGCCTGAAACTTCATCAGCCTGAAACTTCTTCAGATCTTCTGGACTGCGGCATCTCCACCAGCCCCAGCCAACATGGCGAGGGGTGACCAGGGTTAGGGGAATGGCCTTAAAATACATTGGTATTTAGGGTGTGCACAAATGCAGTTTTGGAATTGAATACCTGGAAATTTGGTTCAATTAAAATCCTTAAAATTTGTATGTGAATGTCCAGATAATTCGAACAAATAGATCCAAAATTTGACATTTGGGTGGATTCAATCGAATTTTGAATACCTTTGAATATTCGTGAATACCCCTAATGAGTATAACCACAGTGAATCATGGTTTTAACTGTGTTTTCTTCACAGCAGAGCAGAACAAGGAAGAAGTTGAATAATCGCACGCACACCTGGTGTGTGCTTTTCAGGGGTGGAAGTTAGTTATCCACACGCATTAGCAAATTACACAGATTAGTGGTTTAAAGTCAATGGCTCCTGGAATTTCCAGAGCTTAAAATATGTTTTTAAGGCAGAGATTCGCTTGATTGAAGAAATGTAATTGTATTAAAGAACTAGATAAGCTTATTTTAGGTCTTTTTGGGGGGTGGGGGATCTATCAGGGATAATTTGTGATTCTCTTCTCTGACAACTAACTTTTTATTCTGGTTAACAGCCTACAGGCTACAATCATCAATCATCATTATCCTAGATCCCAAAATAACTTTTCCTTTGCTGCAAAAAAAGTAATTATAGGGTTTTATTTTATTTTTAGCCCATCCTTTACCTAGAGATCTCAGAGCGAGTCGCATCAATGTTGAAATCTCAGTTAAAGCAATGGTTTTTAAAAAAAGTTAAACCCCAAACCCTAACCCACCCACAAGACTGTAGAATTACATATGGAGGGAGTTTAAATCTCAAAGGCCCAGATGAAGCGATTTGTATAAATCAGGTGCTGGAAAGTGTATAAAGTTGGCCTCTGGCATACTGGACTTGTCCAGGCGGCTGTTCCAAAGGCTGGGGCCACCACAAAGAAGATCCTCTGTGTAGATTGTTATAGATTCTGTTAGTCACAGGAACATAAGAGGAGCCCTACTGAATCAGGCCGCAGCCCATCTATACCAGCATCCTGTCTCCCACAGAACACGTGACCTTGGGCTAGTCACAGCTCTCTTCTGAGCTCTCACAGCCCCACCTACCTCACAAGGTATAATGTTGTGGGGAGAAGAACAGAGGGTTTGTCAGCCGCTTTTCTCGCTTAAATTTGTGAGAAAAGCAGGGTAGAAAAGCCAACTCTTCTTCTTCTTCTGTTTTTCATCCAGCTTTGTTCTTTTTCCATGTTCCAGTCCATAACTTCTTCTCTGTGTTCCAGTTGGGTCCACCCATCAAAAACCCCAGGGGAACCCCTGACTTTCAGGATCATAAACCTTGCTTTTAAGGAGCCACACTTGGGCCAGAAAGACAGAAGAAAAATAAGTATCGAAGCCTCCAGATTCTAGGGCAGGTCAGCATCTGAGCACCAAGCGGAAGAAGCCTTAAACCTGGATAAAGCATATCTTTAAGTGGCATTAGAAGGAAATCTGAAGCTTGCCTTTTATTTACCAAGGCAAGGAGACGCGACAACAATTCTTCCTCTTTACCTTTGGCTATGGCCGCAACTGCCAAAAAGTCTTCCTACATCGGGACCAGAGATCGGAGGACAAGGGAAAAAAAATAAAGGCAAGGGGATGGATCAGACATATCCTTAAGCATATCATAATTCAAGGAAGTTACTCTGTTGAACGCTGTCTTCTTCCACTATGCTGAAAGGTGCATAATGCCAGCTGTCATCTTTCCTTTCCAGGCTGAGAATTTAATTCTTCCATGTTTTCCAACATCAGGACAGCTTCCTCTAAAACACCGTCTGGATCGGCCAGTTCAATCTGAAATGAAAGACAAAGGAAGGGAGGAGGGTTAATTCAACAGCCACACTGGGGTCCAGCCCCTCTGGGTGGGAACTGGCCCTCAAAGATGGGAGTTCCGCACCACCCATGACCACTACATGATGTATATATGACTAGGAATGCGCATGAACATTTCTATTCATTCAAATAGATCCCCTTCAAAGGTGGCAGGATTCGTATTCCATATGAATGTTTAATTCCATACAAATCCCATTCCGCACTCCTCCACAAAGCCAGCTGGGTGGCCTTGGGCTGGCCACAACTCTCCTTCTGAGCTCTCACAGCCCCACGTCCCTCACAGAGGGTCTGGGTTGGGGAGAAGAACAGAAGGTTTGTCAGCAGCTTTGAGTCCCCTTAAATGGGCGAGAAAAGTCCGGTAGAAAAGCCAACTCTTCTCCTGTCTACAGAAAAATGGGTGTTAGGGGAGCCACGAATACCCACATCATCAGTATATATCAGTGGTGGTCCAGGCTGTCACCACAATGGTGGTGAGGCAGAGATGTAGCTGCTGACCCAGCTGAAGGCAGCCATTGGCCCTCCCGGTGGTCACTTGGGCCTCCATTGCCAATGAGGATGGCAGAAGAGAGCCCACCTGTCTAGAGTCCCATTTAGAAAAGGCCAATTCCCTACTTGTGCCCAGCGTCTCCCATCTTCTCAGGGTTGAGCCTCAGTTCATTGGCCTCATCCAACCCACCACTTCATCCAGGAAGTGCAGATCTGTGGCCTGTGACCGCCAGCAGGATCCCACTTTGGGGGCAAACGGGAGTTTAGCAAAACTCGGCGTTTTTGGATAACATCTTGGCACGAAACAAGGACTGGCGCTTGTTCGTGTAAACAAGCCCTTGTAAGGCAAACAGGCTGGATTACATTTTTCTAGCTGCCCTTGATTGCTTGTCAGCAATTAAGTGCAAATTTCTCTCCCCCCCCCTTTCTTTATTTCCCCCAATTAAGGTTTATTTATTATTTATCCCAGTGTCCTCCAGGACTGCAGTCAATTACAGGCTCAGAAAGAGAGACGCAAGCCAAGGGCGCTCGGACTGCCAGGAGGACTGGAGGAGAAAGACGTAAACGGGACGAGAGAAGGGAAGGAAGCAGAAACGGAGCTTGGGAGCATCCAAGCCGCTTGAAGGCCAACTTGGACGGCAGCAGTTCCCAAAGCTGAGCAAAGGGACGGAGAAAACGCACAGTTTGTGGCAAAAGTGGAGTGCTGGAGAAGTAGGAACCATGAGAAATCTTGAGCCTAAAGTCAGGGCATCGCCACAAAACGACCCTTGAGGAAGCCTGGCGCTCTCCAAAGGAACCAGACCGTCAAGATGGATCCATCCGGGGCATCTGGTTGGATCCTGAGCTTGGTGGTGGTTTCTTCTTGCACACACTCTCAACTTAGGCTGTGGTCACACCTTCACCGGTATCCTTCCTCAGGCCGTCCACGGACCACCAACGTTCACACCTTTTTGGTCCTCTTTTTTATTTGTGGATTTTCCTCCCTTCAGTTGTACTTTCCTGAGTCCTGATTTTTACAGATCTCAAGCTGTTGTTGTAGAAGAGGGAGGAGGAGGCTTTTCTACCCTGTTTTTCTCACCCATTCAAAGCAGCTGACAAACCTTCTGTTCTGCTCCCACAACAGACATCCTGTGAGGTAGGAGGGGCTGTGAGAGCTCAGAAAAGAGCTGTGACTAGCCCAAGGTCACCCAGCTGGCTTCATGGGGGAGGGCAGAATCAAAACCAGCATTCCCAGGTAAGAGTCTGGCTCCCTAACCGCTAGACCAAACTGACAATCAGGAAGGATCATCAAGTATCGGGTGTGACCAGTTTTAGTGCATTTTGAGTCCGGCTTCTGAATAAGACGGACCATTCAGCAAGGTGTGACCATGGCCACAGATATTCTTGCACTGTGACTTAAAAGTCACCAGGTGAGACCCCGTTAACACGGTTTTTCCTATTCTAGGAAGACCCAGTTCTCAACACGTGTTTTCCCAGAATAGTGCGGAAACCTTCCAGTCTGTAAACTCAGCAGTGTGATCCTTGCTGAATGAAATGGCCCCCTGCACATGCGCACAGCCAAAACGGACACAAAATGGCCACGGCGCATGCGCAGGGGGGTCGGAGTGCAGATTCTGTGCCGATGAACTTCCCGGATGTGCGTGTGCCGACAACGTGGGAGAAAGACGGCTTCCGCCCCAGCGACTTCAGAGTATTGCTAAAAAGTGAGGTTTTTTTGGAAATGTCACGGGGGAAGCCAACATGGATTGAGAACCGCATCCGTTACCTTTGGGATTGGATACTGGGTTGGCATAGGAGCCTCGTCGCGCCCAAAGTCGATCATCTTTCCACACTTTGGAATATCTTCCACCCAGTAGCCTTCATAGAGCTGCCCTGTGTCCATGTAGATAAATTTCCCCGGCCCGTTCTTCTTCCCGTTCTTCCAGGACCCTTCGTAGCGGTTTTCATTTTCTGCATTCAACACAATTTTGTTTTAAAGCCATACGCAGGAAAAACGACAACCCTACCTTGCCTTCTTCCTAGATTAAGGAGGAAGGCCTTCTAGAAGACCGGATGCCCCTTCGGAATACACCTTTAGCCCTTAATCCCAATTGCTTCCTTCCACAACTCCAAGAGGGGAAGCCGGTGTAGCCAAGATTCGTGTACTTACTCAAGCGGTACATCCCTTGTCCGCTCGGCTTATCCTCGGACCACTGCCCTTCAAAGATGGAGCCGTCCTTGTAGTACATCCGCCCCCAGCCTTCTCTTTTGCCCATGCTCCATTCTCCTTCGTAATATTCCACATCGGAGTAAAACTTAATCCCGTAACCCTGAGAAAGGACGATGAACAGTGATGGCTTTAGGATGGGAAGGGCCGGCCTGCAGATGTAGCCATAGATTATGCAACTGAAACAATTTTAAAACAATACTTTATGCGTAAGATATACAGGACTAGAGCAGTACTACTTCTGTGAAGAGCCAGGATGGGTCATGTCCAGTTAAAATTCAGAGAATCAAACACAGACACCCTCAGCTCAGGATCAGACATTGCTAACCACTTCAGTGTGTCTTTTCTACCCCACTTTTCTCACCCATTTGCGGGGACTCAAGGCTGCTGACAAACCTTCGGTTCTTCTCCCCACAAGAGACACCCTGGGAGACAGGAGGGGCTGTGAATGCTGAGAAAGGGAGCTGTGACCAGCTCAAGGCCACCCAGCTGGCTTCACAGAGGAGTGCAGAATCAAACCCGGTATTTCCAGATAAGAGTCTGGCTCCCTGACCACTAGACCAAACTGGCACACTGGAGTGTCATTTCTGCCATGCGTTTCCTTTGGAGGCTCTAAGGAGGCACTTGGTCTTCCAAACTGAGGTCTCCCAGTCCCTAATTTGTCATGCTGCCCACAAGAACGTCCTGGTCCTTATCCCATACCTTGAACATTAAATACTCCATAGCTTAAAAAGGAAGAATGACTGAGCGTAATTCATTGCCTCCTGGAGCAAACAGGGAACTAGATATTGAAGGTCATCACAGGCCAGTCAACTTATTTATTTATTTATTTATTTGTATTTCTATCCCGCCCAATACCCGAAGGTCTCAGGGCGGGTTACAATATTATATTAACCTTAGACAGGTCCCTGCCCTCAGGCTTACAGTCTAAAGAGACAAGATACAAAAGGAAAATGGTGTGGGAGGGAAGAGGGGTGCTCTGGCGGTACTTATGGGCGGTACTTATGGGCCGGTAAAGATGGCAGGAGATCAGGACAGACAAAGACACGGGTGAAGCAACGGATGCTCTCAAAGTGAACGTTGCCTCTCCTTTGGACCAGGTTTGTACAAGCAACATCACAAGTACAGATGTGCAGAAATATCCAAAATATTCATTATTCATGTACAGATCAAATGTCCGGACATTCGGATTATTTGCATTGAATGTCCAGACGTTCGTTAATCGGATACTTTTGAAGATTCGATTACTTACGAACTGAATTCGGAAATTGCATCCCTGCCCACGGCTAGGGAAGAGTGACAAAAATCTCAAGGAATTCTTGAGCAAAGTCACTGCCGGCCGGATCCCCAAATCCCGCTGCAGCAAAATGGCCTCCTGCTCCTTGCAGTGTCCGAAATGCAAACTTTGGCCAGCGGTTCCGGGCGCAGAAAGGACTTACCCACATTTTGTCATTCTTCCACCAGCCCGCGTAAACTTTCTTGTAGTCCTTTGTGACTGGGTCGGGAAGGCTGTAAGTCCCGTATCCGTCCCGTTTCCCGAATTTCCAGTCGCCGCTGTAAATGGCGCCGGTCTTCTTCCATATCTGTGTCCCTTTGCCTGGCAGAGAATCATCATAACGCAAGAATGAGACCAGGGCAGGCTTTCCCCTTCGTCGTGGTGGAATGGTGCCTGCTTTGTGCTCAAGACCTAAGACAATGGCTTGCCTCCTTTTCCACCCGTGGGTGGCCATGCGGGCAGCCCAGGGTATCCATTTTTTGGCACTCAGTTGGTTTGGCAGCCACATCCCTCTCTGTTAAGGATATGCACAAGTTCTCCCCTTCCATTGAAGTGAATGGGACAGAACACATTCCTGCAAATGGAGCCATTTCAGAGGCGTTAAGCTCTGAATTCGCTTTGAATCCCTGTTGCCCCCAGATCCGCTCCAAATGTAGCAGAGCTTCAAACGAAGGCCCGAAGGCTTTTCCTTCGCATGCAAAGACCAAAGCAAGCCAGTTTGGTTTTGTGGTTATAGTGCTGGACTCATATCTCGTAGTCACCAGGTGGGATTCCACCCTCCTCCACAAAGCCAGCTGGGTGACCTTGGGTGAGCCACAGCTCTCTTCTGAGCTCTCACGGCCCCACCTACCTCACAGGGTGTCTGCTGTGGGGAGAAGAACAGAAAATTTGTCAGCAGCCTTGAGTCCCCTTAAATGGGTGAGTAAAGTGGGGTAGAAAAGCTCTTCTTTGGAGATTGCCAATGTTTTACTCAAATGCAGTATCTCAAACACTTGCACTCTGTACAAATTGCGAAGGTGGGGACCGTTTTCCACCCACCCCTACTCCCTGCTCTTCTTACCGTGCTTTATGTTGTCCAGCCATTCCCCTATGTAGCGGTCTCCGTTAACGGCATAGACGGTATGCCTTAACCCGTTTTTCTGGGCCTTCCTATCCCACTCGTACCAAAGAGGTTCAACTGTCCTGGGATACTTCACAATTGGCATATTTTTGCTGTCTGGAAGGCAGATATTAAAAATGCATTAAAATATACACTGGTCATCTGAAGGGCAATTGCAGCCCTATTTACATAAGAGGAGCCCTGCTGGATCCGGCCACAGCCCATCTAGTCTCTAAGAACCTCAGAGGAGCCCTGCTGGGTCAGGCCACAGCCCATCTAGTCCATAAGAACCTAAGAGGAGCTCTGCTGCATCATGCCACGGCCCACCTAGTCCCTAAGAACCTCAGAGGAGCCCTGCTGGATCAGGCCACAGCCCATCTAGTCCATAAGAACCTAAGAGGAGACCTGTTGGATCAGACCACAGCCCACCTAGTCCATAAGAACCTAAGAGGAGACCTGATGCATCATGCCACGGCCCACCTAGTCCCTAAGAACCTCAGAGGAGCCCTGATGGATCAGGCCACAGCCCACCTAGTCCCTAAGAACCTCAGAGGAGACCTGTTGGATCAGACCACAGCCCACCTAGTCCATAAGAACCTTAGAAAAACCCTGCTGGATCCGGCCACAGCCCATCTAGTCCAGCATCCTGTCTCACAAAGTGTCCCACCAGTGCTTCTGGGCATCTCAAGCAGACAAGAAGGGCAAAACCTTCACCTGCTCTCCACTCCTTGCAAAATGCCTTGAGAGGCAACCTGCCTGTCTCCCCAGCCTGGAGGATGTACTTAGGCATCCATTCTAGTAGCCATTGATACATCTGTTATCCATGAATTTGCCTAAACCTTCCTTAAAGCCATGCAGGCTGGTTGCTACTACCACCTCCTCCTGCAGCAGATTCCATAGACCGATGGCCCTCTGGGTGGAGAAATCCTTCCCCTTGTGTGATCCGACTCTCCTACCCCATCAGCTTCATAGATGCCCCCCCCCCCCATTCCAGTGTTGTGGGATAGAGAACGGAAATTTCCTCTCTCCAGCTTTTCTATTTTATGCAGGGTTTTCCTCAGAGCCTTTTTCCTTAGCAAGTCACATGTTTGTTTTTTTTACCTACAGATGATCTAGGGTTTGAATAAGTTAAAATATGAAGCAAAACAATCAGCAGTCCTTAAGGGGTAAGAATGGAAAAAAAAGCCCCAATAAATTATTTCACAGCAACCTAATAAAATAATAAAGTATTCCACAGCAGCCAGCAATTGTTTAAAAATGAAGGATTTTAAGATAATTCAAGCAATCAGATTCCCACCTAAACCAGCTTGGGTATTCAAAGGATCGTACAGGGTATCATTTCTTCTGTCCCTTCCCCACCCCTCCAATTACAAAATTACCTTAATAACTTTCCTTATGGCTGGATAAATAGATCAGAATATAGATGGATGTCTTTTCTGCATCGGTCCACCCCTTGTTCCATACGGGAACCTGCCCCTGGTTTCTTGAAATGTCTGTCAACTGAGCTGATCTTTCAACATGGGATGAAGTCATGATGGCATCACAGATCACATCTACCTGTCCTTATTGTGAGACACCATCGCCCAGGTGATGATAACCTGGGATTGGGGGATCCCTCCCAGCCCTGCTCTTCCAGATCTCCCACCAAGACTGTACTGGTTGTTGCCTTGTGTTATGATATATAATATACAACCTGACTTCTCACTCTTTGAGTTTCCGTTTCTGTCTTTGGTTGTGTTCACACTTAAGGTTTAATCCAGCCTCAGTCCGCTTTCAGGGTGAGAGAATGCATCAGCAAAGTGACAAGGGCTGTGTTCACACTTAAGGTTTAATCCAGCCTCAGTCCGCTTTCAGGGTGAGAGAATGCATCAGCAAAGTGACAACTTGTTTTCTTTCAGTGTTAAATAATAACTCAGAAAATTCACCTTCAGGGATAGATAATGCGGAAAGAAAATTACGGGTCACTTTGCTGATGTTTTCTCTCACTCTGAAGGTGGACTGAAGCTGGATTAAACCTTAGGTGTGACCACAGCCTTTGTTAAATGCCCAGAAACAGTATAGGGCAGGATTTAGATTGCTTAATACATAAATTAAAAAAATATATTTTTGGACCACTCAAAATCATCTTGTGGCAGGGAGTTCCAACGATTAGGTGGGCATCGTAGTGGCCATTGATTAGGGGTCTTTATTGCTGAGTCCAAAAAGGAGCTTTTCCTTGACCTGATCTATTCTGCATAACAACAACAACAGCAACGGAATTGCTGGTTAATGTTGCCAAAGGAGACGGGGTCAGGTAACCCGATTAGCCATGAGCCACCCTCTTCGCCATCTTGATGTATCTCCAACACTCACCCATGGTTGATTGAATTCAGCATCCAGAGTAGGTAGACCTTGCATGACCCACGGAGGGAAGATGTTGCTGCTGAAAACATGTTGAATGGACAAATCAAAAACGCTGCTCAGCTGTGACGTTACCTTTAGATTTCATTGGGCATTTCTGTATATATTTAGAAATCGGCGGTTGTCCTCCAGTCGGAGAGACCAGAACACCAAGTGTCATGCGCCGCCATGGCTCTCACCAGGGATAACCTTAGAGACATGGCCCCTTTCAGCCAAATCCCGCCATAGACCGACGACCCTCTGGGTGAAGAAATGCCTTCACCTGTACAGACCTGCCCGGGTACTGAGATCTCAAGGAGAAGATCTTCCTTTTAATCTAATTCTCAGAGACTGTAAGAGACAGGGAGACGCAAGAGGGCCTTTTCAGTGGTGGCCCCAGCCTTTGGAAACAGCCTCACCAGGCGCCTACATTATGGGGCTTTCCCTGCCTGGTTAAAACATTCCTCATCACCCAGGACGGCTCAGTTTTAGCAATGCTTTAAATGAATAAATGCTGCTCTGCTGCAGGTATCCCTCTCGGTTTGGCTAGCGGAGCAAATTGCGGGGGCTGCCTTTGCCTTTAAAGCCCCCTCAGCAATGGCACCTGGCATGCGCCCAGGGGAAGCAAAAGGTGGCATCCTGCTCGCCAGGTGGAGACTCACCTTGATTCCGAGACAGCAGCCCAGAGAGAGGGAGGGAGGGAGAGGGAGCGCTCCCTGGGAATGCAGCCGAGAGGATCTTGCTCTGGGTGGAGATGGACGGCCAGTCTCAAACTTTGCTGCGACTGAAGTAGCCATAGCAACCCTGGCGAGGCCCCGGGCTCTGCTGACATGGCCGGCCCAGAGGCCAGCGTGGAGGCTGCCCTCCGGAGGCTGCCGTCAAAATCTGCACGCTGCCCTTGGCGGCAACGGCTTCAGCAGGCAGGAAACCGAGCCCGTTTGGCCGAGTGGTTAGGGAGTCGGACTCTTATCTGGGAGTAGCGGGTTTGATTCTGCTGGGTGGCCTTGGGCAAGTCACAGCTCTCTTCTGAGCTCTCACAGACCCTCCTACCACACAGGGTGTTCTGTTGTGGGGAGAAGAACAGAAGGTTTGTCAGCTGCCTTGAGTCCCCTTAAATGGGTGAGAAAAGCAGGGTAGAAAAGGCAACTCTTCTCCCACCATGAAGCCAGCTGGGTGACCTTGGGCAAGTCACAGCTCTCTTCTGAGCTCTCACAGTCCCACCGACCTCACTGGGTATCTGTTGTGGGGAGAGAAGAAGAGAAGGTTTGTCAGCTGCCTTGAGTCCTCTTAAATGGGTGAGAAAAGCAGGGTAGAAAAGGCAACTCTTCTCCCACCATGAAGCCAGCTGGGTGACCTTGGGCTGGTCACAGCTCTCTTTCTGAGCTCTCACAGACCCTCCTACCTCATAGGGTGTTCTGTTGTGGGGAGAAGAACAGAAGCTTTGTCAGCCGCTTTGAGTCCCCTTAAAAGGGTGAGAAAAGCGGGGCAGAAAAGCCAACTCTTCTTCTGCCTCTACTTTCAGGGCGCCCAAGGGCAGGTGCAAACCAGCTGGTGCTTGGTCCTGAGGATCCCGGTGGGTCCTTGGCGCTTGCAATCCGGCGCTAACCCGGCTTGGACCTTTGGGGTCCCATACATAAAGCAGGAGCCCGAAATCGCTGCCCTGGTGATTTTCACCGCTGCAGCTGGGAAGGCAGATGCATTGCAGCAGTTGATCTCGGGAGCTTCCTCCAGCAGAGAACCCTTTGCAGGCACCTTTGCAGTCTTTGGGCAATAGCGCCACCTGGCGGCCGCTCAGATCTTCTGCCGTCGCTATGCGCCCCGCTTTCTTCCACCTGAAATTCTCTGCAGCCGCACACCGACCGTATACTCCTCTTGGGGGTTGGGGTGGGGGAGCCTGACGTCATCTCCTTGCCGGCGTGCTGGGAATCCTGGGAGCTGTAGTTCGTGCCGGGAACTACTGCTGCTGCTGCTGCTGCGCTGAATTATTGAGCAGCAGAGCCTAGTTGACAAGCAGCCCGCTATTAAGGGGAAATCAGCCATTCCTCTTACAGACGGGGTGGGGGTGGGGGTGTCTCTGTCCAGGTGGGATTCAAAGCACCTCCCCCCCCCGCCATCCTGGTCTTTCGGAGCAGCGGCACACCAGGGGTTAACAGCGCGGGTGGGCGGGGCTTGCAGTGGGCGGGGCGGGGCTAAGCCCAGGGAACCCAAGCCAGCCTTGCATGCGTTTCCCACCGCCGCCACCCAAGGCGAGAGGCAATAAATGGAGCGTCCAGCAGGGGGCGCGCTCGCGCTCGCCCTTCGCGTCTCCTCCTTTCCCTTTTTTTTTTTCCTTCCCCCTTTTTCGCAGAATTAAAATTCCCTCCCTGGCGTGATTTGCACGCTGATCATCCTACGCGCAGGGCGGGAGGAAGGAGGAGGAGGAGGAGGAGGAGGAGGGGGAAAGGTGCATTGGGGCAGGCCGGCAAAGGAGGCAGGCAGGCAGGCAGGCGGGGGGCCGGATCCTCCTTTCCTCCCCCCAAAAAGCACCCAGATTGCCTGCAGCTGCCTTTGCAAGGCGCTCTTTGCCCGTGCAATGAATTAGAGGGTTCTTTTGGGCTTGTTGTTCTGTGCGCGCGTGGTTTGCCTTGCTTTGTTCCTCCTGCGGGGCGAAATTCGCTCCCCAGGGCCAGCAGAGGCTTTGGGGGGTGGGGTGGACACGTCTTTGGGGTGGTGGTGGTGGGGTCAGGTGACGTCACGTGCGCACGTGGGCCCGGGACTGGGAGAGCCTCGCCTCGATCGCGCTATTTCCCCGGCTCTGCCTTCGCGGGGAGGCGGCAGCAGGCGCAGGAGCAGGATCCGCGGCAGGCGGGCCGGTTCCTGGCCGCAGCGCCATGGGGCCGCCCTTGCTCAAGTGCCGGGAGGACTGGCAGGAGCTGGAGGCGGAGTTCCAGCAGCTGCAGGTAAGGGAGCGAGCCCGGGGGGGCGGGGGGCACCAGCATCATCATCATCTTCTTCATCGTCATCCTCACCTGGGGTCCGTGATCCGGACAGCAGCAGCAGCCCGGGACCCCCTGCGATGGCCGCTGCTGGGGCTTCCCTTCGCTGCCCCCTTGCCCGGGCGCCGGTGGGCGAGCAGCGGCTGCGGGGAACCCGAGGGCGCCTGGCCAGGACAGGACGGGGGTCTCGCTCTCCCCTCGGGGGGCTTTGCTTGCCTGATGCTGTTGCTGCTGTAGTTACCCCCCACACACACACACACTTCCTCCACCTTGCCCAGGTGGGCGCCTGTCTACCTGCCAGGGGCTGCAAAGAGGAGGCAGCAGGCCGGGGAAAGATGGTCGTTGCAAATCCCCCCCCCCCCGCTGCTCCCGCTAGCCCAGGCCCGAAGTGACCCCGCGGCCGCCAGGCCTCTTCCCTCGGTATGCGCGAATGCCTGGGACAGCTGAAGGCTCCGGTTCCAGGCGGCCCCTGGGACTCTGCAGGGAGAGCTGGCGGAGCAGCCGGTTAAGGGCCAGGAGGGGCCCCTGTGCCCGCAGCCCGTGGCCCTTCTCTCTGCCTGCCTGCCTGCCTGCTGGGCGTTGCACCCTCGCTGGCACCCGTAGCAGGGCAGGGGCCCTGGCAGAGGAGAGGAAGCGAGGCCCCTGCCTTTTTTTGGAGGGGGGAAGAATTGGAAAGGGGGCTATTTTCCCGAATTTAAAAGGGAATCTGTAATGATTGCCAGGAGGGCGAACTGCCTGGAGACCGGCGTGTCCTGGGCCGGCAATGGAAAACCACTCCTGTATCCCTGCCAAGAAAACTGCCCAGTGTATAGAGGTGCCCGTGGGCTCTTGGAAAGGCTGTAGGGCTGAGTGGCAGAGGAAAGTGGACTGTGGCCGGTTCGATCCCCGGCTTCTCCCCAGAAGTAGGCAATGGCAAACCACTCCTGTATCCCTGCCAAGAAAACTGCCTGGTGTATAGAGGTGCCCGTTGGCTCTGGGAGGGGCTGTAGGGCTGAGTGGCAGAGCAAAACTGCCTGGGAAGCGGAGGGTGGCCAGTTCGATCCCCGGCTTCTCCTAAGAAGCAGGCAATGGCAAACCACTCCTGTATCCCTGCCGAGAAAACTGCACAGGGGTCCCATGGAGATGCCTGTGCAGTCAACCAGGTGTGGGCCATGACCCTGGGGGGGGGGGGTACCCAGCAACATAAACCTTGCCAGGAGTTGTGTGGGTTTTAACTTTGTTCTGATTTTTTTGAGGAGGTGAGAAGTAACGTGGAGGCTACAACGGCATTCTGTGGATACGCTAATGATCTGGAACAGGGCAGGCTGAGCTGCGTTGTAAACGCCAGCCCCCATCATTCCTTGCCTTTGGCCAGAGTGACCGAGGCTCGTGGGGGTGCGGGTTCAGGAGCATTTGGAAAGCCCCCGCTTTGTTAAAACAGAACTGCTCTTTTGCTGGGGCTTCAAAAGAGAACCCTTTGCTCCCCTGTCCAGTCTTTTCTTTGGGGATCGGAGGGCAAATTTCATACCACATGGCTAATTTTTGCTTCTGACTCTTTGCTCTGTCCCAAGCTGCTACTATTATTATTAGTAGTAGTAGTAGAAGTAGTAGTAGAGGAAAAAGTTGGCTTTTCTACCCTGCTTTTCTCACCAATTTAAGGGAACTCAAAGCAGCTGACAAAGCTTCTGTTCTTCTCCCCGCAACAGAACACCCTGTGAGGTAGGTGGGGCCATGAGAGCTCAGAAGAGCCCCCCGTGGCCTTCTCCCCGTGGCCTGGAAGGGCAGCTCCGTGGCCTTCTCTTGGCCAGAGACGTCGGTCGTTTGCGAGTGCCGTCCTCTGGGGAAATGTGTGCAAGTGGACCTCCGTGACCTTCAGTTTTCCAAGCAGCTGCCCTTCCAGGGCTGCTGGATTTTTTATTTTGGAAAGAAAGCAAGGGGCATTCTTATGTGGATAGCATTTCAGGACGCCGGTATCGTGACCTAGCAAAGGACAGATTGATGATACAGCAGCCCTGACAGACGGACACGCCTTTGGCTTGGAAGAAGCGCAGAGGTCAGGCGGGCATATCTAAGGCACGTGGAGCACTCTAAACAAACCCCTACGCCCCCCTGCCACGTTGCTTGGGCAAAATAGGAAATATATGGCCTCCACCACGGCTCAGGGGCCAGATAAATGTTGAACTAGCACTCCTCCATCCACCTCTTTGCTCAGCCACAAGAGCAAAGGAGAACCACGCACGTGGCTTGGGTTATTCAGAGGAAAGGCAAGATAGAAATGCCAGAAGGAGGAGCTCAGACCCCCTGCTTTTACAGCCCCTGCTCCCAATAAAATTCCAGGCTGTCCCTGTGTAGGCCCAAACCGTTTTGGGGGATCCAAAACAGAAATGAACCTTCTTAAAAGGTTGCAACGCAGGACAGACACCCAAAGAGCCAACCTGCTTCTGCAGAACTCTGATACACCCTCAAGCTAGGAGTCCAGCCCTTGGAGTCTCTGAAATCGAGAGGTCTGCCTCCCCCCCCCAAACCAAAGCGTGTCCCACCTCTGGTCCAGGTGTCTCTGAAATAACCCAGAAGACACGCACCCACCCACTGGGACATGGCACGAGCTCCACGGACTTCTACCAGGTCACGGAGGCTGAAAGAATTAAGAGCTGGTTGCTTAATAAAAGACGAATTAAACATTAACCTAACCCCTTCCCCTCTGGCTTCTGCAAGCCCAGCACTTTGGCCTGTTTCTCCTTTCACGCACACAAAAGGAAAGTTTGGCGGGTCAGTATCAGGCAAGGGGGCACGTTCAAGCCCCCTCTCTGGCTCGTGACCTGGGCTGCCTCCAGACGGAGGCCGGAAGTAGCAATGGGAACTAATAATATTGGGGTATCGCTCCCTTTCCATCGTCGCTTCTTGCCTAGACAAGTCTCTGTGCGCTTTTGTGACGTGCAATCCAGGCAGTGGCACGCCATGTGTGGTCGTCAGTTTCAGTCTGGCCAAAGGTTCCGTAATCGGCCGGAACCAGCCCCGGCACCTGATGACCGCAACGGTGTGGGGCAGAGGTCTGAAAGAGCCC
Source organism: Aspidoscelis tigris stejnegeri (assembly GCA_023333525.1). Classification (NCBI taxonomy): domain Eukaryota; kingdom Metazoa; phylum Chordata; class Lepidosauria; order Squamata; family Teiidae; genus Aspidoscelis; species Aspidoscelis tigris. The sequence goes on from JALMGA010000020.1 coordinate 9,243,608, forward strand.
CCCGGTGCGGCGGAGATGGTGATGGGCTCTCTTTCTCCAGCGGTTTTCTTGCGTCGGTGTTAAAAACAAGAATCAAGAATCGCTCGGCCGTCTTGCTGTGTGTTGGTTCCCAGGAATGTTGCATGACCTGGAACATAGTTTTCCCCTGGTGTTGCATTTTAAAAACCAGCTGCACGGAAGGAACAGATGGGGAACGCAGGAGAGGATTAGGGGCTTTAGAATGGAGGCAGAGATGTTGGCCATATAAATGGACAAAGCTGCTTAGGGTATGTAAAGAGTGACTTTAGGAAGGGTTATCTTTTTGGTGCAAGGACACAGTTGTCCTTTTGGATGATACTTCTGAATGCATAGAGGGGATTTTTGGTTCTCTGTCTCCCTCCAACACCCTCCATTGCATAGCACGGCTGCTCCATTCAGGGAAACCATAGCCTTGTATAAGATGTGCTAGGGAGTCCACGATCCCGTCTGGTTGTTCTAACTGCTGGCTTCACGTTGCTGGCAATTGCTTTGATGGTGGTATTTTGCAGAGAGCACTTTCACATTATACTAGAAGTGTCACGTTTTTTGTGAACTGCGTAAAAGCGAAACTGTTCTGCGTACAAGCCCTGTTATACAAGGGAGGTTGTACCAGTAATTTTGCGGAACACCCTTCTGTATCAGCTTGCTTGGAAGATCTCAGTTTTCATTAAGATTCATCCTTCTCGTTTTTTCCTTCTGAATATGTAGATTGAGGTTTATAAGGCTCAGGCAGGGCCTTCTCAGTGGTGACCCTGAAACTATAGACGGATCAATCTAACCCTAGAGGCCTGGCAAGCTTTAAGTAACAAGCAAAGACAATGTTATTGTCTCAGGCTGTGGAGATTTAGGGTGTTCTCCCACTGTCACTAGAAGTACCCATTAAGTACCCATTAATGGGTACTTAATGGGTACTTTTAGTGACAGTGGAAAAGCACCCACAGAATATGAACTGAAAGGGATCCTGTGAGGTCATCTAGATGAGCCGCCTGCTTCGTGCAGAACCATGTCAATCCGCTTTTAGGAACAGTCTTTTATTTTCTAATGTTGTGATTGGCTTTAGTTCGGAATTGGCTTTAGTTCGGAATTGGCTTTAGTTCGGAATTGGCTTTAGTTTGTTGATGTTATCATTTTTAAAGAAATTTATGTGTTTTTGGGTGTGCAAGTGAATAAAATGGATGACTTTTTGTACAAATCATGTTACAAATAATTTTCTGTGTGTGCCTAATAGTAATAATTATATACACACATATTAGAAATCAGAATAGAAAACGCAAAATTTATAAAATCTATCAGCTATTTTCACTGCATTAAGCTGTAGGTTGTTGCTGCCAGAATAATTGTAGCAAAGAGACAGGTGAGGTTTTGAAAAGCGTCGATAACGTTAGAAGAGCAACATAGAATAAATGACATTTCAGGGGGCTTTGGTTTCTCTAGGTCGGACTGTGTGCAAAATCAACAGTGGGCGTGTATCTATTGAGTAACCAGTGTAAATATGACAAGTTCTCTGATTGCAACGAAATTGAAACAGAAATCTTAGAACCCCAAAACAAAGAAGCTAATTCTAGCTTGGAACTGGTAATATGAAAAACTAGTCAAGCCCAAAATTTATTTGTTTGTTTGTTTGTTTAAAGCTTTATCTAGCCACTTCTTCATTGAAAAAAATCCCTGGTGTGATTTACAGTATAAACATTTAAAAAACGAAGTTAAACTAAGCCTGCAAGCCAGTGGTTAAGGAGCCAGACTGTTATCTGGGAATACTGGGGTTGATTCTGCCCTCCTCCATGAAGCCAGCTGCTTGACCTTGGGCTAGTCACAGCTCTCTCCTGAGCTCTCACAGCCCCACCTAACTCACAGGGTATTCTGTTGCAGGGAGAAGAACAGAAGGTTTGTCAGCCGCTTTGAGTCCCCTTAAATGGGTGAGAAAAGTGAGGTAGAAAAGCCGACTCTTCTTCTTCTTTTTATGGCTTCTTGTAAATGGAATATTAAAAACACTGTGAAAATAGGACAGGATAAGATTGTAATGGACTGAGGAGATGGATCTTTACCGAGAATTCTAGGCCTTGGTGTTCCTTCTGTCAGCCCAGTGGGCAGCAGTTTAATTGGCCACAGCCTCCTAAAAAATGTGACGAAATTGTTTTAAATGCATTAAAATCACTCTTGCAGACACACTTCCAGTTTGTTTATTTGCATTTCTCTCCAGCTGCATAGCCGGAGGTCTCAGGTCAGGTCATGGTGAAATCAATATAAACAATTTAAAATGAACTGCCCCAAACATAGCGATGGATGTACATAAGTACTCCTGTTCTTTTGCTCTTCCAGACAAACTGATTGGCCTTCTGCTCTAGAACCCGTCTGGTTCCTTGTCTAAGCTCTAGATGGGTCCATGCTTGCTTACCTTTGCTAAGAGTTATCTTTATCTGCCTTTCGGTCTCCCGGGAAGTGGGATCTGCCAGTGAGGGCTTCTTGGCGGTCCCACCACCATCAGGGAGTTAGGGGGTTCGGAGCACCTGGGACGGCCTTCTCGGTTGTAGCCCCCAGATTATGGAAGAATCTTCTCTCTGAGGTTCTTCAGGCATCCTCACTGCGTGTGTTCAGATGAATGGTGAAGACGCAGCTCTTTTACCCTGGATCTGTCTTATCTCCTTTTACAGTTATTTTATTGTGACCCACCCTGAGTCCTTCAGGTACAAGATGGGTTGGGTAGATGATGGATGGATGGATGGATGGATGGATGGATGGATGGATGGATGGATGGATGGATGGATGGATGGATGGATGGATGGATAAAATGGACATTTTGCAAGTGTTTTCTTTTTTGGGTGTGTGTGTGTTAATCACCACCACCTCTACCCTAGCGAACACAGCAAGAGTGTTCTCACCTGCATGGGTCCCAATGCAAATTTCCTCCATTTGTGACATTTCACTGCATTTGTCGTGTTGTTGTTTTATTTTAGGAAACGCACAAAATTTACAAGCAGAAGCTAGAGGAACTGAACAGCTTACAGGCCGCCTGCAGCAGCTCCATACAGAAGCAGAAGCGAGGATTAAAGGATTTGCAGTGCAGCTTTCAGAAGTAATGGCCTGTTGGTGGCGATTGCCTACAAAGATTTCTGCTTTTAAATGGGAACCAACTTGGCACTTGGTCCGTTTTCTGACGCCCAAAAGGAGACTGAATAGGGTGGAGCAAACGCTTAATGCTTTGGTCTCAGAGCAGCGGCGCTTGGCTTGGAGAAGGCTGCAGTTCATAAGGGGCCGGAGCCTTAATCGTTTCCCTCTTAAATTGGGAGATTTGGGGATGGGGGAGCCTAAATCCGTCCTCCGCATGATGGGTTTTTATCTAGGTACGTCATGTAGGTCCTTCCCTTCCTGGAAAGAGCCCTTGATGGTATGTGCCATCTTCCTCCCCTCGCTGTGATGTAGGTTGGCCTGGCGTGTGGTCAACCAGGGACCCTTCATGGCTGAATGGGGATTTGAACCTGAGTTGCCCCCTTCAATGTGGTGGGTTGGCTTATTCCCTTAGGCAACTCTGGATGGCCTTCCCACGCATTGTAAATCCACAGGTCAATGTGGGACGCAAAGGGAATGTTGAGGCATGGGAAATAACATCAAAGTTGCTTCTGGAATGGAGATCGTGGGTGCCAAGAAAAACCCTTGGGTGCCACGTTGGGAAGCCTGAAGATAGTCATAAGAACCTAGCAGGGGCCCTGCTGGATTGGGCCACAGCCCATCTAGTCCATAAGAACCTAAGAGGAGCCCTGCTGGATCATGCCATGGTCCATCTAGTCCATAAGAACCTAAGAGGAGCCCTGCTAGATCAGGCCATGGCCCATCTAGCCCATGAGAACATAAGAGGAGCCCTGCTGGATCAGGCCACGGCCCATCTAGCCCATAAGAACCTAAGAGGAGCCCTGCTGGATCAGGCCACAGCCCATCTAGCCCATAAGAACCTAAGAGGAGCCCTGCCGGATCAGGCCACGGCCCATCTAGTCCATAAGAAGCACAGAGGAGCCCTGCTGGTTCAGGCCACGGCCCATCTAGCCCATAAGAACCTAAGAGGAGCCCTGCTGGATCAGGCCACGGCCCATCCAGTCCATAAGAACCTAAGAGGAGCCCTGCTGGATCAGGCCACGGCCCATCTAGCCCATAAGAAGCTCAGAGGAGCCCTGCTGGATCAGGCCACGGCCCATCTAGCCCATAAGAACCTAAGAGGAGCCCTGCTGGTTCAGGCCACGGCCCATCTAGCCCATAAGAAGCTCAGAGGAGCCCTGCTGGATCAGGCCACGGCCCATCTAGTCCATAAGAACCTAAGAGGAGCCCTGCTGGGTCAGGCCACAGCCCATCTAGCCCATAAGAACCTCAGAGGAGCCCTGCTGGATCAGGCCACGGCCCATCTAGTCCATAAGAACCTAAGAGGAGCCCTGCCGGATCAGGCCACGGCCCATCTAGTCCATAAGAACCTAAGAGGAGCCCTGCTGGATCAGGCCACAGCCCATCTAGTCCATAAGAACCTAAGAGGAGCCCTGCTGGATCAGGCCACAGCCCATCTAGTCCATAAGAACCTAAGAGGAGCCCTGCTGGATCAGGCCACAGCCCATCTAGTCCTCAGCATTCCCTCTCACACGGTGGCCACCAATGGTCCCTGGGCATCTCCAGCAGAATATGAAGGCAGAACTCCTGTTCAAAGACTGGTGATGGCCAATAAGAGGTTGCCAGTTGTTGTGCAGTGGTGGTGATCTTTTCTCCAGCCAAGCACCTCTGTTTCATCCCACCTTCCTGCCGTTCCAGATGTAAACACGACTGCAGCGTGGAAGATTTGGAACTTGTGCAGCAAATAAACAGCCAGATGAGAGAGCGTCAGAATGTTTTCTTTGACATGGAAGCGTATCTGCCAAAGAAGAACGGGTAAGCCTTTCCCCAGGGGCCCAGGTGTGCGCTTGCAGAAACCTGGCATTACGGGCGCTCCCTAGAGGGACCCTGGTGGAGGCTCGGTGCTTGGGCAGTTTGTTATTAGAATCCTCTGTTGTCCTCGAAGCACAAAGTGAGATGTTTGCCAGCGGGCACACAAGGGCTGGGGGATCACATGTGCCCGGCATACTTTCCACTTTCAATCTCAGCGATGTGACGCCTGTAGGGAACAATTTAGGAAATCTATTCTTAGCAGACGGGGAGGGGGGAGAGGAGGGAGGAGATGTTGGCTGATAGAGAAGAGGTTGCCCTGGATGACGGAGATTGCATGAGCTCTTTGCACTTCTCTACGGAAGCTTTTTAAATTTGGGGACAAAGGTGCTGATGGAAATTGGCATGTGGGCATCGCAGGGCATTCAGCAAGGCTCAGATCTTGGGGGTGCGGTAGTGAGGTTCCCAAGGTTCCTCTGTTGTTGCTGGAACCTAAGAGGAGCCCTGCTGGAACAGGCCACAGTCCATCCAGCCCATAAGAACCCAAGAGGAGCCCTGCTGGATCAGGCCAAAGCCCATCTAGTCCATAAGAACCTAAGAGGAGCCCTGCTGGATCAGGCCACAGCCCATCTAGCCCATAAGAACCTAAGAGGAGCCCTGCTGGTGGATCAGGCCACGGCCCACCTAGTCCGTAAGAACCTAAGAGGAGCCCTGCTGGATCAGGCCACAGCCCATCTAGCCCATAAGAACCTAAGAGGAGCCCTGCTGGATCAGGCCACAGCCCATCTAGCCCGTAAGAACCTAAGAGGAGCCCTGCTGGATCAGGCCACAGCCCATCTAGCCCATAAGAACCTAAGAGGAGCCCTGCTGGAGGATCAGGCCACGGCCCACCTAGTCCGTAAGAACCTAAGAGGAGCCCTGCTGGATCAGGCCACAGCCCATCTAGCCCATAAGAACCTAAGAGGAGCCCTGCTGGATCAGGCCACAGCCCATCTAGCCCATAAGAACCTAAGAGGAGCCCTGCTGGAGGATCAGGCCACAGCCCATCTAGTCCATAAGAACCTAAGAGGAGCCCTTCTGGAGGATCAGGCCACAGCCCATTTAGTCCAGCATCCCATCTCACATGGTGGTCTACCAATTGCTTCTGGTCACGTTACTGGAGGCATTAACAGAGCCCAAAATTGGAGAGGGAAAGGTGTTTCCCTAACCAAAGGCCAGGATAAATAGAGGCCTCTTCATCGATCTCCTGAACACATAAAAGGAAGGCACCCAGCGCACCCCAGAAGGAGACTATTACATAATCTGGGGGCTACCCCCGGGAAAGCCCTATTTCAGCTTCTTACGCCTTTAACTACGGAAGGTGGTGGTACAGCGAGGAGGGTCTCCCTTGTAGATCTCAAGGCATGTGCAAATGTAGGGTAAAGGATAGAATATTTATTTACATTTTTATCCTGCTGTAGCCTAGGGGCCATCACTGAGAAGGCCCTCTCCTGGGTGCAGCCCAGGGGTTGTGGGACAACCAGGAGGGCCTCCCCCCAGATCTTAGGGCACGGGCAGGTTGATATGGGAGAAGGTGTTTCTTTAGATACTTGAGGCCCAAGTCATTTAGGGCCTTATAAGCCAGAGTTAACACCTTGAATTGGGCTCGGTAGCAAACTGGCAGCCGGTGCAACTCTTTTAAGGCCGGCGTGATGTGTGTCCGGCGTGCGGTCCCTGTCAGCAGTCTAGCAGCTGCATTCTGCGCTAGCTGCAACTTCTGAACTGTCTTCAAGGGCAGCCCTGCGTACAGCGCATTACAGTACGCAAACTGTGTTCGCCGGCATGCCACCTAAAATGCCACATCCCACTGCACTTTGGGGAAACGCGCTCGTCATAGATTTCTGCCCTGGAAGATGGTTCTCGGGGTCAAACAGCGGCACAGCCTCGTTTACAAACCTGCAAACCGACCGGTTGCCCGACTGATGCTTTGCCTTCGATTGTGTTTCCTAGTTTGTACTTGAATCTCGTCTTGGGAAACGTGAATGTGACTCTTCTCAGCAAACAAGCCAAGTAAGTCGCTGGTCTTCTCTGCAGCTCTGTGCTGTTATAACCTACGCAAGGGTTCATGGGTGTCTTTTGCCCTGGAGACTTTGGGTTCCTGGGAAGTACCCATGATAGGACAGAGACCATCCATTGTAAAGCCAAGTCATAATTTAGGCAATGCTGAGCGTGGGGTTGTAGGAGCCATATGTCTTAATCTCATCCTTGCCTTCCAGGTTTGCTTACAAAGATGAATACGAAAAATTCAAACTTTACCTGACGATAATCTTACTAATGGGTGCAGTCGCTTGCCGATTTGTTCTTCATTACCGGTAGGACTTAACCTTGAATTACCAGGGCGCGGTTCTTCCTTTACCACAGAGTGGGCTCGAGGATGGCTGTTGGCTTCAAAATTTAGAATTCTCTTTGACGAAATAAAAACCTCGATTCTGGGTTAGCAGAATCCAGAAGCAAAATCGTGACAAACTATTGATGTCTTAGCTGTATGTTTTTCTCCCTTCTGCCCCGTTTTTCCCATCGGAGAACACCGACGAAACGTAGCGTATCGCAAAGGGTTCTGGGATATCGCGAGGAAGTCCTGACAAGCCCTGTGAGATTTAGAATGAAGAATGGGAAAATTAAAATTCTTCCTAGCGTTTTTCAAACCGTTTCCAGTACCTGCCGTCAAACCAAATGCTTATATCCAAATGGATGTCTCTGTGGATAACAGCTTAGGGAGAATCCTCGTGGTTACCAGGGCAGAGTTTCCGTATTACGCTTTGAATCTTCCTTTAGTTTGGGAGAGCGAGAGTTTTTAAGCTGCTGAACGTGAGAAATCTCATCAAGTTGTGTGCCGAAATCCTTTTCTATGATTTTTTAATTTATTTGTTATTTACATTTCTATCCCACCCCAAACCCGAAGGTCTCTGGGCGGGTAACAACCTTAAAACAACAGACGAAAACAGGATATACATTAAAAGACTTTTAAAATTCAACAACTCTAAAACAATACCCATATTATGTTTAATGATTTGTCTTTGCAGGGTGACGGATGAAGTGTTCAACTTTCTCTTAGTTTGGTATTACTGCACCCTGACGATAAGAGAGAGTATCCTCATCAGCAACGGATCGCGGTACTTATTTATTTGTTTCGTGTCAAAAGCGTTGCATTCAGCCAAGCAAGCCGTAAAATGAACAAAAATAATGTATGAACGAGTTTAAAAAGCAACCTTCGTATCAGTATAAAAAACTGGACAGAATGTTGCTGATAAAATAAGAACAAATAAAGATAACGTGAAATAATTTTTGACCAGAAACGAGCAACAGCAGCCGTGTTATCTGTGGCATTGAATAGTTCCTTCATCGTACACCAGGGCAAAGAGGTGCCTTTTCACTGCCTTCCTAAACGTGTACAGTGAAGGTGATAGGCGCACCTCAAGGGGGAGACTATTCCACAGCCTGGGGGCCATCACTGAGAAGGCCCTCTTCTGTGTGCCCACCCGCCTTGCTGCTGAGGGTGGTGTTACAACCCAGAAGGCCTCCCCTCCAGATTTTAAGGCACAGGTAGGTCCATATGAGAGAAGGTATATGCGGCTCAAGTCATTTAGGACCTTATAAGTCAAAGTTAACTCCTTGAATTGGGCTCTGTAGTGGATCAGCAGCCAAGGGAACTTTTTAAAGACTGGTGTGGTGTGCATCTGGCTAGCTGTCCTGGTCCCACAACCTAGCATTTGCATTTTGCACTAGAACCATCTTTCTGTTGATACGTTCCTCCCTCTGGTAGGGCTTTAGAACACCTGCCATTTTTTCAGCATTCTCCAAATTGTCCCCTTTATTTCCCCCTTTCCCCCCCTTTTTTTCTAGACTAATGCAAGCTGGTCAGGAAAGGGAAAAAGAGTATAACCCCCTGAACCCCCTTTTTCCATGCTCATCCGTTACTTAACATTAGCAAATTTGATATTCACGAGGGATTAGCCTTAAAAGTACCGAGGGATTTCTTTGGTTGGAATACCGCCAGTACTTTCTTGCTTGTATATTTGATGGTTCCTCCCAATTTACTGCTGTGCAGTTTGTCCTTTAAGTGTCCTCTGTGCTTTCAGGATTAAGGGCTGGTGGGTGTCCCACCATTACGTATCCACATTCCTGTCTGGAGTCATGCTAACATGGTAAGCCATTTCCTTTTGAGAGTGGAGCATTGGGGTTTCGAGCGAGGGGCATCAGGAGATAGAATGAGGCTGTGAGGACCTTTGGTTGTGCTTTGAAACAAGGTGGTCAGTTAGAGAATTCGCCTTCCGGTCTTGCTCCAAATGCCGTAGGAAACTTTCCTGTTGTGGGTGTGTACGAATGCAGTCGTCAGGATTTGATTCGATTGAATCTTTAAAATTCGAATTTAACCAACCGAATCTATTCGCTGGAATTTTCCATTCGAATTTGCACTTACAAATGTCGACAACATTCATATGTGCCTGTGTGCATTCGAATTTATGGAGATTCAGTTCGAATTCAGATGTCAAAATTCAGACGAATTTGATCAAATTTCAAATATCTTCGAATATTCACACAGACGCACTTGCACGATCCTTTCTTCTTTCAGGCCTCCAGTTTGGATCCAGCTTGAGTGTTTAATATGTCCCATACTGAAAGTGTTGCTACTGTTGCTCTTAGTGGGTACCACCCCTTCATCACTCGGGGCCCTTTATGCAGTTTTCTTGGCAAGGATACAGAAGTGGTTTGCCATTGCCTTCTCCTGTGGAGAGGCAATTTGCTGCACCACTGAGTCTGCAGCAACTTCCATTACCTTTGTTATAAGGGTTTTAGACACATGATATTGCAATAAGTTGCATGCTTCTGGGGGGTTATGTGATTTTTAAAAATGAATAAATAGTGGAAGGAGGAAGAGATACCTTCAAAGGAAGAATGGTTAATGAAATTGATCGACCTGGCGGAAATGGACAAATTGACAAAGTTATTAAAAGATAAAACAATAGAGAAGTTTGTGGAAGATTGGAACCCTGCTATTAACTAAGAGAAATAGGAGTGATGACAGATGATTCTGAGTAAAACTTAGAAGGCAGCTGAAAAGCAATAAAAGACTTTGAAGCAAAGTGAAGAAATAAATGACAACAGGAAGAGAAGTTGGAAGAATGGAGGAAGTCACATAAGTATTAAAAGCAATGTAATAATGTGATAAGATAGAAATGTAAGAAAGTGTTTGTGTTGTTTTTAAATAAAAAAAGAAAAAATGAATAAATATAAGTTCTTAATGCAGCAGAAGAGCCTTTCTCATGTTTTCAATTGCAATTCCCAGCTGTCTCACCTGTGTCCTCCTGGGGCCAATCAGCATGGCTCTGATGCTCATGGGAACTGTAGTCCAAAACATCAGAATGTTGCCCAGGTGGCAAAGATCAAAGTTGAGCAGATTGGCAGACGTGCTTCAAGATTCCATTAATTTCACCTTTTTCTTCTCTCTCCGTCTCTGTCTCTCTCTCTCACACACAGGCCAGATGGTCTCATGTACCAGATGTTCCGGAACCAGTTCTTAGCATTCTCAATTTTTCAGAGTAAGTGTGCTTTCCCAGTTCACTTTGAAAACACTGATTGTTTTAGTCTAACAACATCTGGAGACCAGGTTTGGAAGCCTCGGAAATAAAATGCAGTATTTAGGATGATTGCTGGGCTAAAAGAGATTATAGGATGCTTCCAGCATGGTCTAGACTAGAGGCTAGGGAGGCAGACTCTTATCTGGAAATAACAGGTTTCATTCCACACTCCTCCATGAAGCCAGCTGGGTGACCTTGGGCTAGTCACAGCTCTCTTCTGAGCTCTCACTGCCCTGCCTACCTCACAGGGTGTCTGTTGTGAGGAGAAGAACAGAAGGTCTGTCAGCCACTTTGAGCCCCCTTAAATGAGTTAGAAAAGCGGGGTAGAAAGGGCAGCTCTTCTTCCACCTCTTCCTCTATTGTGTTTCCCATAATCAAAGTAACTTCATTGGTTTCTTTCCAGGTTGCGTCCAGTTTCTACAATATTACTATCAAAGTGGCTGCCTCTATAGACTCCGGGCATTGGGGGAAAGGAACCATTTAGACCTCACAGTGGGTGAGTTTTGGGCCGGCTAGCTGGGCGAGGTTTTCAAATATCAACACACCTGTGGTCTGTCAAGATTGGTTCTTGCCCACAAATGAGGAAATATCATTCCAGATGATGTCTGCAAACACTTTGGTCTAGTGGTTAGGGACCTGAACATTTGGGAAGGCCACCCAGCTCTCTTCCATGAAGCCAGCTGGGCGGCCTTGGGCGAGTCGCAGCTCTCTTCTGAGCTCTCACAGCCACACCCACCTCACAGGGTATCTGATGTGGGGAGAAGAACAGAAGGTTTGTCAGCTGCTTTGAGTCCCCTTAAATGGGTGAGAAAAGTGGGGTAGGAAAGCCAACTCTTCTTCTTCAGAAACCTTTCAAAGTTCGTATAAGCAGACAGGCTGGGATAATGCAACTATATAGAGGACAGATAGAAAGATTTTATTGCTATTCTGTTATCTATCTCCAAAAGTTAAACCACAGCATGCATTTTGGTGGGACATACCTTCCTTTCCACTACTAGCAGGAGACGCATGCTCTAATCTCACTACCTCTGCCAGGTATGAATGAACCCACCTGAAACGTGGAAATTAAAACAACCTTAAATCTGCCATGCTAACCTCATTTTTCTGTGAGCAAGTACCAAAGCGTACCATGGGATTCTTCGATACCTTCCTTGAAAACCCTTGCAGGGAAGAAACCCTAACAACTGTGTATTATTATTGCGATGCGGAAATTATTCCCGGTTTGTTTTGTGGTCAGATTTGGGGGCAAACCTGAGAGGCGTTTTACATTTAAATGCAGCACGTAGGAGAATGCAGAAAAAGACAGAAAAAGAGGAACCCCCATGGTGGTTTTTTCTCTTTTACAGAGGGATTTCAGTCTTGGATGTGGCGTGGTCTTACCTTTCTGCTCCCTTTCCTGTTTTTCGGTCATGTAAGTTCAACACAAATTTGGGAAACCAACGTGGTCGACTGTATTTCCCTGCCTTATACTGGTTTTCTTTTCTCCTTGCTTTCCCTGAAGTTTTGGCAGCTGTACAACGCTATCACACTTTTTGAACTTTCAAGACACAAGAAATGTAAAGAATGGCAAGTAAGTGTTTTGCTCTGAAATTCCCTTGGTCCCCCGTCCCCCCCCAAAAAAAGTGGAGTTTGATGGTTTTGTGAGTTTGGGGTCATTCATTCGGAGCACTTCCGGAATTGGAAGACCGTGGGAACAACCATCCACGGGTTTAGTGCCAGGAAACAGAGGTGGCTCTCAGAAGGTCTGCTTTTCCGCCTTCCTCCCTATTCACGTGTTTTAGGATTTGCCCACTTTTACGGTTTTTTGTTTAATAAAGTTTAAACATAAAAATAGAAGACAAGAGAAAGAGAGGGGAAAGAGGTTTCCATTTTTTCAGGGAACGATGGTTGAGATTTGATGGATCAGAGGTGGCTTTTGCACTAGCGGTGAAATCCCCATTAGGAATGGATCAGTTATATACCTTCCGCGTGCAGGAACCCTTAAGGACCCCATTAGGAACCCATTCTGAACGCGTTGTCTGCATGAGTGTGAGCGAAATCTGGGTTTAATGGGGTCTTCAGGCCTTTAAATCCAGATTAACGCAAGACCCTTTAAATGGGGTCTTCAATCCGGTCTTCCGCTGTGAAGACCGGATCAGAGGCTGCGTTTCTGCGCGTATACTGGGGCAGTGGGGTCCAAGGGCAGGCTTAGAGGCCGCTGTTTGCAATGTGTGTGTGTGGGTCCAGCTTCAACCCTCAACACACACGCCGCGTAGGCCCACACGTCCTTCGTAGCAGTCTACAAAGCTGAGCACAAGCTTCGTAGCAGCTCCGAAGCCTTATCTCTCCACCCTGCCCACTGTAACCGGAAGTGAGCCCCGATGGATGGCTAAGTGGGACAACCACACCACGCCACCGGCGGACCTTCCTGCTCGGGCCTAATCGGAGCCTCAGGGTGGGTGCTACGGGAGCCCTGTTTAGCACTCATTGCCATATGGATGTATGGGGCCCTCATAGAGATATGGATCTTCAAGGACCAGATTCAATTCGGACCAGATATCAAGGATCCGGATCTTCTAAATCTGGATCAACAGAGGTACATGCAAAACCAGCCAAATTTTAACAGTATATTGTGTTTTTATTGCACCAAGCCTCGCTTGAAGCTTTCACGTATATGGTGGGATAGAACTGCCAATAAATAAGCCTGCAGGCAAGCTATGGTTTCCTTCTCTCTCGGAGCGCCGCCCTCCTTTCTCGTCTCCCCTTTAGGACTGCGCAATGTATTTTTTAACGCCGACCTCTTCCTCTCCTGCCAGGTCTCTGTGCTGGCCCTCACCTTTCTGGTGTTGTTCCTCGGAAATTTCCTCACAACGCTCAAAGTCGTGCACGCCAAACTTCAGAAGAACAAGACAAAGAAGTTGTGAAACAAGAGGCGGAAGGAGCGTGCTTCTTGAACTTGGGGCCTTTTTTTTTATTTTGTGCTTTTTGCAATTGGACTCTTGTTCTGGATGGTCTTCCTGCTTCGCCGGTGGTCCAGCAGGAAGCGACCCGTGGGCCTGTCCCACGGGACGCTGCAGTGTCTTCCTCTGACTGATGTTCGCAACCATTGCTCTCTCCAGCTGGTATCGCAGCTATTTATCTTTAATTTAATCGAGAAACTCCTTCGGCCTTTTCTGGAGAATAGCCATGCGGTCGGTCCTTCTCGGAAGAAGATGGGTTGTAGTGGAACAGGGGAGGAAATCCTTTCCCCCCCCCTCGTAGTACATACTTGTTTAATTAAGGGGATGAGATTTGAGGCTGAAGTGGTGATCCATTGACCCAGAACGTGTGCTGCTAAGGGAACAGGGCTTAAAGATGGCTGCTGCTCTTTACGCCTTCATAAAAGCTACAAAAAGCCGGGGAGAGGAAGGGCGACACCCTGAAATCACTGCTTGCCGTTTGGTTAGTTACAAAGAGGGAATGGGTGTTCAGCTTCGGTTTATTCAAATCTGTTTGAGTCCTGGAAAAAGGGAGAAACTGACAATTAAAAACAACATAGTTCTGCCTCACCCGCGGAGCGGCTTAATTATTATTTTTTTCCAATGGGGTCTTGGAACGAGGCTTCAGAGGTCACAGGATTGATCCTTCAAACACCGGTTCATAGAGTTAAGTCCCCTCCCAAATAGCATCGAAATAACACCTCCCTTACGAAATCAGGCTGCAGCGTCTAGGCCTCTTCAGTCTGGAGAGATGGCGTTTAAGAGGGGGCCTGATTGAAGTATATAAAATTATGCAGGGTATAGAAAAGGTGGATAGAGAAAACCTCTCTATCGCACAACACTAGGACCAGGGGGAACTTGATGAAGCTGATGGGTAGGAGAGTCAGATCCGACAAGGGGAAGTATTTCTTCACCCAGAGGGTCATTGGTTTATGGAATGTGCTGCTGGAAGAGGTGGTGACAGCTACCAGTCTAGATGGCCTTAAGGTAGGGTTAGACGTGGATGACGGATGTATCAGTGTCTACCAGAATGAATGCCTAGGTACATCTTTCAGGCTGGGGTGGTGGGGAAGCAGGACGCTTCTAAGGCCATTTGCTGGGATTCAAGAGCAGGAATAGGTTTGCCCTTGTCTCTGCTTGAGATGCCCATGAGCATTTGGCGGGCCACTGTGTGTGACAGGATGCTGGACTAGATGGGCTGTGGCCTGATCCAGCAGGGCTTCACTTAGGTTCTTATGATCATTTGGGCTTTCAGAAGCGAAACTGACTTGAAGATTTCCAATAAAAAAGGGCCGGTGAGCATTTCCTGCTGGTGCTGATTGGAAGGAGGTTTCCAGGGTGTCTTGGTGATGCAGAACATCTCAGCCTTATCTGAACCAATTAAGATCAGCCAAGTCTGTTTTAATACCTGCAAATGTAGCCTTTGCAAGAAGATTGTTTTGTTTTTAAAGAGCTGCTACAGTTGCCAGGCAAACAGGTGCACAGATCACAGTGTTCTTTTAGATAATCTGGACTGAAGTAAAGTAGTGGTGTAGGGGCCTTCTAGTTGGTTGGAAAGCAATCAAACCACTGGCAGGTGTGGTCTTTGGACAAAGCTGACCTGGATTTATAGCAGGAGACCCTGCCACCGTTTTTCCTAGGAGTTGGGACCATGGCTGTCTCCAGACCTGCGGAATAAACCCGCAGTTAAACCTAAAAGTGCAGTGTGTGTATTGCGCTCTGATGATTAGCTGTCCTGACTTGAAAGGCAGCTCTGTAGCTTCCCATTGGAAGCTGTGAGAGCTGAGTGGGTACATGCCATCATGTGGGTTGAGGCAGCCAATCAGATTTGAGCTGCCCTTCCTGCTCTCGTTCTCTTCTCGCCATTCTGCCTGGACTGGAGGGGAACTTTGAATTTTGATTATACTGCGCAGTGAGTGTTGTTTAGATCACGCGCAGTAATGCTCGGATAATGCGATGCCATGAGAATCCATTGATCGGCTCGTGTGACGCCTCATTCGGGACTGTGCATTCCTCTGCCCAGTTATAAACGTGTCTGGACGCAGCCTATATGTGTGTCTCTCAGCAGGGGCAAATTTACTGCTAAAAGAAGGGCTGAGCACCAAATTAAGCCTTTTTCACCTGCTGAGCCCTCATAAGGATGGCCTTGTTAGACCCTCTGATTTATCTCTCACGCGCTTCTGGTTGTGACGGTCTTACTTGGAGGGGGTGTTCTTGCTCGTACGGATGCTTAAGAGGGGCTAAAAGGAACTTTGCTAGGCAGGGCGGTGGTTAGGCAGGCAACTTCCAGTGATAGAATTTGGACACAGTTTGGTTGTCCTGGGACAACTTTGCTGCTTTCAGCCCTTAGCATATCTTTTGTCTTTTTCTCCGGAAGGTTTAAACGTAATTTTGGAAGTCAACAGCAACCAATCAGTTCAGAATTGTAGCAGCAAGTTCCTTTCCTGGCTGCCTTCCAGTTAGGGAAAGAGAAAAAGGTTGATTATTGCTCAGGTATAACCACCCCTGATCTTCGTTCCCTGGCACCCTTTAGCCCTCCGGCCTTCTGCCCCGGGACAAAGGTTGCTTGCTTTTTCTCAGCAGCATCATAGGGCAGTTTTTTGTTGAATTAGATGCCTTGGCTGGGAGGGGCAGGGGAGGCGTCCTCAGCTCAGTGAGAATGGTTGGACTCAATGACCCTAGAGGTCCCTTCCAACAGTGATTCTATCATTCAGAGCCCTGGGCAGGAGAAGAAGCGTTGGCTTTTCTACCCCACTTTTCTGACCCATTTAAGGGAACTCAGAGCGCCTGACAAGCAACAACAGACACCCTGTGAGGTGAGTGGGGCTGTGAGAGCTGTGACTAGCCCAAGGTCACCCAGCTGGCTTTGTGGAGGAGTGTGGAATCAAACCCGGTATTCCCAGATAAGAGTCTGGCTTGCAGAAGGAGGCTGTGTCTGCATTTTTGGAGAGCAAATGTGGTCAGAATTGGCCTGCATCCTTCCACGGATGAACAAGCAGGACCATGGGGTTTTTTCCACTGACCTCCCTTAATCCGGATCTAAGGAATGGGTCCTTCAATTAGTAGATCCGGATTAAGGGAGGTACCCGATGCGTCCTCAATGGGTGCTAGCCTGCCCACAGTGGAAATGCTGGAGCACCCATGTGGCTAATCTGGATCAACCCACATGGGGCCTGCCCGTCACCTCAGTTTTTTGGGGGGACAGCGGGTGCAATCTCCATAGATGCTCCGGAGATTCTTCGAAAATTATCCGGCGTGGCTCTTGAGAATCTCCGGAGCTGCTTCTTCACAAGGAGAAGAACAGAAGATTTGTCAGCCACTTTGAATCCTCTTAACTGAGTGAGGAAACCTGGGCAGAAAAGCCAAATATTCATCTAAATGGCATTGGTAACTCTTTTGCCAGCCAATATTCAAGCTGAGGATCCAGCATGATTGTGCTACTAGATTTTACAGTGTGTGTGTGTCATTTTCAAAGGTAATACTCAGGTTTGCTTTTTATTCTACCATCCCAAGTCTCAATATTTTGTTTCCTTTTCATAATTGATATGTGTAATGGGTTATAATTTAATGGCTCTATATCTGGTTTAAATCAAAGGTGGCTTTTGCCCTTTGTAACCAAGGCCCTTTCCGCACTTGGCCTTATTCTGGAATATATCTCAGGATCAGGGTCTCTTATCTGCATGTTACTGCAGACTACAGCAGGTCCTAGTGGGACTTGTCATAGCCTGTTAGCATGTGGACAAGAGACCCCTATCCTGAGATATATCCCAGAATAAGGCCAAGTGCGGAAGCAGCCCAATTGTCACCAGTCACCTTTTCAAGGTTCTCTGTAACACACCCATCACAACTCTATTCTCTTCAGTGGCATTCCACTGCAAGCTTTTTAAATAATTTTTTTTAAAAAAAATCCCTCCACATGAATACATTAATTTCATAGCTCCCATCGACTGGGATTTTAAGCTCACTTTTTAAAAAAGCATTGGGAGTAGAGAGATTAAGAATACGGCTTTTTCAAAAATGAGGTTTTCAAATTCAAATAGATCTGTATTTTGCATTAGTACTACTTTTAAAACTTATATTTCTGTGGCTTACAGAAGATAGATCACAAATCCAGAGGTATTTTAACAGTTTTCCTGCATAGCCAGATTTTTGGGGAACGCTCTGCCATCAGCTGTAGATATGATCTTGTTTTCACAAAACTTGGCAGGATGTTGGAGATTCTTCTGTACCTTTGAATGGGAACAAGCTCTAGGAAAGGAGGTCCAGTGCTCAAAAACCCATCACTGCAAGAAAGGTTTGGAAATGGGATATATTTCTTGTTGCAAACATTGTAATTTTCAGAAGAACTACCGATTGCTGCTTGTCCTTTTCAAGCCAAAAATAGAGCATTTTAAAATGACGAAGCTTCAGTCCTGCAGAGCTTTATTGCATTAGCACTAAGAGAATATGCCCTTCCTACAAGTCTAGTTGGAGCATTGGCTATTGATTTTAATATTCAGCTTACAGGCAGGGCATAACAAGAGCAGAAAGAACAGTAAAACATCTAGTTGTTTTCCCGTTTTAACGACAAAAAAAAAGGTGAAACCTAGAAAATACTGTCTTATAACTGAGGGAAAAAGATGAGGAAACAGTTTCTTTTGTCCAAAATGTCCCAAGCTCATTTTCTTCATCATAAAATGGCGCATGGCCTCCGTTCTGTCTGGCGCTTGGCCTTTCTGATGGCGTCCAGAGCGACGCGAGCCGCTTCTTTAAAAATGGTCTCAACGTTTTCACGGAACTTGGCGGAACATTCCAGGTATGCATGGGCCTTTATCTGGGAACAGGCTTCTTCACCCTAGAAACAGAGAGCAACAGAAGCCCGTTAGAGGTTTCCAGTGATCTGGGTACCTAGAAACACAATTGATGCTTCGCAGCTGCATGGCACTATCGTCTTGAAGAAGAAACAACCCTTTCTGATGCTGTGACCAGAGGGTCCTGTAATTTTATAAAGCAAGCACTCCATTAGATACACCATCTTTACACGAGGGTTAGATGTGCCTTTAACACATCTAAACTGAGAGATTCCTGTCTGCTATTTAATTTCTGAAACAGTAGGAAGCACATCTGTTCTTTCTTGGCTGAGAGAGAGAGAGAGAGAAATACGTTACAAAATAGCTTCTGTGTACCTTTGCAATTTGCATGCTCAACAATTCCCCTGTGCTGCAACCCGTTTCTCTGGTTATTTTTGTCATAACAGCCAGGGATTGTTTAGACACATTAAACAGATTACCTGCATATAGGTGATGGGTTCCTGCTGTGATGAGCGGAGTTTCCGCAGTTGCTCTTTGTCTTTCCGTAGGTCAGTTTTGCAGCCCACGAGGATTATGGGAATTCCTCGGCAAAAATGATTGACCTCATGGGACCACTGGCAGGGAAGAGAGCAAAGCATTTCAGCATCCCTAGCAGTGAGAAAACAAAAGCAGCAAACACCCAGCGGAAACGTTACTCGGGCTGAGAAGCAAGAAAGCCATGGCGGCGGAATCGATCAAGCAGGATTTGTGCGGTTAGCCGGAAGGCAGAAGGAAGCCTGCAGCAAGTTGACACTGAATATGATAGCTGTCAGAATTGGAAAGCAACCTGGATAGTGAGAAATGCTTTCAGAAGTCTGCTGCCAAAATGTCTTGGCAACAGAGATGTGCCGAAGGGGTTCAGATCGAACAGGGGTGTTTGAAAAGCTCAGGTTTGAGCTCTGTGCCCTGCAAGTTTGAGGAAAAGATCTGAAACACAAAAAAATTTCATGTACATTTCTGATTAGGAACAACTGGAGAAAGAATGGCATCGTTGGTGAGCTAGCACAGACCTGGCCGGTACTTGGTGTCTAAAGGTTGGGTGGCATTTATTCTAAGGTTGGGAAAAGGAGATGTCATGTTATTTTCCTACAAGCATCTTCAATTGGGTCACAAAGCAATAGCGGCTAGTAGCTGGGAGATGCAGCAGAAGTGTTGAACGGCTATTTGCTGCTCACTTTTAAATGCTTGAGCAACTTGCAGCGCATAACAATGTTGGTCCCTCCAGCTCTGGGGTACCTGAATTCTATTCCTTCAGATGGAGCTGAACTACAGCTCCCATGAGCCCTACCCAGCTGGACCAACGGCAAGGAAAGATCATGGGGGCTATAGTTTACCTTGCCTGTCTTCACCAATAAGCATCATTTGAGATGGTTCCAAACTTTGATTTCCAATAAGCGGCAAGCAGAAACACACTATTCCCAAATTCCATTCTATTAGTGGAAGGTTCTGGAGCTGTCCAGCATTGCCAATGTCTCTTCCATCTTGACACACAGTCAATGGTAGAGAAAAGAAGCTTCACTGCTCAGACAAATTTATGGACGACAGACGTATCAATGGCTATTAGAATGAATGCCTAGATGCATCTTTCAGACTGGGGTGGGTGGGTGGAACCAGGGAGTTTCTAAGGCCATTTGCTGGGATTCTAGAGCAGGAATAGGTTTGTCCTTGTCTCTGCTTGAGATGCCCATGAGCATTTGGTGGGCCACTGTGTGCGACACGATGCTGGACTAGATGGGCTGTGACCTGCTCCAGCAGGACTTCTCTTATGTTCTTATGTTCTAGTTGCTTTATGGCACATATTTCTTTCCTGCTGATAATCCTTGTTGTAAACAGACAGTTGTTTTGCTTTTAGCATTGTCTCACTCAGGTAGAGCCATAAACATGGGCTTATAGACATCCATACATCTTCCACTACTAAAGGGAAGTTATTTCTTTCATCCTTGCAGGTGGAAAGAGAAGCAGAGCAGTTGTGTTCGCTTTGCCTGCCAGAAAAGAAGCCCTTGACAAAGACTTCTTACCTTAATCAACACATTATCAAAGCTGGTTGGGTTCATGACATCATAGCATATTAACACTAGGTTGGTGTTCTGATAGGACAATGGCCGCAGGCGATCGTAATCATCTTGACCTGGAATAGAAAGGCAGGAGGCCTCTAAAGGTCAAGAGCAGAGATTTGAGAGCAGGTGAAGGTTTTGCGCTTCAGATGCCCAGAAGCAGTTGGTGGGCCACTGTGTGAGATGGGGTGTGGGAATAGAAGGGCTGTGGCCTGATCCAGCAAAGCTCCTCTTATGTTCTTATGATGCCTAGGCGCCACATCTGGGGTGGAGAGGCAGGTAGGATACTTCTCAAGGCCATCTCCAGGGAGCTGAGAGCAAGTGACCCACTGCGTGAGATGGGATGCTGGATTAGACGGGCTGAGGCCTGACCCAGCAGGGGTTCCTCTTATGTTCTTATATTATAAAGGGAAAGTAAAGGATTTTTCAATCTATCTTTTGGTGGAAACATGGGGAAAAAAAGGTCTTTAAAGAAGTTGTCCAGCCTGAAAACCTGGGAGTCAAGCGTTCGGCAGAGTTCTGCTGTTTCATCTTTAGCTTGAGAAGTACAGCATACAGGGAAGAGTCACCCAAAAGGACTTGTAGCCAAATGAGAATGAAAGGAGCTCCATGTACACCTCATTCCTGGCAAAGCTAGAAAAACCTGCTCTGTGTAGGTTCGTCCGTAATTAAAACAGGTTCGCCATTGCCAGTGAACAACAATTGGAGCATTCCATTTCCTTACACTGGAGTCTCCTCTCAGTATTGAGCTTTTCCAGGAAGTCAAAAGTAACAAAGAAAAAAGATCAGTAAAAATGCTTCACCAGGTATGTGACTTTTTCAGTATTGCCCTGAAGCTACATAGCTTCAGCTGTTCCCACATACCTATGTAGTCCTTTTAGAAACCAATATATCTAACACTGATATACCTGATCAGCTGAGAGGAGCTCTTACCTGCTACAGGTGGTGAGATGGGTGATGTGTAGTCTATAAAATGCTGTTGAACTCGCCCTAAACTACCTGGAAAAGTACCGAGAGAAACCCAGTTCTTCTAAAATCAGGACTGGACCAAGACCCTGCTTTTCTCACCCATTTAAGGCAACTCAAAGCCTCTGACGAACCTTCTGTTCTCCTTCCCACAACAGTCACCCTGAGAGACATGTGGGGCTGTGAAAGCTCGGAAGAGAGCTGTGACTAGCCCAAGGTCACCCAGCTGGCTTTGTGGAGGAGGGCGGAATCAAACCTGGTAATCCCAGGTAAGAGTCCAGCTCCCTAACCACTAAACCAAACTGGCTCACAATTTACACCGTTGAGAGGTTTGGGAAGTGAGCCAGGATATCAGTGCAAAACAAATGTTTTGTACCTTTCCTTTTCAAATTTCTTGTCCTTTCTGTCCTCAGCCATGGTAAAACATGAAGCAAAAAACCTTTCCCACTATGTTCTATGGCTCGCATTTATTAAGTTTCCTTGATTTTGATATGCACCCAGCACAGTACATTAACTGCTATCCTGATTACGTTCCAGGTCATGTCTGTTTTGGACAGGCTGAGTTACCTGACTCAGCATGAAATCAAAGGTCAGACCACACAAACTATAATCTCCAAATATGACTCAAGTCCAAAATTTCATTGCTTTATGGGAGAAGATAAAGAGCATAAGGTGAGTCACAGAACAGGCAGGACCACTGCTGTTCTGTGACCGCCAAGGTGGCCTGAGAAACAATGCATATGCATGTTTATTTTTTTCAAAAATTTAGATCCGTTAATGGTTATCTGTTGACAAATGCATTCTCTTTACCACATTGCAGAAATAAAATACTATGTCATAATGCCGTCAAAAGAGTGAAAGAGGCTGGAAGTCTCTTTGAATGCTCTTCCAAAGGTACATGGGGTAATATTAGCAACGGGGGAGCTCACCTCATCTTCTTTCGATACGCGTATGGAAGCGTAAATGTCACACCTGTGCCTCTTGGACCAGGTAATTTGTCAAGCAGGCCTGGGAAGGACCGCATATAGTCAGGGTCTCTTGCAACCACCTTTATAGTCATGGGAGGAACAATGTTGACATCCAAGAAAACATCTCAACCACCTGGTTCATGATGTGCTTATGTTGAACAAGGGCCACTGATTTCAGGAAACCTTCCCTTGGCTAACTTTCAAAGAATCTTGTCAACATTTCCCTTAGGGAGAAAAAACTGCATATCAACAGGGGGTACATCATGGAGAGGATTCTGGGACACAAAGAAATGCTGGGACATGAGAGAGGCCAGAATTTATTAGCCACTTTAGCTAAGGATGATGACAAATGTAGTCTCGAAAGCCAACTTCCTCAACACTTTGGTCTTTAGCTCGGAATCCTCTCCAGTCACTGGCAATGGCTCACCATGGTTTCAAGTGTGCGTTGTTCTCTCTTGTTGCCGGGTTCCTTTTATTCATGACCGACTCATGGTTGACTGTGTAAGCACATCTATGGGTAGTCTATGGGTGTTTTTCCACTGTCACTAAAAGTACCCATTAATGGGTACGAAATGGCATTTTTGTACCCAATAATGGGTACTTAATGGGTACTTCTAGTGACAGTGGAATAACACCCTATGGTACTACTTCATTCAACACCCTGTCTGTGTGCAGACAATGCTGAGCAGGAATGGAAGCAAGAATCAAAAAACCCAAAGAGTCCCAGTGCAAGAATCTGCCTTCTGGTGCTGTTTTGATCTTTTTAAAGCCACTGCAGCCATCTTTAATTTATATCCTTTTCTTAAAAAAAAAAAAAGATGAAAGAAAGAAAGAGAAATTACCTGCAGTGTCATATAAGTGTAAGGTTACTTCCTTTTTTCCTACAGTGACCCGGGTAGAGTATTTCTCAAACACAGAGGGAGCATATTGCTGTCAGGGGAAACAGAAAAAAACAGGGTGGTTAGTAAGTCTTGTGCGATCGACTTACCATTTTAGAGGCTTCACTTTTAGAGCAAGAGGCTATCAGGTTCATACGTTATCTTTGGCAGAAGAAGCTCAAGCTGATGGGGGGAAAAATCACCCCAGCTTCTAAGCTTGTAGCATCAGTATATGATAAGACCCTGTTTTTAATCATAGATGAGAATACCAAATTCCTTTTTCCACCTCATACATGTTTTTTCCCATTGGCCTCCAAATTTTATTGTACTACTAATCCGATCAGCCAAGTCTAAGCTATGAACAGGTATGAACAGGACTCCATCAACATTTTGCAGACAAGTTTCCGAACTTGCCTAGGTTGTGTTCACACCTAAGCTTTAATTCAGCTTCAGTCCACTTTGGGACTGAAAGAACACATCAGCAAAATGACAAGCTTTTTACTTTTGGCATTATCTAACACAGAAAAGCCACCTTCGGGTTAGATAATGTGGAACAAAAATGTCTAGTAACTTTGCTGAGGTCTTCTCTCGCTCTCAAAGTGGATTGAAGCGGGATTAAAATTTAGTTGCGAATGCAGCCCTAGTTAAGACTGGGATAAAATATAAACCCCAACCACATCTGTGTCTCGGCAGTACCTCACTGTATTTTGAGCAAGGGAGAGTTGACCACAAGCCGATCAGGTAACTGTGGTTTTCGTAGTTTCAAGGAAGAGGAAATTTCAGCAGAGGTAAGTCGAGCCAGTCTGTGGTAAGTGTACAAACAAATTAGTCTAGTATAGGTCTTACATTTTAGCAATGTTTGCCATTTCTGCCCAGATTCTAAATTCTGCTAATGTTTCTCAGTCACAGCACCTCTGAATATTGTTGGGGTGCAGTTCCCAATATAACCGTATAGTAGTATGGACTGTGTTCAGGAATGACCTTGGGGATCCTGAGACTCAGTTTGTCCTCCATCAGGACTGAGAGGAACACTGGTTGAGAAACAATGTTAATCAATTGGAAGAATACTTTCCTCCCTCCCTCCCTTCCTGAGTATAGATTTGGTGAACTAGACAGGAAGCCCTCCTAAAACATGGGTACTCAGAGTTCAAAGACACCTGGAGATGGGGCAGCATTTTGACCCTAAATAAGTACAAGTTTCATGGTATCTGTGATGCTAGCAGTCATATTGTCAGCCCATCAAATTATGCAGTCACACCCTATTTTATTTTATTTGGGGGCTTTTTGCTCCTAACCACTTATCTTTTGCGTTCGTAAGTTTTTCTGCTTACGTCCTTCTGCTGAGGCAATGCTGGGTTTTGTGACATTTGATGTGTGTAATACCCACTAGCACAATTTCTAACAGCTAATGCTGTGAAAGGAAAATATTGTCAGCACATCCTGCCCCTGTAAGAGTTTAGATATGAGTGACGTTTCCTGAAACCACCCCCCAGTTAAAACTTCCTGCTTCACCGTAAGTGGTGTCGCTTTCTATTGAAACATATAATTTGCTGTATTGGTAGCTCTAACCCAAGCCTTTCCATCCCTTCTTTTTCACCTAACGCCAAAACAAACAAAACTAAACTAAATTGTCAGAAGAGGAAATACATGCAGAAACCGTTGCCTGGGAAATAATTCAGGCATCAACTGGGGTCTCTGAAAGCAGTTGGGTTTCTAATGTCTGGTGAGGCTTTGGAAAATGACTATACTAGGGGATGGAGGAGTTGGTTGACTTATAACATTGAGGGAAGTGGGTGTCTATTCTAGCTTGGGAGGCACTTTCAGATCCTTAAAGTTTATGAGCAAATTTCAAAATAAGAAACAGTGATGTATGGCTGTGAAGGTGGACCATGAGGAAAACTAAGGGCCGCAGAATTGACACTTTCAAATTGTGGTCCTGGAGGAGACCTTTTGAGAGTCCCTTGGAGTGCAAGGAGATCAAATCAGTCAATATTACAGGAAATCAACAAAAGAGCCTAAGAGGAGCCCTGCTGGATCAGGCCACAGCCCATCTAGTCCAGCATCCTGTCGCACACAGTGGCCCGCCAACTGCCCATGGGCATCTCAAGCAGAGACAAGGACAAACCTTCTCCTGCTCTCAACTCTAGCAAATGGCCTTAGAGGCATCCTGCTTGTCCCCCCAGCCTGAAAGATGTACTTAGGCATCCGTTCTAGTAGCCATTGATACATCTGTCATCCATAAACTTGTCTAACCCCTTCCTTGATGCCATGTAGGCTGGTAGCTGTTACCCACCTCTTCTGGCAGCAAATTCCATAAACCGATGACCCTCTGGGTGAAGAAATCCTTCCCCTTGTCTGATCTGACTCTCCTACCCATCAGCTTCATCAAGTGCCCCCTGGATCTAGTCATGTGTGATAGAGAAAAGAAATTGTCTTTATCCACCTTTTCTAATAGGGGATTTGAGGGAATCGAGGTTGGAGTGAAAGGGTTTGAATGCAGGACCAAATGGATACAGAGGCCTATTCGCACTAGGGCCTCCAGAACGCGATTAGGACACCCTGGGATGGAGCATACAATCTGCTGGGCCAGCGGCCTTTTCGCTTGCCAGAAGCCTTTGTTCTCGGTACCCCACTGCAGCCTGGGCTGAAAAGGAAGAAAGATTGGCTCGCCTTTACCCAGCCACAAAACGGAAAAGCATTGTGCAAGCGAGCCACCCCCTTCGCACTATGGAGAAAGAAACGTGCAATGTACCAGTCTCTGGCTTTTGCTGAAGAGGGCTGGAAACAGAAAAAAAGAATGTTTCATGCTCATTTCCTCCTACAGTATTTTTGCCAGCAGAAACAAGGGCTGTTCCTGCTATCTCAGATAAGTGTCTCAGTGGGCTTCCGGAAGAGGAGCGTGTTTTGTAAGAAGGTCTTCTGCGATCACTGAGCTTGGAAACCTCAAGCGAACTGGGATACCTGTTACTGCCTGGTATGAAGAAGCTAAACTCTGATAAAACCCTTTGGAAGTTTAGTGCTTGACATTCAGCACAAAGGGCTTCAGATGCACAAATCCAGAAGCCATGCTCGTGAAACTGGAGGTCATTCATATTCAGAAGAAGACGGATAACTTGGAAGATTTGCTCACGTTCCTCTAGAAGGTGGTATAAAGGAGATCTCAGGGCTGAGAAAACTAGAAGACCTTTGAGGCTGCATGGGCAAATGCCATGTATGAAGAGTGCGGCAAGGAAAACGTTCTAAAATAAAGCAAATCAGGATGATCTGGGGAGATTTGGAGATTTTCCAAAGACATGAAAGGACCCACAGTTGCCCTTGAGACAGAACGGCAGTGTCACCGTCTCAAGGGTTTGCAGGGCTTATTTTCTGAATGAAAAATAAGATTATTTAGACTCACAATGTATACGCCACGGTGGCCAAAGGAGGTAGCATGTTGCAAGGAATGCTGAAAGCACCTTAAAAACTGAGAAGCTTCTGGGGGAAAAAGATCAGTATTCGCAAGTCGTTTTTCTAGAGGCCAGTGGGGATAGATCTGTCACTGAAATCTACTACAATGTTTTCTGGGGGCGGGGACAGGTAGGCTGCTTTAAAATGGTATTACCTCCGTCATTAAAATTCCAGAAGTCCCTTGCTAAGTGCCAGAGGTGGGATTCTTAAAAAAACAAAACAAAAAGCTTGTGAATTTCAAAATTCTAAATATTAAATCATTGTATCTAGGGGGGAAATGGGGAAGAGCACTGGCTGAAAACTATAGAAAAAACCCAGGGGGGAATGATACAGCTTGCTTCTAATATGTTTCAGAGTCAATTGATGCCTAATAGGTGGAACTGATTTCAAGGTGTCTCAATCAGTAATGCAAAAAAACAAACTTACACAAGTATGCAGTCAGGGATGTACAAAATATGTGACACATAATGAGCCATGACTGTACAGAAGTTCCTCCTCCTGTTCAGTCTTCTGTGACAATGTTTTTGCTCATAACACAGCGGCTAGAATATGACCTTCTGTTCTATAGTGGGTTTTGCACACTGAAACCTGTGCTTATGTGTGATTTTGAGGAGCGGGACCACCGTGTCATGCTGTGTACAATCATATGATGTCCACACAGTAGCTTGTAAGGTGCTCAAGGTCAGAGGCAACAAGTGCAAAGGTAAGATGGATGCCCATCATATTCAGTGATTCAGTTCCTCTCTGAAAGCAAACATCTTCTGATGACATCTTAAAACACTAATACCTCTGCAAGTCTGTAAAAGCTCATGATCATGTTATGATGAACAACGGTTGGCTTCATCAGATCTAAAAGAGCTTTCCAAGAGGACCTCAGGATGCTTCAAAATGACAGCTTTTTCAGGTTGCCTGGCAAACAGTTTGCTAACCCAAAGGGATAGAGTTGTCTAACTTTCTGTCCTGATTTTATCTCCACAATATCCACGTGAAGACATCTGACAGCTCTATAGAGCAAGTGAAGGTTTTGCCTTTGTCTTCTGCTTGAGAACGATCAGAAGCAATTGGCAGCCCAACATCCTAAGAACCTAAGAGGAGCCCTGCTGGATCAGCCCACAGCCCATCTAGTCTAGCATCCTGTTGCACACAGTGGCCCACCAATTGCCCATGGGCATCTCAAGCAGAGACAAGGGCAAACCTTCTCCTGCTGTACAATCAAGCAAATGGCCTTAGAGGCATCCTGCTTGTCCCCCCAGCCTGAAAGATGTACTTAGGCATCCATTCTAGTAGCCCTTGATACGTCTGTCATCCATGAATTTGTCTAACCCTTCCTTAAAGCCATCTAGACTGGTTGCTGTCACCCCCTCTTCTGGCAGCAAATTCTATAGAATGATGACCATCTGGGTGAAGAAATACTTCTGCTTCCCCTGGTCTGATCTGACACTCCTGCCCATCAGCTTCATAGAGGGCCCCCTGGTTTTAGTTTTGTGTGATGGAGAAAAGAAATTTTCTCTATCCACCTTTTCTATACTGTGCATGCTTTTATATCCTTCGATCAGGTCTCCTCTTAAACGTTGTCTTTCCAGCTGAAGAAACCCAAATGTTGCTGTCCGATTTCATAAGGGAGGTGTTCCAGCCCTTAATCATCCTGGTTGCCCTTTAATGCATCCTTTCTAGTTCCACAATGCCCTTTTTCCAGTCTGGCGATGGGAATTGTACACAATATTTCACATATGGCCTCACCATAGATGTATAAAGATGCAAAATGACACTTGCTGACTTGTTTTCTATTCCCTTCCTAATTACTCCCAGTATTGGCTTTTTTTTTTTTTGCTGCTGCTGCTGCGCACTGGGCTGACACTTTCATTGAGCTGACCACCAGAACCCTGAGATCCCTTTCCTGGTGAGTTGCAGGAAGCTTAGCTTCTGCCTGAGATGGATGCTGGACCAGATAGGATGTGGCCTGATCCAGCAGGGCTCCTCTTATTTAGATCTAGGATGCCAAGTTGGGAGAGACAGGTAGGTTCCCTCTAAACTTGGGCATTTGCAGGGAGTGGAGAGCAGGTGAAGAATTTTGCCTTTGCCTTCTGCTTGAGATGCCCAGAAGCAATTCCTGAGTCGCTATGCAACACAGGATGCTGGACTAGACAGCCTATGGCCCAATCCAGTATTGGCTTCTCTTCTGTTCATGAATCTGTCCATGTCTTTTTAGACTCTGTCCAAGATGGTGGCCAACACCACATCTCAAGCTAGAAAATTTCCTAATTCGGCTAGGTGTTGCATCGATGAAGCCATTTGATTTGCTGTGATTCCTGTCACTGGTTGACTGTTGCAATTCTGCGCCAAACCCTATGAAAACTGCCCTCTGTGTCAATCACGAATTATGAGCACACATGACCCTGAACTTATGTAGGTATAAAAGAGGAGCGAATGTACTACATCTGTGTGGAAGGTAACAGAGTACCGACTCTGCCCTCAGGTTCAAGTCGTTCTTGGGCATCAGCAGGTTGTCAGCACCAAACTTGCGCCACAATGACCCTTCACAACGTTTGCTCTACTGGCCAACAACAGCAAAGGCTTCTGGGAGAATCCCAAAGGGAGCATCGCTTGGCGCTCTAAGGGTCCCTGAGGGAAAGATTCTGGCATGGGGGAGGGGGGAGGAGGGAAACCGTTGGAGTGGGGAAAGCGTGACGTTGATTGGCTGAGGCAGCCAATGAAAAGCCGGCGCCGGGATTGACCGCACGCACGCACGCACGCACGCACGCGGTCCCACGGCCGGGGGAAGGGGCGACCGAGCAGGGTCGCGCACGCGCACCTGGGATGAAGAGAGACGGGAGGGACCGATTTACCTCATGATCGTCTACACGCGCCCCGCGGCTGATACTCACGACACACTCACCTCAGGGAACGCGCCTTTGGTGTAGACGAGGAGCAGGGACGTCTTCCCGCAGCCCCCGTCGCCCACCACCACCACTTTCAGCTCTTCCTCCTCTTTCTTCTTCTTCCTCCTACTACCCCCGGCACCAGCGGTCCCCTCCGTCGGGCTGCCCCCGCCGCCTGGGCCGGCGCTGACGGACCCGTTGGCATCGGCCATGAGGCGGCGGCGGGGGGGGGGGGGGGAAGCAGGAGAGAGAACCGGGGTGGGGGAGGGGAAGCCTCGTCGACAGCACCACACGGACTCAGTGAGAGGAAAAAGCGCGGGAAAAGCCGAGGAGGAGGCGCACGAATGGGCGCGCGCGCGCGCGCTGCTCCCTGAGGCGAAAGGGAGCCAGAAGGAGCGCCGGGCGCTCGCTCGCCTCGACTGAGGGAAGAGGGCGCCGCCGCCGCCGCCGCCGGGGTTTCGCTTTTGGGAACGAAGCGCCGGCGGCCGGCCCTTTTTGTCTCCGCCTCATGCTTGCTCAACACGCTTCTTGAAACATCCTAGACACACACACGCAAAAAGCGGTTTTCCTCAGGAACACACAAAACCAGCCTCCTCCTAGTGTCAGAAAGAGGCCCGAGCGGGTGTGCGTTGCAGCGGTTTCGACCTCGTGTGGAGAGAAACACCTCAAAAAGGCTTTTTCTTTCTTTCCTGGGAGGAACTCGGGCTTTAAAATAAGGCCACTCTTCACACAATACATAAATATCCCTGGCTCGAAAGAATTCAGAGAAGTGTGGGTCACCTTGGGACACCACTCACTGGCTCTCAGGCCAGACCTACCTCGCAGGGTTGCTGTGAAAAGGCAGGAGGTGTATCCCTTGGCTCGCAGTCTTTGAAGAATTTGAATGCTATTATAATAACAAAATGTAGTGAAGGGTGCTGCCTTGGGTTCCTTAAAGGCTGGTGTTTTATTTCTCTGCCTGTTGAATTTTTCAGGCATTTCCCCCTTCAGAGCCTTTATTATCGTCACCACCACAACCTGCCTCACAGGGTTGTTGTGTGTGAGCCAGCATTGCATAGTGGATAAAGCTTTGCATTAACATCTAGGGCCCTTGCTGCACTGGGCATTTATTTTGCGATAGTGTAAACTATGGCTGGTTCCTGGAAATATCATATGGACAGGAGCCCCCTAGGTCTATTGCAAAGGCCTAGAAGTACTCACTTCTTTTGAATCTCAACCCAGTGGCTAGGTATTTAAAAACATTTAATGCTTGCAACATTTGTGCCAGGAAGCATATTCAGGGAAGTTAGATAAAAGTATTTAATCTGCAACAAAGTTAATGCTTCTGTTGTAACAAGTCTTGTGTTTAGTAGATGAACACTAAGGCTGTTTATGACATCCAAGGCAGAGTAATATATATGAGCCCTTCTTTTTATCGTCGCAGCCTTACATGGTTGGTTGTCTTGAATGACCCATCTAAAGGTGGCTCTGATGGTGGTTGACACCTAACAACTTTAGGAATAATTGCATTCAGTTTTCTTGACAAAGATGCAGAAATAATTTGCTTTTTTTTCACCTACTAAATTCCTAAAGCCACCCAATAACATGTTCTCTCTGGGCAGCTCATAACAGAAAATATATTTAAAATTCACAAAAATGCCAGGTAAATCTGTAATTTCAAGCAACCGTTCACCCACTAAGCACAAATCACTTCCTACTTTAAGGTGGTCAGTGTGGGTCCACACACTGTGTCAGAGCACTATGAGGGAACATTTTGAACAGTTTTATGTATCCCTGTTTCAAGATCCCTATAACCTTCATAGCTGCACTGGGATGTGAACTCAACCTCTATTCTAAAATAATTATACCGTCTAGCTCAGAGATCACAGATTATGGTCACGGGTGCAAGTTGCTGAAGTTTCACCAACAGCAGGGAATTATGGGAGATATAGTTCAACATCATAGTTTGGATACTCCTAGACATATCAGCTGAGCATACCCATACAAAAGCTACATGACACAATGCTTGCAGATGACACCCACAAGTGTGATGTGTACACAACAGGTAGCTTTTTGTTTTTTTAAAGGTCGATATACAATATGTTGGTTTTCAGTATAATTTTAATGTTTCACTTTTGCTGGCTTGCTTACTGTGGATTTTAACCGTCAAAGCTAATTTGGCGTTTTTAACTTGTAATTTATTTTATAACTCACAAAAATAATTCAGTAGCATTCCCCCCCCTTTTTTTGCAAAATGCAGTACTACAGATGTATTAACCAACAAACTCTCAATCCATGAACAACAAGACAAAGCTTTTTCTTTAAACATTTTTTATTTGTAAGTCAGAAACAACTTAGTTACTTTGAACAACATACAGTACTGTTTAAAGGTAGTAATCTGTACCATGGTGAAAGCCTTGTGTAGGACAAAATACCTTTGACTTAGAAAGGTGGAAAATATTGTTTGCTACTTTTGTGGTTGCTGCCATTTATTTAATTACCCAAAGGGGAATTCCTGATAAACCATATCAAAAGCCCTTTCACACTCAGCTTATTTTATCAGTGTCTCTGGGAAGTCCACAAGACAAGCAAGAGGCGAAGGCAACTGCATAAACTGTAGAACTCACCCTACAATTCTCACTCTCTACAATTTTGTCCAGGTCTGCAAGCAGCAGCTCTTTCCTCATGGCTAGAATTCCGCTTAAGTAACTATTCTATTTTGTGGGGAGAAATGCCACAGGATTTTAAAAGCAAATACACTAAGGGAATCATCCATTTATTCAGGTTCCTTCAGCACTTACCTTAACTTGAGGTAGAAGAGTGGAAGTGTTTTAAACTGAGCTTTGGTTTACTAACAGAACAGATGAACACAAAACCTTTTCTGCATAGCATTAGCTTAGTTGTACGATGTACTTCCAAATATGCAGGTTAATTAACATGATTAGCAAAGACCCACTAGCATGGACAACTTTGAAAGAGGATTAATTTCCATAAAGAGAAGAGTTGTTATTTGTGGTGTCAAAGTAGATGGGGGTGCCACACCTCAGGAAATCCCTGAAAAAGAAAGATAACAGAATACTAAGTAAAAAACTCTGTCTCTCTTCAGACAGTATATATTTCATATTTTTCTTGTAAGAACTAAAAACCAGGCTTGCTCATGTTTGGGAACAGGTTTCTAATAGAGGAAATTTTATGCAAGGGACCAACTACATGGGCCAAATTCAATAATCTGCAAGTAGTGAATAGAGAAAAAAATTCTGGCACAGTACTAGAACAATGGGGCTTGTAACTCCAAATTCACATATATATTTTAAGGTTGCAATTTAAAACTGCCACTCCAGAGGGCATTTTAGAGTAATTTTGGTTAAACTAGTTACACAATATGCTTTAGCCAACTTTTGCTTACACTTTTAGATTCCCCAAAGGACTGTTTTCTTTAGAAACAATCTGTCAATGTATTACAACTTATGACCAAGTTACCCTCCAAACTACAGTGTCCAACAGCCACTTAGAGACCTATTTTGTTCCATAAGACTATAGCAGGGGCATAAACAAAGAGATACTAAATTAATGCCACTGAACAGCCAAATGAAAAGAATGACCTTTCCAAACATAAGAACCTCTAGCACATGGTTTCTATAATAGCTGATGCAATTCAACTCAAGTGAGCCAAGTCTGAACTTTTACATTCAGTTGGTCAAAACACGTAAGAGCATTATTTCTGGCGCTGTGTTCAGATACACACACAGGACACCTTAGTGACCTTTTGAAATGTGGCACTGTCTATACAATGGCATATTCCACTACCTTTAGATTTGACTGGTTCAGAAATTTTTACTTGACAGAAGCAACTTCCGTTTTTGTTCTTTTCTTCAGCTATATGGGTTTACATTTTTGTTAGATTCCTTCAAGTCATGGCTGACTCCTGCTTGAGTCTATGAGCACCTCTACGCAGTTTTCTTCACAGAGATACAGAGGTGGTTTTTCATTGCCTACTTATGGGGAAAAGTTGGGAATTAAACCAGTGATCCTTGGCTTTCCAGGCAGTTTGCTCTATCGCTAAGCTTATAGACACTTCTGGTTTATATGTTAGTATTTAGTAATTAAGATCATTTGTTAAACATTTCCCCTTTCACTCGGACAGAGGCAGGATCACTCCCTCAACATCCACCAAGGGCAAGTACTAAGATGTCAACTTTCTGGCCTTGCCTGGGTGAGGTTACAACTGAGAAACATTTGCCACAGCCCTGCTTGAACTACAGCCTTTACTTGGAGCACCACACTTTAGTCACACCCTTCATCTGAATTAAAAATTAAGCTGCACCCATTAATTGACCCACAACAGCTTATTAATTCAGCATCTTTAGGGGTTTTTCATAGTATGCATTTTTCATAGTAATGGTTGCATTCCAGAAATAGTGAAAATGCTGGGAATGGCAAGCCTTTCCTCTCTTCACTGCCCACCTAGAGTAAACACTTCTTTGAAGGCAGGACTCATTGATTAAAACTTTGAAATCATGTACCTTGACATTTCAAGTGCACAGTACTTAATAGTTCACACATACTGTTACACTTGATTTTCAAGAGTCCTGGCAGCTATATTCTACTGAAAAACAATGGATTATAACATGACATGGGACTGACATTTTGATTGCCAGGGTTGTACGTACAGTGCCCTAATTCATCAGTGTAGGTGAATATGCAATATGTAATACAATTATTAGAATACTTAACGCATGGTTGTAAAGATGTCTCTCAAACCCAGAAAGATACCCATTGCTTATACAAAATTCATGGCAAAGATGCAGGCTTTATTTCTCATTAGGTAAAAAAAGTGGAACAGCTTCCTCCTAACAGAATAAACAGAGGGGAACAGTTACAAATGTGCTCCCACAGTCTGTCTCATACACTGAAATTTGTGTTATAACTACAAAATTTACTTGTGCCTTTTTAAAGTCCTAACACTTGATTGCAGATAGTTTCATGTTTCTAGCCACTTCACCACTAGATGGCCATCTAGAGCTGAACAAAAATCTGTTTTTACAGGTTCCATTAACTCTACATAATAAGAAGCATCATCTGGGCCAAAGAATATTAATTTTACGGAAAAAGGACAGAATCAGAATCCAAAGTACTGTGTGCCTATTCATCATGGTTTTGGATGTCCTTTTTGGAAAAAAAGAGCACAGCAAATCACTTCTGAAAGATGGCAGCGTGTTCCAAAATCTGCTTGTAATACAATGTATGGCATAAATTCGCCTGGCACTTGGTATATATAAACTGCTGCCTGCCATCAATGATGAAAAAGAAAGAAGGTAAAAGAAAACATTCAAGAAAAGGTAAGCATCTTTTAATCTACCATGATATTTTCCCTAGCTGGCCAGATTAACACAGATGCTAAGAATCCTTGGCTCCTTTTACCCAGAAGCCCCCATTTTTCTCTGCAGTGACCAATAACAAGTAGCTTAAGCTAATAAGTTGTGCTGCTTGCCTACTGAACTTTTATAGACGTCTGAATCTGGGTTGTCCAAGTCTTCTTACCTACTAAACCCGTTATCTTGCTCTTTCTGTACATGATTATACATTCTGTGCAAAGTATGAATAGTGACACTGATACAATTGCTCTCTGGGGTAGGGTATGGGATTGTAAGGAGGCATGCTTTTGTATTCTTGAGGTGTCTTATTTTGTTACTTCATTTTACGCCCATTCTCAAACTCACAGGCAAAAGAGCTGGAATTTAGTAATCGGGCCCCACATTTTTATGGCTAGCCTTTTAATTGTAGGCAGAAGAAATAATTTGTTCCTGAGACAAGTATTTTATTGACACAGTCCTCAGGTCAATGAAAATTAACTACAGTTCAGCACTTAAACGCAGTGATCTGTACCATCTACTAAACATCTGCAAAATACCATTTCGAAAGCATTCACAGCCACCTTCCTCTCATCTGGAGACAGAGTTTCCTAGGTGGACATTCTTCCCCAAAGCAAGAAGGGTAGGCAGGCTCTGCTCACCTCACACCTGAAGCTTGGAGAAGGCCAAGTGAACCCACTTCCTCTAAGCTCCAAAAAGCCTACAGGTGGGGCAGCCAGGAGTATGCCCGCCCACCTTGTTCCAGAGCAGAGGGTAAGAGAGCTGTGGGTTTTTGAATACTCCATAAAGCATTCAGAACAGCATCTTCCACAGCCCTACAATCCCGCCTCTCATCCAGTTTTAAAAGCTAGGAGTACAATATCTAATGCAACTTCAGATGAATCAGTGAGTACATAAATCATTAGAATTAATGGAAATTCTCCCTTAAGAATACATCAATCTCTTGTTCCACCTCTTCATTTAGTCTTAGATTCTCTCAAAGCAGGTGACAGTGGCCCAAGTCTAAAGACATTAAATACACAAAAGGACTTAAAACAAACAAACCCACACCACGTGGAAGTTTTGTTAACATTTATACTGTTCCCTTCTTTTTGCAACACAGATAAAAACTTTGACGGATTTTCTGTGTAACAAAAGTAAATGTATCAGACAGTGAGCTTAAGTCTTGTTTGTCTCCACTATGTTGTTTTCCCACCTCTGTAAGGTTAGCAGGAATCAGTTAAGACTTGGATATTAACTATATATGGCATTTTAGAAGACACTCTAAGCCGTTAAACAACTCTACATTACGAAGTATTACTGAAGAGGAAAATAGCTAATTTCCTACAACACTGTCATATAGCAGGTCCAGTCAATATTTCGTCTTGCTGGTCTTCGTATGGATGAATCCCCTTGTTCAAACATTAAGCACTACTAGAAAAAAAATCAACATTTGTGTTTACTAAATGGGTTCCAAATCTCTGAAGTGGTTTTCATTCTTTAGTGCTAAAATCTGAGAACACCTACTCCAGTTTCTTCAGTGCTCTTAATCATCACCTACAACCCTATTGCTCACCTGTCTTAACTCCATGACAACATTTGCATTTACCACTCACATCTGTACAGAATAGTTTAACATACTGCAA
This sequence comes from Aspidoscelis tigris stejnegeri, assembly GCA_023333525.1. Taxonomy (NCBI): domain Eukaryota; kingdom Metazoa; phylum Chordata; class Lepidosauria; order Squamata; family Teiidae; genus Aspidoscelis; species Aspidoscelis tigris. The sequence goes on from JALMGA010000020.1 coordinate 9,280,094, forward strand.
TTTAGTTCTTAAAATTGTCTGTTGCCTCACACTCTGAATCACATGAGCCTATTTGAACATAACTTGCTGGATCACTACAATACCATCTTAAATGTCTTGAAGGGAGAACTAAGGAGAAGAACCTATTCACAGTTAAGTTCTTAAAGCAAACCCTGAAGTCCCATTTGCTCTACATGTTGGGTATTAGGGTGTGTTACTGCTAATCACATCTAAGCAATATGAGATCTATTTAGTTGGAGCAGCGCTTAACAGACAACCCAAGAAGCAAGCCATGGCTTCCACCAAGGGCCTCAAGCTTCCTGTATGGCTTTGCAACGAACATTAAGCAACTTGGATTGCATAACTTCCTCCTTTACCCCTTACACGTCAAGGCATTCTGCACATTATGCGTACCATTCATCTTGTCAAATCTCAGGGAGGATTGTTCCCAATGTGTGTAAACATCTGTATCTTGGTACGTTAACTTCTTTAGTCCATTAATATTGTACCTTTTGAAGACCAGTCTAAAAATAGGTTGGCCCTAAAGACAACTGCTATTAATTATTTAAGGAAGAATATCTAATACAAACTAAAATTATTTTGAACTTTGGAAGACAGTAGCAACACAGAGTTTAGTAAAGTCCATTCACTGAGCAACAGGCTGGTTACAGATTTTAAAACTCAAGTTCTTCTACATACCTTATAGTTGGATTATGTTACTGGTGCAAACAACAGGTATAAAGACCTGTCCTGCCAGGTTGTAGATCAGGAGTCAACAACCTTTCAGACCTAGGGACACACTGAGGTGCCATGACCTCACCCTGTGGCCAAGTCTCTTTTCCTCCCCTCCACCCAGGGACAAACAGCAGAAAACACACACAGGAAGCTGTATTATTAAAACAATCAGTTTCAGAGCTTGGTAATTGAGTACAGGGGCATAAAAGACACATAGAAGATCTTCCAGGTTTTTTTTGGGGGGGCGGGGACAGTAATCATTCTTAAGAATGTAAGAACATATAATAGGAGCCCTGCTGGATCAGGCCACAGCCTATTTATGTTAGAATGTGAGAAAGTGTGAAGAAAACACAGCTCGGATGTACCGAAAGGTTTTTTCAAAACAAACTGATAGTGTGTCTGCCTCACTCCTGAGAACCAAGGTCGTGAAGTGTTTGCCAGCACGTAGGCACTTGGGAGGGGGGACAGACCTCACTAAAGCTCTCGGAAGTTGTCATAATACAACGTCCGGGTGCTAGCATGTAAAAAGGCTTCCGTATTAGTTTTTTACTCTGTTAGCCGATCTATCTATCGCACGCTGTTTTGCTTGTTACTAGCCAAATATGTAAGCTGACGCTGATAAGCATGAATTGGATTGGAGATCCGCCAGGCTAAATGCCTGTATTTGCTTTGCTATAAGCCTGTGTAATCCTTACTTGCAATAAACATTAGAGTTTAGACTTAACTCTGGAACTGCCGTGATTCTTAATTGAATGCTGGAATGCTGAAGCTTGGAGCTGTGCCAAAAGTCTCTGCCAGAGAAGCATCGAGCCAAAGGAGAAGACTTTAGCAATCAGGTAATAACTCTGCTCACAGATCTTATCTACAGATCTAATCTAATCAGATTCTGTCAAGGGTTATGGGCCCAGATCGTTATCAGCTCTTATCTGATTGCTATCTGAAGAAACCTTTTTGCTGAGACTGGGAGAAAGGCTTTTACCCTGAAGCTGGAAAAGCTGTCTGGGCTGATTGGTGAGACTGAGCAAGACAGAGCGTCTGTGTCTTATCATAGCTGACAGCAAAAGCTGGGAAAACTGCCAAGATCCCGTCTGTGAGCTGCTTAAAGATGGAGCAAGCAAGGTTTCCGAAGTTAGAAAATTCCAATTATGCCAGCTGGAAGACGTATTGTGAAGCATTGCTGATAAGAGAGAACCTTTGGGATGTTGTTGTGAATGGGCCAACCCAAGCAACTGCGGAGCAGGACCGGAAAGCAAGGGCCACTATCTTGCTTACAATCTCTCCCTCGCAGCTTTCGCATGTGAGAGATAAACTCACGGCTAAGGACACATGGGACTCTTTGAAAGCTGTGCACCAGTCGCAAACAGCTTTATCTAAAATGTTGTGGTGCCGGAGACTGTATTCCTGCAAAATGAAAAAGGGAACAGATCCAGCAGCCCACTTGGAACGAATGACTGATTTGTTCAATCAAGTCCAAAGCCGCGGGATAGAAATCCCAAACATTCAACGTTCCTACATCCTTATTGGAAGTTTATCAGATGAGTATGAAAACATTCTGTGGAGTCTACAAAGTGTTGATGAAAGGCAGCTTACTCCAGAGCTGGTTGCAGCGCGTGTCTTGGAGGAGAGCCAGCGTCGGAAGGACGAAGCAGGGCTCCAGAGGCAGTCGCACGCAGCACAGAGACACTCTACTAATCTGCCTGAAGAATTCAAAGGCCTTCAGCAAGAAAAGGCAGCAGTTTCTAGGGAAAAACGCTGCTGGGCTTGCGGGCAGAAAGGACATGTGTTAAAAGACTGTAAACATCCAACAGCTGGTAAAGGGGCTAAAGGGGCTGGTAAAGAGGCTGGGAAACGTGGTGGATCAGTGGCTATTGTGAAAGAAGTGTGCTCTAATGCAAATACCTGGGTTCTAGATTCTGGAGCCTCTACTCATATGGTTAACAGTGAAAAGCTCCTAAAAGAGGTGGTAAAAAGTGATATACATTCCGTTGCCTTAGCTGATGGGAGGGGGAGAATGGTAAAACAAATGGGTACTGTACATGTGCCAAGTTTTGGGACAGATTTCTCCAAAGTCTTGTGTGTGCCTGGATTACAGAATTGTCTCGTAAGTGTTTCTGCACTGACATCTAGTGGCTACACTCTGGTTTTCACAGGGAATGAATGTAACATTAGCCTGAATGGCCAGGTGTGTGCAAAAGCTGTCAAAAGGGACAAAATGTATTTTCTGGTTGACAAAGAAAGGAAAGAGCACTGCTCACAGGTTCAGAATCAGCCTTTACACGAGGAATGTGCCCATTACTACCATAGGGTCTTGGGTCACACTAGCTTCACAAATCTGCAGAAGTTGACACAGGTGTGTCCTGACCTCAAAATTCATGCATGTGATTCTTTTTTATCTTGCACAGTATGCAGCCAGGCCAAGCTGAGAGCTTTCCCAGTTGCGAAACGTAGTAAACGAACCACGCAACGGCCTTTTGAAGTAATCCATGCAGATTTGGCAGGTCCCATGAGCAAAACATTTGGTGGGAACAAGTACTTTTTGGTAATTGTGGATCGCCACACAAGGTATTCATATGTACTGCTCATGAAAGAGAAGAGTGAGGCTGCTCAACTTCTCAAAAACTGGGTCAACATGGTTGAAAGACAGTTTGAGTACAAGGTTGGGTTCTTGGTTACAGACAGAGGGGGTGAGTTTCTGTCTAATGATCTGAAGAACTGGTTAAAGGTAAAAGGGATTCAGCATGAGACAACAAACCCAGCAGTTCCACAGGAGGACGGCCTCGCTGAGCGAAGAATTGGGGTCCTAAAGCAGATAAAGGACTGCCTAATTCTCGATTCACAGGCTCCGGAACAACTCTGGGGGGAGGCTATACTGACTGCCAATCATATAGCTAACCGCACTTGGAATTCCTTTGTAAAAACCACTCCATACCACATGCTGTTTGGGAGACCACCTAATCTGAAATACCTAAGAGTTTTTGGACAGTACGCTAATGTGTATGTTCCAGCAAGCTTTAGGAAGAAAGGTGATCCCAAGTGGAGGAGACTGATGTTTGTGGGTTATTCTGGTAACAGCTACAAGTTCTACCTGGGCCATGGGGAAGTGTTGCTGTCCAGAAGTGCCAACTTTGAGAAACATTCTGGGTGGGACAGGCTTCATGCCAACCAAGAAGTTTTTCTCAAGCTGGGGCAAAGTGTTGCAAGTGCTGGAAATGGAGGGGTAGTGAAGCAGGATGCTTCTGCAGGGCCTCAACCCAGTACCTCTACACAACACCATACACAAACACACCCTGCCACTGAGGCTCAGACCTCAGACAGTTCAGAAGATGAGAAAGGTAGAGTCAAGGTGATCATACCTAGGCGGACTCATAGAGTCCGGAAACCTCCAGATAGGTTTGTTGTGCAAGGTGCAAAAGCTTTTTCAGTGGTGGCTGAACCTGAAAACTTCCAAGAGCTACTCTCTTTTCCTGAAGAAGAGCAGCAGAAGTGGTTTGAAGCCATGGAGCAAGAGTACTCGTCTTTGGTGGACAAACAGGTGTTTGAAGTTGTTGATAGGCCAGAGAACCAGAAGGTTATAGGCTGTAAGTGGGTTTTCAAGCACAAGGAGATGCCTGATGGAACCCAGAAGTACAAAGCTAGATTGGTTGCTAAAGGGTACTCACAGCAGAGGTTTGAGAGTTTTGACAAAACCTTTGCACCTACTGCAAAGGCAGAAAGCCTGAGGCTGATTTTAGCTCTTGCAGCTAGAAAGCAGTTTGCAGTAAGACACTTTGATTTTGAGACTGCCTACCTGAACGCTCCTCTTGATGAACTAGTGTTCATGGAGCAACCTGAAGGTTTTGATCAGTGTAAGCAGCAAAAGGTTTTTCAATTGCAGAAAGCTCTGTATGGCTTGAAGCAGAGTGCTCGTTGCTGGAATCTTTGCATTCACGAGGAGTTGGTCAAGTTGGGGTACAAACGCAGCATTGCTGATGCATGCGTATACACAAAAAATGAGATAATTCTTGCTATCTACGTTGACGATCTGTGTGTGATAGCTAGAACTGATAAGGAGGTTGCTTTAGTGCAGAAGGAGTTGTCTCAGAAGTTCAAGCTCAAAGACCTGGGAAATCTGAAGTTTTACCTTGGGATCGAGGTACAGTGGACTCAGGATGGCAAGTGCCTGTTGAGCCAGCAGAAAAAGATTGAGAAACTGATTGAGAAGTGTGGTTTGCAGAATGCAAAGGTAGTGAAGAGTCCAATGCTCACTGGAACTTCTAATGAAGACTCAGAGAAACAGTTTGAGAATCCTAAGTTGTTTCAAAGTGTTCTGGGAAGTTTATTGTACATAAGCTCTCACACAAGGCCCGATATCAGTTTTGTAGTAGCTCTGCTTAGCAGAAAGGCGAATGGGCCTACAGTTCAGGATTGGATCAGAATGAAGCATGTGTTAAGGTATCTCAAAGGTACACAACACAGAAAGTTGGAAATCCAAGGCAATCAACAAGGTTTAGATTGTTATGCTGATAGCTCTTTTGCTTCTGAGGAGAATGACCGAAAGTCAGTGTCTGGTTTGCTTATCAAATTTGCTGGAAGTCCAATTGTTTGGCACAGCAGGAAGCAGAGTTGTGTTGCTTTAAGCAGTTCAGAAGCAGAGTTTGCAGCTTTATCTGAACTCTTGGCTGAGATTCAGTGGATCAAGCAATTGCTCATTGATTTGGGGGAAACAGTGGACCAACCTATTACAGTTCGTGAAGATTCACAGACCTGCATTGCTATGGCTGAGAGTGAGAACCTTAGGTGTCGAACCAAGTACATAGGGGTCAGATATCAGAATGTACGTGAGATGGTGCAAAACAAAGTCGTAAAGCTGGAATACATTGAGTCTGAGGACAACATTGCTGACATTCTCACAAAACCACTGCCAACAGGTAAACATGAGCAATTGGCAAATCTGTTAGGCATGACACCGTGAACTAAATTGTAAACACTGCGTACATCCAAACTGTGTTTGGAGGGGCATGTTAGAATGTGAGAAAGTGTGAAGAAAACACAGCTCGGATGTACCGAAAGGTTTTTTCAAAACAAACTGATAGTGTGTCTGCCTCACTCCTGAGAACCAAGGTCGTGAAGTGTTTGCCAGCACGTAGGCACTTGGGAGGGGGGACAGACCTCACTAAAGCTCTCGGAAGTTGTCATAATACAACGTCCGGGTGCTAGCATGTAAAAAGGCTTCCGTATTAGTTTTTTACTCTGTTAGCCGATCTATCTATCGCACGCTGTTTTGCTTGTTACTAGCCAAATATGTAAGCTGACGCTGATAAGCATGAATTGGATTGGAGATCCGCCAGGCTAAATGCCTGTATTTGCTTTGCTATAAGCCTGTGTAATCCTTACTTGCAATAAACATTAGAGTTTAGACTTAACTCTGGAACTGCCGTGATTCTTAATTGAATGCTGGAATGCTGAAGCTTGGAGCTGTGCCAAAAGTCTCTGCCAGAGAAGCATCGAGCCAAAGGAGAAGACTTTAGCAATCAGGTAATAACTCTGCTCACAGATCTTATCTACAGATCTAATCTAATCAGATTCTGTCAATTTAGTCCAGCATCCTGTCCCACGCAGTGACCCACCAACTGCTTCTGGGCATCTCAAGCAGAAGATGAAGGCAAAACCTTCACCTGCTCTTGGGTCTCTGCAAATAGCCTTGAGAAGCATCTTGCCTGTAGCTACATTAGGAACCAGGGCCCAGTTGCCACAACTGTTAACCAAATGTTTCGGTGAAGCCTTTAAATAGAACTTGAAGATATTCTTTTTTTTCACCGTAGCAACTGGTTTCCAAATCTGGAACAGCCCAAACATGGAGTTTCTATTATGTTGTAACAACAGATATAAAAAGCATGAAAAAAGACCAATTATTAACCCTCCTTGAAAAACTATCTAAATCAGCATTTATCACCACAGTGAATTGTGTGATTTTTGTACACATGAAGCAGAACAAATTTAGTTTGGCACCAGCAATTCTCCTTTTAACTGTGTCATCAGTTTCTGTTAGCTATCCTGGCTCTTAAGAGGGCTCCCTAGACCCAGCACTAATTCTTTCTTATACTGCACACAGCTTCTTCATGGTATTAGAGCCTGCCTCTGAAGCCTCTCCCTCTTTTTCTCATTACACTGCCTATTCTAAACCCAGCCATCAACAATCTACCTTCAGAGTTCCTTGGTCCTCAACATTCACATTTTCCCTGACATTTTATCTACCCCCGGTTCATTCCCCGCTTCAAGACTATACCAGCTGAACAGAAGCTTTTCATTCCCTCATAGCAGCTTGTTTGCAAGCTGCTGAGCTTCTGAGCACAGAAACTTTAAGCCAATCAGTATGAAATGCTTTGTTAGCACAGTACAGGTACAACACTGGCAGGCTGAAGCCATTACAGCTAAAGCCACAAAGGGGCTTTTACGTCTCAGACCTCCTCCTTTCACACTTATTACACAGAAAAGGGAAAATCGAGTTCAAACACCAGAGAATTTTACATCATTATTTGGAAAAGCAGTAATTTACATAACTCCAGTAGATACTCTCATACACAAAGCATCATACCCTAGATCTCTAAATTAAAATTTGGTGACTGATTACATTTATACAAACTGTGCACAAGGGGTCCTTCAGGATTCATCCACTGTATTAGCATTTCAAGCCAAAAGGTGATTTGAAGGTTAGTAAAGCCAAGATTAAAACAGAACCAATACATTCAACAAAGTATTCAGAGAAACAATCTTTTAATGTATAAACTCATCAGGCTTGGAAATAAAGTAAATAAGGAGAGAAAAGGTACCCTAAATGCACTGAAACAGAGCAGAGACTTTTTTTCTGAGCACACTTTTAACTCTCCATAACAATCAAGAATCATCTAACCCATTTCTACACCATCCTTTGAATTAAGTTTGCAAAGATAGCAATTCTAAATCCGAAAATAGTTTGTGTACAATTTAATGTATTTTACCTATTACGTATTCCACCTTTTTGCCAAAGAACAGCATACAAGGTGGCTTAAAAATGAATTTAAAATGCTTAAATCTGATAAAAACAGCATGAACGTTTTGTTGGCTTATACTGTGAGGAAAGACTGAAGAGGAAAACCTTTTCAGTCATAAAAATTTAGGAATGATAATCCTGTTATCTCACTGTAACGATGAGGAAGCAACTACTCGGATTATGCTGTATTAGGCACTAAGGCTATTTTAACCGGAATTTATTTACTTGCTTTGTAAAAAGACTCACTCTGTAAGATGTTTGGTTTAAAGCAAGCGTCAGCTATGATGAACAGATACCACTTGCATTCAAGTCACACCTTACTACTGGGCAAAGTGAAACATCATAGACAGTACATGTGAACCTGATATTTTTGGACTATCTACTATAAACAAGAAGCCTCCCCCCAAAGGGTTAAACTAATCCAGAGAGAAAAGAACCAGTGCCTATTAACAGACTGTCAAATCTGCAAGCCTCTTCCCAGGGGGTTTCCCCACAGAAGCTGCCAGGAATTCATTGCAATTAAGGGTATTCCATTAGGATCTGTATGGTTCTTTAACACAGGCAACACGGAGCCCTGCCAAGAATCAGGCTCGAATTTACTGGGCTAACCCTCAAATCCATCTTGAATTGAAGACTTTGTTCCTGATCTGCAACAGGCCAACGCTAACCAGTATCTTCTTTCAAAAGCCAAGGCATAATATTTTAAGAAATTATAAAACACAGGTGTTTAGTACTGCCCTACCTAGGTCAGCAGCAATGGTTGATAATCTAGAAGCTCAAAAGCTTCCATTCATAATTTACTTCTTGCACTGTCAAAGGCATGAAAAAACCTGCTGCATTCCAAAATGTCCTTTTTTAAGAAGTGTTTGACCATTTGGTTTTCCTCCTTTTATTCTGCCAGTTGATCCTCATTTCAAGTAGGCCGCCTAAGAGGAGTATTTGCTTTGGCAACAGCATTTCACTGTAAAATAGGAAAATTCTCAGATGCACCATGATGAGTCTTGAAGTCACTGGGTAGCTTTATGCAACTAACTTTCAGCCTTAACACCCACATGCATGATATAAGAACAATGCAGTATGCTGCAAAGTATAAGTTACCCTAAAAACTGGATGAGCATTTTAAACCATAAGAACTTTAAAACAACCAATATGATGTTCCCTGTGATTTGAGAAGGATACAAGCTCTCTCCAACTACTGAGAAATGCTTCACTTGCTCTAAAGTACAAGATATATATGGTAACCTACATTATATTAGCTGGAATAGGGGTGAAGTGTGGAGAAAGGCCATTAGAACAACACACAAGCTAGATGATGTTGGGAACAAGACTAAACTCTCAAGCAGCTTTTTTTGGCTCCACGGTGGTAATAACAGCTCCAAGTCAACTGATTCACTGATGGCACACAATTATTTAACCGCTGGGATCTCACGGATCTATATCCCCTCTACTAATCAACAGATCAGCCAACACTGGATGATGTCAAATCAGCTACACAGCGAGATGTTCTACAGAAGTATATTGAGAGGGAAAGAGAAGTAACCAGAGAGCTTAAGACGTAAAGAAGAAGACATAATTGCCTGCCCTCCAAATATTTACTGCATGTTCAAGCCTTTCGAAATGATTTCGTTCACAGCAAAAGCTATTCCTCTAGCACGACAGCACAAGGACGACATTCATTATGCAACCTGAACATGTTTACTCCAAAGCAAGCTTTTCATTATCCAATCTTATTTAGGCACAAAGAAGGGGGCTGACATTGTCTGCACCTACAATCGCAAACCTCTGGAGCAATTCCTTTCTGCTCTTCCTCTTACAAACCGCAGCAGTGTGGCGCCGTGACCTTGTTCAACGGGGAACAGGCAATCTGCTCCTTCGGGTTGTTGCTTCAAAGCAGGTTTTACTGCCTGAGCAAACCTGGTGCTGGAATGCAATGTCTTCACTCCCTACAGGCATCGGGAAGACAACACCCATGGCCTTAAGCCAGGCCACATCAACACAAACTTTGAAAAAAACACCCATCATCCTGGAACGGTGGACAGTGGGGCAGAAGAGCATCACCCAGGGACTTCGCCTCGACGCCTGCTCTTCCGTGCAGAAGCTGGAGCCACCTGCTCTTTTCATTAAGACATGAAACTGAACGCTACAGAGCGTTTATTTTTGTAGAAGAGCTGCCCTTAGTTTCTGCGGAAGTCGAAGTAACCCTAGCTTATTTTAAAGGCTTTAGCTAGATATCCCTGAAAGGCCCGAGCCTTGCTCCAGCTCGCTTTTTCTGCAAATTCCCTGAGGTGCTCATTTCTCAGTATGGATGCCACTGCAAGGAAGAGACGCCGAGTGCTTCATGGCCGCAGAATCTACTGCCCGACTGAGCTGCCAGCTCAAACCTTCAAGGAAACCAGGGAGGCTCCCGACCTACAGCTGGCTGAGCTAACCAACATCCACCCCAACGGCTGGGAGGGGCGGCTGGTGCTGCAGTGGTAAAGAAAGACATCCTTGAAACAAAGAAAAGCCATTTAAATGGAAAGACGCCTGGCAAAGCCCTACCTAGTTCAAAGAGGCAGAGAGATGCCATCAGCATGATCTCTCCCGTCTGACAAGGAGCCACGTACTCGCTTGCCAGCCCAGCTCCTCCTACGCCTGGATCATCCTGGAGCTCACCCGTCCTAGGGGTCACGGGGCCAAAACAAAAAAGCACAGCACCCCTCCAGCAATGCCAGGAAACCTGTTTCGAGGCACGTGGTTGGCCGGGAGGGCGAGAGGGAGGGCGAGACCTGTTCAGGATCCTTATTATCCAGGAGGGCGCCTCCTCTCTCCAGGCTACGCAAAGCAAACGCCATGTTGGAGGAAAGGGCTCCTGTTCTCCTTCCCTGATGCACTGCCGTCTTAGCATCCTTCCTTCCTCGCCCTGAGCGCTTGTCCTGGCGCCTAACCCTGTTGCCCTGCTTTGCCAACTCTGCGCTGCCCTTTCCCACCAGCACCTTCCATCTTCCCTGCAACACAAGCTTCCACCCCCCCCCCCACCACCTCTAGACACAAAGGAGGAGCGAGACCATGACTGCCTTTGTCTTCCCTTCCAGACCAGCAGCAGCGCGCGGTTGCTGTTCCTTTAAAACTAGGCTCTCCCCTCCCCCTCCCCCTCCCCCTCCCCTCCCCCACCCCACCCCACCCCAGGGAGCGCCAAGCAAGAACAGCAGGCAGCAAAAAATTTGGATCTTTGCCAGGATCTCCACTTACAGTCATTACATTGCTTCTTCCTGCTGCAAGAGCCCTCGCATGAAATGGCAACCATCTTTTCCCTCCCCCATCTGCAAAAAAAAAAAAAAAAAGCAAGCAAACTTTCCCTTTCTTGCAAACCTTCACACGTACAAAAAAAAAAGGGTGGGCCGGAGAAGGGGGCCAAGCAACAGAGAGAGCATTCTTTTCTCCACTGATCGAAACCAGAAAGCCCGCTTGCTCCTCTGGAGCCCTGGAGAAAGGCAGCGCTGAGGCTGCCCCAAAAACAACAGCAGCAGCCAGCCGACAGAACAGCCGCCATGATGAAGCTCAGAGACACGCGCGACCGGGCACAATATGGAGTGGGGAGGAACCAGGAATTAGGAAATCGGGGTGCCAGAGGCTTTTAGGACTCCCTGCCTCTCCAAAGAAAAAAGTTATCTCAAAAAGACAGCAGGAAAAAAAAATAAATAAAAGGAAGTGGAATTGTTTTGAAACAAAAAAAAAAACACCAAAGCAAAACCGTAACTACCTGCTGGGGAGGTTTGTTTTAATAGTGTAGAGCTGCTGCTGTGTGTGAACTCGCAAATGCGTCACAAGCACGACTCAGGCGGCAAAGCATCGTCTTGGTGGACAAGGAGAATCTCCATTTTGGATTTCGTTTTGCCAACTCCCTTTCCAGCTAGGCGTCCTTTTTCGAGGAAAGAAGGGCTCTTTTTAAAAGAAATAATGATCATAATAATCCATGTTAAGTCGGGATCCCTCTCCGTGTTCTAATGGCTGCCGTTCTCAAAATGTCTCTTTCACAAGAACTTGCACTAAATGGAGAAGACAAGGTGAAACTGGTTCTTCTCCCTCCTTTGTCCTTGATACTCCAAACCAAAAAAGCAGAAACAGCACCCGTGCCTGCAGACTGACCGGAGAGGAACCGATCAGAAGATTTGACTTGTCAAGAGAAATGGATTTGCAAAGCAGAGAGAGAGAGAGAGAAAAAAAAACCCAACCCCGATGCAGCAGCCACGCAAAGCACAATGCTACAAGGAGAGAAAGGAAGTATCCTTTAGAAATAGATATAACAAAAATCTCTGAATATGTACTTTCAAAGAGGCACCTTTTAGCTAGCTTCCACCCCCCCCTAAAAAAAGTAACTCGGATATCCGCCCTGGACAAAACATTTGTTGCACAGGCCTGTTCTATGTTCCACTGCAAGGGCAAAAGGGTTTACTTACCCGCTGTTCTGAAGGTGCAGTTCTGGAAGGTGAAGTTGTGGGGGGGCTGGGGGCTGTTTTTAAAGGAAAAAGAAAAACCTTGTTCTAAGTCTAGGTTATGTTCTGTATCACTTTCTTTTGTATTAAGTCTGCAAGTCAACAGATCTTTTCCCCCCCCCGTTCAGATCGTTCTCTGAATTTGAGAACAAAAAAAGGTTTTGTTAGACATCCACTTATTTTGACTCACAGTAACCTAGTTAACTTTTTTCTTTAAAAAAAGAGGAAAACTCCAAGCGCAAATCGTCAAAATTTGAAAGCCTCGATCTATGCATAAAAAGGACACTCCATGTATATTCCCTTTCCTCTCAGCTTAAAAAAAACACATGTTCTCAAATACTTTCACATCTGTACATGTTAGTGTGGCTAAGCCTGGTTAATAGTTACTGTATGTAAACATTTTAAAACATCTCTAAATATTGATTTTTAAAGTATCTCTAAAGCAACTGTTTAGATAAACAAAGACAAAATTGACATGCAGATGAAGGCTGAAAAAAAAAGGAGAACTCCAGCAACATTTAACATGAAAAACTATACTTATTTAAACAGGACAGAATGGATTGGGTACTTACAATGTAAAAGGAAAAAAAAACTTATCCTAATGGCTTTTTTTGCAAGAATTAACGTTTCCTACATCTATATATAAAACATTACCTTGTTAGCAGGAAAGGTTTTAACTTAAAAGATGGCCGGGTATTTAGTGTTTAATACAGGAAGCTATAATTAAAAATGTATTTTGCTCAGGCAAGAGAAAGAAAAGCTCTCAAAAACAAACACACCAAAAATACCGTATGTATTTACTTGTTTTTTGGTAACTCAAAATTGTTTCTGCTGCTGACATTAAGGGCGTGCCATTGACCTAGTTATATACACAAGGCAAAGATGGGTTCCAAATCAAAGGGAAAAATCCAGCTCTTTTTACAAAGTCTTCCTTCTTCCTGTGAGTCCTCTAAATGTTGGCCAAGATATTAGACACCAACAACTGAGAGAAAGCAGTCCTGAAATGGATGGTGTGGTGGTGGAGGATTCAATTCAAATCAAGCATCCCCTTTTGGAACAAAGGAAAACCCAGTTGGCCATTTAATTCCATTGCAGAAAAATGGCTGCCTGATCTGTTGGCCTCTCCTTAGCTGTCTGCTGAAGGATGTTTTTAGATCAGCGTCTAATAACTCAAGCCCGATGGAAGCTGCGCGCTGATTGGCTGCGCCGGCCCGGGGGCCTCGAACCAGCCAATCGCCGGAGCACGGCCAAAATTACAAACCAGAAGCCCGAGAAGACGAGCAAGGAAGAGACAAGGGAGCCCGGGGGGGGGGGAAGAGACGAGGAGGAGGAGGGCTGAGGGACGGGGGGGGGGGGGCTGCTGTCAGGAGATCCGGGCGGCGCTGGCTGGCTGGAGGAGCCGGAGAGCTGCTGCCGCCGCTGCCACAAAATGGAAGCTGCGCCCTCATTGGCTGCCCGGGCCCCTTTAATAAGCAAAGCGGCTACTTCTCTTCCTCCTCCCCCCCTCCGAAATTGTCAAATTGTAACAAACCGGGAGCGCACGCGAGGTGGCGGCGCCCCCCCTTCTCCCTTCCTCCTCCTCCTCCTCTTCATCATCATCATCATCCTCGGATCGGATGCACTGAGTGCCAGGCGGGCTTCTCTCTTCCTTGCCCCGCTTGACTTCTTGGGACGGACAGCACTCGCCTTCCCCCCCCCCCCAAGTATACAAATGTATATATATGTAAATAAATAAGGGAGCAGGAAAGAGAGGCAAGGCCTTTTGGGGATATTTTATTGCCCCCCTTAAGCTCCCTGTCAAAAAGGAGCCGGAGAATCCCCCCTCCTCCTCCTCTCCCCCCCCCCCCACGGTCCATCTTGTTTAGGAGCAGTTTGTCAGTTAGGTAAATGTAGGCAGCGGCGGCGGCAGCAGATTCCACGCGAGGGGGGGGGCGGCGGCGGCCCGGGGGGCGCCTCGGAGCTGGCGTCGTCGGGCGGGGGGGGGGGGAGAGAAATGCCTGGCCCTTTATCTGGCCCGGGGAGGAGGCGCTCCAGGCGGCGGTCGGCCGGTCGGCTGGTCGCCGGGGCGTGAATGTGCCGTCGGCGGAGGGCGGTTAGGTGGCCATTAGCCGACGAGCGAGCGAGCGTGAGTGAGTGAGCGAGCCGAGCCGAGCCGAGTGCGGGCGGGCGGGCGAGGAGGGAGAGAGCAGCTCTCCATAGCGGTGAATTGTGGGATGCCTGAGAAGCTGCAAGCAGAAAGCGGCACACACACAATATGTGTTGGCTCGCGAGGAAAAAAAAAGAAAGAGAGAGCGAGAGAGGGGCAGGCAGGCAGGCGGCGGCAGCAGCAGCAGCAGCAGCAGCAGGCGGCAGGAGGCTTCCCAGCGCCGTGTAATGTAGCCAGCAGCCCAATGTGAGCAGGAGAAGGAGCAGCCCGCCCGCCTGCCCGCCTGCCTTTCGCCGCCGCGGCCACCACGGAGGAAGAAGAGGAGGAGGAGGCGGAGGAGGCGGCGGCGGCGGCGGCGATCCTCGGGCACCGAGCAGGAGCAGCAATGTCTTTCAAAGAGATCAAGGCAGCAGCAGCAGCAGGGGGAGAGAAAGGCGGCGGCGGCGGCGGCAGCAAGCACCCAGAAGACCATGGCAAGAAGCAGAGTTCAAGTGAGAGCCTCCGCTTTCCTGGCCCCCCCACCCCGCCCCCCCTTGCTGTCGTTCTGGCTCCACGGGAAACGGGAAGGGGACACCCGACCCCGGGCTGGCGCCTGTTCCTCCCCTCCCCTCCTCTCCCTCGCTACGACTCCGCTTTCTCTCCCCCCCCCTTCCCCAGCATGACAAGATTATGGAACGGGGGGGGGGCTTCGGCCGTGGCGGCTCTCTAAAAACAACCCCCCCAAAAAAACTTTTGTTACTTACCTCTCTCACAGGTTGGATCAACGGCATGGAGGCGGGCGCCCAGGCTGGCACCTCCGCGGAGAAAAGGAATCACCATTGGAAAAGTTACAAGTTGATTATTGACCCGGCTCTCAAAAAGGGACAGCACAAACTCTACCGCTACGATGGGCAGCATTTCAGCATTCCTGTAAGGCGCCTGCCTGCGCTGCCCTGGGCTGGTGGGAGGGCTGGGTTGGGGTCCTGTGCCTTATCTCTGCTGGGCCACTCTGGCCTGGGTGCGACCCAGCCATCCCTTCCAGCGGGTGGGAGGGGGAAAGGGCCAGTCCTCCGAGACCTGAACCGTGGAGGTTGCTGCAACATGTCCTGGAAAGGTAGGAAAGTTATGCATCGTCTGGCAGGTCACTGGTGTGAGAAGCGGCAGGTGAAAAGCTGCATCTGGATATGTGCTGTGATTCCCTGCCGAATTGCTGCTTGATATGTGTTTGCCGGGGCTTTTTGGCCAACCCTCCAGACAAAGCTTTCCCCTTTACGTTTCCTGGGTTTTAAATGCCATGGGGTAGAAGTTTCAGCCCCTTTTTCCTGCTGCCTTTGGAAGTTTCATGAATTCCTTCACATTTCTCCACAGAATCCGAGTCTTGTCCCAGTGGACTGTGTCAGAGACCCCAGGATAGGACGGATATGGACCAAAACGAAAGAGCTAGAACTCTCAGTCCCTAAATTTAAGGTACTTGGAGTGGGCTGCTGCCTTCTGCTAACTAACGTGTACTTAAATGCAAATTGTGTCCTCCTTGCTGCTTCGGTTAGCTGGGCATGCAGTACAGGGATTGTGGAGTGTAAATGTAGCAGAGTACAGCTGAGCCTGCTACTGATCAAAACTATGTCTGAGTAATAACCTGGACGCCTTTCAGTCAAAGTTTTGCTACAGCCATAGATCTAAAGACTTGAAAACTCACATCTTCTAGGTTTTGTTTATTGTAAACAAGGTCCCATTGACAGAAAAGCTCACACTTTCCCCATACATTTCAGTGATATTGACATTTATAGCTGTACTCTGCTATATATATATATCCATAAAGCTCAGTGGGTGTTGGTTAAGCTTTTTGGCTTGGAGTGGTGGGTTTACTGAAATAATTTCTTTTTCCTATGCTTTCCTTTAAATGTTCCATGTTCTCTGCGAATAAAAAAATAAATCTACAGATTGACGAGTTTTACGTGGGGCCGGTGCCTCCCAAGCAAGTCACTTTTGCCAAGCTCAATGACAACATCCGGGAGAACTTTCTGATGGACATGTGCAAAAAATACGGCGAAGTGGAAGAAGTGGAGATCTTGTACAACCCCAAGAACAAGAAGCACCTGGGTATTGCCAAAGTGGTCTTTGCCACCGTCAAGGGAGCGCGGGAGGCAGTCCAGCATCTGCACAACACATCGGTCATGGGCAACATCATCCATGTGGAGCTGGACACCAAAGGTGGGAAGTTCTGTCAGAGCATCTTCCTCGTGCCCTTCGCGCTTCTCTTTCTTGGGCTACAGGGAGGCGCGCTTGCAGAGTGTGCTGTGATGAGTCGGTAGTTTAGTTTAAGAAGGGGGGAAATTAAATGGCTGCTGTCACTCCATTTCCCCCTCTCTCTTTTGCTTTTCTCTGGGCCTTTGGTAGCGGTCACGTGGAGCTGAATGTGTTGTCTGTTGCTAGGAGACACTCCTGTAATTTACAAAATGCTGCCATCCTCCCGGTTTTATTCACTCACGCTGACATTTGGCTAGCCAAATGGACCCCTCTCACCTTCTTGTCAATTTCACTGACTGCTCTGTTTTATTTGATTGTGATGGGCCTTAAAACTGCCTCTCAGAAAATGCGTGGAAAAAACCACTTTGGGAAGATATTCTATCTTATTTTAAGCACAGCAGTGTTGTTTTTATGTAGTGAGGCCATTGCTAAATTCTCTTTTGTACACTAGGCTCCATAAAAGTTCGCGTTTTGGTCTCTTAAAGGGACAGTAATGTTTCTGAACTTCAAAGTTAACTAGTGCATCATGTTGACACTGTCAGGAAAAAACACCCTATGCAGTTAATAATATAGATTTGAATGTGGTGGTTTTATAGAACTCATAAAGCATTCTGGGTGCATTTAACACTTTATTTTTCAAAAAATTCTTGCTTTTTGCCTGGCATATGTCATAGATAGGACTAGTCTGTTCCTTTAAGGTGATGTTAATTTGGTCTGTCAAACCAGACTGCTTTACTTCACATCTTCCATTTTTTAAAGTGCCAGACACTCTTTATGTTTTGAAAACTTTTTCAGCAGCGACAAACATGTCAGTTATATGTAACAAAACAGTTTAATTTTGAAATTGTGTGTAACTCAGAAGTTGAAGCTCAGGTTTCTTATTGTAATGCCCTTTATTGAACCAGCTACAGTTGAGGGATTCAGACATTACAAGAAATATATATTGAAGCAAGTTGGCTAGATGGCTGCATTAACCTCTTTTAATAACATTTGGGCACCCATTATGTTAGATTACTAATTGCAAGGGAATTGAGACCTAGCCCTGTCTACTTGGAAGTAAGTCCTGTTGTGTTTTGGTGTTCACTTTTAATGGTGCAGAAAGATTAGTCTTGAGCTAGTTCCTTTTAACCCTAGCTAAGTTACCCAGTTCTTCATTCAATGCTTTGTTGTGAAGCTGTTGCTGTATAAACCATGTGTGGATTACAAATGTACGTTTGTTGATTTGATAGTAAACTAGTTACTCTAGGCTTCAGCTCTCAAGTTTTTAAATAAATGGTGTTTACTTCCTTCCTGGCTCTTGATAAAGTCCTGTGGCATAATTAGCTGTGTAATGTTCAATTTTAAATAAATATAGTACAAGCAACTCAAAAAGCAAATATGGAGACGAACAGGTATTTGCTGAAAACCAATATTTTTCTTAGTATAGCAAAATACTATTAGATTTTTTTTTTAAAAAAAAGGGATTCAGTGCTAAAGACAGTGACAAACTGCAGGAAGGAACAGCTGGATAACATCAAAGAATGAAGCTCTGTCACTTTAAGTGAGTCACTTAAGGTGAAATGTAGTCCTTGCTCTAAGAGCTTTGCTGCTTTTCTTATGATTGTTTGTTTTTAATGAGATAAACACCATGCATTCATCTGTTGTTCTTTGGATTTCGTAATTACAGTGTGTAGCTTCCTGCCTTAAATAATTTGCTCCTGAATCTTTGTTTAACTGTGTTAGAAATGTGGGGCACAAGACCAGTCTATGAGCTGGGGCATCTCCAATCTAGGTGGAGGCATATTAGTGTCAGACAAACCTTTAGTTCCATCAGGCTGTCCTACTGGAGTTTTAGCATCATGTAAGGAAAAGGCAAATTAAGCCCTTTGATAAATAACTAGCATTTACTTGATCATGATGGAGTGCCCTGCAGTAGCTAAAATCCCTCCAGACTACTTGTGATAAGGGTTTTAAAAAAACAGGTCCATGCTTAAAGCACAGTGTTGAAGGCTACCAACCAGTTCTGTTACCCAAAATGGAGAGAACTTGTAAAATACATGGACTATCTGGTAGAAGCTCCATATGGTGTGGGGGCTTGCTCAGTAGATCACTTGGGCACAGTAGATCACATTCCTAATCCACCCTCTGGGTGGATTTGGTCTATTCTGCATCTTCCAAAAAGTTACTGGATTCCTCCTGATTCTGGTCCCACAAGAAGAAACAGATCAATTCCCCCCCACCCCCATTCTTCCATCATGTCCTTTGTTTTCATCCACCTTTTTTTAAGAGTCCCAAATATTAGTCTTTCTTCTTGGAGAAAGATCTTCCACCTCCCTGATTATTTTGGCAGCTCATTTCTCTGGTTTCTCCAGTCCTGCAATGTCTCTTTGAGAGCACTACTTAATATTTTGAATGTGGGGTCACTAATGATTTCTATAAAGAAGTTGTGATATGCCATTTTTAGACCCACTTTGTTAAGCTTTTTTTTCTTAGCCTGTGGTCACGAATAGAATTATTTACCTGAATAGACTGGGCTCTGCTTGCAGAATACTGTGAATTTTATCAAATAACTGTCCTCTGTTAGGAATGGAATGCTGGGAGTTGTAGTCCAGGAGCATCTGCAGACCTGAAGTGTGAGACCACATAAAATGAATTAGATCTTGTGTATTTATGTTGCACTAAGTCTTACTCATTCAAGGGTTTATTTCTAAATTTACAGACTTTAATGAAGGGGGGAAAGTCCAATAAATAAGTTAGGTAAAGGTACAACAGAAAATAAAAATACTATTCTTGTTTCTTCACACAGTTATAACAGGTTTATTAAAACTTGGGTAAATGTAATTGTTGTTGTCTGTAAAGGAAATTGATCCTTTAAAAAAAAATTACAGTAATGGATTATGAAATGAACACACACAATAATCAAGACCGGTGAAGATATTGTCCACTTCTTGAAAAATGTAGTTCTGTGTTGTACTAATTATTTCTTTTAAAAAATTAAGAGCCAGTCCAGCTTGAGGGTTTTTTTCAAGTGACTGTAGAGATATAATTGATCATTGTTGTACCTACACAATTAGTAAATGATTAATGCTCCCTTATTTTAAATTTCCTAAAAAAAAAAGGTTCTCCTAGTTTTTTTCTATATTGTCCTTTTGAGTTTCTTGCAAAAAGGACTGTTCAAACTGAGTTATTTAATATTATAGTTAGCAGTGCTGAACTGAGACTGGAGGGACCCAGGTTCAAACCTTTGCACAGGCCCACAGGCAGTACTCATGCCTAACAGCCATTCCAGCCTAACCTGCCTTGTGGCATTCTTGAAATAATAAAATGTGATAGGAAACAAGGGGTGTTTGGTAAACTTGATGGAAGAAGAATGGAGTAAAATGGGGAGTTATTTTGTAGCAGAAGGATTTCTACCTTAGTTAACCTAGGATGAAGAAAGCTAGAAGTGGTTGAATTGCTCAAGTTCTGTTTCTTATGGAACATCCTGAGAATGATGTCCTAGGTGGAGAATGCTGGTGTTTTTTCAGTGCCTTAAATGATTTTCTCCTGTATTTTAGTTTAACTGTGTTAGACATGTGATGCCCAAGACCAGCCTCTGAGCTGGGACATCTCCAGTCCAGTCATGAGCATACACACACTCTTACACAGACACCATCTTTGGCTTAGAGGGCATCCTTTCCAATAAAGTTACCCTTATCCTTTTAGGTGAAAAGCGCATGCGTTTCTACCAGCTCCTTGTGAATGGACTCTACACTCCTCAGACGCTTCCTGTGGAGAGTGAGCCGGAGGAACCGCCTGCAAATGAAACGCTTCAGGTATTGTTTTGCTTTGGTTTTATAATGTGTGCTGGGTGTGCATTAGGAAGCATAGTTTGCATGATGTCCATTCACAAATAATGGTTATTCTGCAGCGCCCATCTCCTCAAGGGATACATGCTTGACATTCTTGTTGAGACAGCTGACATCTTGAACTTCCCTTTTGGGAGGTGAGGTTCACAGTGGCGGTGGGGGGGGGGGGGAGAGGCATCCTGGTGGAACTTCAGGTATATTTGGCCATTTTAAAAAATCTTTGGGACTATGCCAAAATAGATGCAAATTCTTGGCATAGCGGTGAAAAGAACATTGCACAGATACTTTATGAAGGCTGACAGTTTTTATAGGTCCTTATTTGTCATTGTTAAAGTATCAGGTTTTTATATTTTTATCAGATTAGAGTGCTAAAACATTACCCGCTGTAGATGTAGTTGGTGTATTGCTAAGGTGTTTGTGTTTGACTGAGTTTTAAGCTATTTTGTTTCAACGTAGTTATTGTAACAGAATAAAGAAAAGAACATTTAACTGGTGAGCCAGTTTGGTCTAGTGGTTAAGGAGCCGGACACTTATCTGGGAATACTGGGTTTCATTCCGCCCTCCTCCATGAAGCCAGCTGGGTGACCTTCGGCTAGTCACAGCTCTCTAATGAGCTCTCACAGCCTCACCCACCTCACAAGGTGGTCTGTTGTGGGGGAAAGAATAGAAAGCTTTGTCAGCCTCTTTAAGTCCCCTTAAATGGGTGAGAAAAGCAGGGGAGAAAAGCCAACTCTTACTCTTCTTTAAAAAAGGGCTACTTTGTTGAATCACACACTTACTTATGTTGGTGAATTACAATTCTAGCTCTGGTGATGTTCCCATATTATCTATGGGTTTAATTTGTGGTTAGAGTAAAACCAGGATTTATAATGCCACTTCAGCATGCATGGCATGGATTAACTTCAACCCTTTGACATAACTTATATCATAGTGATTTCAGGATAAAAGGGGCATTATTGGTGGCCCAGGGTAAGATAAAAATGTTAACAAATGAGGTAGCTGGGATTTAGGATACTGCTTTCAACGTTTTATCTGCTGCTTTATCTGCACCCACCCACTCACCCCTATTCAGTCAAGCACAATCCTACATGGGGGACAGAGGCACTTTCTTCACTGGTAGAGTTATGAAATTCATCAGGACAGGACAGGGTGTGATATGGTGACAAGAAATGCTTCATTTTCTTTTTTCACTGCCAATTTCCCTCCTGTGATTCTCCCTTGATCAGCCTTATTCTTTTCTGTGATCAAGTTGGAATGAGGTCTGAACACCTTTCAGAGTTTCTTTCCATGAATTCTAAGCAATACCATAAAGTAATTGCTATTTTCAAAGTATCAATCTCCGTTTCTCTCACGCTGGGAGCTGAATTATTCCTCTGTTAATGAAATGGTAGTTTGCCACTACCTCCAAACACAAACTATGTTTTCAGTGATCCCCCATTCCATAATTTGGAGGCTGGTAGGGGTCAACCAGCCTGAATGTAGGCAAAAAACCCCCAGAACTGCTGTCTTTTGCTTTTGTTTGAATCCAGTCTTGTGTGTAGAAGTGTAAGTGTATATGTAATGTCTGTGTGTGTGCATTTGTGGTGAAGGTTTGGTGCTGCAAGACGAAGGGGCTCTGAGATGCCTGCTCTATCAGCCACATCACCTTTCGGGTCGTCTGTTTAGAGAGCAAGAAACTCATGCAATTCTCTATCAAAGTTTCCAGGATGGCAGGATGGCTATGAAAGTAGATATATGTTTGCAGAAGGGATGAATGAGAGAAGACTTGATAGCGTCTTTGAGTATCACAGTGCAGAGGGATTGTCTCTATTCTCACTTAGACAAGATGGGAGGACTTAGAAACAATGGGATGAACTTCAAGGGAGTTGATACAGATGAGATATTAGAAAAAACTTCCTGACAGCAATGTCAATCAGTCAATGGAATAGGTTGCCACAGGAGATGGTGAGCTTTCCTTTCCTGGAGGTCTTTCAAGCAGAGGCTGGGATGGTTTAGGGTATCCTACATTGTGCAGGGGCTTGGATTGGATACCCTGGAGGTCCCTTCCAACTCTATAATTCCATGATTCTAAGAGCCTGTGAAGAGCAGAGTTGCTGTTTAAACTAAAGGCTCTCTTTTGCCAATCTTTCAGTGGACTCAACTGAGCTGCTTGTTCCTCCTTCAGGAAAGGATCCCAAGAGCTGTTTAGTGAGGCTTTCAATTACTTGATGTTCTGTTTCCTTCAGTGCCTTATTTAATTTATTATAGCTTTCTTCTTGCCCTGTTAACTTCCAAATCCCTTCCGGTCTTTACTTCATAAAAGATACAGACAGTTTCATATTCTATCCATCCTGCAGTTTCAAGGCTAGTGTGGGGGCAAACTAACATTGGCTCACCATCGGCATTGTTCGGAAGATTTCCATTTTATTTTTCTCTGAAATACAGATTTAACCTTAGCTATTTGGAAAGGCTGAAGAGAACTTTAAAAAGTAAACTTTCATTGGGACAGATGGGTTGGGCTGCATAAGGGGCACTTAAAACCACTCACTGGAAACATTCAAGCTACCTCAGTGTGTCTAAGCTTTATTTTTGACATTAGAATCACATTTTACAGGTAGTACATTTAATTTTTTTGCCTGCCCACATTGAACGTTTAAAAAAGATTAATAAGATTGAAAGGGCAGCTTCAAGAACTAACTGTCTTTTGTAGAATCTTGTGGCCTCCTCAGAGTTGGAGCAGAGTTTTGGAAAGCATTTGGCTGTGTCCTTATCATTTGGCTCATTCTGAAAATCGGTAGCTTGCTAGGGTGTGATCAAGCAAGTCAATACACTGATAAAAAGGTGGGTTGAGAAGATGATTTGAACATTGTACATACAAGCAAAGGTGGAATTTAGCCTGAAAACCTGGTATTTCAGATTTACTTTCGGCATGGTTTTGTTTTGTAATCACCTCTGTGAGACTGAGGGGCAAAGAAGGCTGGCCAAGGTTTTTAGCCTTTGTAATCATATATGGCCCCATTCAGACAGGGGGTATATAGCACCATTATGTGGTGGGATTACCTCATGTATCTGAGGCAGCCACACCATAGCCCTGCTATTTCCCCCTAAAAAGCGCTAGGAACTGTTGCTGGAAAATGGAGTGCTGGTCACAGGTTTTCCAGCAATAGCACTATGAGAGAGCCACCATCATAGCCCGCCTTGTTCACTGCACCTGCATGGAGGCCAAAATATTCTCAAAGCCTTCTGCTCTTCTTTATTAATATTCTTGATCTTCAGTTCTGCCTTCAGTTTGTTTCTTCGCCTTCCTGCTTAGCTTGACTAGTCATCCTGCCAGTAGAACACTGGGGCATCTTAAGAATGTCCAGAAAACTGGCCACCACATTTAGTCAAATAACTTTCTGGGTGTGCAAAATGTGTGTTTTAAAGTGCCCTCTGGGTAGTGTAAACTTCTGTCCGAGCATTGATCATTTAGAATGTGGACAAACCAAGAAGGATTTTGCTTTTTTAAAAATTACTGTGAATAAGATCAGAATTTAGACACACAAACATTGGCTGCTTCGTTTAAGACTGTTCATAGCCTATTAAATACTTTATTTGGTAAGTGCTGGATAAACATGGGTTACCTAGAATGTCCAGCTGAAGAATGGGAATTTTTTGTAAACCCAATCTTCAGTATTTGCAAGGACTGTCTACAGAAGGAGGCTAGATACCAGCATTTCTTTGGTCTTGTGAACCCCCAAAAGATGGGAATTATTTACTGGCACTAACTCATGGGAAAATGAACCATGAAATGTGGCCCTCAGACCTTTGGGGTGTAAATAACAAGAGATGGCGTCAAATGTCAACTTGGCATGTAATTACCTTGCACAAATTAAACTTGTGAGTTTCAAGGGGGAGCATACTGGTTGGTTGGCCAGCTGAATCTGTGGAGATATTACAGCATATGGATTCTTAGGAAAGGAGTGAGAAAAGTTTGTTTTGCCTGCTGATTACCAGCTGACACAAAAGCCAATAACCTGGCAGTTGATTGGACACCGAGGCTCTCATGCAGGGTTAGAAGTGGGATCCAAATGAGTTTCTGCACCTCATCCTTAAATCAGAGCAGCTAAAGGCCACGTGGCACTCTGGTCTTGTGGAGGTGGAAATGCTGGGGTTACGACTTAGCATTGACCTCTTTTTCTTTAAACACATTCAGCTCCGTTGAGGACGTTATAGATAAAATGTTGTTGATAAGTGGATTTCTGTAAAATTGGGTGTTAAGAAAGGCTTTCATTTCTCTTCCTGTCGTCTTTTACAGTTGGCCGATACTCTGAAACGCCTAAAAGACAATATTCCATCCACGGGATCTTCGACTACGCCAAACAGTAGCACCCCGTTTTCTCATGACACCGCCTTCTCCAGCTGCCGGCAAGACACCCCAAACTCTTTCAGCCAGTTCACGCCCCAGTCCCAAGGGACCCCTCTCACCCCTCGCCTGGGGACTCCTTTCTCCCAAGACTCTGCGTATTCTAGTCGTCAGACGACTCCTGCCTACCATTTTGGACAGGATTCCGGGTATAAGCCCCGGAGGCATGAAACAAAGTTTACAGATGCCTACAACAGACGCCCGGGACATCATTACGTCCACAACTCTTCAGGTGCTTTCAGAGGATCGGATCACCAGTTTGGCACGTTCAAATCCCACACGCCAGAGGCTGTGCAATATGCCCACACTCCTCCTCTGAGCCACTCGGGGTCTTCGATTTATAAATCTGCCTTCTCCCCGTATCAGGCACCCACGGGGTTCCCCCAGCCTGAAGAACCCCCCCTCCCGCAAACCCCCAGGGACGTTGAGTATCACCGCCCGCCACCACCTCCTGTAGAGATGGCTGTGGAAAGTACTTCTGCTACTGCTGTTGATTTTGTTCCTGTCCCGGAAAAACCCGAGGAGCCCCCACCCCCACCCTTGCCGGAGCCTAACAGTCTCAGCGAGACACCGGCAGCACCCTTTGCGCAGACTCCGGAGAGGAGCGAGACGCCGGGCATTCCAGCTGCCGAATCTGACGTTCAGCATAATAGTTTGGACTCAAGAATTGAGATGCTCTTAAAAGAGCAAAGAACAAAACTGTATTTTCTCAATGACCATGATTCGGACAACGAAATCCGTATGGAAGGTAGCCCGATATCCTCCTCCTCCTCTCAGCTTTCTCCAATCCCAACATTTGGTTCTAATTCTCAGCCCACCTACAGAGCCCTAACCCCTTCCTCACGTCCCTCCAGCACTGGTTTGGAGGACATCAGCCCTACGCCGTTGCCGGATTCTGATGAGGAAGACGAGCTGGTTCCCGGAACAGCCTCTCTTTGTCAGAATTTGAAAGGCACATCTGAGGCTGGCATGACTCCTGTTGCCCAGCTGAGTAGGATACCCAAACCGGAGCTTTCCGAGGCGAAAGAAATGCCCTCAGGCAACAATAGCCCTCTGCTGGAAAAAATGGAAGAGGTAAGTTAGTCAGATAGTGTGTGGGTGCACCTTCGTCCCTGTGATCCTCTGAGAATTGTACAGGTTATCTTTTATATATTTGCGTAAATCCATGGGATGAAAGTTGCACGGCTGATTTTAAGTTGCCTGGGCATTGTACTCAAGGTATGCTGCTTTGCATGTGCTGCATTTGACTTATAAATTTTTTTTTAAATAAATAAGTCTAGCACCTCCCTGAATATATAGGGCTGTCCTTGCTCAGAAGCACTTTTGTGTAGTCAAGAGGGCTGGTTCTAGGTAAAAAAGAAAATGGTTGTGGTTGAGTTTATCGCAGTAAATCCACTAGGGCCCAAAGGAAAAAAAAAAGGACATGGTTTTAATTTCCCTATTGCCTTTTTTGTTACTCCACAGGAAATTACCTGGAACAGGTTGGCGTGTTGCCCCTCAGAAGCCGCCACGCATCACCTTAGTTCAACACAGGCATTTAGTCTGTCAAGCTGTAAACATTTTTAACCTTCTGGCGTTGGGCTGTACTCATTTGTCTTTCCCTTTTCAGATAGCTTTCCGTTTCTCACAAATGTTTGTTTTGTCATTGTATTGCAAGCCTTGATACACACTTTCTTAATTAAAAAAACAGCAACAGTTGTTATCGTGGCTACAGAGGAAGGGATCCCTAGGCATCTAAAATAAACTAAGCGGGTGCTTAAAATATGTGGAAGAAGCGATTTTAGGGGAAACGGAGGGAAAGGTGTAGGAGTGTGCCTTTTGAAGAAAACCAAAGTGCGGCCAACTCTGTTCAAACGAGGCCCTGGCACAGCCTTTGTTTAATGAAATGCGCAACTGCTCATTTGAATTTCTACCTAGTCTTGGTTTTCATTCCAAGGAGAGATGCAAGGGTTTCCTTCTGCTCTCAGCTTAGCTGCAGATGGGGAATGGAGTCCCATGAAATCTGCTTTCCCCTCACTTGCCCTCTGCTGCGTCTCAGAACGTGTTCCGTTGTACGTGGATCTGCGAACTTTTCTGCCTGCTCATTCATCACCTCTCTCCCTTTTAAGTGACTGCTGATTCAGACTTCACACAGCCTGCTCGTTTTGGTGGAGGGAGGGCGGGAGGAGCAGAAGCCGAGGCGGATTGGCCTGCGGGAAATGCAAACAGTAGCTTTTCCATCTTTGCAGACACGGTGGGAAAGGAGGGCCAAGGGTTGTGAGCCCAGGAAGGGGTTGGGGAAGCAGATGCTCAGGTTTCATTCTATTGTGAGGCAGCTGTTTCGTTCCCCGTGGCATTAGGAAACCTCAGATTGAGGAAATCACAAGTGTCTGAAGGCAGTGGCTCCACCGCTCTGCCAAAAGGAGATTCTTCCCTTAAAAAAAGAGAGAGAGAAATTCACAAATTGCCTTGTTTTCTTCATAATTCACACGGTGCAGTGCAAACAGGTGTTTGCAGGTAGCAGTTATCAGAAGCTGCAAACCTGTCAAACAGTGGTGACTCAGGAAAGGACTTGCAAGCAAATTAATAGCATTGGAGGCCCTTCCTGCATTGGGCCTCATTCTGGATTATATCCTGGAATCAGAACCTGCCATCCGCATGCTGGTGCAGACAACAGGAGCCATCACCTGAGGGCTGCCGTAGCATGCAGGTGGCACGTCCCTATTCCAGGATATAATCCAGAATAAGGCCCGGTGATTGCCTATGTGGAATGACCCACCAGAATCCTGGCCACAGCTGTGACTGTCTCCACCCGTGCTGAATGGGAAGGTTGCCACTTCTTAGAAAGTTGCCATATTTCTTCTCAGCAGTTGCCTTTGGCTGTTAATTCCAGCAGCTTTTCTGTTCGTTATCAAGGCTACTCAGTGTGGTACAGAATGCAGCAGGTCTCTTGTTGAAGGCCAATTACTGCATTCCTGTCCCAGGCCACCCCCCTCCACCCCCCACCCCCCACTCTCACCTATATCACTGCAGTTTTTTGGAGGGAGAACATATTTGTTCTCAGCCCCCAAAAGGATTTGAACTCTGGGGTAAGAATGTAGTTGAGTAAGCACCCCTTGGGCATTCGAATCCCATTGGAGTCTCTGGGTCATGCTCCTAAAAAACTGGCTAAAAGTTATTGGTCAGAGCAGTGCAACCAAATGCATTAGGAGCGGTAAAGCCATTTGTAAGGAGAGATGGAGTAGTTAACCCTAAAATTATGAGCCAAATAACGAAGAGGGAATGCTGGCTCAACTCATTTTGCATTGAGCTGTATTTAGAATGGTGACAGTAATACAGGTAGTTGCTTTAGACTCTATGGTTGGATAGACCCATTATCCCTTCTTTCTAGTGCTTTTGCTCAGTTTCTCCGAGGAATTTCAGAGTTCTTTGTGGTTTCAGGCAGTGTGGACTTTAGTCACACTCTTTGGAACAATGTACAATACTGTATGTATTGCTTTATATATTTTATATTATATATCTTATTTAACTGTAATGCTTGTTAATTTGTTTTGGGATTGGTGGACAGGGTGCCCTGTTCTTGTTTTTCTGTTTTCTCTTTCCTTCTGTTGTTTGCAAACTCTTTTGGGAATCCCAAGGGTGGTAGCGATATAAAAATATTTGAAATAAATAGAAAAGAAAGAGGAAACCCCTTGAGAGATTAATTTTGGTTTCTGGCCCGTTTTTAACTAGAAAAAAGGAGGTGGTAAGCTTTAAAGAAAGGCCAAAGGGAAAGAATGACCTGTATATTAATCAAGTAAATGTCCTGTGAAAGCAGATATAAACTTGTGCAGCACTTAAAATCAGTCTGCTGTTGATCAGGATCTTTATCTGGATATGGCCACATATTAATTATACCAATTTTCTGTGTCAGCAGTTGGTGTTTACTGGGTTAATGCTAGGCATTTCACCATCTCTTGCAAACTGCATTACAACTTCAACTATAATATTACCATGATTTGAATTTGATGAATGCTCATTCTTGCCAGAAGGCACTTAATCATAGTGAAAAACAAGTAGTTGTTTGCCACTGATGCTAGTTCCTTAGATGTTGCTAGATACCATCAAGCTGTGGCTGACTCTTGGTTGATTGCACAGGCAGCTCTGCAGTTTTCTTGGCAGAGATACAGAAGTAGTTTGTGATTTCCTACTTCAAGGGACAGGCTAGGGATCAAACCAGCAACCCTCTGCATTCCAAGCATTTTGCTCTATCGCCTCCTCCTTTCTCCTGGATAGGTGATGAGTGCTGTGGCTGATATAGCAGAATATACTTCCATCCAAATATAAGAGGGAAGAATTGAGAAATCCCCAGATTTAGAGAAGCAGAAGAAAAAAAAAAGGGCCATACCTGTAACTAACCGTAGAGGGAGCCCAGACTTCCAACAGGGGGTTGAGAATTAAAGTGTGATCTATTTGGAAAATAGTGCTGGCTGCTGAGCTTGGTGCTCCCACAAAGAATCGTCTCCTCTAAGATGTTTGTGCCCAGCCAGACTGGAGAGTCACCCAGAGTGTTCTAGGCTGCCACCACTATACCACCCCCAGGAGAGATGGCGAGGTTCTTCTCCTCGGGCAGGGCTTCCACAGCGTTCTTTTGGTTTGCTGTTTGTGACTGATCCATTAAAAGTATTTTATTAAAAGCAAGAATAGGGGAAACACACAAACATATATTTACCCTGGAAAGGCCTGGGTAAACTAAGGATCTTCAGTTTGACACCTAAAGACCAGGAGTGCAGGCATCCTACAAATATGAAAGGGGAGACTATTCTAGAAGGTGGGTGCCACCACAGAGAAGGCCTGGGTTTGCTTTTCCTAAGGCCAGCTAGAGGTGAAGGAATGTTAATGAAGCATGAAGAATAGAAACCAGTGGTGGGTAAGGATAGGTAAAAGTACCTCTTTTGTTCTCAAGGGTCAGATTGAGGCTTTCACAATTTGCATATTTAAGCAAAGTGATCTTGCTCTCCCCCCCCCCCCCCCGCCCCAAGCATTGCTTCTATTTGCCTTGTGAGCATGTTGCATTTTAAAGCACAGTGTGTGCTTTGCATCTGGGAAGTTCTGACTTCTCTGCCTTTTCCATGAAAGTTGTTTTGTGCAGGGGCTCGATTTAAAAGTGGATTTTAATATTTTTTAAAAGTTCCTTTTGAGTACAGTACATGGAATACATACATATTAGCTTCTAATAGCCAATTCATTTTCTGCACCGTCATGGATCTCGACAGTGGAACATTGAAATGGGATTCTACACTCCCCCACGCTCAGAACTTGCACTCTTTTTATTTTTATTTTTTTGTGACCGCATTCTGTATGCTTTTAGGTTTGTACTTCAGGTTCAGCTCCAAGTCTGGGCTGTGTGTGGATGAGTTGCAGACCTAGGGAGAGGAAACTATCTTTACGATCCAGCAGAGTGTTCTTTTTCACTTGAGCACACATGGTTTCAAAGGCAGCCAAGGGAAGAGCAACTTTGTTTTGCTTTCTTGGAGTTTGTCTGAAGAGGAACCTTTTAAAAGAAAACCACGTCTCCCAGGGCCTGCTCTTTGAGTGTCCCAGCAGAGATGGAGTGTTTGAGTCTGGTGCCTTAGGCGTGGTGGAGATATGCTGGGCATCACTGCTAGAAATCGCCTCTGGGCACCTCGTATCAGGGCTTGGCAGGAGCCCGTAGGGGTTTTCCTTTGCTTCATGTGAAGGTGGCTTGTAAAAAGAACCTTACTATTAGAGTAACGTGCCTTTCAAAGTCTCTGTCACAAGTCCCCTCTAGAACGTGCAAGCCCTTGGTGCTCAGGTTCTTGCCAGAATTGCATGAAATATCTGGCAAAAGCTATTTCACAAATTAGGGAGTTTCTTTTCAGGAAGTTCATTTGATTTTTGGGTCCCCTGAATCCCAGTTCACTTGGAATGGAGTCTTTCTCTCTCGATATTACCTGATTATATTAAATAAAATGTTTCTTAGCGGATATGGGGAAAAGCAGGAATGTACTGGGACAAGGGTACCTATAGGTACTAGTTACAGAGGGTGAAGTGGAAACCCTTTTGTTCTTGTTCTCTCTAAAGGGGCTTAGTGGGATCTTCTGGGGAAAACAGCCTTGACATAGGGCACGCTGGTCCAGCAACTTTCCTAACTTTCCATTTTTATATGCAGTCCCTAGGGATCTGCATTGTTCTATCAGTAAGTGCATTTGCCAGTGTTGCATTATGGGAAGGATACAGTCCTCTGACCAAGAGCTGTGGCCGTCAGAAGGGTATGAACCAGTTTTTAACGCCATTCTCTTACTGATCGTTTGAAATTGAGAACAAGGTGGATTATGTACGAATAGGGGGCATTTGGTGTCACCTGAAAATTCTTCCTTGCGCAAGATGAGGGCAGCTTAAAATGCTCTCAGCAAACTGCCCTATAACAACAGGCACCCCATGGTTGCTTCCCAGGCTTCTCGTCGGTCTTTTTTAAATCACTTTCTGTTGGTAGGAGGGAACAGCTAATTAGAAATCAACACCTGAGCCAGCCAATTTGGGCTGTGCCAACATGCCGCACAGCAGCATTTCTTCAAAGCCGAATAGTCTGGGTTGAGAGCGGAAGTTTTCTCTTTCCTCTCCTCCTGCAACGGGAAGGATTGGTTTAAATCCCTCCTCACGACTGCTTGAATAAAGCAGTGCCAGTGAGACCTGATGCCCAACTTTCCTTCCAGAAAGGTGCCCTTTTGTGGCATCTGGGGCTGGGTCACAGCGGCCGCCATCTCTCCTGCCCTGCCCAGGTGGTGGGTGGCAGGTAACAGGTGTCAAACAATGGTCCATTGCTCCTCTGAAACATTGGGCAGAGCTCAGGTGAGGGCAGATCTTGACAAAGCACCCACTGTGTTCTCGGAGAATAAACAACTGAGATGTCACAAAGCGCTGAACAGAGCCGTGAGTCTGTCTCTGTTTCTGTACTTTTTTTTGCGGGGGGGGGGAATAGATGCTGTTGTGTCTGCTCTTGCAAGGCTGATCGTCTGGCAAACCTGTTGGAGTTGAATGAGGGAAGCTCAGACCCTGACCCCCACTTATTGCAGAAGTTCACTTAGGTTACTAGAGGTTACTGAGAGCAACCTCTGTACATGGCCTACCTCATGGTAGAAAATCTAGACACACTGCTATGAACTGTCTAGAGGAAAAGAAAAGATGCAATGACGGTAAACCTATTACTTATATTAGGGGCTGAGGTGTTTAGATGTTTGGATATTTCGGGTTTATTAATGACATTTAATTGAGAAGGGCTCTGAGTGTTAGAATAAAATGCCTGGAAAGCAGTCTTATGCCTTGAAGTAGACAGTGAGCAAAAAACTGTGTATGCCCACAGAGCCACAAATATTGTGAACCAGGAGTTAGTGTGCAACAAC
Organism: Aspidoscelis tigris stejnegeri; assembly: GCA_023333525.1. NCBI lineage: Eukaryota > Metazoa > Chordata > Lepidosauria > Squamata > Teiidae > Aspidoscelis > Aspidoscelis tigris. The sequence goes on from JALMGA010000020.1 coordinate 9,312,257, forward strand.
CACAGCAATGCCATTAACTGTTCATTTCTCTTAGTTAAAGCAAATGCATTAACTAAGGGGAGCAGCAAGGGATGCAGTCTTTTAAACGCATGTGCAAGCTGTACTTAGCTTTCAAAATCTTAAGCTTTCAGTTCACTTGTTTGACAAGTATATCAGCAGCCACTGGAATGGATGCCTAGGAACTTCCTCCAGGTTGGAGAGACAGGCAGGAGGCCACTAAAGGCCACTTGCAGGGGGCCGAGAGCAGGTGAAGGTGGACCCCTGTGCAAGGTAGGATGCTGGACTAGCAGGGATCCTTTGGTAGGTAGATTTTGCATTTACCGTAACTTCTTAGCCAAGAGAGTGGAATGGAGTTGTTTTTGAATCTTCACAATTAATTTCCGTAGATAAGACTCATGTTTTAAGAGCCGCGTCAGAAGCTCTTTGCAAAGTGAAAACTCCAGAGGTTTTCAATGAGAGAGTGAGAAAGTGCCCTGCCTGAGGAACTCTCTCCCTAGAGAAATTTCCTTGGTTCCTCCTCTGCAGGCATTTTGACACTAGGCAGCCATCATTTTATTTACGTGGGCAAATTATTGCTTGATTTTTTTTTTCCCCCTGGCCCTGATCACTGAATATTGATTGCACTTGTCATGGTGTAATTTGGTTTTCGCTGTTCTTGCTTCATTAGTCTGAGAGGCACCAAGGCTACTCTCCGCTTTCCCTTATAGACTGTGTACGTGTTCTTTACATTGTGATTCTGTTTTTTAGGTTTTGTTTTTCGTCCCTAGCAGAAGGTTTCCAAGGCCTTTTCAAGCCCCCTCACCTTTTTCCTCTTGAAAAGGGTGGAGTTAACAGAAGGAACCTGAAAATACTTCTTCTGTTTGCTTGAAACTGTGTGATGTTAACCACCTCTTACACAGAAACTGCACAGCAAATGTGGTTGTTCCATTTCAGTTGTGTTCGATCAAGCTTGTACACAGATCCTGTAGAAGAGTCGATGTGTGTGTACCTTTGCGTGTGCCTGTGTGTGAGAGCTTATTTACTGATGGAGGAAATTATTATGGGAACAGGTAAAACAGGTGTGAACTAGCCATGAGTCTCAGCCTGGCAAAGGTTTAGACCCTTTCTCTTTTTTTCTGTTTACAAATCCAGGACAGTGGGTCATTTATTAGTGTAGGCAATATTATTTCAGCAAACTTTCATTCTCCCCCCCCCCCCCCCCCGCCATGGCTGCACCCTTTAATCTGTTTTCTCTTTAGCCTTTTAATAAACTATTAATAGTTTTGCTGTTTTATATTTTTGTTAAATGTGATTATATTGCACCCTCCTTTTTAAAGAGCCCGCAGTATCAAGCATTTTACCCTCCCAACATACAGATAGCCGCCAATGCCTTGTATTTATTTTTACCTTAAGCATTAAGTGTCTTAGGGGCAGTCTCCTGCAAGAGAAGCTTGCGGTTTTTCTTTTCTTTTAAAAGGTTTTCTTTATTTAACTTCTGTGAAACAATTAGAGCAACTCAGAGTAGCTTCAGAACACAAAAACAAAGGCCTCTTGGTTGGATACATACGAGCCAAATACATTGTATATAATGAATTTAGCAGCTGGTTAGAAAAACACGGAAGGGATATTCTGTGGGAAACTCCGTGACGTTTTCTTGGCAGTGACACAGAAGTGGTTTGCCATTGCCTGCTTCCCAGGAGATGCTGGGGACAGAACCTGCAACTCTTTGTTTTCCAGGCTGCTGCCAGAGTTAGTGGGGTGAATCCTGTCAAGTTCCAGTGCGCAGGGCTGCACGATCCTCAGGATCCAGTACAGAAGGAGGAAGAGTCCTCCACTGATGCCGGGGGCCGTGTAGCCACAGTTGGGAACATGACAGGATTTATTACGCGCGTAGTGCAGCAGTGTCCGTGGGAGATGTCCCGGAAGCAATGGGGAAGGATGGGGAAAACCTCTCTTCTCTTTGCATGGTGATGTTTGGGCTTGCTTTTAGCCAGCCAGTTGGAAAAAGGCTTCGGTGGGCATATTCCTTAGCCGTAGCTGGAACTGAGGCTGGCAGGGGCAGGACTCATGTGGACAGGCTTGCCTTCTCACAGGATCCATTCCAATTTTCTGTGGCATATAGATGTCCCCCTCTGCCTGGTGGAAAGCACATGTTTACTTTGTACTTTTCACTTGTTGGGAGCAGCTGCCCCCTGGTGGCCATAACTGTATTGCAGGAGCTTGGTTTAAAGCAAGAGATGTTATAACTCAGGCCCATGGGGCATATCTGGCTCTCGGTGTCATATTTGGCCTGTGAGAAAATACCAAATGTCTACTAGAGCTGGGCTGCCAGGAGACAGTGCTGGCATTGCTAATACTACAAACCCCAGAATGCTCTGCTGGTATGTTGATGCGTCAATCAGGACCCACAAGCGCCCCCCTCGTCTGTTGACATTCATTAGCAAACTCATGCTGCCAGTCACATTAGGTCATCCCTCCCAAAAATGGCCAAATGAAAGGTGGAAAACAGAAGCTTTGTAGAAAAGTGAATGCCACAGATTTCACATGTGTTTATAGTATTAAGCTTTCCTTGTTCAAGATTCAGTGTTTAAGCAAAACGTTGTAGACATTTTTTTCAATAAACGTTAAGGCTGGTCTGTGACTTTGTCCAAGTTTTTAATTTTGGCCCACTGTGTATTTGAGTTTGACACCCCTGGTTTAAAGCTAGGTGAGAGATGTTCCTGGACAGTTTTAGTGTGACCTTTAGTGCCAGGAAATCTCATAATTTGAGAGGGAAGCCCAATATTCACTGTTAAGAAGGCAGGTTAGATGAGTTTCCTATAAAATAAGATGTATTTCATTTCACGTAAACATGACCCTTCAAAATTCCTGAGTTTCTTCCACTTTCTGGCCTGTATTGGGTCCATTTCTCACTAAACGGAAGGGGAACCATCTTGGGCTACCCAATATCTATATGATGTCTTCTTCTTTCCAGTGTCATCAGTCTTCAGGGGAGGACATGGAGATCTCTGATGATGAAATGAACCAGTCTCCAAATGCGGAATGTGCCAAGAACATTGTGGTGAACACCTCTGTTGGCAATTCAGCTGTGATGGCCCCATCCATCCCAATGCCGCCTCCTGGGTTTCCTCCCTTGCCTCCTCCTCCACCACCCCAGACAGTCTTCCCAATGCCCCCACCTCTCCCCCCACCACCTCCACCGACACACCCAGCGGTCACTGTCCCACCTCCGCCTCTCCCGGCTCCCCCCGGGGTTCCACCTCCTCACATCCTCCCTCCCCTCCCTCCATTCCATCCCGGCATGTTCCCCGTCATGCAAGTGGACATGATCAGTGTGCTGGGAAACCAGTGGGGCGGCATGTCCATGTCCTTCCAAATGCAAACCCAGATGCTGAGCCGCCTGATGCAGGGGCAGAACACGTACCAGTATCCCCCGTTTATGGGGAACCGGATGCAGTTTATGAACCTTCCTCCATACCGGCACTTTTCCATGGGAGCAGCCATCAACCGTGGGCAGCAGTGGCCCCCGTTGCCCAAGTTTGACCCCTCTGTCCCTCCTCCGGGTTACCAGCCCAAGAAGGAAGATCCTCATAAGGCTACCGTTGATGGAGTCCTCCTGGTAATCGTGAAGGAACTGAAAGCAATCATGAAAAGGGACTTGAACCGTAAGATGGTGGAAGTGGTGGCCTTCAGGGCTTTCGACGAGTGGTGGGACAAGAAGGAGCGTTTAGCAAAGGTAGGATAAGTATCACCTGTGTACTTCCCTGGCTTCTAAAGGAAAACGCCTTTGCACACTTAACCTGTGTTTTCTACTTCTTTCTCCCTCTTCTGCCTTTCCTGCTATGAGCTTTCTCCAGATCAGGTTTACTTATTATGTTCACTAGCTTGCTGCTTGGGTTATTGTTTCAAAATCTGGAGGGTTTTTTGTGCGTGTTTGTGTTTGTTTTTTAAAAATGTAGTTTGTTTGTTTTTTAAAAATGTAGTTTATAAACTTTTGGAAGGGAGATGAATGAGATGGACTAGAGTCCAGATGTGTGAAATCAAAATTCAGTCCCTGATACCCCCAGATTCTTTTTTTTAAAGGATCCTCAGGAATATAGAGTTAGACGCTTTTTAAATCCAAAGCCCCATTTATGATTGGGGCAAGGAATAGGGGGCAAAATTAACCAATGTCGTGTGTGTGTGTGTGAGAGAGAGAGAATGAGAGAGAGAGAGAGAAGTCTCCAGGGTTGGTGGTGTATTCAGAAGCATCCTTTTCTTCACAGGGTGATACAGTAACTGTCTCTTGGTTTGTAACAGCGTGTCTGATCTTCCATTTGCTGGAGTTATCATTAAAAATTGAAAGTGGACACAAAATAGATCTGAGACATTTTTCTGCCAGGTGAAGCAGGGAAATTGCCCAGGGCTGAAGTTTAACAGGGATGCCCTGTAGAACCTCACTATGGATTTTTGTGTCCCAGTTTGGTCTTGTGATTAGAGTGCCGGACTCATATCTTGTAGTCAACAGGTTTGATACTGCACTCCTTCACAAAGTCAGCTGGGTGGCCTTGGGCTAGTCACAGCTCTCCTTCTGAGGTCTCACAGCCCCACCAACCTTACAGAGTGTCTGTTGTGGGAAGAACAGAATGTTTGTCAGCAGCTTTGAGTCCCCTTAGATAAGTGAGAAAAGCAGGGTCTGAAAGCCAACTCTTCTTCTAACTCCTATTCAGATAAAGGAGTTCTTGATATAAGAACTCCCCCCCCCCCCCCGTGTATCGCCTTTAAAGTGCCTAGCTTGGTGTATCATATCTTCTTTAATCTTGTACATTTTGTATAGGCCTCACTCACCCCAGTCAAATCTGGAGAAAATAAAGATGAGGAGAAGCCAAAACCAAAGGACCGCATCACATCCTGCCTTTTGGAGAACTGGAACAAAGGAGAAGGATTGGGTTATGAGGGAATTGGCTTGGGCATCGGCTTACGTGGAGCCATCAGGTTACCGTCATTCAAAGTAAGGGTTTTGTTAGACTAGGAATGCTACTTTCCTATAGCTCTCCAAAGAACCCTGTTAAGAGTTCAGATCACTGGTTCAAGGTTCCTGTAGATATTTGTGAGCCAGTTTGATCTTGTGGTTAGAGTGCTGGACTCATATAGTCACTGGGTTTGATTTGGTGCTCTTCCACAAAGAATGGAAGCTGGGGGCCTTGGGCTAGTCCCAGTTCTGTTTCTGAACTCTCACAGCCCCACCGACCTCACAGGTTGTCTGTTGTGAGAAAAATAGAAGGCCTGTCAGCCACTTTGAGTCCCCTTAAGAGTGAGAAAAGCGGGGTATCAGAGCCAACTCTTGTTCTTGATAAATTGCTTGATAAATTGTTATTACTTTTTAACTACTTAATCCTTTCAGAACTGTAAATCACACGGTATGGTGCTTCATAGCACCATAGTGAAAAAATGTTTACCAGGATACTGGGGTGGGGGACAAGGAAATGGAGTTATTTGGTGTATGTTTGTTTAAGGTAGCTGTGCAGACATTTAAAGCAATGAGAGGTTTTCGGAAGCAATGTTAATGAGAAATTTCAAAACTCTGTCATTCGTGGGATAAAAAAAGATATCATCAAATTCTAATTTTGACTTTTGCAGTTCACACATGCCTACATCAATCTATGTGGGACTGAGTAATTTCAGTGCCAAAGTCTGCTGAGGTTCACTTCTGTTAAACAGTTTCTGCCTACGTGAAATTGCAAACTGGGCAAGAATGTATAGACAGGCACAAAAAGGAGGGAGGGGGAACCGGAACCGTGATGGCACTCAAAGCCTGATATATGAGAGGATATAAATCTAAAAGTAAATACATAACCTCAAACAGGCTGGCTTTTCTGCAGGTGAAGCGAAAGGAACCCCCCGAAGCTGCCTCAGCCGGAGATCAGAAAAGAATCCGGCCCTCTGCGTCAGGAGACGATGAAGATGAAGGTTGGTAGCCGTGCTTTTTTCTCAAATACAATAGAGGCTGCAAAATATTAGTTTTCTCTTCTCTTCCCAGCAGTTCGCCTCCATTCTTTCTGAACATACTGCACAGGTGCAAATTTGAGAGTTAAGTTTTTCTGCGTTCGGATTTTTACATAACAGAGAAGACTTGGTGTTCATGTCTGCAGTTAAGATAGGCACTGTTCCACCGAGTAAGATATCAAAATCGCGATCAAAAAATAGATTTTGTAGTTTGGAGAGAACAAAATGTTCAGTGTTGCAACTATTAAAAAAAGAATGGACCCATGATCCTAGAAGTACTGCCCTGTAATAGCACCTTAAGCGAAGGGAAAGGTCTCCGTGTCTTCCTTTTATCCAGCTGGGCAGCCACAGATTTCATCATCTCCAAAGTAATGGATTTGGTATCAATCTTTGCAGGACGCAGCCTCAGGTGCAGTTCTGTAACTTAGCCGGCAAGAAGAACAGGAAGTTCAAAAGAGAATACAGCTTTAAAAAGCTTTAAAATTCAAGTTAAGCTTTTAAAACCTCCTAATCGAGGTTTCTTGTCCTGCATTTCTTATGGCAGAAGGGTCCTCTATAAAACTATAACACTTAAAAATGTATAATTTGTAGTGCAACCCAAATATAACTTAATGAAAGTGAATATGTGGGATTAATAGTCTAATAGTTGACTACAGCTTTCCAGGAAGTCTGCTGAAGTTAAAAGTTTGACACGAGGCACGTTTCCAAAGTTACAGGCCTCAACTGCACCGAAAAAGCAAGCATACAATATTACGTAGTATTTATTCATTTTGCGTTTTTATCCCACCCTTTACTCAGAGGTCTCAGGGCAGGTTACGAAAGCAACTAAAAATAATATATAAAACAATACTGTGATTAGGAAATTGCCTCACACTTTGGTCCACCCAGGAACTGAGATGTGTCCCTCAGGAACCAGCTGCCCTTTTCCCAGGGTTCTAAACATCTTGCTGATGTTAGGGGCACATCTGGGAATCCCAGTATGGCATAACCCAACTTGGACCACTTTTCCAAACTGTCTGGGTTTTAGATTCCTAGGCTTAATCTGCAACATTCTTTTGGTCGCCATGCGAACACACTCTTTCCCCCTTGTGTTATTCTCTGATTTACTTTTTCTCTCTTCCATTTATTTTCAGAATCTGAACGCGACCGAGACCTGCCTGATGCAGCGTCAGACCTCTCCAAGAAAGATGGAGAAGTGGTGGGTCTCCGGAGGAGACCTGGACGGCCACTGGCGCTGGACAGTGAAGGAGAAGAGGAAGACTCAGGCAAAGAAGAGGAATCATCTTCAGAGAAAGAGGCAGAGCCAGAGGAAGAGGACGGAGGGGTGAAATCAATATCTGGCAAGGTGGGTCTCCTTGCTGATCCAAAATGTAACATTTTGCGGTTTAAAGGGCCCATAAAGAAGGACGGTCGTGTGTACCAGCTGAGAACAATGCAGCCATGTCCCTTCCAGGGCTACTGCAGATGTTCAGTTCAGTTCCTGAATGACAGTTCCCATAAGTCCATTTCTAACCTTCCATGCTGAGTGTGAAATTTTGGGTGTTGTATCTGAGCAACATCTAGAGGGCTACAAGCTCGGACAGTGAGGTGATGATGGAAAACAAGTGGAACCCTAGATCAATAACGTAAGCATTAACAAACTGTGCTGGAGTGGGACTCTGTATATGCGCAACGCCTGCAGCTTGGCTTCTCTGGCCTTCAGCTTCCCCGCCAGCGTTGCCAGAACAGGAGGAAAGAGCATCGCACTAGTTACTGGGCGAATGAAGTTCTGATTGTCACAGGCACTTCGCAGAAATTAACAGCCACAGTAGGTCAAACAGCGCAGCGTTATAACACAACCAAGAGAATGAGCCAAAAGATGAGTGGAATATAAAAAAACCCCCAAAAACGTATTTACACATCTTCAGAGAAGGGAACATACGCAGCTGAAAACCTTTGCAATTTCATCCCCTGTTCAGGATGCAGAGGGCTCACTGGACGCAAGCCATTTGCCCACTTGGGGAGGTTTTGTTGCTGTAAGCCGCCCTGAGACCTTCAGGTACAGGGTGAGATAAAAATGCACATAATGAAATAAATGAAAATAATTGCCATGACCTCGTATCTCATAGTCACCAGGTTGGATTCTGCACTTCTCCCCAAAGCCAGCTGGGTGACCTTGGGCTAATCACAGCTCTCCTTCTGAGCTCTTACAGCCCCAACTACCTCACAGGGTGTCTGTTCTGGGGAGAAGAGCAGAAGGTTTGTCAGCCACTTTGAGTCCCCTGAAATGGGTGAGAAAAGCGGGGTATAAAAGCCAACTCTTCTAATTTTCCCACCCTCTCTGCTTTCAGCCTAGTTCCTATGATATTCTTCAAGAAACATGATTTGTAGGTAGGATTGTAAATTGATGCAACTGTATATTGTTTTTCTCTCCCATCCCCCAAAATATGAATATTTGCTGAATTTTCCAAATGCCTTGTCTCCCAAGGAAGAGGAAGAAGAGGAGGACATCAATGAAGAAGAAAGGGAGGAAGAGGAGGAGGAGGAAGAAGAGGAGGAAGAAGAGGAAGAGGAAGAACCTGAAGTAGAAACCAGTGAAAAGGAAGAGCCAGATTCTGAAGGTACATAAATAAAAAGGACTGTTTTTTAAATTGTTACTTTTGTTTAGCTAGACAGATACGTTATGCCATCCTATTTAAATGTTTAGAAATGTGAGCATGTGCAGGGTTGACTCACAAAACAAGAATTCCTTCTCTTAACAAAAGGATTTCCTATAACCACCCTAGGGAGATCTTATTTGCAAAAGCTTGCTCAACTCTTAGCATCACTGAAAACAAAGCAGCAGCTAAATAACCTTATCCATAGAACGACCACAGGCATCAGGATTTAGAGTATGACAGGCCAGTGGTTTCCAAATCTTTTGGCTGGATTCTTCCCACCAGACTTGCACTGTTACTGCTCGATAATTGACTGAAATCCATTTTAACTTGTGTTCTTAACGGTGCCCGTTTGCACAGCATTTAATTTTGTAACCTTTAATACAAACTTTGTATTTGTGTAAGTTACAGCTCTTTTTATCCATTTTTGTAATTTTCAAACTGGATTTTATAATTTTCATATCATCTAACACTCACTCTAGAACTTTCTTAGATTCACCTTGAAGGCATGTTCCCAAATGCTGGGGAGGAAGTACTCTAAAGCTGTGGTCACACCTAAGGTTTAATGCAGCTTCAGTCCACCTTCAGAGTGAGAGCAAACATCAGCAAAGTGACCAGTAATTTTCTCTCCACATTATCTATCCCAAAGGTGAATATTCTAAGTTATTTAAGACAGAAAGAAAACAGCTTGTCACTCTGCTGATGTGTTCTCTCACTCTGAAAGTGGACTGAAGCTGGATTATACCTTAAGTGTGACCACAGCCTAACTGTCCTTCCATTTGCTTTGAAACAGAATAGGGGAAGATTCACGGAATGCAGCGAGATTGAAAAAGGGAGGCAGCTAAGACCTCTAGAGTGTTCATTTACCATTTAATTGTTGCAATCCTGTAACAAGTCTTCTCTTAAAAACCAAACATTTTTAAAAGTGTAAGAAGTCGTTTGAAGGTAATTATTGCTAAAGTATAAGTAGAATAAATGTGGATACATCCTCTGCATTCTATTACTTCTGAAGTAGGGATCACCCAGCAAAACTTGGCAAATAGTAGATAAAATACTTAAGGGAATGAGGGAAGTGGCCAAAAACACCCCCTAGGTATTTTAAGTACATTTGTCCTGTCTTACCTAAGTGAGCCATGAAGTAAAATGTCAACTTTTTGTGTCTCAGTAGAAGATGTAGGAAGTCCGGTTTCCTCCAGAGCAGAACTTGAGTCGTCTGATGAAAGTGAAGATTCTTCAGAGTTTGGGACAAGCTCTGAGTCTGATGAAGATGAAGAGGAGGAGGAGGAGGAGGAGGAGGAGGAAGAAGAGGAGGAGGAGGAAGAGGAAGAGGAGAGCTATGAAGAACGGGTGGATGGTGACAGAGCGTCTCTGCAGCAAGAAAGGGACGGCATGCCCACTGAACTGGCTGTTGAGTCTCTTACTCAAGAGACTGAGAATGATGATGAAAAGGAGACCATCCTGGAATTGTTTCCAGTAGAAGACTACATGGAAGGAGCTCCCTTAGTCCTACCAGCACCTCCAGGGCCACAAGAAGAGGCACAGAGAGAAGACATCAGCCAAGGAGAAGAAGCAAGAGGTGAGCTATCTGCGGCATCTCTTGGTGAAGTGGTGGTCGTGGTCACAGAGAGAACCCTGGAAGAGAAACTACAGCTCTCTCCGGTCTGCGTGCCAGGTAGGAAGGCACTGCTACACATTTTCTCCCCATTGCTGCAATGATATCCTTTGTCACCTCAATATCCAGATTCAGCTGAGCAGTTCTGCATTCTACATTGAAAATTCTGGCGCCTGATTGCATTTCTTTTAGGGCTTTGCCCTCATACCTTTCATGTCCCACTGATTTTATTCATCTGAATCTTGTTTCAAACCTATTTGTCCTGCTTTTATTTCCTGCAACCCACACTGAGATCGTTGGTTGATACAAATGGTAGTATAAATAAATAGCTCCCACTGGGACAGGTCTGTATGTCTGCAAGTAACTTCTAGGTTTTAGCCTGTATTTGGAATTGATGACATCGGAAGCAACCATATTCTGATTTTGAAGACATTGGTTTAAACATTAAGATACTAATTTGAAGGCTTCCTTCAACTGGCCACTTCTTAATTCAGATCTTAATTCCTGATTTGAAAAAAAAATCCGATAGGTGTTGGACTCCACAAAATCATGGAAAACCTGTGAGATGTAATGGCAGCCTATAGTTTGCTGTGAAACAGAAAAATCTCTTATTTGGAGGCTTGGGTGGAGATGTGGCCATGAATATCCGTTCTGTTCCCCAGGAAATGTTTAGGGTCGAAGCTTTTGGGATCATCTTCAGCTTCAAGCCTTCAGGCTTAGGGTTTTTGCAGCCTTTGTTGTATATTTATAGTTTTGTAACCATAATATTGTATATTTATAAGAGAAACAACTAGTGATGTTTTTTTTCTTTTTCTTTCTGCAGTGCAAGAATCTGAACTAGATTTTGAGCAGGAACCTGAGGTTCTAAGCTGCTCTAAGCCGGAACCTCAGGAGGAAGAAAACCTCCGTCCACCAACACCACTGGGACTTTTTGGAGAAGATTTGCCCAGCAACGCTTCTTTTTTCAGTAGGACTGAGGACAGCCATTTAGATGCCCACACCAAGAGCCAGGCGCCACCTGCCACTGAGGAGGAGAACCTGCTTCCTCGAACTCCGGGGAGGGAAGCATTGGCTCATTTGGAGTCCCCTGTACTTCCTGTTGGTGTCGTGCCACCCTGTTCACTTCCCCTCCCTTCCATTGTGTCAGGCAAAGAGGAGTCGCCCTTCCTTTCAGACAGGTTTCCCGATCATCTAATTGTGACCAAATCAGCACTAGAGGAGGAACTTCCTCGGACTCCTGGGCGGGACGTTCTATCAAAGTGCTCCCACGGTATCCCCAAATCCCAGAGTGTGGACACTGTCCCAGCCACTCCTGGGAGTGACGGCCCTCTCACAGGAAGCAGCTTGACTTTAAGTTCCCCTCAGGTCCCAGGAAGTCCCTTCTCCTACCCATCGCAGTCACCTGGAATCAACAGTGGTGGTATCCCTCGGACTCCTGGGAGGGATTTTACTTTCACCCCGACTTTCCCAGAGCCCGGTGCTAGCCTTCCTTGCCTTCTGTCCAACAAGAAGCCCTCCGAGGAGGAACTTGACGAAAAAGTCTTTAAAGAGCCTCTCGGTGCTTCCTTATTGGCTGGTGTGAACAGTGTTCCCTCCCCCATTCCTTTCGCCAGCCCTCCTGCCCCGGCGTTCCATATGCATCTCGACGTGCCTCCCAGCCAGCCCATACCGCTTGCTGTTCGGCCATGTTTGTTCATGGACTCGGAGAAGTGTCCCCCAGACGCGCGACCCCTCCTGCCCTACCCTGAGGTATCGGTGACTTCCCCATCTCTCCCTCTTGCACCTCCCTCTTCCGTTCTGCCTGTCAAAAGGAAACCAGGTCGGCCAAAACGATCCTCCCCACTGGGCCCCATGTTGGATGCCTATTCAGGCAAACCGATGGAGCCTCCTCTGCTTCCAAACCCAGTTGCCTTGACTGAAAGTGCTATGAGCAAAGAGTTGCTGAGTGGCCACCCAGAGGATTTCTATGCCCTGAAAGACCCAGAAGCGGTGACTCTGGACTTCAGGAATGACGGCTTCCATGAGAAGGTCGCCCCAGATGTCCTCGCTGAGAAGCTGCCCTTTAAGGAATTGGAGAACCAGTGGAACGAGGACTTGAAAGAGGACTTGAAATCCAAAAGAGGGTGGAGGCGCCAGAAGAAGAGGCCGGAGGATATCTCTGCAATTCCTTCCCCGGAGTATTCCCCTCCTCGCTATCAGTTTAGGCCCCGCTCCGAGTTTGAGGAGATGACCATTTTGTATGACATTTGGAACGGAGGCATTGACGAGGAGGACATCCATTTTCTGTGTGTTACGTACGATCACTTGTTGCAACAGGACAATGGCATGGACTGGCTGAACGACACCCTTTGGGTTTACCATCCTCATATCCTTTCCCGCTGGACCATCAAGCTGGGCTTTTTGGAGAACAAACTCTCTTGAAGGAGTTACCTTTGTTTGGTGCTAAGTCCCTGAGTGTTTCTGAAAGGAAATCAGGAATTTATTGAGCTCCAGGTTAGCATGTTCTGAGTTGTGGTGGTTTCCAGAGACTTAGATTGTGTTTTCGTTAGGCAGGAGTGAGAAAATGGGTTGATGCTAAACGTTAACAGGCTAAGTCTTATTTTTTTTAAGTCACCACGAAGTGATAGGTGCCTAATTTAATAATGATGATGATGATGATAGTTGTTTTGTTGCTGCTCCTGCTGCTGCTGTTGTTGTCGTCGTCATCATTATTATCATCATCATCATTAATTATGATGTCATCCTTCTGGGAGCTTAGAGTGGATAACAACCATAAATTACAGTCCCATAATAAATGAATAACAGCCTGGATCAACAATAAGTTGTAGAGCAGCCAGCACCATATACTAGGTCATATGGACTTCGGTGCTTTAACTTCCCTTGTGGCAGCCTTCACACCCTCCATCCACCGAGCCGGGTCAGCCTAGGAGAGGGTGAACGTGAGGCTGCAGGGGCCTTGTTATTCCAAGGGTACCAGTTCTGTTGCCAGTTCATCACCATGGCAAGCACAGGGGTCGTTTCTGCGCCTGGCCCTTTTGTGGAATATATCTCGGGATAGCGGTCTGCTGGCCACAAGCTAATTCAGGCAGCCCCTCCCCCCCACACAGAAAAAAATGCCACATGCTTTCCAGCCCCCCAGAGCCCCCAGCCTGTTGAACTTCTCCTTAACTTAACGCCACCAACCAGCTTCTCAATCCCAAAGAAGAAGAAACGCGATGATGGGATGCGGGAACATGTTACAGGCTGCGCTCGAAGTGAAGGCTATTACAAGATTGATAAGAAGGACAAGCTTAAATACCTCAACAACAACCGTGCGTTTGCAGAGGAACCTCCAGCGGATACCCAGGTGATTGGTCTTTTTTTCTGTTTGCTCCTCGTTTGCCTTGCCTGAGTGTTTTGTCTGCATGTCAGCTTATGAATGCTATAGACAGTCTTCCCTACCTTCAGAAAATATTAACTCAAGAGTGAAACAGCTCAATTCCATAAGAACCTAAGAGGAGCCCTGCTGGATGAGGCCACAGCCCATCTAGTCCAGCATCCTGTCCCACACAGTGTCCCACCAGTTGCTTCTGGGCATCTCAAACAGAAGCAAAGGCAAAACCTTCACCTGCTCATGAATCCCAGCAGATGGCGTTTAGAGGCCTCCTGCCTGTCTCCCGAGCCTGGAGGATGTACCTGGGCATCTGTTCTAGTGGCCATTGATACACCTGTCATCCCTGGGCTCTATGCCCTGCAAAGCTTTGTGGCTAAACCAGCCAAGAATTCAACCTTTTCATCTCCTAAGCAACCCTATTTTCCATCCCCAGGGAATGAGCATCCCTGCCCAAGTGCACGTATCCACCAGGGCTGGCTCTGAGCGGCGGTCGGAACAACGCAGGCTCTTGTCCTCCTTCACAGGGAGCTGTGACAGTGATTTGCTCAAGTTCAACCAACTCAAGGTAAGTGGTACGGCTGGGCCCATGGCGACAGATACCTGAGTTTAAGGAAATAGATAGCGAGGCAAGGGGGGGGGGGTGTTGGAAGGGCCCAAAAATTGTAAGAAGAAGGTGCCTTGACCAGCTTGGCTGAAGCTAAGTATCCAGGGACCCCTCGGTTTCTAACCTCATCATGGGATTTCATATCATAAACTTTGCGTTTAGGTTTAGAGTTAGTGGTCCCTGTGTTTCAAAAGCCTACAGTTTAGCATTCTTAACGTTGGGCGTGATGTGGTTCCTATCAAGCCGCCCACCTGAAATGTCTCCTCCTTGCCTTACAGTTCCGAAAGAAAAAGCTAAAATTCTGCAAAAGTCACATCCATGACTGGGGACTCTTTGCCATGGAGCCCATTGCTGCGGATGAGATGGTGATAGAATACGTGGGCCAAAACATTCGGCAGGTAAGCCCAGAAGAAACCTGGCGAGGGGGGAGGAATGTCATTTAGGCATCCAGGGTTTCCCAGCCAAGTAGGTGGAGGTGGCAAGAGCAGTCCATGGCCTGTCGCCACCTTCCGGTCTCTGTCCCTCCCCTTCAGCTAGGCACAAGGACTTCCTACTCCTTCCTCCAATTCTGCTGCCTGAAGTAGGTCTAGCAAGCCGCCATCGAGGTTGGAAAACCAGGGTACAAATGCACCATCACTGACATCAAACAAGCTATTTTATTTATTGGTTTGTATTTCTGTCCCACTCTGCACCCAGAGGTCTCTGAGGTGCCTGTCAATTCCTTAGCTGGAAAGTCCACAAGATGCAGAAGTAGGGTCATTGCCTTCTATCTTTGTCTTCAGTAGTTTGGCTGTATGAATGTCTCCTGGGCCAGTATTTGGGACGCAGGAAATGAGATGAACTGGCTGGCTGTTTTTTTGTAGAAATAGTTCCCTAGTTACTTTAGATTTCTGCCCCTTTGAGACAGGATGATGGGGGTATGTCATGTTGTCACTTTCAGCCTCCTTTGCCCTTAGAAAATAGCTCTGCTTTGTTCCACAGGTAATTGCTGATATGCGAGAGAAGCGGTATGAAGATGAAGGCATCGGGAGCAGCTACATGTTCAGAGTTGACCACGACACGATTATAGATGCCACCAAGTGTGGAAACTTTGCCAGGTTTATTAATCACAGTTGCAATGTAAGTATTAATGGACTCTATTCATTTGCCCCTTACTTTATATTGCTTTATGCCTTCTTCATAGCCGTTAGAGGCAACCTGCCTGGAGGAAGTACCTAGGGATCCATTCCAACAGCCTGTCCTTCAATAATTAAGAGGAGCCTTGCTGGATCATGCCACAGCCCATCTGTATTTATTTATTTACATTTATTATTTATATTTATATCTCACCCTATACCCGTAGGTCTCAGGGTGGGTTACAGGTTTTAAAACAGCAGGTTAAAACAGTAATATCTGTAAAAACACCTAGTACCAGCCATAGTTGGAAGTAGGCACTCCTGAACAGAAACATACCCATATTTTCCGGCGTATAAGACGACTGGGCGTATAAGACGACCCCCCAACTTTCCTGTTAAAATATAGAGTTTGAGATATACTCGCCGAATAAGAAGACGACACCCGGTGTATAAGACGACCCCTGACTTTTGAGAAGATTTTCCTCGGTTAAAAAGTAGTCTTTATACGCCAGAAAATACAGTATATTTTTAAAAAAACGTTTAAAAAAATTAAATCCAGAATATAAAACACAGATAAGAGCAATGAACAAAAATGGCAGTCACATTCACAGGCTGTGAGAATAAACCCCTGGGCCCTAGCATGGAATGCTGGGACTTTGGTGAGTTTGAATTTTCATTAGGTGTTTCTTCTCATGTATTAAAAGACCCCATAATAGATACAGTGTGTGTGTGCATGGTTGCGTACATTTGTCAGGGATGAACTAAAAAAAATCTAAAGAACTGAACGTGAACCCTCATGCTGCTTATTATTATTATTATTCTAGCCAAACTGCTACGCTAAAGTCATCACCGTGGAATCTCAAAAGAAGATCGTCATCTATTCCAAGCAGTACATCAATGTGAACGAGGAAATTACGTATGACTACAAATTCCCCATCGAGGACGTCAAGATCCCGTGTCTGTGTGGCTCAGAGAACTGCAGAGGGACCTTGAATTAAACCCGAGGTTTGTGCCACGCGTTGGCCACGCCCAGACTGTGGTAACGAAGGGTGGTTGCACTTTTGCCAAAAAGGAGGAGGAGGAAGTTAAAAATGGAAAAAAGAAAAAAAAAAAAAGAAGAGAGACACAGAGACACAAACACAGAGACAAAATTCCACTGGGTGCACAGGCTGTCCTTCCGTCGGGGGAAGTGCTGATTTCAGAAACGCACACTATGACTCTTCCCACTGCAGGTGCTTTTTCATCTTTAAGTCCCGACCCCCGTTTCCAGTGAATCGTTCACGTCGTTCAGTGGCAGGATCAGTCTAAACACTATCTCACGCTCGCTCCCAAATGACACTGCTCTCCCAGGTAGAGTAAGGTACCTTCGAAGTTTCCTCTTTCCGTAAAATGCTGCTACTTTTCCCTCATTGGTTTTGTTTTCTGCGGGGAGGGGAGCCAGGGGAATGGCATTCAGACACATGGCAGATGTGAAGCAGAGTTGCTGGCTGGGATTGATGCTCATGATCAGGGTGGCCACTTTCTGGCAACGGTGGTGGGTGTTCTTGCCTGGGTTTGAATCACACACAGACTGGTCTTTTCCTGCTTCTGGATCAGACAGTATCCATAACCGGATCACACTGAGATGCCCACTCTGGGGCCTATTTGGGGTACTACTCCCTCTGCTACCGCCTCTCAGAAAGGGGTGGGAAAGTTCTTTGGGACAGAAGAGGCAGACAGTGAAGAGGACACTACCCTAAACCTTTTATTTTTGCTCTAGAACTCTTTGGTCACAAGAACAGATTATGCATCCTCCATTCATACCGCTGAAATTTGAATGACAAAAAAAGAAATGATTTTTTTTTAAAGTGGCAATACTAAGTAGAGGAGCCACAGTTCTGTTCTTGGGTCTGTCCAAGGCAAAGTGCTGCCCCATTCCTTTCAAACATTTAAAAAGATTTTCTTTAAAAGAAGCAAATTCCTATCCCACTGAGTGGATGAGCTGATTGATTTGACATTATTAGGATAAGTAAGCTAAGTAGGTAATCAGATTCTATGGATGTGCCAGGGACTAAGAAGGGACGATCACCTTTTCTATAATCTTAGAGTTCTTAATACTGATTATTAATGGCAATTCTAGGTCTAGAAACAAGTTCAGCCTAAACTGGCATCCTGAAATTAGTGTTGTGTTGGGTGCAAATTCCAGAGAATCAATTGATAATTAAAACCCAAGCAAACCTGATTTTTTTAAAATTCAGTGGGACAGCAAAAAATTGTAACACTTTTGTTTTTATAAAATAGGTTTGCATGGTCAGTTTTCCTCTCCTTGTTCCTCAGTTGAATGAAACTGGTTTTAAACTGTGAAATAACTAGAACGTGTGAAACATGGATCGGATCTATCTCTGTAGGGTGCTTCCCTGGAAGAGCTCTGACGTTTTATGTGACCTGTTTCTTGTGACCTTAGCAGTCTATCAGCAGAAATTTCAGCTTCATTCTATTACATGTAGCATATAAAACTGGCTAAACCTGCTGCTGCTGCTGCTGCTGCTGTGTGTTAGTGAAGGCCAGGCAGACTCTTCTTGAGAAATCAGTGGATTTGGGCTAATGCTCCGTTGGAAAGCTCATCCTTTGATGTGACTGTAGTATACCTTCTTAGGTTTCCAATCTTTGAGAAATCCACATTTTTCTTTGCAATTCCAAAAAGACATTGAGGTCAGACACATCCCCAATCCTTATTTCCCCCCTCATTTACAAGAAGTTCCTTTCCCCACAAAGACTTGTCAGCTGCAGAAACACACTTTGAAGTGTATAGTGTTATTTGCACAGAAAAGGTTCTTGGTGGATTATCTGTTCTTTATTCTCTGTATGCTTTTTAGAGTAAAGCAAATAGTTGGGAAATACATTTTCTCGAAGGAAAATGTGGCTCTAGGACTGATGCCATCTCTCCCATCCATAGTTTTCCTGGGTAACCTCAGCAAAAATTTAAAGAACCTGTGTTCTGTAAAAGTTGTGAAATGCAACCAGTAAAATAAACCCAGTAACAAGATGCTTAATCCAAACAGCAGTTGCTTATTCCACATTATTTGCATAATCCAGAATAAACTGTGTTTGGATATGTTTTACTCAGAACTATCCAAATAATGTGGAATGAAGCTTGAGTTTTGGCAGCAGTTTTCAAAGTGTGCTGCTCCAGATGTTGTGGGCTATGGTTCCCAGCATTCCACTAGGAACGACACAGAATGTTGGAAGGGGAATGCTGGGAGCTGTGTGGTTCCTCAACATCTGGAGGGCCACAGTTTGAGGGCTGCTTGCTCTAGACCTAAGCAAGTCTCCTCTATCCCCACCCCAGTGGTTTTTGCTCCTAAATGCAGTGCCAAAGTCTCATCAGCCTCCCAACAAACCTCTCTGTCTCTCCGGTCAGCTTGGCTCTCATCAAAGTTTACACAGTGGTATTATCTACTAAACACTTATCTGTGCTTTCAGTCCCAGCCTGCTTGGTTTCATACAATCATTTACCCGTCTCTCACCCCTTCCTGGTTTGCAGCTGGAGGTTTAACTCCTTGAAGCTCAGGAGGGAAGCTGGTCCCCCTCTGGCATTTATTTATATAGTCAAAGCAGCTTATTTCTATGGCGAAGGAGAAAATAATGTTTAAACAGATGGGACGCTGCTTCGGTTTTGTCATTTGACCTTTTTTTCAGGGATCATTTCAGTGCATTTCTGTATAAAAATGCTTTTTTTAAAAAAAGAGGGAAAAAAATGAAATTTTGACATTTAAAATGGACACATCATCTGTACATAGGCAACTCTTCTGATTCTTCTCTTCAAACACTGTTTCTTGTAGAAACATGGGTTTGTTTGTTTGTTTTTGTTTGGGGCTGTTTTCTTTGTACTTCAAAAGCATGTAAATAATTTGTTCGAAGTGACTATTGTAGTTTGAAGTTCTTCTTTCTTAAAAATTGCCAGCCTAAAACCTCAAGAAGAGTGGAAGATTTGGGGTGAGGTGAAACAAGGCAAGAAAGCTGGTGCCGTCTACAGCTTGTGTCAAGCTATGTATAATGTAAATTCTGTACAAAATACTTTTTTTTCCAATAGATGAAACTCGAAGCATTAAGAAGCTGAAGATTTAAAGAAAATGCCAAGTTGAGGCTTTTTTTTATTTGCCTTCCCGATACCTTAATGTGCAAAATCTATTTATTTCAAACAAGAAAATGTGTATAGTCTATTAATGACAACCTAAAATGTATTTAAGCAAATCTGCGTCTTTGATTTTCTTTTGTTTCAAATTTAAATTTTCTTCTATTTTATAATGTTCTTCTCAATTACCAATGTAGTATTTGTAGAAATTATAAGAAAAGTGCATTAGCCACAGTCCAGAGCTCCACTGTGCTCCAGCACATGTGCAGAGTTCCAGGTAAGCAGGACATTTCTCCATCTGCAAGGCAATCTCTGTTCCTTGGGTTCTTCATGGGCACAGCTAAGATTCTCACCTCACCAGATGGGGATAGAGAGGGGGAACAAAGGCTTTTATAATTTTGGGAGATAGTTCTTAAAAGTTGTGGAGGGGAAAACCTTAGACCTTCTTTGTTCCTATTTTGCGAATTCTGTAAAAATACTGTGTGTTTTTTCTAATTTGCAGTGTGACGAGTAAAAGCCTCCTTTTAAAGGGGGAGAGGAAATGGGTTGCAATAAATGACATCTATTTTGTATGTTCCTTTCAACAAAAAGACAAAAATTAATCTCTGCTTTTGAGATTTAGGGTGGTTTTTTTAACATTGTTCTTCCCTTATGTTCTAAACAACTGTATAAACTTAAAATTGTTCTGTGCATCTAAGCTCGGTCATCAGTATGTACCTTATTTTGAAGAATGTGTTTTTTCTTGTAGGTGCGTCATGCTGTAAATATTTGTTCATATTTTTTTGTGAATTGAATACTATGTACCATTGTATTATAGTAACTTTTATAAAGCAAACCATAAATATACTGACTTTTCTTACAGAAGACCCACTTGTTTGCTCTGTTACGATTTCTGTCTGGAGTTGGAGCCCTGAGTTAGGACAACAAGGGAACAGCGTTAAGCAAACACCTCTTGTTGGCCATAAATGATCTCTAAGGCATTAAATTGTAATAAAGCTTTTATATTCACGATATTGTTGACAGTCAGGTATCAATCAACAGGCCTGGGCTCAGATCATACTAATAAGTGGGCCTTACTTTGGCTGTGGTAAACCTTAGGTTAAAGCAGTTTTATTGTGGTAGCTTTGAAAGCAACAGGGAAGGAATGTTACCCATCCTAGAATCTTTTTGGGTTATACAGAGAACAAAAAAGCATCTCTGGCCAGTTTATCTTCCCCGGGGGCTAATAGATACCACAGGCTTTTCATTCTGACAACTTTTATCACCCCTGGTAAAAGAGCCTTTGCAAAACCAGACACATAGCAAAGGGCACAGGATACAGGAAAATAATACTGCTATATTCATTCCTAGTTTGCAAATACCCAAAATACAGCATCTACCTTAGCTGCTGATTCCGGGCGGAAAGTGCAGAGTGTCTTCCTAAGGGAAATTTCCAGGTTTCAAACTTCATCAAGAACATAGGATTTAAATGTTCAAGGTCTCATCCAATTCTTGCAGAACTCCAAAAGGATTTTTACAGTATGTCTCTTCCCTTTTCAAGTTGTTTTTCTTTTAGGAAAACAAAATACATTTTTCAAGGCACTTTCCCCAAAATAGACCACCGTGAGAAGGGTCCACACTTTTTATTCGACCAAAGAAAGGAAGGCTATTGAATTGCCGCCAGGAAAGCTTTAATTGGGACAAATTCCTTTGAGCCTTTTCCCACCGAATCCAGCTTCTGTTATGGCCACCTTCCCCGCTGTTACATGAAGTCTGATTCTCCATTGGGTGTCAGGATCGTAAGATTCCCTCGAGCATCTTGATCCAGCTCAATGGCTTCAAACAAAGATTTGAAATTCCCAGCGCCAAATCCCTATAGCCAAAAGATAAAAGGAAATATTAGGAAGAAACATTTTATTAAAGTGGTTCTGCTCTCACTCACAGTAAACTGCCCCGTGAATAAAGATGGTCAGGGGATCCTATAGTGGGATCAGGGTACTTGCAGCGGATATTTATTTTCTGGAAAAGATCCACTTAGCAGAATGTCCAAATGGAGCAGAGCAGGATTAAAGCATTTTAAAATAACTAGGGTCGTGTCAGGCTGGCAAAGAAAAGCTGGTAGTGTCTGTAGCTCAGGGTTTGAGCAAAGTGCCTAGAAAGTAGAAGTGGCCGGTTCAATCTCCAGCCTTTCCCCAGAATTGGGCAATGGCAAACCACTTTTGTGTCTCTGCCAAGAAAACTGCATTGAGGGACCCATGGAGTCTGCGAGTGGCTATAGATCAGTGGTGGATGAAACTGGAAAGCAGAGGGTCTCCAGTTTGATGCCCAACCACTTCTGTATCGCTGCCAAAAAAAACTTCATGGAGGCGCCCCGGAGACCTCCATGCCGTCAACCAGGAGTCAAACATGACTCAGTGGTATCCAAACAATAACAATAATGCTAATCAAATGTGCACCACTGTGTTCAACGTGAAATATATTGCTTGGGCACATTTTCAAATAAATGTCTCCGGAGTGACACCAATCATTATCTTAATGCCACTAACAAGAAATATTCTGCTTCAATGCAGCCGTGAGCGTGAGGCTCGAATTAAAAACCGACCTGGTGGTTGTAACGCTGGATGACCTCAAGGAAAACAGTCGGCCTGTCCTGGACAGGTTTTGTGAAGATCTGGAGCAGATACCCCTTCTCGTCAAAGTCAACTAAGATGTTGAGTTCCTTCAGAGAAAACAAATAACAAAACACATTGCTTTGGGGACCTACCCAGGCTCTGGTCTCGCAGGTTTCAGGTAATGTAGCCTAACTGGGAGTCGGTCGTTTCTGTGTGTCCCCAATTCCAGGTCTCCTCTCTTCAGAAGGACCCAAGCAAACACCAATCGACAGTTATTGTATTTAGCATACTGACCTCCAGTTTGTCAAGGCTTTCTTTCACTTTTATCTTGGCTGTCTTTAGCTTCTCCCGGAGCTGCTGGTAATAAGTTGAAGGTACCACCATGAACTCCATACCACGTTCTTTTAAGTTGGTGACCTGGCAAGCCGAGACAGTCTGTCATGATAACCCAGAATGCCAAAAGAGCAGACCCAAAAAGGCTCAGAAAAGTGGGAACTTACCGAGTGAATAATGTCTGAAGTATTGAGAGCAATATGCTGGACGCCGGGACCCCCATAATATTCCACGTATTCCTACGGTCATAAAAACACCCATTTCATATCGGCAGGGATCTTTAACTCAATAAACTCAACAGATTGGCTGAGGGTGGTGTGTTTTTGTGTATTCAACAACTTGCACACTGAGGAAAGTTCAGCTCAGAAAGCTGCCTCAGGGGCTGCATTCATACCTAAATTTTAATCCAGCTTCAGTCCACTTTCAGAGTTAAAGAACATTTAAGCAAAGTGGCACACTCTTTTCTTTTGGCATTATGCAACTCAGAAAATCCACCTCTGGGTTAGATAACGTGGTGAGATAACACTCGAAGTGGACTGAAACTGGAGCACCCTTAGGTGTGAAGCCAGCCTACGTTAGTCTTGGTAAGCCCTAGAGGTTAGCTTACTCACCTGGATCTGAGACTTTTTCTTTCCCATCGCGGGCTCGTTAATGGGCATTTTAATGGTCTCTTCATAATTGGCCACCACAATGGACCGGAGAGCACTGAAAGCTGTGTGCACCTGTTTGTCGTCTACCGACCAGAAGCGATGGAATAGGAGGTTCCTTTGGTACCTGTGGACATACAGGAAGCATAATTGCATAGAATGTCCTGAGCTTTAACCACCAAACGCAGGGGCTGATGGGAGTTGAAGTCCAGAACATCTTTCTGCAGTCCCATCAGCTGCTTGAGCCGAGTTTCCCTTCCTGCACCCGAAGTCCATTCCCAAAAGCGGTTCGTACCATTCTGCCACCGGGACCATTGCCTGATCAGGCTGATTCCCCACTACGTGGTCGATGAAGTTCAGCTTGCCTGGCGGCCTGGGAGAGGAAAGGCAGTTGAGATCAGAGATTATTCCGAAATCAGCCCCTCTTTTGCCTGCAGCGGAGAGTAACTCTCACCCCATTTCCCAGTGACCCCAATAAAGACTGTAGTAGGCTTACAGCTTCTTAAGGAGTCGGTCTTTGAAGAGCGGGGGTTCAAACCCAGGCAGGAAGAGTCCTTTGTAGCCCAGGTTTTCAATTAGTGTGTGGGTGGTGTCTCCGTACTGAAAGGAGGAAAAGAAATTCAGGAATAGTAATCTGGTTGTGCTGATCTAGCTTTGGAGCCAGAGGAGCAGGTGGAGATGCTAGCTTTAGTGATTTCTGAGTCTGGGGGCTGCTAGAATCTGCTGACACATGGCAGACAAGTGATTCCCCCTACATCGGGTTATAGGGGAGAGGGGAAACTATTAGGCAGGAATCCCTCCCAATTTGACCAAAAAGAGAGCTAGAGCCACTCAAAGGAAGTGACGTCGGGGCCTGAATAAGGAAAGCCAACTGTACGGGAGACCAGAACTGTGCAAATCTCCCACTTAAAAGGGGTCAGTACCCCCAACCACAGAAAAACAGGACCCTGTAATAAAATCCATGGTTCCCGACTGAAATTACGGAATGCAAGAGAGATGTTGTGGAGATGAAACAATAAAAGATAAATTCCCAGAATCTGACAGAAAAGGAAAGCAAGAAACTGGACATCATAACATCTCATGACAGTTATTTCTTATTTAACATGGAGCTACAATTTCTAGAGCAGGAATAATTCTACCCTACAGTTGGTAGGACGACGTTTCCATTCGCCTGTGTCTGCACGTTATTTAACCCTTATATCTGAGCTTGCGAATTCAGCAAAGTGGTGGATGAGGCTCTTACCGTCTGAACAACGGCGTATTTCACTTTCCCAAACTTATCTTCTTCTATCCAAGGTTCCTTCACTATCACAGCTCCACGCTCTCTAGCTTTCTGGGTGGAGGGGGGGGAAAAATTAAAAGTTCATTTACAAGACCAAACACCTTTTTTGAGATCACTGGCTTCTAAGTTACCTAGGAGTACTTTTCAAAGCCCGGAGAATTCACCTGCACGATGAAATCACAGTCTTCAACTTCAAAAGCGATATCTTTGACGCCATCGCCATGCTTCACCAGATGTTCCCCCATTTCTGTGCCACAACAAAGGGGAGAGAAGGAACATTTGAACAAATTTTGAATCTTTCAAATCATTCCTACAAATCATTTGGACATTGTATGTGTACGGATACGTATGCATTACATATCTGTATGCATCTTATTGTCGACATTCGTATCTTCAAATAAGAATCGAACATTCGTACAAATACTTAATGCTGAAAATTACATTCAAGCACACCTGTACTATTAATCACGATGGGCAGTGATTCTCTACGTACCAATTGAACAACAGCAATTTTTAGTCTCCTTGGATGGTTTGTTCACTGAAATGAGAACACTGAGCTAGAAAAATGTTGCCTTTTGAACTTTATCTGTCTCCTTGAGAACAAGCAGGGTCAAATGAGTGGTGGCCCCCATCAGGAGTAAGATCGCCATTGCAAAAGCCATCACTCTGTGCAAAGAAACAGGCAAAGAAGCATCTACCTGGGCATTGTAAATGCCAAGGTGTTGGTGCAGATGAGCACCTTTGTTATACAGATATCTGAAGGGCTTCTGGAAAGAAGAGGACAACATTGATGGGTGGAAATTTCCAGGTAATAGACTTGGCCAAACTTTGGGAGAAATGTGCTAGTAGCAAGAGCCGCAGAAGAATAGTGGATCAACTTCTATTTTTCCTTGCATATCGTTGCTTTGAGCAAAATTATCTCCATGTACAGCATGCCTCCTAACACATGCAAAATCCTGGGAAATTCCCCCTTAACTTGTTCTTGCTAAGCAGTGGACAGATTAAGCTATCTTCACCTGGATTTTACCTTTATTTCCAGGATTGAGAGCTGAGGAGAAGACAAATATAATCTGGGGAAAAAAAAAAGGTTAGCAGATGAGTCACAGACTGGAACACCTGCATTGTGATAGTGTCACTCTTTAGCATTTTGGGCTTCAACTCCCATCAGCCACAGAGCACGCTGCCATTTTGAGTTACAGTTCCCATCAGCACCAGACTCAGTCTCTGTTTTTAGCTACATTCTCCATTAGGACTCCCCATTTTAGCTGCATACACCCAGACAACCACTAGAAGGCAGCAAAGAGATAAAGATAAATGAGACCCTTTGCTGCCCCCTTGAGGTCATCCAGATTATTTGGGTTAGACAAGGTAGCCAGAATTTTCATCATCCCTCGTCAGCAAAAGCCATTTTGGACAACAGTTCTCAGCAGCCTCAACTGGAACAGCTGGAACAGTGAAAGGTGATCAGAACTGTAGTATAAAAGAAGTGGAAAGCAGTGGGTTGATAAAACAAGGCTGAAAGACTCCGCGCAACACAAACACATTTTCTGCCCCCCAATGCAAAGTCATTAATTCACCTTGTCTTGCTTGACAACATGGGATACCACCTCTCTGCTCCCGGTTTCGAGTCCTCGGTAAGCTAGTTCTTCAAAACCCATTTTGTTGCAATAAAACGAGGCAGCCTTTCAAACACAGAAAGAAAGAAATTCAGCGGCTCCCTTCCCCATGGCCAAATATACATTTTTGTGATGCACCACCCCCCATCTGCAATAGTCTTTTATGGAGGGGCACCCTGCCTCCCGCAATGAAACAATCCCCTACCTTGCAGTTAATGTTCCATGTGTGGGGATATCACTCATTTTAGCCACAAACGCTTTGGTAGGCCACGGTTGCCAGCATTTTGGACTGTCAACCTTTGTCCAAGGCTGTGTTCGCACCTAAGTTTTAATCCAGTTTCAACCAATTTCAGCATGAGAGAACACAGCAGCAAAACGACTGGGTCCTTTTCTTCCCACTTTATCTAACCCCTAAAGCAAATTTTCCGAGTTAGATAATGTTGAAAGAAAACAGCCTGACACTTTGCGGATGCATTCTCTCACTCTGAAAGTGGACTGAAACCATATTAAAACTTAAGTGTGAACACAGCCCCAAAGAAGCAGCATTGCTGAATTCATTTTGGTATAACGGCGTCTGTTCTCTCTGAACTTGGTATTATCATCACTTTTTTTTTTATTAATACGTATGTTCTTTCAGAATCTCACACACGGCCTGTTTGTTTTCCCTTCTCCTTCCTTGAGAAGTCTTCAGTGTGACTTTTTGGCCGCTCTTTTTAAAAATCCGAACCACAACCCTGTGGAGTAGGCCAGGGGAAGAAGGGGATGCCCCATGATCATCTCAGAGAGCAGTGCTGCCCATTGGAGAGTTGAACCTGGCACCACACAGGACCTGTCCCAGCATCCTTTGCCCCACATGGCACCAAGGCCAGACCCACCTACCCCAATCTCTGACCCTCACAGCCACGAGGTCGCCCGGGCGACTAGGACCTCCTGCCTTAGAAAGTTCTCAGAGTGGGAATGACGAAGCTGGAAGCGCTTCGGGTCTTTTTAACGTGTGGTGGTGACCGGTGACCTGCGCGTGCGAATGTCGACAATATTCATATGTGCCTCTTCCCCACGTCCATACGCATCCCATAGTTATCCCGTATGCAACCCGTTTTCATCCCGTACGGATCCGTACAAACGCATACAGATGTGGGACAGACGAGGATCTTCAAGTAGGCATCGTGTACGAACCTGTACACATACGAATGTCCAGACAATCTCAACAAATAGAGCTGAAATTCAAAATTCGGTTCGAATGTTTACATTCAAATTTCAGGACATTCGATTCAAGTTCAGATGTCAAAATTCAGAACATTTGATCGGATTTCGAATGCCTACGGATATTCACGCGCATCTCTATGCTGCTCTCTCATGCTAAGAGGAAGGTGGAACCAGAGGTCACAGACGGTAGGCCCTCAGCGCTCCAGCTGAGTCCCCTGGCCTTTGACCCACAGTTCTGCTTGGCAGGATTCCTGACGGCTCAGATGCGCATTTGGCCAACCTATTCCACGAGCCTGCCTGTGGGCCTCTGGGTAAACAAACGAGAGGCATCCCATCACACGGTGCGCAGTTGCATCAGCCCGGGCAAAGGCCAGCCGTGGTGCAGTTCAACACGCCTCTGAGTGCAACGTTCGCGCGGCAGCCGCATGTGCAGGGAGCGATGGACCAATGAGGCCCAGGCTGCTACTAAAGGATCAGAAACTTCCCTCCCCCTTTGAAACCCAATAGCAGAACTGCCTGGATCACACGCCCTCGGCACCGGCTCGGTGGCGTTTCAAACATGCCACAATGGCACAGGGTGAATGCTCTCTCTGTGTGTGGCCGGCACACCTACCTGCTTGGCATTTCCAACCCAGAACGTCAAGGAATGGAAGTGGAGGAAGCGGCCTTTTTCGGGCTAAACGGAACAAGAAAGCCGTCAGTCACGCGTCCCAAACAGTCATCCGTCCCAAACATAATTCACAGCTGTCTCAAAGGCGCAGAATCAGAACTCAGAGCGCGTCTGAGTGACCGCGCAACTTTGCAGCACCCGGACCTTCCGGCGCCATCTGAGGACAGTGATGGCTTTTAAAAGCAAACAGAGTTACTTAACTTGCCAGCGGCCTTCCAAGTTAAAAGGAATTTCTCTCTGTCTTGCACCGGGATAAGTAGGGACAAAGGGTGGGCACAAAATGTATTCATATCAGTCCGAATGTCTTTATTCGGACAAATTCGGACATTTGAATATTTGGTTTGAATCGAACCGAATGTTGAAAATTGGGTTCATGCACAACCCTGGCAGGGACACGGCTGCCCTGGGGGCCGTACTGGCTTTTAGCCTTGGGGCCTGTGATCATCTGTGGGTACCAGCAGTGGGCTTGTGTGGTCGCTGAGCTGCTGTCCATTCGGCACTGCACGCTGCTTAGGCCCTTGCACCCAGTCCGCTTTATGTGGGCTCAGAAACACCTGGATTTCTTGTTTCTTACCCTAGGGAAGGATCATTCTTCCCTTCCCACTTACAGAATGCTCCATTAGAAAAATAAAAGATGAAATGACCCCTAGAGTTACTTCTGGGTATTAACTCCCGGTTCCAGAAAAGAGTGATATTATTTTCCCTCCCCAACCCCATGCCTGACATAGATTTTTTTCCCCCCCTTTTAAGTAGCCTTTTTCATCTCACACCCCTGTTTGGACTCTCAGACCTTTGGGTAACCCTGCCATGTTAAATATTAATTCACCTGGAAAAATATTTACCTACCTCTGGACTACAGATCATCAGAACAATGCTTTTTAAGCTGGGATTTTTCCCTACCCTCTTCCCCTGCCCCCCTCCCAACAGGGACATGGGTTTTACCTTCACTGTCATAGCAAATGGAAAGAAAGAAGCTCTGTGCCACCTAGCAGAGCATAAAGGTCTTCTTAAACCAGGAGCGTTTCGCACTTAGTGCCATAGACTCTTAGCCCTTAAAGGTCACCCTGGATCAAATCTTATTAGGCTTTCAGGCACTTTAGAGTCTCTCTGATAACTCTGATGGGTGGCACAATGCTAAGCTAAGATCTAGGTGGTTGGGTGTGTGTGTCAGGATCCAGTGGATCTTGGAGTCTCCCTGCCACAGATCCCCAGGAGATCTGCACGCAGAAGCTAAGAAAATATTGATCTGGATCAGGCAGCTTGCAGCAATGAATATAAGGAGGACACATTCATTTGGATCAGTGACCCATCTCACAGGCTCCCAAGTGTATCTTAGAGGCACACCATGCCTCCGTGCCACAGGTGGGCACACACTCCACCAAATGGTGTGGATGCAAACGATGAAATGCATTTCATTAGCACTAACCTGTCTGCCAACACATAGGTCATAAAATCACTAATGAGAGCAGGCAAAGATCAGCACCAGGTCACCTTAGGAAAGTGGGTGAAGTGGTGATCAGGACAGGTGCCTTTGCTTGCACCCGGTTGGGTGCAAGACTGAGGTCCAACACTTTTTCAGCAATTTAGGGAGTGGGGAACATGTTGGCAGATAGATGTTTAGAAGTATGGCAAAATAAGAATGCCTTGAGAAGTCAGACTTGTTGATTTAAATGGCATTCCCTTTCACTTCATCTTTGAAACATGGCTATGTTTGTATTTAACAATAACCTTAGTTGATAAAATGCAATTTTCCTCATTTGCTGTGAGGACAGAGAATTCTTGAATTCTCTGACATCTTTTATTAGCTAAGGGCCCAATCTGGAATTATGGCATTCAGCACATGTAAAAGACTTTCCCACTGTTATATCATGAAGCCTTAAACCTAGATTGCACTGAATTATGGGCAATTTTCAAACACCAAATTTCTAAAATCTTACCTTTGGTCCTTTATCTGTGTAAGTCGTCTGGCATACAAATAAAATAAACAGATAAAAATATATATCAAAGAGTAAGAAAGAGAATAAAATAGAGATGTTAGATTTTGTTGTTGTTTGGGAAAACATCCTAAATAAAAGCCCACCACTAAATAATACAACTTAATACATTAAAATATTGAGCTTTTAAAGATATTAATCCCCATTAAAAAAAGTCAACCTATATGCAAAACTGTATAAATAACTTCCTACAAATTGACAAATTCAGACACACGGATTTCATAAATCCAGGTGTTCAAAAGGCAGACCGAGAAAGTATTTGTAAATTTGATAAGGAAAACGAGACCAAACAAAAAGCTTCCTTTACCCTGCAAAACCCCTAAAGTGCAGGGCAAAAATCAAAGCTCTGTCCCCACCTTTCATTTCAGTACCGATCTTTATGGGATAATTTGGAACCTCACCATGTTTCAGTCTATCTTCAGCACCAAGTGTGAGGCAGGGAAAGCAGAAAGGGGCTTGTACATCTCTGAAACCTTTTATAAAGTAAAAGGGGGGAAGACAAAACTCCTCCTCCTCCTCCTCCTCCAGAATTTAAAATACTTTAACTCAAAAGATAATTTGGCTTTCTTTCAAGCACGTGAGATAGCAGAACAGACGTGCCTCGCAGAATGTGGCAGCTAGTAACATCGCTTTGATTTTGGCGTGGGTGCTAAAACAGGACTTTTCTTGTTTGGTGCAATCCTCCTAGAAACTCCCAAGACTGCATTTTGGCCTCTGAGGTCCCAGTGGCTTCATCTAGACAACTGTGAAAAAAGCCTGTCTTTAGGAAGGGATACTCCAGACCAGCTGCCTGGACGCTGAAGACCTCACGGCGGTGGAACAAAAGTTATGCGGCTGTGAGGTTTCCGCCTGGGGTGATTTAGCAGAGGATTGGAAAGGACTCCAGGTTGGTCTAAGGATGGGGAAAATATCCCTGGCCATTTCTCTAGTCCCTCTGCTGGAGGCCTCAAACTGCCTTCAAAGTCGTCCCTTGGCCTTTTTGCCTCAAATTCACATTCATTCACCATTACGAAAACCAAGGCTGCGGCCACACCTGAGGTTTAATCCAGCTTCAGGCCACATTTGGAGGGAAGGAATACGTCAGCAAAGTGACAAGCTGTTTTCTTTCAGGGTCAAGTAACTCAGAAAATTCTCCTTTGGGATAGATAATGTGGGAAGAAAATGACTGGTCACTTTGCTGATGTGTCCTCTCGCTCTGAAGGTGGACCGAAGCTGGATTAAACCTTAGGTGTGGCCACAGCCCAAGCAATTGTCGCTATTTCCTGGACTGGAACTTTGATCTGGGGTTATAAACGTGGCAAAAGGGTTCCACACTACTACAGGTTTATAATGTTTAGGCATCCTACTGTTGTTCTTCGATGTTTATTGACTTGTTTATGTCACATATACTGGTTTCGGTATTTACTGTAACTTCTTCATTTGTTTGTCACTTTAAAAAAGTAAATAAAGAAGTTGTTCCTTGAGCCCTACAGCTAGGGCACCTCCGAAAGTGCATTTGGCTGCTCTGGGGCAGAACCTTCTGGCCAGTTGCCTGGGGCCTATTTGCCCACCAGCCCATTCAGTGGGTGGTTGGGGCCCTTGATGTCAGCTGGTGGGCGCGCATCGCTCAGTGCATCGCCACTTCCTGCCCATGCAGTGTGTTTCAGGAGGCAGAACCGGAGAGGAAGAAGAGCTGTTTGCTGCGCCCTTTTTCCGGGAAAATTGGCACTGTAGGTTTAGAATGAGCGACGAGAAGCGAAAAAGTGGAGCCTGCATTGGGAGAATTCATAGTCAGAACTTGCTGGCTGGCTCCAGTCATCTAGAAATAACTGAGCCCAGAATGGGAGGCCTTTTGGAGCAGAAACTTGAAAACGACTCAGGAAAATCCTTTCACATCAGACCAGCAGTGAAACGGAATCCAGCCCTTGATCCTGGAAGTATTTCCCCAGAATAACAGCAACTAATTAGGCTTTTATTTTTTTTTTTGGAGGGGGGGTGATGATGGAAGGCAACTGCGATGGCCCCTCCAGGACTGAACGAGACCTTCCCCACGTTGGCACCCCTAGGAGAACTGCCCCTTAGTGCTTTTCGACCATTCAGACGTGCAGCTGAGCTCTGAAAGGCGCCTTCCTGTATCTTCCAGCAGGGGGAGAGCGAGAGCGAGAGCAAGCGAGCGAGCGAGGATTTCTTTTAGCCACGCCCCCTTTAACCGGGCGGGTATCCTCCTTCTGACCTCATCATATGCAAATTAAAGGGGCGGGGTTCCCCCTTTTTCCCGTGGTGACGACGACGACGACGGACGGAGCTGTTTTGACTCTAGTTGCAACCCGTAGTTGCCCCTTGGCTTTCCCTCCCCTTTTACTACTTTGCAAGCTTTAACTCCTTGCACCATCTGGACGCCCCTCGCGTTCCCCTCGCGTTCCCCTCCCGTCTTTTTTTCTTTTCTCCAACACTTCTTATTGTTTTCCTTCTCCCCCCTGCCTCTCTCCCCAGCCACCATGTCCCTGCAAGAGGCAAGCCCTAAGACAGTGACTGTCAGCGACGTGCAGCTGCTGGTGAAGAAGAAGGACGAGATCGAGGCGCAGATCAAGGCTTACTACGAGGTCCTGGAGGACGTGAGTCCCTTGGCGGGGTGGGGAACGAAGGGGGAGTAAGCAAGCTTGCAATGGCCCAGCTGCTCTGTGCACTATCAGATGCCCCATGGGGCCCCTGTCTTCCCTCTTGCATCCTGCAGCAAAAAGGTGTCGGGATGAAGGGGCCCCTGGTGGATGTGGAAGGTTATCCACGAGCAGATGTGGACATCTACCAAGTTCGGACGGCCAGGCACAACATCGCCTGTGAGTAACCGGTCTTTCGGTTTGCTGGTTTCCAGTTTTTACCGCTCTGCCACTATCCGCATGGGCCTCACTCTGGCGTATGTGGAACTGTCCCCCCCCCCCCCCGTCTTCACCTTGCATCCAGCGGAGGTTTGACCCTCAGAAAAATGGGGATGGGAGCATAAGGTATCCTGACTTTCTGTGAGTTGTTGACTGGGTGGGAAGCGAGAAGTGAGGGGCCGTCGGCTAAACTTGTCTCGTCCGTCCCCCAGCCTCAAACAGCAGAGGCTCTTGTTCTTAACAGGGTGAGCTAAAGGTTTGAAAAGGATTCTGGGATATTAGATATTAGGAAAAACCTCCTGACAGTGAGGGCCATCGGTCAATGGAATAGGTCGCCACAGGAGGCGGTGGGTTCTCCTTCGCTGGAGGTCTTCAAGCAGGGGCTGGACCTACATCTGTCTGGGATGGTTTGGGAAATCCTGCATTGGGCAGTGGGGTGGACTGGGTGACCCTGGAGGTCCCTTCCAACTCTAGGGTTCTGTGGCCTGCAACCTAGGCTTAAAGACGGGAAAGGAGCAGACAGGGTGGTGTCTGAGCGTGTGGATTTTTGGCCCTCTGCAAACTGACTTTTGCCTGGTAGGCTTACAGAACGACCACAAGGCCATCATGGAAGAGGTGGAAAGGGCTCTCCACCAGCTACACGCCCGGGAGAAGGAGAAGCGTGAGAGGGACGAGGCCGAAGCTCAAGCCGAAGCCCAGAGGCAAACCCAGGTCTTGCCTCAGCCGTTCGCCAGAGTTAATGCCGTCACCCCAGGCTCTCCAGCGAGCTTTTCAGTGAGTATTTCAGATTTCCCCACCCCCTGATCTTTGGCTTAGCTTGAGGATGTGAGCGAGAGCTGTGCCACAGAGCAGACCAAAGGCCCGTCTAACCCAGGCTCTGTTCCTAAAATGGCCACCAAGGCGCTGCTGGGGGGAAGCCACAGCCAGTGCCCTCACCTCCTGTACCCAGGAAACAGTGTTTGGCAGTCAGCTTCCGGGGTGCTTTGGGGGTTGAATCCAAGACCCTTTGCTTTCCTGACTGGTTTGCTCATCTTGTCGAGTTGGAAGATGAAGGCTGGGTTCCATCACAGGGGGAAAAAACACCAGAAAAGGAGATGTGATAGCATGTGGCAGCAGCAGTTGCCATACTGTCTTGAATCCACATTCACTTTGAAAGGACCTTTTCTGGCCTTTAATGTGGATTAGAAGTGGGATAGGAATACTAGCATGTGGCATCTGGTATAAGTCACTTTGGAACCACTTTTAGTGCTGCGTAAGGGAGGCTGTTCAGCTAGATGGGTTGTGTCCCCGTGTCCTTATTCTCTGCGTTTTTCTACAGGGGCTGCAAGTTGATGACGAGATTATAGAGTTTGGTTCTGTCAACACCCACAACTTCCGGTCACTGCAGAATATCGCCACGGTGGTAGAACACAGCGAAGGGGTGAGTGGCTTTTCCCTTCCCTTTGCCTTCTGATGAAATCCCTACAGAGAGCATTCTGCCTGAGATGCCCAGAAGCAAGCAGGGCTCCTCTTGTTTTCTTATCTAGAATGGATTCCTAGGTACTGCTTCCAGGTTGGAGAGACAGTCAGGAGGCCTCTAGAGGTCATTTGCAGGGAGTCCAGAACAGGTGAAGGTTTTGCCTTTGTCTCCTGCTTAAGATGCTCAGAAGCAACTGGTGGGACACTGTATGTGGCAGGATGATGGGCTAAATGGGATGTGGCCTGATCCAGTTACGTTCTTAACTAATGACGCCTCTCCTTTAAGTGTTCAGATGTTGACACCCTTGACATTTAAGAGGCATTTTTTTCAGGGAGTCCCACCTCATAAGGCACCAGATCCTGCCATTCTTTCAGCTAGAAATTTCAGCAGGTTTCCTTGGGAGTAAGCATCCCTCCTTAAATATACCAGAACTGGAGTATGCTGCAGCTTCCCTTTTCCCGTTATTCTCTTGCCTAATGTGTTGGATAATGGATTTTTTTAAAAAGGAGATACCAAACTGGAATGTCTGCACAGGATACCTTGAGCTATATAACCGTGAAACCGGCGTCTACTGTCTCCATTTTATTATTACTATTTGTAGTAGTTTTTAAGGAGTATCTTAAGCTCATAAGTAGAACAGAGCAGCTCCTCCCCCCCAGAATTTAAAGCTGCTTAGGAGCTTCATGGGAATATTAAGTAAAATAACAAAACAAAGATTCTACATGGGTTTTTAAAAATTCACTTCCCTAGAAACCCTTAAGCGTCACTGTCATCCGCCGTGGAGAGAAGGTGAGCCTTGGGCTGACCCCAAAGCGCTGGAGTGGAAAGGGGCTTTTGGGGTAAGCAATTCACCTATTGTATCTAGTGCTGAGATCTTGTTGTGTCTTTTTGGTCAGTGAATAACAGCAAGGCAGAATTGGTTGCTGTCTGAACAGAATGCCCTTGGTTCAGTCTTGGCCTTCTTGGATCAGTTTATTGAATGTTAGGAAAAATTCCCAGAAGCCAAGCCTGCTACACATTAGGCTAGGCAGTGTTGGACTAAAAGGACATAAAGTCTAACTTGCTGTTGGGGGAGGGATGTGGAAGGGGTTGGCTGTGTTCATAAATCCCATAGACCAGCTGGCAGAAATTAAGCTCATCTGTAGCCCTGGGGGAAGGGAAGCACCGGCAAATGTTTTCTGCTGGCACTAGAGGGCGCTAAAAAATAGCCAATGCAGTATGAATCCAGTAAATAAACAAAATAAATGTGGATGGTGGTATTCAAGGACCGTTTCTGTCCCAGGTTATTTCAGACTACAAATTTACCTGTACCAGATTCACTAAATGGAAGAAAAGATTTTAGAGGGTGATGTTGA
Organism: Aspidoscelis tigris stejnegeri; assembly: GCA_023333525.1. Classification (NCBI taxonomy): domain Eukaryota; kingdom Metazoa; phylum Chordata; class Lepidosauria; order Squamata; family Teiidae; genus Aspidoscelis; species Aspidoscelis tigris. Next base: position 9,347,683 of record JALMGA010000020.1, read on the forward strand.
TACGATAGACTCCGCCTTGAAGTAGTGGTGGGAGAGTCATCTCTTCTTTTCCACCTGGCCCTGAACACCTTCAATGATCCTTGTAACTTGTTTATATTTGCAATTCATACATGTATTCTTTTGCTGATCTGTTTTTACTATTGTGCCTCTTGCGATACAGTGAAGTTTGTGAGCTTTATCTCTAACCAGATGTTGTACAACCAGTTCGAGAGGCTCTAATCTTCTAATCTTCTTCTCCTTCCCTAACCTTCCAGGTGCAACATATTGCCTCTGCAAAGATGATCTGCTGGCATTTCTGGAGCGGCCGTTTTGAAATCCGTTCAGCAAATTTGGCAAATTTGGAGGCAATTGGCATCTGAAATTGTTGGATTTGTTTACCGCGCTTCCACCTCACTTTTCTGCATAAATCAAGCAAATTAAATGGAGCCCTGAGTTGTTTTTGGAATTTGGTAGTTGGTTCCATTGCAGTTTATTTCTTACAGAGCTTTCTGTTCAAAACATACGGCGGTCTTTGTGGTGTTTTTCTGTTTCCTTTTTGCTAACTGCCTTAGACCATCTGTTGTCCAGTACGTCCTGGGCCAGAATGTGAGCTCACGTTGTGTTCTGTACTGTCAAGTTATTCTGAAATAAATTTCAAGTTTAAAGAAGAAAAAGGGTTTGCGTGTTCCACCTTGAATACCAGCATGTCAGAATAGCATAGGGGATTATCTAGAAGGCTGTATTATGGCCTGAAAGTTCCTGGGTTTGGCCCTCCACCAGTCTGTAGATACTGAGGCTATGGTCACACTTAAGTTTTAATCCAGCTTCCGCGCACTTTTGGAGTGAGATAATACATCAGCAAAGTGACAAGTTGTTTTCCTATAGTGTTAAATAACTCAGAAAGTTCACCTTTGAGATAGATAACGTGGAAAGAAAATTACTGGCCGCTTTGCTGACATGTTCTCTCTGAAAGTGGACTGAAGCTGGATTAAACCTTAGGTGTGAACACAGCATCACTGTGTAACCTCAGATAAATCAGAGCCTCTTGTCCAGTCCTACCCTTCAGGGCTAGGGTGAGGACCAAATAGAGAAGAATGGAAATGCTATAGACAAGCAGATAGATAAATAATATGGAGGTCTGGAAATAAAAGACCTTTGAATAACCCCCAAAAGACCTATTTCCAAATATTGGATGTATAAATAGTATAAAGTTTTGGTTCTCATTTTCAAAGCATGAATGCATTTTTGACATTCAATTTGTAACAAGTCAAATTTTTGAAAATCTGTATTCAAACGAACAGATCACATTTGAATGTGGTAAAATTTTATTTCATACAAATCTATTAGTGCATATTCAGACAAATATTCAGTACGTATCGGATATGAACGAATACATATCTGACATGAACCAATATGTATCCGATACGCATCCGTAACTTATCCATGCTTTGAAAACGTCAAATCTGACCTCAATCCACTTTTAATCCGCTGTCGATCCATGTCGAATGCAGTCTGGATCCGTTGCGGATGTGACTGGCGCTCCGCTTCCTTCTGGTGTTGGACAGGCTAAAGCTGTCTTTTCAACAGACCTGCATGGACCTCCAGGGTCAGTTGTTGCAGAGAACGGGTAGGGCTCTGGGGCACTGCAAGATGGTGCCATCGAACTGGACCAGGCACTGGTGAGTTAGTGAGCATCTTACCCTTTCCTACAAGTTATGGGAAACTCCGGCTTTTGGAGGTTGCAAGACTGTTCAGAAACTTCAAAAACCCCATACCGCTCATGGAACCTAAGAACATAAGAGGAGCCCTTCTGGATCAGGCCACAACCTATCTAGTCCAGCATCCTGTTGCACACAGTGGCCCATGAGCATTTCAAGCAGAGACAAGGACAAACCTTCTCCTGCTCTCGAATCCCAGCAAATGGCCTTAGAGGCCTCCTGCTTGTCCCCACAGCCTGGAGGATGTACTTAGGCATCCATTCTAGTTGCCATTGATACATCTGTCATCCATAAATGTGTCCAACCCTTCCTTAAAACCATCTAGGCTGGTAGCTGTCACCACCTCTTCTGGCAGCAAATTCCATAAACCAATGACCCTCTGGGTGAAGAAATGCTTCCTCTTGTCCGATCCGACTCTCCTGCCCGTCAGCTTCATAGATGCCCCTGGTTCTAGTGTTGTGCGATAGAGAAAAGAAATTTCCTCTCTCCACCTTTTCTACACCATGCATGATTTTACATACTTCAGTCAGGTCCTCTCTTAAACGCCGTCTTTCCAGGCTGAAGAGGCCCTGACATTGCAGTCTGATTTAAAATAAATATATAAACTTTCAAACAGCCCTTTGCTTAGGGCGGATTATCAAGGGCTACCTGCTTCCAGAGCCTTTACGGCTTCCGCATCCAGTTGCTGGAATGCATCGGTCTGTTGCTCAGTCATTCAGTTGTGGCTGGTGCCTTGTGATTTCGGGTATCACCCTTCATAGACTACAGCGCACCAGGCCCTTCTGTCCTCTCTTGTCTCCCAAAGTTTCCCCAAACTCTTCTTTGCTGCTCCCATGGTACCATCTATCCACCTCATCCTGTGCCGCTCGCCTTCTCCTTCTGCCTTCACCCTTTCTCAGCATCAGGGCCTTCCCCCAGGGCCAAAGTATCTGAGCTTCAGCTTCACTTTTTTGTCCTTCCAATGAACAATCAAGGTTGATTTTCTTTAGGGTTGTCACATTTGATCTCCTTGTAGCCCAAGGGACTCTCACCGGTCTTCTCCAGCACCGCTCGGTACTTCAGTGCTCAGTCTTCCTTCTGGTCCAGTTGCCAAAGCTTTCCTTCCAAGGAGCAAGTGTCTTTTAAATGTCATGGCTGCGGTCACTATTTATTTATTTATTTATTTATTTGCATTTCTATCCCGCCCTATACCAGAAGGTCTCAGGGCGGGTTGCAATATTATATTAATCTTAGACAGGTCCCTGCCCTCAGGCTTACGATCTAAAGAGACAATCTAAGATCTTGCTGTGATCTCTGGAGCTAGGAAAGCAGAATCTGACCCTGCTCCCTTTTCCTTACCAGCGAACGTTTTCAGGGAAAAGGCTGAATGTAGGCAATGGAAAACTACTTCTGCATCGCTGCCAATAAAGCTGCACGGAGGTGCCCGTGGAGTCTGGGAGTGGCTGTAGCTCAGTGGTACAGCAGACGACCTAGGAAGCAGAGGGTCATCCGTTCAGTCCCCAGCCTCTCCCTGGAAATTGGGAATAGCAAACCACCTCTGTATCTTTGCCAAGCAACCTGCACAGAGGTGGCTGCGGTTACACCCTGAAATCATAAAAGGAAGGGGAAAGCGCTCTGTTAAATAAAACCATTAGCCCATCTAATTGGTGACTCTCTGGGCTAGCCATCCTGGCCTCTTTCGGGATTCCAGGCTGGCTGTTTAGCTTGTCTTTCTCCCTCAGCCAGGCGAACCTGGTGTTTGCTTTTATTTCGCCAAGCGGCGGCGTAAAGCGATTTTCTTGCGCTAATCATGTGCTCAGAACACAAGACCCGTTCCTTCCGCTTGGATGCTGCATCCCTGAGTCTCTGTTTCAAAGCAGGACCGTCTGGGCAGCCTTGCCTTCTTCTTTTTCATTATGGTTTTACAAGACACGCTGCCAGCCCTTGATTTTAAGATCCTTGTAGCCACCCGGCCGTGGTGTCTCTCTCCGGCCATTGCTTTCCGGCCTTCCGGTCTGAAGGAGATGCCGGTTGCTACGGGAACAAGAGAACGCCGCATGAAAACAGTTGCTTCTGGCATTTCCAAAGAAGCGGCAGACCGGAAGGGTGAGTTTTGGAAAGGCAGGTGAAGGGAGGCAGGTGATGCCGATGGGTAGCTATAGGAGGGGGGAAACAGGGCTGGAACCAGCACCTTGGAAGCGTTGGGTCTGGGGGTACCTGCTGCCATAGAAGCTCATTGCCTGACCTTGGGCAAGGTGGTATATAAGTGCCATTGTTGCCAACCTTTTGTCCCTTGAAAGTTACCGGGAAGAGCATGGGCATGAAGGTGTGAACACCCAACTTCTCAGTAGGCAATGGAAAACTACTTCTGCATCACTGCCAATAAAACTGCATGGAAGTGCCCATGGAGTCTGGGCATGGCTGTAGCTCAGCGGTAAAGCAAGCAGCCAGGAAAGCAGAGGGTCATCTGTTCAGTCCCCAGCCTCTCCTTGGAAATTGGGAATGGCAAACGACCTCTGTATCTTTGCCAAGCAAACTGCACAGAGCTGGCTGGAGAGTCTGGAAGGAGATGTAGCTGGGTGGAGGAGGGAACTGCATGGAAAGTAGAGGGCTGCCGGTTTGATTCCCCCAACCTCTCCCTGGAAGGAGGCAATGGCAAACCACTTCTGTATCACTGCCAAGAAAACTGCCTAGAGGTGGCCATGCAGTCAGCCAGGAGCTGGTCACGACTTGCTGGTGCCCAACAAGAACAACCACAATGCATATCCTAAAAGCAGAGTAGCCGAGTGGAATCTTTTGTCACTCCCCAGCTGCTGATTCCTGGTTTTTCTCCTTTGCATTATTTCCTCTGTGGCTACCGAAATACAGAGGATAAAGCAGCCCGTTGGAGGCGATGGAGGAAGACGGCAGTGCAGCAAAGACCCCTGAGGAGAGGGAACCGGAGGAAGCGGCCGATGCCCCTCCGGCAGAGACGCAGGGCGAAGATGCTCCTGGTGGCCCAGAGGGGTCTTTGCCTAGCCAGGAGAGCGACAGGGAAAGCCAAGCAAGGCCGGATTCTGCAGAGCCCATGGAGGCAGCTGAAGGTGTGGAAGCCCAGGCTGCTCAAGAAGTCCTCCCAGTAGAAACCAGCATTGCAGAAGCCTCGACGGACGTCCCGGCCATCCGTTTACCTGACGTAAGTAAGCCTGCAGGTGAGCTCCTGGAGACTGTTCCTCTTGGAGATTCCAGGGTGTTAGTCCAGCAGGAGAGAAAAGCAACCATGAGAAGTGGCCGGGCACTTGACTAGCATCCAGGTGTGTCCTGCAGGACTTTGCCAGACCGCTGGTGAGTTGTTTACATGCTGGCCAGGTAAAAATGGCATTGGATCTCCAATCACTATTTTCATCTGCCGTAAACAATTCATAGATCATGACAGCCCTGGTGCAGTCTTGGGCTGCCTGGTAGTCCAGTTGTGATGCCAGCAGGGTTAGTCTTAAGTGTAAGCATAGGCTTAGGGGTAGGCTTAGGCTTAAGCTTAGGCATAGGCTTAGGCATAGGTTTATGGGTAGGTTTAGGGGGAGGAAAGAAGATCTTTTTCTGAGAAGTGGAACATCGGCGCAAATTCAGCTGGAAAATCTTGCCAGGTATAGAGGGGATATGCCAATTTTCCTAGCCTGAGGTGTCTTTTCTTAGCTGGAACTGTCTTTTTACATGAAAAGTGTATATTTAAAAGCGTTGTCCTGAGCGATGGCACATTCCCGTAACGCAGGCCGTGCGAACACCGTTTAAGCCTTTTCCCTTTCCCTCTCCCTGGTCAAGGAGGCTTCCGCTGAAACGTCCGTCGAGGAAGGGCAGAGGCCTGCCGTCCAGTCGCGCGAGAAAGTCCACGTCACCTTCTCGAAAGAAGCCATCATCGGCCCCAAGTCTTCGAAGGACAGGGCGGCTTCCCCAGCCAGCGTAGAAGAGGAGCAGAGACGCGCATCGGCGGACACTAAGAAGCCGAAAAAGCACAAAGAACAGGAGAAGGGGAAAGCGCGCCCACCCAAAACCCCATCGACGGAGCAGGCGCAGGGAACCCAGCGCGTGAAGAGCAAAGAGAGGATGCCCAGCCGGGAGCGGATTAGACGGAGCCCAAAAGAAGCTTCTCCCGCGAAAACGGGCCGCGAGGGTCAAGACAGTCCCCTCCCTACGGCCGTGCCTGAGACGGAGCAAGATGGCGGCAGTGTGGTTCTTGTTGAAGAGCCGAGCCTTGATGTCGGGGAGGCCGTTATCCAAGAGATAAGCGAGGAAACCGCCCCGGAAGAGAGGGCTCCCTCCCAGACACAAATCGCAGCCAGCAGCGAGGCGCCATTCGAAGAGGAAGAATCCGTAGTGTTGACGGCCATTCCGGGCATGACGCTGGAAGATAGCAGCAGACCCCTCTCGGAGCATCCTCTGGTGAGCAGTGGGGTCTGGAGAAAGGCTAAAGCTGGACTGGCTGCCCAGATTCCTCAGATTGGGAAGGAATTCCATGAGCTGCCCATGGCACCCTGGTGGCTTCCTTCTCTGTGATCCATATTTCCTCTCCAGGAATCAACTCTGCCCCTTTATCCGTCCAGGTTCCAAGTAGCTGTCCTAACTCACAGCCTCTCACTGACGGAGAAGGTTTGCCCTTGTCTCTGCTTGAGATGCCCATGGGCAATTGGTGGGCCACTGTGTGAGATGGGATGCTGGACTAGATGGGCTGTGGCCTGATCCAGCAGGGCTCCTCTTAGGTTCCTATGGACTAGATGGGCTGTGGCCTGACCCAGCGGGCCTCCTCTTAGGTTCTTATGGACTAGATGGGCTTTGGCCTGATCCAGCACGGCTCCTCTGAGGTCCTTATGGACTAGATGGGCTTTGGCCTGATCCAGCACGGCTCCTCTGAGGTCCTTATGGACTAGATGGGCTTTGGCCTGATCCAGCAGGGCTCCTCTGAGGTCCTTATGGACTAGATGGGCTTTGGCCTGATCCAGCACGGCTCCTCTGAGGTCCTTATGGACTAGATGGGCTGTGGCCTGATCCAGCAGGGCTCCTCTGAGGTCCTTATGGACTAGATGGGCTTTGGCCTGATCCAGCAGGGCTCCTCTTATGGCATTATACTGGCTTATTGGTTTCTCTCCAGACATTGCATCATGGGGGAGGCTGCTTAGGAGTGCCTTAGTGAACCTGCCTGAAAGGAAATGCCTTTCTGTTCCAGAGCTTGACCTGGGTCTTCGGGTACAACAGCCATCTCCCAGTTTTCAACCTGCTAGATGAAGATTACAGGGTGATTTTGTACGTCTCATCACACACGGCCGTGATTCACGATGTGCTGCGAAACAAGCAGTACCTCCTCCAGGTAGGCGGGGGGTGGTGGTGGTTGTGGCGCTCAGGGCAGGGACTTCAAAACGGTGGCCCCTGAGAAGTTCCAAACCATATCCATTGGCCTTCCGCTCCCAGTATGCCTGCAGGTTCTTAAATGTGGCCCAGCGGGGAGATGGGCTGATAGTGTCCCAGTGCAGTGTGGGGCCTGTTTGCTTGCCCTGGCCTCAGTTCAACCGGATGCTGACTTCTTAAAGTGTGTCTGGGCAAGCGGCCTTGGTCTCCCTCCTTGGTTCCGCAAGACCTGCGTCCAGATGGGAGAGACAGGCAGAAGGCCTCTGAAGGTCACCTGCGGGAGGTTGAGAGCAGGGGGAGGCTTTGCCTTCTGCTCAAGATGCCCAGAAGCAACTGGTGGGCCACTGTGTGAGGCAGGATGATGGACTAGATGGGCTGTGGCCTAACCTAGCAGGGCTCTCTTAATTCATGGAGGACAGGTGTATCATTGCCTACTAGAACGGTTGCCTAGGTAACACCTCCTGGTTGGTGAGAGAGGCAGGATGCCTCTCACCTGGAGAACAGGTGAAGGTTTTGCCCTTGTCTTCTGCTTCTGGTGCCCATAAGCCTTTGGCGGGCCATTGTGTGAGATGGGATGCTGGGCTAGGTGGGCTGTGGCCTGATCCAGCAGGGATCCTCTCCGGTTCTTATGTTCTTATCTGACCCCACAAGATCCAAGTGGTGAATCATCCTTGATATCTACATATCTGGTCCCTGGGTTCCCCTTTTTCTCCAGGGACATTCAAGCTGTATCTCATGCATCTGCGTAAGTCACGACCGGAGGTGGATAGCCACGGCAGATCAAGGCCCGGAGAGCATGCTCATTGTTTGGGACAGCTACTCTGCGTAAGCGGATTCTTGATAAAAATCCATCCCTTCATTGGCTGAGGCTCAGGGAGGGCTGGTTTCTCTTTGACCCATTAGCTATAATGGTTAGATGGTAAGTCAAATACTCAAATCCTTGGGTGGGGGTGGATCAGGGACAGGGTACACCATGCTTTCTTTCTTGTTCACGAGTAATCTTGGGTCAGTTATCCGATGCCAGAAAAAAAATAAATAAATAAAAGCCAGGAGTCTTTTCAACTCCTGTCCATCCCAGACCACATGGAATACCTGGCAATGAAGGATGACTTTGAACTTGGGTCTCCCAGCATCTCAACAGCTGGGCAAATGCCACATGGAGTCATAAAATCAAAGATGACCTGAGTTGTGGGCACCCTAGAGGTCATCAGCTCCAGCCCTCCAGGAAGATCTGCACTGGACTTCCCTTCTTCCACTTTAGATATGGTAGTGAGGCATCCACAATGTTACAAACCAAGGCCTAAGTGAAGCAAGTCAGGCTGTGGTCACACCTGAGGTTTAATCCGGCTTCAGTCCGCCTTCAGAGCGAGAAAACACCTGAGCAAAGTGATCAGTAATTTTCTTTCCACATTATCTATCCCTAAGCTGAATTTTCCGAGTTATTTGGCAGTGAAAGAAAACAGCTTGTCATTTTGCTAATGTATTAGCCAGTTTGGTCTAGTAGTGGTTAAGGAGCCGGACTCTTACCTGGGAATACCAGGTTCGATTCCGTCTTCCTTCACAAAGCCAGCTGGGTGACTTTGGGCTAGTCCCAGCTCTCTTCTGAGTTCTCACAGCCCCACCTACCTCACTAGGTGTCTGTTGTGGGAGAAGAACAGAAGGTTTGTCAGCTGCTTTGAGTCCCCTTAAATGGGTGAGAAAAGTGGGGTAGAAAAGCCAACTCTTCTTCTTTTTCTATTCTCTTGCTCTGAAATTGGACCGAAGGTGGATTAAACCTTGAGTGTGACCACACCCTAAAGGTTGCTTCATTTCCAGCTCACCCAACTTTGGTGCCTCTTTCCACAGGGTCCCAGTGCACACCATCTTTGACAGCCACCCGGAAGGTGGACCTAGTGCCATTGCGATTTCTCACAACTGCAAATTCCTAGCTACCGTCGGAACCGGGAAACTTCAGGTTGGGCAAACAAACAAAGGATTTGTGCCACGGCCGTCTTTTCTCAGTCTTGCAGAGAAGATGATCAGTGTGGATGGGCGAGCGTCCTCAGGCTGGGCGTGTCTGTCGCCCACTGGCCCAGAGACATTTTCTCTGTTGAGATGCATTGAGGGAAGGGCTGCCTGACCTCTGGGTCCTCAAGGTGGGAATGGACCGCATCTACCACTTAGATGCGGAGTTGAGGTTTGCCACAGTGGAAGAGTGTAGAAAGTCCTGATGAGATTTAGTCTCTAGCGCTTAGGGAGCCGGACTCTTATCTGGGAATATCGGGTCCGATTCTGCTCTCCTCCATGAAGCCACCTGGGTGACCTTTGGCGAGTCACAGCTCTCTTCTGAGTTCTCACAGCCCCACCTGCTTCACAGGGTGTCTGTGGCGGGGAGAAGAACAGAAGGTTTGTCAGCTGCCTTGAGGCACCTTAAGGGTGAGAAGAGAAGGTTTGTCAGTCGCGTTGAGTCACCTTAAATGGGTGGGAAAAGCAGGGTAGGAAAGCCAGCTCTTCCTCTTCTTCTTTGGCCCTGGGAGGCTTTAGAAGGGAGTACCTTTTCGTTACTTCTTCCTGTTTTCTCCTCTGCTTCAGAAGGTCAGCATCTGGCGCTGGACTTCAGCAGAGACGAAGCCCGTCTGTAGTGTGGAGCTCCTACCCCAGTTTGGCATCCAGGTGAGGCCCTGTGGTTCTCTGTAGGGGGGGGGGGAGAGGGGAGGGGAGGGGAGGGGAGGAAGGAGCCGGATGGCGACACACCTACCTAGGAGGAGGACTGCCATGGCTAAAACGGGAGCCATGGTTCCAACAGAGAGGATACCTCTCAAGGCCATTTGCAGGGTGAAGATTTTGCCTTTGTCTTCCGCTTGAGATGCCCAGAAGCCCTGGGTGGGACGAGATGCTGGACCGGTTGGGCTGTGGCCTGATCCAGCAGGGCTTCTCTTAGGTTCTTATGCTCTCCTGCTGTGTTTGTCTTCTCTCTTGCCCTTCCAGAATTACATTGCATTTAATCCCAAGGATCACACAGAACTGGTCACCAACAGCGACATTCAAGTCATCTTCTACATATGGGTAAGTTTGGAAGGTCTTTCGTTGTGCCAGACGGGGGGCAGAGTGGGGTCTTGGGTACCCCTGGGCATTTAAGACCCGAGGACCCTGCTGTTGTGAAGAAGAAGAGTTGGCTTTTCTACCTTGCTTTTCTCACGCATTTAAGGGGACTCAAAGTGGCTGACAAACCTTCTGTTCTTCTCCCCACCACAGACACCCTGTAAGGTGGGTGGGGCTGTGAGAGCTCAGGAAGAGAGCTCACTAGATTCCATGACACCTTGGAGTCGATCCTTTTCCCCTCTTTCCTTCTTAGGATTCCGGTTCTTTGCATTATCACGCCTCCCTCCTGACGGACAAAGTGAGTACAAATGCACACAGCTTTCTAGGACTTAGATGATGGCGGGAAAGGCCAGTTTAAACTCACCTGTTTCCTCGTTAGACGTGGCGCAGGGAATTCACCGGGGCCTTTAAGAAAGTGCGGGAGCACCCACACTTTATGAATTCTGAGGGCCAGGAGAGTCGCCCACCTCAGTGGGACGCCAAGCACCATGGAGTCCAGAAAGCGCATGCGCTAGCCGTGTCACGTGGCTGTCCTGGGCGTGTTCTCACCTGGCCTTGCTAAGACTTGAGTGAAGTCAGTCCTGGGACTTCCAGGAGATCACTTGGGTCACTTTTTTTTCTTTTTTTAAATTAATTTCAATTTTAAAAATGCACTCAACAACAATGGTACAAACATTTAGAAACTTCACACTTAACAAACACTTCCCTATATAAATTAAAACTATACATTCTACCATAACCTCCACAAAAGTATATGTCATACTTCTTCCACTCTGCTATATATGTCTATAAGATTCCTGGTTATTGCTATACTAAATCATAAGACTATATTACAATAAAATTCTGTATTATTCATAGTTATTCTAACAGAAATTTAATGGCTTTCTCTGATTTGTTAAACGCTTCTCGATTGGACCGTGAAAAAATCAAGAAAAGGTTTCCACACTTCTAGATATCTATATTTCTCTTTTATGCCCAGATATTTATTATGTTGAAGTGTAATGAGTTCATTAATAGCAAAATCTACCATTTTATCAGGTTTCGATCACTTTCCAGTGTTTGGCTTTTATCTTTTTGCTGGCTAACAATAGAAAATGCAATAAGATAATTTTGTTTTTTCCTATATTGCCCTTTGGCATTACTTGTAGCAAAAATATATTTGGGGAGAATTCTAATTGTATTTGTAAACGTTTTCTACTTGGGTCGATTTTTGATGCCGAAGGGCACTCTCTGCTTTCCGTTTCCACCCCTTTGTGTTCCAATCTAGACATTCAACAAAGTTGTGGGGATCTTCAGCCAATCCATCTTCCACTTTGACTCGGCGCAAGCGATTACCGCCACCCTCGGAGGGAAGTTGGTGGTGTGGGACGCGGTTTGCTCGCCCTCCAAGGCGGCCCCGTTGTGCAAGAAGCCGTACACCATGAAAGCCATCAAGCTGGTGCACCTGCAGAAGGACGGCATCACGGTGCTCGCCATCATGGAGAAGTGAGTCGGCTTTGTCCGCCAGGTAGGGGGGCTTCTGGGACTCACCTGGCAAGGACGTCCACTTCCCTGCTTTGGCCACCAGAGGTCAGTGTTGCACAGTGTTGCACAAGGAGTGCATTTGCTCTACATGAGGCTAACCTCAAAAACAGTCCGGATACTGGAACTGGTCCAGAATGGAGGCACTTCTCCCATACAGACCTGCCTGGGTATGGAGATCTCAAGAAGTGGGTCTGCTGGGAGTTCCTCTTCTCTCAGAAGTACCAGGGGCAGGGACATCTAGGAGAGCCTTTTCGGTGGTGTCCCCCCAGACTCTGGAACAGTCTCACTCTTGAGGTTCGCCAGGTGCCTACATGATATGGGTTTTAGCACCTGGTTAAAACATACAGAAGTAGTTTGCTGTTCCCTTCTCCCAGGGACTGAATCTGCAACTTTGCTTCATCATTTACCTACAGCTATTCCATTGTCATTAGCTCCTAGTTAAGGCCACTGTCTGCATTTCATATTTGGTTTAGATTTTTCCTTTAAATGGACGCCTTCCTTCCTTCCTTCCTTCCTTCCTTCCTTCCTTCCTTCCTTCCTTCCTTTCATCCCTCCCTCCCTCCCTCCCTCCCTCCCTCCATCCATCCATCCCTCCCTCCATCCATCCATTGTCCCTCTGCCAATCTAACAAACTGCGATTCTTTCCAGGAACTTTGTGACTTGTGACATCAGAGGCCACGTGAAGTTCTACGATGGAGATCTTCAGCTTCTGCACTGGTACAGCCAACTGAAACTGGGACCAATCCGGTCCATCTCCTTCTCCAAGAACCCAGCGTGCCCAGTGGACTTCAGCAAGCACCCCTCCTCCTGTACGTTGGGAGGCCATCCCTTCATCGTCCGGTAAGTCCTCGGGGGACCTTGGGTAAGCTTAGGAACTTGGAGCCCACCATAGTTCTACTGTTATCTCCTGAAAGTGCCTTAAAAACTATTGCTGGAAAAGTTAAATGTTGGAAAGTTCTGTTGTGTTTCACCTCAAGAGCTACACTAGGCGTTGCATAGTCAATTAAGACAGCCAGTTTCCAGACACCCGGATGCCTGGACACACATGTCAATAAAAATGCGTTCCATTGGTCTGGGGGGCGGTGGTAATCTCACAGGGAGGGTTTTCTGCATTATCGGCAGGATATCTGGCCACCATCTGGAGGCAGCCACAGCTTTTCACTCTTTGACTTTGGTCACACCTAAGGTTTAATCCAGCTTCAGAAAGAGAGAAAACACCAGCAAAGTGACCAGTACTTTTCTTTCCACATTATTTGTCTCAAAGGTGAATTTTCTGAGTTGTTTAACACTGAAAGAAACCAGCCGGTCACTTTGCTGACTGTTTTCTCTCACTCTGAAAGTGGACTCAACCCTAAGTGTGACTTTTTGTGCGCTTCTGCTGCGTAGGAATTTCATCGTTGCTACGACCGAGGCCGTGGTGGTTCATGTTGTGACAGAAGGACTGAAAATCAGCAAGTGTCTGGAGGAACCCAGGGAGGCTATCCATGCCATCACCTGTCACCCACGCAAACCTTTCCTGGCCAAGGGAAGTGACTGCGGGCTTCTCAAGGTGTGGAACTACAAGCGGAACAAATATACCGTCAGCCGGATCTTTAAGGAGGAAAGCATCCGGTGCCTTTCTTACAACAGTGATGGTATTGCTTTGTTGACTTTGCTCACACGGGGATCCTCCACATGGGAAGGGGAAATTTCAGGATCTTCCCTAGATCACATCACTTTCTGTTATTGTCCCTGTTCCAAATTTTGAGCCAAGGATGGCCAGCGGATCATGTCCGAAACAAGCTGACATTAAATCCCTGTTTTAATGCTATCTTCTGCAGCTACCTGTGGAAAACCAGCACCTCAGGTACCTAGGGAAGCAAACTGAGTTAGCTCGATCTTGCCAAGATCTTGTGCTACAGCAATTGTCACTTTGGCTGTTTCTTAGGAACGTTGCTGGCAGCTGGCTTTGTGGATGGAAGCGTTTATATCTTGGATTCTATATCCTTGGAAAATCACGTTCCGGAACCTTTCCAATACTCCCGAGGTCCAATCACCTTGATGAGCTTTTCACACAATTCCCAGTACCTTGCGACCGCTGTGAGTACTTTCTGGTTTGTTTTGTAATAAATCTGTAGGGGAGAGAATCTTCAGCCAGCTCTGACCCAAGGTCTGCGTAAAAAGCTTGGACCAGATCTTCTGTTTCAACCTTTGCACGTTTGTGGATGTTGCTTTTGCCATTGGTGACTGGAATGTTGAACTGCATTAAATGTTGAAAAGTTTTGTTGTGTTTCACCTCAAGAGTTACACTAGGTGTCGCATAGTCAATTGAATCTTTCCAAACTGAGCTAATTTATTCTTTGCAGATTGGGAAGCTTTGTTTTGTTTTTAGATTACAGTGGTTTCCCAAAACTTAAACTTCAGCTCAGTAAATTGATTTATTTCGAATACTTCGGAAAACACTCAAAACAGCAGCAGTAGGGGGGGAAGAAAGAAACAGCGCCGATGAATGTTAATCGCCGAATGTTCTCTTCTTTTAAATGACTTTGCCCTTTAGGACGAGAACATTTCGGTGACCCTTTACAAAGAGGTCAAGGTGGACGAGAAACTTGTCTGGGAGCGTCTGGCCGCACTTCACTCCCATTACAAGCCTATCCGCACCATCCTTTTTGGGGTTCACTTGGACAGTGATGAGCCGTGGCTCCTAAGTCTTGGGGAAGACCGACTCTTGGTAGGTACCACCGCCAGGGCTCACCCTGTGAAGCCGATGGGCAGGAGAGTTATGACTGACAAAGGGAAGGGTTTTTTTTCTCCCAGAGGGTCATTGCTCTGTGGAATTAGCTACCATAGAAGTGGTGACAGCAGCCGGCCTGAATGGCTTTAGGAAAGGATTAGACAAATTCATGGAGGACAGGTGTCCAGTCAGGGGTCTGCAGAATAAAGGGGCCATCTGCACTTGTGAACGGGACAAGGCAAAGGTAGCATGCCATGCAGAACATTCAGTATGAGCCAGTTTGGTCTTGTGGTTAGAATGCTGTACTCCTATCTCTCATTCACTGGGTTTGATTCTGCACTCCTCCATGAAGCCGGCTGGGTGACCTTGGGCTAGTCACAGCTCTCTTTCTGAGCGCTCACAGCCCTACCTACCTTACAGGGTGTCTGCTGTGGGGAGAAGAACAGAAGGTTTGTCAGCAGCTTTGAGTCCCCTCAGTGCTGAGAAAAGTGGAGTATAAAAGCCAACTCCTCTTCCTCCTCCTCCTTCTTCATTACCCAAAAGGGTCCCCGGTGGTCTCAGTGCCCCACTTTGAGCTCCAGAGAAATGAAGCAGCCCTTGCAGAAGTAGCGACCAGACCATTTCCACGCCTGTACTATTTGATTTCTAGGTTGAATATGACCTGGAGAAGTGCGTCAAGGGCGAACTAGTCATTAGCCGGAGGGACCGCATCGAACAGAGCGCTGTCCCGAAATCTATCGCCTGGTACCCACCAATCACATTGGAATATTTTTTCATCACTGCCAATGACCACTACAAAGTCAAGCTGTACAATGTGACCACAAAGTTGTGCAGGTAACGTGGCAAACCTCTGGCTTCTCCCCATCCCAACCCCAAAGGTGAGCCATAACCTTCAGTCTACAGGTAATCGGTCCTTTCAGCTCTTGGGAGATGCTGGGTTCCCACGTCTTGCCTTCCCAACGGCCGCCAATGGGGTTGTCCCTCATTATCTGTGGATTTTTAAGCCATGTATGCTGCGTGGTCCTAAGTGAGCAGGGTCAAACGCCAAGTGACCCAGGCCTGTACGCGTCACTGTTTGTTTTAGAAAGACTGTCCTGGGACCAACGTATGGCTCCCCTCTGGAGAAAATTTTAGTCCTTCCGCTGGCAGAGGGTCATCCCCCCGAGAGACGGTATCTGGCCTACATTACAAAGGACAAGGTAAGATGAAGATCCTTGAAAACAGTTTTATATTTTTATATTTATTATTTGTATTTCTATCCCGCCCTATACCTAAAGGTAACAACATTTAAAATCAAACATATTAAAACAATAGTATTTGCAAGTCGGAAAGGAAAGTGTATCCCCATTTAACGGAAGGCCAGGGCAAAGAGGGGCATCTTCACTGCTTTCCTATTCCACAACCTAGGGGCCATCACTTAGAAGGCCCTCTCTCTCAGGTGCCCACCCGCCTTGCTGCTGAGAGTGGTGGTACAACCTAGGATGCTTCATTTCAGTTTTATCCATGGTAATTTCTGCCTCCCCAACCTGTTGGCAACTTTGTTCTGTGACATCCAGACAGATGGTTATTCCCCAACACTTAAAGCATCTCAGCCTGTTAACTGATCCCAAGGCTAGACATCTGGACCATCTTTGGCATAAAGCACTGAAGAACATAAGAGGAGCCCTGCTGGATCAGGCCACAGCCTATTTAGTCCAGCATCCTGTCCCACGCAGTGACCCACCAACTGCTTCTGAGCATCTCAAGCAGAAGATGAAGGCAAAAGCTTCACCTGCTCTTGACTCCCTGCAAATGGCCTTTGAAGGCATCCTGCCTGTCTGTCCAACCTAGATGCTCTACCCAGGCATCCATTCTAGTAACCACTGACACCAGTCCTCAATGAATTTGTCTAAGCCTTTCTTAAAGCCATCCAGGCTGGTTTGTGGTCAGCACCTCTTCTGGTAGTCAATTCCACAGCCCAATGACCCTCTCACGTGAAAAATACTTCCCCTTATCAGTCCTAATTCTCCCATCAGCTTCGTAGACTGCATCCATGAGAACTCCTTATGTGACTTTGTCTAGACAGCTTTGGCCTCCCAGAATCCTTCAGCCTCATCTGGTCAACAGACCTCTGGATGGCCGTTGGCAGACATGCAAAGCTTCATGTGTTTATATTTTGGGACTTCAAAGGGAACCGGAAATCCCAAATCTGTACAATCACCGTCCCTTGTGAGTGGAACCGAAGATAAAGACGTTTTCTAAAACCTCAAAAGAGACACTCCTGCTTTGTTTGTTTTTAATTGCTCCTGCCTGTTCCTCTCAGTGTGAGAAGATCTTTGGGCAGGGAATGAACCTACGCCATCGCTGTCCTTTCTCCTCTAGGTTGGACTGCAGATCTTGCCCGTCGACGGGAATCCCCACAAGTCCTCTGCTTTCATTTGCCACCCTAGTGGCGTCTCCGACCTGGTCTGCTCCCACGATGGGTGCCACCTCTTCACAGCAGGGGGGAAGGACTTGACCGTGATGAAGTGGGACATTAACTTGAAGTAAGTTATGGCTTTTTTTCTGCTTCCTGGCTGTGCATGACTGCCTATAGCAAGAGAATTCCTTGAGCTGGTGCCATTCTTGGCCTGTTTCCTGAGTCCCTGCGCAGGTCCTCCAACAGTTCATCTGGTCTTGCACCAGGTTGGGGCAAGGAAGCCGACCCTCTGGTCTGCACCACCCTGAGTGACTCAGGGGAATGGCATGTTCTGTCTGAGAAAGCTGCCAGCTCACATACAAACACACAGCTGGTAAGAGATTGCCCCGCAAAGGTACAGCCCACACGACGTCCGAAAAGAAGAAATCCAGAAACAGTCCAAGTCCAGGGTTAACGAGAGTCATACAAACAGTCCAGTCCGAGGTCAGGGCAGCCAGAAGGATGGTCAACAGGTACGTTCCAAGGTCTAGGGTTTCCAAGCAGTCCAGGAGTCAGATAAAGCAGCTTTCTCTTAAGGTAAACAAATAGTTTCTGACAAAGAGCTTGAGCGTCTGCCCGTGTTTTAACTTTGCAGATTGAGTTCACAGGTGCAGGTGATCCGCATGTCTCTGGGCAAGTCTTTTTGATCGTCTTAACCCTTGCTTCTCTGCTCTCCTTTGCTTAAAGCTGGGGATCTCTAGGCTCTGCTGTTCCATGTCTCCCCCATCCTGCACTTCTGCTGTGGCAAGGCTGGGCTGTTGAACCCCAGGCTCTAATGGGGCTGGGGGGTCAGAACTGGGTCCTGGCATCACCTCAGGTTCCTCCTGTACCTGAGGAAGTGAGTCCTCCTCATCCTCTGAGTCCTCCACCTGGCTGACCATGACATGTTCTTCCAGTATCACAGGCCGGATCCCTGGCTTTCTCCAGAATAAAAGGACTTGGCCTGCTACTTCTGGGTCTGCTGGGGAAATCATGCAGATATGTCCATGTAGGCTTCAGGAGTTGAAGGAAAATATCCCCTGGGGATATCGTATTTGTTCATCCTTGTTTCCTTTCCCAGCGCTCTAGATGCAGCCGTTTTCCTAGGCGGCGAAGATTTAATTCCATTCTATAACCTTCTAGATGGTGGACGAGAAGGCGAGTTTTTTAAGGTAATTTTGAGGAGCCACTCTTTTCTTATTTGTAAGAACATAGGAGAACATAAGAGGAGCCCTGCTGGGTCAGGCCACAGCCCATCTAATCCAGCAGCCCTTCTCACACAGTGGGCCTCCAATTGCTTCTGGGCACCTCAAGCAGAAGACGAAGGCAAAACCTTCACCTGCTCTCCACTGCTTGCAAATAGCCTTTAGAGGCATCCTGGCTCTCTCATCAACCAGGTGGTGTTACCTAGGCAACCGTTCTAATAGCCACTGACATACCTGTCCTCCATGAATTAAGAGGAGCCCTGCTAGGTTGGGCCACAGCCCATCTAGTCCAGCGTCCTGCCCACCCAGTGGCCCACCAATTGCTCCTGGGCATCTCAAGCAGAAGACAAAGGTGGAACCTTCACCTGTTCTCAACTACCTGCAAATGACTTGCAGGGCTCCTGCCTGCCCCTCCAAACTAGGGACAGTACCTAGGCATCAGTTCTGAAAGTGAAGTGAAACTGGATTAAAATTTAGGTGTACCTGAGGTCTGCGATTCTTAAAACAAGCCTATATAGAATCTTGCAATCACGTTCACAGGAGGCAGCTGCATTTTCCAGGATGGCATTGCTTTGGAAAAAAACCATGCAGGTGTGTGGCCATCCTATGCAATCCCAGGAGGATTTTGTTTTTTTTAATTCTTGTCTGGAAGCAGCTGGAGGCATTTGGGCACAACAATGCCCAAGAGAAAGAATAAGAAATGTGTGGGTTTTTTGAACCTGCACTTACTGGCTGGGTGTTCCCTTTCTCCCCAGGAGCTGGAAGATTATTTTTACTACGCTCAGCTTCTACATCAAGGCATCGACACCATGGAGCCCCGAAAAGTGTCTACACACATCCCAGTGGAGCAAATTCCTTTTGTTATGCGAGCCATGGGGTTCTATCCTTCCGAAGAACAGGTCCGAGGCCTTGCCGTTAACATTCTTTATTTAAAGCTTTAGCAGAAATACATGGCAAGACACCATAAGCTTTCCCAAGAACACATAATCACAGAACAAATATTACCATGGTGCATTGCCAAAAGAAGAAAATGATGAGTGTACTTCATTTACAAACAGTTTTACTAACAAAACAAGGAACAACTAGATTTATGAATCATTTAAATTTTGAAATGTTAACATTCCTTTGTTGAGCCAGTTTGGTCTAGTGCAGTGATGGCGAACCTTTTGAGCTTGGAGTGTAAAAATTTGCAAGAAAGCCTAGCTTAACTCGGGTGCTGTGTCACATCTAGAAATATCCATAATTTTGTGATATTTATAGCTCTAGTAAAAAAGTTATATTTTTGATATCTGTATTTTATTAAAAGCAAAAACAAATAATTCTTTACATTAGTGACTTTTGTTGCTAAACCTTCAATTGAAAGTTGGTATTTCATACACTTCAAGAACAAGCAAGCACTACACGCCCAGGTACCAAGGTGACCATGTGTGTCACCCAAAAGCACTTGGCGTGTCACCTGTGACATGCGTGTCATAGGTTGGCCATCACCGGTCTAGTGGTTAGGGAGCCGGACTCTTATCTGGGAATACTGGGTTCGATTCCGCCCTCTCCCATGAAACTAGCTGGGTGACCTTGGGCTAGTCACAGCTCTCTTCTGAGCTCTCACAGCCCCACCTACCTCATAGGGTGTTCTGTTGTGGAGAGAAGGAAAGCTTTGCCAGTTAAATGTAGACACGTTTTTCCTTCCCACTTGGAGACACTGTTGTTTTAATATATGCTCTTATTGTTTTAAAATATTTGAGACCTTTGGGTATAAGGTGGGATAGAAATATGAATAAATAAATACAGTTACTAAAGAATTTGGTTATGGCAGCCTTTATAAGAGCGGGATCTTCCTTTTTCAGATTGAAGATATGCTCAACGAAGTAAAATTCAGTGAGTATCTGGAGACAGGCAAGCAAGTGACTGAAATCAATTTAGGGGACTTCATCAGACTCTACGTGAACCATCGCCCCGCGTTTGGGCTGCTGGTAAAAGACGTGCAAAATGCCTTCCGGGTTCTTGGATACGAGAATGAGAACCAAGAGCTGAGCATCAGCAGAAATGACCTTCTGCATCTTCTTCAGGTGAAAGGTGGGTTGATCTCGGCTTTAAAAACCTGCCCCGGTGGTGAGAAGCCTCCTGGAGAAAAGGTGGGAGACTTTGATTTTGCTTTTTTTTTTTTTTTCCTACAGGAGAGCATTTCACAGAAGAAGAGCTGGCAGAATGTCTCACCACGCTGCTGGGGGTGAATCCAGAGGGAGGGCGCGCAGAGGTTGGCTTCTACGACCCCACAGGTACTGGAACGAGCGAATGAATTTATTTGTGCGGTCATAGACCAGAAACAGGTACTTAAAGTCTGGATTTGCTGGAAACCTTGAGAAGGAGGAAGGAGGAAGAGGAGGAGGAGGAGGAGGGAGGTTGGCTTTTCTACCCCACTTTTCTCACCCATTTAAAGGGACTCAAAGCGACTGACAAACCTTCTGTTCTTCTCCCCACAACAGAACACCCCGTGAGGTGGGTGGGGCTCTGAGAGCTCAGAAGAGAACTGTGGCTAGCCCAAGGTCACCCAGTTGGCTTCATGGGGGAGGGCGGAATCGAACCTGTTATTCCCAGATCAGAGTCCAGCTCCTTAAACACTAGACCAAACTGGAGACAACCCATTTCATGAAAGACAACCTGCATTCCACCATATTTAGACATTCCATTGTATTTAAACCCTTTTCAGTTCAACCTTATACCTTTTCTTTTCCATCCATTTTATTTGTGGACTTTCCATTCAGGAAAGTCCGAATGGAAAGTCAAAAGTCCATGAATAAAACCGGATAGAAATGAAAAGGTGTCAGGTGTCAGGTCTGAAGATGGACTGAAGGAGGGTTAAAGAGAAGACCACAGCCTTTGTATCATTTTAATTATTGCCTCCATCCATCCATCCATCCATCCATCCATCCATCCATCCATCCATCCATCCTGCCCTATACCCGGAGGTCTCAGGGCGGGTGACAATATTATATTAATCTTAGACAGGTCCCTGCTCTCAGGCTTACAATCTAAAGAGACAAGATACAAAAGGAAAATGGTGTGGGAGGGAACAGGGACACTCTTAATGATAATAATCTTACATACAAATTATGTAATAATTTGTAATAAGATGTTATGTGACATCGTAATGTAGTCACCTTTGACCATTTCCGTCTTCAGGTGCAGAAGCTTTTATTGAGGAAGAAATCCCAGAGGAAATCACTGCCACACACTTCACTACGGAAATACTTTGCTTACCTGTTCCAGAGCCAACAACATCGACAGAATTGGAGACCAGAGAAACCACAAATGAACTTGAAATTAGGAGCAGTAACCTGTCTTGAATCCTCTGCTGGAATTGCATTATGCCTCCAGAATGTATCTTCCCACCCACCCACCAGAACAGTTCTCAGATCTATGAAATATTAAAATTTTATGTCATGAAGTGTAAATAATTTTTGAAGTATTGAGAGTGACTTTAGTTATGTTCTTGCGACTCAGTACAGTTCTATGTGCCAAGAAAACAGGCACAGATTTCTTGTTCTTGTATAATAATTTCCCGTTTCTTCTCAAAGCAGATTTGTATAACATGTTCAAATTGGAGGGGCTGGGAGCCCCAGTTTTATTTGTTTATGAGACGTTTTTTCTCATGTGGGAAGATCTGTGGACAAGCGATTGCACCTGTTTGAGAAAAAAAAATCCATGCTTAGACATAATGTTTTCATAGCCACAGAAGACATTTCCTGGGGTGAAGAGTTCCCAAAACTGGCAACCCACCTCAGAGTAGACTTGCCCATCTACTGATCCTCATACCATAGGCATCAGCAGGACCTAAAGACCTACAGGGGGCGTTTAGTTCCTAAAACATAAGTGGTCTACAGAGTCTTGAAAACTACATGAGAAGGTGCTATCATGTAGTTAGAAGCAGAAATACCATAAGACAATGTCTAAATTAAACTAGACACTCTGGATTAAGGCTGTGGTCACACTTAAGGCTTAATCCAGCTTCAGTCTACTTTCAGAGCAAGAGAACACATCAGCAAACTGTTTTAGTGCTAAATGACTCAGGCAATACACCTTTGGGATAGATAAGATGGGGAAAAAATTACCCGGTCACTTTGCTGATGTGTTTTTTCGCTCTGAAGGTGGACAGAGTCTGGATTAAACCTTAGGTGTGACCACAGCCTAAGTCTGCCCCAATATGTCATCAATTTATGAAACCTGCAAGTTTAAGTGTCCATCACGCCCATGCTGAGGAGGAGGAGGAGGAGGAGAAAGCCGTGTACTTGTGACCTGCTGGAGGGCTTAAAACTGGGATGTGAGATAGTTTTGTACCAATAACATTTTTATACCAATAATTCTATTAATATGCATCAGAAGTCCTTTATATTTTGCTTCTTGTGGGACAGAGTTGGTATTATCAGACAGATCCCAATCTAAATCAAGAAGCTGTTTGCAAACTTGAAAGTATCTCCCAACCTGACTATTGGCAGCTGTGTGCAACCGAAGTAAAGCTAAAACACCTATGGCTGAACTTACACAATTAGAATTAACTCCAAGCTTAGCTTTATTATATATTTTTGATGCCCCAGATATTTCCTCAAATGAACATCTCATAAATTTTATGTTAGCTGCAAAAAATAAAAAACCTGGGAAATTCACACAATGCCATCACAAAATTAATTGAAATAGCCATTAATGGAACAAATTACTGCACAGTATAGGAAGATGAAAGAGCTTCATTGTACATATCCTTATTGAGAAGTGTGGCCCCCGTTTATTAGTGAAATAATCGACCCAACAGGCCCATCTCTATTCCTTTAGATATGATAGACTTCCTGACTGCGTAAGAAGGAAGATTTAATTTTATAATGCAAGAGATTGAAATGGAACTGTTTGTTCATTATTTAGTAAATAATTGGTTCAAAAAGAATGCTGTTAGTTTTTTATTGTTAAAACGTTTAATCATTTCTTATGTTACTGATCTTCTTTACTTTCTGTATGTTTTTTAAATATGTACGGATGTATTAAGATTGTTCAATAAAGTTGTGTGTGTATCTATGGCTGTATAGTCACACATAAGGTTTAATCCAGCTTCAGTCCACCTTCAGAGCGAGAAAACACATCAGCAAAGTGACCAGTCATTTTCTTTCCACATTATCTATCCCAAAAAGGGGAATTTCCTGCGTTATTTGTCACTCAGAGAGGGTACACTCTCTGCCTTTGGCTATTAACTTATTGCATTCCCGCAGTGAATGGCAAAAGCCACTAAGTGTGTTCTTTACAGTTGTGGCCAGTCTAGGAGGTGACTCCCCATTTTACCCTCACAAGGGTCTTGAAGGCAGTTCTGTCCTTTCCATTATAACTATTAGCCACTATATGGGTGTTTTTCCATTGTCACTAGAAGTACCCATTAAGTACCCATTAATGGGTACAAAAATGCCATTACGTACCCATTAATGGGTACTTAATGGGTACTTTTAGTGACAATGGGAAAACACCCTATAGTATAGACGATGTAAGGCAAAGCACGAGTATATTTGTAAAAATAATTAATTCCTGTTACAAAGCACTTTACAGCCCCCCCTTAGAGGCAGCAGCCACCGTGGTGGTCTTGGAGCGCCACCTAGTGGCAGTGGTTGGAAAGTGCCCCTCATCATGCCCACCTGGTCCCTGGGGCTGCAGCCACCTTGCAAATCACCCAGGTGTGCCTGCTAGGGAGATGATAAAAGGGCCTCCTGCTGCTGCGGCTGCTGCTCAGTTACCGTTTGGAGCTGCCTGGAGACGCATGGGGGTCCAGCGCAGTCCTGCTCGGCGTTTTCCCGCTGCTTCTTAGGCCTGGAGGCCGGCCTGACCCTGCTGCTGCTGCTGCTGCGTGCCAGGTCTATCTGCCTGCAAAGGCAGGTTCTTGGAGGGCGAACTGTCGCTGCGCTTTCGCTCCGGTTTTTCCTTGCAGGTGTGGCCACTGGGTTACCACACCTCCGAATTCTGGCTGGTGGGTTTTCGTCTCCTCCTTTGCCCCCAACTCAGACCCCTCGTTTGCGTATGTGGGTGGTGGTTTTTACACAAATTATTTTAAGTGCATTATTTTAAATACTATTTACACCAAATGCAAAGCTCAGCATTCACAGCAGATTGCTAAGACGAGAAACGGGGGCGTTTTTTAAAAGCGTTAGTGCAATGCTAAGGTTTTTTTCCCCCTCCTTTTTGGAAAATTATACAGTTAACTCTCCCCCCTTTGCCCGTTTGAGACCTCAGGAATCTTTATTTATTTATTTATTTATATTTACATTTATATGCCGCTCCATACCCGAGGGTCTCTGGGCGGCTCACAGCATTTAAAAACAGATGTATAAAAACAGTATCAAAACAAAACAAATTTAAAAATGCAGATTTAAAAATACAAGAATAGTTATTTATGTATGTATTTAACGCCTTGTTTGTGTATTTATGAGGCAGTTTGGTCTAGTGTTTTAAGGAGCCGGACTCTTATCTGGGAATAGAGAATATTATTTCTTTTCACGGCCATTTGCTGTGCAAAATACCACTTCCCCGCTTTCCTCAGAATAAAACAAAGTAACCTTATTTTCAGAATAACAACAGTTTCCGAGGGTTCCTCTGCTCAAATTCTCCACTACTAAACGGAGACCGGTTAACAGAGTATCCATGTTGAAGGGCTGCGGTTTCCCTGAGGCGGAGGAAAGCAAAAAGCAAATGTTTAGCAACTGAATTTTTAAAAAGTATTTTCCCAACAACAACTGTGGCTGTTGAAAAGCTTTTATTTTAATTATTTTTAGCCCAGACCTTTCTTAGCACCCTAAGTTGCCTTTGCATTTCAAACGGCGTTTCTGACTCGGGCTTTATTTGTAATTTTTCATGCACCTGAGTTAAATTTTAAAAAAAGGAGGCTTTATTTGCGTGCAAAGAGGCAGGTGGGGGTGGGGGGATGGGGATGGGCTGGCTGTTTGGGCGGGAAAATAATGCTATGACGTCAGCTCCCCGCACGCCAGCCTGCTTGGCCTGGGCGTGCGCGGCTCGCGCGCCACACCGGCAGCCAATCAGGTTGGCCCGGGCAGGGGGGCGGAGCCTGTTTGAAGCTGAGGAGGGAAAAGTTCTCCTCAGAGACGCGCAGGAGGAGAGCTATTAAGCGAGGCGGCGGTTCAGGGTGCGAGGGCGACATTTCCCTGCTCCTGAGGGAAAAGAGGCTGAAGTTAGGGCTTATTTTATTTAATTTTGAGGGGAAACCTCTGTCTCCCAGGCACAGTTTGAAGGCAAAACTCTATGCCAGGCATTGTGGTTTCTGAGGGACCCTTGGCAGCCTCTGGTGTCAATCTTGCCTGAGGGAGATTGTAGAGGGAATAAAGGAGCTGTGAAGTAAAGAACTATATAACAGTGGGAACTAGGAAAGGGACAGGGCAGGAGTTCTCTTCAGACTCTAGCTGCTTTTTCTCTTAGAGCAGCCATTTGCAAACAGTTTTAGGCAGCGGCACCCCAAGGCCAGAAGGTATAGAGGTGGAAAGGGAAAGGATTTTCATTAAGCCTGTTCCCAAATGCTGTAAACAAACAGCGCAAGCGGTTTTCTGTTGGCACTGTCTAACTCAGAAAATCCAGCTTCAGGTGTTGCATAAATGAGGAAAGAAAATGGTTTGTGTTTTCATACTCTGAAAGTGGACTGAAGCTGGATTAAAACTTAGGCATAGGTGAAAGTAAATGGTGTCCTTAAAAAGGAAGGCTTTCTAGTCTGGAAAAACTTACAAAGACCTGAAAATCGAACTACAGCGACTCTGCTTCTCGGCACACTGGGGGCAGTGCTGAAAGATCCCAGCGGGCCCTTGGAAAGCATTGGCATCAACAAATTATTCATGTACCAGCTACAGAAAGCCACTTTGCAGGGATCTGCTCATCATTTGCTGATAGATCACTCACCTCTATTTATTTATTTATTTATTTATTTCCGTTTCTATCCCGCCCCCTACCCGAAGGTCTCTGGGTGGGTAACAACAAATCAGTAGCAATTAAAACCATATTAAAAACAAGACACAGGTATACATATTAAAACTGAATAATTAAAACAAGGTATTTAAAAACAGGGCACAGATTGAGCTATGGTATACAATTAAAAGTTCTGATATAAGCCCTACATCTAGGGGTCTATTACTAAAACTGTGACCAAGGGAGGAATGAGTCAACCTTGGCCAAAGGCTAAGGCAAAGAGATATGCCTTTACAGCCCTCCTAAATGACAACAGGGAGGGGGCATGGCGCACCCAGGAGGGAAGACTGTTCCACAATCTAGGGGCCGCCACTGAAAATGCTCTCCCCCAGGTGCCCACCAACCTCACTATCGAAGGTGGTGGAACAACCAGGAGGGCATCTTCTTCAGATCTTAAGGCACGGGCAGGACGGTATGGGAGAAGGCGTTCCTTTAGATATCTGGGGCCCAAGTCATTTAGGGCCTTATAGGGCACCTCCAGGGGCTTGGGAAGGGCCTGACTAGTGATAGTAGTTACCAAAAACAGCATAAATATCTTGTTTGCTATGTGTTACTGTTTTATGTCAGTATTATTACTATTGATAATGGTAATGTCATAGGTATATATACACTAATGAGTCTTTTCTTACTCTTTTTCTGCAGAGACCAACAAAGACGCTGCAGACAAGAAGGCCAGGTTCACCCTGAGAAAGAAAAGCATTCCAGGCTGCATTTGGCATCTTCACGGTGCCTGAACCTTAATTCCCCTGAGCAATAGATTCCTAGGCTCAGGATGCAGCCAGATAATGTGCCTTGAATAGATCTCAGGCTGCCCGGTGGCTCAGATGTCTTGCACCCCTCATGCAAGGAAGTGAAACTATCCATCAATTCATCCCTTTAATGATGGAAGCAGCAGAGAGTGTGAAGACGGTCAACCCCTCTCCAGTCATGAAAGCACCAACAAATGTTTAAAGGGATGCCGGTACCTCTATGGTGAGCACTTTGATTTATCCTTTTAGTGTTTTTGTTTTGGCCGTTAGGGAATATGGTTATCTCGAGTGCCGGTATGGCAAGAAGGCAACGGTACCTTTTCTTTGGTGGCTTGTGGCGGGTGAGAGCCTTAGAAGAACAGCTTTAACAGCTGATTCAAGTAACCTCCATGGTGAGAGGGCAGGAAAGTTCCCCCTGTTGCCTCAAGAGGCAGATCCTCTAATCCCACCGTCTGTTGCTGGAATTTCATTATCAGAACTTTCAAGATGGACCTCAGTGGTCACGATATTTGAGTTTGGACACCCTTGTAAGAGCAGTTATAGGGCTTTATCTTTGTTCTTCTCCCTGCAGCTCCTGAAGTCGATGGCAGGCCAGGACAGCACAACAACTCGTCTCCGTCATCCTTTGGAAGATCATCAAGGGTAGGAGACTTGCCTTCTATTTCTTTTGTCGTTGATCTCTGCCATGTGACAAGAGGTGACAGTTGTCTCCCTGCTGTGGGTGGGGCTTCATCCCCATCCTAAGCTGTTGCACATGAGAAAAGCACCGGTGCCAAAATCCTAGTGGAGCTTTGGCACTTTTGGCCGGGCAACGTTGGCACTGGTTGGGCTGCCGGTTAGTAGTTTGTTCTAGTGCTTTTTGCAGGTGGCTGTGATTTCTTTCCCGAATTCTGGCGTTTAAAGCAAGGGTCACAATTCTGGGATGACCCTGGGGATTGCTTTTGGTTTGCATATTGTGGTGTGGCGATTTCTGTTTACCAGTTTTTGTATGAGAATGTAATTCGTTGTAGTTCATACTGCCTTGTCCACAATGGGGAAACCTGTGTGGGTGGTAGTTGTACCTGGCCGTTTCGGTGCTTTGAGGTGGATCTGCACGTCTCTGAGAACAGCAGGCACCTTCTCGGGGTTTAAATAGCAAAAGGGGGGCTTCCCCTCCATTCTTTTCCTGCTGTTCTCAGCGGCAAAATCCCTTCATGTACCATTTGCCCTAGAGACAACAGCCAGGTTGTTTCCTCTTTCTGGAAGCATAGGCTTTCTCTCTCAGGGGACCACTGCCCTTCTGTTCCCAATGTTAGTATTGCTATTCGAGGGCCACCATGAATGGAGGGAGAGGGTGGGCTTTCCTTTTCAGGTATCAGTCCTGCATTCAGACCTGGATGGCCAAGAAGACCTGCTTCGCCTGCGCTCGCGCCTTGCGCCTCTTAAACTGTATCTTGTATTTTGCTTAAAAATTGCAAATAAAGATGTCATGGTTGTGGTGTGTCTAATCACTTGCGTCCTTCAATCTGGGAATGAAAGTCTCTTGGGAAGGTCTGAGACTTTCTCAAGCGTTTAGTAATACCCCTTCTGTGTTCCAAATCCTGAAACATGCGCCATTTAACCTAGACTGGTTATAGGTTCTAGAGTAGGCAGGTCTAGATTAGGTAGAGATTATAACGGGGGTCGTTCTGTGGGTTGCTGTTTATCTGTAAATGTCGCTGCATTTTATACTGCATATCTTACCACAATAAAGACATTGTTCTGGTGTTGGTGCCCCATTATTTGTGTGGTGTGGTATTTATTTGCGCTTGCGCCTGCCCATCGGTCATCGTCCGGCCATCCAGGTTGAAGACTTCAGGGGTATCAAGGTAAGTCATGTGGGGGGCTTGTCCTTGTAGTATCGATTGATAATTGATGGGGCTTGCAGTGGTCCTCTGTCAGAGTTCTGGGTGGGCTGTGAGGGTGGGTTTGCAACCCCTCCCCAGGTATCTAGCACCAGCTGTCCTCCCATCATGATGGACACTTGGGCTGGAGCCTTCTCTGGGCTGGCTGATCTTAGATACTTCGGGAAGTGGCTGCAATGCTCCCATGTCCAGAACTTGAGGCGTGCCCGGATTGTACGTAGAGACTTGGCTTGTGCCTGAAACGTTGTTTAATATGTTGTCTGAACCGTTGTTACCTGTCCAGGGACCTTTGGGTATGAGGCGGGATAGAAATGGAAATAAATAAATAGAACATGGCCTGGCCTCTTAAGGCTCTGGTCCTTAAGATGGCCTTGGTTGTGAGATGTGTTTTGAGTTGTCCTGGGTTAGCACATCATGTGTCAAGTATTTCTTAGTGGAGCGTGTTGGTGCTGGAGGTTGTCCGAAAAGTTGACAGTTGTGGGACTTTTGACGATAGGTATTGCTCGTGGCTTGGAGAGGTGCGTGGCATTAGTGGTCCTAAGTTCTGGTGCCCAAAATAGGTGGTGCCCATCCCTCACCCAGTTCTGGCAATAGGGGTTTATTTCCTGAAGCCTGGCATTTTGAGGCAGGGGGCAAAGATGGCATCTCTTGTTATACCCTCAGGGAACCGGTGCTGTGATTTTACATTATGGCTGGGATGTTTATGTTGGGTTGAGTTTCTATGGAAATGTGATTGTATTTTTATGCTGCATATATTTTGTATTGAATGTATGGAAATGTAATTGCATTGTATTCGAATTAACAGGGCTATATCTGGTTATTTGGCTGGTTTTTGGTGGATTTCAATGCCTCTATGACCATTTGGAGGTTTCATCAGCCAAAGGGATCTTTCCCCCATTTGCCCACCTCTTGTGTTTTGTGGCAAATTCCACATTATGCTGATGGTCTTAGAGGTAATGATCTGATTTTCTTTACCTTCTGAATCTCAAGGAACCACTGCCTTAGAATTGCCAATGATAGTATTGCTATTTTGCCATAGTTGTGCCAGTGATTGCATTGCTATTTTGCCATAGTTATGCCAGTGATTGCATTGATATTTTGCCATAGTTATGCCAGTGATAGCATTGATACTTTGCCATAGTTATGCCCATGATAGCTTTGATATTTTGCCATGGTTATGCCAATGATAGCATTGATATTTTGCCATAGTTATGCCAGTGATAGCATTGATATTTATGGGGTGCTGTGAAGGGAGGCGGTGGGATTCCTTTTCAGCCATCCACTGGACCTTCGGACCCAGGTGGCCAGCGAGAGCTTGACCCGCCGGAGCCTGTGACTCTCGCCCTTGGGCCAGTACAGATTTCGTGGGTGATCTGAGGCTAGGCGGAGTGGGTCGGCCTCGTGGAAGAGACTGCTTCTGCCATCCTGGGTTGAAGACGTCAATGGTGAGTCATGGGGGTATTTTGTCTCCTTGTGTAGCCATTGAGAGGTAGGGCAGTGGTCTCCTTGAGGGATCCGGTTGGGGTATAGAATGTGTATTGAAAGGGTGGGACCGATGAATGTAGTGGGTGGGCATTCCTTTTCAGGTATCAACCGCACCCAGATGGCCACATGTTTCTTTAAATGTTTTCTCTTTAAATATTTTCTCTTGCTGGTGTCCTTGTAACTGTTTTGAGCTCACTGAATACCAATAAAAAACATGACCACAGTCGCGTTGTCTCTGTCTCTTTACTTGTATGGTGTGATATTTATATGCCATATTTGTTTGCACCTGAATTGTTAATGTTTGCAGCTGGAAATCGCCCACCAACCATCCTCTGGCCATCTGGGTTGAAGACATCCGGAGCAGCAAAGGTTGGTCACTTGGGGTTTTGTCTTTTTACTGTATTTTGACAATTGATAGGCAGTGGTTTCCTTGCAGAGTCCTGGGTGGGCAGTGAGGAGGGTGGGCTTGCACCAATGTCGAATGGATGAGGTGGTGCGGGACGGTTCTGACCTCTCAAGCATCTCTTGGTGGTCCTAGCTGGCACTGGAAGAACATGACAATTGGCCCCTTCTGCCACTCCAGGCTGAGTGGCTCTTCTACCATGTAAGTGTTTATTTGGATGTCAACCACCACATACTTGCTTCCAGGGCTTTCTAGTGCTAACGGGTGGTGCTTGGGTTGAAGTTCCTTCCCCCATCCTTCTATGCCTCAAACGCGAGGGATGTGGCACCAGACTGTATGTGAAGACTTGGCTTCAGACAAGGGAGGACTTGGTCTCTTTGGTCTGTTAGGGCTATGGCACTTAAGCTGGGATTGGTTGTGTGAAGTGTGAGTTGTTTAGGGTTAGCAAACCATGTTTCAAGGTTTTAGGCTTTGCTTGGTTGTCTCGGGTATGGCCCCTGCGGGTTTTTGACACTGAAGGTTGAACCCTCTGCCCATGGCTCTTGGTGGTCATTGGGAGAAGTTTGGCTGTCGTTGTCTCCTCAAGTTCTAGCGTGGGTTGGTCTGTTGGGTTCGTCTGGCATCGTGGTCCTTGCTGAGTTCTGTCAGCTGACAGTTGTGGCTTCTTTTCTTAGCCCTGGTGTTTAAGGCAAGGGCAAAGATGGCATTACTCAGATGGCATTACTTGGATTCACTCAGGCATGTTACACTGGGGATATTTCTGTGTGGTGGAAGCTGAATGGAACTGTAACTGACTGTATGTTATGCTGCGTATATTTACATTGCATGGTTGAAAATGTAACTTATTGTACCTTATGCTGTAAATTGGTTTTCCTCTTTGTCTTTTGAATTTTGTTTGAGTCCATTGTGGCAAGGCAGTTTTAAAATGAACAAGGGAGAGTGAGGTCTATAGCTGGTCACCTGTGATGGGCGTCACTGTCTCTATGACCATTGAAAGGTTTCAGTAGCAAAAGGGGGCTTTCCCCATTTGTTCTATTGTTTTAAATGGCAAGTTCCCCAGTTTGCTATTGGTCATAGTAGCAGTGATCCAATTGGTTTTGTTTTCTGTATGCTTAAGCCTTGGGAAACCTCAAGGGACCATTGCCTTACTGTTCCAAAGATAGCATTGGTGTTTAAGGTATTCCATAGTGTTGCTTATGGGAGCATTGAAGTTTAAGGGGTACCAGTTATAGCACTGATATTTATGGGGTGCTGTGAAGGGAGGGGGTGGGATACCTTTTCAGCCATCCACTGGACCTTCGGACCCAGGTGGCCAGCGAGAGCTTGACCCGCCGGAGCCTGTGACTCTCACCCTTGGGCCCGCACAGATTTCGTGGGTGATCTGAGGCTAGGCGGAGCGGGTCGGCCTTGCGGAAGAGTCCGCGTCTGCCATCCTGGGTTGAAGACGTCAACGGTGAGTCATGGGGGTATTTTGTCTCCTTGTGTAGCCATTGAGAGGTAGGGCAGTGGTCTCCTTGAGGGATCCGGTTGGGGTATGCACCCCTTGAACAGAAATCTTACATTGGCTGGTCTTCCATCATGATGGCAGCCCAGACAAAGCCAAAACAATGGGGGTCCTTGGGGCGGGGTGGGGCAGATCTGGCAAAGAAATTCAGGGTGGGACCTCTCAAACCCCTTCCTCCTCCTTTCCCCCTTCCCCCTTTTCCCTCTCACTCACACCCATCTTCTCTCTCACAAACTTTCTCTCTCTCTCTCACACACACACAATCATACACACACACACCAAACACAAAGAGACAGACAGACAACACCAATGATGCAGGGTCTGTGATTAAATGGGGTACGCTCAGGATGCAGCCAGATAATGTGCATTAAATAGATCCCAGGCTGCATTTGGCATCTCCACGGAGCCTGAACCTTAATTCACCTGAGCAGTAGATTCCTAGACTCAGGATGCAGCCAGATAATGTAGGTTGAATAGATCCCAGGCTGCATTTGGCATCTTCGCGGTGCCTGAACATTAATGCACCTGAGCAATAGATTCCTAGGATCAGGATGCAGCCAGATAATATTCCTTGAATAGATCCCAGGCTGCATTTGGCATCTTCACAGTGCTTGTACCTTATTTCAGGATGCAGCCAGACAGTGTTCATTGAATAGATCCCAGGCTGCATTTGGCATCCTTACGGTGCCTGAATCTTAGTTCCCCTTAGCAAAAGATTCCAAGACTCAGGATGCAGCCAGGTAATGTAGGTTGAATAGATCCCAGGCTGCATTTGGTATCTTGACTGTGCCTGAACCTTAATTCTTCTTAGCAATAGATTCCTAGACTCAGGATGCAGCCAGATAATATGACTTGAATAGATCCCAGGCTGCATTGGGCATCTTCACGGTGCCTGATCCTTAATTCACCTGAGCAATAGATTCCTAGGATCAGGATGCAGCCAGATAATGTAGGTTGAATAGATCCAAGGCTGCATTTGGCATCTTCGCGGTGCCTGAACCTTAATGCACCTGAGCAGTAGATTCCTAAGCTCAGGATGCAGCCAGATAAAATTCCTTGAATAGATCCCAGGCTGCATTTGGCATCTTCACAGTGCTTGTACCTTAGTTCACCTGAGCAATAGATTCCTAGTCTAAGGATGCACCCAGGTAATGGACATTCAATAGATGTCAGGCTGCGTTTGGCATCTTCAAGGTGCCTGAATCTTAGTTCACCTGAGCAGTAGATTCCTAGGCTCAGGATGCAGCCAGGTAATGGGCATTGAATAGATCTCAGGGTCCCCGGTGGCTCAGATGCCTCCTACCCCCCACCCCCCAGCATGCAAGGAAGGAAATGTGTTCATCAATTCATCCCCTTTAATGATGGAAGCAGCAGAGAGTGTGAAGACGGTCAACCCATCACCAGTCATGAAAGCACCAACACACGTGGAAGGGATGCCGGTACCTGTATGGTGAGCACTTTGATTTATTCTCTTAGTGTTTTTGTTTTAGCCGTTAGGGAATATAGTCATCTCGGGTGCTGATATGGCAAGAAGGCAACTATACCTTTTCTTTGGTGGCTTGTGGCGGGTGAGAGCCTTAGAAGAACAGCTTTAACAGCTGATTCAGGGAACCTCCATGGTGAGAGGGCAGGAAAGTTCCCCCTGTTGCCTCAAGAGGCAGATCTTCTAATCCCACTGTCTGTTGCTGGAATTTCATTATCAGAACTTTCAAGATGGACCTCAGTGGTCACGATATTTGAGTTTGGACACCCTTGTAAGAGCAGTTATAGGGCTTTATCTTTGTTCTTCTCCCTGCAGCTCCTGAAGTCGATGGCAGGCCAGGACAGCACAACAACTCATCTCCGTCATCCTTTGGAAGATCATCAAGGGTAGGAGACTTGCCTTCTATTTCTTTTGTCGTTGATCTCTGCCATGTGACAAGAGGTGACAGTTGTCTCCCTGCTGTGGGTGGGGCTTCATCCCCATCCAAAGCTGTTGCACATGAGAAAAGCACCGGTGCCAAAATCCTTGTGGAGCTTTGGCACTTTTGGCCGGGCAACGTTGGCACTGGTTGGGCTGGCGGTTAGTAGTTTTTTCTGGTGCTTTTTGCAGGTGGCTGTGATTTCTTTCCCGAATTCTGGCGTTTAAAGCAAGGGTCACAATTCTGGGATGACCCTGGGGATTGCTTTTGGTTTGCATATTGTGGTGTGGCGATTTCTGTTTACCAGTTTTTGTATGAGAATGTAATTCGTTGTAGTTCATACTGCCTTGTCCACAATGGGGAAACCTGTGTGGGTGGTAGTTGTACCTGGCCGTTTCGGTGCTTTGAGGTGGATCTGCACGTCTCTGAGAACAGCAGGCACCTTCTCGGGGTTTAAATAGCAAAAGGGGGGCTTCCCCTCCATTCTTTTCCTGCTGTTCTCAGCGGCAAAATCCCTTCATGTGCCACTTGCCATAGAGGCAACAGCCAGGTTGCTTCCTCTTTCTGGAAGCATAGGCTTTCTCTCTCAGGGGACCACTGCCCTTCTGTTCCCAATGTTAGTATTGCTATTTGAGGGCCACCATGAATGGAGGGAGAGGGTGGGCTTTCCTTTTCAGGTATCAGTCCTGCATTCAGACCTGGATGGCCAAGAAGACCTGCTTCGCCTGCGCTCGCGCCTTGCGCCTCTTAAACTGTATCTTGTATTTTGCTTGAAAATTGCAAATAAAGATGTCATGGTTGTGGTGTGTCTCATCACTTGCGTCCTTCAATCTGGGAATGGAAGTCTCTTGGGAAGGTCTGAGACTTTCTCAAGCATTTAATAATACCCCTTCTGTGTTCCATTTAACGTAGACTGGTTATAGGTTCTAGAGTAGGCAGGTCTAGATTAGGTAGAGATTATAACGGGAGTCGTTCTGTGGGTTGCTGTTTATCTGTAAATGTCGCTGCATTTTATACTGCATATCTTACCACAATAAAGACATTGTTCTGGTGTTGGTGCCCCATTATTTGTGTGGTGTGGTATTTATTTGCGCGTGATTTCCAGCAGCGCTTGCGCCTGCCCATCGGTCATCGTCCGGCCATCCAGGTTGAAGACTTCAGGGGTATCAAGGTAAGTCATGTGGGGGGCTTGTCCTTGTAGTATCGATTGATAATTGATGGGGCTTGCAGTGGTCCTCTGTCAGAGTTCTGGGTGGGCTGTGAGGGTGGGTTTGCAACCCCTCCCCAGGTATCTAGCACCAGCTGTCCTCCCATCATGATGGACACTTGGGCTGGAGCCTTCTCTGGGCTGGCTGATCTTAGATACTTCGGGAAGTGGCTGCAATGCTCCCATGTCCAGAACTTGAGGCGTGCTCGGATTGTACGTAGAGACTTGGCTTGTGCCTGAAACGTTGTTTAATATGTTGTCTGAACCGTTGTTACGTGTCCAGAGACCTTTGGGTATGAGGCAGGATAGAAATGGAAATAAATAAATAGAAGATGGCCTGGCCTCTTAAGGCTCTGGTCCTTAAGATGGCCTTGGTTGTGAGATGTGTTTCGAGTTGTCCTGGGTTAGCACATCATGTGTCAAGTATTTCTTAGTGGAGCGTGTTGGTGCTGGAGGTTGTCCGAAAAGTTGACAGTTGTGGGACTTTGGACGATAGGTATTGCTCGTGGCTTGGAGAGGTGCGTGGCATTAGTGGTCCTAAGTTCTGGTGCCCAAAATAGGTGGTGCCCATCCCTCACCCAGTTCTGGCAATAGGGGTTTATTTCCTGAAGCCTGGCATTTTGAGGCAGGGGGCAAAGATGGCATCTCTTGTTATACCCTCAGGGAACCGGTGCTGTGATTTTACATTATGGCCGGGATGTTTATGTTGCGTTGAGTTTCTATGGAAATGTGATTGTATTTTTATGCTGCATATATTTTGTATTGAATGTATGGAAATGTAATTGCATTGTATTCGAGTTAACAGGGCTATATCTGGTTATTTGGCTGGTTTTGGGTGGATTTCAATGCCTCTATGACCATTTGGAGGTTTCATCAGCCAAAGGGATCTTTCCCCCATTTGCCCACCTCTTGTGTTTTGTGGCAAATTCCGCATTATGCTGATGGTCATAGAGGTAATGATCTGATTTGCTTTACCTTCTGAATCTCAAGGAACCACTGCCTTAGAATTGCCAATGATAGCTTTGATATTTTGCCATAGTTATGCCAATGATAGCTTTGATATTTTGCCATAGTTATGCCAATGATAGCTTTGATATTTTGCCATAGTTATGCCAGTGATAGCATTGATATTTTGCCATAGTTATGCCAATGATAGCTTTGATATTTTGCCATAGTTATGCCAGTGATAGCATTGATATTTTGCCATAGTTATGCCAGTGATAGCATTGATATTTATGGGGTGCTGTGAAGGGAGGCGGTGGGATTCCTTTTCAGCCATCCACTGGACCTTCGGACCCAGGTGGCCAGCGAGAACTTGACCCGCCGGAGCCTGTGACTCTCGCCCTTGGGCCAGTACAGATTTCGTGGGTGATCTGAGGCTAGGCGGAGTGGGTCGGTCTCGTGGAAGAGTCCGCGTCTGCCATCCTGGGTTGAAGACGTCAATGGTGAGTCATGAGGGTATTTTGTTTCCTTGCTGATGTTTAATGCTTGGCAGGTAGGGCAGGGGTCTCCTGTGCCCTCTTTTGGGGGACACAGAACTTTCTTGGGCAGCTAAAATAAATGCATTTGTCACCTTCATGGTGTCATGAGCTTTTATCCTTGGGCCCTCTGCCAGCTTCATGCTAGCGGCCAGATTAAATGCATTCCATCCTTGGCCTGGAACTTGTAGGATATTCACGCTAGCTGTGAATATCAGGAGACCCCTGAGTTACTGTTGCCCATGTTAGAATGTGTATTGAAAGGGTGGGACCGATGAATGTAGTGGGTGGGCATTCCTTTTCAGGTATCAACCGCACCCAGATGGCCACATGTTTCTTTAAATGTTTTCTCTTTAAATATTTTCTCTTGCTGGTGTCCTTGTAACTGTCTTGAGCTCACTGAATACCAATAAAAAACATGACCACAGTCGCGTTGTCTCTGTCTCTTTACTTGTATGGTGTGATATTTATATGCAGTATTTGTTTGCACTTGAATTGTTAATGTTTGCAGCTGGAAATCGCCCACCAACCATCCTCTGGCCATCTGGGTTGAAGACATCGGGAGCAGCAAAGGTCGGTCACGTGGGGTTTTGTCCTTTTACTGTATTTTGACAATTGATAGAGGTGGCAGTGGTTTCCTTGCAGAGTCCTGGGTGGGCAGTGAGGAGGGTGGGCTTGCACCAATGTCGAATGGATGAGGTGGTGCGGGACGGTTCTGACCCCTCAAGCATCTCTTGGTGGTCCTAGCTGGCACTGGAAGAACATGACAATTGGCCCCTTCCGCCACTCCAGGCTGAGTGGCTCTTCTACCATGTAAGTGTTTATTTGGATGTCAACCACCACATACTTGCTTCCAGGGCTTTCTAGTGCTAACAGGTGGTGCTTAGGCTGAAGTTCCTTCCCCCATCCTGCTATGCCTCAAACGCGAGGGATGTGGCACCAGACTGTATGTGAAGACTTGGCTTGAGACATGGGAAGATTGGTCTCTTAGGTCTGTTAGTGCTCTGGCGCTTAAGTTGGGATCGGTTGCGTGAAGTGTGAGTTGTTTTGGGTTAGCAAACCATGTTTCAAGGTTTTAGGCTTTGCTTGGTTGTCTCAGGTATGGCCCCTGCGGGTTTTTGGCACTGAAGGTTGAACCCTCTGCCCATGGCTCTTGGTGGTCATTGGGAGAAGTTTGGCTGTCGTCTCCTCAAGTTCTGGCGTGGGTTGGTCTGTTGGGTTTGTCTGGCATCGTGGTCCTTGCTGAGTTCTGTCAGCTGGCAGCTGTGGCTTCTTGTCTTAGCCCTGGTGTTTAAGGCAAGGGCAAAGATGGCATTACTTAGATGCCATTACTTGGATTCACTCAGGGATGTTACGCTGGGGATATTTCTGTTGGGTGGAACCTGAATGGAACTGTAACTGACTGACTGTTATGCTGCGTATATTTATATTGCATGGTTGAAAATGTAACTAATTGTACCTTATGCTATAAACTGGTTTTCCTCTTTGTCTTTTGAATTTTGTTTGAGCCCATTGTGGCAAGGCAGTTTTAAAATGAACAAGGGAGAGTGAGGTCTATAGCTGGTCACCTGTGATGGGCGTCACTGTCTCTATGACCATTGAAAGGTTTCAGTAGCAAAAGGGGGCTTTCCCCATTTGTTCTATTGTTCTAAATGGCAAGTTCCCCAGTTTGCTATTGGTCATAGTAGCAGTGATCCAATTGGTTTTGTTTTCTGTATGCTTAAGCCTTGGGAAACCTCAAGGGACCATTGCCTTACTGTTCCAAAGATAGCATTGGTGTTTAAGGGGTTCCATAGTGTTGCTTATGGGAGCATTGAAGTTTAAGGGGTGCCAGTGATAGCACTGATATTTATGGGGTGCTGTGAAGGGAGGGGGTGGGATTCCTTTTCAGCCATCCACTGGACCTTCGGACCCAGGTGGCCAGCGAGAGCTTGACCCGCCGGAGCCTGTGACTCTCACCCTTGGGCCCGCACAGATTTCGTGGGTGATCTGAGGCTAGGCGGAGCGGGTCGGCCTTGCGGAAGAGTCCGCGTCTGCCATCCTGGGTTGAAGACGTCAACGGTGAGTCATGGGGGTATTTTGTCTCCTTGTGTAGCCATTGAGAGGTAGGGCAGTGGTCTCCTTGAGGGATCCGGTTGGGGTATGCACCCCTTGAACAGAAATCTTACATTGGCTGGTCTTCCATCATGATGGCAGCCCAGACAAAGCCAAAACAATGGGGGTCCTTGGGGCGGGGTGGGGCAGATCTGGCAAAGAAATTCAGGGTGGGACCTCTCAAACCCCTTCCCCCTCCTTTTCCCCCTTCCCCCTTCTCCCTCTCACTCACATCCACCTTCTCTCACACACTTTCTCTCTTTCACACACGCACGCACTCACACGCACACACCACCAATGACGCAGGGTCTGTGATGAAATGGGGTACGCTCAGTGCCCTGGGCCAGTGCCTCTCTGGGGTGAGTGCCCAAGGGCCAGTACCAGTCTGAGGCCTTCGCTGAGGTGGTGAAACCTACACACAGGAGCAAGACTGGAAGATTTGGCTTTTCTACCCAGCTTTCCTTGCCCCTTCAAGCGGACTCAGAGTGGCTGGCAAAGCTTTCCGTTCCTTATCCCAACAGCAGACACCCTGTGAGATAGGTGGGGCTGTGAGAGCCCAAGGTCACCCAGCCGGCTTCGTGGAGGGAGGATGGAAGCAAACCCCCTATTCTCAGGTAAGAGTCCGGCTCCTTAACCACAGGAGGAGCAGCAAGTCCACCTGCAACCTTGAGTTCCCCACGAGATCTTCCTTGGACTGAAATCTCCTCACTCAGAGCTCAGGACAATGTGGACACATTAAGGGAAGGTGTTCAGCGGGCCCAGGTAAGGTAAAAGGAAAAGGTCTTATTTTCAAACAAGGAATTTACGGGCTCCTGGGACTTTTGTTTTTACCGTATGTGTGAGCCTCCCCCCCCCCCCCCGACACTTTTCCATAGCCAGAAGAGCAAACTTTAGCAAAGGGAAATTTCTAAAGGATGAAAAAACCAGAGGGTAGGATCCTCGCGGGAAGACATGGATATTTAAAAAACAAATCCTCAATAACTGATTAGCCTTAAACCCGACTGGGCGCTTC
This sequence comes from Aspidoscelis tigris stejnegeri, assembly GCA_023333525.1. Taxonomy (NCBI): domain Eukaryota; kingdom Metazoa; phylum Chordata; class Lepidosauria; order Squamata; family Teiidae; genus Aspidoscelis; species Aspidoscelis tigris. Next base: position 9,387,382 of record JALMGA010000020.1, read on the forward strand.
CTAGACCCACACACCAGTTTCGGAGGGGCTTGGCTCTAACTTGCACCAGTTTCCAGAACTTGTCCTACCTTGCAGGGTGGTTTTGTTGCTGCACTAAACTTTGACCTGGAACCTCCAGCATTGGATATGTGGGAGCTGGGGTGGGGTGGGTGCAGCAGGCCACTTGGAAGCTTCATTATATTTTTTAATGGATTTTTTAAAAAATCCACCTGCTCCATAGGGGATCGTTATTAAAAAAACACACTAAAGTCTATCACCACAGGACATGGACAGGGCCTTTTTAGTGCCTGCCCCCCCCCCAACCCACATGCCAATTTGGGGGGCTGCAGCTCAGAACTCCGGCCTTTTGTTATCTAAACAATAGAATTAATACCTGGTAGGCCATAAACAAGAGAAAATGTTAGCTCTGCTTCAAGCCCTTTAATGTCAAAAACAAGGTTCTTCAAAACCCAAACACCTGCTCCCAAAGGAGGTGCTGAGCATTGTGGGATTAGTAGTAAAATTTCCCTAACGCTGCCCTCTCACGGCCCTAGAAGTGGCTGCTGTGAACTATAATTCCCAGAAGCCTTAGCGGAGCTGTAGTACCGCAGCCGCTGCTACCTGATACAAGGTGCCTCAGCCCGTTGAGAAACCACAACTCCCTTGAGCCTTTGCGCCGGGCGGCAGGTCATCGTCTCAGCCCGGTAGTCCTTCCCCAGGTAGTCTTAGGTGGCTGCCTGACGCGAAGAGAGGGGCGGGGCGGGGCTCCTGTCGCGAGAGTTGGTTGGCTGCAGACGCAAACGCGGAAGTTAGCAGCGGCGCGCGCAGCCTGTCATTTTAGCAGGCGGGGCCGATGGGAGGCAAGATGGCCGCTCCCAGGAGGGAGGTCGTGGGGTCCCTCCAGGGAAGGTGCTGGGTTTCTGGTCCGGGTAGCAGTGCCCCTCGCGTGATCATTTGTCAGGAGCGAGGAGGGGGCGCCGACTTGTTACGGTGTTTTCCCTGTTTATTTACCCATTTTTAGACTGGAAGCTGCCTCAGAAGATTTAAGTGCCCCTGAACTGGCTGCAGATGAGCTTGCAAATGAGGAGGGAAGCCCTGCATTTGGCGGAGTCTACCAGGCCGGAGTGAAGATTCTCTTACGGCTCCCGGACTGCAACAGCAAAGGTGAGAGTTGTATTGACCCAGACATGCTCTTCATGAAGGCAAAACCCTTTAGTCTTGGCCTGGGAAAGACATCCATCCATCGTCCATGTATGCATGGATCCACCAACCTGCCCATGCCTTAAGATCCAATGATGAGGCCCTCCTGGTCTTCACATCACCTTCTGTAGTGAGGCTGGTTGGCACCTGGGAGAGAGTCTTTTCAGTGGTGGGCCCCAGACTGTGGAATGGTCTCCCCTTCGAGGTACACCATACCCCTTCCTTGTATTTATTCAGGAAGGCAGTAAAAACATACCTCTTTGCCTTGGCCTTCACAGCTGAGGTTTTTATTCTCCCCCCAGTTTACAGCCACAGTCACTATTAATGCACTAGTGAGTGCGCAGCTTTATATTTGTTGAATTTAAGGGGTTTTTAAATTGTACATCTTGTTTTAATCTGTACCTAGTTTTAATTTGTATCCTGTTTTTAATCTGTTGTAATCCGTTGTTACCCGCCTAGAGACCTTCAGGTATGGGGTGGGATAGAAGTGTAAATAAGTAAATATTATTTGTATTTCTATCCCATTCTATATGTGAAGGTCTCAGGATGGATAACATTAAAAACCAGTGAGCATACGAAGCGAACATCATTTAGTTATTAGTAACGAGTACAGCTCTGAATCTCTTGCTTGTCCTGTACCTTGTATTATGCAGGAGGATCTGTGGGAGGCCATGGTGTTAACAAGGCTCCAGAGTTGTTCCTGAAGAAGAAAAGCAAATGAAAGGGAGCAGAATATTATGGCAGAGGGACACCCCACCTGGCTTCTTATGAGTTTCTCTCTCATAATATTCTGTTTTCTTTCTTTTGCTGTTCTTCTTCAGAGACTTGCCTGGAGCCTTGCTATAACACTATGGCTTCCCTTGATTTGCTCAGCAAAGTCATTGATGTGAGGGATTATGATCCTCAAAGATTCTCTGGCTAATGAGGTTTGTGAGTTGTTTTCACAGTTGAAATTTCCTGTGGGGCTGTAAGGCTCGGAAACAGGGAGAGGGTCTCTCTTGTTACATATATATTTTTACTAAAGAGCCCTTGAAGAAAGGTTTAACATTGTGGTCTCAACAAACTGAAAGACGGCTTCATAAGAATACTGTGTGTATACGTGTATGTCATCACTATGGAAACTGTAATCCAGCACACCTAGAATATGCTTGGCAAAGTGCAATTTAGCTTGTGTCTCATTGCTACTTTCATGCAAGACTTAAGAAGACTGCAGCCCATGGCTATATTCTGGAATCAGCTTTTCTTAGGGAGAAAAATCTTTGAAAAATCTTGCTCTGTTCTCAAATGCTGGTGTTCTTACTTTTTTTAAAAAATGAAGCAGAGATGTCTTTGGTTAACACTTTTGTTAATTCTTTGCAGCTTTGAATTACCCTGAAAATGAGGCCTCTGCCCCTGAGGGTCTTCCAGTTTAAACTTGGGAGAATGCAGGTAAGTTCATTTGGTTGTAACATTGTGCCAAATAAACCAAGACATAGCTGAGGAAACAAGTTGTCATGTGTCTTCTTTAATTCTTTTTTTTTTTTAAATCACCTTCTGTATTGGACGAAAACACCCACTTTGAGTTTGGACGTAGATCTTTCTCCTTGTAAAAGACATTGTATAGAAGCAAATGATGCTTGATGTTTATGGTGTGTTGAACAAACTTTTTAGAGTGAAGGTGAATGAAACAATAAAGCAAAAAATTGTTGATTTATTTAGTGCAGCGTTCATTGTTCAACAGGACAAGAGGAAGTGCATTTATTAACTACCCACTTGTTTGATGTGAGGAATTCTAATAGTTGATACAAGGACACAATGAAACCTCTAACATGTATTTTGGAAATAGGGTAGTAGCAGCCAATAACAGCAGGAGATATTTGGGTGGTACAGAAAGAGGGGTCTCCTGGGTTCAATTCCCTTAGCATTTCTCCGGGAGAAGGGTGGCCTCCTTCTCTATACCCACAAAAGTGGAACACAGCATGAAATTCATGCAGCTTAGGCATTGGGATAGGCCCTGGAGCACATAAGATGGAGGGAGGTTTGGGTTTGCCTGGGACAGCCTACCCCAGGTTGTCCTCCTGGTAGCCAGTTGGGGAAGGGAGGGGTGGTGCCCATCTTGAACCATCGCTCCAGGATGGTGGCATTTATTGCTGTTACATGAAGCAATGTTGTCTGCCATCCTACCTGGTGTGTGTGTGGGTGAGGGGGGTGGGTAGGGAATTCCTAGCTCCTATAGCGGGTAGGCTTGCTGGGCTGCTCCTACATGGATAGAAGCGGTGTAAGGGAGAAAGTGGAAGCTGTTTCGTCTAGACAGCACACACTTAATCCACATGATTTGGATAATCCAGAATAATGGATAACCAGAAATGAAATGCATGTGGATTAAGAGTGCTGTTTGGAAGAAGTTTCACTAGCAGAATCTGCAGCTGTCGCGCTTTGGGCACCCACTTACCTGCCAGTGCCGCGACTCCCTCTTCTCCAGCAAGAGGGGGAGCCCTTGCAAAGGCAGTGGGAGCCGGGTCCAGCCCCACGAGAGTCAAGGCAGCTTCTGGGCTCATGCAGAGTGCCCCACCCTCCTCCTCCTCCTCCTCCTCCTCCTCCTCCATCATACTTGTGCAGTTCTAACACCAGCGCGCCCCAGTGAAGAAGAGTTGGATTTCTCACCCATTTAAGGGGGACTCAAAGTGGCTGACAAACCTTCTGTTCTTCTCCCCACAACAGAGCACCCTGGGAGGCAGGTGGGGCTGTGAGAGCTCAGAAGAGAGCTGCGACTAGCCCAAGGTCACCCAGCTGGCTTCGGGGCAGGGGGGAGGGTGGAATCGAACCCTGGATTCCCATATATGAGTCCGGCTCCCTGAACACTAGACCAACCTGGCTCGCTGGCGGCAACCAGCCACCCGCGCCTGCCCTGCGGTGTGCGCCTGTGCCATCAAAGAGCCCTGCCGGCCACGCCCCCTCGCCCGCCCTTCAAAGGCTCCCCGCGGCTCCGCCCCCTTTCGCTGATTGGGCCGCGGTGCCCGCGTGCGGCGGCGGCGGCGGCGCGGAGCGCGCGCCTGCGCACTCCTTCCTCCGCCCGCTCCCTCCCGGCGCCTCCCCGCCTGTCCGTCCGTCCGTCCGTCGTCGTCTTCCGCCGCCCCCCCCCCCGCCCACCGGCCTGCGCCTCCCCTGCTCTCCCTCTGTCCCTCAGTCGGTCCTCGGGCAGAGCGAGCGAGCCGTCCGTCAGTCCGTCCGTCCGTCAGTGAAGCCGCGGGCGGGCGGCCGGGCGGCCGGGCGGGGCGGCGGCGCCAGCATTGTGCGTGTGTGGTGGTGCGTGCGGGGCCGCCCGCCCAGCGAGGGACTTCGCCGAGGGAGGCCGGAGGAGCGAGCGAGCGAGCGGCCCGGCCCGGCCCCTTCTCGCCTCGGCCGCCGCCTGAGCGCCTCAGCATGTCGGGCCGGTCGGTGCGGGCCGAGACCCGCAGCCGCGCCAAGGATGATATCAAGCGGGTGATGGCGGCCATCGAGAAAGTGCGCAAATGGTGAGGGGGGGGGGAGAAGGAGCCGGAGCTGGGGGGGGGCAGTTGGGGGCGGGGGAGGGAATACACGCGTGCACATGGTACGTGTGAATGCGTGACGCTGCATCGCAGGAGGGCTTGCCGCTCCCGAAGGGCTCCCACGCCCCCGAAAGCTCTTCATCACTGGGCGCGGGGGGAGAAGAATATAATAGTTTTTGCGTTTATTTCCTTTTTTTTTTAAGTGAGAAGGAACGTGCATCTCCCCCCCCTCCCTCCCCACAACCTCCCCGCCAGCTTTCTCCTAGGTTAGGCCAACGTGTCTATTCAACCCTGGGTGGAAACGGGGAGGGAAGGAATCCAAAGGAGAAAAGGGGTGTGTGGTGCGTGCCTTGGGATTGTGATGTTTTTTAGGATTCATTTTGAGGCTTTTTTTTGAGGGGGGGGAGTCTCTTCCTCTCCTGCCCCAGACAAGCGTGTCTTTAGATCGCTTTCTCCCTTTATTTGTGGATGAAGCACCAGAGCAGAGGAGAAAAGGGTTCAGAAATAGACTCTGGGTTTTTTGTTTGTTTTAAGGGAAGATCCCTCTCTTTCTATCCTGTCTTTGGTTAGGCCGGTGTTCACCTTTAGGAAGAGAAAAAAAAAGGGGGGAGGGAGTTTGGAGAAACTCTGTGTCTGTGGGGATGTTCTATTGTAAAGGGGATTTTTCACTTTCCTCTCCACTGGTTGGGCTCACATTCCCTGTGCCCATGGGGGGATGGAGGAATAGGGGGAAAATAGCTATCACTAGTCTTGTTCTGTTTCTGTGAAAAATAAATATGTATGAACTTCTTAAAATAATGGATCACTTGCAGGTAAATAAGGTCTGGTTTTCTCTGTCTTTTTCTTCTCCCGCTATTTTTATTTGCTTGTTCCCCTTGTGCCTAGGCTGAGCTCATTGTTACTAGTTCATCTGTCAGGAGCAGCTGTGCTTGACTCCCTTTTACTCTCTTTTCAGTGGCTGATCCTGTTCGTTTTTATTCCCTTCTGTTTCTCACCTCCCTGCAAACTTGTTAGAGGAGCGCGCTCAACTGTTCTTTTATTTCTTCCCTTGCACTTTTATATAGCCTAAAGGTCTCAAAAGTGGGTTACAACAATAAAAGCAAAATGTAAAACATAAATATGAAACTGAAAACAATAACAGTGCCTGAACAAGAATAGGGGAATCTGCTCCTTAACCAAATGCCAGGGTAAATAGGTATGCCTTCACTGATCCCCTGAACAGACAAAGTGAAGATGCCTGCTGAATCTCAAGGGAGAGACTAGTCTAGAGGCCACTGAAGAGGTTTAGCTACCCTTGTTGTTTTTCCGAAGTGTAGCTAGACCCTAACTCCAGCCCTCATCCTTGGGACCTATAGGTGAATAAATCACACAACCCAGCAAGTCCCCTAGGTTCCCTTTCATGCCTTTGACTATCTTGGTCCCTTTATTTGGCTGAAGGTCTTTGAGTTACTGTTCTAGCTCAGCTTTCTGGGAGTGGTGGCTACTCAGTTGTTAGAGCAGCTGCCTGGAAAGCAGAAGGCCACAGGTTCTGTCCCTGTCTTCTTCCCAGAAGAAGCTAATGACACACCACCTCTGTATCTTTTGACAAGAAAACTACATGGATGTGTCTGTTTGCTGTCAGAAATTGAGTCACACTCGATGGTCCCAAACGCGCACCCAAAATACGACCCAGAAGATGTTGCTGAACTAAAACTCCTGTAGTTTCCCTCCTTTGGTCAGCTGGTTGGAGCTGATGGGAGTTGCTGCCCTCCAGCAGAACCCAGAGGGGCTGCAGTTCCCCTAATAAGCTCTTGAGGAAATTTTCCTGGCTTTATCTAGTTACGTTTCGTGACATGAAGATACTGGATCAACTGCTCCCTTACCCCTTCTGCTTTTCTGCCGTGCACTTTCCTGACTTCTAGTTTCCTTTGTCTTGGCTATGTGTTGCCTTCAGACCTGCAGGATGCCTCTAAAGGCTACTTGTAGAGAGTCTGCAGAAGGCAAGGATTTTGCCTTTGTTTTCTGTTTGAGATGCCCTGAAGCAACTGATGGACTTCTTTGTGGATGCTGGGCTGGATGGGCTGTGGCCTGATCTGGCAGGAGGACTTCTCTGATGTTTTTATTCCTCTGTCATTTTCTCTACCCACTCACCATGGTGCCTAGAACTTCCATATGGACTGCTTATGTCTCTTTCCTGTAAGGCAAGGCCCTTTCCCTTCTTTGCTTTCTTCCAGCAACTTCTGGAAGGGAATTTTACAAAACACAAAAGAGGACAGAGGCTTCAGTGGCTACTTAACCATGATTCCTGTGCAGCTGGTTCAGTTTTTGGAGGTGCTGGAAAGCAGTTAGGACACTGTGAGTAAGGAGGTCGTCACCATGATTTGATCCAGCCTGCAGGCTTCCTGTAGCTGGCAGATGGTTGGCTGATGGATTAGTGGGGTTGTTTGCTTGCTCCAGCAGGACATTTCTCATGCTCTTCCCATGCCATCCCTTGAGGTTTTGTGCGATTCTTCATCTTTCTTTTTTGTCTTCACGCCCATCACTGTAGTTAGCCCCTCTGTCAACTCCCACACATAATCCACTGGGTTTTCCCCCCATTCCTTTGTGAGTCATTGACTTTCCTGTTTCTTCATCCTCTCTGTGCCGTTCATCTCTGTTGTTCAGCCCCTTTGCACGTTTCTTTCGCTCCTTCATTCTTTCTCCCGTTTTCCTTTGTTCCTCACCGGTCTCACTGTGGACCATTTAAGCAAACGCCTTGCCCTGTTCTCTGGTTTCCCTCTTTATACTTTTTCTTTCTTGCATTCTGGCTCCAGGTGTCACCTTTACGGATGTCAAAGAGATAGACATACCCGCTGTGATCTGTGTGCAGTTCTGCTGAATGCTTCATCTGCATGCTCTCTTCCCTTCCTCCCACTAATTCCCCCCTTCCCTGAGCATCATATGGAAGTGCCTAATATATGAGAGTAGGTCATGGGTTTGGGTTGCCCGAGACCAGCCCTCTAGCAACATTGCTAGAGGTTTTCTTCCTTCTACTTGACCTCTTTCTTATGTGGGGGCTTTAGAGATTGTCTTCAGTCTCAGGTTCTGGGTACCTATGGTGGCTCTCCCAGTATGTTTCGATTGACTTCCCTAGTGCTTAACATGAGAGTGTAAGAAGTGCCTCACTGGACCAGATCCAGTTAGCCCTGAAGCGGCTGACGAGCACGTAGCTTGCAGTCTCCCAGCAAGTCTCTCTCTGGAGGCAGGCCACCTCCTCCTTTCAACAATTAGCATGTTTCTGAGAGGGTGCAGAATTATTATTTTTTAGGTGGCTGCCTTTAGCCCTCAATGCAGCCCATCCCTTTTCTGTATTATCAAGCGCTAATTTTCTGCTGTGGTTTTTCTTTTGTTCTGTGCTGAAGGCAAGGGATGGTGGGAGGTGTAGTCAGGGCACTAGGCTTGTCAAAGGATAATCTGCACTATGGGAGATTTCTCCAGGTTTCAGACCGGAGTCCTTCCCAGCTTGGTGACGATTGAGAATGAAGCCTTGAACTTTTTCCTTGCCAGGCACATGCTTCTCACAACCTGTAGCCTTTCGCCCCAAAGAATAGCTTTCCGATCGCTAGGCTCTCTTCCCTTTTGTTTATGCAGTTGGTACATTTTTCGCTAACTTGGAAGCATTATGTTTTAAATAACTACTGGAGTGGAACGTATCATGGTTATGGGACAGGGAACAGATGGGACTGGTTCCTTTTCCTGTGGATGTTGAACTTCATTTTCCAGAATTCTCGTGCAGTATTGAAGAGCCTGGTTGGTTAAAATGTCTACCATGCAAATTTCAGAAGGGAATCCTGAGCAGCGTCGTTTATTCTGGAGTAATTTGAAAAATGTTAAAATGGGTGTTTGCCAGCATTTAGAGGCAGGAAGGCCAGGCAGATTTATTTCAGTTTTTTCTATAAAAAGAAAAATCATAACGCAAGTCAAGCAGATACTTGTGTAGATTAATTCTGTTGATTAGAATTCTAAGTCGAGCTGTAAAAAGACCGTAATTGCTACTTGAATGTGTTTGAAATTATATAATTAAAGGATGTAACCTTTGTTAAATCATCCCCTTTTGTTACATCTTCACAACAGTTTTATCCCTTTCTGTGGTTTTTGTTGTGGGAACTATTGTGACAGAGCTAAACAATACAGCAAAATGGTTGTTAGAGCACAATAGACAATCACTTTGCAGTTTGGCATTTTGGGCATAAGCTAACATGGTGTGAATGTAATTCAGGGGAGCCTTATTGTGATAAGCAACTTGATTTTTTGTAATTTTTCCTTTATTTTGTGTGGCAACTGGTGTGTAACCCATACAGAAAAGGAGGGATTAGATTTGGTATTGCTGAGGGATTTGGGTGTTTTCACAGTGGCCCAGTGAGGTGGTGTGTTTCCTTCCAAACAAGTAGAAGGTGAAGAAAATAGCTTTGCATTCCTGCTTCGTCCCTAGGTGAGTGTGTGTGTGCAAATGTAGAAGTGTGAGGTATTTAGTCAGGTCAGCATATGCTGGACAAAGTGTGTTATCCAAGCCATTGTGCTTAAAAAGCGCAAACAGTGGCCGCTTTAATAGTCCTCATGACAGCATCGAGTTCTGGAAATAATGCTTCTGCTGTGCAGTTAAGAAAATGCTATTGGCTGGCTGGCTTGCTCTTAAGATTCAGCATATAGGAGAAAGGTGCCTGCTGTTTGTTTATTCCATTGTAGCTTGATATTTGATGTTCCTTAAAAAAGCAACAACACCAAAGGCAGATGTGCTGCATGTTTCCTTCTGCTGTATCAGGAGAGCAAGACGAAGAAGAAATAGGAGCCGTTCTTCTTGTTCAAAAAATAAGCCAGGCAAACTTTTTATCGCTAGCGTTTTCTGTTGTCATAGCAACCGTGCCCAGGTGATTGCGGTGATTCATTCCTCCAAGAGGAGAGTGGGATGGATATCTCTGCAATTTTTTTAAGGTTTCAGTCCTGACCTAGCAAACCATAAAGGGCAACCTTCAAGTTACTGGGAAAGCCTTGTCCAGTGGCTACGAGTGGTGATTCTTTGTGGCACTGATTTGTTTAGATCTCCTTTTGGTTTTGGGTTTTTCCCCCCAATAAAACAGATTCAATTTCAATGTACCTATTTTGGATACATAAAGGTGTTGCAGCAGGCATCATCTTAGCGGCACGAGAAAGGAAATCTCTCTAAAGATTCTGCTCATTATCTGAAGCGTCTGTGAGTAATTCTGTTTGAAATGGAACATTTTAAATCTCCAAGTGACCTGATGCATCTTGTTGAGTTCTCAGTATACCTGTATATCGTTCAAGCAGAATCTCAGATACAACACTCACTTGCATTGGAGAAGGATTTGTTGAATTCCCTGGGCATGGATAGATTTGTGCTTCAAGCCTCTTATCCGTGTCTCCTCTGTAAAGCAGACTGAAATGTCCCAGAGCTTGAAGGTTTAAAATTATCATGTTCTCTAAAGTAACAGTTTGTATATGCACATAATAAAATATAAAACTATCCCTCTGCAATCAAAGAAGAAGAATTGGCTTTCCTCACCCAGTTAAGGGGACTCAAAATTGCTGACAAACCTTCTATTCTTCTCCCCAAAATAGACACTCTGTGGGGTAGGTGGGCCTGTGAGAGCTCAAGAGAGCTGTGACTAGCCCAAGGTCACCCAGCTGCCTTTGTGGAGGAGTGTGGAATCAAACCCGCTATTCCTAGATAGGAGTCCAGTTCTCTAACCACTAGACCAATCCGGGTATGGGTGGGAAATGGAGGCTAGGACTTCATAATTTTAGCAGTGCAGGGGGAGGTTAGATGCTAATGTTTGGGAGAGGTGTGATGCAATTAATTGTAGGGCAGATACTTAACGATGGCACTTAATAGGAAATGTTTTAAAGCAGCCAATTGTTTGCTGAGTAAAAGGCAATCCTTTTCCTGAAGATTTGTAACATTTACTTTCCCCCACGTTCAGTATATTTCCAGTTGCAAATACTTAGTTGCCACTGAGCTGTGTTTGTGTGCTGTCGCACATGCGGCTTATGTATAGTAAGGCCTGCATGGAGGATTAGTTGTTGCGTGTTCAGCTGATGGGAAATTCTCCTCTGCTTGGGCACAAGGTTCGGGCCAACCTCTTGGCAGCTGTAGCTAGAAGAACTAAATTGGACAGCGTGAACAGGAGAAAAGCACTCCATGTCAAAGACAGCTATCTTGCTTACTATGTTCATCACAAGAATTTGTTTAAGTAAATGTTGCTAGGCTCCTCCAGTGGCACGCCCTGTGAATTTCTGTGGTATGTCCCATGTCTGTGCCACATGAGCAGAGACTGACCCAAATCATGTTGTGGCTTCACAAAGAAAGATGCTACTTCTGTAGTCTTGGGAGCTGAAGAGATGAGGGCTGTTCTCAAGTTCCTTGATGTGATTATGCTGTCAGCTTACCCCATAAGAAATGGGTCCTCCCGTAGAGACATGTCTGGGCCCATAGATCTGTCTGTGAGCCCTCTTGGCTCCACCACCACCTTCAGTAGTTATAGGGGCGGGGACAAGTGTCAGGGCCTTCTTGGCGGTAGCCCCCCCCAACTGTGAAATGGCCTCCCCTTTGAGGTGCATCAGACACCTTAACTGTAAGTATTTAGATGTCTGCTGAAGACTCAAGAAACAGCCTTCCCTGTCCCTGTCCCTTTCCTTTTTCTTTTACTTTTTTATTGTTTTCCATTGACTTTACTGTGACTTGCCCCGAGACGTTTGGGTATAGGGCAGGATAGAAACACCCCTGTAAATAAATAGATAGTCCTTCGATCATTTAAGAGGGACTTGTTTTGAGCCCATTTCCTGCAAGCCACTTTGAAATAAATATCTCTGAGACTGTCAGCCCCTTGAACGCCAGATGCTGTGGCCAAATTTACCCTGATTGCTCTGCCTACTTGGGAGAGGCCACTGATTTGGGTGCTCAGCTCCTTGGCCTCCTCGTCTCCTGCTGTTTCTCATAACCTGGTTGTGCAGAGGAGTCATATCCTCCTGGGCATTGCTCTGAACGCTGGGGATGTGAGAACTGAGAGGGAATTCTGCAAAACTGGTTTCTTCTGCCTCCAGTCAGACATCTGTTTGAGTCATAAAGGTTTAATGTGCAGCCTCCATGTAGCTTGATGGTGTGTTCATTGACTGGCTCTTGATGATTAGAGCAAGATTTTTCTCTCTCTCTCTTCTGAAGCATACAGATTTTTGCTGGTTCAGGGTATGCATCTAGAGCTGGGGAAGACGCCACCTTCTGTTTCCCAGATGGGGAACCCTTTGTAGTTTGGCCTCGAAGCATCTATGCTTGTCCCTTTAGGCGTGCATTGAAAAAGGAGCTTGAAGAAAGCTGACGGTGGAGGAATTTGTCACTACTAAAACAAGAGCCCGCAGAGAGTTCTGTCTTGATATTTTTCATATGTGTAACATGGCCTGCCTTTTTAAAAAATTTAAGAGTATACGGTCAGTCTGTGGAGGTGGTGTTTTGTGTTATATGCCAATATCATGGTCCACTAGCACCCAAATCATGTCATTTTAAAATTACCCATTGCGTAATCTTGTGAAGAAAATAATTTCCATAGTTGCTTCTGCTAATGTCCATCAAGCTGCTGTGAACTCCAAATCTGAACAGTATTTGCCCACAGCAGGGCCATTCTTATTAGACACTTTAGGGTTCTTCTTCAGATGAAGGTAAATGTCACTCTATTTTCCTTCTGTAGGCTTTTTTTTTTTACAAAACTAACAAAGAGGGTAGTAAGATGCCAAGCAAAATTGATCAGAGGAGTCAGATACTGATGAGTAAAGTCAGGTAGCCGCTAAAAAGAAATTTTTAGCAGATGGCAGAATTTGCGCTCTCGTTTTGCTGCGTTGCAAGCGTTTTTCAAATGCATTGTAGAGGGGAAGGCAAATGCGTTGCTTAATACTGTATAATCTCTGCAGATTTGGGTTAATGTTTGTAAAGAAGGAATGGAACAATTAAAAATGATTAGTTTGTCCTTCAGTGGAAAGTCAGTCAGTAAGGCTAAATGATATCTTTAAACTTGGAGGGTTAAATTCTTTAGTTCTAAATGGTTCAGGCTTTCACAGTTAAATATTCAGTTCAGTTTAAGGATCTCTTATTTAAGTAACTGAGTAATACATACTGAAGAGACTGGGTTTATGTTCCTTATTCCTGCCAGTGCTTTTGACTGATCTTCTAAGCATGACATATTTTTGCTTGGCCTGAAACAGTTGCCTAGCGAACACCTGTGTTCAGGGGACTTTTGAACAGCATTTCCCCATACAGAGTCTTACATAGTAGGTAAAAAATGTCCGCAGATCCATTTTGGGGGGGGGGGGAAATGATGTGACTGTAGGCTTTGTCTACCAGAAGAGGTGATGATAGCAACCGACCTGGATAACTTTAGCAAGGGATTAGATAAATTCCTGCAGGACAGATTTATCAATGGCTACTAGAATGGGTGCCCAGGTGCCCACCTCAGGGTTGGTGGGACAGTCCGGATGTCTCTAAAAGTCATTTGCAGGGAGTTGAGAGCAGGTGAAGGTTCAGCCTTTGCCTTCAGCTTGAGATGCCAGTGAGCAATCGGTGGGCCACTGTGTGGGACAGGATGCTGGGCTAGATGGGCTGTGGCCGGGTGCAGCAGGGCTACTCTGATGTTCTCTTCTTCAGTCTGCTGAATGAATGGACTGTGCGCGGCTATTGTGGAATGCAGCAAAGTACCTTGAACGTCTCATTTTCTCAAGCAGCCTTTTCATACATTGTGGGAAAAGACTTGGTGGATGAAGAGTAGCTGTCCAGGGAAGTTGCCTTCTAGGGCGTGCAGGAGAGTTAAGCCGCCTTCTTGGTCCTTGTTTTCTTAACTAGGAAGTGTTTGCAGTTCGTTGAATGGACAGCAGCGCGCCCATTCACCCGACACTGCTGTTTGCATTGTTGCTATATTTAGAAACAGTTTATCCTGAATTCCAGGTCAGTGGGTTTCTGACTTCCAGTAGTAGGAACCTGCTATCAGCGGAGCAAAGACATCCCTAGCGCTAGGTCTTGGGAATTACAATGTTAGATCTGAAAAACAGGTAGTGGATAGAAGTGCCAGAGGCGCAGGGCATTCTAAGCACAATGCTAGGAATATTGTGATTCCTCTTGAAATAGATGAAATAAATGTTAAATAAGCCCGAAGCATGGAAACAGCAGGAGGCGTAGAGCTGCTGAGGCGAGGAAAACTTAGCAGAAACAATGAAGTTCATTTGTTCTCCCTTGTTGTTGTCTTCTTCATGTCATTTTATTTATATATCTTAAGATTTTATATCTCATCCTTCACCCAAAGGTCCCAGAGTGGGTCAGAAAACTAAAAAGATAAAATACATAGAATATTCCTAAACATATTTAAAATGTAACCCTCCCTTCCTCTCCAGTAGGGCAACACTCAGAGGAAACTAAGCATCAAAGGCCTGGATAAAGAGGTCTGTTTTAACCAGGTGCCAAAAGATATACAAATTGGCATCTGATATAGCTCCAGAGGGCATGTGTTTTTTCTGTGGTGGCCCCCAGACTTCGGAACAGCCTGCTTCAAAGTCTGGGGGCTTTAACAGGAAAGGCACAGACCCTTCTGTCATGAAAATATGCAAAATACTCCAAGCCTATGAGAGGATGTAACCTATTGTCCAGTTTGGTTTGGCCTAGTGGTTAAGGAGCTGGACTCTTATCTGGGAATACCGGGTTTAATTCCACATTCCCCCACGAAGCCAGCTGAGTGACTTTGGGCTAGTCACAGCTCTCTTCTGAGCTCTCACAGCCCCACCTACCCCACAGGGTGTTCTGTTCTGGAGAGAACAGAAGGCTTTGTCAGCCACTTTGAGTCCCCTTAAACGGGTCAGAAAAGTGGGGTAGAAAAGCCAACTCCTCCTCCTCCTGTTCCTGCTGCTTCTGTCTCATTACATTTCATACAGTTAGTGTTTTCTTTGTAGTAGCCTAGTTATGAAACTTTATAAGCCTTCAGTGTTTTTAAGAAAACATAAGGGATCACTTTAGATATTGCATTGGCCTTTAGTCTTGCTGCAATGTGAACAAAGAACAAAGATTCTTGCTTCCTAGCCTTATTTGAGGAAACCATGTTTTTCTGGTTTGTTTAAACTAGTAGCTGCATGTTAGCATTTATGTTCTTTGTGCAATGGGTTGTTCTCCAGAAATTCGCTTTCTGACCTGAAAGCTTTCATCACAGAAATAGTCTCCAGCAACCATCTTTGTTTGTTTCCTTATGGTTTGGCTGGCTTAGTTGTGGGGATATATTTGTCACTGGATCTTGGAGCAGAATAGATCAAGAGTCTCATGCAGTGAATTACAGAGCATCCATAGCTATCATGATTATAAATGCTGACCTTGAGGAATCTGTTCTTTCCTCCCTTAACTTCAGTACAGAGTTATGTACTGTGTGTGAAATATTAATTGTTGATAAACAACCGAGATTTTTCTGTGCATATTCAGTTGACTGCTGTTACATGGTTCTGTTTTGCGTATGGTTGGTAAAATGTGACTTTGTCTTGCTTAAGATGACTTTTTACAGTTGATCCTGCTTTTGTAGAGTTGGTAGAATGTGCTTGCCCATGCTTAAGAGCATCTTGCAAACTCTGCAGAATTATTGGCTTATTGATACGTTGGGCCTTTCCTTCAAAGGACAATTAGCATTCCTTGATTGGGTTTCGTCTCTAATGCCACTGAATTACATTGGGCCTTCATAGTTTTCCTAATCTTCATTTTTCCAGAGGTAACAGGTACTTGCATAATACAATATTTTCCTCTGTGATGTTTTCCAAAAACATAATCCTAAACTTACATGAGATGGGGCCATCTTTCTTTCTGCCAAATGGGTAGAGTTTCTCACTGTGGCTGATGCTTGCTGACCAAAGGTCTTAAGAGCTATGCCATCTCACCTGCAGATTACAAAAGTAACAAGTAGTTGTGTTAAAAACGTAACTTCTGTGTTCTTGGTTCCCTGGGGAAAACGTAATCAGTTGATCAAGTTCTTCCTCCTGCAATGAATGTTTCTATGCAAAGCTTCTTTTTTTTAAATGCTGTTTTGAAATTATCTTTGCCCCCCTTCTGTTCCTTAGGGAGAAGAAGTGGGTGACAGTTGGAGATACGTCCCTCAGAATCTACAAGTGGGTGCCAGTAACGGAGCCCAAAGTAGACGATGTAAGTACTTGAAAATATTTTTGCACGCCATTAGGAAGTTTTGGCGGCCCTTGATGATTTTCAGTATCATGGAGAAAAGATAGAAAATGGCCTTTTCTTCTGTTTAGGTTTTCTGTGCCCCTTATGAAACAGCCACAGCCACACATATGTACTTAGAAATCAGTTGTACTGAAACAAATGAAATTGTATCAACACTTGGAAATGTTTGCAGCACATAGAATTACTTTGCTACAATTGTAACCATTCCATTTTGCATTTTTGAAAAATTATCCAGGAGTATGTTTCCAGAACTGATATCTAAACTGGTAACATTTTAATTTAGAGTACCTAAGAGTAGTGGAATATTCCTCTGATCTTTCAAAAGGGGATTTCTGAGGTTTTTTTCCCTGCATATTTCTTAGTGCTTTTCCGCCTGTGCAAAATCTTTGAGAAACTGAAATGCTGTACTTCCTATGCCTTGTCTAGGCATCAGCCCCTGCAGTAAGCTTCCTAAGAAAGGGACTTTAGAATATAAGGCCATAAGAGGAGCCCTGCTGGATTGGGCCATAGCTCAACTAGTACAGCCTCGAGTCTCGCACAGTGGCTATCCTTTGCTTCTGGTCATTCTCAAGCAGAGGACATCTGCCCTCCATGAATTCGTCTATAAGCACATAAGAGGAGCCCTGCTGGATTAGGCCACATCCCATCTGATCCAGCATCCCGCTTCTCATAGTGACTCACCAGTTGCTTGCAAATGGTCTTTGGAGGCATCCTGTCTTTCCTACCCGGAGGAAGTACCTAGGCATCCATTCTAATAGCCGTTGGTACACCTGTCCTTCATGAGTTTGTCCAGCTCTTTTGGAAAGCCATCCAGAATGGTTGTGTTGCGGTGTACTTGCGGAGCTTCAACATTTTCACCTGTTTGCCACTAGATATGCAGACATGCTAATAAAAGCAACGCTCTCTCAAATAGAGTCAGGGCCTCTCTCTGTTCCGTGGGGTTTCTGTCAACTGGCCATCTGCTTCTAATTTCAAGGATGTTGCCTGACCCAAATGCTCTCATTTCTGAGCCCCCACCCCCACCCCCTGCTTTGTCCCCTTCCAGGCATCTGGCTTTTCATTCTCTCAGCAGGCGTTGAGGATTCTGAGCATGGTGCAGCTGGCACTTTCTCCTAGGAGACTGATGACGTCACCTTCTAATTGAAAATGCCGCATTCTTTCTCAAAAGTAGATTTTTCACACCCTGGATGTCCTCACTGTTTGCTCTTTCCAGTTTCTGTGTTCTTGGTTGCCTTTTGATGGAAGGCGTCGAAGGATAGAGTAGGTGGTGTCTGGCTAGACCCATAATTTCATGTTGATTTGATTATTGCCCCTGTGTCCGTTAAAAGGAATCATTTCTTTAAAAACCAGGCACCTAATTTTATCTGTGAGATGTTTTTCCATTAAAAAAAAGCCCAGTAAAGGTAGTTTTCGTTTTTAAAAAACTGGTCAACCTGAACGCTGTGCATCAAAGTGCATAATTTATCGTCAACACCAGTTTTCCGTTTTAATATTTTAAAAACTGAAAACAGTGGCAGCCAGCAAATTTTGTGTGTGAAATGGGACAGTGGGGCTGCAGATTTTGTTCTGATTTGAAAAGACGCTGTGCTGTTATGTGACCAGACTTGCATGGCTGTTCTTATATTTTTCAGCCATAGGTCTGTGGTAACAGCAACCAGCTTAGAACCCTTTAAGAAAGGGTTAGAGCAATTTATGGCGCATAGGCATATCAACAGCTACTAGAACTGGATGCCTAGGCACTGCCTCCAGGGGTAAATTTCCACTGTCACTAGAAGTACCCATTAAGTACCCATTAATGGGTACAAAAATGCCATTACGTACCCATTAATGGTGACAGTGGAAAAACACCCCAGGTTGGAGAAACAGGCAGGATGCCTCAAAAGATCATTTGCAAGGAGTGGAGAGCAGCTATTGGTGGGCCACTGTGACACTGGATGCTGGACTAGATGGGCTGTGGCCCGAACTCTCAGGGCTCCTCTTAGGTTTTTGCATTACATACCTGCAAGTTTAGTTCCCTGTACCATTGAGAATATTCTGGCCAGTGACTTTTTCTCAGCTGCTTCCTTGCAAAAGTCCCCTTTCTAACCTGCTCGCTATATTGCTTGTTGATTAACGCGGATTCAGCTTGATTAAAATTATGAGCGAAGAGTTAAGGAGCCTGTGTTATAGAATACTCTGAGTTAGTGCAAGTCAGCTTGGTGAGAACATAGAATTCTAAGCAGGATTTTCCCAGTTGCAGAGCCCAGTCTTCCGCAGGGGATTCATCTGAAATGCAAATGAGCTCCTCCTTCAAACCTCTGATCTGAGAAGTCCTTCCTTTTTGTAATTTAAATATCTTCCTATTAAATTAATCCATCCTGGCCTTTTGCAAACTGCTCTGTATTGATAAGGAGCAAGCATATTTGGGAGTGAAGGAGGCTTCATTAACATTCCTATTGGCTTTCTAGAGGGAAAGTAAAGCAGACCAAGATGCTGATCTATAAATAAAGCCGGTGAATCTTCAGGTGACTTTGTTTTGAGTTAAAGGTTTCTGTACTGGGTAAAGATGCCCGATCCTGGTCAGTATGGGCCTCTGGAATTCGTGACTTTTAATTTTGCTTTCCTTCCACAGAAGAACAAGAGCAAGAAAAAGGGCAAAGATGAAAAGTGCGGCTCTGAGGTTACTACGCCAGAGAACAGCTCCTCTCCTGGGATGATGGATATGCATGGTAAGTGGGCAGGGAAGTCCCATTTTGGCAAATCCCATCATCTTAAGTATCTAATTCTCTGTTGTTGGACTATCTTCCACCTCTGAGCTTATGCGGTGTCAGTTAGCATATAATGTATTAACACCATCTATTCACTAAAGTGTTTTTTTCCAATAAAACTTGGTAGAAACATTTCAGGTTTCAATCTTAAATGCACTCTTTAATACTGGTTTTTTATTTCCTTATGGATTCAGATTATAACACCTGAAATGTTACATGAGAGAAGGCCTGAGGTCTGAGGCTCCCCCAACTGAAGAAAGAGGAGTCAGACTGCCTTTTTGTATGTTAGAAGGTGCTCTTATACTGCTTCAGCCTGGCTGCAGGTTGCCCCAGAAAGTGGGCCTCCTGCCTGGAGTGTAGCTCAACCTCCAAGGCATTGTGAATGCTTCTGAAACGGAGCATGAATTCATGGCTAACTCCCCTCCTGGGGAAGAGGTAGCAATAAAGCTAGAAAGCGTTCTGTTTTCCCTGTAGATGTCTTTTATTATTTCCCAGAGGACAGTGGGGCAAAAGCAGCTTTGAGAAATGATCTTGTCTTGGCTTTGAGGACCTCCAGAGATTTTCAAGATTTCGTAGGCAACCTCTTCCGTTGCCACGCGGATTTGCTCGCTTAGGACCCTTTGCCAAGCTCACTTCATTTAAAATGTTTTTATTTGGCTTCTTTCATTTGGCATTTTGAGCTGGTGCGTGAGATCAAATGGGAAGCAAAGCTAGTAATACGTATCATAAAAACAGTCTTCTGAAACAAGAGACCTTTGATGAGTGTGTTGGGTATGCTCTTAGCAAATGCCAACATTTCAGGAGTCTGTGCTTTACATATTTATCAGTAAGGTATAGCTCTACAAGACTGGAGTCCCATAAGGAAAGGCTTTTCCCCTGGTTGTTGACAATACCACAACCAGGTTGATTGCATCTGGCTTGTAGTGGGAGGCAGCATTTGGTTCCAGATTGTTCAGTATTTTCAGATGTAAACAGTATATTAAGGTTGACATAGAATGAACTCCTGTCTTGAGAAAGGGTCTTCATGTTATTGACTCTCAGTCACTCCACTTTTCCCTATCACTGGCATCTTCTCCCACAGGTTAGCCTTGTCACAGAAATAGAGCAGAGTGTCGGCTGCCAATGAAGGCTGGCTTGGAAGAGCCGCACTGGCTGCCAGTTCGCTACCAAGCCCAATTCAGGGTGCCAACCTATAAGGCCCTAAATGACTTGGGCCCCAAATATCTAAAGGAATGCCTTCTCCCATATCGACCTGCCTGTGCCCTAAGATCTGGAGGGGCTCAGCAGCAAATGGGGTGGGCACCCAGGATATGGCCTTTTCAGTGATGGCTCCCAGATTGTGGAATAGTGTCCCTCCTGAGGTGTGTCAGACACCTTTACTTTATGCATTATAAGAGAGCATTGAGGATGCTTCTCTTTGCCCTGGCCTTTGGCTAAGCAAGGAAATGACTTTTCCTCCCCACATTCAGGCGCTGTTATGGCTTATATGTTGCTTTTATATGTTCGCTAGTTTTTAACATTGTAACCTGTCCTGACACCTTGGGTATAGGGTGGGATAAAAGTTCAAATAAATATTTTGCAGAGCTCCTGATTTCCAGCATTAAATAGCATTAGACAGCAGAGAATCCCACAGTGCCCTGTAACATACGTCTTAAGAATACAAACTACAGTTTTCATTCTGTCTCCCTGACCCTAGCCTTCCAGGTAGGAGCCAACTCATGGCAACTTATTACCTCTTACAGAACTGGTCCAGTAAGCAACCAAGGTTCATGGTATAAAAATCACCCAAGGCTGAATAGAGGAACCAGGGCCAGACTCCTCTCCAAATAAATTGTCTATTAGGGCAACTAAGGCAAATTCTGTCCTGAAACTAGACTAAAACTGGGATGGGAATTGGTCTGAGCATTCACCTCCAAGGGGCAGGGAGAGATGAACTCGCACTGCCCCTGTTTGTGACCAGGGGATAGTTGTTTACCAATGTCTGGTGCCTCTTTTGGGGTGCGCATTCACAGTAGGATCTGCTAGGGCGGAGCCTTTCAGTGCTGTTTAAAAATTGGTGTTCGGTTTGTTTTGGACCTGACACCTCTTTCATCAGTTGGAATTCAAACTCTTTTTCAAGCAGACAGGCTCCGTTTGAACTCTAGCCTTTCGAGAACCCAGCTTGATTCGAACAGCTTTGAACCCCAGACCAGTTCAGCAGCTCTCTACAATATACAGACTTTAGCATTTGTTGCCTTTTGTGCAACGTGGCGCAGTGACAAGATGCCTCTTCTGACAGCACAGGCCACAGAACAGTGGAACGTCATTCTCTGCAGTCTTGTTCTTCATCTAGTTCTGGGCCAGATTCGCTTTATTTGCTCATTAGTCAGACTGCCCCGCATCGCCATCTGATGTCAGAGGAGATTCTGGGTGACGGGGGATTACTTCTTCTGGTCAGTAGGTGTTCCTGGAAACCCCTCAGCCAGAATAAAGCTGGATCTGGAAAGTTAAGGTTTTTCTCTCCGGAAATATGTGCCTGACAGATTAATACTTAAAAGTGAGTCATTAACTGTTACCATGGCTACCATTTGCAGCAGCTGCGATTTTCCAATTCTGGATGCCTTGGCAGTAGTCAGAGTTGGTAAGGCGATAGCGTTGATTAGCGATCATCTTTCAGCATGCGAGCAAAGAAGAGCGTAAACTCAGTCAGCATCTGTAACCAAGCTACCTTTTATGTTGTAAGGAGAAGGGATTTTTTTTTCTGGGGGGGTGAAGAGGCAGAAGTGTGATGCATTCCTCAAGTCGAGCACCTTTCTCTCTTTTACTAGGTACATTTGGCTCTTGTGGAAGCAGTGGCAGAAGACTTCCTTCCCATAAAGTCGTCTGCCATTTGCAGTCTGGTGCAGACTATGTCGGGCTCCACCTGGGATCTGCCGTAGTCTGCGCTAGCATCTGGCTGGCCGGACCCTATTCCAGGATATAATCCAGAACAAGGTCCGGTGCAGAAAGTGTTGTTGGTTTTGGTGGGCAACACACTACATTCCTCCTCCGTGGAGTTTATCTCTCCTGCAAACACCTCCCCTGATGGGCAACTTGTGCTCAAGGCCTCAGTCAAGATTCCTCTCCTTATCCTCTTCCCGATCCTTCTAATTTCAAGTGAGGTGCATTGAAGCTGGGAACTTGTGGGTGTAATCCTACTCTATAACGTGGAGCGGATTGCTTAGAAACCGTGCCGCCTGGTCGTATTATCACTTGCGCTGATTTGATTGAACTGTCAATTTGGTTTGTGCTCAGCGATGTGGAAACTACAGGCTGACTTTGCCTTGTAAGTGAAGTTTTCTGGCTTTTCTGGTGTGTTCTTTACCCAGAAGTGGCAGAACAATTGTATGCGAGGCACATTCATGGTCTGTGGCGCCCTTGCGGTACATTTTCGCCAGTCAGCTTTTTATTTGCGGCTGTGTCCAGAAGAGACACGTAACAGCACATAAAGATTAAAGTAATGGAGCAGACAGGAAGCACATTTTCCTTTGTTGTAACTGTGAGCCGGTCTAGGCCGCCTGCTGCTTTTCCCCGCCCTTTTCTTGTAGAATTTGCTGCCTGCCAAGGAACACGATGCAGCAGCATATAACGGGAGGAATATTGGCTTCTTTTAAGTTTCAGCCACCTGATCTTTCTCCTCCTCCTCTCCTTCTTATAGGTAATTTGGGTTCACCATTGCATCATGTCTTTTAGAAAATCTTTTATCTGTTCACTAAAAAGGGAGTAAATCCTAAAGTCTAGGCAGCATCTGAAAGGGATTTACATAGTTGGGAAAAGCTTCAGATGATTGTAGATTTTTAATATCTCTGATGAGCAACCGCTGTCAGTTTTCCCCAGGCCTGTCTTATTTTGAACTCGGATGCCACACATGGCCTGTGAGGTGAGGACATCTGCCTCTGGTCCTTTACATGTCCTTGTTGATAGAACACATATTATGGAGGCTGTACAAGGCTACCCAGGCTACAAGATGAGTATTTGTAGTCGACAGATCCTTCAGGAAGCAGGACTTCACAGTGGCCTTGCTTGAATGCCCAATTTAGTGCAGCCTCTTTGCAAGTGCCACAGAGACAGGATCCGTCACCGGGCAGGATGAAGCAAAAATCTGTGGAATATGTATCTCTTGCTCCAAGTCGGTCTTTCTCTTGCAGATGACAATAGCAACCAGAGTTCACTAGCTGATGCTTCGCCAATTAAGCAGGAAAACAGCAGCAACTCGAGTCCCGTGCCGGAGCCAAACACAATGGGGCAGGGAGATGGCCCAGGAGCAAAATCTGATGAGACGCAGGCAGATGCGAAAGAGGAACCTGGCTCCGAAGGTAATCCACAGCCCGTGCATTTCTGTGGGCTTATGAAGGTGAATCTGCCTGTTCGTTGTTCGTAATAAACAAGATAAAAATTGGCGCACCCTACATTTTCAGCCATAGAGTAAGAGTCATTTAATATCACACCTGCTTTGTCTCTCAGCTTGGTAGAGGCTGCCCTTCTTGCTTCTCTGAAAACAGACATTGCATTTTCAATCTGAGATCACCTGTGTAGCTGGGTCACTGATAATTTCACCTATCCTATCGCTTTGTGCATTTGGTTATGTTTAATATTTGTTTACAAACTTAAAATAACAAAATCTATTTAAAAATAGGTCTCGATTACTGAGAATTGAATTGGGCGAGTGGGATGAATGTGAAACTTCGTGTTTCACATCATCAAAACACTTGTTCCAGATGTGTTTCTGCAGGTGCCGTATAAAATTAGACCCTGGTGTGATTGGGTTGTATTGTTTGCTTGCTGCTGTTGAGTTGTAGCCAACTCCTGTATACTGCAGCCTTTGACATTCTGGGGGTGGGAGGTGATATTAACATTTTATGTTATTTCTTCTCCTCCTCTGGCTCCTTTAGGCTAAAGATGCTGTAGAAATACCTGACACCTTTGGCATAGGCGTCGTAAAACACCATTCTTAGCATTCAGTTGTTACTGCATATTCCAGGGTTCTTGACTCCCTCTAGTGTTTGTCTTGGCCAGCATGCTCCTTGAACTTTATTTTCCTCTACAGCCAGGCGTCGCTGTGTGCTGAAATATTTTGATTTTGTCTTCCAGCTGAGGTAGAAAGCTGTCAGCTTTTGCAAGAGGGTGGATTTTGCTTCTGGTGTTTAATTTAAGAACTTTTGTGACTGAGCATACCATATGGATAGGTTAAAGCTTACGTCGTTCTTTTAAGCTTTTGTAGATGTAAAATATGTGTTGTTCACAAATTTCTCTTATTTTTTGTTAAGGACAGATGTATCAATGGCTAGAGAGATAGGCGGGGATGCCCCAAAGGCCATTTGCGGGGAGTGAAGAGCAGATGAGGGTTCCGCCTTCATACTCCTGCTTGAGATGCTCAGAAGCAATTAGTGGGCCACTGTCTGAGATGGGATGCTGGACTAGGTGGCCTGTGGCCTGATCCAGTAGGGCTTCTCTTAGGTCATGGAGGACCAGTGTGTCAATGGCTACTAGAATGGATGCCCTGGTGCTACCTCCTGGGCAGAGAGATTGGCAGGATGCCTCTCAAGGCCATTTGCAGGGAGTGGAGAGCAGGTGAAGGGTTTGCTTTGGTTTTCTACTTGAGTTGCCTAGAAGCAATTGGTAGGCCCACAGTCTGAGAATGGATGCTGGATTAGATAGGCTGTGGCATGATTCAGCAGGCCCCCTCTTGTGTTCTTTTGTGAATAAATTTTATTCTACAGTCTGTTGGTTCTTGGCTGTTTTGTCTTTAAGCTGTAATGCTTTAATCCGTTAACTGTAATATTGCAGAGTTGTAAACCTTAATGGAGTGGGATGACCACTACTAGATTGCAACCTGTTCACATTTAGTTTGTTTCATCAGTTTGAACTTTGAGTCTGGCAACAAACTTAGCAATAATAAACAGCACTGAAGGGCATCTCTTTTTTGCTGATCCTTTTAGATGCTTCAGATGAACAGAATTCTCAGTCTTCAATGGAGAATTCCATCAGCAGCTCAGAGAAAGCAGAAATCCAACCTTCGGCAGAAAGTGACGTAATTACAGAGACATCCAAAAACTCTCAGGTAATTTAAAAAGTACAGCATTCCATTTTCCTCTGAAATGAAAGTGGTGTTCAGAAGCATTCTTTCTTGTTTACATCCATTGCTTCTGTTAACAGTGGCTGAATAACCACAAACCCCTGTATAGAACAAAACGTTCATATGCAAAGGGCCACTTTTGAAAAACAGGAGGACCAGTTACCAGGGGTGAGGCAAAGGTCTGGTAGAGGGGAAACCCAGGCACTTAGAAGTGCTTTCCAGCATAGGTCCATACCATTGTCTTAACTGAGAACTAGTTTAGTCCAGATCATATTATTGAGCATTTTTGTGGTGATGTAAAATAAGGGAAGTCACCTTTTACCAACTGTAATAAATTCATTCATTCATCAACCATGTAATGACAAAGCTATTATATAAGGAGATGACCCTAACTGTTTAAGTGAAACAACTTCTGCTTACCGTGTTCTCCTCCTCAGAAATAGGAATGTGAAGTTGTTTGGGGGTGATTTCTAATGCTGGTCTTTAGCGAGTCAGTTTGATCTTGTGGTTAGAGTGTCAGATTCTTATCTTGAGTCTCCTGGTTTGATTCCACACTCCTCCACAAAGACAGCTCAGTGACCTTGTGCTAGTCACAGCTCTCTTTCTGAGCAATCACAGTTCTACCTACTTCACAATGTGGTCTGTTGTGGGGAAAAGAACAGAAGGTTTGTCAGCTGCTTTGAATCCCCATAAAAGGGTGAGAAAAATGGACCGTAAAAGCCAACTCTTCTTCTGTATTGGGTTTTGTGGGTGGCTGGCAGATTCCTGTTGCAAGATATATCCTGGAATAAGGCACAGAGTAGAAAGGACCTTAGGCTGTGTCTGGTTGGGCCAGAGAACCTAAGTAGCAGCCCTTGTGATGCTATGTCTGTGATGCTATGATATAAAGATGTGTTGTCGTTTTGAAAACAAACATCTGTAAAAGGCAGGTGAAGTTATGAGCAGTCAAAAGAGCAGATAGAAATATGTGGTTTTGACACTGCCTGTGTGGAACATCATTGTTCTCCTGAAGTGAAAGAAAACTGTGTCTCATTCTCATGCTAATTCTTCTTTTCTTTTCCTTCCCTGTTCAGGACTGTGAAGGAGGGCCACCTTCTAAAAAGATGAAAGTAGAGGCTCCATCTCAACAAAACGTTGATGAAATATAGACTCTAGATTTTTTTTTCTCCTGGCCAGTTTTTATGTAAGGTACATCAGTGGGCTCAATTATAGAACAACTATATTAAAGTATCTTCTCTTCAATGAGGACAGAACTCATATGAACTTTTCAAGTTACCAAGCAAAAAAAAATGATAAAAAAAAATCCAAGGAAACCAGGCAAAAGCATAATCTTTCAGACATTGAAAAACTGTTTTTTTTTCCTGTGAAGCAAAAGTTGAGAATTTTAAGTTACTGTCTCTGAAATGGTTGGAGTAAACAACTCAGGAGGGATCTACGCACTGTTTCTAATGTCAAAATTACAATTATGTTGCTGCTGTATTTTTCACATTCTGTATTTAACATTAAGATATTTAAGGATGGTACAGGTCAGGCTTTCTTTTGTCATGTGACGTTCATTGTTCTGATGTGATGTCTTGCTTTTTTGTGTGCCTTGTGTTCCAAAAAAACCAAACACACACAATCAATCCCCCAGTGCTAACTTTTCCTTCCTTCCTTCTTTGTTATGTTCCTTTATACTTTAGTTCTAAATATTTGAACACGAAGATACCACGAGAGAGACCAGGAAGCCATTTTCACTGTTGGAGTAAATCCTACATACGGTTTCAGGAAGAGGAGTACCTTATTTTAATGCACTACCATTCAGTCACCAAATCCTTTTGTAATTCTTCTGCAAATTAATGGGTGGAGTGCTAAGATCTAGCCAGTACTAGAGAATTTCCTGGTGGCATGCATCCTTTTGGCTGTAAAATGTAGTAATTTTTTGGGGGAGAGGGGGGGAGGGGGACTAATCTGAACATGTTATACTGTTTGGTTAGGTATTGAACTAAATTATGAAGTTTAAATACTAGAGTTGAATATCAGAGTCTGTAAATACAGGTATAAGCCTGATGACAGATATAGTTCTAAACAGATGTATCTTTAAATTGTTCTAAAAATGTAACTGGATTTCCTTTTTCTATTTAAAAAAGTTTACTAATACATATTCCAGGTTATACTGTATTTCATGTTAATTTTTCTTGTAAATAAGGATTTTTTTCCCCCCATAATCTTACTTCAGGCATCTCTTACATGAAAAGTTTAAGCAGCTTAAACTTAAATGCCGAGTGTTTTGATGCCAGTTTTTATGGGTTGAGTATAATCCAGCCTAAAGGGTGTTACAACTCATTACACTGGATATCAGAGCAATTTTGTTGTCTGGTTGTAGCATTAGCTTCACTGTAGCTAGTAAGTGGCTGGATCATGCTCATAAATCTTTTTGCACATTTAATGATGTGTTGAGCCCTATAAGTTCTTCTTCATTGCTAAAGGGGATATTTGTGAATAAGATGTGTTTACATATGCTGAGGAGACAGAAGGAAGAGATTGTTGGTGTTAACTACGAAATCAGAGCAGCTACCCCTAAAAAGGCACCTGTAGTTTATAATAGAAATTACTGGGTAATTTTTTAAAATAGTGATGGAATCATTTCCATTCCAGACATTTTGTACTAGCATCACTCCCCGCTTCTCCTAGTTTCTCCAGTGGTGAAAATGGCTTGTGTTTGACTACTGTATTGCGTTTGCAATTAATTATGAAAAAAGTTAGGAGTGGAGGTGCTAAACCTTACCTTCCATCACCTATTTGAAAGGGTTAAACTGCAAAAACAACAGCAAAACTTGACCACACTCATGTTTGAGAATATCTTTTTTTTAAATGTTTAAATAAACGTTTTGCATCTTACTATAATTTGGTCAGAAATTGTTAATGAAAGCATTGTACTCCCTACAGAGTTTTTGTGCTCAGATCACAAAATCCATTGAATATCTGAAAGATGTTATATTTGCACAATATACAGAATTAAATGTTAAACTGATTTTTTTTTCCTCTTGAATTGTGTATTCTTCAGAAATATGGGTGACAGTTTGATATGGATACTGGTTCCATATTTAACCAGGGGTTGTGTTTTTGAAAACATTATTGGCTGATTTATGAAATAGACAAAATATATTTTTGAATTTTTTAAAAGATATAATTAAGTAGCCTTTAATTGATCAGTGCTGAAATGGTCAGGGGCTCTGAAACAACCATTGATAACTTTTGTTATGGCCAGTAGTTCTGCTGTCTATAGAAGCTTCAGTTTTGTGGTTGTGTGTTTTGTTTTGTGTGTTACTCTTTCTTCCTTTTTTTTACAGAGTTTTCAAGGATATAGATAGGAATTTTAACTTCGAAGTTGAATCCTGTACTTAATAAATAAAAATATAAATAGCACTAAAATACCTCAATTTTTTCATTAGGTAGAAGAAACTTGTATTGGCATTACTGACACTGCTAAGCTTAGTTACGAAACTGACTTCCTCTTCCTGTGGGTTTTTTCCTCTCAGACACGCCAACAGTTCACCAAGGACAGCCGTTGCCCTCAGATCAGCGCTATCTTTCTGCCACGTCTGCTTTGACCTCTCTTATAGACTAAAGCTTGGCGGTGAAAGTTGTCGTGACAGGAGCCGTAGATCAGGGGTATACAACTTTTGGCCCTCCACGTGTTCCTTAGCCGACCACCTCTGGTATTCCACTTCCAGCAGTCGCCGTGGAGCTAGCAAGAAATGTTGGGAGTGGGATGCTAAGAACTGTAGTTCGTCTGGAGGCCCATAGTTGAGTACCACTGTCGCCCAGGGAGGAACTGCCCCATCATTTTGCTGTGCCATGACTTAAGAAAACCCCCTGCCCTGCCCTGCCCTACCCATAGTGCTTAGTGGCTTTGCTTTGTGAGTAGCAACACTTGCTTTTTGGTTCACTTGAGAATTTAGTTTGAATTCTCTCTCAAAATATAGGCATTTGAGGAAAAACAAGGCCGACCAATTCTGTTCTTTTTACTGTTAGTGTCAGTCGATACCCTTTTGATAGGATGTGGATACTCTTGACAATAGTTTGTGTGCAGAAATTCAAAGTTGTCTGTGGACTGCTCCTAACTCTGACTTCTAAAGTGCCTGAGAATGCAGATAGGCCATTGGTGTAGTTAAAGACGTTTTTTAATGCTTGAAAGTTCTAGCAGAGGCCCTGATGGCCAGGAAAGGTTCTGAAACACTCAAAGCTTGGTAGTTAGTTCTAGTTTCTTGGTTGGATGCAGCCTATACTTGGGTTTGATTTTTTTGACTTGCTTGGGGGAAAAGAGTACATTGAAAGCACTAGAGCGAGTGAATAAAAGTGCTAGAACCTTACATCACAGTAACGAAAAAATGGATGCCACCCACAAAATGCTGCCATCGTGGCCTCAGGTGACGACTTTAGCAGCAACCCCGCCAGCAGCAGGGAGTGCAGAACATGCAGCGTGTTTTAGAAATCTTAATGAATATCAAGAAGTGCTTCCCTTTCTACACGCTGGGCATTTGATCAAGATTTGGTAAATCTTTAAACATAATATTGGACATAAGCTAGAATGATAACATCCTTTTTTGGGGACAGAGGATGTGGGGTGGGTGGGTGGGATGGGATGGGATGGGATGGGATGGGGGGGGGGGTAGGCAGCTTACTCAGCCGAACATTTTATAACAGAATTTGTTGTTTTGAAGTTCTTACGCTTGGGAGGAAATAGTTGTTAAAAACATTCCAAAAGAAAAGAAAAGTGCTGGCACTTAACAATATGGCAACAGCGAGTCAGTAAGGTGGCATAAAAATCCATGGCTTCTCGGGTAGTTTTCTTCATTCAGGAATGTTACGTTTTGGAATGTTCTTTGTTTCTAAAAGCCTGCTAGAAGGTGTAATGAATTTTGTGGGTTTTTTTTAAATGCTGAATAGGGTTTTTTTCTCCCATCCTAATGATTTTGTGTGTTGTACAGCGGTATAATTTTTTCACTTATTTATTCCATCAGTAGATATGGTTTGTACAATGTACAATGGTTTCATTAAAAAAATAATAATAAAACTTTGAAATCACAACACAAAATAATGGTGTGGATAATCTTTTGAGTCTCAGAAGCTGTACGAGAAGGGACTGGTGTGAATTCGTTTTGATTTTATAGAATAGCCAATAGGGGTATGCACAAATGCAATTTTCGAGAGTCAATTGAATTTGAATTGAATATCTAAAAATTCTATTTGCATCTTTATAATTCAAATTTAATCAAATTTGATTCTAATTAAACAAATTTGAATCTATTTGTTCGAAGTGTTGATTCAAATCTGCAGTTATGAACGTCGACAACATTCGTGTGTGCCCGTAGGCATTGTATACAAACCTGTACACACATTACTATCTGGATAATTCGAACAAAGAGATCCGGAATTCAAAATTCGTTCGAGTTTTTAAATTTGCATGTATGGACATTTGATTTGAATTTGAATGTTGAAATTTGGACAAATTCTATTCAATTTTGAATGCCTTGGAACAGCGTTTCCCAAACTATGGGTCGCGACCCACTGCTGGGTCACGAGCGAATATTGAGTGGGCCCTGCCTGTAGAACGACACACCAACCGACCGAGCCTTTATTCATATTGGTAACGGTTAAATTTCCTAGAGGTGGGTCCCGAGATGGTAAACTTATATTAGATGGGTCGTAGCCCAGACAACTTTGGGAACCACTGCCTTGGAATATTAGTACACACTCCTAATAGCCACCATCAGGCCCTCATGATGGCCTGGAAACTCATTTTGCTTTTACCCTATCTGGAAAAATAGTGTCAGGCGGTTTTTAAAATAGGACCCTGGGGGTTTGGTTCACACACACATTTGTATGATTCTGCTCATGGAGTTTTTTTCCACCAAAAGAGAAACTGCTTTCATGAGGTATCTAGGAGTTTTCCACCCAGGCATCCTATTCTCAGTGAATTACTTAATGCAATCAAATGTAACGCATTTAATCCAAGACTCGAGTCTCATTTCATTTATTAAGACAGAGCTATAGAAAGCAACCACTCCTAACTAGGGGTGTTTTTCCACTGCAGCCCTTAGATCCGGATCTAAGAATATCTGGATCTAAGGAATGGGTACATTCCTTAATCCGGATCTAGTAGATCCGGATTAAGGGAAGCACCCAGTGTGTTTCCATGGGAGGTGTAGCACCCCTGCTGTGGAAACCGCTTTGCACCCATGTGGGAATCCAGATTGCCCCCCAAGGTGTTGGTCTGTTACCCCAGGTGTTTCGGGGGGCGGGGGGGGGGCAGTCTTCAAAGCCACTTCGAATTGACTTTGAAGTCATTTTGAAGTCTGTGCAAAATAGCTCCGGAGTGCCTTTGAAGTCTGTGCTGATTTTCAGAGTGAACTTCGAAATGACTTTGGAGTCAGTTCAGAGTGACTTCGGAGTCACTCCGAAGTTCACTCTGAAGATCAGCACAGACTTCAAAGGCACTCCAGAGCTATTTTGCACAGACTTCGAAATGACTTCGAAGTGGCTTCAAAGTGACTTCGGAGCCTAGGTTTAGGGGGGGGCAATGGGTGCATCCCCTCCCCCTAGCCTCCTTTGGACCCCATTGCCTGTTTCCCGTGGAAACAGGCTCCCTTTAATCCGGATTTTCTGGCAGAAGACCCCATTGTAGACCCCCATTAATGGGGTCTACAGAAAATCCGGATTAAAGGCCAAAATGTACCCATTAGATCCGGATTTCCCCCACGGCAGTGGAAACAAATGTGTCCCAAATGGGTGCCGTGGTGGGAATGGGATCATCTGGCTCGCACCCCAATGGGTCCTAAATGGGTGCAAAAATGGGTACTTTTTTGACAGTGGACAAACACCCTATATGCCCTTTTTCTGAGGTGAAGCGGGAGGGGGGGGGCATAACTGCCTCTTTATTTTGAAAAGACAAAATCCCGCAGCGACGTCGTTTATTGAAAGGAGGGTTATCGATAGGGCAGCCTTTAAATGTTTTTAAGACACGGCCTTGGCCAATGTGGTGCCCACGTCGCCGCCTTCCTGAGGGAAGCGCCGGGCGGGGCGGGGCGGGGCGGCCTTTGATGTTCCGCCATGACGGCCCTGAGGCCTCTCCAGGGAAGGCGAAGATGGGGGCGGGGACGAACGAGGGCGACGGTCGCGGAGGGGGCGTGGCGCCGCCCGTCCTGGCGCCGCCCCTCCCTCCCTCCCTCCCGCGGGCTCCTCCTCGCAGAGGCGCCGTGGCGGGCGGCGGGGCGGAGGCGCGTGAGGCGGCGTCCGCGAGCCTCGAGGGCGGCTGGCCGTGCTGGTGGGCCCGGCGCCGGTTCCCGGCCGCGATGGCGACGGACGTGGCGGTGCGCTCGAGCCGCTTCGCGTCGCTGCTGACGGCCCGGCGGGCGGCGGGCCCGCTGCTGCTCGACTCGTCGTCGTCGTCGGAGAGCGAGGATGAGGCGGCGGCGGCGGGCGGGCGCCCGGCGGGCTCGGCGGCCTCGTCCTCCTCGCCGTCGCCCTCGCGCTCCTCGGGCGGCCGGCAGCAGCAGCAGCAGCAGCAGCGGCGGCGGCGGTGTGGGCAGCGGCGCTCCCCGCCGCCGCCGTCGTCGTCGTCGTCCCGCGCGCCTCAGATCATCCACTCGGGCCACTTCATGGTGTCGTCGCCGCACAGCGAGCACCCGCCCAAGAAGGGCTACGACTTCGACACCGTCAACGAGCAGACCTGCCACACCTACCGCTTCGGCGGCGCCGGGCACGGGGGCTCCGGAGGCGGCCGAGGAGGCGGCGCCGGGCATGGAGGCTCCGGAGGCGGCGGCGGCGGCGGAGGAGGAGCAGGCCGGCGTGGGGGCGCCGGGGCCGGCGGCGGGGCGGCCGAGCGGGGCGGCGGAGGCGGGTCGGGCGAAGGCGGCGAGCGGCAGCTGAGCATCGACGCCTCCCTCACGAAGCTCTTCGAGTGCATGAGCCTGGCCTACAGGTGGGGGGGGGGGGCGATGATGGTGATGGGGGGAGGTATGGGGGGGGCGTGGGTGGACGGCGGGAGGGGGTTGTGGGGCCAGGGGGACCCTAGGGGGCGTGGGAGGGCTGGGGGGGGAGCTTGGGGAGGGGGTCGCATTGGGGCCTGGTGGGAGGAGGTGGGACTCCTATGTGGGGTCGGTTGGCCCTGACAGGAGGGTAGTTCATGTTAAGGGGGGGGGGAAGAAGAAGAAGAAGAGTTGGCTTTTCTACCCCGCTTTTCCCACCCATTTAAAGGGACTCAAAGCGGCTGACAAAGCTTCTGTTCTTCTCCCCACAACAGATGCCCTATTAGAGCCCAGAAGAGAGCTGTGACTAGCCCAAGGTCACCCAGCTGGCTCCATTGGGGGCGGGGGGGGGGCGGAATCAAACCCAGCATTCCCAGAGAAGAGTCTGGCTCCCTAGCCACGAGACCAAAGGAATGGGATGATTGGTACAGGGTGCAAGGGGGATTATGGGGGTGAAAGGGGGTGAAAGGGTGCTCAGGGTGGGGGTTTGGGGAGGAGTGAGGTGAGGTGGGGGGTCTTTTGAGGTGAGGTGGGGGTCTTGTGTGCTGGCTGGGCTGTAGGGACTTGCTTTGAAGGGCTTTAGGCTGAAAGGGGTTGTGTGGGATAAGGGGTGTGTGATAGTGGCATTGTTCAAGGGAGTCTTGTATTGGGGGGGGCAGCATGTTATTTGTTTCTCATATTGCCACATGCTGCTCACAGAGTCTCGTGGGGTGGGGGTCTGCATTCCTGCCAGCCTACCTGAGGTGGTCGTTGCTGGCTGCGTGGGCAGAAAAGGATATACACATCTGTGTTAAGTGTTAAAGAGGCAGGGTGTTTTTAGAGACTGAGGTTGTGTGTTGTGGGGAGGAAATGTTCCCGGCTATGGGGTTGTGTGAATGTGTGGCTGCCTACCCATGACTGCACAGGAGGTCAAGGGGTGTTTTGTGGAGATCTCTCGGTGCTGCCTGGGGGTGCTGTGACATGCTGCTGAGACGCCTGGGGGTTATGTGGGGTGGGTGGGGGGTTGTGGAATGCACGCCCAAGGCATGGTAAGGTAGGGTGGGATGTGGCGGTTACTGTCTGGTGCATTATGGGATTGTTCCCTTTGTGAGGCTTTTGCCTCCTGCTTTCCAGGATACAGACACACAGTGTGACACACTCAAAATGTTGAGCAGCTTTTAAATTAGCCACAGGAGACCGAGGAAAAGGGAGGGATGGTGTGGGAGAAGGTGGCATCTTTTGGCACTGGCAGTGGTGGAACTATGGGTTACAAGGCTGACGTCTGTAGCGCTAAATGTTGAAAAGCCAGAAATCCTCCTTTTGGCAACTGTGGCACCGTGAGAGGCAGAAAAATGGGTCAGTAGGTGTCTACATTGTATTTATCAGCGTTCTTTGTCCTGATGCTGTAAAGCAGAAAATATAAGAACCAGAAGGAAATGAAAGCAAGACCAGAGCTTGCTTTGCAAAGCTACAGGATGTCCCCAAGGTCTGAGTGAAGTGGTTTTTATCATTATGCAACATCTGTATGTGACTGTGCTCACACATAGCCTAAAAAAAAAGTGGTAGCGTGTGGCACTACTGTGCTCATCCCATTCACATCCTGTCTCTAATTCACCTCAAATGCACTTTAGAAGTGCATTTTTTGGCCTTCTGTGTGCATTAAGAGTTGGAACGTGAAAGCTGTTGCGTGGCCATATCATCTCGAGTTATTTTGGGAGCATCTCTGAAGTGCATTTATTTAATGTATCCTGATTGCCTGCGCATGAATGGATCCATAACAGTCAGACGTAACAGGATTTCTGTGATCGCCTGGAATAAATTCAGCCTGTAGAACTTGGAACGAAAGCTGCTCAGCAGCCAAAGTAAACCTTTGGTCTTGGTATGGATGCAAACAGAACTGAAAATTAATAGCATGATAAACAGTAACATTGTTATGTGCTGGGTTGTTTTCCTCCTGCTCTGCTCTGACATTGGATTTGCTGATTGGTCTCTTATGCAAACTTTTGTGCGGTTCAGAAGTCCTGACAGCGTTCCTGTGAAGTAGGCTAGAAGAACTTTGAGAGGGGATGGTGAAAAAGGACAGCTGGCTTTCCCTGAGAAATTCATAAGCTCTATTTCCTTGGGAGGAGAAGTTAGTTAATCTTGAGGCAGCAGGGCTTATCTACTGTTCCTCCCATGCCCAGGTTCCCTTTTTCTTCACAGAATCAACATTGTCAAACACACAGTTTTATCACTGCAGCAACCTTGTGATGTAGGTTCACATGTTCTGCGCTCTTGTCGGAGAAGGAAAAAAAGGCTTAAGGGTGAAGAAATTGCAGAAGCGTGAATTTTCAGTAAAAGGAAGAAAATTATTGGGTCCTCCAACCCCCCAAGGTCCCAGTATTGGCAGCTTTAAAAAGCTCTGTTTTAGTTGTGTTATTTCCTCCCCATCTGATGTCGCTGACTAACAATCCCAGCAGGATTTTGCATGCCACTAAAAGAGAATCACTTTGCAATGAATTCTGAATTCTGACTGACTCCTGATTGATTGTACGGGCAACAGTATGCAGCTTTCTTGGCAGAGATGCAGAGGAAGTTGTCATTGTCTAATTCATGGGAAAGGCTGGGGATTGAACTGGCCACCCTCTCTTTCCAGTATGCTTGCTCTACCAGCTGAGCTGTAGCCCTCCCGGACTCCGTGGGCATCTCTGTGCAGTTTTCTTGGCAGGAATGCAGAAGTGGTTTTCATGGCCTACTTCCGGGGAGAGGCTGGGGTTCAAACCGACAATCCTCGGTTTTCCAGGTTGTTTGGTTTACCACCCGGCTACAGCTTCTCCCAGATCTTTTCAGAGTGAGCTACAGAGTAAGGTTTAAAATAGAAATAGTTTTCCTCTGCTCCTGTTTTATCATTGTCTGAATAAAAACAAGAAAATAGCTTTTGAAGAGAAAGGAGTGCACAGGTCCAAACTGACAGAGACACAGGAGAGAATGACGTTGGCCTGAGATTCCACCTACAGGCTGTTTTTAAGGTATAGATGCGATTCTGAAGTTCTCCTGTTTTTGTCCTGTTTTGGGACTTGTGGAAATATGAACTGGTGCTAAGCTGATCATGGGTGCTGACACGCCCAGGAGGAAAACCCTTTGCAGCATTCATAGATCTACCTAGACCCACATCCTGTTTCCCACAGATGTCAACACACTTGTGTGAGTCAAGTGTTTATATCTAGGTTGTTCACAGTGAGCTCAGCCAGAGGTCCCTCCCCTTGCTGAAAGTCTCTGTGCCAGTTTCCTTGAGTTCATTCACCCTCAAAACTGCCTGCTCTAGGTCACAGAGCCACTGCCCAAAACCTGATAAATTCACTGGCCTGAACTCAGTAAGATTACAGGTACCTGAAGGAGCGTTGAGTAGCCTTAGCGTAGCTGTGATGACTGTATAACATGCATTCGGCTTTGTCTGAATGCTCATCTTGGTAGCATAATCAAGCACAGCTGCGTTTTCCATGCCAGACCAGTTTCTAGACTTTGTTATAAGAAGAGAGTTTTAAAGGAGGCTTAGAACAGAAGAGGAGCCCTCCTGGATCAGGCCACAACCCTTCTAGTCTCACACAGTGGCCCACTAATTGCTTCAGGCCATCTGAAGCAGAAGACAAAGGGAAAACCTTTACCTGCTCTTGACTCTCTGTTCTTCCTGCAACCTGGAGGCAACACCTGGGCATCCATTCTAGTAGCCCTCCATGAATGGCCTTCTTCACCATTATCCTCTTCCCCCTCCACCCCAAATCTCCCATTCCTGTGCTACCCCGACCAACCCAGCTGGTACTCTCTTATCAGCTATATCAGACTGCAGTTTGTAGTGTAAATTACTGAGTCAGTAGCTGAAGATGGTTGGGATTATTTTTTAGGAGTGGGATAACGGAATTGTTTCCTGTCTTGACATTCATAGGGTACCTCCTAGGGATGTGCCCAAATATTTGTAACATTACTTATTTATATGAATTCGGACATTCATACACAAATGTTACAGCATTTGGACATTAACTTTTGTACAAATAGTTTGGACATTTGTTAGACTGGGGAGGTGAGAAAGCGGCTGCGCCACCCATTGCAATGGGTCCAGAGCGGATTAAAAATGGATTCAGGTCGGATTTGACGCTTTCAGAGGGCGGATTTGCTACATTTGTTCGTATCGAGTAGAATCCTACTACATTTGAAGGGGATCTAGTCAAACAAATATGGATTTTCTAACATTCGATTCATTATAAATAGAATGTCAAAAAACCCATTCATGCCCATACTCAGCATCTACACTTCTGGTTTTTAGGCAAACAACTGACGATGTGTATTTTTGTACAGGATTTTCCAGATTGGATGAATTTTTGTTTTCCCCTGTTCTTGATTTTAATTGCATTTTTAGATAACTACTTATGATTTTAGCTGTTTTCATTTTTTGTCCACAGCTTCAAAATTATATTTTAATATGAAGCAGTATATGCGTATTTTAAATAGATAAATCCTGAGGCTTTTAACAAATCTCTTTAAGAAAGTTATATATGAAGTCTGTCTTGCAAAATGTCTCCTGTTAACAAGGTCTGTTTATCTTTCTACTGTTTAAGAAACCGATTGCAACACAGTCCTGCATGATTACATTTTCCCTAAACACGGAGGGGTCCAGGAGGGGTAGAAAGTTGTGAGAAAACAACAACAGTTTTTTAAATATAAATGCTGAAAATCCTGTGATCCTGAACCATACATATAATAACAATAGACAACACTATATGATAAAATAGCTGACAAAATAGAAGCATGAATGTGAATTGATTTTGGTCAGAAAATTGTGGATCAACCAAAGAGAGGAAACTTGACAACTTTTGTTCCAGGTGCTTACAAACCGGTGGCTACTGTTTCATTTTGCACAGGAAAGTTTACAAGCTATTTTTAGATTCATTCACATATTTATCTAATGTGTAAAACCGATAGAGAAAATGGCTAGTAGATGGAAAGTAACATTCATTTGACACAAAATGTGTCTATTTCTGGCTGGTTAATTTTTTTCTTCCTGTTTTAGCAAGGAAATGTAAACAATGCTTGTAATTTTTGTAGAAAACATTCTTTTTTAGATGGAGTATTGAGCCTAAAGCCTATGGCTGTCATGAAACAGATTGGAAAGGAGAAATTCCTTAGTTGATCCTCTTGCGTGTTTGGCTGCTAGGCAGCATCTTATCTGTTAAGGCGACTTTGCTTAAGATAGATGGGTAGCAGGTTGTTGTATTTTAAGTTAAGGGTGTTAACCGTGGCATTAATTAGCCTGAGCCCTCTGAATATTGTTGGTTGAGGCTGTGCAGTCTACAACAGCCTACAACAACAAGCTTTGATGCATTTTAATCTTGAAGGCTAGCAATGGTATATGAAATTATTATTTATCTCCATTGCTTATTTTCTGTCCACACTGTGCCACTTTGCACAGTGACCGCTGGGGTTGCTCTCTAAATTTTGAGAGTCAGGTTGAATTATGTGTTCATAAGAGCATAAGTAAAGCCCTGCTGGATTGCACTTGTGTATCTGTGGCTAGTAGAAT
Organism: Aspidoscelis tigris stejnegeri; assembly: GCA_023333525.1. Classification (NCBI taxonomy): domain Eukaryota; kingdom Metazoa; phylum Chordata; class Lepidosauria; order Squamata; family Teiidae; genus Aspidoscelis; species Aspidoscelis tigris. The sequence continues at coordinate 9,425,677 of JALMGA010000020.1, forward strand.
GGATGGCTAGGTGCCACCTTCAGATTGCAGAGACAGGCAGGAGGCCTCCACAGGCCATTTACCAGGGAGTGGAGAGCACGTGAAGGTCTTGCCTTTGTCTTCTGCTTTGAGATGCCCAAAAGTAGTCGATAGGCCGGTGTGTGAGATGAGATGCTGGGCTAGATGGACTGTGGCTTGATCCAGCAGGATTTCTCTTAATTCTTGGAGGACAGGTGTATCAGTGGCTGATAGAATGGATGCCTAAATACTTTCTCCAGGTTGGAGAGTCAGGTATGGTACCTCTAAAGGACAGTTGCAGGAGAACAGGTAAAAGTCTTGCCTTTGTCTTCAGCTTGAGATTCCCAGAAACAATTTGTGGGCCACTGTGCAAGATGGGTTGCTGGACTAGAAGGGCTATGGCCCAATCCAGCAGGGCTCCTCTTAGGTCCTTATCCTGTCTCATTGACTGTTTCAAGTATGAATCGGTATAGCTTGCTCTGCACCTGACTTCTGCAAGCCGAAGGATCTGACTGAAGCAACATAGGATTTGGAACTATTGATTCTAGGTGTCCTGAATCACAATCCTGTGCTCCTTCCTTTATGTGGAAAGGCAGCTCAGAACTTTTCAGCTCTTGTCCTCCTCGTGGAAGAAAGGAGTACTTGGATGGGAACAAATTGCGTAACCCAAGAATCACAATGCTGTTTATTAGAACTGTTACATCAACTGGGACAGGCATATTTGCCCCAGGCATTGTCCCAGGAAGGACCATCTGTTTCCAGGCCAAAAGTTGAGTTCACTTTGGACTCCGTGTGCATTTTGCAGCCATGAGTATCTGGGAAGTTTGCTGAAATGAGAAAGGGCCGACAGTAGTTCCCAAAATAGCAATGGGTTTTGTAAAAAACAACAACCCTGAATCTTATGTGAGTTTGCAGTTACTGACGTTTTAGTGTTTTGAAATTGTTGTCTTGGCAAGAATTAAGTGCAGAACACCTGTCTAAGAGAGATGATCTGGAACTCTAGGTCCCATCTTTTCCATACTAAACCCAGCTAGATCAGGCTTCCAGATGGGCTGCAAATAAACACCCCTGCTTTAAAGGTTAGGTCCATGCCTACAACCTGTTGCCTGAAGCAATTGTTCTGATGGGAACTGTGGTTCAGCAACATTTCGGGAGGGGCAGAGGAGCTACCGTACATTTTTCCTGAAAGCGTTTGAATTTATGCCAGAAGTTCTGGGAAGACGTTTTAAAAGCTCTGCGCAATCTGCGTTAGTAAATATTTTGGGGAAAGCCAGAGTATGTGTCAGAGCATTGCAGCATTTCTGCCTTTAATGCCCATGCAGATGTGGTAGTCCTGCCCCAGATACATTTTGCAAATTCCAGAGGCCTGGGCTTTTCCCACCGTTTAATTGGCTGAAAATAGCGTTTGTTACCAAGATGAGAGGAAGGGAGCGGCTCTCTGTTTTCACCAGGCCAATTGCAGGAGTGAGCTGCTCTCCTCCCAGCTCTGATCTGTTAAGGGTCAGTTCCTGCTTTTGCTTGCTGGAGCAAAGTGAGTTCGTGGCAGAAAAATGGCCCTCCCTGTGAGCCTTCTGTTAGATCTTCTGCACACATGGAGTGGCAAAGAATCCTGATTTCAGGCTGTGGACAGATGACCGGCAATGGGAAATGAGCAGAGAAGGATATGTGGTTTTTCTTCTTACCTTCTCAGATTTTCCTGCTGCCCTTTTGTGTGATGCTTGCTGCATCTGCTTTGGCACCTGGGGACAGAAGGATTTTTGCATGGGAAAGTCCTTGCATTAAACACTTGCTGCTGGCAGAGCAAGCTTGATCCCAACAGGAGCGCTGCTCACATGAACTGTTGCTTCTGGCAGGCAGTCAGGGGCAAAACACACCCTAGTGTTTGGAAACAAGGCCCTGGAGGTGCAGCAAAAGCAACAGCAGCAGGGCCTGAGCAGTGAAGGGCCCCTTGGAACTTGCAGGAGTCAGAGGGCAGAAAAAATGTGCCCTAGTCGTGCACAGAGGAGACCTAACCCTTGGTGATCCAAAGAGATGGTTTAGGCAGATTTATTTAGAAGAAGAAGAGTTGGCTTTTCTACCTCACTTTTCTCCCTCATTTAAGGGGACTCAAAGCAGCTGGCAAACCTTCTTTTCCCCACAACAAAACACCCTGTGAGGTAGGTGGGGCTGTGAGAGCTCAGGAGAGAGCTGTGACTAGCCAAAGGTCACCCAGCTGGCTTCATGGGGGAGTACAGAATTGAACCTGGTATTCCCAGATAAGAGTCCAGCTCCCTGACCACTGGACCACACTTGTAGCCTTCTGCAGTACTGCCGATGTCCCTTTAAGGATAACCCTCATGGGGCTGGACCCTTACCAGACAAAGCAAGTGACCACCAGAAATTCCAGTCCCTTCCCCTTCAGAATCCCATGAGGCTAAGAGTCCTATGTAGTTCTGACTCTCTGCTTCTCTCTCCATGAATGCTGGGCATCAAAGACATCCAGAAAGAGGTTAATTTCCAGATCCAGTAACAGGGGAACTGCGTTGTTTTTTGTGCTCTCGTTCCACAAAATTGCATGGTGTAAAGTGATCTCTGTTTAGTGGCCATGTTTGACCTATGATGGCAAATACAGTGATTTTGCTTATGTGCAAGCCCCTAGTAATGGGTAACCAGAGGTAGCGTGGACAATTCTTCCAGTTAAAGAGCAAAGTGGTGGAGGAGAGCAGGAGTCTAGTTTTTCCACCTCCTGGCGGCGGCGATCTATCTCTTTGACAGGCTGTTTGTTTCAGCTGTACTTTCTGAGAGCCAGTTTAAACTGTGCAGTTGTTTTTTCCAAGTTTGGGGAACACCAAAAACTCTTCCCAGAATAATATCTCTCTTCTTAAAGGCCCTGAGACTTTCCGATTCTAAACACACCAACTAGGGAGGGAGCCCTGTTGGGATTTCTGGGGGGGGGGGGTTAAACTCACTGTAAAAACATGTAGGAAATCCCTTGGCGCAAGGTCTTTGCTTTGTACCCAGAGCTAACCTGCTGATCTTGGTGAAGGTAATTTTACACCTTTTCTCCCCCAAATCCATTTCTCTTCTTTTCCTCAGTCGTCCAATAATATATTGGGTGTGTGAGACTCAGATTGTGGTCACACCTAAGGTTTAATCCAGATTCAGTCCACCTTCGGAGCAAGAGAACGCCTCAGCAAAGTGACGAGTAATTTTCTTTCCACATTATCTATTCCAAGGGTGAATTTTCTGAGTTATTTAACACTGATGTATTCTCTCACTCTGAAAGCGGACCGAAGTTGGATTTAACCTTTAAGTGTGACCACAGCCTCAGTTTATACTGGATTCAGTAACAGAAAAACACTTGAGTGATGCTCAACATCTGGGATTTTATTAGAAAGAGTTTTGTTCTTTCTGTATCCAGATACTGCACCTGGTACTAATAACAAAGTAGGGTGCACTTTAGATCTTTGCTTTAATATATCTTTTCTTCTGCTTCCTTTTGGGAGGAGAACTTGGAACAGCAGAGCTGTTGGATCATAAACCAGGTCAGGAGAAAGAGAGACCAGGGGCGTGAGCAGAAGGTGGAAACTTTACCGATAAGAACAATCCCTGAATATTTGGCAGAAGTTGGTGTATTTTTCAGTTGCTTATTTTTCCAGGTTTTGATTTGCAGGCGTTGACTTTCATTTTTTATTGCACTTTTATCTGCATCTTCTTTCAAAAAGCTGGGGAGATCTTGCAAGGCTCTGTTTCCCTACCCTATTTTGTATTTTACCTTTGCAGCAACCCTGTAAGGGAAATACGACTGAAAATTGACCACTGGTCCAAGATTTATTTATTGAGTTTTATGGGGTTATCTGGATCTGGTCTGACAACATCTAATTCCAACCGTGTGGCCAGTTTGGTCTAGTGATTAGGGAGCTGGACTCTTATCTGGAAATACTAGGGTTGCTCCCACCCTCCTACATGAAGCCAGCTGGGTGACCTTGGGCTAGTCACATCTCTCTTGCTGAGCCCTCACAGCCCCTCCCACCCCATAGGGTGTTCTGTTGTAGGGAGAAGAATAGAAGGTTTGTCACCCGCTTTGAGTCCCCTAAAATGGATGAGAAAAGCAGGGTAGAAAAACCAACTCTTCTTCCTCCATGAAGCTAGCTGGGTGGCCTTGGGCTAGTCACAGCTCTCTTAATCTGAGCTTTCACTGCCCCACCTACCTCACAGGGTGTCTGTTGTGGGGAGAAGAACAGAAAGCTTTGGGAATTGTAGTTCAGGAATAGCCAAAAAGCCACAATTTGAGCGCCTTTGCTTTAGATCTGGGTGCTATTGCTGAATTGCCGCAAATGACACTTGTTGCCTCTTCTAGCTGGTTGTACCTGGCTGAAATGGTGATGATAATAACAACATCAAGGTTTACCTTATAGCACTCTTTTCACCAAAGGACAGAACCACAAACATATACCATCAATAGAGACAAAGCAAAAAATATATAAAATTGAACACTGCGTACACAACTCCTGTTTCTTCCAGCACCAAGCAGCTTCCCACTCCCTTTTTGCTTCCTTTGGAAACATCTCCTCTTTCAGGGTTTGGGTGGATAGGCGGTACTTTTGATCTGTCAGGCATTGCTACCTGTATGCCGCAGGTATCAACCTAGGTGAGAGTCCAGAGACACATCGCAACTGACACGAGAGCTGCTGGGACTAGGGATGAGCACGAACGTGGGGCTGTGTGTGTTTGGCATTCGATTTGAAACAAATGGAATGTTTTACAATCTGTATTCATATGAATAGAAGGCATTCAAATGTGATAAAATTCTATTCAATATGAATCTATTCGTACGTATTTATATGAACATTTGATACGTATTGGATATGAGTGAAATTGTATCCAATACCTATCTGATACGAATAGATACGTATCTTATATGAATAAATTTGCATCTGATACATTTCCCCGGTTTAACGAATGTCCAAACTATCCATAGAAGTGTCTGGAAACATTTGTATTCGTTCAGATGTTAGCATATGAATATACTCATTCAATTTGAGGAGTTTGGAATGGCCGGATTTGGCCGAGTTTGGAATGTTACGAATATTCCTTCCCCTCCCTCGCTGGGACTCTTTCCCAGCTTAATGCATTACTCCTGTCACAGCCTTTACCAAAGCAACTCTAGATCTAGAACATGGGAGACCCAGTCTCCTTCGATGAAAAAGGAGCCAGGTGGGGAGGCTGCAGGAGGGAGCAGCAGGTTCAAAGTACTCCTTGGTCGCTTGCCAACATGGCCTGTATACTTCTGCACATCCGTGCTTCATTTTGCGTCTGCCAAGCAGGATACAGCAGGTGCTTCTGCATTTTGTGAAGTGAGTCTGGATTCATTAGACCAGAATGACATCATGAAACCTGCCCAGCGCCTCACCGGGTAGTTTCCTGCTTTGTGAAATCACCTTTCCCTGGATTCCCGGCAGGCCGACATTTTCCCTGTGTTTCCTTCTCTAAAGGCGTACAGTGTTGGGAAATTTTGGGCATTCCTCTTTTCTCTTGGCCGTGTGATTCCTTTGAAGTTCGTTGGGCAGGTGTAGTCTTGGGACATGAGGGGAGGGCTTAGGATACCCCTCTCCTTGCTTAGATTATCATCATGGCCTTTGAGCAGCCTTGTGCTAAAGTAACCAAGGTTTGCTTGCTTTGTTATGTATTGTTAAATAACAGAAGTAATTTTTAAAATATTTTTTCCCCCAGTTCCTACCCGGGAACTGGTTGTCTGTCTGCAGTCCCAGTTAGTACCGAACGGTTGGGCTATGCGAATCTACTTGCATGCCCATCGCTCAGCGAATGGTTTAGCTGAACGAGCCGTTTAGCTCTTTTCATCGGGCCTCTCAGAGGCGTGCAGATATTAGCAGCTCCGTCCCACGGTTGCTCTTTTGGCTGCCTCCGGGCACCGCCCCCTGGCACCGGGGACAGGCTGTGCTCTGTTTGCCTACACTCGCCACGTCCTTGGAAGACTATCAGCTGCCACTTGATAAGGCAAAATGCGCCCGACGTGCTAAGTGAGGCCGCCCTTCACAATCTCATCACTCTGTTCCGTGCCGCTGGCTGAACAGTAGCTTTGGGGTGGCTGGGCCTGGCTTGGTAGTCCGTTCGGAGGCATCGTTGTGTTGCTGTGCACTGTGTGTGTGTGTCTTCCCTGAATCTTGATGCATTTTTCCACAGACTGGCTTCCTCACCAGGTACACGGTGACACATATCCTACAAATTCTCCCAATTACTGTAAGAGCTTCACATTTCATCAGGAAATTCATTGTACAAGCTTCATCAGTGATAAAACAAAGACAAGCGGACTTCAAAGTCTTGAGATATGTGCCTAAAAGCATTATTATAAAAAGCTGTTAAAAGTTAATACCAACAGATGACTGAAAGCTCTGTATCTTACTAGCCATTAGCCCAAATCCCTAGCTGCTTCCCATAGCTCTTCCCATAGCTGACTTTCCAAGTCAGATAGTAGGAATTCTGCAGCAGGAAGAAGAAGAAGAAGAGGAGAGTTGGCTTTTCCACCCTACTTTTCTCACCTATTTGTACGACTCAAAGCGGCTGACAAACCTTCTGTTCTTTTCCCCACAACAGAACACCCAGTCAGGTGGACAGGGCTGTGAGAGCTCAGAAGAGAGCTCCTCCATGAAGCCAACTGGGTTACCATGGGCTAGTCACAACTCTGTTTCTGAGCTCTCACAGCCCCACCTACCCCACAAGTTGTCTGTGGTAGGGAAGAGAATAGAATGTTTGTCAGCAGCTTTGAGTCCTCTTAAAACAGTGACAAAAGTGGGGTATAAAAACCAACTGAGCTTTTAACCATGAGCAAGAGATTGCAGCCCTCAGAATATTCTAGGATTTTTTAAATTGGTGCATGGTTTGTTAAAGAGACAGTCACCCAGACTGTTTCCCCTCTGTGGGTATACATGCATGATTCCCCCCCCCTTTGGCACCATGAATATATAATATGGATAAAAGTTTAAATTAAACACTTCTTGCCTGTGTTCAGGTGCTCCAAATGGAAAATAAAGGTAATGGCGGTCTTTGAGTATAGGTAAACCATCATGGCTTTTGCATTCTAAAGCTGGCTTTATTTTGCTGGTTGCAAGGTGAAGATCTGTATATCATGAAGAGATGCTTGCATGTGAAGTATCTATCTGTAAGGCCCAAGGCTGTGGTCATACCTAAGGTTAATCCAGCTTCAGTCCACCTTCAGAGCGAGAGAACACATCAGCAAAGTGACCGGTAATTTTCTTTTCCACATTATCTGCCCCAAAGGTGAATTTTCTGATTTATTTAATACTGAAAGAAAGCACCCTGCTGATGCATTCTCTCACTCTGAAAGTGGACTGAAGCTGGATTAAACCTTAAGTGTGACCACAGCCCAAGAGTCTGTTCAAGCCTACCCCAGTTAGTTTCTGCTTTTATAAAGTGACCTCTGCTTTGTTTTGGATTCATCCATCCTCATATTGTTTCAATAGCTGACTTGTGATTAGAAGCTGTTTCCAAGCAGCTTGCAGAGTCTAATCTATCTGTTCTCTTGGTGAAATGCATCTGAGTTAAACTCATGATCCCTATGGTGGAAACTTTTCCCTCCCCCACCCACTATAAAACAGCCCTCTGTTTGTTGGGAAAGTGCTATATACGTACTGCAATTCAGTTTAGTGCAATAAACAAGTCCCCACCCCTGCGGTCATTCAGTATCCCTTGTTCTTTGGAGAGAGATGGTATCTTGCGTTTTTCCATGGTGCGTTTTTCAACAGGTGCTTTCACAGGAAGAGTGGAGCCTTGAAAATCCACAAGGAGGAATTTTAAAGTTGTCGGAGGCCCGTTCTTCCAGTTTCCAGTCTGTACACATTGTTGTTTGGCTGTGTAGTGACCAGTGGTTGAATTAACGAAATAAACTGTGCTTTCAAGCCTTTCTGTGAGGAGAAAGGAAACAGCTGGGTGAATTTTCTGGTGAATTTTTCTTTTCTTTTCCAAAGCTGCTCCCTCTGAAGAACTCCCAAAGCATTCTTGCAAAGGTTAAAGATTGTGAACGTTTCTGGTTGTAAATAAATAAGCAACAAGGTAACATTTGGATATTTGGGAGTGATTTCCCACCCAACCCCAGCTGATGCTGTCTGTCCTTACCGGTAGGCCTTGTGTGACGTCTTACCGTATAGCCGCACATGTTTGTGACTCTGTTGCCCTTAAAGTACCTCAGAACTGCTGCCCCGAAGATAAACTGCCAGAGCTCCTGGCCAAAAAATGTCCAAGAGATGACACACACATACCACTAAGGGCCATCAAACAACCGTGAACGTCTGGATTTTTCAGGCCTTGCACGCCGAAAGTGATCTCTCTCCCATCCATTCCACTTTGTAAACACTTTGCGCTACATCAAGAGCCATGATTTTTCAGGAGGCGCTTATCAGAAATCCTCTGGCTGTTCAAGGGCAGTCCTGTCCGTGGTGTCCTTGGGCTGCCGTGTCCGGACTTGCTTGGTACCCATTCTTTTCTTTTTTTATTTATTTTCACTAAGCATTTATAACACATTTCAATACATAACTATGATAAATTCCATTACAGTGCTTTAAGATTTTCCGTGTGACTTCCTCCGTTCTTCGTACTCTTCTTCTTGTCTTTTTGCACTTTGCTCCCTTCGTATACCTTTTACTCTATCTTTTAAAGGCCGAAACCTTCCGTCAAAACACCCAGTTCCTGAAGAAATTCCATAAAAGGGCCCCAATCTTCCATAAGTTTATTCACTGTTTTATCTTTTAATAGATTTGTAAATTTGTCTTCTTTCTGCCATCTCCATCAATTTGATTATCCATTCCTTCTCTGTAGGTAACTCTTCTTGCTTCCGTTTCTGTGCATATAACAATCTGGCAGCTGTTACCATATACCAGTATCAAAGGGTTTTTTTCCCCACTAGCACTAGGGTACCCATTAAGGTCCCATTGAGGACTGTAGTACTTAGTGCTCTAGTGCTAAGTGGGAAAACACCCAAAGTCTTGACATGGCACCCATTCTTGCTTCAGTCCATCCAAGGACCTTATTCCGCATTATAACCAGGAATGGGGACCTGGTGTAGACTATGGGTGCTTTTCCACTGTCAGAAAGTACCAATTTTTGCACCCATTAAGGACCCAATTGGGTGTGAGCTGGATGATCCCATTTCCACCACGGCACCCATTTGGGACCCGGTTGTTTTGACTGCCACTGGGGAAATCTGGATCAAATGGCTATTTTCTGGCCTTTAATCCGGATTTTCTGTAGACCCCATTAATGGTTAACCAAATCTCTTTGGTTTCTGTAGACCCCATTAATGGTTAACCAAATCCATCTTCCATTAATGGGGTCTGCAATGGGGTCTTAAGGCAGAAAATCCGGATTAAAGGGAGCCTGTTTCCACGCTTGTCTTCAGATTCGAATCTAACATTCGAACAAATAGATTCAAATGTATTCAATTCAAATTGGATTTTGTTGCATTTGGATTTCTGAGCATTCTAATCGATTCAAATGTTTTGACATTCAATTCAAATGCAAAAAAAAAAATTGTGGACATCCTTAGTCTGAAATCGGTTCCTCTTTAATTTCTGTTGACCTTGGCGGTGAAACAAGTGTTTCATTCATTATTTTTTTTATATTGTGTAAAGTCTGCCAATCATACTTTGATTGATGATGGTCCTGAACTTCTGATGGCTTTGAATTGCAACCGCAGGTTCACTTTCTCCATGCCTGAAGTTGTCTGCGTTGTGACCGGGTTTACTTTGCGAGAGGCGGGGAGCTTCTTCAACGGTTCCTTTCTAGAGCACTTGAAGCAGCCATGAGACTAAGATCCTTAGAATCATTGGTATATTTATAGGCTTGCCGTGTTGTGTGGCGAATGTTACATTATCCCCCAGAGCAGAAGGGCTGGTTTCAGGTTTCTCCACCTGTTGAATGTGGTCAGTAGCTCAGTGAAGTTGAGCAGATCTTCCCTTTGGCCTCTTTACATCCATGGGGGACGGGCAGAGCATTGGCATGAGGCTGTTGGGGGGAACTCCAGTCAATGCCTGCTTGCAACCAGATCTGTTCACCAGCCAGAATTGCTTCTTTAACCTTGAGACCTGCCAGGCGCCCATTGTGCTACCAGCCTTATTTTCCGGGTAGTTAAGATCTCACTTCACTGGCGATTTTGAACCCAGTGAGCAAAGCGGCCACAAGTTGGCCACTGGAGGCCTAGCAGTTGTTGCTGGAAATATTCCTGCTTTGCTCCGAATCGTGACTTTTCACTTTGTTCCGCAGCTAACATATTTCAGGAGGAACAAGGCTTCTCTGTTTACGATAGTGGAATAGAGGGTGGCTTTTGGTACATGAAGCTCCCCGCTCTGAGGCAAGAAAGAAGCTGCATTTTATTTTATTTTTTAAAAAAACCTTATGTTCAGAGTATAGTAACATGGAGTAAACTGTCTGGAAAGTAGAGGGTTGCCAGTTGAATCCTGAGCTTCTCCCCAGAACTAGGCAACAGCAAACCACTTCTGTATCTCTGCCAAGAAAACTGCACAGGGGGGCCCATGGAGGTGAGCCAGTTTGGTCTAGTGGTTAGGGAGCCACACTCTTATCTGGGAATACTGCAGAAAAAAGCCAAGTGAGAACAAGCCCATGGTTTAGGGCGGTGATGGCCAACCTATGACACGCGTGTCACAGGTGACACGCCAAGCCCTTTTAGGTGACACACCTGGTCACCCTGGCACCTGGGCATGTAGTGCTTGCTTGTTCTTGAAGTGTACAAAATACCAACTTTCAATTGAAGACTTAGCAAATGTAAAGAATTATTCATTTTTGCTTTTAATAAAATACATGTATCAAAAATATAACTTTTTTACTAGAGCTACAAATATCACAAAATTATGGATATTTCTGGAAGTGACACAGCACCCGAGTTAAGCTAGGTTTTCCTGTGAATTTTGACACACCAGGCTCACTGGTTTAGGGAATGGTGAGGAAGTCAGGAAGTGGGGGATTGTCTGTGGCGCAGTTTAGGACAATTCAAACCAACAAATGGTTTAACAGTTCCCCCCTCACCCCACTGGTTCCATTCATTTTTGGGGCCAAAGCCTGAATTTTCGGTGGTTCTTCACTCCAAAAGCAAACTCCAGAAACGCCAAACAGGTTTGGAACATCCCTAGCTTATACTTAACAGTTACAGAATTCTACCGTCAGAGTGTTGCGTTGACCTCATGGAAGAGTTAGGCCGTTTTAATAGGGTTACACGTTCAATCCTGATTGCATTTGCTCCAAATCTCGTGTCTCGCCTCTTCTAATCTAGCACCTTCTCCCTGAAACAGTTCCATGTGGGCGTCCGCTTCACCTTGCTTCAGTTCCTCTCTTGTTCACTTCCACGCTGTAACAAGATTAGGAGCGTGGCATGGGCCGGAGAGGAAGAACAGGGTGCTGTGATTACAGTGACTATTTTTAGAGGTACTGGGTAGGAAAAGAGATAAAAATAAACATTTCACAGGGCAGGAACAGTAGAGCTTTCCCCTGGGTACCCCTCTGTTCCCCACCTCACCACGTACCGTATGCCAACATTTGGGGAAATTAGAAATCAGAGTGAAATTTCACCAGTTGCATTACTTGAGGCCTTCCAAAGGCATCGATGTGTGATTGATGCTCCAGAGACAAATAAAGCAGTTTCTTATTAATTATAAGATGAATTGTAAAACTGGGGTGACTGTGCACCATCTTGCCTGTAGCTAGAAGCTCCCATTCTCAGCATCTTCCTGGAAGTGAGTACAGGATGTGTCCTTGGAGTCAGCATGAGAGCATCTTCATGTTTCTCCCTATATGGGCTGCGTTCACATCTACCTTTTAATCCAGCTTCAGTCCACTTTCAGAGTGGAAGAACACAGCTGCCAAGGGACCTGTCATTTTCCTTCTAAGTTACTTCGCTCAAAGGTGAATTTTCTGAGTTAGATGAAACCGAAAACAAATGGCTTGTCACTTTGCCATTGATACACCTGTCCTCTGTGAAGCCGTCTAACCCTTTCTTTAAGCAGCGGTTCTCAACCTTCCTAATGCCGCGACCCCTTAATGGAGTTCCTCATGTTGTGGAGACCCCCAACCACGGGGGCGGAGCAGCTGGGAGGTGGGAGGGAAGGGCGGCGGGAGACTCGTCGCGACCCCTCTGAAAGGGTAATTCGACCCCCAAAGGGGTCCCGACCCCCAGGTTGAGAACCGATGCTTTAAAGCTATCCAGGCTGGTTGCTGTCCCTACCTCTTCTGGTAGCCAGTTCCATAGGCAATGGTCCATGTTCTCCCAGGTAGAGCCTGCTGGCATGGTTTTAACTGGTTTTGTTCCATCGTTTTAATGGATTGCTCTGTTCCAGAATGGCTAAAAATGCATTTTGGGTTTTTGATGTGTGTTCCTGTAAAGCTGTCGAGAGAACTTTGAAGTGTGTCCTCTCCTGGTAAAACACAAGAGCTAAAGGCTGTGCTTTGAGCAGCATTTGGCTCTTTTGTTTTCCAGCTATTGTAGAAGTAGAGTAGAAGTCCGTGGACTCCATTGAAGGTCTCCCAGACAGGCGGAAAAGAGCCGTTCTTATTGGCTTATTACAGGAATGCTTTTGTCTACCCGGCCGTCTTTTTGCGCTACGTGAGCGTTCTTATCTGATGCTCTGAATGAACCTTTGTTTAAGAAGCTGTTGTTAATCTTGGCTTCGAGAGAGCTGAGTTCACACATCTAGTTCACTATAAAAGAGATTACATTGATTTTTTAAAAAATACTTGGCTCCCAAAGTGAGACCATGTGTGGGGGCCAAAGGCGTGTATTTGTTCAGGGTGTAGGTAGGAAGTATCTAAAACTGGTTTGTTTTAATTTAGATGTAAGGGGGGGAGGGGGGAATTGAACTTGGCCGTCACATGAATTTGGGGTTTGTGTACCTCAGCAGATGAGCATCGAAGGCAACTTTTAAAGGTGTTAAATGATGCCACGGAGCATGTTTTGCAGTCAAAATACTTATATGGAAAGCAGTTGTTACAGACTTTGTTTAGCGTTCTCATAATTGGTTCTCTCCAGGAATGAAGTAAGTTGAAACGAGAAACAGCTATCGTCTTCTGCGAAGATTTACCTGGGGCTCGTTGCCAAAATAAAAATGAACACTTGGTGGAGGCTCTTACAGGCACAGCGTGAAAGAAAACGCAGCTGAATTTGCTGTGGAGGAATACACCCATCTATAGCTTGTCTGTGCTTGAATAAAGATCCCTTCTCTAATAAAAAATATTTGTTAAAAAGCTCCGTAGGAAGTCACATCACCTAATCTGTTCATGGGGAAGATGGTTAAGGAGGAGAGTGGCTGCAGGTCAGTGAGAGAGCAAGTTCAAGTTCCTTGGGAAACAGAGGGTCACCAGTGTGATCCCCCAGCCTCTTCCCAGGAACAGGCAATGGCAAACCACTGCTGTATCTCTGCCAAGAAAACTGCATAGAGATGACCGTGTAGTCTGAGATTGGCTGTAGCTCAGTGGTAGGGCAAAATGCCTGGAGAGCAGAGGCTTTGCCACTTTGATCCCCAGCCTCTCCCTAAACATAAGCAGTGGCAAACCACTCCTGTATCTTTGCCAAGAAAACTGCACACAGGTGCTCATGAAGTCAACCCAGGAGTTGGCCAAGGGCAAATGGTACTGGAGATACTTTTGTGAGCTCCTGGGGTTTTTTTCAAGCATCAGGAGTGGGTGATGGCATGAAATTTAATCTTTGCTCTGTGTTGCGCACCCTGTATTTATTTAAGATATTGAAAACTTGTGTCCTGTTTCCTTGAGGAACACCGGTCCATCAGTCCAGCCCTCTTTTGCCCTCTTCCTCCCTAATTGATTGTCTGTGCTGCTTCCTTCCCGTAGTGGCGTATCCATCTCCCCGCTGATTAATGGTTTCCAGTTTGCATTTCATCCTTGCTTTAGAAATGTGGTCGGGCTAAGTACAGAAGTAAACGTCGCTATAAATCTTAGACACAGCCATACGCCTCTCTCTGCATCTTTGGTCCTCTCCCAGAAACCTGGGCTGCACACAGAAAACCATCAGGAATAAGTGGCATTTTTTATGAACAGGAACACCGTATTTTTTGGTAACCAGCTGACCAACTCTGAGCCTAGGCAGTCCCCTATTGTTATTGTATTTTCTCCAGACAGCCTGCACTTGGCTCAGTAGAAAGCCTTTGTTTTCTCTCTGTGTTGAATAGCCAGCTAAAAATAGAACTCAAATTGTTAAATACGTTCCCAAAATGAGAAGCGATTTCTATTAGCCTCTCAAATGGTTTATTTATGGCAACATTTTTACCCTGGAAAGAGACGCTTGTCATTTTTGGATCTTCCAAACTTCTGGAGCGAGATCCAATTTATGGTGCAAAATTGGCTTTGCATGAACGCAGCCGGTCCCCAAAGCTGCAAAATATCAGGTGCAGAGCATTAAATGTATTTCAAGAAGGGCATATAGATAAAAATATTTTGTGTGTTGCTTGGAACTCATTCATGCCACAACTTTGAAATGCTGAATATGTTTGTCTTTTACTCTGTGCCTTTTACTCTGTGTTCCAAGGGCGATTTTGACTCCTTTGCTTTGAGCTTGCAAATGCATAAAGCCCACAGTGGTTATTTTAAAAGCGATTCCTGTGCTTAAGAAAAGCAGGATTAAAAAGGAGGCAGCACACCTTGCTGGCATTTAGCAGCTTTTTAAACAAAGTTACCTAAGGAGACATGGGCTAATTAAAGTATTACCAGCCTCCTAAATGAGTGATTAATTACTATCTGTCCTGTTGCAAACTGGGCCAGACAACTTGAGTTACTTCTTCCAAGTTTATGATGGCAAAAAGGCAGAGGATGCTGTAATGGATCTCGACAGATACTTTTCTCCTTAGAAAAGAAAGTCAGTATGTACAGAAAGGAGTGAGTATGGTTTTTTTAAAAAACCAGTTTGTCTTCAGCTCCACATGGACATTTTAAAGACGTTCACCCAACCATGCATGACTCTGCTGGTCACTTATGGGACACCGGTGAGAAGAAGGAGCCAGATTTTCCACTTAACAAAAGCAGCTTTACTTAGCTTAGGCTTAAAGGGAAAACTCTCCTCGGCGTCTGCTGCTCATTGCAAAACCGAAATAGAGATGATTGTTCTTAGAACGCAGCGGATGAGTCCCCCACATTTCAGTTTTAATTTAAAATCTGCAAACGTCCGTGCATGCAAATCACTCTTGGCCTGCGATGGTTTGATTTGTTACGACACTCTTTTTTGTTCGAACCAGATCTTTCGAACACCAGCGTGGTTTCAGTTCGCATTCGAACACCCCAGTGTGCGGTGAGCCAGCGAAGTAACCGAACCAGTTTGGCACACATCTGTACCTACCTAGGTGTCTCCCCCTCCTTAAAAAGCTGAGAGTAACTCTTGAGATGAATTTGAAATGGTTACTTTTGGTTGCTCAGAGCCTTGAGAAGAGATGCTTATGCATCTGATTTGTTACAGTCTCTCTTCCCCCAGGGATTTCAGCTGTGCCCCTGCATTATTCTGCCCTTCATTGAGATACAAGATCAGAAGGAGGCCAGGGAAGGGAGGGGATCCACACCCTCTTTGAGTGAATCAAAGCTCTCTGCATATTGCTGGTAGATAAGATGTAATCTTTCTCTTTCTCTTTCCTTCTTTCTCTTTTTCTTTCTTTTCCTCTCTTTCTCATTCCTTCTTTCTCTCTCCCTCTCTCCCTTTCTTTCTTTCTCTTTCCTTCCTCTTCTTCTTTCCTCCTTCCTCTCTCCCTCTTTCCCTTTCATTCTCTTTCCTTTCTTTTTCTTTATCTCTCTCATTCCTTTCTCTCTCCCTCTTTCCCTTTCCCTTTCTCTTTCTCTTTCTCTTTCCTTCCTCTTCCTCTTTCCTCCTTCCTCTCTCCCTCTTTCCCTTTTATTCTCCTTCCTTTCTTTATCTCTCTCATTCCTTCTTTCTCTCTCCTTCTCTCCCTTTCCCTTTCTTTCTTTCTTTCTCTTTCCTTCCTCTTCTTCTTTCCTCCTTCCTCTCTCCCTCTTTCCCTTTCATTCTCTTTCCTTTCTTTTTCTTTATCTCTCTCATTCCTTTCTCTCTCCCTCTTTCCCTTTCCCTTTCTTTCTCATTCTCATTCTCTTTCTTTCCTCTTCCTCTTTCCTCCTTCCTCTCTCCCTCTTTCCCTTTTATTCTCCTTCCTTTCTTTATCTCTCTCATTCCTTCTTTCTCTCTCCTTCTCTCCCTTTCCCTTTCTTTCTTTCTTTCTCTTTCCTTCCTCTTCTTCTTTCCTCCTTCCTCTCTCCCTCTTTCCCTTTCATTCTCTTTCCTTTCTTTTTCTTTATCTCTCTCATTCCTTTCTCTCTCCCTCTTTCCCTTTCCCTTTCTTTCTCATTCTCATTCTCTTTCTTTCCTCTTCCTCTTTCCTCCTTCCTCTCTCCCTCTTTCCCTTTTATTCTCCTTCCTTTCTTTATCTCTCTCATTCCTTCTTTCTCCTTCCTCTTTCCCTTTCATTCTCTTTCCTTTCTTTCCCTTTCTTTTATCTCTTTCTCATTCCTTCTTTCTCTCTCCCTCTTTCCCTTTCCTTTTCCCTTTCTCTCCTTCCTTCCTTCCTTCCTAGTCTTGCAGACATTGGTGGGGTCTCCCAGCTTCTCCCATTTCACCCCTAAAGGCAAAAGAACAGACCAGCCATAAAGAGATAAAGTGCCCAGGCACCCTGAGCAGGCAGAATAGAAAAAAGCAGCCAGATGGCTGTGCACACCCTGTCTAGACTTAAGCCTGTTATAGACCTTGACTGCTGCTCTGGGGGCCGTTACAGGATTATGAGGGGCGGAAGGCCGTCTCTGCCACTTCCAGAAATCACAAGCAGCCGTCTGCTCTGTGGCAGGTGTGAAGATTCAGAGGTTTTGTTCCACCACCAGCTGCTAGAGAGTCTTGCTTCCTGAAACCGCCAGAGGCTCTATTCACACGTGGTTTTGTTCCTCAATGTGAGCCACGTAGGACCGCGCAGGCAGCAATGGGGCTCAGCTGTTGAGCCAGGAGCAGCTAGGACCTCTCAGCCCATTTGATTTCCGCCTCCCCTGGGTGGCCTTTTTGTACGCTCAGCTCACACGCTCATGCCACTGGGGTTGAGAGGTCTTCCTTGCTCCAGATTTAGAATACCAGGGACTGAGTGGGGATTTGATTTCTGCATGAATGACGGGAGCTCTCTTTGTGCTTCAAAAGAAACTGAAAAACTAAATTAGCTTCTGGGCTGGAACCCAGTTTGATGGTTAATGTTGCCTCTGGGTGCTCCACACTGTTTTGGTTGCTCAGGGTTCTTTCCCGCGATGGATACTGACTAGTAGCCACAATGGCCATGCCATCTGCTGTTGCCTATACTTATGCCCCCCCTCCCCCCCCCCGGCGATGTTCTTGACACCTTCTTCAGAGTGAATCAGTGGCTTCTATAATCTGCTTAGGTACCACCTCCAGGTTGAGGAGACAGGCAGGATGCCTTTGAAGGCTATTTGAGGAGAGTCTAGAGCAGGTGCTTTTGTCTTCTGCTTTAGAAGCCCAGAAGCAATTGGTGGGCCACTGTGCGAGACAGGATTCTGGACTGTGGCCTGATCCGGCAGGGCTCCTGTGATCTTACATTCTTAATTCATTGCCCATATATTGCTTGCGAGAATGAGTGACCGATGAAGGTTGAACGTAGCTTTTGCCCTCCCAGAGAAAGGGAGTGGTCAATGTATCTGGCATTGTGACTGCATTTTTCCAGCCACACCCAATGTTTCCATGGCATGTGATCTGGAAGCAAAACAGCGAGTACCCAAAGGCTTCATGGTAAAATAGTTCATGGGAATATATATAGTTCACGAAAATCTACCAGAAGCATGAAGTGATAACTTGGTATTATGGCTATTCCAAGTTGTCTGTGGTGAGGCCCGCATTTGGAATATTGTGTACAGTTCTGGTCACCACACCTCAAAAAGGATATTGTGGAACTGGAAAAGGTGCGTTAAAAGGGCAACCAGAATGATTAAGGGGCTGGAACACCTCCCTCACGCAATCCGACGGCAACGTCTAGACCTCTTCAGTCTGGAAAGACAGTGTTTAAGTGAGGACCTTATTGAAGGATATAAAAAAATGCATGGTATAGAAAAGGTGGACACAATGCTAGAACCAGGGGGGACTCTGTGAAGCTGATGGGTAGGAGAGTCAGATCAGTCAAGGGGAAGGTTTTCTCCACCCAGAGGGTCATCGGTCTATGGAATAGGTGGTAACAGCTACCAGCCTAGATGACTTTAAGGAAGGGTAGATAAATTGATGGATGGCAGATGTATCAGTGGCTGTTAGAATGGTAGCTTTCAGGCTGTGAGGACCAGCAGGATGTCTTTAAGGCCATTTGCTGGGATTCGAGATCAGGAGAAGGTTTGCCCTTGTTCTCTGCTTGAGATGCCCATGAGCAATTGATGGGCCACTGTGTGCAACAGGATGCTGGACCAGATGGGCTGTGGCCTGATCCAGCAGGCCTCCTCTTAAGTTCTTATGTAAAATTCAGTCTGAGACCAAGATATAGGTTGCTGAGTTGTCTTCTGGGCTATCAGGCTGACATTTGGTCTCTCTGGTTCCTTTCAGTTAATTTTGTAAAAAATGAAAATAAAAACCCCAATTATCTCTGCTTGTTTCCAGCGGCAAGTTGGTTTCACCCAAGTGGAAGAATTTCAAAGGCCTGAAACTCCAGTGCAGGGATAAAATCCGGCTCAACAATGCCATCTGGAGGGCCTGGTACATTCAATGTAAGTAACTCCCATCCCAAAGCAAGAGCCTGCATTTTATAAAAATCCAGCATCCTTTCTGAGTTGCCTCTGATGCATGAAAACTAGCCATGAGAAACTGCAGGGTGTCGTAACAATAACACAGAAGCAAAGCAAAGGTGCCCTCAAGGAGTCCTGCAAAACCAAAAGAAGGAACATCCCATAATCAAATAGAGTAGAAGTAAAATCGGTCTGGCGCTGGAAGCCCCCCTAAAAAGACAGAGGTGCCTAGGGTAATTTGCAATGGTGTTGAGAGGTACACTGAGTTCCTCTATGTGCTGCAGACTCAATGGGAGGCTTCCTGGTTGGGAAAATAGTGTGGCCAATATCTTGAAAGGAACGTAGAGCAAATTATTTAACCTCTGAGAGGAAGCTGGACAGTCCTACTAGAATCTGACTTGACGTCCCACAGAGATGGGCATTATGGCTGAAGGTCTGATTCTGGTTGCAGATCTAGAGAAGCGGAAGAACCCAGTTTGCCATTTTGTGACTCCTTTGGATGGTTCCGTGGAGATAGACGAGCACCGGCGTCCTGAGGTAATCGGCAAGTGGGGCCCTGTGGTAGTATAGATTTTCACTTTATACTGTCTTTGATTTAGAACATTTTTAATAAGCTCTTTCTGCTACAGATTCCCCAAGCAGGAGTACAAAATTAGAGGTTAAAAGGTGTGGAAAGAGTAAAAACCATAGAATTAATTAAAAACTTGGCGGGTCGGGAAAAGAGAGACATCTTCAAGAGGCCACTGAAAGCTGTAACTGTACGTGCCTCACACATGTCAGTAAAAAGCATTCCACGCTGTAGGGGCCACCACAGAGAAGGCTTCATCTGCAGATCATCATGACATTCTTTTCTCTATTTGTTGGAACCTGTAGCAGAACATCCATAGGTTATATCATGGCTCTTCCGGGCTTAGAACAGGGGTGATATGTAAGATACCTTGGTCCTCAGCCTTGAAAGAAGACAAGACAGAAACAAGGGGAACATGGTCCCATGACTTCGGCTGGTGGTGTGGAACACTCCTCCTTTGTTCTATCAAGCTATATTAATAATATTTTCTCCCCGTTCTTGATTCTCCTGTTCTCTCCTTCTTTCTCTCAGGCTATTGCAACAGAAGGGAAGTACTGGAAACGGCGGATTGAAATCGTCATCCGAGAGTACCACAAGTGGCGAACATACTTCAAGAAAAGGGTAGGTGTGTCTGACTCAGTATTTTATTGGTTTGAAAGTGGGGAAGGAATGGCTCCCCGCATAGACCTGCCCATGCACTGAGATCTCAAGGAGAGAGCCTTCTTGTAGTTCCTTCTCTTGCAGAGGTACGAGGCACAAGGACATGCAAGAGGGCCTTCTCTGTGGTGGCCCCTAGACTCTGGAACAGCCTTTTGAGGTTTGTCAGGCGCCTATGCTGTATAGTTTTGGGCGCCTGGGGAAAACATATATTTTCACGCTGGCTTTTGCCTTTTAAATAGCTTCCTCAGGGTGCTGCCCTTTTAGGGACTGAGGTTAGGGGTTGGAGGGCGGTTGGGAGGGAAGGGGCTATATTTTAAATTATGTTTTAATATTTGATATGTTTTATTCTTATTGTAACTCACCCTGGGACCATTTTTCTTTATTCCTTTAATTCTCCTCCATCTGGATAGGAATCTGAGATTCTGACCACACAGATGCTGCTTGTAATTCTGAACAAACATTTTCTCTTTTTCCTCCCCCAGTTACAGAAACACAAAGATGAAGATCTCTCCAGCTTGGTCCGGGTAGGTCTGGAATTAACCTTTGGGGCTGTGCTTTAGGTTGGGTCCTGCGACTGTCGTTCAGTGCCTTAGGCCGTCTGAGGTAAACTTCAAAAAGTTGCCTCCGCTTCTTAAAACTTTCCTTGCCTTAAAAATTGGCCTGATGTACAGATCAACGAGTTACATGCCTGTCAGTGAGGCTTCAGTCATCCCATAGTTAGTAATAGAGACGTGCATGAACTGAAATCTTTTTTTTTCCAGTTTGATGGAGAATTGGTTAATCTAATGTAACAGTTGCTCATATTTGACTTCAAACTGGTTCAAAAACAAGAACCAGAGGGAGCAATCTAGTCCAAACCCCCAAAACAACAGGAAAGCATTGACCGGTCTCCATTACACTCAGGCAGAGTATTGCCAGAGCCAGGTCTCACCTAACCTTCCTGGTTTTAATTTCTCCTCAGGATGATGACTTGGCCCTCTGGCAGCAGAAGAAATATGGCAGAGACACGCCAATCCCTATGGAGTTGGACTCCTTCTTCAGCACAGACATGCTCATGTCGGAGTTGCCGGACACCCTCTTCTCCACGCTGTCTTCACACCAGACAGGTTCTTGGCCAAATCCCAGAGAGATAGGTATACCTGTATGAGAAGGTTGGGAAAATTCCCTTTTGGGAGAACTAGCTACATCTCCCCTCCTCTGCCATTAACTTTTTAACTGGGCTCTTGGCATTCTACTTAATTACTCTTTCAGTTTGATAGTTTGATTTTTCTATTGTATAGTTTCACCTGTTTATTATTGACGACCACCTTGAGACGTTGGCGCAGAGCAGTATAAAAATGACTACAAGGCAATGCCAGACGTAGGCATCGGAGTTCCGCTGTTTCTACCCTACGGTCTACCCTAGCATGCAGGTGGCAGGTCCCTCTTCCAGGATATAACCCGGAATAAGGCCCAGTGCAGACAGGGCCAAAGTCTTTTGTAAGTGCTGCAACTAAGGCATTCCTTAATTGACGTGACCGAGTGGGAGAAACAGTTAGGCCTGGCCTAAGTCCTCTAGGAGCAGAGTGTTCAGTTGAAACTCTCCCTTCTTGAATCCTCCCTTATTAAATCCCCAAGGGATTAAGAAGACGAACAGTTGGCTTTTCTGCCTCGCTTTTCTCACCTATTTAAGGGGACTCAAAGCGGCTGACAAACCTTCTGTTCTTCTCACCACCACAGACAACAGTGAAATTTGATGATCAGCATTTTCAGCAGGGCTGCCTTCAAGTTCCAAAAAAAGTGCCATTGCTTTTTGCACCTTCTATTAGACCATAATTCTGTACTTGTTTGAATCAGTTTTTTTTTTTAACATAGAAACAAGGGTTTCCTTTCTGCTGTCCGTTCTCAAAGCGCTCCGTTTTGCCATTTCATTTATTCTGTTTTTCATTCGCCCCTCCAGCACACTTAGGAAATGCTGACATGATCCAGCCGGCGCTTACGCCTCTCCAGCCAAATTGCATGGATACCTTTGAATGGTTTCAAGGTAAAAATTGTGCAAAACATTTGTCTTGGGGTTCAAAAATTCCTGTCGTTTGTTGCCCAGGGATGGGAGCCACTAGAGCTGTTAAAAACCTCCAAAGCTATAATATTCCACATTACAGTTGGGGGATTTCAAGTATACAAAATGCTCAGAACAAAATGCCCCATTTTAACATATGCCTTCTCAGGATTGGAAGAAATCCCTTTGCCTGTGACCTGTCTTTAAACTGACAGACACGGTGGTCCCTGGCTTTCAGGAGTTGGTGCAAGCTGTCTGTAGCAGAGAGCAGCGTAGATGGAAAAGGAGATGGTTTAAGGAAGGGTTGGACAAATTTATGGATGACACAGTGGCTACTAGAATGGATGCCTAAGTACACCTTCCAGGCTGGGGGGACAAGCAGGAGGCCTCTAAGGCCATTTGGTGGGATTCGAGATCAGGAGAAGGTTTGCCCTTGTCTCTCCTTGAGACGCCCATGGACAATTGGTGGGCCACTGTGTGCAACAGGATGCTGGACTAGATGCTGGACTCCATGCTCTAGGGTTTTTTTGGGTGGGGGAATAGGATATCATTTTAGGAAAACCTAAATTAATGGCCTAATCCCTTGTCTTCCCTTTGCAAGCAGGGAGGGAAACAGTTGCTTTGTAATTTATTTATTTATTCTCACTTACTTGGTTTATTAATTTTTTTGCTTAGTGATTTTTAGTGCTCTCTCTCTCTCTCCTTTAATTTATTGATTATTGAGCAACAACATACACAAACATATACAAAAGAGCCACGTGCCTGTACAACCAAATGCAACCATCATACATCAGATTATACTAACCACCTGTATATATTCATAACTCTAAATGGGGAATTAAAGATAACAATTTATTTTTAATGAAATGTATAGAATAAGAGCGGGTAGGATCTAAAGAGAGATTATCCCGAGCCTTTTTAATGAAGGGGGGGGGTCATTTATCTATGAAATGAGCTTGCTTCTCCATAGATTGGATTTTAAATTGTTTGGCTTCTATAAGTTTATTTAATAATAGTGACTAGGAGCGTGAAATCCAGCTTTAGACATTTGTACAAATAGTTTGGACGTTTGTTAAACCGGGGAGGTGGGAACACGGCTGCACTAGTGCCATCTGCAACGGATCCAGATTGCATTTGACATGGACTGAGAGTGGATTAAAAATGGATTCAGGTCAGATTCGTTGTTTTCAGAGCAGATAAGTTATGGGATACATATGCATGAATTCGTATCGAAAAGAATCCTACCACATTTGAAGGGGATCTATTCGAATGAAAATGGATTTTCCGACATTCGATTCGTTACAACCTGAATGTCCAAAGAACAATTTGTGCACATTCCTACCCTGTAAGGATAGAAGCCATCCGGGCTACCAGATGAAATGCTCATTAGCCATACAGGTAGCGCCCGTCCCGTCCTGTAGCCCAGTGCGTTTTGAGGTCCCTCCAACGATCCAACTCCATTTGGGAAAAATAGGAAGCACTTTATGATTCTCCCTCTCCACCCCCAGTAACTGTTATTTTCTTGTGAACTTTTTCAGCAGAGAAAACCACATGACCTGTGGAAGGTGCTACCTTTGCACACCTCTGAATTGCACCCTGGCTAGGAGACTATTCAGGGAGCATAAATCAAAGCTCTCGGATACCTTTGCCAAAACAGTACAAAGTGCGTCTCCAGCCGCTTCTTGCTTCCTGGTTTTTGGCATGAGTTGTAATAGGAACGGGGACCTCGTGGAAGAGATTCTAATCCGCACTTTCTTGCTTGCTTGTTTCTCCCCTCTCTCCCCAGATATTTTTCCGTGCAGCCGTTCCGCCACAAACTCTGCCCCTCTCTCCATTGCCCTGCCTGTCAGTCCAGATATGGTCACCGGCTGCAGCCATTCGTCCCAGGTAAGACCGGGGAGATGGGTCGGAGTTTGGGTGGCGAACTTGGAATCAAGATGGCAACGTGCACAGATGGAAGGGAAGGGTTGAGAGGGCTCCTTTTAGGCCAGAGACTGTGTCCCTTCAACAACGGAGAGATTGAATCTGGTGCACACACAAGGATTTGACCTGGCTTTAGAAGGGCAACACTCCTGGCCTTTTCTGTGGTGGCCCCCAGGCCTTGGAACAGCCTCCCTCTGGAGGTTCGCCGGGCACCTACACCATGTAATTCTCAGCACTGGATAAAACATACACTTTCATCCAGGTCTTTGATGTTTAGCTAGCTTCCTCTGCCTTCTCTGAAATATGTTGTTAGGAATACTCTCTATATTTTATCCTTTTTTTTTACTACCTTCTCTTTTTCAGACTCCAGGCCTGACCTCCTGTCCTTTGCCCAACCCGCTGTCCCCAGAGACCCTCAGCGAAGGGCTCATCACCGCTCCAGTGCCTGGCTCCATCATGCCCCCTGTGGCGGATGTTGGCGCCAACCCGTGCCTCGGCCTGCCGGATGGTGACTCCTTCCTGCAGGCTCCGGGCTTCAGCTCCAAGCCCCCTCTCGGCGGCCAGCCGCAATACCTGCCTCAGTTCTCAACGCTGGTGCCGCACCTCCAACCCGGCCTGCCTCCCCTCCCGCTCCAGCCGCAGCAGACTCTGTTACCGTCGAACCCGGGGCTGGTTCCGCCGGCACCTGTCTTCACTCCCTCGGAGCTCCCAAAGCTGACCCTCTGCAAATCCCCTGTGATCACCCACACGGCCTCCGCCACGCCGACGCACAGCATCTCCGCCACCACCTTCAGCCACAGCCAACCCGTCCTCCTGGCGGCGCAGCATCCGGCGGGAGGGCTGCCCTGCAACCTGACCCTCCAGGCGGCAGTAGCGCCCAGGCAGCCTCTGCTCCAGCCCCGGCCAACCTTTGCGTTCCCAGTGGCCAGCGCTGGGATCAGAATCAAGAAGCCGCAGAAGATCGTGCCCGCCCCGAAGCCAGAGACGGTCTCTTTGGTTTTGAAAAGCGCCTTCTTTCCCCCAGGTGAGTTGGCCTCCGGTTGTCTGGGTATCCCTTGCGGGGAAGGGTGCCAGTTTAACTCCAGCACAGAGGTACTTTCGGTGTGCTCACCTGGGGGGGGGGGCATCTGGAGACCCTCATCCTGGACAGCGATATCAAGGACCTCTGGAGATATATGGGAAGGAGAGTACCGCAGTGTCGCTCCGCCATCTTGGTCTTCCTGTTTTCGCGTTTGTTGAGTTTTCCACTGCCCTTTAGGAAGATCTCCGCGTGGTAAACAAAGTGACTAAAATAAAACAAAAGTTATAAAACCAGGGTCGCTGCTGCAGAGAACCATCCCGTCTTCCTTTCGTTCCTGGCCCTCAGGATTTCCGGAAGGGCCCTGTTTGATTTGCACTGACGCCTGGCAGCGATTCCTGGTGCATTGCCAAAAAGGCCTTCCCATGTGCTTACTGGTACACCAGCAAGGTGCCATTTTGGAGTGCTCTGATGTGGGGGGAGCTGCTCTGCTTTGTCCTAATGTGCAGAACAAACCAAGCTTAGACCCTTACGGGGACCAGGGTCTTAGACCAGGGCCCTTTCTGCACTTGGCTTATTCTGAATTAGAAGAAGAAGAGTTGGCTTTTCTACCCCACTTTTCTCACCCATTCCACTGGGATTCAAGGAGGCGGACAAAGCTTCTGTTCTTCTCCCCACAACAGAACACCGTGTGAGGTGCGTGGGGCTGTGAGAGCTCAGAACGAGAGCTGTGACGCGCCCAAGATCACCCAGTTGGCTTAGTGGGGGAGTGTGGAATCAAACCCGGTATTCCCAGATAAGAGTCCAGCTCCTTAACCACTAGACGAAACTGGAATAGGTGCTTGCTGTCCTTATACTAGTATAGACCACAGTAGACGCTGGATGAGACCTGCTGTAGTCTGCACCAACATGCAAATGGCAGGCTCCTATTCCAAGATATAATCCGGATTAAGGAAGAAGGCAGAAGGGCTCCTGAGCCAATTGGTCAACCTGGTAGGCCATAGACTTTGCACCAACTGGCTCCTTAGATATTAACAACTGGAGATGCTCACCTTGACTTAGTTTGCACAAAAAAACCCTGTAGGCGCCATCTCCTGCAAAGATCCCGCAGCAACATACAGGTAGTCTCAGATCCTCCTCCTGATCTGGGGTTTTATTCTCACAGCGTGTCACACGAAACTCCTGACCCGCCTCTGATGTCGTCCGAACCATCATTAATTAATGGTCCTGAAAGCTTCATTAGGAAGATCTCAAGTTTTCCCTGAAGAGTGGTGACACTTAATCACTTGCAGATATATATTTTTTAAACACCTTGGTACATTTCCCACATTTTATCTTAAGACCAGGAAAGGGGGGGGGGGGGAGGATGAATGGAAAGATGCTTTGACTTTTGCCCTGGAGTTTCAGTGCAAGGAAATATTTCCCTTTCAAATGTTTTGTGCTGTTGACAAAGTCCTGCACGCCTTTTGGGGAAACTGAGAGCTCCGATTGCTCATCAGTGCAGTGCGCTTTTACCTGCAAGGTGGCTGCCCGTACATCTGAGAGGCATGATGGTTTCTGATGTGCCATATGATATGCAGAGCTGTGGTTTAGGTTTTCTGATGTGGGGCATTCTGGGATGGAAGGTCCTAGTCTAGAAGTGGCCCCCTCACCCACTTGCCTCATGATAAACCAGCAACAGGAGGTAACTGAGGAGAAAAAAAAGGCAACAAACATGGTCTTTTAGTGCCCCCCTCCCCAAAGGTCAGCACACTGGTTAGTCTGGACAGAGGAAGGAAGCCGTTATACGCTACTTTGATCTCTCTCCCTTTCTGTTGCCTGAACTTCTTGGTTTCTGATTTTGATTGGTTTTCTGACCTTGGGAGAAAAAAGGGGAAGGATGAAGGTGGCTGAGCTCTATGTGGCCTCAACATGATATTCTTAAGATTTCAAAGAAAAAAAGAGGGTTATTTACACTGAGAAAGGCAAGCGTGTCTATCTGTGTGTCTAGCTAGGGTTAGGCAATGGGGAATCACATTATGCGGTTATCAAGAGGTAAAAATGTGGGAACTTTGTATACAATTGCCTTTATAGGGAGCTTTCAGTATACTGTGCCAGTAACCCAACAAAAACACCTACAGAAGGATCAGTATACTGAGCTTTTGTGTTTAACTGCAGATTTATACTCCTAGTCTGGAGGCAGCCCTTTTCAGGTCAGTGTCAGTCAGATATAAGATTCTACATGACTGGTTTGGGGGTGGTGGTGGAAAGAGGAGCAGAGTATTTTTTAGAGGCGGCTCTTTCTTATCAGTTTGTACGCACGAGCGCCATACCGTCGGCGGAGGTTCGTCCCATTCGTTGGCTCGACATTTTGCTGTGTTTTTCAGCTGCCTTTCAGGGACAGCCCAGAGCTGTGTTTGTCACGCCAGCGCCCTTGAAAAGTGATGGGGCTCTGGCCCCAAGGATGTCCCAGCCCAGTGTCCTAATTGCGCCATCTGGAATGGCCGGAGTAAGAAACGAAGCCGGTGGCATGGGGAGGGAGGGGGAGGACAGGGCCCCCCGGGCTGGGACCCCCCCCCCTCCGCCCAACCTGACTGGCGAGACGAGCCTTGGCATTCTCTTTCTGCGTTTTGTTCCCAGGCGCCCAGAACAACTGAGCTGCACAGCAGTTTTCTGCTTGGCCCAGTCCAGCACTCTCCCAGCCCCCCGGTGATCTCGGCTGCCGTTCCACGCCTTTTTTGCCCTGGTGTGATCCAGGAGACCTTGGTGAAGGGTGAGCAAGCTACTCCGCACCAAACCGGCTCGCGGGTCCTCTCGCCTTCACCCAGTAAGTTGGAAGAACCCCCATCGCGTGGACCTTTTAGCATCAGCTCTTGATGCTTTTGAGCACGGCTCGAGGGGACTGAGGCATCAAAGGACAGCCGCAGGGGACCCTGTAGCCCTATTTTTTGTCATCTTTCTTTTTTTAGCCCTGCTAGTGATGGGAGGGCATGGAGAACATTTGATGCTTCATTCCATATGGAGCAAGCTCAGATTTTGAATGCTGAGGCATGCTTTAGAAACTCTGGTGTTGGCTCATGAAAGAATTTGTTGATAAAGTTTCAAACATAGTTTTATTTCCTGTTAGTTTGTTGGACATCTGTCTGTACAGAATAAGGGCATTACTGTTACTGTATAGACTTTTAAAAAATCATAGTTATGTATAATTCTAGAGAGAAATTGTACATCCTTTCTAATTTATTTCACTGAGGGGAAATAATAATAATAATAATAATAAAAGGAGTTGGCTTTTCTATTCCACTTTTCTCACCCATTTAAGGGGACTCAGAGAGGCTGACAAACCTTCTGTTCTTCTCCCCACAACAGAACACCTGGTGAAGTAGGTGGGGCAGTGAGAAGAGAGCTGTGACTAGCCCAAAGTCACCTAGCTGGCTTCATAGAGAACAGAATCAAACCCAGTATTCCCAGATAAGAGTCTGGCTCCCTAACCACTAGGCCAAACTGGCTCACAAGAAGATTGTATTGAAACCAGATCAGACTGAAATGATTTCATTGAGGAGATAAGGAACCTTAGATTGTATTGATACGATATTTTAATGCCACACCTTGGAGATTGGGAGTACATATGGGTGGATTAAGGAAAAGAAAAAACAGATAGATCTGTCATTACCTAATTTTTTTCTCGCTCTGAAAGTTGACTCAAGTTGGATTAAAACTCAGGTGTGAGCGCAGCCTCATCATTGAAGCTTTTGTGCCCAAAGTAACAGTGCTTTGTGAGTAACACGTTGAAAAACACGTAAATGACAGAATTATACTGGAAAACTACTTTATTCAGCTACAGTTCACTATAAATTTAATCCCAGTCTATACGGTACGTATTTAATGCCTTTGGAAACTTGGGGCAACCTATAGCAACAATATGCTGTTTCTGCATGTGCAGCCCCGACTTTGTGGCTGGAAATGGTGTTCTAAATAGATGAGTCTGAAAATCGGGCGGGTCCGTTGTTTTCCGTCAGCAGATTTCTTTTGCTCCGCTTGCACTTTGATTGTGTGAATTCCTGGAGCGCTCAGAGGATATATGAACGAAACAGCATAAAATGTCTTTGTTCTAGATGTTACCGTTCAGTCAGACTTCACTCGAATGTGGCGGGGCGTCATTCTTCACAGGAGACCTTTTGCTGCGAAAGGAACTTTAGCAACGTTTCCAAATAAATATTAACCTGGAAACCAGCAAGCGTAGAACTAGGTTGGACATTGTGCCTATGCGCCAGTGTTCTCTTTGGCAAGTTTTCTCTTGGATTAATGTTGGCACTTTTGTGTTTTACTCTTCCTTTTCTTTAAGGCCGAGAGTGCCAGGCCTCCTCGTGCCCTTCGGAGCAAAGCCCTGGTCCTCAGTCTCCGCAGAACAGCTCCTCAGGGAAAATCACAGCCGACTCCCAGATGACAGCGTTCAAGGTTTGCGCTTGGCCCAATGGGGCAGCTTTATTGATGCATCGTGTTTCAGTAGCTTGCAAAGGGAACTGCAGTTTGGCGCTATTCCTTAACTGGACTACAAATCAAATGTCAAAAATTGCATTTGTGCACATCCCTACTCCTTAGCCACGTTGGATTACAGTTAGCCATGGACTCTGGGGTCAAGGATGTTCAGTAGATCGCCTTCCAGGCGGTGTTGAAGAATGTCAGCTCCCAGCATTCCTTGCTGTTGGCCAAACTGACTGAGGCTGATGGGAACTGTAAGTCAGGACCACCTTGGGAGCCACCATTTTGAGTACCCTGGTGGTCTGAAGGTCCAAAGTTTGAAGGATAGAGCGGAAGATGCAAGTGATATTTTACCATCCACCCATTTAGAGTGGGCAGACTTTAGAGTGGGGGGCTTCTGGGGATTTGAAATTAGCCTCCCAGGTTTGTTTCCAGCACTTCTGCCCCCAAGCTGTGTGGATTCCTTGTGGCAGCAGATCCTGGGGGTCAGCCTTACATGGCTGTTTTGACTTTTCCATCTTCAACGGGTATTTAGCCTTTGTTTTTGCCTTCACTCTGGCATGGAGGGGAGACCTTTCTGGCAGGGGGCAAGAAAAAGGCAGTAAATGATCAGCATTGTACTTGTATTTTTCATTCCTCCAGAGCCGCAGAATGAAGCATATTTCAGCAGAGCAGAAGCGGAGGTTTAACATCAAGATTGGCTTTAGCACCCTGAACAGCTTAGTATCGGCAAACTCTAAATCGGTAAGGCCTCCAGAATGCATCTCCCTCCCTCCCTCCCTCCCTCCCTCCGTTTTGTTTTCATTTCACATAGGCTGTGGTCACACTTGAGGTTTAATCCAGCTTCAGTCTACTTTCAGAGTGAGATAACACATCCGCAAAGTGACCAGCTGTTTTCCTTCAGTGTGAAATGGCTCAGAAAATTCGCCTTTGGCGTAGATAATGCGGAAAGAAAACAGCTGGTTGCTTTGCTGATGTGTTCTCTTGCTCTGAAAGTGGACTGAAGCTGGATTAAACCTGAGGTGTGGCCACTGTCATAGACCTGCAGTGTGAGTTGGGGCTGACCCAGAACCCCCGTTCCTGACTGCCAGCGTCACAGGGTTCCCCCGCATCTGCTGAGCTCACAGGGAGGCCTGCTTCTTTCCGCTTGCAGATCAGCCACGCCGTCACGCTCCAGAAGACAGTGGAATACATTGCAAAGTTGCAGCAGGAGAGATCGCAGATGCAGGAGGAAACCAGGCGCCTTCGGGAGGAAATTGAGGAGCTAAACACCACCATCATGTGAGAGTCAGAAGTCCTTATCAAACACAGTCTCTCTTTATGTATTTTTTTTTAATCTTGGGCATCCATAAGGGCAGAAGGATCAGTCACTGGTCGCAAAAGGTTGTTGAGGAAACGCTGGGACTAACTATGAATTCCTAGCAGTCACATTTCTTCAGGAGCTCAGCTGATCCTCAGTCAATGTTCTCTGATACAGGAACGGATGCCAGGTTGGAGAGTCAGGCAGGAGGCCCCCAAAGGCCATTTCCAGGTGAAGGTTTCGCTCTGATCTCCTTTGTGAGACAGGAGGATGGAATTTGATGGGCTGTGGCCTGATCCAGCGGGGCTCTTCTTATGTCTTGATAGACAAATTCATAGAGGGCAGGTATATCAATGCCTACTAGAATGGTTGCCCAGGTACTACCTCCAGGTGCCCCTATAAGCCATTTGCAAGGAGTTGAGGGCAGGTGAAGGTGTTTGATTTTCTCCTCTGCTTGAGGTGCCCAGAAGCAATTGGTGGCCACTGTGTGAGACGGGATGCTGTATTAGATGGGCTGTGGCCTGATCCAGCAGGGCTTCTCCGATGTCTTTATAGACATGTTCATAGAGTACAGGTATATCAATGATTGCCTCCAGGTTGGAGAGACCATCAGGATGCCTTTCAAGGCCATTTGCAAGGAGTCAAGAGCAGTTGAAGGTTCTGCCTTCGTCTTCGGCTTGAGATGCCCAGAAGCAACTGGTGGCCATTGTGTGAGACTGGATGTTGGACTAGACAGGCTGAGGCCTGATCCAGCAAGGGCCCTCTTAGGTTCTTAACATCAAGTACTGTGCATTCTGACTTAGCACCTCTTATTTGTGGCAGAAATTCAGCTGAGTAGCTCTGGGAAGCCTGTCAGCAGTGGTGAAATGTGACGATGACACCTGTCCCTCGCTCAGAGCGTGTGTTCCATATTAGGATATTTGTGGAGAAAAACCCGTCTTAAGTTCTTTTCTCCTCTCGTCCTTCAGCACTTGCCAGCAGCAGCTTCCTGCCACAGGTGTTCCCATCACTCGCCAGAGGTTTGATCAGATGCGGAGCATGTTTGAAGAATATGTCCGGAGCAGGACTCTGCAGAATTGGAAGTTCTGGATTGTATCCTTTTCTGTGGGACGCTGAGCAAGGGAAGAATATTTCATGTGGCATTATTTGTAAAGCAAGAAAGAGTTGCACCTTTCAAGAGTTGCACCTTTCAACACCCCCCCCCCCCAACAGCATTTTATCTGCATTTTGTTTGTTTGGGTACTTCTAGAAGTTGTTTATACATTTGGGCCTCTGTATTTGCTGATCTGGGAATCGTGGTTTCACTGCTCAGAGGCCTGCAACAGTCCAGAAATAGCATGGGATCACGAGATTATGAATTTCTGAGGTCCTGCCAGGTTCGTACAGCGTCCTACACTTAGAATCCCCTTAAAAGTCGAAGAACGCTGTGTTGAGTCAGTGGGTGATCGGCACTGAGATACAGCAGGGATCGATGCGGGGGGATTCTCCAGGCGTCAATCTGATGGCAGCCATTTCCTGTGGTTTCTATCAGAATCGGCTCATGAGAGAGCATTTCTGGGTTGTTGTTTTTCCTTGTGTCCCTTTTGACATCATGGTTGGATTTGTGAAGGCCTGGGAGCAGTGTCCTGTAAGATTGGTCTGGCTGTGGAGAATAGCATTGCCTGCTTGGGGTTGGCCCCTCTTGGGTTCCAGAGTTTGACACAGCTAATTGCCCTGCCTGGGTGGGAGAGCTCGCCCTGTCTCCCAGGTTGGCTGGGTTGTCTAAAAACAATTTGCAGCCGTGCATTTCATTTGTCCTTAACTCCCATTCCCACGCAGTTCAGCGTCATCATTAATCCCTTGTTTGAAACGTTTAATGAGATGGTGTCCACCACCAGCTTGGAAGAGTTGAACCAGACGACCCTGGCCTGGGTGGATAAGCATTGCTCACTGCCTGTCTTGAGGCCCAGTAAGTAAAAAAAAAAAAGCATTGGAAAAATTCCCTTCCAAAGCCCCAAAGTGCTTTCAGCGGGCGTGGTTAATAAGGAGGAAACAATTTTGCACTAATACCTTCCGCATTGAGCGTCCTGATAGTTTAGAAATGTGATTGCTGTGGTCTTGTGCTGAACTCTAGCTGCCGTAATCTGTCTCCATGTAGGCAAACCCCTGCCGCTTGGTTCATATTGTAATGGTCTTTAGTAGGTGGATTATACAAATAAATGGCTGAAAGTACCGCTACCTTGAGCAGCAAAAGGGGTGGGCACCCAGGAGGCGAGGGCCTTCTCAGTGATGGCCCCTAGTTATGGAATCATCCCTTTGAAGTGTGTCAGCCACTTTGGTCTAGTGGTTAAGGAGCCAGGCCCTTATCTGGGAATACCAGGTTTGATTTCACAGTCCTCCACAAAAGCCAGCTGGGTGACCTTGGGCTAGTCACAGCTCTCTTCTGAGCTCTCACAGCCCCACCTACCTCACAGGGTGTTCTGTTGTGGGGAGAAGAACAGAAGGCTTGTCAGCTGCTTTGATTCCCCTTAAATGGGTGAGAAAAGCAAGTTCGGAGCATTTCTAATCAAGGCTGTTTAGTTGAGGGTTTTTCATTACTTCTCTTTCACTCTCTTACTGCTATGGCCAAGAATTTTGCAAGAGTCGTATCAGAATTAGGGGTATCAGGTAACAGCAAATTGGCATATTCCGCATTTGGTCTCCCTGGGCACAGACTCAGCTTGGGGCTTGTTAATTCTTGGCAGGCAGTGCTGTAGAAATTGTGGAATAAAAGAACACGTCCTACTGATTCAATATCACCATTTTTATTACATGGGCAAGTAATGAAGGCAGTGCGTCCATGTTGGTATCTGCCCTTCAATACATTTGCGGTAGAACCTTTAAATGGGATTTTGGAAGGGCCGTTCTTGACCTTTTAATATGTGGGTTTTTTAGGATCGATGCCATATCTAGTCAATAACTCTAGTTAAGCCCTGTCTGTCATTTAATTAATTAATTAATTAATTAATTAATTAATTAATTAATTATGCTGGAGAGAGAGCTCTGGAACCAGAGCAATGCATGCAGTTGGAAGGAAAGCATTTAGAAGTATTGTGCTAACAATGACATCTCCGCTCCTCTGTTCCAGTGGTTTTGGCGAAACTTCGGCTCTTGAGCAGAGACACCTCCATCCTCTCTGATCCGTCGCGCTTGCCGGAGCAGGCAACGGAGGCCGTCAGCAGCGACCTCAGCAAGACGGCCAGAGACGTCTACCCAAAGACCACGGCGAGACCCTCCCAAGCTGCCACGAAATATCCAGGCCTTACAAATGCATAGAAATGCCCTCTTTTTGTTCGTTGAGCTTCCGGCCCGTGCAGGTCCTTGGCATCAGGCTGGGTGCTGTGTGAGCGCTAGGTGCCAAGGGAAGGGCCTTTGATATTGAGTTTGGGCTTGGTCAGATGGTGGGGGGGAAAAACCAACAAACTCAGGTAAATCTGCAGGATGGCCCTCCTGCACCCAGCAATAGACAATGCACTCTTTCAATGCAATGCACCGAGATAACGCAGGCTGAGGTCTTTCGTGCACCTGGCCTCGGGGGGCAGAGGTGGCATAGACCGAGATGCTCCACAGAGGGCGACTACGTCAAAGGGAAAACGCACTTCCCGCTTCGTGAAGTGTAACATCTTTTTACCCCCACCCCTCTCAATTTAGGAGTCTGTTTTCCAGGCCTCCTGTTCATTCAGAACAGCACCCCAACTGCAGCACAGACATAGGAAGGTTTGACTCGCGGAAGGTGTCCATCTTCCTCCAGGTTACAAGGTGGGTGGGCTGCTTCTGCCTTTTTGAGATGAAGAAGGTAGAGGGAGCCCCCAGAAGCCTGTACAATAAATGCACCAGAGAGAGACAGGAAGGGTTTTCATTCCTAATGATGGAGCGTTCTCAAAGTCTCACTGAATTACGAGCACAGTGTGAGATTCACTGGAAACAACCCTCCATGCGGTATCTTCATAGCTTCTATTATCAGAACACGAAATGCATTCCAAACCAAAAGAGAAAGTCGCTTTTCTCCTCAGTAATTGCTTTTGCCCCAAATGTCGGCTGCGTTTCACAGCACATTATTTTTTTTTAAGCATTTGGAAACCCAATGTTTGTGAATTTTTTTTCTGTCGGCAAATATCGGCGGTTTGCCGTTTGCGGAATGACTCTCAAGCAACACTCATCCTCTTTTGAAACGGATCTTCCGTCAGCTGACGTTCTAGATAGGACGCTGCGTTGCGCAAGCCTCAATAAATCCTTCGTGTTCTGCCTTCTCAAAATAATCCTGCTAGGCGTGGGCCTACGGTTTCTGCGCCTCGGGAGAAAACGACATAACCCAGTTGTCCACCACGGACGCTGGAAAGCTGATCCGTTCTCAGCACGGTGAATGTTGTTAGTGGACTTTGAGCAATGTATCCTAGAAATACAGCGGGTTCTAGGACCGTAAATAAACACACCTTGTTTCTGGCACCCAGTTTCCACCGTAATGTGATCAAAAATCAGGGAGCTGTCTCAACTCTGTTCAGCAATCACCAGGTTAGTTAGTGCTGATGCGAAGCGTAACTTTGGTTGAGGCTGGGGGATTTTTTCACAGCTTGTTCCTTGACTTCTTCTTAAACTGTAGATCAGGGATTAAGAACCAGTAGATATTTCTCAGCCTTCTGACTCCCAGGGATTTGGCCTCTGGTCTGTCTGATAATGAGCACAAATCTTTAGTTGATTGTGAGCCTTCACTCAGTGAATGGGTTGGAATCTGCACCCAAGGGAACATGGGATGTTTTGGTGCCCTCAGAGCATAATGGTTCTCGCCATTTACGTGTTTCATGAACCAGTTTGGTCTAGTGGTTAGGGAGCCAGACTCTTATCTGGGAATACTGGGTTTGATTTTGTTCTCCTCTATGAAGCCAGCTGGGTGACCTTGGGCTAGTCACAGCTCTCTTCTGTGTTCTCACAGTCCTACCTACCTCACAGGATGTCTGTTGTGGGGAGAAGAACGGAAGGTTTGTCAGCAGCTTTGAGTCCCCGTAAATGGGTGAGAAAGCAGGGTAGAAAAGCCGATTCTTCTTTTTCTCCTCAGAGATGCAGCTGTTTCCAAGTCAGTTGCAGGATGAATCGGCTCACAGATTTAGTCAAAAACTGTGTGTATGCGTGATTCTTAATGAGTTGATCAAACATTTCAGCCTCTTGCTAAGACGCCTTCCTGTCACAGGCCTGATAGCGAGACTGATAACGGATTCAGTCAAGCGGTGTACACGGGAGAAGAGAGGAGCTCCTGGTTCTGGAATGGATGTTTAGAGTAGCTCCGTAAGATGTTACCCAAAAACTGAATGAAAACCATTGCTGAGTTTTGGTGGCGTTTATTGTACTTGCGGCCGGCATCTGGCCTTGCTCTCCCACTAAGATAAGGTTGGGAATCCTTGACCAGCGGTGCCCTGTGGAGCATTTCCGCCAGGGGAATGTTGAAGGAA
Organism: Aspidoscelis tigris stejnegeri; assembly: GCA_023333525.1. Taxonomy (NCBI): domain Eukaryota; kingdom Metazoa; phylum Chordata; class Lepidosauria; order Squamata; family Teiidae; genus Aspidoscelis; species Aspidoscelis tigris. Next base: position 9,461,881 of record JALMGA010000020.1, read on the forward strand.
CGAGTCTCTGACTGGAAGCCTCCTTATGCTCTCTCCAGTCTCCGGCCATCCAAAGTGGAATCTTTCCTTTCACTTTCCAGCGATTCCTTGGGTTTCCTCAAGCGCGGGCAGTGCAAACCGGTTCCCTCTGCGGCGCGTGCCGCCCGTGGGAAGCCCAAGTTTCTCAGGTCTTCCTCCACCTTCCGTCAGATGAACTCTTGCCTCTGTAGCTGAACCTCTGTTTCTTTCAGCTCAGTCATGTAGCCTTCTCAGCACTTTGGATCAGGGTGTGCAGAATGTCTGCCTAGTAACTTGAGGATGCTGCCTTGAGGAACATTGGGATAATTGGCGTTATGTTGCAGTGGCTCCATCATGGCGCCATCATCCTCATCACGGTGGTTCCCAGAGAGATTTCAGGATTCCCGGGTAATTCTGGGTAATATCCTGAAACCCTCCATTGCCCCAATTTTTGTAGATTTCTCTGGAGCCACAGGGTCTATTCCCTTTCCACCCTGGCTTTCCCCCGTTCCTCTTCCAGTAATAATCACTCAAGTGACAGAATGAGACCTCCTGGCAGTGGATTTGTCAATGAATGGCCGTGACGTTGCCGTTTCCTTTCTGAGATTCCCTGAAACTTTTCCTTCTGTTGACTATCTTAAGCAAATGCCATTTCCCAGCTACAACGACAAAGCAACTACCCTTTCTGAGCCAGTTTGGCCTAGTGGTTAGGGAGCCGGACTTATCTGGGAATACCAGTTTTGATTCCGCCCTTCCCTATGAGGCCAGCTGGGTGACTTTGGGCCAGTCACAGCTCTCTTCTGAGCTCTCACAACCCCACCTGCCTCGCAGGGTGTTTGTTGTGGGGAGAAGAACAGAAGGTTTGTCAGATGCTTTGCGTCCCCTTGAATGGGTGAGAAAAGCGGGGTATAAAAGCCAACTCTTCCTCTTCTTCCTAAAGCTGGATGTGTTGACTGTGGAGGCACCGGCCTCTTTTCCCTAGCAGCCAGAATTCTCCATCTGCCACAAAACCTCTTGCATCCAGCACTGATATTTTTGCATTTGAAACCTTGAAATCAAAGTTTTTGGGGTTTTTTATCCACTTTCCCCCAAACTCTGAATGCAAAAGCATTTTTTCCCATTTCTTTCGGGGACACTTAATAGCTGATACTGTGAAATAAACCCCAAACTGGCTTTGTCTTTGCCTGATCCTCTGAGTAAACTTCCTATTCCAACACAAACCTCACCGTGACCGGAGCCTTAGCTCCCGGTAATGTACCTGAACGCTAATGCTGGACGCGCTTTTAGAAAAGCTTTCCTCAGGATTCGTGAATTTAGATTTCAGTGCTCTCGACGGTTACCCAGAGCAACAACTAGCCTCCTGGGCAGTCTCTCCAAGTCTTCCCAGATTTGCTTCTTTACAGCTAATTGTCAGTGTCTTCAGGGAGGTTGCAGGAGGTTACCTTGGCTGCTACGTTTCTTGGGAAACATTTGCACCAGAGCGTTCCTTTTCAGTGCCGTGTAAGTTTTAAGAACGTCCGTTTCTGTCGGGGACCCTGCAGAGTTGCAGAGTCCTCTTGGAGTGAGATGCCTGGTTCCCCCTCAGCTGCCCTCTAGAACCACCGCCTTAAAGCAGGACTCCGGACATCAGGGAAGAGCATTTTAGGAGGCAGGAATAAATACAGCAGTTACCTCTCAGGGTCACCACATGAAATACGCATTGCAAGCCACAACTGTTTCAGTGTTCCCTTTCATTTGGTAACCCCACTGTATTGATAAGGGACTTGGGCTCTCTCTTTTTCAGATGCAGCAGTACCATTTGGAGATGCCTATGGGCTGCAACCCTCCATGGTTCATTTTAATTTCCCAGAAGGCCCTGGCCGATCCTTCTGTTCGATGGAGGCAAAGACCTCCAGGGGCAGATCTGCTTTCCCTTCTGCTGGAGACACGAGTCCCTTTGCCCCCTGCGTCTTCCTCTGAGCTGCCGGACCAGGGCTCGTGGTCAGGCTGTTTGCCTGCTCTGTCTCAAACTCTTCAACGCACAAGCTCAGGTCCTTCTGCTCTCCTGCTGGCTCACACCAGCACCAGCATGGACTTGAGGTATCACAAAAACCTTTGTTGCCTTCGAGGTCAAACCACCGAATGTATTCCTTTTCCCGGAGGAGAGGGTGATGAACAGGAGGGTTAGAACTGACAAGCAGAAGTATTTTTTCACCAAGAGGGTCGTCGATCGCAGCCGTAGCTTTAAGAAAGGCCTAAGCAAACTCATGGAGGACAGGTGTATCAACAGCTACTAGACCTAACACCTAGATACCACCTCCAGGTTGGAGAGACAGGCAGGAGGTCTCTCAAGGCCATTTGCGGGGAGTTAAGAGCAGGTGGGTTTGTCGACCAGAAGCAATCACTGGGCCACCGTGTGAGATGGGATGCTGGACTAGATGGGCTGTGGCCTGATCCAGCAGGGCTCCTCTCCTGCTCTTTACTCGTGTGAGGCTCCTATGCTGGGTGGGTCTCTCTAGCGGTCACCTTGATAGTTAGAACACAGTTGTTTTAAGTAACTGGCCCTTGTTTTCACTGACCTCAGTTTTGTGAGCGTTTGCTTGGAATTGTTACATGAGAAAGTTCCAAGTGTCGTTGCACAGTCCCTAAATTTGTGGTTTGCCTTGGAGAAGATAGCAAGCTGTGTCTCTGCAACTCGAAATGGCGGAATCGTGCCGGCAAGAGTTCCTTGCCACGTTTATACTTCCATCCGGAATGTATTTTGTTGGTTTTCCTCCGTAAGCTACACATTTCCATCTGTCTGCCCACCTTCCTTACGACTGCACTGCTAAGGTGCATCGCTCAGGTGAACGTCTTTCTTATGTACAGTACTTAGAACCCCCCATCAACCTTTTCATAAGCTCGACAGCAAACTGGGAATCCGCACGCGTACAAAACTCTCTGCCTGGGAAACCTGTAGCATCCTAGGCCGGGATATTTTCAAGATGAATGTGGTTTGGGGGTTGCCTTTAAGCTAACCCCATGAGCAAACACTCTGTTGAATGATCACTCCGAATTTACAAGCAATATCTTTTGTGTTTCTTTGGTCATTTTCGGAAGAAAAATACTCCTTTTGCAGGTTTGAACTGTGCACAACCTTTTGTAGGCGATCAATCTTTCTTACTTTTAAATGCAATTCTTTGGGAGACTCGAAACATATCTTCATTTCAGCCTTCTGTCTTTTCTCTTGCATGAATAATTGCTTGTGGCAACCTCTTGGGTTGCTCTCTTTCAACAGTGCAATTGCTTTAAAAACAAAACACAAAATTACGAGCATAATAAAAAAAATTTTTGGAAGAAACCTGTTTTTGTATCATGTTTTGCTTTTAAGCCAGAGAGACCTACACTTAAAGTTTGGAGAGACTGATTTGTCATCATCTGCATCCTGCCCTTCACCAGCATATGACAAAACACAGGCTCAGAAGTGTATGTAAAATGCCATCTACCCAACCTCCCTCCCTCCCTCTCTCAACCCTGGCAGAATTACGTTCAGAAGAACTATAAATCACAGGCCTGGGGAAAGAGTGCATTTCAACCAGGTGCCAAAAGCCACATCAAGTTAGTGCCTGATGTACTTCCGCTGGGAACCTTTTTCAGAGCTGGGGTGGGCCACCACAGAGAAGGCCTCCTCATGTCAAACAGCTCCTTGCCCTTGCAAGTTGTGATCTTAAAGCATGATGAAGGCGCTGTCAACTTGGCCTCAAAGGCAACGTTTGCTTCTAGATCCTGCCTCTTTGAATTCTTTCAAAGTGGTTTACCCAATATGGAACTGAAGATATGCCTTAAAGCTGCTAGGGTGTCCTTGGCTGTGGTCACACCTAAGGTTTAATCCGGCTTCAGCCCACCTTCGGAGTGAAAACACATAAGTAAAGTGACTCGTAATTTTCTTTCCGCATTCTCTATCCCAAAGGTGAATATTCTGATTTATTTCACACTGAAAGAAAACAGCTTGTCACTTTGCTGATGTATTCTGTCACTCCGAAACTGGGCCGAAGCCGGATTAAAACTTAAGTGTGGCCACAATCTTGGGTTGCAGCCCTTTAGCGGTGTGTTTTGAAGCAGCCTGTGAACTAGAACCTAGAAATATCTGGTCTAAATCTCCACTCCGCCAGTCACAAATCTTTCAGGGTGGTTGTGGGGATGAAACCAAACGGTAGATAATGAATCATCCAAAATTTCAGGGTGAGTGATTTTGTGAAGGCCCCCGTGTTACTGAGGTTGTGAGAGGTGGAAATGCTATTGATAATCTGAGCAGCTTTTGCCAAAACAAGGCGAAGAGATAAAGCCTAAAGAAGGAAATTTCCCAAAGCCTACATGTTCCAGCCAAGTAATAAAACCTCTTACAGATCAGATGCCTGACATGGAAAAAACTGGTGGTTTTTTGGCTTTTATTTCTGTTTTTGCGTATGCACCATCATTGCAATTAGCCAAGATAGCTCATGATAAAGCACACCAGAAATAAGATGATTGTAAAAGGCAAGAAAACTCATGCAAGTTGATACATATTAAACGTATTTGGTATCGTGGCCCTAATCAATCCATAAATAAAGGCCCCAACATCTACCCTTACTCGTGTTTTCCGCATTAAGGCCCCTAAATATTTCTTTAGCAAAACCTGTACCAGTCCACTTCTTGGAAGACTGCAAATAACCCTCTTTTCCCCAGCAGTGAATTACTGTTTTCAGAAATGGTTTTCTGTTTCCCCCAAGAGACTCCAGTTTTCAGTCCTCTCAGAAATACTTATTAAATGTCAAGAATCATTGGCTGCTTCTAGACTTTGGTTACTTATTCCATTATATTTGGATACTTTGGAATAAGCCAAGGTCAGGTGTATCAACACCTACTAGAATGGATGCCTAGGTACCACCTCCAGGTTGGAGAGAGAGCCAGGAGCCTCCATTTTCCGGGAGTGGAGAGCAGGTGAAGGTTCTGCCTTTGTCCTCTGCTTGAGGTACCCAGAAGCAACTGGTGGGCCGCTGAGTGAGACAGAATGCTGGACTAGATGGGTTGTGGCCTGATCCAGCAGGGATCCTCTTAACAGACAAATTCATGAATGCCAGGTGTATCAGTAGCTCCCAGAATGGATACCCAGGTACCACCTCCAGTTTGGAGAGACAGGCAGGCGTCTCTGAAGTCCATTTGCAGAGAGTTGAGAGCAGGTGAAGATTTCTCCTTTGTCTTCTTCTTGAGATGCCCAGAAGCACTTGGTGGGTCACTGTGGTGACACAGGATGCTAGACTACATGGGCCGTGGCCTGATCCTGCAGGGCTCCTCATATGTTCTTATACCCTGCTCACTGCTCTCTAGCATAAAACCTAAGAAATGCCCAGGTGAATTGGATCAGTTCCCCATCTGACTCTGTGCCCTGTTTCCAGAGACCAAGCAGTTGCGTATTGAAGCCTGAAAGCAGGGCACCAATTGAAAACAAGAAAACAAAAGCTTTTGGGTATTTTTTCTTGTGAAGCATTTTTGCAAACACCCTAGTATCCTTTTTGTTTCGATTTGCAATCTCCAGCATTTTCAGACCAGGGCAACCTTCTCTATCCCTCCTCTGAAGTTAATTCCCGAATCCATTTGCTCAAAAGCCACAGGTAGTATGCTTCCCCCCTTTTGTCATCTGCTTTACAATGTTCCCTTGGGCTAAGCTTGCAAGATATCACTGCTAACCTTAGAAGATCTGAGGACGACCACATTTTCCTCTGTCGGAAGCAATCTTGCTTATCAACAGCTCTTTGCAAGTAGCAAAGAGCTTCAGAATTATCAAAACATCTCTCTAAAGTTGCACCTACGTCTCTGCAGGTCAGATTTAGCTTTGCTTCGTACTGATGTAAGACACTGGGCAGATAAGGCAATCAGATAATTTCGTTTTAGAATTCGTCCTTTGCATTTTAGTGATAAGCAGTAGGAAAGCAAGACAGTTTGCAACAAACCGATTTACAAGAATTTTGGAGAACTTCCTGAAGGATGAACCCAGAGAACTGAGACTCATGTTGAACCCTGTGGCTGGGTTCCCATTCAAGATCTGAAGAGCATTGTGATCATTTTGAGCGCTGACCATTCCCAAAGTTTTAAAAGAATCCACAGTTTCTGAGGATTAAAGGTCCTGAAACACGGAGTATCCCAATTCACATTAAATGAGGTCTCACTGCTGGATTTAGAAATAATCCTCACTATTTAGCAATGGGAACGCAAGTAGTTTTTTTTGGGGGGGGGAACCATGCTTTAGGGGCGTTCTCCTCAGTTTCCCCTGATCCAATGATAAACCGTGATTTTGTCCCCTTTTCCCCAGGCTCCCACCATTACATGCTAAGGATATTGGGCTTGGCTGAAAGGGTGGAGGAGTTGAAGAATGAGTCAGATCAGACCACAATGTAACTAAAAAAGAGATCTGAACACATGCAACAAGAGATCAGAACATGATGTAACAACCATTTTGCACTGCTTTGCCTCACCTGTGTATTGGTCTCCCCTGTGTATAAACTGACCTGACAGGGTTGCATTTAGTGGAATATACACGTCAACACGGAATGCCCAAAACTCAATGCCAGAGTAACTCTCTTGAAAACAGGTCACTGGTTTGATCCTGTTTCTCCTGGAAGATAGTCATGACAGACCAGCTCTGTGTGTCTAAGAAACTGAGTGAGATCCAGCAACTGTACTAGAATCATAGAATTATAGAGATGGAAGGAACCTCCAGGGTCATCCAGTCCAACCCCCTGTCCAATGCAGGATTCTCTATACCATCCCAGACAGATGTAGGTCCAGCCTCTGCTTGAAGACCTCCAGCGAAGGAGAACCCACTTCTTCCTATGGCAACCTATTCCATTGACCGATCGCTCTCACCATCAGGAAGTTTTTTCTAATATGTAATCTGTATTGACCCCATGAAAGTTTCATCCCCTTGTTTCTAGCCCTCCCATCTTGCGCAAGTGAGAATAGGGACGATCCCTCCACACTGTGACGGCCCTTCAGATACTTGAAAACTGCTATCATGTCTCGTCTTGACTTCTCTTCTGTAGGATAATCATTCCTCCACCAGACTGTCCCAGTGTGCTGGTCAGTTATGCCGTCCAGTGCAGACCCGCCCTCCAATTTAAGAAGCTGGACCAAGCCAGATATAACTCCAAGAAAGACCACAAGATTAATATTTTTCCAAGTCCAGCTTTAGCTTTATTCAATTACTCCCAATTTTAATACGTGGTTTACAACTCTTAGAAGCCCCCCGGTATAAATAATTAAATAAATAAACCAATAAATACAGATCAATAAATACAAATAAATCTTTGAAGGAACCTGTTTCTCCCTTGGGAGTTGTGCTGTCATTTATAAACTGCATTTTTTGAAACAAAAAGCCTCTATAAATTACAATAATACATAATAAAAATATATCCAAATAGATGGATAAAAGACAGCCATTAAATAAATAAGCACTGTTGATGATCAAATATAACACCACTGTTGTATTAAAAATATGAAAAACTTTTTTTAAAAAAACTTAATCTTCAGTCTCAAGTACGGTGAATCCTTTGCTGTTTGCAAGAGGGCTTTTTCCCCCCAAAAAAACTCAGCATAATGTGTAAATCTGCAAATAAAGAAATGGGACTCAGGTAATCTCTTTTAAAAAATAACAGGCTGTGTTCACACCCGAGTTATAATCCAATTTCAGTCCACTTTCAGAATGGAAGAATACTTCAGCAAAGTGAACAGTCATTTTCTTCTGCACTATCTTACTCAAAGGTGGATCTTCTGAGTGCTGAAAAAAATCAGCGTGATGAGCTCTCTCGTCCTGAAAGTGGACTGAAGCTGGATTAAAATTTAGGTGTGAACACAGCCACAGAGACATCCCCCTCCTACTAGGCTTCCTGGCCCAGAACACTGAACTGTGCGGAATGCCACTAGTATTCTTTCCAGTGTTTCCTTCCGCTGCAGTCGCGGTTTTCGACGAGGACTGACTGTGCAGGTTGAACCATGAAATTCGTACAATTCCGGTATGTCATGAGAATGCAGTAAAAGCCCAGTTTTTCCTCGTGCTTATCCTTCTTGACACCCTCCACCCAGTTCCTAACGGACGTGTCGGTTACCACATCATCCAGTTTTTGTTCTTGAAGGTACGCTTTCAGCTGGTCTTGGTTTTTTCTGATGAATCTTGTGACGTTTTCTGACAGGTAAGGGTGAGATGCGGTCTCCAGCACCTCCAATATCGACCCAAAAACCTTTAAAATCTTCCCATTTCCTGCTCCATCCCACGAGGCTGCATTGTTGCACTGTGGCAGCGTCAGCTCGTGGAAAATGGGAAGATCAGCTTCACTGGAGTTTGTTTCGTTTTCCTGTAAGCAAAAATCGATGACAAATTAAAGAAGATTATTAAGCTGCCTTCTCACAGCGCCGAAAGCGGTTGACGCGAGCAGAGACAGAGAGGACATCACCACATCGTGTGTTCTGGCTCGCGAGCTCTGACTGGACGTTGGATGGAGCCCACCAGCTGACACATGACAATACATGAGCTGGGCCAGTTTGGTCTAGTGCGGTGATGGCCAACCTATGACACGCGTGTCACAGGCGACACGCCAAGCCCTTTTGGGTGACACACCTGGTCACCCTGGCACCTGGGCGTGTGGTGCTTGCTTGTTCTTGAAGCGTATGAAATACCAGCTTCAAGTGAAGATTTAGCAAATGTAAAGAATTATTTGTTTTTGCTTTTAATAAAATACATATATCAAAAATATAACTTTTTTACTAGAGCTACAAGTATCATAAAATTATGGATATTTCTAGATGTGACGCAGCACCCGAGTTAAGCTAGGTTTTCTTGCAAATTTTGACACACTGAGCTCAAAAGGTTCACCGTCACTGGTCTAGTGGTTTGGGACCCAGACTCTTATCTGGGAATATCGGGTTTGATTCCACCCTCCCCCATTGAAGCCAGCTGGGTGACTTTGGACTAGTCACTGCTCACTTCTGTGCTCTCACAGCTCCACTGGCCTCTGTGTTGTAGGGAGAAGAACAGAAGGTTTGTCAGCCACCTTGAGTTCCCTTAAGGGTGAGAAATGTGGAGTACTAAAGCTAACTCTTCTTCTTCTTCTACAGATTGACAAAGGCTCGGAATGCACTTTGAGTGCCCACTTTGAGCTTGTGTTCAACGCACACAGACGATTATCCTACACTATGGGGTTTCCATATGCAATTTCTGGGATGGGGAACTGGGAAGGACCCATGAACACGGATATTGCCCTTGAGTTTTATGGGGGAATAACTATGAACAGTTCTTTTCACTCCCTGTCTAATGTCCTCATTTCCGCCAAGTTGCAAAGTGGGTCATTCATGTTTTGCCTCGATACCCAACCCACAAAACAGTGGTGATTTAAGCCACTCCTTTTGAAGCCAGTTTTTAATGGTTTCAAAGCCGTTTTGAGCCTGGTCAATCGGTGCCACGTAGCCAGGCCCATCAGAATACTTACAAAGGTCTCGAGAAGTTCTTTTGCAAAGCTATTCAAAGTATGCAGAGAATTAGGAGCTGTGGAAGGCGTAGGTGCCATGAATACCCCAGTACAGCAGAGGGCAAAAATGAAGCCACAGATTCCTGTATACAAAAGCAAAGACATAAATCAAGGGAAGTAGTGAAATCAGGAATATTGTAGGGGGAATAGCCCCCCCCCAGTAAAGGAAGCAAGATGAAGCCTGACAATGGGGCGCATTAATAAACATTGAGCTCCACAAACAGCCAATCAAGTGCTCCCAAACCCATTCATTCCTATCGTCTTCCACTAGTCAATTCCGACAGATGCTGAATGGAAGGCTCTGAGGTTCACCACTCCAACCCAAACCAACGGTCATCACAGTTTAGAGACCCAGGAGAGGAAAGAATGAAAGAACCAAGGGCATGAAATAAAATTGCAATTGGTAAAAACAGTCCGATGGCACAGACAGCCAATCGATAAAGTGAACACATTAAAATCTGTTGTGTTCTTTTATACTTTTGCCACCATTATTCAAGATCTGGCAAGAGCTGTTCCTGTATTTACACCTGAGAGTAAAATTTAGGTTTGGGTCAATGGATTTATAACCTGTAGGGGAAGTAGGAGACCGTTGTGAGCGCCATCATTGTATCGTCCTTCCTAGAAATTCGGTTCCTACAGACTGTTGGGTTTCATTACCTGTCCTGGTTGTAGGCCAACTGGTGTGGAAACCAAAGTCTCAGCAGAAACCTGGTACTTGGTACCTGAAGGTCCCACCTCCAGCCTTTTGGCTCTTTATCTGTACCTCTCAACATGGAGCTTCATAGAAATTCCCTGAAACGTCCAGGAAATTCCAGAAGTTTCAAGGAATCCCTTAGCATGTTGTTGCAGGAAGAATTTCCTCAATAAGGAACAGGAGGAAAGAGTAGTTCTTTCTTTCTTTCTTTCTTTCTTTCTTTCTTTCTTTCTTTCTTTCTGAGAACTTTGCTAATTCAGTCAGTAAAGAACTGACAAGGACTTCCAGTTATTTACATTTTAAATCAACCAAAGCCCGATTCTTCCAAAGGAATAAGAACACAACCCCAGTTTGGTGGCCAGCGATGTTTAGAATCAAGTCAGCCAATTGTCTTTAAAAATCAAGGGTCTACACATGGAAATAAATCAACCTGGACCTATTGCATTTTCTTATTATGCTTTATGTTAAGAATATATGTATATCATATCTTAGAAAATATAACGGACGTACCTTTCTGAGATAGCATGGTTGAGGGAGCCTATGTCAGAAGAATGGACCTTCTGTTTTCTGTGGATTCTTTGGCTTTTGATGAACCATGGCCCCTTATTTATACAGTGAAAACCCATGGGTTGAGATTTTGGTCAAAGGAAATATGGTGATGGCATGTTTGAGTAACCCGGTGGCAAATGTGGGAGGTTTGGGGATTTCATTTTGGAGTTTTCCACCCCTCATGTCTTCTGAGGGTTTCTGTCCTTCGAAAATGACCGCAACCCATGCTACTCCAAAATGACCCAAAGCATTGCGTATTTTCTTCTTAGAGAAAAACTGCATAGGAAATTGGATGGATAAGATCATTTCCTCTTCTAGTCACGCTTACTGATTTTTCTGTCTTCTTCTTAGAAAGCCAAAGCCTTTGATCTGAGTCTCACAGTCTTCTCTTGACCCTAATTGGCCACCAGTCATGATCTAAGGCACCATGGTCCTCCTTAACTTTGGAGAACCTTCTTTTCCACTAGCCATTCCATGCTTCTGAATTGACATCAAAGTCCTGTGTTATATGTCTATTGAATTTTTTCTATATTTTTTTTAAAGAAAATCACCCGAAATTGATGATGTTGACACCATAAACACAGCTTTAAGTGACCCTTAATCCAGGATCAGCCAAACAATCTCAGATGTGGCCAACAAAGGTTGGAATATGAGCAGCTGGTGGTATCCTTTGCTTTTTCAAGGAGACCTCTTCAGCAGAAAGGATCCTGCCCCTTCAGCAGAAAGGATCCTGCCCCAGTTGAATGCCAGCCAGGTGGGTCAATAGTATTATGGTACAACCCAAATGAGGTCCAAGATGTAAGCCGGTTGTGCCCACTCCCCCAAAGGTGAACCCCTTGGGTGCTCTGTGAAGCAGCAACATCCATCAGCAGAGCCAGGACCATCCCATTCACATCTATGGATGTCCCATTGACTGTAGTGGCCCTAAAGGGCTGTGCTGGTGTAGGGAAAAGAAGGCAGAAGGTGGACCTAGAATGGAGCCCTTTGGGCCTTAGCTTTTGTTGGCACTTAGGAGGAAACAGAGAATCCAACCAGGGAGGTTAGGATACACTTTAAAAAAAACTTACTCAAGTTTAATACACAGTAAAATCAGCGGGAACCCAATCAAACTCATCACTGAACAAAATCAATATCAACTATTATAGGAAGAAAAGAAGAAACTTATCTAAAACTAAAAATACGAAAAATGCTAATACAAGATATTATGCCACATTTTTGAAACATGTTTGTTTGTTTCAGGGCAGCTTACAATAAAATATTAGCACTGGAACCAGAATCAATGTACAACAACAACAATAATAAATCTGCAGTTTCATGTTCCAGATAGATATGGAACATGAACAAGTGAAGGAATGTATGATTACGTGGGCGAGGAATTTTGTATTCCTTGTATACAGTAGTATTCAGGCGGAACAGTGGGAGAAATTCTGGATAAATGATATGAAATTTACCATGAGTATAGCATTAATATAGGATGACGTATAGATGGCATTTAACGCCACATAAATCAGCAAAGATATATCAAGGCATGTCAAATAAGTGTTGGAAGTGTAAAACACGTGAAATTTATTTATTTATTTATTTAACTTTTATCCCGCACCATCTCCACCTTGGTGGACTCTGAGCGGCTAACAAGGTTAAAAATACACACTTCATTCTAGTGCTTTAAAAACATTACAACAGACGATACCATTTAACAAAAAGTTCCTCTAATTCAAGGGTCATTTGACCGGGGCATAGGAACCTTCGTAAGACCACCCCAGTCCAACTGACTGCGATTTTGCCTATTAACCACCCTGACCAAAGGCCTTCCCAAACAGCTAGGTCTTACAGGCTCTCCTAAACGTCATCAAAGATGGAGAGGCCCTGACTTCCTGTGGGAGAGTGTTCCACAGGGTTGGGGCTACACAAGAAAAGGCCCTGGTTCTAGTTTGAACAAGATGTATCTCCCTTGGATTGGGAGTGGCCAGCTTTATTTGGCTGGCTGACCTCAGGACTCTCCCAGGGATGTATAAAGGAAGACGATCCCGAAGATATGTGGGACCAAGGCCACGTACGGCTCCTGATTTTATCATATGTGGAGGACTTGTAAAAAAGCAAAACAAAAACAAAAAAATGGCTACAGAACACATTCTGTAATAAGAAATATCTTAAAAATTAATGTACCATTTAGACCAGAAATGTTTCTATTAGGAATAAAAGATGAAAATCTAAATAATGTGAATTCTTTGATTCATTATATGGTAACAGCAGCAGGGATAGTATATGCAGAAAAATGGAAATAGGATGGAATTCCTTCTGTGGAGAGCTGGCTAATTAAACTGACTGAGTTAGCAGAGATGGACAAATTAGCAAACTTAATTAAAAAACAGGACAAGAGATAAGTATGTAGAAGACTGGAGACACTTTATTGATTTTCTACAAGAAGCAGGAATAACAACTACTGGATTTGATTGACTTTATATTCAAAAGGCAGCTGAAAGAAGTAAAAGCTACTGATGGGGAGAGGAGATCCTAAAAGAAGACTCGGGCTTTTTTAAAATCCAGATTGGACTTTTAAAATCCAGATTCAGGACCGAGTGCTCAATCTCAGTGTCCCCATTTGCTTCAGGATAACATGGGCTGAATATGAATACTGCTGTTCGCATTCAAACTGCAAGAATCTGCAGCATGGAGAAATAGGATCTTTTAATCTCCACCCCTTGTGCAAACCCTGTAAGCTTACCCCTCTCAGAAAGCAATCACTCTCCCTTTCAAATCAGAAGCCCCCTCCATTCACATTACCAGGAAGGCAGCAGTTTTGCACTGAAGGAGCAGAGCGAAAGGACAGCACAGTGCAGGGAAAGAGCTTTAAGCTTGCTTTTAAAATGGAGGGAGAGTGTAGGGGGGAGGCAATTGAACTTTCTCTTGAGGAAAAGCAGGAGAAGATGTTTTGATCTATAGCTATAGTCTTGCTTTTTAATGTATCTCTTGTAGTTACAGTGGCATTCAGGGGAAATCCAAGCCTTCTTGAAATCTCCGGCTAGCTAGCATTACAGGCATGGCAAGGGGAGATGTGAAATGCCACCTATCCGCTTCAATCACTGGTCAGAAACATATGGGGGGGCAGTCTGAAAGGCCGATCATCTCCTTGGATAGTCAGGTAACATTCCCAAAGGGGGGGGGGGAAGCAGACTGAGTTCCTATACTGAACCAAGAACAGTTTTTCTGAGGACTTGTTTTCTGCACATTTTAGCAGGATAGTCCTCATAAAGTCATAGAATAATTAAAAAAAAAAGGGGGGGAATTGTCCAAACTCAAAAACGGATTGAATTCTCATTTAAACTTGTATGGGAACGCAGCCTCAGAAGTATGGAGGAAGTGATTTATAGTTATCACCCAAATGATGTAATATGTGAGATTCCATGTTGGGAGTTAGTTTTACAGTTGTGTTATAATAAAAATTAAATTTATATAATAATAATAAAATCATACATGGCAGGTCAGTTGTTCAATGCTCTTAAAAATAAAAGAAAAAATCCCTAACAGGCTGGGAGTACAAATGGAAATTAAATGACAGTGTTGATGTGCTGATAGCAAGGGGCACAGATGGCTGCTTCATGCTAGATATGGTGATAATCAACAGTTTTGATACCAGGAGAGACACATTCATCCGTTTTACGTATGTCTTGGGGTTTTCTCTTTTTTCCCTTTGTACGTAAAGATTGCTGAGCGTGGGGGGGTGGGTGAAATGCCAGGTTGAGTGGACGGATACACCCTCACCAGACAAATTTCAAGCACATCTTCCGGCATCTCTGTCATTTTTATCCCATCACGTAGTTTGTTATCAAACCAAGTAGGAACAATTTTAGAATTTCTAGGTAATGTGAGGTTTAAAAGAGAAAGAACACAAAAAAAGTTGTCTTTTTTACCCCGCTTTTCTCACCCATTTAAGGGGATGCAAAGTGGCTGACAAAGCTTCCTATTCTTCTCCCCACACCAGACACCCTGTGTAGTAAGCGGGGCTGTGAGTACTCAGAAAAGTGCTGAGACTAGCCCAAGGTTACCCAGCTGGCTTCACGTAGGAAGGTGGAATCAAACCCAGTATTCCCAGATAAGATTCTAGCTCCCTAACCACTAGACCAATCAGGCTCACTGACCAAACTGGCTCAAGAGACTCCTCCGCTTGCTCTAAACCTAGAGGGAAGAAGTGTTGGAGGTCCAGTCCTGGTGACTGCACTGGGAAGTAGAGGCAGACCAGCAAGGGGCCACCTATCAGTTGTCTATCAGTTCTTCAGGTCAAGCTTGTCTCCTCAGGTCAAGCTTGTCTCCTCAGGATAAGCTTGTCACCTCAGGATAAGCTTGTCTCCTCAGGTCAATCTCATCTCATTAGGGTAAGCTTGTCTCCTCAAGTCAAGCTTGTCTCCTCAGGATAAGCTCATCTCCTCAGGTCAAGTTCGTCTCCTCAGGATAAACTTGTTTCCTCAAGTCAAGCTTGTCTCCTCAGATCAGGCTCAACTTCTGTTGATCACATAGACACTTCCTTGCAGTTTTCTTAGCAGCCATACAGAGGTGATTTGCCATGATCTTCTTCTGAGGTGGCACTAGGAATGAAATTTGTGACAATTACACTAGTAGGCTGCTACAACCACTCAGTATACTCCACAGTGAGCCCAATAAATAAATGCACAATCTCCATGTCTGTCATTACTGCATTTGTATAATGAGCTGACACTCTTTTGGTGTGTAGAAATTAAGTATCCTTTTGTTTTCATACCAACGAACAGCCCCTTTAAAATTAATTATTTTCTAGAAATCCCCCTACTTACATTTACACGTTTTCTTATTTTTAAATTGTCTAGTGAGGTCAAGAAATATATTTGAGAGATTTAGATTTTATTCATACATTCATTTTTAAAAAATGAAAGAAGTTCCAGGTCAAAGTAATATATCAGCACAATCTTTGAAGATTTCATACAGATTAAACAATTTAAAATACAGTCATTTCAAACGTTTATCAATGAAACTCTGAAAAGGTTATTTTTTAAAACTGCATCTTTTAAGTGTTGACTTGCCATGTTTATTTGCTTATGTAATTATTAATAATAATGTTTGTTTATAACACCCCCTTCACCGAGGGGACGGTACTAGATTAAAAATTACAAAATACAACATTAGAAAAAATACTAGTAACATACAGTACCAATGTAAATCAGTTATTAATAATCTGTGCTGTATTAAAATCAGCCTAAATAATAAAGTAACAATAATGGACTCCCTGTGTTATTCCTGGTGAGCTTCTCTGGGTTGCTTTACAATAAACCATGCAAAGACCCCAACAAAGTGGCCCCACAGCATTAAAAGCATCTTTCAAAAGTGTTTAAAATTCCCAGAGTCCAGCCACGCTAGACAAGAAACAGCATCAATTGTGCCGAAACACGTGGAGAAAATGCTAAAGATGGTCACGGTGTTTGTGGCTGAAGAGGCAATCCCAAACCCCTGCAGCTGGTGAGATCTTCAGGTCATGGTGGGAGATCTAGTGGGAGATCCAGCAGCTCAAAGCCTTTCATTCCAAAGAGTGAATCTCATGAATGCTTGTAGTCTTCCATTTGCATGGCATATCTGGGGAACAAACACAGCGAGCATCTCTCTTCCAGCTGACCTGCATTGCTTGCAGGTCGCCTAGCAACCGCGTCCATCGCCTAGCAACAAAAGACGCTTGGCTGGTACCCAAGTAGGTCAACGCCCTGGGCCTTTGCGGCAAACAGCGAGCCGTGTAGCGCAATGGAAGGTCTCAGCACTTCTGCTGCCTTTTGGGAGCAGCTCCGGAGTCTGTGCCTGGATCAGTTTCCTTGCGGGATTGGGAGCTGGGTAAGGAAGTTGGGCTGGGGAGTTTGCCCATGCACAGGGCACTCAGTGGGCTCTCTGTAGGTGCCTGTTCCTGGTGATGGAGACAACAGTGGCGGTGGCTGGACTACAGCTCCCATCACCCCTTGCCTTCCTACCTGCCTGATGCCAGGGGTGATGGGTACTGTAGTTCAGAGATCTGTCAGGCTGGATAAAATGCTTCAGGGTAAATAATTGAATGTCACTCTCTTTCCCCCATGAAAGGATCCTTTCCCTCTGTAAGGTTTAAAAATCCTAAATTGGTTTACAATATTATTCAGAAACAAGCTTAAAACCAATTTAAAAAATAGATTATTTAGAACAGTCATTTAAAACTGGGTCAGGTAAGGAGGCAGATAGACAATCACACCGCAATACCTGGGCGAGCAGATATACTTCCAACAGGCACCTAAATGATCATGGCTGTAGACGCTTTGCGAACATCTCTGAAAAGGAGCAGATTCCACAGGGTGGGTGCCACCACAGAAAGGGCTCTGACACAGGGCATCACAAAGTGGCATTCAATAATTGGTGGTACCCACAATGGCAGGGACATTTGGTCTAGTGGTTAGGGAGTCGGACTCTTATCTGGGAATGTCAGGTTCGATTCTGCCCTCCCCCACCAAGACAGCTGGGTGACCTTGGGCGAGTCACAGCTCTCTGCTGAGCTCTCACATTCCTGCCTACCTCACAGGGTCTTTTGTTGTGGGGAGAATAGCCAACTCTTCTTCCTTGTGGTGACTGAGAACGTCCTCCAAGGTCTCCCCCCCCCCTTTTCTTTCTTCTGTCCTGCACACAGAATAAATCTCGTTTCCCGCCAAGGAAAGCAAAAGTGTTCCGCACCCGTGTCTCACAGCAGTCAAGCCAGCCCCGTCGCGCAGGACTCCCCCCTCCAGACGAAGAGACGGTAGAATCGCTGACGGAGCTTTTGAGGTGCCCAGATTCGCCGTGGGCTTTGGCTCTTGGCTACAGCCCGCAGGAGCAGCAGCTGAGGGAGTTGGCGGTACAGTCTCCAAGGGTTGTCAAGGAGAACTTCATCTTCTCTTACTTCAAATCACTCAGGATTGTGAACAAAAATGTAAGTAACTTTGCCAGCGAAGGGTGGCATCACCGTAGGAGGCTCATGGGAGCACATGAGACATACCCTCCTGGATCAGCCCACCTAGTTCAGCATCCTGCCCCACACAGTGGCCCACCAGTTGCCCATGGGCATCTCAAGCAGAGACAAGGGCAAACCTTCTCCTGATCTCATATCCCAGCAAATGGCATCCTGCTTGTCCCCCCAGCCTGGAAGATGTCCTTAGGCATCCATTCTAGTAGCCATTGATACATCTGTCATCCATGAACTTATCTAAACCTTCCTTAAAGCCATCTAGGCTGGTTGCTGTCACCACCTCTTCTGGCAGCAAATTCCATAGACCGATGACCCTCTGGGTGGAGAAATACATCGACGTCCCCTTGTGTGATCCGACTCCCCTGCCCATCAGCTTCATAGATGTTCTAGTGTTGTGTGACAAATAAATTTTCTCTATCCACCTTTTCTGCACCATGCATGGTTTTATGTCCTTCAGTCCTCCTTCAGAGTGAGAGAACACATCAGCAAAGTGCCCAGTAATTTCCTTTCCACATTCTTTATCCCAGAGGTGAATTTTTTTTAATACTGAAAGGAAACAACCTGTCACTTTGCTGATGTATTCTCTCATCCTGAAAGTGGGCTGAACCTGGATTAAACTTTAAGTGTGACCACAGTCCTAATGGCAAAGGATTTTCAGGTTTTATGAGGCTCCTTGCTTCATCTCTTCCCAGGTGACTGAAATTGATGCTGATTTGTTAAAATTCCCTAACTTAGAAGAGTTGATCCTGAGTGCAAACCACATCAGCAGAATAAATTCCACCAACCTGCCCCCAACATTAAAGGTGAATGAAAAAGCAAAAAGTACTGATAGGAAGTTTGGTACGAATTAAATGGTGTTTATCTTCCATGATTTTCTTCTCCCCGCTATTTCCTCCTTACAAGCAACCCTGAGAAGTTAGGTTAAGCTCAAAGTGATCTAGAGACTTCCCATTGCTGTGTAGATGCCAGAGCCCAAGAACTCCTAGGTCTTAATCTAGGTGAGCCAGTATGGTCTAGTGGTTAGGGAGCCAGACTCTTATCTGGGAATACTGGGTTTGATTCCCCTCTCCTCCATGAAGCCAGCTGGCTGACCTTGGGCTAGCCACAGCTCTCTTCTGAGCTCTCACAGCCCCACCCACCTCACAAGGTGTTCTGTTGTGGGGAGAACAGAAGATTTCTCAGCCGCTTTGAGTCCCCTTAAATGAGTGAGAAATGGGATCAAAGCGGCCACCAGAGCTGTGAGATCTCCGTAAACACAGACCAGTGTTCTGAGTTGGCTTCTCACTAAATCCTGATCAGCTCCAACCAGACCACCACAGGTGGAGGCAGGTGTGCTCCTAAAAGGGGCTGGGATCCTTCAAGGAGAAGTCATCTTGGGAATTGGGACCTAGGCAGAAGTTGCCATGATAATGGGAAGGAGGAGAAGAAACCAGGATGATATCTGGAAGATCTGTTGGTTGTGTCAGACACCCTGCTATAAATTACAGAAGCAGGTTCATGGATCTTCCCGGCTAGGATGCGTATTCTGAGTGGCATAACATTGTCAGCCTGTTGGACCACCAGAAGCAGAAACCAGCTTGAGAACACTTAGCAGGAACGACAAGGGGTGTTTTCCCACTTAGCACTAGAGTACCCATCAAGGGTCCTTAATGGGTGTTTAATGAGTACTCTAGTGCTAGTGGAAAAACACCCAAGATCCCCTGTTCCTTATAGGTTTAAGAAAGAAAGTAGGATTCCTCTCTGCCCCCCCACCCTGTCTCCTAGGATAGGATAATGTGCCTTCAGATGGTTTGCACCAAATTATTACGCCCCTCTTTCTGCCTTGGCAGGTGCTGGAACTTTGTGGCAATGAAATAGACAGCTTGAAGGACCTGTGTGCTCTACCACCCCCCAACCTTCAACATCTAGGTCTTGGGCACAATTGCCAGCTTGGGTCCCCTGAGGAAAGGCATCTCACCAACATCTTTTGGTAACAGCGAATTCCCCATGCAGGCAAAAGTAATGACAGTTTGGAAAGAGTCTCCATGTGGACGGCATCGCCTTAGCTTGAGTAGAAACTCCGCCATGCCAGGGTACCTCAGAAACGTTTGTCAGGTTGCGTCCACACCCAGATTTTAAACCAGTTTCAATCGACTTTCAAAGCGGGAGAACGCACCCGAAAATTAGCTAGTCATTTTCTTTCCACTTTATCTAACCCTAAGGTGGATTTTCTGAGACAGATAATGCTGAAAGA
The DNA here is from genome assembly GCA_023333525.1 of Aspidoscelis tigris stejnegeri. Lineage (NCBI taxonomy): Eukaryota > Metazoa > Chordata > Lepidosauria > Squamata > Teiidae > Aspidoscelis > Aspidoscelis tigris. The sequence continues at coordinate 9,481,848 of JALMGA010000020.1, forward strand.
AAACGCCTTGACGCTTTGCTGATCTGTTCTCTCACCCTGAAAGTGGACTGAAGCTGGATTAAAACTTAGGGTGTGAACACAGCCTCACTGAATTATTCTCACCTGCATCCAAAAGCCACATTCATGCTTTGAGGACAACGCTGCCCTGTTCCCCCTACTTTGCTGTGGTGTCTCTAAGGACGTGGCAGGAGGCCGTAAAAAATGCGCTACTGGATCAGATCTGTGGCCCAAACATAGAAATACGTTTCCGCAATGGCCAACAACTGCACTAGGGGCAGTTCAGCGGCAGGCCTCTCCCACTGCCATCAGAGCTAAAATCCATTGATAGTCTTGACTTCCATGAATATAAGAGCATAAGAAGTGCCTGACCAGATTGGACCCATGGCCCATCTAGTCCAGCAGCCTAGTCCAGCTGGCCAGCCAGGTGCCCGTGTCCGGCAGGGCATGGGCACACAGCTTGGCTCTGCTTACAGTCTCCCAGCGGTTGGTCATTGGGGGCAGATCACCTCCTAAAGCCACAGGGCTATAAGAACCATTGGCAGCCCCAACTTCCGTGAATGTAAGAACCTAAGAAAAGCCCCATTGGGCTGGACCCATGGACCAGGAGGTGGGAAAGCGCCTGCGCCAGTCACGCCTGCAACGCATCCAGAGTGAATTCGACATGGTTTGAGAACGGATTCAAAGTGGATTCAGGGTGGAATTAACAGTTGCAGAGCGGATAAGTGACGTTATAAACCCAGGATTCCTGGGAACTCAATCCAAACCTTTAACTGCCTTGGCTCCACAGGCGATAGGAACGAGGAAAAGGTCATTGTGGTCATTTCCGTTCAGTCCGTCGCTTGGTTCTGAAGGCCCCCTTTGGCCTTTGGCCTTTGAGCCAGTTGGTCTAGTGGTTAATGAGTTAAGGAGACAGACCCCTTATCTGGCAATACCCGGTTTGATTCCACCTTCCTACATGAAGCCAGCTGGGTGACGATGGATGAGTCATGACTCCCTTCTGACCTCTCACAGCCCCACTGACCTCACAGGGTATCTGTTGTGGGGAGAAGAACAGAAGGCTTGTCAGCCCCTTTGAGTCCCCTTAAACGGGTAAGAAAAGCGGAGTAGGAAAGCCAACTCTTCTTCCTCCATGAAGTTAGCTGGGTGGCCTTGGGCTAGTCACAGCTCTCCTTCTGAGCTCTCACAGCCCCACGTGACCTCACAGGGTATCTGTTGTGGGGGGGAAGAACAGAAGGTTTGTCAGCCGCTTTGAGTCCCCTTAAATGGGTGAGAGAAGTGGGGTAGAAAAGCCAACTCTGCTTCTTCTCCTTCTTCATCTTCCAACGGCGCAACTTCACGGCCCCCAAAGACCCTTTTATCGGAGATCTTCCCCAAGTGGTTTCCCTTGCTCTGCACCTTCTTCTAGGCCAAGCCTCGTCTCCCTCGACCTCAGCTATAACAACTTCACCAACCTGCGGCGCCTCCTTTCAAAGCTTTTCACCATGATGAAGCTCCGGATCCTGGTGCTGCAGGGCAACCCCTTAGCCCTCTTCCCCGGCTACCGGGGCTTTACCATCGACAGCCTCCCGAAACTCTGCACGCTGGACGACATCCTCATTACCCCGGACGAGAGGCACAGCTTCCTCGAACTGTCGAGCAACCGCGGTGAGGCAGCTTTCGCTCGAGAATGGCAGGGCTGCGGGGTCTTAGCGCTGGGGGCCCCTCTGAGGACATCTAGTCAAGCCCCCAAAGGATTGATACAATCTGTTAATGTCTGTGGCAACCCAACCATGTTGTTGTGAAAACCCACTATTGCTTATCTCAGGAAAACCTGATTGTGGGTCTTCCTGTAACAGCACTATATTTTATTTTATTTTATTTGTTTATTTGTATTTCTATCTCACCTTATATATTTGAAGGTCTCAGGGCGGGTAACAACATTTAAAATCAAAAGTGTATCCTCATTTAACCAAAGACCAGGGCAAAGAGGTGCGTCTTCAGTGCCTTCCTAAACATGTACAGTGAAGGTGTCTGAACCACCTTGAGTGGAGACTGTTCCATAGCCTGGGGGCCAACACTGAGAAGGCCCTCTCCCAGGTACCCACCCCTTTTACTACTGAAGGTGGTGGGCCTCCCCTCCAGATCTTAATGCATGGGCAGGTTGACATGGGAGAAGGCGTTCCTTTAGGTATTTGGGGCCCAGATATTGACCTTTCGAAGGTACCACACATGTGCGGGGTCCAAAAAAGACGGCTGCACATGCAGCTATTGAGCCTCTATCAAAATACCCAGATGTGCGCATCAGTGCATCATGCTGTCTATCTAACAAGTGAATGATTCCAGAGTGTTTTTTGACTGCAATATTGCTTGATAGCGTGATCTTAGGGTCGTGGCTGCAGCCGGCCAGAATCATCTCCGCTATAGAATTTCCCTTGCACAATCCACATCACGTAGCCCTTGGGTGACTCCTAGTGGCCATCCTTCTGTGACGGACTCCACTGATGCCCTCTAACGGGGCATGATTCCTGGTTTCCTTTGCATGGAAACTAGCGATGCCCACGAATGCAATTTCCAACATTCGATTCGTAACGAATCAGATATTTGAAAATCTGAATTTGAATAAATAAAGAAAAATGAATGTCTGGACATTCAAACCAATACAAATACATTCATATCTATTCTTACAAATATTTGATCTGTATCCAATGATGCAAATCTCATATGCATCCTGTACATATCCGTACAGATGCGCACAGATAACGCACACATACAAACGTCTGAATTATTTCTACGAATAACTCTAGTATTTTTAAAGTATGAATGTCTAGACATTTGATTCATACATGAATGTCTGAATTTGTACGAATAATACAAATTTTCGTGCACGTCTCTAATGGAAATGTCTCTCCACGGTTTTCCACAGCAAAGAAGCCAGTGTGGTTTTCCATTGATGCCTGCTGCGGGGATACTAGGGCCAGGATCTCTGACTAGGATCAGGATGTACTGCAACATTTTGTTGCGGTTAGCGTTTCTGGGTTATTATTAGGATAGCATTTTCTGTTCTCTTTTGGAACTGCATAGGGACTCCTCGTGCCACTTGGCTGGCTCACCTCTGTTTCCCCTACAGCCTGACCCACTTCCATTTTACTGAACGGTCTGGAACTTGTTGCCAGACTTGCTAAGCGGATGGTCCTGCAACGGACATTAAAATGGCGCCTTCCCCTTTGGCAGAGCTCCTGAAGGGCAACACAGCGATCATTGTGGCCATTGGGAAAATCAGAGGCGTGCCGAATCCTGTTGGCGTGGAGGAACCTGAGCCAACTCCGGAATCGCCGGTGATCACTTACAGCTACTACGTGACGTACGAATTCGCCAAAGGTGAAAAAATGGAGGAGAAGGAGGCAGTCAAGGTATAAGATCTGCTTAAGTGCAACTTTCGTTGGGACTTTTGGATCTCAGTCCAGCTTCAGTCCACTTTCAGAGTGAGCATTCCCTCCTTGGCATCATCTGGCCCAGCTGCGAATTTGTTGAGTCAGATAATGTGGGTGGAAAACTGCTCGTCTCTTGGCCGAAAGGTTCTCCTGCCCTGAAAGTGGGCTGAAGCTGGTTTAAAGTGGACTGAGGCTGGATTAAAACCAATCTGGAGATTTTCTTCTTTCTTCAGCTTGCAAAAATAAAAATATAGCGGGTGCCTATGGGTAGTTACAAATGCACCCTGAAAAGAGAGTACAGTATTTCTGTTGTTCCTGGAAAACAGGGCAAGGTGTGATGTCAGTGAAAAATATTTGCAATTTGGAGATAATTTCCCTCTTTCAGAATGCGGCTGTTGAATCTAACATAGAATTTGGGCGCATTAAATATTGTTTGCTTGTTTATATTTCTGTTCTGCCCTATACTTGAAGGTCTCAGGGTGGGTAACAACCTTTAAAACAACAAATTAAAACCTGCTTTTTAGGCAGTTTGCTCTGCTACTAATCTGCAGCCATGGGTATTTCTGTGCAGTTTTCTTAGCAAGGATACAGAAGTGGTTTGCCATTGCCTACTTCCGGGTAGAGCTTAGAGATTGAACCCTCTGCTTTTTGGGCAGTTTGCTCTACCCCTGAGCTATATCCCTTCCCTAGCAAAGGTTACTTTAGTGAAAATATCCTCCTTATTCCTGCAGAGGAAGTAAATTTCTTTCTTTTCAGCCTTAAAACTGTTACCTTTTCTGTGTCATTTATTGCACCTGAGGCTGATAGGTGAAATATGCTCAGCCTCCAACAGATGGCACAAGAGTGTAATGGTCGAAGGACTCATTGGCCCTTCTGTGGTCATCTGAAGAACGTCCTTCATTTGACCTTCGGCACAACCACGCTGACTCCCTGCGTCTTCAAGTAGCAGAATTTGGTGGACGTGGAGAATGACGCTGGATACTTTTCTGCTCCAGGTTGTAGTATCAGCCACCCTGAACACTGAAACTTCGCCAGGACCTGTGGAAGAAGGAGGCAATCAGCCGGTGGCTACCGAACCACCAGTTCAACCCGAAATGGCTCCAGAGACATGTGCGTCGCCCATCTTTTGTGGTGTTCCCTTACAATGTGTTATTATCCTATTCCATAGCGTCTCCACAAAAGGACTCCACGTGGAAGATGGAACTTCCAAAGGTTCAGCAGGGGTGGTTTCTGCAATCACATGGATTTGGTTAGCACCATATTGACCCTTGTCTTGAGATGCCCATAAGCAGTTGGTGGGCGAATGTGTGGTACAGGATGCTGGACTAGGTGGGCTGTGGCCGGATCCAGCAGGGCTCTTCTTTGGTTCTTATGAGAAGGTTTGCCCTTGTCTCTGTTTGAGATGCCCATGGGCAATTGCTAGTCCAGGATGCTGGACTAGATGGGCTGTGGCCTGATCCTGCAGGGCTCCTCTCATGTTCTTATGGTGATTTTTTTGTGCCTTTCCTCTTGGCCCCACCCTGCTTCCTTACGCCACCCCTGAGGGCACCCCTCCCTTAGACCTCACCAGCATGGGGAAGCCAGGCTCCTAGTCATGATCCAGTATACCAGCCGGTGCATAATCATCTTGAGTTAGAGGGTTGAAGCCCACCAAAGACATCTCTGTTTGTTTTTTCTTTGCGTAGATCAGGTTTTGGCCAAAGGGAGAAGTTTGTTAGCTGCATCCACAGCAACTGAGTCCTGTCAAGGGAGGACTCCGGTAACAGTCATGCTGCTTAATTATTAACAAAGTGTATTCTGTGCCAACATCTGATCCTGCTCACATGTTTGGATACTGGCACGGCACGCGTTGGTTATTTCAGAAATCAGAGTTAAGCTTTCTTGTGTTAATGTCCACTAGAGGCTGTAGCGTGAATAAGGTCCTTGGTCTGATTCACAGCTGCCTTTCTTGAACCTCACCTTTTTGAATGGCAAGTGATGGGTGGCCAACCTCCTTTGGTTTCAATAATGGATCGTTAATATTGGGTGGCGATTTGAATAGGCTTCCTCTCTTGTCCTTGCGGCTTGCATCGCAAGGTAAAAGGTGCAGTCAGTATAGAATGTTAAAATGGAAAATTTGCCCGAAAGTCTCTTGGGTGAAATACATTTTGATCTGGCAGTGCTAACGCACCTGGGTAGAGCAACTGTTAAAGCTGCAATTGGAGTTAAACAGAACAAATGAAGCAAGTATATCCTGGATTAATTGTTGTTAGGTACCAGTGGGTCAGCTCCAGTTCCTAATTGACGTCTCCAGGGAGTTCAAGGTGGGACTCCAAAGCCCATGAAAGTATAAACACCTTGGAGAACGTCTCAAAGGTCACGAGATCTCATGTTCTGAAGATGCCTCTCTGTGAAATCTCTTTCGCTCTTTTCTTTTGCCTTAGCCAATGTGCATTCCACTCCTCGAAAGCCATGGGCAGAGACCATTGACTGTGAATACCGGAAAGAACATATCACAAAAGATCTGGTTTCTCTGAAGGCATATCTCCTTGCTGGAACAACGGTGTCTATCATAGAGGAAAAGGTCACTTATCCTAGCCAGACACGTAGTTTGGGTTGGCACAAACTAGATTGGGAGCAAATGTATCTGAAAAACAAGAAGGGCAGATGTTGGCTTCCCAGATGTTCCCGCCACAAAGCTCCCATAATCCCTTGCCATTAGCCTTTTGCTCCTCATTTTCTTACCATAAGCTTGCCTACCTCTTTAGATGTTATATAGAGTGAAGTTTGTCCAGGTGGATGGCTGTTTTTTGGTTAAGTAGGCAGTTATAGGGTGTTTTTCCACTGTCACTAAAAGTACCCATTAAGTACCCATTAATGGGTACAAAAATGCCATTTCGTACCCATTAATGGGTACTTAATGGGTACTTTTAGTGATAGTGGGAAAACAACCATAGTTAGATGGTTAGAGATCCTCAGCATTCTGTCCTGCCTGCTGCCGTGTTGGATCCAAGCTTTTGAAAAGCACCCTCTGGCTGCATTCACACCTAAGTTTTAATCCAGCTTCAGTCCATTTTCAGGATGGGAGGACACATCTGTAAAGCGACATGGTGTTTTCTTTTGGCATTGCGTTATTCAGAAAACCCACCTTAGAGTTAGATGATATGGAAAGGCGATGATTGGTCAGGTAGCTGTTGTGTTCTCTTCTGAAAGTGGACTGAAAGCGAATTAAAACTTAGGTGTGAACACGGTCTTTATGGTGTAAATAGCATATGGTGCATATTCTACACTAAAACAGTATTTCCTATCCATATGAACAAAACACACACCCTTTCTTGGTGACTGAACTGTTTTTCTTTCTGTAGGTTGTCTCCTGGCCTGTCATTAAAACCCCCGAGGAGAGCCCAGGAAGAAAAGGAAAGGGTAAAGGAGAGAAAGAGAAAGCGGAAAAGGGGAAAGGAGAAAAAGGGAAAAAGGAGAAAGGGAAGGAGAAGGAGAAGGAGAAAGAGAAAGGGAAGGAGAAAGGAAAAGAGGAGAAAGGAAAAGGAAAAGATGCTGGAAAGGTAACGTTGCTGGCTCCATGGCATGAATCTTCAGCCAAGCTGTTTTCACCTCTCTTGATCTTGTAGGAGGAAGTGGATCTTTCTTTCTTTCTTTCTTTCTTTCTTTCTTTCTTTTTCTTTCTTTCTTCCTGACTATTTGATGTGTCTGCCAGGCATGGAAAAAGGCAGCCTGAAGGCTTTCTCAGTGGTGGCCCCCAGGCTGTGGAATCACCTCCCCCTTCCGCCTATCACTTTCACTTTACACATTTAGGAAAGCAGAGAAGATACACTTTCCCTTTCCACTGGCAGACACTGTTGCTTTAATATGTTGATTTTAAATGTTGTTACCTACCCGGAGACCTTTAGGTATAGGGCTGGATACAAACAATAATAAATAAGGATGAAAAATAAGCTGGACTTTAGTTTTTAGTTTTTGTTTATTACAGAGCAACGTCTGGTGCAGAAGATTCTTTTGAGGATGACTTGATTTATTTTGTTATTTTACCAAATATCTTTTAGATTTCAGAATTTTAGATCTATAATCCACTGGCACCTTGTGTTTTTATTCACATTTTGTTTGTTTTACTTTTATGTTGTCTTTGTGTATTGATATGGTATACTTGGCTAATCACTGTTCACATAGCATCTGCCTGCTAGGTCAGTGATGGCCAACCTATGACACGCGTGTCACAGGTGACACGCCAAGCCCTTTTGGGTGACACACCTGGTCACCCTGGCACCTGGGCATGTAGTGCTTGCTTGTTCTTGAAGTGTACAAAGTACCCACTTTCAATTGAAGATTTAGCAAATATAGAGAATTATTTGTTTTTGCTTTTAATAAAATACATATATCAAAAATATAACTTTTTTACTAGAGCTACAAATATCACAAAATTATGGATGTTTCTAGATGTGACACAGCACCCGAGTTAAGCTAGGTTTTCTTGCAAAATTTGACACACTGAGCTCAAAAGGTTCACCATCACTGTGCTAGGTGATGCTACCCTCAAATATTGCCCTTTGGAAGGAAGTCCAAACTGGTTCAATTCCAGAGCAGATTCTTCTGCATGCTGTTCTGCCACCTCCGAAAGAAACAGAAGTGGCAAACTGATTTTCAATGGGCCCATCTACACCTAATTTTAAATGCAGCTTCAGTCCACTTTCAGAACACACCAGCAAAGTGATGAGCCGTTTTCCTCCGGCATTTTCCAACTCAGAAAAACCTACCTTCGCATTTAGACAATGTGGCTGGGAAACGAATGGTGACGTTGCTGATGTGTTTTCTCACTCTTAAAGGTAGACTGTAGCAGGATTTAGATTTAGGTGCAAACAGGTGCAAGGAGCAGCACCCAGTTTACCTTCATGTCTGGGTCTCATAATTCTCCCCTCGCAGGTCAGATCTCCTAAAAAAAAATAGCTAAAGAGTTTACATGGCCTTGGAGACTATAGAACCGCCCAGCCATCATGAGATGTTTCAGACTTGACTTAAATTTCCAGGATGTTCTTGGGCTTTGTGAGCGGAACGTCTCTTCCTCCCATTTCCAACCTTGTCCATGCAGGGTGGGAACAAGAAGAAAAAGAAATCGCCTTCCCCTGAACTACGAAGTGACCCCCCTATCTTGAGGACTCTGGGGTCTGGCCATGTTAACCTAGAAAGAATTCTCGCCGGAGAATCACAGCTAGAGGTCGTGTGTGATTTTGGAGTCCTGCTGACAGAGTCCAACGTTAAGCCACCATCGCCAAAAGACAAGGTACGTTTTTCAACCGCCCTGTTTGCACAACATTCAAAATTCATTCAAATTCAAATAAAATGTCTGCAAGTTTTAATTTTAACATCCGAATGAATTTTAAATGCTTTGAACTGTTTCTGTGAATTGTTCAGACATTTGTATGCATGGATAGATACGCGTTGCATGGGTAATCTATACACGTCTCGTTCATACCTGTATATAGGTACTGGTTCTCCCTAAAAATCTCATATGTCTCTTTGCACTCACCAGGAGAGCAAAAAAAGTATGAAAAAGGATAAAAAGCCCAAAAGTGGGAGTGACAGTTCAACAACCCGGAAGTCTACACCCCCACCCAAAGGTAGGAGAACGCAGGTGATTCTTTTCTGTATACACTAATAGTGTGATCTCCCCCAACCCGTATTCATTCTGCTTTCATTTTTTGGGGTGGTGTAATATTTTAATTATCAAGACCTAAGAGCTTATGGAAGGTAAGTGTTTTGTTTTAAACATGCTTCAAAACCTGTTATAAAGTGTGCCAATAAAAGAGGATGGAGTGATAGCATATTTTCCTTTCTCTCTCTCTCGTTCCAGGAAAAGGGAAAAAGAAAGACTCTCCAGATGGGGGAGATATTTCTATGAGCCAGCCGGTGCCGCTTTCGGTGGAATTCCAAATGCAGCACCCAAAATGGAGGTCAACATCACAGATATTAATAAAGCCCAACTTTCTGGTTTAAATCCTTTATGTGCCTGCTGTCAGAAAGCTCAGAGAACGAGCCCTGATCAGTTTGCTGGTCTCTGGGGTTTCAGGTTAGAATGGCCACTAACTCCAGAGCATGAGAAGAGTTGTATCACTGCAAAGATGGAACCATGGGGTGGCAGATCTATTTCGCTGGGTCCTTTCTCCGCTGCAGTGGAGAGAACAGTCAAGTGCTCCTCTCTCCTTTGAATGGGAACAAAGCCGGTGTCAGACATTAGCAGGATGGGATATCTGCTTCCTAGCTGGCATGGAATCATAGAATCATAGAGCTGGAAGGGACCTCCAAGGTCATCCAGTCCAACCCCTGCTCAATGCAGGATTCCCTAAACCATCCCAGATGGATGTAGGTCCAGCGTCTGCTTGAAGACCTCCAGGGAAGAAGAACCCACCACCTCCCATGGCAACCTATTCCACTGACTGATCACCCTCACTGTCAGGGAGTTTTTCCTAATATCTAATCTGAATTGACTCCCTTGAAGTTTCTTCCCGTTGTTTCTAAGTCCTCCCACCGTGCCCACATAAGGACTGAAGAGGGAGGGAGGGAGGGCCCAGAGAATGTGACCTGTTTGAGGACTCTCTAACCCCAATGGCCAACTCTGCATTAGAATTAGAGCTCCGTTATTTGCAAATGTTTAAAATGAAATGAAATCCATCTATAGGAGCTACTATAAAGCAGTGTTTACAAACCACTGCTCAGGATGCTCTGAACAGAGGTGCCAGTTGGCATTCGTGACCAGCGTTGGTGAGGAAGCTATAAGAACCTCTAAGAAGAACCATGCTGGATCAGGCCACAGCCCACCTAGCAGTGGTTCAGCAGTTCCTCCTGACCTTCCCAGCAGAAGATGGCAAGACCTTTGCCTGCCCCCAACTTCCTGCAAATGGCCTTTGGGGGCATCCTGTCTGTCTCTCCAACCTGGAGGTGCCACCTAGGCATCCATGCTAGTAGCCATGCTTTGGCATTCTGCACCAACTTGGAGAAATAAACCATGTACATGCCTGAGCGGTCTGCGTGGCATGGGGAGGGTCAGCTTCACCAGCCATCCCACCCCATCCCTTCTAAAGCCCCTCTGGAGGTCCCAAAAGGAGCAGCAGCCCCCACTCCCTGTATTCCAAGGAGATCCACCCCTCTCCATGTATCTATGAATGCAAAAGCCACCAGTAGGAGACCAGCTAAAGGAAGAAGCATCTTTCCGTAATAGCATCATTTGCCAACTGTCAACTTCAGTCTAACTGACTTTATTACTAATCAACACCGCTTTCTCCTCCTCCTCCTCCTCCTGTCTAGTGGTTAGGGAGGCAGACTCTTATCTGGGAATACTGGGTTCAATTCCGCCCTCTGGGTGGCCTTAGGCTAGTCACAGCTCTCTTCTGAGCTCTCACGGCCCCACCTACCTCCAAGAATGTCTGTTCTAGGGAGAAGAACAGAAGGTTTGTCAGAGTCCCCTTTAAATGGGTGAGAAAAGTGGGGTAGAAAAGCCAACTCTTCTTCATGAAGCCAGCTGGGCGACCTTGGGCTAGTCACAGCTCTCTTTTGAGCTCTCACAGTCCCTCCTACCTCACATGGTGTCTGTTGTGGGGAGAAGAACAGAAGGTTTGTCAGCTGCTTTGAGTCCCCTGAAATGGGAGTGGGGGGGAAAACCCTCCTTCTTCATTGGTTGGTGTTAATGCTGCTCCTGACGCCAGTGATCAACTGATCCTCTTCTCAATCTCAGCCCAGTGGGCAACTGGGCACCCACTCGCTGCTGCTGCTGCTGCTGGCACTGTGTTTGCGCGCTCCCGGCTGTACCTCCTCACGCCCTGCTGGACCAGGGGACGGGGGCTGCCAGCCAGCCAGCCAAGTTGCACCGCAGCTGCAAGCCGCATGGATGGACGGACAGACTGCGCTTCCTGTGGCCGGCCAGCCCCCACTGTCACCATGACAACCCCAGCTGGGATGCCCTTTTGATCTTTTTGTTTGTTTGTTTCAGAGGCATGCTTTGCACTGTGTTTGCATTGCAGCATTGGAGCCCCCCTGCCCCTCCCGGGTCCCTTCTGTGTTCCTCCAGGTGGAGAGCATAGTGGAGTGGTCAGAGGATAAAAAGAGGAGAGTCCAGCTGGCGAGGGGGCACCTGGGACAGGCGTGGCTGAGGGGGGGGCGTGCTTCCTCTGGGCGTTGCAAAAAACAAGCCCCCATCACTGTCAACGGCACCAGCCACCGACAAGGTAAGCGCCCGCCATCGGACGGTTGGCCGGGCATGCATTCCTCAGGATGCGCCCCCCCCCCAGTACTGATGTGAGTGCCCTTCCCCCTTTCTTTGCAGGGCTATCGCAGAATCGCTTGCAGGAGAGTGCGTGAGAGCCGGGAGGGGGCAGCCCTGGATGCAACTGGAACACTCTGATCTACCCCCCCAATCCATCCGTCCATCCCCCTGCCCCCCCCACACACCAGCACCTGCTTCCGCCAAGGTAAGCCCCAGCTTCTGCCCTCCCTTTGGGTGAAGTGGTTCCCCGGTAAATGAGTCCGGTGCTCAGGGTTGCCCTCTAAGCCAAGTGCGGTGCTTGGAAACCAACCCTGACGGAGAAAAAGCAAAGGGGCTTTCCCCCAGGATTGTCTCCAGCCATTGCTGAGCGGTGTGTGCAAAATGGCCGTTTTCTGGGTCTTTGGGGTGAGGAGGGAACCTTCATATTCTCAGGTTAAGAAACCAATTGACATCACTTTGTATTAAACGGGAGAGAATCTCAGAAATTTCCCAAGTGGAACATTGCTGTTTATTTTGCACTGACGGCACTGTGACCTGAATGCCACAAAAGGGCTGCAGACACCTGTAGAGTTACCTTTATTTTTTAAGCGTCGGGTTGCAGGAGCTGCAGGCAAAAAAATCCATTCTGGCAGTAGCTTCTTCTCTCTGCTTTTCAGAACTGAGGTGCTTGCAAAATGGTCGAGGGAACATCCTGGTCACCCTGCCATCATATTGCATAAGTTGCTATTTGGAGCATCACAGGAAAACCCTCTCTTTAGAGCAGAGTTTTGTATGCCTGGCTTAGGATTTGGACTCTACACTCCAGAAACTCACTATGCTGACTCTTGCTAAGGGGCTCCCTAGATGCTAAGATTTGTTTTTGTTTTTTTTTAAAGATGCCTAATTAAGTGTCCCCTATGATTAAAGCTGTTTTCAAGATGGAGAAACCAATGTAGGGCCTTCTCTGTGGTGGCTCTGAATTCTGGAATTTTCCCTCGGCATGTTTGATAAGTTTCTGATAGCCTCTGTGTGATATCTCTGATCTCTGGACATCCTTATCTGTTGTTACCATGATAGTTTCTGCTCAAGATAGACATCACGTTATTTATTTCTGTTATTTCTTCTGTTTTCTGATTTTTTACTGGGTTTTAAGAGTGTTCTTAACCTTGTTCAAAATCTGTTTGCAATAATGTCTGTAGCATTGGTTGGATGGGTAATTAAGAATTTGCAAACTGGCCCACCTCCAAACTCAGGATAGCAGTCTGGCTGGGATTTGGTTTGCTTGCTAAGAGTTTATTATTTATTTAAGATATTTTTATATCATTTTCCATTTATTTTTTTAAAAGCAGTTTAACAGAGCATTAAGAACAAGGGTAAAAACAGCAGTTAAAAAACCATTAAAAACTGGCTGGGCCAGGGGAGAGACAACCCTTCACCCAGAGAATGCCTGCGTAAAAAGATAGGTCTTTAACAGGCATCTCACGAACAGCGGAGGAGAGGGCGTTCCAAAGGGAAGGGGCCACCACTGAGAAGGTCCAAGTGTGAAGTATTGAAAGATTCCATTCTGTATTACTTGGAATTTGCAAAACTCCTGCCCTCTTCTGCTGTGCCCAGGCAATTCTCCCCCTTTTCAGATTTTAATAAACTTCTCATTGAACGCCATAAGCAAACGCTGCTTTTGGCCTTCCTCGTGCAGCGTCACGTCTCATCGCGACTGTGGTTTCATAAATGTCTGCTTGAAGTCACCACAGCTGCTTTTCTGGACGAGATTTGTTTTTATCTCGCACGCTAGAGAAATGAGTCACACTTCTCTTAAGAGTTGCTTTGCTTACACCTGTTGACCTCCGTTGGTCGCTGGTGTGGGGAGCCGATACTTTTTCCATCAACCACTTTGCAGCCTTTGCATTTGATCAGTGTTTCTGTAAGTTGGGTGGTGATTCCCTTATTTCTTTTCCTCCTGCTGAACCAGAGGAAGAGGAGTTTGAGAGATATATGGCTGGAGAATGAGACAAGAGTTCTTTGTAAACTCCTGGCTGTTTTTGCACTAGCAACAAAGACCCCATTAGGAACCCGATACGTTCTCAATTGGTACAGGTCTCTTACGTACCATCGGCACACGAATGCCCTTAAGGGCCCCATTCTGAAGGTGCGGTACCCACGAGTGCCAGCGAAATCTGGGCCCTTAAATCTGGATTAACGCTAGACCCCTTTAATGGGTAAGGAAAGCGGGGTAGAAAAGCCAACTCTTCTTCTTTTCTAATACAGTGGTACCTTGACATACGAGTTTAATTCGTTCCGTAACCTTGCTCTTATGTCAAATCGCTGGTATCTCAAAGCAATTTTCCCATTAATCCATTCCAGCTCCCAAAACACCACCTCAGTTGTTTTTGTTATGTACTGTACTGTATTTACATACTCGTATCTCAAATCTTGCTCTCATCTCAAAGCAAAATATCACTCGCTCGGCGGCTTGTATCTCAAAACACTTGTATGCCAGGGCGCTTGTATGTCGAGGTACCACTGTATGTGGTTTGGCTAGGAGTAGCAACCAGGTTCCTAATGGCAACCTATCTTTTAAGCTACACACAGGCGTCCCATCCCTCCATCCAGTGCTGAGATGCAGCCCAGGATTAGAAGATATTCTGTCTACATTTTGCCTGCCTTGCTGCTTGGGTGGCTGGTTTATTTAAGGAGAGATACCAAGCCCGATATGTCCTCAGCAACCAGAGAGATGCATAGACCAAATCCAAAGCATACATTCCGGGTCGCCGAGCATGCAGAGTCGAACCCGTGCACTCCGGACCTAATGGTTATCAATTCCTCCGGCTCTCTCCCCGAGGTTCACCGGGTTTTCCTGATGTACAAGCATTGCCGGAACTTCTCCACGTTGCTCAAGCCCTCCAGGTGCGGCGAGGAAACGTTCCTGCTGCTGGCCATCAAGTCGGCTGCGATCAACATAGACCGGCGAGGCGCCATCAGGAGCACCTGGGGCAAAGAGGCCACGATCGACGGCAAACTGGTCAGGCTGGTGTTCCTACTGGGTCGCTCTGAGGCCCGGGTCCGGGCTCACTCCCTGCAGCAGCTTTTGACGTACGAAAGCCTGGAGTTTGACGACATCCTGCAGTGGGATTTTGTGGACAACTTCTTCAACCTGACCCTGAAGGAGCTTCACTTCCTTCGCTGGTTGGCCGAGGACTGTCCTGGGGTCCGCTTTGTGCTGAACGGGGACGACGACGTCTTTGTGAACACGGGCAACATCGTCGAGTTCCTGGCCCCCTTGGACGCCGACAGAGACCTTTTCGTCGGGGACGTGATCAGCAAAGCCCGTCCCATCAGGAACACCAAGACCAAGTACTTCATCCCAGAGTCTATGTACCTGGCACCCTTCTATCCCGACTACGCCGGAGGAGGCGGCTACGTCATGTCCCGCCGGACCGCGCGGCGCCTGCACGGAGCCGTTGAGGAGACCGAACTGTTCCCCATCGACGACGTCTTCGTCGGCATGTGCTTGGCCAAAACGGGGGTCGCCCCGACGCATCACCCTGGCTTTAAGACCTTTGGAATCCAAAGGCCCTTTAATCCCTTTGATCCCTGCCTCTATAAAGAACTGATGATCGTACACAAACTCAGCCCGACAGAGCTGTGGGTCATGTGGACGCTGCTGAAGGACGACGGCCTCCGATGTGCCCAGTCAGTAACTTGGAAACTATAGGGCAGATTAGGAGGCAGCGGGCACGGCAAAGCCACGCTTAGGTGCTGGCGATCGGGGTTGGCTGAGAGCCCACCTCTGAGGTTTAAATGGGGGAGGTGCATTTAACCGGGGGGGGGAGGGGGGGAGAAGGGCGACATTCATGCACTGAATCTCATTTTCTACAAATTGTTTACACATGTCTTCCAGCCCTTGGGACGTCCCAGCAGCAGGAGACATGAGAGGCTAGGATGTATCCCAGGAAAGCATGGGACAACCTTCCGTGCTAGCCAAGCTGAACAGAAGCACAGAAGCACAGAAGCACAAACAAGGTTGCCATGACCCGGTCAGATCTGTGGGGGCATCTAGGACTCTGCTGCCTATGCTGACTTGCCCAATTCATGGGGGGGTGGGGTGGGAGTCCTTCTTGACCCCCACCCCCACCCTACAGGGTGTGGTGGCATTGAATCAGGGCCTGTTTTGCAAGTAGAAACAGAGTTCCCACCACTGGGCTTAACACTGTTCAGGCGGGGTTTGGGCAAGCAAAGTTTCTGAGTAAAAAAACAGTCCTGGAGGCTCTGGCCAGATGTGTTCAGCTGTGGCCTCCAGATGAACTACAAATCCCAGCATCCTGTTGGCACAGGATGCTGAAAGTGGAAAGCTCGGAGCTGTAGCTCAGGTGGATCTGGGCAGGTTTCCATGAGCATCCTTGCTCTATCACGTGGCCTCAAGGCATTCCTTCGCAACGTTTCAGTCTCTTCCCTGCGCAGCTTTTGGGTTTGATGGACCATCCCAAGGGGGAGGGGAAATTGTAATGTTAAAACACAGAAATCCCAGCAGGTTCAGAATGGGAAGCCTTGGTTCCACAGTTTGCTTGCAAAAACAAGAACCAAACCCTGAGGACTTTTTTCTGGGGGTGGGGGGAATAGTGGGGAATTTAAGGTAAAATTGATGCTGCTCCTTATGACCAGAATAGGAGGGAGCTAGAGAGTGAACCTGGTTGGCAGTAACTTTAGAACGCAAGCATGACATTGTAGCTATTAGGGCTTTAGGGGTAGCAAGACGGAGATCTGGAAGTGACACAATGTAATCCAGAAGCAGAAATGGGAAGTGGATTAAAGGCCGGGTGTTTACATGCAGAAGTAGTGCTCCATTTGGGTGCAAGAGATGCCGCTCTTTTTTTGAGAAGAGGAAGGAAGCAGAGGGCTGCAGCTTGTGAATATTCCCCAGTAGGCATTGGTGGGCGTGACTCACGCTGCGTTTGTATAGCCTTTAGGACAGGAAGCCATTTTACTAGGAGCCCTGCTTGTGTTAAACTACAATTCCCGCCCTCCATTTGGTCAATGGAAAAGGGTGATGGGAGCCGTAGTTCTGGCAAAGGGCCGTAGTGTAGCCACTTCTGCTTGCCATAGCCCATTGGTCCCAGCGACTGTTTCATGCCTCAGCAGACGGGATGCCTGAGTTGCAAAGGGCCATGGAGATCATCCGTTCCATCTCCCTGTGGGGTAAAGATGAAGCGGGTGCTTTTTGGCAAAGATAAACGGTGATTCTGCCCTGTGATTTCACCATATTCCAACCAGGATGGGATTTTGGATGGGATCAGTCCCCATTTTCCCCGTCTTGGTTACCATGGTGCCTCTTAGGGATGTGACATTTGAAGTATTTATTTGTATGAACTTGGACATTTATATACGAATCAAATGTCCAGGCATTCGGATCTCCAAATTTGAACGAATACGAATATCATGAGTTATTCGTACAAATAATTCAGACGTTCGTATCTGTATGGGCACGTATGCATCCCATAAGCACCCATACAGAGATCAATGTCCAAATTAATTGTATGAACACATACGAACGTATTCATATTGACTAGAACTTCCGGACGTTCAATTTTTCATTATTCAGATTTTCAAATATCCAATTAGTTACAAATCAAATGTGAAAATTACACCTGTGCACCCGCTAGTGCCCGTGCTCTATCTAGTGAGGGGCTTGGCTTCAGTTTTTGGCAACCTTTGGTCAGAAAGGGAGAGAAGGTTAAGACTTTCAGATCTTTCCAAAACAAAACGCTTGGTTCTCTTTTCTCTTGTTCCTCCTGCTTCTGCCAGGTTGCTGGCCTACGATGGGTTTTGGGCAACTTTTTCTTATTTTGTTGGCTTGGGGTGGTGGTTGCCCAAACCTCTTTGGCAGCACTGGATTTTATCATCACACGCAAAAAAATAAATCATTTCTGCCAGCAGTGAGTGGTAATCCTTGTCATTTTGACTAAAAGGTGCTCAGTTGGGAGTCAGGTGCCTTGTATATCACACCGTGGCCTTTTCTCAGTTTACCTTGATCCATTGAGGTGTACAGCTCCTTAAGGTGTTTCTTGGACTACAATTTCCACCTTCCTGTGCTAGCTGGGAGCTGAATGCTGGGAGCTGTAGTTCAGGGACACTAAAGGGCCCCAACCTCTGAGCACCTCTGCTGTAGCAGCTAAACATTTATAAGGATGTACTAAACACAAGCCTTAAAGAACTAAGAAAAGTGGCAACGTGACTGTTAAAACCTTTCAACATATTAAGAATGGTGTTTCCCTCCAGCTTTCTTCCCTTATACAGCTATTTAAAATGTGATATTCATCCTTCCGTTTTAATACCCAGTCAATGCTAATAAATATCTCAAATACCCCAAAATGGTGCCGGTGGTGTTTTTCCCCCCACAAATTATAACAACCAGAAGTTTTGTATTGTTCTGCAGAAAGTACATAAAATTAATGTGATTAATTGGCCCGCTTCAGATGTTTTCCCTGAGGAACATGGAGTGTTTATAAGAACTGTATTTCTGCCCCAACAATTATTATAGGCAGTTTGGTGTCATCAAAGGCATTTCATACCAGTAAAAAACTTCCCTTACTTGCCAACCGACTGCAAAATGATGCCCATTTGTGCCCAATGGAGACAGAGTGGTTGGATCCAACTAAACGTGACATCCTTTTAGGTCTTCAGTCCCTGTTAAACCTTCTCTCAAATGTAGGTTCCAAATTAACCTTACTGGAGTGTGATAAGAAGAGGCCTGCTGGATCAGGCCACATCCCATCCAGTCCAGCATCCCATCACACACAGTGGCCCACCAGTTGCTTCTGGGCATCTCAAGCAGAAGGCAAAGGCAAAAGCTTCACCTGCTCTCCACTCCATGAAAATGGCGTAAGGTGAGTGTCCTGCCTGGAGATGGCCCCTGGGCATCCATTGTAGATAAGAACCTGAGAGGAGCCCTGCTGGATCAGGCCACTGCCCACGTAGACCAGCATCCCATCCCACATAGTGGCCCATGAAGGGCTTCTAAAGCTGAAGTCATCCCATTAGCAACTCTCTCTCTCTTCACTTACAATAAATTATAATTAATGATTATTTATTAAAAAAAAAACGAAGTCAGTGTAAGTTATTTGAGGTCACTAAAACAGAACAGATCCAAAAGGTGCCCTTTCTCCTCCAAGCCGGCTTCCTGGGAACAAAAAGTAAGGCGATATTGACATTGTGGGTAACACTGATTTTTAAAAAATGACTTAGTCTTGTAGACTATCTTTCTCTGTAGGGTAGGGGAAAGACCAGCAGTTTTGGAAGGGGGAAGCCATCGGTAGCCAGGCTTGGGCAGTTAAAAAAAAAATCCTCTCTCATTCTCTGCTGGTTCTTTTCTATCCTTGCATAGTTCGGATTTGAAAAGGGAAAAACAAAACTCAGGAACCCAATTTCCAGCCAAGAGATCTAGTAGAACTTAAAATATGAGCATGCAGAAGTTTCCTTTTTCGTTTCCGTCCAACCTTCTCCCTGACCAGACCATAGAAAGTCACGTCAAAACCCTCAAATCTAGGGAACACGTCAGTCTTCGCGGAGGTAGGCCTCCTCAGCTTCCTCAATGCTTGCTTGCTGACCAGTAGGTGACGAGGGTTCCTCTTCCTTCAGTTTCAGGAGCTCTTCGATTTTAGCTTCAGCCAGTTTGGTCTCTGCTTTCTGGGAGAGCTGTCGTGCTTCCTGCACTTGGGTTCTGACCAGTTGGATGTGGTTATGGGTTGACACTGAGGCCTGGTCAGCACCTGCGGGACATTCCAATAAAAGGAGAGAAAAGCCACCTGCGTTTATTTTCTGAACTGAATGCTTTGGAAAACATCTGTTAAGACGGATGGAAAGACAACACTGAATAGCCACTAAAGCTGTGCTTTAATGGAGAAAAAAATATATACCTGACTGATATGCTGCCTCTGCTGCCATTTCTGATAGGCGTAGGGCAGTCATCCACCTGGATTCCAACTTCAAGAACTCCTGGTGTTTTGCAGTCATCTAATCAAAGGTTACATTAAGAGTGTTAAAAACAAGGTCTGAGCTTCCTAATTTCTCTGTAGATAAGTGTGACACTATCTGGACCACTGGCAGATAATTGTGAAGCTGCCTGAGCTACCTAATTTCCTGCTAGATAAACATGGCACTTTGGAAGCAAGATAAATAAATCGATAAATCTCTCATAATGACAAACTTCCAACAAGCATTACAATCACCTCTGTTGAATCTTAAGCTGTCTGTTCAAACAGTGTTAACACTGAATTCTTTAAGGAAGGGCACAGGCTGTTTCTGCATTGACCTCCGTTAATCTAGATTTAGAGAATCTGAATCTCTGAAATCTGGCTTTCACTGAATCTGATCCTTGAAGATCTGGATTTCGGCAAGGACCCCATGCGCCTACACTGGCTGTCTAGCACCCGATGTCAATGGGTGCTGAACAGGGTCACAGTGCGGACGCCGTAACACCCATCCAGAGGATCTGTTCAGCCCAGAGCAACTACAAAGCCTGGCCCAAATTTGCTAAGCCTACCCTGGACACCGGTGCCTTCAGTCGCAGTGTGAACGCGTGTCCTCTGATGGTGGAAGACCAAATTGAAGACACCATTAAAAGGGTCTTCTGTTAATCTTGATTCAAGGGCCCAAAGACCCCATTAAATCCAGATTTTGCTGGTGCTAGTGCGGACAAACGGGGTCAGTGCCGACAATGCATGACTGATCTGTACCAGTCAGGTACCTAATTGGATCTAAATGGGTTCTTTGTTGCTAGGTACCCATGGATACCTGGCCAGGTTGACCTACTGAGTCAGAAGGAAGTTAGGAATCTGGCCTTACCTCTACTCGGGCACCGATGATCACCTGCCACACAGCATCCTCTTCACTAGAGTTCATTTTCCCAAGGAGATGTGTATATTTCTGGTACAGTGAGGTCAGCGTGTACACTGCCTGTAATGAGAAAAAGAGGCTCAGTGCCACAGAGCCACCTGGGCAGAACAGCTGACTACGTATCTATCACACTTTCAGCCTCCCTCAGAATTCAAAGATTTTTAAGAGACTGGATCTTACCGTCGTATACTCTGTAAGAGCTTCAATCAACGCATATGTTGTCTGTGAAAGAAGGGTGCTGGTGCTGTCGGTCACTAAACTGACCGCTCTGCGGATCAGGGCCTCGTTGCTAAGAGAACCTTTGTCATATTTCTGAAAGACAAATATAGTATGTGTACAGACTGACTGTTTCTGTTGGCAGGCAGCTGGGACGCCATTCAATCCAGCTGAATCATCTCCAAGAGATGACCAAGAAAGGGGAATTCACAACAGTGAGAGGCAGACAGATTTATCTTTTAACACTTCTCACAGTCAGGAAATTTCTCCTAGTGCCCACCTGGAATGCTAACCCAACTAAATAGCTTGTTTCCATTGTTTCCCATGGAAATCTATCAAATCCAGAACACTGTCTTGCATCACAGCAACTCCACGCCCTTCTTCTGCTTGTGTTTCCAAACACCTGACGTGAAGGCTTGGAGCACTAAGATCTTGGGTGCTGCCAACTGAGTTGTCTTTTGCAGACAACTACTCAGCAGGCAGCATCCCAAAGCCAACCTGGCTGATCTTGAAAACCAAAGCAGGCAAAGCACATGATTAGTCATTGGCTAGAAGCTGACTGGTGGCCAAACCGAGAAGGTGAAAAATACACTAAAAGGGAGATAGAAGCAAAGCAAAGTTAAACTGCTATCCTCATTGCATTAAAGTGATAAAGCTATTCCTTGCAATGCCTACATTCACTCTCATACTAGAAAGATTTTCCCCTTCACAAAATGAAGTCAGTTTGGTTCAACCAGTCTCTCTCTCTCTCTCCTTGGGCAATAGGTCTCCAATTCACTACAACAGTCAATGCTGAGTTACAGGCATCTTTTATATTCATACCTGTGTAATCGGAATTGCAGAAAGGGCAACACCAAATCCCAGGGCTGCTACTTTGTTCCAGGGTCCCTTCAGTCTGGGCACAAACCGCATCCTCCCATTTACCACTATTGGAAAACTGCGCCTGGTTGAGAGGGAGGGAAAATCAGTTTTAGCTATAAGATGTGCAGCTACATAGCAATAGACTGGATTGATCTATTCGGCATCAGCAAAGCACAGAAGTGAAAATTCCAAGGAGAGCTGTGACAAGCTGCAAGTCTTTCTGCCTAATTTTAATGTATCACTGACAATGGAAAATATTTATCTTAAGTATTTATGCTCTGCTTTCCATTAAAATGTAAACTCAAAGCAGTGTTCACAGAATAAAAACAGATAAAATCATAATAGCTATAACTGACCAATTAAATTCAAGGATCTGGGAAACAAACATTTGCTCTGGAAAGGCTTGGGTAAAAAAAACAAGTCTTCAGTTGGCACTAAAAACCAGGAGTGTAGTTGCCTTGCAAATATAAGAGGGAATTGTATTTGATTCTGGATAGACAGTCAGAGAATGCCTGAGTGCAGGCAGTCATAAGAGGACATTCAGTGACTCATGGTACTTAAAGGAACTCCCCTGAGGATCCCGCAAGTCTACACTGAGAGAGGTTTCCCAAGGAAGCAGGTGCCTAGTTGTTAAGGGCCTTGTATGCCAAAGATAAAACCTTGAATCTGGCCCAGTAGTAGAAGAAGACTTGGCTTTTCTACCTCACTTTTCTCACCCATTTAAGAGGACTTAAAGCGGCTGACAAAGCTTCTGTTCTTCTCCCCACAACAGAACAGCCTTTGAGGTGGGTGGGGCTATAAGAGCTCAGAAGGGAGCTGTGACTAGCCCTGAGTCACCCTGTTGGTTTTGTCGAAGCGTGCAGAATCAAACCTGGGGATTCCTAGATAAGAGTCTGGCTCCCTCACCACTAGACCAAAATGGCTCACTATCAGCTGGCCATGCCCATACTTTCCCTTAAGAAAGTAGGGAAGGCCCTCCTCCTTCTACCACCACCTTGAATAGTTAAAGGGATGAGGATCTGGCATATGGGCCTTCTCAGTGGTAGCCTCCAGACTATGGAAACAGTATTCCTCCCTCAGGATGCACCAGCAGGAAGAGTCGCTTTACCTGTTACATCTTCCCCTCCTCTCCTTCAGGCCCTGTTTGCTGTTTCCTTTATATATTATTATTGTTGTTGTTCTTAATTCAACTTATATTCCACCTTTTTCCAAGACAGGGACTCAAGGCCACATACAGCATTAAACAACAATACAAAATTAAAACCTTACATATAAATAATACAATGTTAAATTATTAAAAACACTATAATACAAAAACTACATTAAAAACGGCTAAAAGCCTACTATTTGGTTAAAAAAACCTTCCCGAAATAAAGTATGTTTTCACTTGCCTAGGAAAGGCAGGCAAAGATGTGGCCACTCTGGCCTCCTTAGGGAGGGCGTTCCAAAATTTCGGGGCAGCCACTGAAAAGGCCCTGCCCTAGTATCAACTAAGCGAACCTGGGAGATGTTACGCCCCTAACTGCCCTGAGACCTTTGGGTATGGGGCGGGATAAAAATGCAAACGAACAAGCAAGCAGCCCCGCAATGCAGGTCCTTGAGCGTTTATTTAGAAATCCTCCATTTTAATTCTGCCAGTTTTAAGCCTGAGATATTAAAAGGGGGGGGAACCCTCATCTGGCCACTTTAGGCTTTTGAAGTCTGGGAGCGGCCGGCTGTCTTTGGGAGAGTCAGAAAAAAGAGAAATAAATAAAAGAATTAATTAAAAGAATTGAAATAAAGGCACCTGAGCAAGGCGCAGCAGCCTCTCACCCAGCGAGCCCCCACAGCCGCCGCCATCTTCCTGTTAGGTTTTCTTCCGGCGCAGTTGGAATGACGTCATTAGCTCTGGCGCCGCCGCCGCCGCGACTTCGTGTTAAGCATAATAGGACTGGTGGTGCCTCTCTGTTTTTTTTCTGCGCCTCTATGGTCGCCTCTATGACCAGGCTTTGTTGAGCTGGCCACGCCCACACGTTCCCTTTCTTCTCCCTTCCGAGCGGAAGTGCCTACCGGAAGTCTTGGACCCAGAAGAAGAGTGCACACCATAGAGATATAAAAGTAAAGAACTACGAAACGTCCGTTTCAAAAACCGGAAGTTGAAGCACCAGGAGGCCTAAGACTGACGGAAGCACAGAAAGCTTCCATTAAGAGCAAGCCTGGAAAGTGTTGCGCATGCGCACTTCTCATGATGTAATTTGCTCAGGAAAGGAAATCACTTCATGTCTGCTAGTCCCTAAAACCATTAATTTGCCATTACTCGTTGGTTTTGTTTTTGTTAAATTATATTTTAAGTTTATTTAAAATAAAACATTCTAATAAGCCAAGAGAGGTGTGCAGCCCAGCCTTTTCCACACACACAAAACACACACCCCAGGATTGTTTGCTTAGGAATTTCCCATCATTTTTCCCAGGGTGTGTTTGCACTTAGCTCAGTTAATCTGGAGTTAGAAGATCCGGATCTTGGAGATGTGGTCCTCCTTGGAATCCAGTGCTTGCAACGAAGACCCCATTGGGAACCCTATAGATACGGATCAGCTACGTACCTTAAGGACCCCATTAGGACCCCATTCTGAACGTCCTGTACCTTCAAGCACTGGCAAAATCTGGATTTAATGGGGTTTTCAGGCCCCTCAATCAGGATTAACGATAGACCCCTTTAATGGTTTCAATCCGGAGCCTCAGGATGGGTACTATGGTGTCTGCATGGTGGCCCATTGCCCTCGAGTGCTAGACAGCCCGTGTGAATGCATGAGGCCCCTCACCATGATGTAGAACTCCAAGGACCAAATTCCATGAGGACCGGACGCCAAAGACCCGGATCTTCTAAATCCGGACTAAGGGAGATAGGTGCAAGAAGACCCTGGTGAGGACCCCATACGTCCGCACGGAAGACACCATTAAAGGGGTCTAGCATTAATCCTGATCCAGGAGCCTGAAGAGCCCATTAAATACAGATTTCACTGGCACTTGTCAGTACAAAGCATTCAGAATGGGGTCCTTAAGGGGTCTTGTGTGTGGACAATACAAAAACAACCCTAATTATCAGTCATTATTCATTCCCAGCTGCTGTGACTGGACTGTGGAAGCTGCAGTCCATAACAAAAAAACTTTTCTCTTCCCAAAGTGTTGCCATTGGGGCACCAGAATCCTGTTTCTATCTCATATTTAGCTCTTTTGCTCACTATACCTAAAATCATCACAGAAACGGCCTCCAAAAGGCCTGAGTTGGCCTTTTAATACTTCCCACCCTATTCCATATTTTAAATTTTAAACTGGTACTCTTAGATGGTAAGGCCATCAGCATCTTCCGCCTCGTGAAAACTGATCAATTTCAGCCACAGCGGGTGACAACTTTTACAGTAGACACTAATTCAAAATAACGAAATGCCCGCTGACATGCAAACCAGTAGCAGAAAGACAAACTTCCAGTGTTAAATATAGATGGCAAAGGCATGGAAGCCGAGCCCTTTTCTTTTATTTTTCTGTTCTTAAAAACGGCCAGCTGCTTTCCTTACTGTTGTTACCAAGTTATTTTTTTAAAAATGGTTTTCAAAATGCAGTACGTTTTAATGCAATCGTTCACGTCAACAACTATTGTTGATTTATTGATTCATTAATTCATCGTTAATTGGATTAAACATTACCACTGCTATATAAATGCTGAACACGTTCACAAACAACAGCAATCCAAAAATCATTTTGGGCAGTGATATAAAATGGGTGTTAAAAGATCAGGATTATTACACTCTCCCAACAATTGCATACTAGAAATTCAGGCTATGGGCTGAAAGTGCCTACAGCCATTTGCTTGCTGAAGTTCTAAGCAGATGTATGTTTGGGTCGGAAGAGGAGAATCAGAGCCTACTTTGTGTTCCATCTTGGATAAAAGGCGAAGTACAATTTTGAGGAAATAAATCCTGTCTATCTGGATAGTTTTCTGTTGGGCTATAATCCTTCTTTACCAACAAATATAATTTAAGATGGCTTAAACCTACCCTTCTCCATATTCTATATAATGGTGGATTGCAGGGCTTTCCGTATTGTAATCTCTTTAAGCACCATCACTGCTATAAGTTGTTGATTACACACCCTGAAAGTCAGAAACTGGCTATGAGAATATTGCTGTCAAGTGTTGCCTTTTGCTTAAACTCCTACAAATCCTAGAAATTAAATTTTAAAAAGGGAATTGGTCTTTTTGGTGGTGGCACCAATGATGTTAGGCAAATGAGCTGTTAATTTCATCTTAATAAATGCAAAATGCTTGATGAAGCAAGTATCTAATTAGGCATCCTCAAAAAAAATATCCTCTAAGGAAGAGAAAGTTAAACACATAGTTTAAAAAAAAAGAATAAACACCTGGTATTATGCCTAGAGATCACTTAAGACATTTAGAGGAACACAGATTTTCACATTAAAGACTGATCTTCAAAGCCTTAACTGTTTGAGAGATTTTATTTTGCATCTTTCAAAGTATAGTTATATCAAACATTTGTTTAATGCCAGATTTGCTCTGCAGTTAATAAGGATTTGAATACAAAAACCCCTGCTCCCAACAGGTGATTCCATTGAGCTTATTTTCAAAATGAAACAACTGTACAATGCTTTAATCCTTCTCTATACAGTTTTGTGTGAGCAATTTCACAATACACTGATTATTTTTTAAAAGAACCTTAAGAGTCAATATTCAGAGAGTGCTTCAAGGAAAAAAAAGTTCAGATCTGCAGTGTTCTGCTGGCAGAAAAAGGGCAAGTTCTGTCTTGAACAATAGCTTCAGATTTTATATTGCTATTCCCAAGGAGAAGGAAGAGAAATATGTCAAATTTGAGAGAATTAACTTATAATGAATCTTCCAACAGAAGTGTTGACCCCTGAGAAAAATATGAAAAATAATTGTGTTGCTCATGATACATTTAATTTATCCAGGAAGATTATTTAGCAGAGAGCAAAAATAAGAAGCCGGCAAAAAAACCCTCTAGAATCGAAAGAGCATTGCGTTGATTCATCAGCTGCTGGGTGAAGATGGATGCTTATGGGATGGATTAATAAACTGCAGCTGAAAATATTTAGCAGGTTTCACTTAAGCACGAGGAAATAAGTGGTCCAACCAGCCAAGACCAGAGCGCCTAAGAGAACCGTGTAGCTGAACAGCACAAAGGCTAGAAGTTCTTTCAGCACCTTTAGAAAATGGACAGCGAAAGATTCTTGCATGAATTTGGCTTTGCTGTTGGATGGAGAAAAATGTAAGGGAACGGCGGAATCTGTGAAAGAAAATCAGAGAAGGAATGAGAATTAGAATAAATGGTTTTTATTTCATGGACGAGAAACTGAGTATTTGATCTTCAGCAGTACGTTAAATCCCTAAGTAAATATGCTCCTAACAAAAGGGTGTCATTGACTATGTGTGGCATAGATGACGCGTTATTTTCAATCCACCTTGCTCTTTTGTGGTTGCTGTTGGTATCTCTATCTTTGGGGAGCAGTTTTATTGTTTTTATATTGGGCTCTTATAGAAGCAGGAGTGTAGAAGAAAAAAAAATCCTCATAAATAATTGCAAATTGTATTTGGTTCCTTGGGAGTCTTTCCCAGATATTTATAGAATTGCGAACAAATATTTGATTCACTAACGATCCATAGTCTAGCAAGAGTTTTTTAAAACAGCTTTGCAAATCTGAGACACAAGTTTAAAACATGCAAACCTTTTGTAAGATACATACATTATATTTTTTTATACACTTTAAAGGGCTCTTTCAATGCAGAATGCAAAGGAATTTCAGTGTTTTTGAATGAACTGCGATTTGGAGAACAAACTCTGAATGTATCTTCTATTATGCATTAATATCTACTAAAGGCAGTACTAAAAGGCAATTGATTCCTCCAAACGAGGCCTACTTTAATATTTAATGTTATAATTGAACCTAATGGACAGACTGGCAGAAAACTTTTTCTTTATGATTTACAGCTGAGTACAGAGTGCTTTTGGTCATCGTCTTGGCCACAGATAATTGGTGCTGAAGCAAAGAAATATCAGTCCCCAGTAAAATCAATACATTGTGCTTGTCAAAAAACAACAAAAAAGGCTTGAACAATCTGTAAACTTTAAGAAGACAAAATTAAACTATAAGTTCAATCCATGGGCTTTGGGTTTATACTCTCAGTTGCCTTATCAATTAAAAACTGTAAATCTTTGTCTCAAATATGTTCTTGATCAGCTTTGTCAATATAAAGATAGTGACCCTTTTCCTGTAGTGTTTATCCCAGTAAAACTTATTTTTGAAAGAAAGGCACAAACTGAGTGGGTCTGGGATTAAATAATGATGATTTTGTCTCCACAAAAGAGAAGTAAATCTGCGATCAATTTGGCTCTTAACTCGAAAGATCTTCTTGTCTCTCACACAGTATGAAAACTAATGCAAAAATAAAGCCACCCATCGGCAAGCATTTTTAAATAAAGACATTAAAAAGCTGTACTTGTTACTGATTTCTAACACCAATCTATATTTTTAATTGATCTCCTCTAAGATTGAATCGAGACAAGAAAATATAACAAAAAAAAAGTACGATCAGCTACTGAAATATTTCAGGTGACACTAAAAGGTGATCAGAAAAAAAGTTGCTTACCTTCGGCAAATGGCGGCATTTTCTGAAACTTGCTCATTGCCTTCGTTCGAAGTCTCTGTGGGTGATTTGTGGGAAGGTTTGTGGAAAAGCTGGGAGCTCTGGTCTCTTAATCTGGAGAGTCTGGTATAATGACGCTGTGTGTTTACAAGGCAGTGGAGACACTAATAGACTAGGTGTGGTCAGAGATGAGTCTGAGGGTAGGAGATACAATGCTCCTCCGCTTTCTTTTCATGATGTTTAGGAAGGAATACATCATGCCTGCAGCCAGGATTAGTTTGGCTTTGTAGTTATATCCTCCAAGTATTGTTTTTTTTAAAAATTAACTGCCCTCTCTTGCAAGAACAATTTGCTGGTGACTTTTGCCCCCAGGAGCATTGCTGCCATGTTCGCGTTTACCAGCGAATCCTCACGAATTGTAAACCATCTCCAGTGCGGATAAAAGGGGGTGTTCAAACACAGAAATGAACGTGAAGTCCATTGCTAATGCTAGAGAGGAGAAAGAGATGATTCAGAAAGATCTAGATAAGCTTGAACAGTGGACTGAAACTAACAGGATGATATTTAATAGGGCCGAATGCAAAGTCCTGCATCTTGGTAAGAAAAAGGATAAAAATGGATACAGAATGGGAGGAATCTGGCTGAGCGGTGTCCTGGTTGATCACAGGATGAACATGAGGCAGCAAGGTGATGCAGCTGCAAAAAAGGCAAACACCATCCTCGGAAGCATCAAGAGGAGCAAGAAGTAATTATTTCTCTTTACCCTACCTTGGCCAGACGTTATCTAGAGTCCTGTGTCCAGTTCTGGGCACCCCTATTTAAAAAAGACATTGACAGACTAGAGCAAGTCCAAAGGAGGGCGACCAAAATGATTAGTGGTCTGGAAACCATGTCCTACAAGGAAAGGTTGAAGGATCTAGGAATGTTTAGCCTGCAGAAGAGAAGACTGAGAGGAGACATGATAGTGGTCTTCAAGTCTCTGAAGGTCTATCGCGGTGCAGAGGGATCCTCCCTATTCTCACTTGCACAAGATGGGAGGACTAGAAACAACAGGATGAAACTTCAAGGGAGTCAATTCAGATTAGATATTAGATATTAGGGAGGTAGTTGGTTCTCCTTTGCTGGAGGTCTTGAAGCAGAGGCTGGACCGACATCTGTCTGGGATGGTTTAGGGAATCCCACACTGAGTAGGGGTTGGACTGGATAACCCTGGAGATCTCTTCCAGCTCTATGATTCTATGGTTTTAAGTAGTTTGCTCGAGTTCTTTAGAGTGCATAGATACTATAGCTGTCAGTTTATACTGAACCCAGTTAAGACATACCTCTTTGCCCTCCTCCCTTCCTCTTCCTCTTCCTCTTCTTTTATTCTTCTCATTATTAAATGGTGTCATAGGGGGCAGAGGCCTACTTTCCAGAAGCTGGATCACATCACAGAAAGTTTTCTGTTTATGTTAAACATCAGAAGAAATGTTTTTGCAAACATGTAAAATCAGATCTATGCCACACAAAGCCATGCTACGATTGCAGACGAATTCTGCTGGACAAGGCGCCTTCAGGTAGCGTGGAACACACACGGAGGATCTCTTCTGCTTCTCTTTGGCCCGCTGCACGTGGCCGTGACCAGGGTCGGATCCAGGTGAGGAGTCCCTCCTGAGGCTTTGTCCAAGCAACGCTGCTGCTGCCTGGACAGAGCTCTGCAGCTGCATTTGGGTTGTCCATGAAATGACACCCAGAATGTTTTCAACTGCCGGCCTGCAAATCCAACCCTGTGGGGAGAAGGGATTCCCTCAGATGGTGCATTTAGGCAGAAGGTGTTCACAACACGCCCCCAAAGCTTGGTGTGTCTGTCTGTCTGTCTGTCTGGTTCCTTTGTTGCCCCCATCATGTACGTTGTCTATCCTGCACTGGAAAATTGAAGGAAGTGTCGTGAAACTGTTTAAAACAAGCATGAGAAGAAGCGGTTTGACTTTAAGCTGGGATGTGCGTTGCAGAAGTCAAATGCTGGACACATTTGCGCACCTAGGGGCCCAAAGACCATCGCTGGCACAAGGGCTGCAAACCTTAAGAGTGCTGATTCAACGCTACTTTATGTAACAAGATACTTTTACAGCAGGTTCCCGGCTCCAATTATCTTTACACGCTCTTTACCTGACAGGAAATGTGCCTCTCTGCTCTAGAAAATATATATATTTTTAGCCCCCTAATGGTCCCGGTCTCTTCCTCCAGGCCATTTTGGAAGTAAGCAGCTCCACCGCAAATCGCATTTTTCACTTAGAAACATTACAGCTCAGCAAATGGACTCTAAATTTAATCAGGGGATCATTATCAAATCACTGCTCTTGCGATCAGGAAGGCCGTCACAAGATACAGATCAAAATCAAGCCACTCAGAAAGGATGCTGCGGTCTAATTGCTTCCCAGGAGATTTGGTCAAATCTCTTCCTTCTGCTTTGTGTTCCAGAAATGCAAAGGGATCCTATCCTGCAAACTTCTGGCTACTCAACGTAAAGGACACAAGTGTTTCTTTTGAGTAGCGTAGGCTGTGCATTAAAAAATTAGTTGTCCAAAGACCGCAGCTACTTCAAATTTGATTTTAGGGTGTTTGTGTGTTTTTTTTTAAAAAAATCCATAAACATTTTGGGGTTGAAGGAATAAATAGTAGCATGTGTGTTTTTACATCCTCCCTGTGGATAGGTCAAGTGGTCAGGTCAGGACACAGAAGAGAATCTATATTAATAAGTAAAAGCAATCAGGACTTTAGCCATGCCTCGTGACAAATAGGATAGTCAGGAAGGCAACAGAAAAACACTCCTGTATTACCAGTGGCCCCTTCCCAGAGGAAACTCTTTTCATGGCCTGCATCTTTATAGTCCAGGTCCAGATCTCTGAATACTGTTGGACGCCTGTATCCACTGGGGATACGTTCCGGTTCCTACTGTGGTTACTTGAAACCGTAGATAACTGCAAACAGGCTTTCCGGTTCTGGGATTGTGCAACCCCAGAACTGGAAGTGCTTTTCTGGCCTCCGGAAGGCCTATTTTGGCCTCTGGAGGGCATTGGAATAGGCGTGCAATGCCACCAGACACCTTCCACCCACCCCCTTGCATTTTGGGACGGGCTCTGGTGGCATCACACACCTATTCCAGAGCTCCACGGAAGGCGAAATTGGCCTTCTGGTTCTGGGTGCTTTTCCCTTACGGGGGGGGGGGGGGGGGGGCAGATCTGGTAGCTGAAACTGTGGTTACCAAATCAGTAGATACGCGGGTCCCACTGTATACATTACAAAACGAGAAGAATAAACCGGAGGCAACAGGACGCTTCAAGTTCTTCTCATGCCACAGTTCTATTCACAGGTTTTTTTTACAAATAAGATACTGAAAGGTTTTAAGAAATCGGTCACATGAAAGAAAGCTTCAGGCAATCTTACAACTCCACAGCAGCCAAGATGACGGAAACAGATACGTAGTGGTCCATCTTAGAATGCAAGCAAAAGTACCAGAGGAGGTCCTAGTAGTTACTGTTGAACCGTCGGGGACTCCAAGGCAGGATTCACTTGGAAACCTGCAACCCCCTTGAAGCTGATCCACTGGGGTGACAGTGGCCGCAACCGGATGTCCCCACCTGGTCCTTCACTAGATGCAAAGACTTTCATTAGATGCAAAGACTAATTGCCGAAGAGTATTTATATTTTCGTTGAAGGATATGACGCCAAGGGGTCTTGGGAATCTGAAACGCGTTTCCGTCTGAGGTTACGTCTGCCGGCAGGCAAATATGACAGCAGCACTTCAAGAGGAAACCCAGGAACAGAATGAAGAGAGCAGGAAAAGTGAGAAAGCGTGAAGCTCGGGTCAAACCCCATGAGAGAGGAGTGGGCCTGGGCGCTCTTTCACCCCAAAGGGTGGTTACAAATGGCATCAGATAAAAGTAACGCTTCTGGAGTGATGCTGGGAGGTTACGCCTTGCCGGCTGCCATATTGTGTGGCCCAAATTTCCACTCCCTGGGTGCCCCAGTTCTCTGTGTATTTCATTCTTTGAATTCTCCCCCACCCCCTCCGTGCAAAGTCCGCAGCAGGTCCAGGAAGACGGCCCAGGAAGGACGCTGCGGTCTGCGCGCAGGACTGAGCAACGAGGCCGGAAGAGGGTCTCTTTCTCCTGCTTCTCAGCACAGGCCTTTCAGAATGGTGGCGCTTCCAGCTTCTCCATCAGCGACTTGATCCAGCTCGTCCCGTTGATTAACTTCGTGGTGGCCACGACATACTCTGTGCCCCCATCTTCCATCTGAGACAGGAACCGCAGGGCGGCTATTTCCGCGTAGGTGACTCCGCCCAGGAAGAAGACCAACGTCACTCTGTTCTCTCCGTACTGACCTGCTCAGTTCAGAGGGAGAAAAGGGCTTAGAATGGATCTCCTCGGCTTCTCCACTAGCACGCCACACAGCCCAGCCGGATCCAGGCTAACTCCTGACCAATCCCAAAGGACTATGGGTATGAAGTTTCAAGGGAAAGAGAAAGCCGGTACAACTGGAACAGAACGCTAGTGAGTTCGGTTTAATTTACTGTTATAACCCACCCCAGTTAGAGCCAGTTTGGTCTTGTGGTTAGAATGCCGGGCTCGTATCTCGTACTCAGCGAGTTTGATTCCACACTCCTCCACAAAGCCAGCTGGGTGACATTGGGCGAGTCACAGCTCTCTTCCGAGCTCTCACAGCCCCACCAACCTCACAGAGTGTTCTGTTGTGGGGAGAAATTGAAAGTTTTGCCAGCCACTTTAAATCCCTTTAAATGGGTGAGAAAAGCGGGGTAGAAAAGCCAACTGTTCTTCTTCTTAGACCTTCGGCAACCAGGTCATGTTGAGTATTCAGAAATACTCCAATTAAATTCTGCTGGTTTTAGACTAAGGTGTGGTCCGTCCCCCCCTTTAAAGTACCAGGCAAAGAAAAAGAGTTGGCTTTTCTACCCTGCTTTTCTCACCATTAAGAGAACTCAAAGCAGCTGACAAACTTTCTGTTCTCATCCTTAAGGGGACTCAAAGCTGCTGGCAAATGTTCTGTTCTTCTCCCCACAAGAGACACCCTGTGAGGTAGAAGGCTCAGGCGTAATCGGAGCCTCAGGACGGGTGGCACTGCGTCTGCGCAGCAGCCGTTTAGCCCCCATTGCATCGGGTGCTAGATGGTCCATGCGGACACATGGGTCCCTCACAATGATGGAGAACTTCAAGGACTGGATTCCATGAGGAGCGGATACCAAAGATCTGGATCTTTTTAATCCAGATTAAGAGAGGTACGTTATAACGGCCCCAATAGTCAGAATCAGGTCTGTCTTGAGGTTCAGGGGCTGGATTTCGAGATACATACGCTTCTTTTGCAGCCCTGTGGGCAGCTGTTGCCTCTCTTCAAAGTGGGGCCCTGGGAGCATCTTTAAGACCTCTTCAATGCTCCGCCATCCGGGACGCGCAAGCAACTGCGCCAGACGCACGCTGAGCGGGGCGTAGCCGCTGTAGACGTAGGAGATATCATTCGGATTCTGGTTTGGTGGTTTGGGTTTTTTTTAAAAAAGAGGATAGAAGAAGAAAAATCCAATCAACGTTCAGCTAAGCGGCGCTTCCTTACGCGCAATTTTTAGCAACAGTGCGCAAAAGCAACGCGATGGGATCACCTGCTCGTTGACGTCATCCATCCACAGGCGCAAGGTCTTCCGAATGGTCGGGTAGTTGTTCCTGCTGCCCAGCTGCGCCTTCAGGAGTCCGGCTTTTTCCAGATTATTTAACGTTAGGATGTGTTCGTAGCCGTAGGTCTGGAACAGACAAAACAAACAGCTGCCTTTTAACATGGGTGCTGATGGCTAAAGAATTAGCATTTCACCTCCTTCGGAGAGACTGGTGAAAATAAACAGATCAATTGTCAGGCAGGGCTAGCTGCCTGCCATGTTATTTGAATACAGGATCTCTACCACCTTTGTGATTCTGTATATATGTATATTATGGCTGCCTGTTGTTTTGGAAGTGACAGTTGACTCCCCCCTCCCTGCTGGGGTCGAGTGATACATTTTGGCTCCAAGTTTAAACTGAGTTTTAAAAAATAGTTATTGTTTATTGGTTGAAGGCTAAACCCCGCCCAGCTATGAAATGTATAAATATGCTGGGCTTTCTGTTCAAAGTTGCTTCCAACAAAACCTGCCTTTATGCTGAGCTGAAATAAATCACTGTTCATCTTTTTAAAGAAAGAGTCTTGTGGTTATACTTTGCCAGCCTAACATTGATATAGGAATGGATTTTAAAACAGGAAACCCGTCACCCTCCCAAGGCCCAATCTTCTTCAGTCTCACCTGCAGGATTTCCCTCTTGTAATGATCAAGAACCTTTTGTTTCAACCCACTGTTGCACACAGACTGCAGG
Organism: Aspidoscelis tigris stejnegeri; assembly: GCA_023333525.1. Taxonomy (NCBI): domain Eukaryota; kingdom Metazoa; phylum Chordata; class Lepidosauria; order Squamata; family Teiidae; genus Aspidoscelis; species Aspidoscelis tigris. The sequence continues at coordinate 9,516,498 of JALMGA010000020.1, forward strand.
CAAACGAGCCTTAATATTTTGATCAGGGGGTGCTTTTGTGCAATGCAGTCTTCAATGTAGCTATTGACCTAAACGGAAAGCCAAAAAAGTTATCAAAAAGGGAAGAAAAAGAGGAAAAGAAGCTAAATCAGCACTTTTGGCCGTTGTCTATAGCGGTGATGGCCAACCTATGACACGCGTGTCACAAGTGACACGCCAAGCCCTTTTGGGTGACACACATGGCCACCCTGGCACCTGGACGTGTAGTGCTTGCTTGTTCTTGAAGTGTACGAAATACCAACTTTCAACTGAAGATTTAGCAACAAAAGTCACTAATGTAAAGAATTATTTGTTTTTGCTTTTAATAAAATACATATATCAAAAATATAACTTTTTTACTAGAGCCACAAATATCACAAAATTATGGATATTTCTAGAAGTGACACAGCACCCGAGTTAAGCTAGGTTTTCTTGCGAATTCTGACACACCGAGCTCAAAAGGTTCACCATCACTGGTCTATAGGAATAAGAGACTGGGTGGGGAGGGCCAGGATTTGTTTGAGTCCTTTGATGTCCAAATACAAAAGCTGTGAGTTACGATCATGCAGGGTATAGAAAAGGTGGATAGAGAACATTTCTCTTTCACACAACACTGGAACCAGGAGGCACCTATGAAGCTGAAGGACAGGAGAGTCAGATCAGACAAGGGGAAGGATTTCTCCACCCAGAGGGTTATCGGTCTATGGATTTGGCTGCCAGAAGAGAGAGTAACAGCTACCAGCCTAGATGGCTTTAAGGAAGGGTTAGACAAGTTTATGGATGACAGATGTATCAGTGGCTACTAGAATGGATGCCTAAGTACATCTTCCAGGCTGGGGGGACAAGCAGGAGGCCTCTAAGGCCATTTGCTGGGATTGGAGAGTAGGAGCAGGTTTGCCCTTGTCTCTGCTTGAGATGCCCATGGGCAGTTGGTGGGCCACTGTGTGCAACAGGATGCTGGACTAGATGGGCTGTGGCCTGATCTAGCAGAAAGGCTCCTCTTATGCCCTTATGATACCCTTTTGGCTTGCAGGTTTTGTTCACAGTGAATGCAGGCACTGTCAAATAAAAGGATCCTGCTCTTCCGTCTTGGGTGTAAACAATTTAGCTTCTATAAGAATACACAAGGAGCCCGGCTAAATCAGGCCAAAGCCCATCTAGTCCAACCTCCTCTCTCATACAGTGTCCCACCATTTGCTTCTGGGCAGCACAAGGAAGGGCAAAATCTTCACTTGCTCTTACTTCCTGCAAATGGCCTTGAGAGGCCTCCTGCCTGGTTCTCCAACGTGGAGACATTAGCTAGGCATCTATTCTAGAAGCCACTGACTGACCTGGCCTCCACGAATGGAGCAAAAGAGCCTTTCAATGTTTTAAACAGGTTTCAAGGCAATTTCATGTGTGGTGAGAAGGACCCACCCCAACCCCGTTTTCCACCCACCTTATCAGTGTCTATTCCAGACATAAACTCTTGTTCCACCGTCAGATTGTCAAAAAAGTCTTCTGAAGCTTAAATGATAACAGAAACAGGAAATGAGCAGGTTACAACCAAAGGTAGAAGCCATTTACATTCAGTTAGGTGTCCAAACGTGTCACAAAAGTTATGAACAATATAGATTCAACGACAGATGCCTTAATTCTGTGGCAGAAATTACGAAAGGTTAATAAAACGTCTCCCTGGTGATGGGACTTACTGGTGATGTCTTTGATGAGTTCAGCAATAGACGTATGATTCGCCAAGGAGCTTCTGGCCGCCTGCATGTGCGGCAGCTGAGAGACAAACTGTTTGATCTCTCCCACCGTCTTTGCGTTGTGCCTTTCCTTAGAAAATAAGCACAGCGGTTAGCGATGTCAAGGGATTCACGCAGGCACAAAGAATGATCACTGGTCCTGGGGAGTGAAGCCAGTACGTCAAGCCAAGGAGAAACAGATTTATGTTCGTGGCAGAAGTTCTGCACAATTTATTCCACTTTGCAAAAAGAAAAACTATCCAAGATCTGGCTTTCTGCAGGTCAGACTTTCAGGGCATGGAATTGCCAAAGAATTTGCAAGATACTGAAGAAGAAGGAGGAGGAGGAGGAGGAGAAGGAGAAGGAGAAAGAGAAGGAGGAGGAGAAGGAGGAGGAGGAGAAAGAGAAGAAGAAGAGTTGGTTTTTATACCCTGCTTTTCTCAGCCATTTAAGGGGACTCAAAGCGGCTGACAAACCTTCTATTCTTCTCCCCACCACAGAAACCCTGTGAGATAGCTTAGGCTGTGAGTGTTCAGGAAGAGAGCTGTGACTCTCCCAGGGCCAAACAGCTGGCTTCATGGAGGAGGAAGGAGGAGGAGGACTGGCTTTTATACTCCGCTTTTCTCACCCATTTAAGGGGACTCAAAGTGGCTGACAAATGTTCTGTTCTTCTCCCCTCAACAGGCACCCTGTGAGGTAGGTAGGGCTGAGAAAGCTCAGAAAGAGAGCTGGGACTAGCCCAGGTCACCCAGCTGTCTTCGTGGAGGAGTGCCGAATCAAACCCGGTGACTACGAGATCCGAGTCCGGCGCTCTAACCACAGGAACACAAATTTCCCCTCTCAACAACGCACTGTGGATTGGCCCAATGGCCCTTCTAATCCAACAGCCCTTCCTTCCAGGGACCAACCAGACATTGATGAGACAAAGAGACAACAGGAACGTGATCATGTTCTCCCCGCTCACCGGCCTCGGGCATCTCAGACGAGGGCTCCGAGTACAGAAACTGGCCCAGGTATAACCGCATGAGAAATGAGCCAACAACCTGCAAAACTAAGGCCTTATCCCATAATAATAACAACGAGCAGAAGGAAATGCCAAAGGCAGCCAGGGCATCAGCTGGTCCCGAATGGCAGCCCAGAGGACTGCGTTCCCTGTGTGATTCCTAATGGACATTGGGGGGGGGGAGTGAGGCAGACACACACAGCCTTTCATCTGAACACATGTATGCAAACGTAGGAGCAGCCTGGAGTGCCAATGAGCCAAAGCAGCAAGTCCAGGCAGGGAGGTTAACAATGACGTTCCCCACGAAGAACCCCTCTGCTCCCCGGAGGCGGCCGTTTCATTAACACCTATTAGCGCCGACAACCATTTTCCTTCTGCTCTTTCTTCCCGCTGTAAAAGTGCCAATTGCCAAACTCACGTGGCTCCTCACAAGCGCGTCCGACTGGACGCTGCAGAACAAAGCCAAGGAGAGTTGCCTGCGCAGCTGGCTCTGGCGCCCTCTGGACGTTAAGACTACAGCTCCCATCAACCCCCCCACCCCAAGCAGGCAACTCTGAGGAAGGACAGTCAGACCTCGGGAAGGATTTCCTGGATGGTTCCACACATTCCGGCACAAGGACAAACACTGGACTAGCTGACCACTCCATGCCTTTTTATCTCCTAACCTCTATTATTCTACAATTTGGGTTTTTATATTATTATTATTATTAGTAGTAGTAGTAGTAGTAGTAGTAGAAGAAGAAGAAGAAGAAGAGGAGGAGGAAGAGGAGGACTTGGCTTTTCTACCTAGCTTTTCTCGCCCATTTAAGGGGACTCAAAGCTGCTGACCAACCTTCTGTTCTTCTCCCCACAACAGAACACCTTGTGAGGTAGTTGGGCATGTGAGAGCTCAGAGGAGAGCTGTGACTAACCCAAGGTCACCTAGCTGGCTTCATGGAGGCACGTGGAATCAAACCTGGCATTCCCAGATAAGAGTCTGGCTCCCTTTCATCATCATCATCATCATCATCCTGCCATATACCCGAAGGTATCAGGGCGGGTAACAACATTTAAAATCAAACAGTGTATCCCCATTTAACCAAAAGCCCAGGCAAAGAGATGTCTCTACACTTCCTTCCTAAACGCGTACACTGAAGGAGCCTGACACGCCTCAAGGGGGAGACTATTCCATGACCTATGGGCCATCACTGAGAAGTCCCTCTCCCGGGTCCCCGCCCCTTTTGTTACTGAAGCTGGCGGTATAACCAGGAGTGCCTCCCCTCCAGATCTCAAAGCGCGGGCAGTTTGGTATGAAAGAAGGCGTTCCTTTGAATATTTGGGAGCAAAGTCATTTAGGGGCCTATAAGTCGAAGTTAACACCTTGAACTGGTCTCAGTAGCGAATTGGCAGCCAGGGAAGCTCTTACTACCTCAAATGCAGCAGAGATGATTTTGGCTCGCTTGCTCAGGACGGAGCCCACGGCGTTGAAGTTCTTGTCTCGGATTTCTGCGTACAGCTCCTCAGCGGAATTCAGCTGCAGCTTCTTTGGCTCCGTGGGAAGATCCCTGGGCGCGTCCTCTTGCTTCTTGGGGGCAAATTTTTCCGGAGGGAGCTTCACATATGCTGTCAAAGCGAAAACAAGGGGAGGAAGACAAAGCCGCGGCACACAGTGGCAGGAAATTCCCTTCAAAACAAGGCAAATTAAACCAGATGTTCACAACACAGTTGAATCTCACAGGCTTTTAATCTTTTTCCAACCCAAACTGACCCAGTATCCAAATCCGTTCACCTATGCTCTCTTTCTCTATCCTTTCCCCTGATACATATACACACACCCTTATGAGGCAAAATTATTCTAATAATTATAAATTATTATAGGGCTGAAATTACGACCCAGCAATACTGCTTCCTCTGTCGTCCTTAGTTTAATCAACAGAAGTCAGTGAATGGACATCACAGAACTTTCCTACACTTTGGGAAATAACCTGGCATCTCAAAGGCCCCCTAAAATCCAACAAGCAAAAAAGCTTGCAATTAAAAAATTAATCTCTGCTTCAGTAATTGGGGGTAGTTTATTCCTAAAGCTTGGACACCTCTAGGCAAAGCAACGGCTGCCCCTTCTCTGGACTGGGGGGCTATTTCCCACCTGGGATGCAGAAGGAACCCAAACTTTCCATAAACTTTTCTTGACCACGAAAACCTCGAACTGTAATCCTCCAGATGTTTGTAGACTACAAGTCCCAGCATTCCATGCCAACAGGCTGGCATAGAATCCTGGGAGTTGTTCAGGAATATCTGAATGTAAAGTTTCTCTTCCAGGAAGGGGTTATCTTTAAGGAGTAGGGAGATGAAGGGGTCTATGACCATGATATTATTTAAGGAATTAAATCAAAGTAACTTCTTTCTCATCCAGACTGATGCAATAATTTTTGCCACCTTCTAACCACACTTGCTTCACTTACTATTCTGGATTCCGTATATTTCATCAATTAGCCCCTCATATGTCAGTTGGGTGGCGAGAGGTGAAATCAAGTCTACGTTACGATCAAGAAGCAGGAGAGTATCGAAGACTGGAAATATTGGGTTCTGGGTCCCAGAAAATTCTCTCTTCATCCGGATCATCATATTTGCTACGTGCTGAAAAGAAACATGAGGGAGTTGATAGTCTGAGCTCCAAGCGGTAAGAACAAATTCTGAACATTTAAGGGTCTTTGAATGTGAAGCTATGGCCAGCCTGGCAGCTGCTCAGTGTGGCACTGCATGCTCTTTCTGCTGACAGCCTGTACATAATGTCTGTCTAAACCAAGGATGTAGAAGCCGAAAGACTCTTCAACGGCAGCTAAGAGCGAATTTACTGTATTTTTACTTCTCTTCCTTATACTGGGTATATAAGATAAATTTAAACAGTTATAGGCTATGTCTTTTTTTTCCAGCTGCAAAGGGTCTTCTTCAAATTTTGAACCGAGACATATTTGTCTGGGGCTTGAAACGTTTACCAGAGCCTGTCCTGGAAACTTTAGGTGAAGAGCAGTTTGAAAATGCAAGCACCACCAAAAATGACAACATGATATACGTAAGTACTAAAAAAAGGCCAGAAAAACCATTCTCCTTGTATCTTAAGATTATATACATCTGAGCCAAGACATCGGAAGGGCAGACCCTACAAGTACATGAGAACATTAGAGACCTGCTGGATCAGGCCACAACCCATTAAGCCCAGCATCCCATCTCACCCAGCGGCCCACCAATGGTTTCTGGGTATCACAAGCAGACGATGAAGGCAAAACCTTCTGCTGCTCTCAAGTCCCTGCAAATGGCCTTGAGAAGCACCCTGCTTCTCTTTCCAACCTGAAGGCAGTGTCTAGACATCCATTTCAGTAGCCCTTGATTTACCTGTCCTCCATGAATTTGTCTAATCAGGTAAGAACCTGAAAGGAGTCCTGTTGGATCAGGCCACAGCCCATCTAGTCCAGCATACAGTTTCTCACAGTGGCTCACCAATTGCCCATGGATATCTTAAACAGAATACCAAGGCAAACCATTCACCTGCTCTCCAGTCCCTGCAGGTGGCCTTGAGAAGCATTCTGAATGCCTCTGATAGTAATTTAGTTTTAAGCAGATCACGAGGCTTATATAATCCACGGGAAAGAGCACAGCAGGCATCCTGCAACATTACGGGCCAAAACATATACAGAGAAACGAAGGAGCCTTTTGGTATTTACCCGCGCACATTCCCCCTTCCCAAAGATCTGTGGGATGGTTCCATAAAGCGCCTGGAGTGTCATCAGCCCCTTTGCCGCATGGAAGAGACTGGTCTGGTCATTTTCTAAGTAACACTCCTAGAGATAAATCAAAGCGTGAGGAAAGGGACATTTCAACAAAGTCAGTGTTCTTACGTTAAAGAGTAATGGTTACAGTTGCATAATGCACCTGTCCCTTCCATAACTTTTACCTGCAATAAAGTGCTTGGTGTATCACAAACAGTTTCATTAAAATTAGAGGTGAGCAAAACACCAAAACAGACTTGAACACACAAGTGATTATCCTAATAAATCCAGTTTCGATTTGCTTTCTTGTAGGAAGCCTGTATCTGGACGGCCATGTTGTTTCTCAGCTATGCTAGATGGAGGGCAGGGAATATGAAAGACCCCGTTTAAATTCAGATACTCAAACTGACGGGATGCCAAAGCTAATTAACACCTTTCAGAGAGACAACCATCTTACAAACCTGTGATAGAGGACACTAGGGAGTGTGTCGTAGATACTGACTTGGAAAAGATACCCTGCTCTGCATTGGCTATATATAAGGATAAGAATTTCCTGACACATGGTAACTTCTGTGCAGTTTTCTTGGCAACAGTATGGAAGTGGTTTGCTATTACCTTCTTCCAAAGCGATGCCTGGGCAGTGAATTTCCACACAAAGCAAATGCTCTACCACGAAGCTACAGCAACAACTGTAGCAACAACAATCTATACTAGTGAAGCAACAAAATAAAATACAAACTTTAAAGGCACTTTCAGATTCCATGGATAACAGGTCGCCATCAAATGGAATGAGGTCCAGGCTGTATTCCTCTCGGTGAATGAAGGAGCCCAGAACTCCCTGGTCCTTTAGCCGCTGCTCACATAATAAGCTGCGACGCGGTACAAACAGGATGTGAAAATCCCTCTGGGGACAGCGGATTCTATCTTCACTAGAATGGGAACAGAGGAAGGATTTAAGCGATCCAGAAATGACCAGTTTTGTTTACCGGACCTGGAAGAAAATAAATCTGGAACTGGGAAACCATGACATTACTCTACCTGAGCACATTTTCGGCTATTATATCCATAAGCTCCAGCCTTGGCCTGACAAAGAATATAATATTCTTGACATCAGCAGGTGGGAGGCGGCCTGCTTTGAGCGTGAACATTTTCTCTACCTCATGTTCCTGGGAAGAAACAAAAAGATATATATATATATAATTACATTTTATTTCAGTCTTTTGAAAAAGCTGCTTTTAGAAGGTACTGCAAACAACTGAGGGAATTCTAGCCCACCCACTGCTACTGGGAAACAGGTCTTCTTGGATTCAGGAAATATGACATTTAAGCTAGGATAAATACCCCATAATTAAAGAAGACATGGGGCTCTCTCTGCAATCTCAGAAATGGACATTAATCAAGCTGTCAGTTAGTATTTAAACTACTCCTGCATTTGTTGTGTCAGTTGCAGGAAAGATCCCCATTTAAGCACTTTTACTATAAGAAAATATATTAAATTATGCAGGGGAAGATGGCAAGGAGCAGAACCCCATATTTCTGGCCCAGGGGGAGTGGGGGGTGTATGCTTCGAAACTAACATACTGACAGGTTTCTGCACATCCCTATGAATAGGACCTTGCTTATCTTGAGTGGAAAATCAATTTTTAATCCTGCCACATCTTTTCCCAGGGTTGAGTGTCCAAGTTCCTACCTTAAGGAGTGAATACTGGGCAATCAATCCAAACGGCCCAGTGAGATACTCATCCCACACAATGGCCTACGAAAGGAAAAACAGGTGACAGGTGAGTAGATCATGAAGAGGAGAAAAAAGGCTCAAAGTGTTAAACAGCCCAAAGCTTGAGTCCCCCTTTTCTGTTCGTCCGTCCAAACATAAAAAAAAATTACGTATATCCCACCCTTCACCATATGGTCCCAGGGCGGGTATCAATAAAAATAAAAATAAAACATGCAGGCTAGGTGTGCTGTGGCCTGATCCAGCAGGGCTCCTGATAATTCATGGGATACAGGTGTATCAATGGCCACTGGGATGGGTGCCCAGGTACCACCTCCAGGTTGGGGAGAGAGTCCCCTTGGAGGGAGTGGGGAAACCACGAGGCAACCCAGGAGTCCTTGCCTGGAAGGGCGCCTCAACGCCCAGCCATCGCAGAGCATCCTTGCTCCCTCCACCTGAGCGGCTGGCGCTGGACTACCGCTCCCATCATCCCTTGCGAGGCCCTGAGGGAAGGCGTGAGGCAGGCAGGCAGGCAGGCAGGCAGGGCCGTTCCACCTCCGCCAGCGCCCACCGCCCTCCCGGCCTACCTTGGCCCCGGCGCACTTGTCGAGGAACTCGCGCAGCTCCCGCCGCCCGGCCTCGCGCAGCGCCATCAGGTTCACCCGCCCCGAGTTGAGGTGCGCCGCCATGGCGACGGCGGGGGGGGGGGAGGGAGGGGGCGACGACGACGACGCGACGCTGAGGTTGGAGGAGGAAGCGAGACAGCTGCCGGAGGGGGCGTGGCCAGGCGCCTGGCTGACACCGCCTTTCCCCGCCCCTCCTCCCCCGACTTAGGGCACTGATCACGTGACACCCTATAGCTCCGCCTCCAAGTGCTTGCAAAAAAAAAAAGAGCGCCCTTCAATCGTGCGTCGACGTCACAAGTCAAGTCCGCGCGGCGGCGGCGGCGGCGGCGCAGGCGCAGTTCAGATGCCTCAAAAGCGCCTTAGGGATGCCCCGTTTGCCCGTGCTGGCGAGGAGGACTGACTCTTCCTGGCACGGCACGACTCGCGCCTTTCAAAGACTTCCAGTAGCCACAGCAGCTGCAGCTGCGGTACTGAACAAGGCCCAATCTCAGCAGCCAGCATGGTGCTCTGGTTTGGCTGGCTGCTGAGATTGGGCCTTGTAAAGCCCTGTCTGAGGAGGAGAACCTTGCCATCTCTCCTGGGGGTGGTCTAGTGGTGGCAACCTCTAGGCCACTCTGCCCTCTGGGTGACTCTCTAAGCCTGGCTGGACACCGGCTTCTTGGAAAAGTAAATTCTTTGTGGCACTGGGGCCTTTGGTCAGCTGCTTGGCCTCAGCTGCGGCAATTTGTGCGCGCGCATTTGGCTTATTTTGCAATGTTTTGTATGGTGTGCAAGTTTAATAATGCATTTTTATTATGTTTTGATTATTATTTTACAGTGTATTTTCTGTTTGTTGCAAAACCACCTTGGGCAATTTTTTTTTTTTTGAAAGGTGGTATATGATTAAAATGGAAATGAAAACGAAATTTTAATCTTCGTGCTCCTGCCTGGGACTTTGCTTCTGCCCATACGGCACGCAGGAGGGCAGCCTGCTTGTTTCTTTTCCCAGGGCCGCAGCCAGGCCACCCTCGTCAATGCCCCCCCCCCCCCCGGTCCATCCCTTGCAGTCCTAGGCAGCCTGGCGGGCAAAGTTCAACTGGAGGGTACCTTTGGGGCAGCCACAGAGGGGCAAATATTCCCCTCTGCCCCAGTAGTTCAGCATTGTAGGCTCTTGCGGTGAGGCACCGCCAAGGGCATTTAAGGCACCTGGATGCCACTTCTTGTCCCAGCCGTCCTTGGTTGCACACGTCTAGTTAAGATGAGGGTGTGTGTGTGTGACCGCAGAGCAACCCAGGTATTTCGACCCTTGGTAGTGGCTCTGGTCACACTTAAGGTTCAGTCCACTTTCAGAGTGAAAGAACACATCAGCAAAGTGACAGGCTTGTTTTCTTTGTGGTAAATAATTCAGAAAATTCTCCTTTGGGATAGATGATGTAGGAAGAAAATTGCCGGTTGCTTTGCTGATGTGTTCGCTCGCTCTGAAGGTGGACCGAAGCTGGATTCAACCTTCGGTGTGACCACAGCCAGAGACATATATATGATAGGTCACTGATCCTGCCTTTTACTTCTGTACCATTCTGGCTGGGCAAGGGCTTTGCCTCCGCCTTCTTTTCCTCCAGTCCAGGGATGACACTTGGAAAAATGTTGCCAAATGATGTACTAAATGCACTATCATGTGATATCACAAGCAAGACTTCAAGGCACGAAAATCTGATCTGGCTGACCAACCGGAAACTGTATTGCTGATGGGCTGTTTGGTTCTCCCTTATTGTCTGACTCGCTATGATGAGCTGTGGTTTATTTGTGGGAGAATGGTGTACCTGGAATACAATGGCTGTGCGCTTTACCCAACCAAAGTCTGAAGGAGCTTTAAAATATAAATAGCTTTGCTGCAATGTGTTAAGAGAATGTGATCACCCCTTCTTTGGCTCCCTAGAGCTTTAGCTGTGACTTTCGAGCTCTGTTTCCTTGCCTAGAACCATCAGCCTTTGCCTTGTTATTTTACCTATGTTATGTATTCTTGCTTTTAGGTATCCCAACAGTAGAGAAAACTATAAGCATGCTAGGCAGGAATGAGGAAAGTAGAGAATAAAAGTGCTGGGATAAAGTTGGGATGTCTTTTCTCAAGATTTTGTGGTGTGCAGTTCAAGGACGCCAGATGGCTAGACACTGCATTACTGTTAGGTTAAGAGGTAAGTACAGTACCAGGCTGTGATACTGGGGAAAGGGGAAAAGAAAGAGCTGTGTATAATGGGAGCAGATTTTGGGAAGCAAACAGCTTTTACAATTAATAACATTCTTTGCTGTGGATGTCTGAATAAATGATATACTCTTGCTCTGGAAGAGTCCCTTATTTCTGCCTGAGATTCTCACTTTCATCACAGCAGCTACACACCTATTTTCCCACTGTATGTCTGTTGGGGTGTGAGCTCACACCCCAACAATGTCTCCTTCTGGGACCCATAAATATCAGTGGCATCCTAGTTTCAGAGATTCCAGAGCAAAACAAGAACACAGCCCATTGACAAGAGAATTACTGTTTTATTAAAGATACAGTATACTCAGTTTAGTTCAATACTGACTTCCCTGCTTTTTTATTCTATCCCTATATAATACATTCAATACTCCAAATTTTAAACAATTACATTAGATTGACTTTATAGCCTTATGTCAAATACTGTCTGTAATCTGGAAGAAAAACACACCAGAGGTGCATATCTATATCTATCTATATATATATGTACAGTTATACAAGAGTTTACATCCTCTATAATGTACAGAGAGCAAGGGTCATATAATCTCTTTCATTTTCATCCATGTTTGAGACATTCAAAAGCAGAGAGAAGGACACTGTCATTCCAGGAACGTCACGTGCGCTTAAGAACGAACGCATGGCACAGTTTCACTCGGAACAGCGTGTTCCCACCGATTTTACATCTTCCTTATTTCTGGTGAAGTTTATTATTATTACTAGTGTTTCTTAGAAAATCCACGACAATTAACAATGGAATTTTCTGTTTTACATTCATCTGCAACAAAATTCAGGCTGAGAGGGAAAATAAATAAATTACTCATTTGCCAAGAAAAAAAAAAAGTTTCGACTTCAGAATGGACATTAAGATTTCTTTTTTAAAAAAACCTGTTACAGGATACAGATTTGCTGGAAGATCTTGCAAATATACAAAAAGAAGAAGAAGAAAGGTTAGAAAAAGAATCTCCCAAAATTGAGGCTAAAGTCATTAGATCAAGTTACTGTGCTGAGCACATATAGGTCCTCTGAGAAGTTCAAATGAACAGAAGCACTAAAGACCAAAAGTTTTTTAAAATATAAACCTTTTTTAAAATATATTTATATATGTACTCTATGTACAATTCTGTAGAAGCTGAACAGATGTTATTGATGTGCAGAGTGTAGAGGGTTCCTTATAAAAAGTTCCTCCACGAAGCTTGTTTGCTCACCTGCTTCAGGATATCAATTTAAACAAAATTTCTCACTGTTAAGAAATCTTGCTGAAGTAAAGGCACTACTGATCTCTAGGTAGCGCACCAGAGCTCATGTATTCTTTGATCAGGAGATAACTGAGCAGAAAAGTAACAATAATACTACTACTAATAAAGAAGAGCTCATCTCTTAAACTCATTCCAGTGTTGAAAGCAGAGCGGACTGTATGGGTTCTGTAACCCCAAGCCAGAGAATGGAGGCAGAGCTTAGAGGCAGGAGGGTGGTCATTGTGGGGCCACCTAGTTGTAGGGCAGGGAGTAGGCTAGCCATGAAGCGCTGAGAGCACCTTAGGCCAGCAGCCTTTTCAGAAGGTGAAGGCAAGAGAGGTGGTTAGGAATTCCTCCCACTCTGGCAGAACAGTTAGTGCCCAGTGTGGTAACTGCCTCCTCAGAATTATTCTGCTGGGCAATCATCTCCTCAGAATTATTCGGTTGGGCAACCTCCCCCTCAGAATTTTGCTGTTGGGCAATCACCTCAGAATTATTCTGCTGGGCAATCACCTCCTCAGAATTACTCTGTTGGGCAACCTCCCCCTCAGAATTTTGCTGTCGGGCAATCACCTCCTCAGAATTATTCTGTTGGGCAACTGGCTTCTCAGAATTTTTCTGTGAGGTAACTGTCTCTTTTCCCTTCACCATCTGAAAATCATTCCCCTCTCCTTAGGGACTCTGAATTTTTACTTCACTATTCTTCTACATCAGAGATTTCAAATTTCTACTCTTCTTTCATCTCCTTTCTCTCTGAAGTGGCCAGTCTCCAAAATCCAATGGTTTCTCTTTCTTTTCTTTTACTTCTCTCTTTCTCTCCCGCACACAGTTTTTGGATTTTTCCTGCTTTTCCTCCTTCTGGCTACAACCTCAGTTCATCCTCAGTGCTCATACTACTGGCCTCTGTAACAGTCACCTCAGCCTGCCTTTGCAGTTTGCATAGCCTGGAGCGGCGGATAAAATATCATGCATGCTTCAAAAGCCAGGCTAGCACCACATCCTCCCTGCGACCCATCCTACAAGCAGCCCTCTTGTCACTGTGCTTTAAGCTGAGGCAATCTAGGTTTTTGAGAGGCACCTAATATGTCGGTTTGCCATAACTGAGGGGGCAGGAGAGAACTGTTTGGCCCAGCTGGGTAATTGGTTCCCTATCCTCTCGGATTGTGAGGGGAGCTGAAAATGCCTGATATGATCTCTCTCAGCGGTTCTTAGCATCTCCCGCAAAAGCACAGCCCACCTCAGGCAACTGGGGGCAGAGCAAGGCCCTGAGGAGCCAGTAGCTGAAGAACTTTGTGCTTCCCTGAGGTAAGCAATGGAAGGTCTGGAAGATTTGGTGCCAAAAAGGCTTTTCTATAGGCTTATGGTGCCATGTGTTGCTTCCCTGATCATAGCAGGAAGATTTTTCAGCACAAGCATTCCTGGCCCCACCTTCCAAGAAGGATAGCTTCCTCCTGTTACACCTCTCCGCATTTTCCACCTCCTGTATCTTCTCTTCCTTGCAGCAGATTAAAGATTTGAGCGCTTAACCCGGGAATCTCAAGTGCTTTCTCCTAATTCAGCCCTGCCGCTGCCGCCCTTGGGCCATCCTCAGCGAAGCAAAACACTTCATCCCTACAGCCTGCACCTGTTCAATGCAGCAGCACAGAGTCACAAGAGACTCCAAAGGGAGTTTCTGCAGGACGACAAGGCCAGAGGACTTGGCAGGCAGAAGCAGAGGTCCATTTGGTGAGGTTAAAGGTCAGGCATCGCCTTAAGACACCCACCCTGCTACTGAGCGCTCCGCCAGATGTTGGGGGGTGGGCAAGCAAATGAGGAACATATACGCCCCAAATGACTCTTGTCCATCCCTGATTTTGCTGCCCCAAACCCAACGGAACCCGGAGCCAGTGGTGTCATTTTGCTCACCGGTACGCCAGCCCTGGTCAAAAGGTTTACAAAAAATAAATCTTTAAAAAAAAAAAAAAAGTTCAAAACTGCAGCTTGAAGAGCTTAGTGCAAATATGAAAATCAACAGCATAATTTTAAAGTTCTTTAAATAAGGTACTAAAAAACAGCTAGCGGCTTTGCTCTTCCTCCTCCTTCCCACCAATATAGGTAAACACACGACATACGGGAAGTTTCTCTTTAAACAACAACAACAACAACAACAACAATGGCAAACCTGGAAGAGGGCAAAGAAAATTGGCAGCGCTTGGTCTCATAAATTATTTATTTGGGTTTTTTCCTTGGGCCAACACACGCACGCACGCACGCGCAGAGAGGCTGGCGGGTCGACGGGATCCGGCTAACGACGCGCAGCACAAAGTGTCTGTCCCGGGGTCGTCCCCCCGACTTCCCTGCATCAAAAGGTCTCGTCGTCATTGCAGTTTGTGGCCCAGTGCCCAAATACTTCGCAGATCTCACAATAGGGGCGCTCTTCTTTCCGGCTGCCGTGGTACGTCGAGTGTGGAGGTTCGTCCGAGGCCTGCGCTTGAGTAGGACAATCTTCAGTGTCGTGGAGGTCAAAACAGTCGCAAATGTCACAAAAAAGGCGAGGCTTCTTTTTGGCTTGGTTCTCTTCATCACTGTCAACGTCAAATTAAACATGGGGAGTCAGGTGCTACCTTTTTTCTACAAAGCAGATCATTTTGTTTACAGCTTCCAGTTATTGCCGGCGCTGCTTCTGCTACTGGGTGGTTTTGATTCGGGTGGTTATGAAACAGGAGAAAGCAGAGAGGACCAAGCTTGGCAGTTCAGGGCTTGCTGAGCCAGCATGGGTTGGGACACATGTGTGGGTCAGCTCTGTAAGTGCCACGCAGCTGCACCACCTATTTGCTACTGAGTCAAATTCAAGGTGTTAACGCTAACATTTAAAGCCCTAAACGGCTTGGACCCTGGGTATCTGAAGAAGCGCCTTCTCCCATATAGACCTGCCTATACACTGAGATCTCAAGGAGAGACCCTTCTTGTAGTTCCTTCTTTTGCAGAGGTACAGGGCACAGGGACATACAAGAGGGCCTTTTCTGAGGTGGCCCCTAGACTTTGGAACAGCCTCCCTCTTGAGGTTCGCCAAGCATCTACATTGTATACTTTTTGGCGCCTGGTGAAAAGGGAGAGGTCACTTTGCCCTGTCTGTTCTTTTGCTCAGCTGATTCTGTGCAAAGCTGCTGCCTTCCTGGTAACATAGTGAATGGAGGGAGCATCTGATTCGAAAAGGAGAGTGATCACCCTGTCTGTTCCTTCTCTCAACTGATTCTGAGTGGGACTGGTTTACAGGGTTTGGACAAGGGGCAGAGACCCTGTTTCTCCATGCAGGGGATTTGGGCAGTTTGAATGGGAACCACGGTATTTGAACTGAGCCCGCATTATCATCAAGCAAATGGGAACAACCAGAATGCATACTTGTTTCTGAATCCAGTTTAAAATAGTCAAGTGGGGACGCAGCCAGGGTGTCCAGCGGTTTCCCTTCCTAGCATTTCCCAGAGGGCCTTTATTTGGCCTTTAATGGGGCCACCTCCATACTCAACACACTAAACATTCCCACTTGATCTATCAGAAAGGACCAACCTGTCATAATTAACAACTCCTTCTTCACCGCTGTTGAGAGCTGCCTCAGACATCATTTCTACTTTCAATTTCAGTTCTTCGTTCTTCCTTTGGAGGTCCACAATCACAGAATTTAGGAAGTCAATCTGAAGGACACAGGCGGAAGGGACCAAGAGAGAAGACAGGATTAAGGATACACAACGTTCCGCATTAGAACATGAGATTAAAAAAGCCCACATCCCGAGCAACGCGTAGGGCACGAACTGGGCACCCCAAAATAACTCAGGGGATGATCCTGGCAGACCTTCTAAATAGCCTTTCTGGTACTTCAGTTCACAACACCCACCCCAAGTTCCCTGGGCTGTGGAAGCCTTGCTGGAACTTCAGGTGTCTGAATAGTGGACCCAAGATGTCTTCTGGCGTCTCCCCCACCCCGCCCCCCTATCCCCCAAATGCCTGAGGCTTCCACTGGCTGCCCTAAGAGAAAAGAAGGCATCAGGTGTGTGCGCGTTTGCTCATGGTATGGTTTCAATATTCAAAAAGTGCCCAGAAACCACAAAAGATAGGTGATCCAGGTGAAACCACAACCAGACAAGAACGCAGAGCATTCTTCCCTCTCCCGAAGTTGCAAAGCAGAGCAAAGCTCTTTGGAATAACCCTGCAAGAGCAAAGACAGCAGGGATTTCCTTGCTAGGTTGCACCAAAGTGATTAAAACTGGCTAAATTAATTTAAAAAAAAATAAGAGAAAGCTGAAACAAACCATATGCTGATTGGAGAAAATTGTTCCCAGCAGCAGGCGAAAGCAAGGGAGAATGAGGAAGGGGGGGGGGGAGAGAAGAAACCAAGCATTAGTAGGTTAAATACATCCGTTTCTAATAATAAGCCTCTATGCAGTTGGTTACGCCAAAGCAGGTCTGGTCCCTCCAGAGTTTTTCTTGAAGAAGAGTTGGTTTTTATAACCCGCTTTTCTCACCCTTAAGGGGACTCAAAGCAGCTCACAAACCTTCTCTTCTTCTCCCCACAAGAGACACCCTGTGAGATAGGAGGGGCTGTGAGAACTGAAAAGGAGAGCTGTGACTGCCCCAAGGTCACCCACCTGGCCTGGTGGAGGAGAGCAGGCTCAAACTGGGAGACAACCAGATAAGCGCCTGGCACTCAAATTTCAGGTTACAACAACTCCTTGGAATTATTTAAAATTTTATGCAGCCTCCCCCAAACCCCTATGAATAAGGCAAGGTGATTCCACTGAGTTTAGGGGAGGCAGGAAATAACCAATTTGATGTGAGGCAGTAGTGATTAACTGCACAAATGTTGCAGCACAGAGTAAAGTAAATGCAGATGTAGGGCTGTTCTAGCAGACATCATCTAGGCATGAGCCCTAATTTTGCCAAGCAACGGTGCCAAAAAATTTAAGGCAAACATGTGTAGTCACTCCAAATCCTAACATGCATCAAATTCTACTTTTTTTTACTCCACTGGCCTTGGCATTTTCTTAAATGCAGCCATTCCTTTCTCCCCTCTACGTCTCATCCCTTCTGCCCACAGGAAGGAAGTGGCTAAGAGCCAACCCACGTTAATGACCTCAAGCAACTGACCAATCCAATGCAAGCACTAGGCACGGAAGAAATACCTGGCTTTCTTGGGCATTTTCATCCTGGAGGGTGGCACCTGCTGTGTCATCTTAGAAAAGAAGGGGGGGGAAGACAAATGTTAGAACACTTTAAAATCTTGCGCCAACAGACACGAAAAGAGAAGCATTCGGATGCCGGCTTGGTGGAACGCCATGACCAAATCGTTTCCTCCGTTTGAACTCAAGACGTCGGCTCTTTTGAGAAGAATGAAGTTCTCAAGGAACTTACAGCTTCAAAAAGGTAACAATGGCTGCAAATCTGTGGCAGAACAACAGACCAGACCAGGAAGGAAAGGGTTCGAAGTTTGACGCCAACATCAAACCGTTTGATGGCAACTGTTTACCTCAATATGAAGGCATCTTTACCTTTGCTAGAGCAGTGGAAGAACTAATTCTAGCTAATGTCAAGTGACTTGAGGAAGGATGGAAACCGTGCAGCTTCTCACTACTCTATGTGAGCCAAGGTTCTCACAGAATGGAGAGTGGGTCACCTCATTGTGCCATTGTAAGAAACACAGAATCATGGGAAAGGACCTCCAGGGTCATCCAGTCCAGCTCAATGCAAGATTTCCTAAACCATCCCAGAGAGATGTAGGTCCAGCCTCTGCTTGGAGACCTCCAGTGAAGGAGAACCCACTACCTCCCGTGGCAACCTATTCCACTGACTGGTCGCCCTCACTGTCAGGAAATTTTTCCTAATATCTAATCTGTATTGACTCCCTTGGAGTTTCTAGCCTTCCCATTCTCCCATCTAGTGCAGTGAGGATAGGCACTATCCCTCTGCACTATGACAGCCTTTCAGATACTTGAAGACCGCAATCATGTCTCCTTTCAGTCTGCTCTTCTGTAGGCTTCAACCTTTCCTCGTAGGACATAGTTTCCAGGCCACTCAACATTTTGATAGCCTCCTTTGGACTTGCTCTAGTTTCTCAATGTCTTTTTTGAATTAAGGTGCCCAGAACTGGACATGCTCAGCAAGTGACCCAATGAAGAGGGAGCCAGGTGACCGGAGCAGATTTTACCTGAGAAGCTAGAAGGTGGTTTTTCTCTGAGCTTCTGCTCCAAATTCTTCACTTTCAGTTCCAGCTTCAGCTTATCAGACTCCAGAGACTGAACTACTGAATGCAAATTCCTTGCAGTGGCATTCTCTCCACGGAGCACAGTGACCTGAGGGAGAAACATGAGCAATGAATGCTTAGTAAAATGGAGGGAGGGAAAAATCAAGATTTTTTTTTTAAATCAGTTGGTTGGGACTCAGCTGAAGACCACCTGCATTATCAGCTCATCTGCATCTTGAGATTGCCAGTGAAATGCCAGTGGCAGGATAGATATGCCACCCTGAAGCTGCACTCAGATCTAAGGGTGTTTTTCCCACTGTCACTAGAAGTACCCATTAAGTACCCATTAATGGGTACTTAATGGGTACTTCTAGTGACAGTGGAAAAACACCCTAAGTTTTAATTCAGCTTCAGTCCACTTTCAGAATGGGAGAACACATCTGCAAAGTGATAAGGTTGGCATTGTGTTGCTCAGAAAATCCACCATTAAATTAGATAATGTGGAAAGGAAACAACTGGTCAGTTTGCTCTTGTGTTCACTCATTCTGAAAGTGGACTGAAAGTGAATTAAAACTTAGGTGTCAACACAGCCTGACTCACTAACTTCAAACCCAACCGAAGGCCGAGATAATGTGTGAAAAGGCAGGGCATACATTATGATCCAGGCATAAGTTAACAGGTGGCACAAAGGAAAAGGTGATGAAAAACTGTACCTCATTTCTGAGTTTTTCCAGCTCCTCGTCTCTTTCTGTAATCAAGGCACTAGTAACACTGATAGATTTTTGCAAGGAGGCACGCTCTTCATCAATTTCTTTTTTTAAGTCGGATTCTCTAAAAGAAAGAGCCAAACAGGTTCAGAAGCTAGGCAAAGCTCTGATCCACTAAGGCTACGTAAACACTAAGGAAAAAGAACCTGAGTTCTTAAAAGGTTGTATTAGTAAAAATAAAAATAAAAAATCGTTATCAGAAGCTCCAGTCTAACTTTGGGACTTTAGATAAGGCAAAGTTACTGGGGTTTTTTACAACAGGGTAAATAAAGTAAAAAGCTTTACCTACGTAGATTCTTGCCAGAATCTGCATATCATCCTATCCATTTGAATTTAAAGAAAGATGTTAATATTGGGAGATAGAAAATCCAAACAAGGGAGACAAGGTTGCACAGCAAGGACCCTTAGCAAGCAAACAAAAAATCCATGCAGACACAGCTGTCATGCAAAGCAGTGATGGAAGTAGAATTATCTGTTGGTCCTCACTAATTTCACTGGTTTAGTTTTTTAAACTAATATCAGGATTTCTATAAAAGATAAATTTTGAGCCAGAGCCACCAAGAGCCTCTGAAGCGAAGGCAGATTTCATCTGTAACAGGCCAAACGAAAGATGGAGTTCAAAAGGGTGTTAAACAACAAGTGTTGTCTGGGGGCGTGAAATGGAACAGTTGTCAATGGGTAAATCACTTTTACACAAATATGCTGACGTAACGATGTCCGTGCAAACTTGATCTCCGCTGTGCTCAGCGCATGTATCCGAAAGCACGCATGATGAAATGCCTCCCTTGTTGCAAATCTATTCTCACAGGTAGAGCAACTCCCTGGTGAAGAGATGGTCAAAGACCTCGGCCTGTTCTGCCCTTGGCCTTATTCTGGAATATATCTCGGGATAGTGGTCTGCTGGCCGAAAGCTAATGCAGACCCTGGAAGGCCTCACCTGGGGCCTTCCATAGTCTACATTAGCACGCACATAGCAGGTTCTTATTCTGGGATATATTCCAGAATTAGCCCAAGTGCAGAAAGGCCCCTGATATCTGACATTTCCCAAAAAGAAAAGGTTTGGCAAATCCCTCACATACCCTTGGCCAAGGAAATTGGATTTTGCCATGGATAACCCTTGATTGTGAGGACAACCTGAGATTTTTTCCCTTCCATCTATGGCCAAATATGTGGTAAGGAAATGGAAACTTTGGGTCTGGCTCCACCTCCTTCCATAGACCAATGGTAAGAGGAATGTCGGCAGAAAGAATTGCTCTGCCCCATCTCACATTAGAGAACAGCAGATACCTATGACCTTCCATGCTTGGATCCCTGTTAAGTCTAGAGATCCTTCAACTGATGAAGATTTGAAGATTTCAAACCACTTTTTGGGCTGCCTTTAATGCAAGAAAAAGAACAGCTCCATCCCCTTGGAGCTAATTGGTTGGGCCACCATGTGGGACCATGACTAGCAGGACTCTTTATGTTCTTACAGACAAATTAATGGACAACAGGTGTATTAGGGGCTGGACGCAGTTAACGCGTCGTCGTTTGGAGCTGCCTTCTCGTGGCCTGATCAGCTTCTGTTGGCGGCCGCTTGAGGGATATCTAAAGAGGAGTGTGGTTAGTAGCAGACGCAGGTTTAAGACATGCAGTTGAATGCTCGGTCTATGGCACATTTTGTGAGTGCATGCAGATAATTTATGGCTTCTCAAGTCTAGCGGTCTAACCAGAAAGCTTCCTCCTTTTGCTCAAGAGAGCAGCGAGACGGAACAAAGGTGGCATTGCTTGGATGTGGCCATCACAAGCATCTTTACTAGGCGCCATCAGTTAGATTCATGGAGGAGCCTTGGGCAGAGGGGGTCTTGCACTAGGTAATTGCTATTTTCAGCAGAAGACAGGCTCTGGGGAGTCTGGGATTTGGCAAAAATTGGTAGATTTTTTGGGATTTGGTAGAAAACTACCAAGCTGGACTTGCTGAGTTCCTTAACTTCCTTTTCCCCAACAATTGGACCTCTACACTGAGTATTATCCTCTCCGGCACCACAATTACTTTAAAATTCTTGCCAGAAAACACGAGATCCTACTTGGTTCGCACCCTTTTGCACCCGAAAAGTAACGGAGTCTTTCAGACAGGCCAAAATCTCGGAGAGGTAGCCAGTTCGAGAGACAGAAAGACAGGAGAGGGAAAGAGTATAGATCATGCATGATCAGACAGTGCAAAATGCAAAATCAAGAGAGAGATCATTAATAGGACTGGGGACAAAGATTGCATCCACAGTATTGGAAGTTAGTGAGAACCACGATAACCAACAAGTGAAGGACGGTACATTTCTTGCAAGAAGCCAGAACAAGCAATCGATGGTCCATCGTCACAGACGTTCATTCAGTGCTATGCAGATGTTTATTCTTAGTCATGAAAGCGGCAAGTGGAGAATCTGGGGTGTACAGCACATACCACAGCTGGATTAGAGTTTTTTAAGACAGAGAAAGTATTGTGGAAACTGAGGCCATCCTCTAAATACCAGGAACACTGTGTTTTGTTCCGGGAAAAGCTCAATGACATTTAAAGCTCAGCTTTGACTTGGCGGAATATTGGGGCACACAAGAGAGTGTTTCTGCTTAGCAAGGGTTGCCCACTGGCAAAGACAAACAAAAGATTGGTGTGACCTGTGCAAAAAGCAAAGAAAGTGAGTGTGTATAAAATCACAACCAACGTGCCAGGGCTGCCTGGTACTCAACCACAATCATTTGAGATGTGGGCATATGGAGATACAGAGGGCACAAAAAGTACACTCAAAAAGCAGATTATGGGGACTGGAAGAAATGCCTGAAGGCAAAGACATGGAGAATGCAAGGAACTTTCAACAGTTCTTGAGGGCTAGCAACTTAGGCTGCCTCAAGATGGATACAAAACCGCAGTCGCTTCTCAGTGCTCCTGGCAAGATGGAAAAGCAACTGCTGTTTTACTTCCGGGTCTGCTGGCAGCTTTTGGAATCACCTCACTTTGGGCCTCTAAAGGGGAAGTATTTTTTCACCCAGAGGGTCATCGGTCTATGCAATTTGCTGCCAGAAGAGGTGGTGACAGCAAGCGGCCTGGATGGCTTTGAAGAAGGGTTAGACAAATTTCTGGATGACAGATCTTCCAGACTTGGGGGACAAGCAGGAGGCCTCTCAGGCCATTTGCTGGGATTCAAGAGCAGAAGAAGGTTTGCCCTCGTCTCCACTTGAGATGCCCATGGGCAATAGGTGACCTACTGTGTGGGACAGGATGCTGGACTAGATGGACCATGGCCTGATCCAGCAGGGATCCTCTTAGGTTCCAAGCCCACCAAATGCCTGGCAGCCATCTGCTAGCCCAAGTGAGATGATTTCAAAGGCTGGCGACAGACCCAGAAGTAAGCACTGGTATTCCAGGAAACCTAGCCTCCTTGCCCTATTTCCCATAATAAAGATATTACAGGCTACTGACTGACTAACCCAGGACTATATGGGAACACCACTATGACATCTCAATAGAGTACCTGGGGGAATTGTGGGTTTTGGGATGCATCTGGAGTGATCCTCAAAAAAGCCACCAGAGGACAATAACTGAGATTCTAAGGATGCCAGTCTTTGCATGAAAAGGAAAGAAATCCAAGTGCATTAATCCTCTGTACTATTTTTATATGGAACACCACAACTCCAGAGGCGTTGACAGCTTATGATACAAACGCTTTCTTTGACGGCTCCACTCCACGCTTCATAATCATTTTCAAATCAAAAGCCACACTCAGGACGGCAAGACCAATGCTTGGGGTAGAGTAAAAAGACATCCTGGATTCAAGCTGAGCAGCAGATTTTTTTCCCCCCTTCTTCTCTTCCTTCTTTTTTGTCTAAATGATCATTTGTAATACCACTATCTGTGCTAATGGCAAATGCAGTTACCATCCTAATGATCCTAAAGCAGCATTCCCTCTCTGGCATGAAGGGGAAAGGGAAAAATCTAATCTAAAAGCACAGCTGTTGCAAGACCTATAAACAAAGAAACCGTGTTTTCTGCACCAGTAAATTTGCTTTTACCATTTACACAATCACTTAACTAAATCCCGTAAGAGAACTGATTATTTCTGTCCTTCCTATTTAGAGGACTCCGCTACTCATTACAAACTTGAAAAACTCTGCCTTTTCCCCCTCTCAGATGACTTTCTCACTACTTGCCTCCCTCTATTCCAAATGGTGCCAGCACAACTAAGGCCCTTTCTGTCCTGGGCTTTATTCTGCATTATATCCCGGAATAGGGACCTGCAAACTAAAGCCGGGGCAGGGCCTACCATTGTCTGCACTAGAATGCAGGTGACAGGTCCTTATTCTGGGACATAATCTGGAACAAGATGCAGGGCAGAAGCGGCCTTAGAAGCAGCGTCTGTCTAATGATGCTAATGAACCAGTTGACCCCAGAAGGTAAGTGATCAATTTTGCTACTTCAGATACCAAAATGCCCTAGACAACGCCTGCTCCTCTTCAGATCTGATTTTATAAGAATATGTCTCTTGCTGGTGTGAAAAATGTCAGCAATGGACATGTGGACATTTCAACCTGAGATGTATCACTTAGCAAATTAGAAGACCCATTTACTGATTGTGTTGGGGTGCAGGGCTCATGTCGAATTGGTGTGCCAGCTTCCAGAGGTTTTCAAATCGTAGGGAGCCTAATTCACCAGGTGCGTCCTCTTGTGGTGTCCATACTCTTGAACTGAGCAAATCCCTGGCAGGCTGAAGCCTTTTTAGTCCCAATACCCTTTTGGCAGAAAATACCACCCAGATTCTTCTCTCGCCACAAAGGAAACCAAGAAATTCCAATAATGAAGCAAGTACCTTAAAGTGATACTGGGCAAGCTTTAGAAACGCAAGATAACAAGAACCACATGTTAGAAACATGGAAGAGAAATGCAAAATACAAGTAAAGAAGGAACTGAATTTGCGCTGAAGTGGATTCCGTTGTTAAAAATATATATAAAACCAAACAAAAAGAGCAAAAGTATACTGCTGAGTATTTTACGAAAAAACAAACAAACAAACAAAAGAAAAAACCCAGAAAAAATAAATAAAAAGCAAGACACTGAGAGAAAAAAAAAGGCAGCCAAAAGTATGTACAACAACTTTATTGGAGAAAATAAAAGTTATTTATTGTAACGTGGATAGACTTTCTTTAGTCTTACCATTAAAGACACACAGATAAAGCAAAGGAAGCCAGGGTAGGAGAGGGAAGAGAGAGGAGGGAAATGAGTATTGAAAAAGTTGCCGCAGGCCAGAGACAAGTCAGACAGCAAATCCACAACGGGCCTAAAGAGCTGAAGTCGTGCCAAGGACCCCTCTTAGTTGAGCCAGTTTGATCTAGTGGCCAAAGAGCCGGACTCTTATCTGGGAATACCGGGTTTGGTGCCGCACTCCCGCATGAAGCCAGCTGGGTGGCCTTGGGCTAGTCACAGCTCTCTTCTGACCTCTCACAGCCCCACCTACCTCCCAGGGTGTCTGCTGGGGGGAGAAGAACAGAAGGTTTGTCAGCCGCTTTGACTCTCCTTAAATGGGTGAGAAAAGCGGGGCAGCAAAGCCAACTTTTCTTCCTCTTCTTCTTAGCTAGAAATGCCGGCAGCTACATTTCATACTTCTGGAAGCGAGGAGGGGACAGGGTAAAGGCTTAAGGGAGCGTGGTCTTGCCTGACCTCGGATTTCTTGGCACTATAGTGCCTGAGAGATTAGCAGAAAAATATCTTGTGGCTTCCAGAGCTGATGGGTTACAGGGGAGTCCCCAGTTAGCTGAGCTCTTTCCCGCAAGAGGTCTACAAGCAGGCAGGCATAAATGATCTGCTTGCAGCCCTCAGGCGGGCTTCGAAATTATCGTCCACTGGTAGTTCCATGCCAAGCGAGCTTGCCCTTTTTCTTTAACGGGATAACGGCTGAACATGTTATCAGCTACTCAGAACAGCTGCATGGTTTCTGAAGCTGTTCTTTCCAAATTAGCCATGCCCCAGTGCTTTTAGAAGATCGGCTGCAGGTGCTAACCTGCTCTGCTTCACAAATTTTCACAAAGATCTTTGAAGCTCAGTAGCAGGAGGAATTTGACTATTTGCCAGCTCTCTTCTCCACAGTGCTAAAAATGGCACTGAATTATCCAGGCACTGAAATTCAGGGAAGATAAGGCAGTGTGTTCCTGGTTAACAGAGAGGATGGGGATGCTTTAAAAGGTAAGTATTTCTACCCAGATTCCAGTGATGAGATGGGGCAGGGGATTCTGTTAGGTATTTAGCATTCCCCGAACAACAGCCATCTGCAAAATGTCGCTTCAGCTGCAAATGGACAGTAAGAGTCAAACAGTTCTATAATATTTTTGCCCTATGTTTGTTCGCACACCTAACAAACTTATACAGACATGTGAAATCTTACCTTTTTTTCATCTCTAACAACTGGTTATTGAGGACAGATCTCTCTTCATCCAGCTGAAATGTGAAGAACAAAAAAACAACACCAGCATTTACTAAGGATGTTTAGGCCCAAAGCAATCAGGCTGCGTCCACACCTAAATTTTAATCCAGTTTCAGTCCACTTTCAGAGTGAGAGAATGCATCAGCATTATCTCACTCACAAAATTCACCCATGGGGTAGTTAAAATGGAACGAAAATGGCTAGTCATTTTGCTGGCGTGTTCTCTTACCCTGAAAGTGGACTGAGCCTGGATTACAACTTAGGTGTGACCACAGCCTCAGTTTCATCAAACAGTTGGGTGTTTTTTCCCCCTTGGTTTCCTATTGCTCTTTTTCAGAGATACAGAAGAGCAAAACAGACAAACTTTTTGACTTGTCCTTTTAGATTTGGTTATACCTCACAAGAATAGAACACGTGGCTGACTCGCTTTCACATTTGTTCTTTCTGTCCACAGGGTTTTGCAAAATCCTGATCTGACAGGGTTCCCCCTTCTGCCCTTTCTAACACTAGGGCGCAGAGTCAGCCAGCTTCTTCTCTCGCAATTCTCTAGCTAAGCATTATCCTCGGCCCTCAAAGTTCTCAAGAGGCTATTGCTGTGCTAGTTTTAAAAGAAAAAGAAAAGGTTTGGCCTAGAACTACCATCCTATTGTGTGCAAAAGACGCTTGAAGTCCAAAATAGCTATTTCAGTGACAGCTCACAACGGAGCCCCAGTTTTTGAGGACAGTCTGTCTGCCACCCCCGCACAGACGCGGCATGCTCTCGCTCTCGATTTCAAGGCTTGCTAAGCAGGCGGAAAGAGATTAAAATTCTAGTGGTGGAAGGAAGGGAATTTGGGAGGGAAAAAGCGCCTCTGTCCGCAAGTCCTCAAGAAGGAAGGTGAAAGCATTTTGAAAGCCGAAAGCAGCAGCAGTTCTACTGACTAAGAAGGTAATCTCAGAGGCACACGTTTCATTCAGCAATCTCTCATGCACCTACCACTCTCCTCAGCATGGGGATAATCTTTGCTAAAAAAGAATCTCTCCTATTAGGGGGGATCTCCTTGCCGGAATGGTTGACATTCACCCCTCAGAAGCTGTGAACTGAGGGAGGCAAACGGCGTACAAGAGGGTGACCTGACGTGAAGTATATAAAATCATGCATAGTGGTGAAGAGAGAAAAACTCTTTCTTCTATCACACAACATTAGAACCAGGGAGTGCTGTACGAGGGTCATCCGTGGAACTGACTTCCAGAACCAGGGGGCATCTATGAAGCTGATGGGTAGGAGAACAAGGTCTGACAGGGGGAAGTATTTCTTCACCCAGAGGGTCATCGGCTTATGGAATGTGCTGCCGGAAGAGGTGGTGACAGCTACCAGTCTGGATGGCTTTAAGGTAGGGTTAGACAAATTTATGGATGACAGGTGTATCAATGGCTACTAGAATGAATGCCTAGGTGCATCTTTCAGGCTGAGGGGGGTGAGGAACCGGGGCGCTTCTAAGGCTATTTGCTGGGATTCTAGAGCAGGAACAGGTTTGTCCTTGTCTCTGCTTGAGATGCCCATGAGCATTTGGTGGGCCGCTGTGTGCGACGGGATGCTGGACTAGATGGGCTGTGACCTGATCCAGCAGGGCTTCTCTTATGTTCTTATGTGATAGCAAGCAGCCTAGATACCTGAAGAAAGGACCAGACAAATTCATGGAGGCCAGGTGTGTCAATGGCTACCAGAACGGAGGCCTAAGTACCACCTAAAGGTTGAAGAGACGAGAAGGATGCCTCTCTCAGGAAATCAAGAGAAGGTAAAGATATTGCCTTCATCTTCTGCTCGAGAGGCCCAGAAAGCAATCAGCAGGCCCCTGTGTGAGACAGGATGCTGGGCTAGATAAGACTGCCTCTTATGTTCTTATGGGGACTGGGGGATCAATACCTACTGAAATAGATGTCTAGGCAACACCCTCAAAGTTGGAGGGACAGGCAGGACGCCTCTGATTTGGAGGCTGCAGGGAACAGGTGAAGGTTTTGCCAGAAACAAATTATGGCTGTGTGAGGCAGAATGCTGGACCAGATGGGCTGTGGCCTGATCCAGCCGGGGGCCTCTCATGTTCCTAGGTAGGTCTTCATCAACTGGGAAGCCTTGTGCTAGCCACTTCTGGCTTGTATGAACTTCTTTGGGACAGCACAAATCCTGCCACGTTGCCATATTCCCTGGTAGAACTTCAGCTCCGCAGCTCCTGTCTTTCCCATGCCACAGAGGGTTGTGAGAGACCCTGATGCTCAGAACAGCCATCCTCACAATTTTCTATTAGAAGTGCACAAGACCCAGAAAGAACAGACAAATCTTAAACAGTGGAGCTTTTCCTTTCTTCTCTTAAACTACTGTAGCACCAAAGTTTCCCACTATCTATTTCTGTTTCAAACTAAAGCCTGCAACCCGTCAATCTGAAAAACTGAAAGCCAGAATATCTCCCCAAGCCACTTTACTATCTAACTGGAAATCCTTTAATTAATTACAAAGGAACTAATTATTTATAAAGCCATGCAGACCGCATTCCCATTCTCCCCTCCCTAGGAGACAAAGCAAAAATAAAAAGCTCACACGCTACGATTTAACCTTTAGATGTCAGCATAAAACATTGATGGACCAATATTCATTAAATTTGCAAAGTGTGTCACACTCACAGTTTGCCAGAAGACACTTGCCAAAATTTAAATGGTTACCATAGCAATACTGCTCAGAAATACCTGAAACACAGGTTGAAAACCTCACCACACTTCTCTTAAAATGAGATTTCGGTGGCAAACAATCCAAAACCTTCTGGGTAGCTAACCCCCCCACCTGTTCCCCTCCTCAACAGCACTGATTTATCTTAGATTGGGCCTCCACGGGATTTCATGCTATAATTATACAGAGACGACTTGCCCACAGTTATTCATGCTCTAGTAAGCTCCAGACTAGACTACTGTAATGTGCTCTACGTGGGGCTGCCCTTGAAGACAGTTTAGAAGCTGCAGC
Source organism: Aspidoscelis tigris stejnegeri (assembly GCA_023333525.1). Taxonomy (NCBI): domain Eukaryota; kingdom Metazoa; phylum Chordata; class Lepidosauria; order Squamata; family Teiidae; genus Aspidoscelis; species Aspidoscelis tigris. Next base: position 9,545,213 of record JALMGA010000020.1, read on the forward strand.
TACGGTAGTACAGAATGCAGCTGCTAGAGTGCTGTCTGGAACAGCTGGCCGGATGCACATCACGCCAGTCTGAAAAGAGTTGCATCGGCTACCAATTCGCTACCGGGCCCAATCCAAGGTGTTAACTTTGACCTATAAGGCCCTAAATTATTTGGGCCCTAAAAATCTAAAGGAACCCCTTCTTCCATATCAACCTGCCCGTATCTTAAGATCTGGAGGGGAGGCCCTTCTGTTTGTCCCACCACATTCAGTGGTAAAAGTGGTGGGTACCTGGGACAGAGCCTTCTCAGTGATGGCCCCTAGGATATGGAATCGTCTCCCCCTTGATGTGTGTCAGGCCCCTTCAATGTATAGGGCGTAGGGCGGGATATAGGGCAGGATAGAAATACAAATAATAAATAAACAAACAAATATGGACAAGTTTGGGTTCAGCGGTAACCTGTTCCTAGTGTTATCACTTAGCAGCCTGCTTTAAGTCAGAGATAACTAATCTGCTGGGCACTTAATTTCCCATCACAGCCCAATGATCAGATATGGTCCAAGAACATCTGGAGGTAGGGTCACATCTCCATCACCCTCAATGCCACATTCCGGAGCCCAGAGCTTGGGCCCACGCTTAAATGCAGGTCTGGCTAATATGATCCACTCTATCAAATGGGATAAATTTTGATGAATCGAAGCCTTACAGTATTTCAACTACCATGGTCTCTACTTGTTTTGACCTACCTCCACCGAGCTTCCGTGTACCAGCCACCAACACAAAATTCCTAGAATAGTGTTTTTTGTAAACAGGAAAAACTCCTTAAGAGTTTGGACACAGCTGAGTTGATCCAAGGCTGTGGTCACACCAAAGATCTAATCCACATCCAGTCCCCCGTCTGAGCGAGGAAACACACCGGCAACGTGCCCAGGAATTTACTTTCCACATTATCTATCCCAAAGGTGACTTTCCAGAGTTATTCCAGATTTTGCTGATGTATTCTCTCACTCCTCCAAAAGTGGACCGAAAGCGGATTAAACCTTGCACGCGGCCACAGCCCAAGAGACATCACTGACAAACTGGGACTTGTGATATCACTGGGAGTATTTCTGCAATTAAATTTAGTCTGTGCCCATGTGACTTGCTCTCCGAGCGTTCCATTAATTTTTTTTTTCTGAAATGTAATAGCTGGGTGGCTAATCTAGGATAATCAACCACATTAGTTTATATGACGTATTTAGCTCCATGGCTACCACGGTCTGAGCAAAGGGTGGACCCCTTGAGGACGTTCGCACACACCCCTTTCTAAACCCATTCAAAGCTTCTTACAGATCCAACTTAAAATTCCATTTAAAACAGCCGTCACCACTCACTGAACTCCGTACCCGCAATACAACCGGCAGAAGGACAGTACCACTGAAAAGTACCACTGAAAACCACCGCATCGCTCTCTCTCACCTTCTTCTCTCTTTTACAAGTGATTTTAACAGCCCAGCAGCAGGTACTTTGGACAAACCCTGCCTGCCACTAGGAAACCTAAAAACTCAGGGTTTTTTTTTTCCTTTAAAAGACAAAAAGAATGAAGGGGACGATCAACTTCCTTGTGTTTGCAAAATGGAAAAATAAGCCAAAGGCTTGGGGAGGATCCCCCCCCCTTTTATCTCATGTTCATATCACTTTAGACTTATAAACCTCACAGTGGGAGGCCGAACGGCCTCATTTACATCCATCTGAATTCAGAAATCACACTCGCTTTCCCAGCCTGCAGGAACACAATTTTTCTCACGGTTCGCACGGGAAAACAACACCTTTCACACAAATTACAGGCAGCTCAGCCTGCTGCTCTAACAAGAATCTTTCCACAGGACAACTTGTATGTTACAAAAAGGAAGACGAGACAGATAGATAAACCGACCAACCATTGTCAAATCTCGAAAAACACAGAAACGGCGAACTCTCTCCATCACTCCCGCTGCTTCAGAGTATTCCACGGTCGCTTTTTTCTTTCCTTGCTGGATTTTGAAAAGATGACCTCCAAATATTTAAAGGGAAGACCTCTAGCCACAAGCACAGATCTGTTCCGTGCAGCGGGGATAAACTTTTGCCCGTGATTAATTTCCTCCCAAACGCCCATCACAATAAACATCTCAGCATCAAGGTGGCTCAGGTCTCCCTGCTCTTAGAATGGTCTTCTCCACCAAAGGTTCTATCCTCGTATTTGCACCGTGTAAGTTGGTGACACCTCTATCTATCTCTTTCTCAGTCTCTCTCTCTGCCTCTGGTATTCATGGGCTTGCAAAGAGCTGTCCAGGACCCACCCACAACCCAAGGACGTACCTTCTGGAGACCAGTCACTTCCCCTTTGCCCAGCTCTTCGGCAAGTTTCACATTCTCTTCTTGCAATGCGGTGAGCTGCTGGGACCTCTCAGCTTCTGCCAGCTTGAATGCTTCTCTGCAAAGACAGGGAGCGCATGGTTACCATAGGAACAGGCAGGACGAGGGGAAGAAAATGGTGGGAGAGGGAATCGGCTTTGCAGCTTGGGGTGGAGGGGGGGGAAGGGGCTAGGAAGAGTCACATGTTTGAATGAGATCTTTGATAAAGTAACAAGCCCGTATCCTAAATGCCTTCTCCGCCCCCTTGCACGGATCCTCGAAAGCACAGCAACAGCTGATCGTATGGAATTGTTAATTCTTTTTTAAAATTACTCCTAGTGCTTCTTTTTTTAATACACACACTCTCTCTCCCGCTCTGATTCGCAGTTCTAAGTGGGTTAGATTAACCATCTGTGTTGAGGTTCTTCTCTCGTGAATGGTACAAGCTGAGATACAGTATAAATCAAAAGGATTTCCGCTTGAAAACTCCTTCCCTCTGTCCCACCCACCCAAAGTGATCAAGTTACAAAATTGGAAAGGAGGATGGAGGAATCCAGCACCCTTAATGTCAAGATGCGGCTAAATTATGTAAGGCAATATACCAAATACCAGATCTATAACTGTTGTTATCTTGAGCAGATGGCCTCCATTTTGGGGCTGATTCTGAATACCATGTGGGCAACCCTTTAACTTATGACAAAGATCTGTAGCGCTATTTTTGCCCGTCCAGCTGACTGCTGCTGGGCCCGGTCAAAATTAACCTCAGTAGCACATGCCTTCTGAACACAGTCAGTGTTGTGCCACATTTCTTCCTCCTCATTCCGTGGCTAAATGACAGAGAGGTGCCAAGTTCGGTTCGTGTTCGAAAATTCAATCAAACAGTGTGTGTTCGCGAATGTTCACATCAAGCCAAACAGGCAGCGGTCCAGGTTTCCAGAAACGCGATCAAGCCAAACCAATGGACTGGGTGGGGTCTGACATAGCCTGCACTCGCCTGCAGAAATAATCCGGAATAAGGCCCAGTGCAGAAGGGGCCATGGTTAGTTACATGGCTGACACGCACATACACCATTCAATTTGACTTTGTGTGGGGTTTAAGAGTTTTAGAATGAAATTTTAGAAGCCTCTGCTATAGCTTCTGAAAAAGGGGAGTGGATGGGGAAAGAAACAACACAGTTTGCTTCTCTAATACCGCCTGCCAACTTCGTTGCATGTATCCTCATCCGTCGTGGTGGAAGGAATACACCTATGGGTTGGGTTTGTGGTCAACCCCATTGCTTGACCATAGGTGGCGCTAGCCCCAAGGGATAAAAGCAATGTTGAAGTGCCATCTTCCCTAGTCCAGGGGGTCGGCAAACTCATTAGTCAAAAGAGCCAAATATCAACAGTGCAACGATTGAAATTTCTATTGAGAGCCAGATTTTTAAAACTTAAACTATATAGGTAGGTAGACTATTATTAACTTAATTAGGGTACTCCTAAGCTGAAAGAGCCACAATCAAGGGGCCAAAGAGCCGCATGTGGCTCCTGAGCCGTGGTTTGCCTACCCCTGCCCTAGTCGCTACAACCATGACTTGACTGGGAATTGCCCACTGCCTCCTGAGGGTTTATCAGCCTCACTCCTGGACTTATCTGTGAAAGATCTATCCATGCTGGTGTTTTGCACCTTCCTGTGGTCAAGAGATACTGCTGAAGTGTATCTCCTGTGGTTCTTTCCCACTGGCCATAATGACTGAGTAACTGTGCTTCGGCACCTTCTGAAAGATCCATGGGTATCCTTATTATGGTGGGGGCTTCCCCACTCTTCCCCACTTCTATCAGGTCAGCTCCTCTCCTCCCGGGTTGCAATGGGAAGAGGGCATTTGTGGCAAACGATTACCTATTTTATTTTAAAAAGGCAGGAGAGCAAGGTCAGGCTGCTATGATCAGAGAGGGCTTTGAGAATCCTCTCCTGTCTGCAGGCCTACCGCTGCTATCAGAAGCGAAAACCAGTTTGGCATCCGTCCACATTTTGTTACAGCTGGGCAAACACCCAAAGGGAATAACAGCATACGTGGAGAAACAGATTATCTTCTTTAGCTTCTTAAAATAAAGCCAAAACAGCATATTTCTAAAATATTTTGGATTTGCTGATTATGTAAACAATCACATTTTGCCGTAGCTTGAAAGCTAGGATATGCTGCCACTCTTGGTATCCTTTAAAATTAAACACTGTAATAGAAATGATAATTTTGTTTATTTGATCTTTCCAGAGTCAAAAGAAACTGCCTAGGAAAAGAATTTCTCCACACTGACACCATCCAACATGCCCAAACAGAGGGGGCTTCTCTAACAATTAGAATTTGATTGGTTCAGCTCTCCTGAGAGCAAAGAAATTGCCCTGGAAGATAACTTACTGTTCCTGCTGCCCAACCCAAAAGCAGATATGCAATAGAGCTCAGTTAGGAACTAGGGAACAGCGAGGCAGTGGCCACAGCTCAGTGGTCCAGCAAACTGCTTAGAAAGCAGAGGTTCTCAGGTTTGATCCCCGGCTTCTCCCCAGAAGTAGGCAATGGCAAACCACTTCTGCACTGCTGCCAATAAAGCTGCATGGAAGTACCCGTTGAGTCTGGGAGTGGCTGTACCTCAGTGGTATGGCAAGCTGCCTGGAAAGCAAAAGGGTCACAGGTTCAATCCCCAGCCTCTCCTTGGAAGCAGGGAATGGCAAACCACTTCTGTATCTCTGCCCAGAGGAATGCCCAAGGAGTCTGTGAGGGGCTATGCTCAGTGGTAGAGCAAACGGCTTGAAAGCAGAGGGTCACAGGATTGATCCTCAGACTCTCCCCAGAAGTAGGTACGGGAAACCACTTCTGTTTCTCTGCTAAGAAAACTATATAGAGGTGCCCATGACACCCACAAGGGGTCACCCATGACTTGGCAGTATTCAACACCAACAGGGAATAATGACTCAGCAAAGTGGACAACCTGGTCTTCTCCCACCCACAGAGACAGCAAGTCTTGACTCTACCTGCACTAACGACACAGGTAGTTGAAGAAAATCGGCACTGTTGGTCCAAATAATTAAACTTTTTTTTTGGGGGGGGAAACCAAGCCATGCACAGTTGAAAATTATAAACAAAGATATCTTTGCAAACAAGACAGCTTCATCCATCTGCATTAGGTTTCACATTTTCCGGCATCTCTTGTAAAACACTCTCTGAAATGCCAATATTGGGATTAGCGGCAAGAAGGAAGGAAGGAAAAAGCTCAAACTGAGGGGCATTAGCATTGGGGGGGGGGGGGCATCTGGAATGGAAAAGGGACCAGCGCCCTCAGGTGGCCAAACCATGTATAGCTTCATACCAATAAATTAAGGTACATCGTGATTTAAGTCAACAATTGCATTCTGAAAATCCAATAACCTTCACAAGGCCTGAGATTGCATCCTTTTTCCAGAAAGCAGCCACGTTTCTTTTCTGCCCATCTAGTCCGTAAGAACCTTAGAGGAGCCCTACTGGATCAGGCCACAGCCCATCCAGTCCATAAGAACCTTAGAGGAGACCTGCTGGATCAGGCCACAGCCCATCTAGTCCATAAGAACCTAAGAGGAGCCCTACTGGATCGGGCCACAGCCCATCTAGTCCATAAGAACCTTAGAGGAGCCCTGCTGGATCAGGCCACAGCCCATCTAGTCCATAAGAACCTAAGAGGAGCCCTGCTGGATCAGGCCACAGCCCATCTAGTCCATAAGGACCTCAGAGGAGCCCTGCTGGATCAGGCCAAAGCCCATCTAGTCCATAAGAACCTTAGAGGAGCCCTGCTGGATCAGGCCACAGCCCATCTAGTCCATAAGAACCTAAGAGGAGCCCTACTGGATCAGGCCACAGCCCATCCAGTCCATAAGAACCTTAGAGGAGACCTGCTGGATCACGCCACAGCCCATCTAGTCCAGCATCCTGTCCCACACAGTGGCCCACCAGTTGCTTCTGGGTATCTCAAGCAGAAGAGGAAGGCAAAACCTTCACCTGCTCTCGAATCCCAGCAAATCCCTGCCTGTCTCCCCAGCCTGGTCCATGGAAGCTATAATCCTATTTCAGCTGTGATGGGTTCTCTGCATGTAAGTCATCTACTTAGCCAAACCTCAGCTGGGTTGCTGTTGCTCCTACAACTTCCCAGAGCTAACCCTTCCACTAGTATTCCCACTGGAAAGCCTCACCCGCCCCCCCATGATTCTAAACCTCTTGAACTGGCACCAATATGGGGGAGGCCATGGAGACCCCATTCTTTGCTTTGCAACATCTTGCAGCTTTGGGTCATTAGTCTCTACAGCGCTACAAAGCCTTTTCTTGCCACATTAATTTTGTATGTTTCAGAAAACGAGGAATTCTCTAACTTTCATGAGAGCCAGCAAATGAACAACAAATTATCCTGAAATGCCCAGGTAGGTAAGCCCATTAAGGCACGTTCTGCCCTTTCAGCATTACTGGCTCTGCTTCGTTAAAGCAAGTAAGATTTTTTTTAAAAAAAAATGGATTCTAGCCTCTCAGTAATGCAATTTTTTAAGAACAAAGCTCAATACTTACAATTCTTTCCTGATCTCTTCCATTTTCTTGTTCTCCATGTTGAAGAGCTCCAGAGATTTCTGGAGTTCCTCTTTGTTCTTCAGATGGCTTTCTCTAAGGGTATCCAACTTGCAAGAGAAGGGACAGAGGGACAGACAGACAGAAAGAAAGAGAGAAAGAAAGAAAGAAAAAGAAAGATTATTGTTTGAAATTTCCGATGATTGTAAGAATCATGACAGCTATCAATAAGCTATTATGACATTGCTTGTTATTGGGGTGTTTTGTTTTTTAAACTCTCTTTTTTAAAGCCATCAAAAATTAGATTAAGCATTAATCTTATCTCCTTTCTGTTTTTCCCAATGTTATTTGTCTAAAGCCTTCCCAAAAAAATTGCTCAAGGCAAACAAACACACACTAAAAAATAGTAGAATGCGAGGGGACAACATTTGTTTTCTCTTAACAGTGCATTCAGTAGTGTGAACAAGAGGTTTAAACAGAAAAATCTGATGCACAGAAATGGCTCAGCACATCCATTTCACTTCACCTACTGTTACAAATCCGGAGCCAATTTGGCAATCAGTTGCTATTTTTAGAAAAACAGCAGGAGAGTCAACCACAACTCTTCAATGCCTTGTTAAAAATATATTCATCAATTTGGCCACATCGGGTTCAGATTAAAACCCTCAGCAGCCTCTCTGGCAATCAACAGTGACAAGTATACAAAGAAAACCCCCAATAAATATATAAAAATACTAGTCAACAGAAAAATAGCAAAAGCACACAGAAAACACAACAAAGACATCAAACTCCTGCCCCACTGGCAGCACATGGAAATTTAAATTCTCCTATAAGTCAGCACCAGCGGTGTAATTCCCTTCTGAGATTTCCTTTAAGATTAATTTACCAATTAACAAGTAGGCATTCATCGAAGATGAGAAAGCTTTTAGCTTCTCTCTAGAACGTGCTGAACCACTTAAGAAGAGTTGGCTTTTCTACCCCGCTTTTCTCACCTATTTAAGGGGACTCAAGGCTGCTGACAAATTTTCTCTTCTTCTCCCCACAACAGGCACCCTGTGAGGTAGGTGGGGCTGTGAGAGCTCAGAAGAGAGCTGTGACTAGCCCAAGGTCACGCAGCTAGCTGCGTGGGGGAAGGCAGAATCAAACCCAGTATTCCCAGGTAAGAGAGTCTGGCTCCCTAACCACTAGACCAAACTGGCTAGTGGTCACCCTGAAGTTATTCATCAAGTCCTCATGTATTTAGCAAAAACTGGCCAGCAGATATGATGTACAGAGATCACAGAACGCTCTACTTGTAGCTGCTGCTGTACCTTAATCAGGGAGAAGCCAAATGCTGTGTATAGACTTAGCGACCCTGGAAATATCATCCTTCAGAGGGGTGGGTAGCACTGACCCACAGTGATTGTGATGCCTTAAATCCCTGTGATTTGTCCTCGTATCAGTGCTGGGGCTCCATCTGCCCACCTCATCTGTTCACAAACCCTCAGCGACGTATTTTATTACATAACGGATAATCCCTGCTCGCCCAACAAGAATTAAGGGAGAATCTGGATGTTAATTTTAATTTCCAGCTACTGCAGCAACCAGCCGTGGGCGTTAAGAGCACCGAAGACACTAATGGGCTGCCGTCGGTGTGTTTTAAATGTTCCTCTTGCCTTTTATCTGTCTACAGAACCAAAATAAATGCCTGGTTAGTTACTGCAAAAGCAAGTTTCTGAAGGAGAGCTGGACGCTGCCAGGATCCTCTGATCTGGGGGTTATCCTTCTACGTCCAAAATGGAAGCACCTCGGGCAACCTCCGGGCAGTGCCTGAATATACTGGTGCTCAGGGATATTCTGGAATAAAGCCCTACAACAGCGCAGGTCAAGTGGCGGCACCTACCTGTCTGGATACTTGCTCCTATAATGGCGTGACACGTACGCCTGGGCATTTCAGTGGTGCGAAATGCACAGGAATTTGCAACTGCTGCCCTGCTGTGGCTCCGCGCACACATGGTGGCCATTCCTAAGATGGCAGGTCATGAAAACAGGCCAAGTCCTTTCGCTGTATTTGATTCTCTTGCAATAATGTTATTGAGGGATCCCACCCAAATGTGGCAAGGCAATGCTGGAACTGCCACGGATACTAAGGACGTTCACAGATACTTGCAACATGAGAAATCGGAGCAAATTCAGCCGAATTCGGAAATTCGAACTCGAATCGAGTTCGGACATTCGTTAGATCGGGGGTGTGGAAAAACAGAGCGCCAGTCACATCCTCAATGGATCCGGATTGCATTCGAAATGGATCGACAGCGGATTAAAAGTGGATTCAGGTCAGATTTGATGTTTTCGGAACGTGGATGTATTACGGATACGTATTGGACACCTATTCATTTGTTTCAGATACGCATTTGTTCATATCAGACATGTATCAGATACATTTTTATTCATATAGATACGTATTAGTTTGTATCAGATATGTATTTGTTCATATCAGACACATATCAGATATGTATTCATTTGTATAGATACGTATTTGCTCATATCAGATACATATGCGTATTCATTCGTATCTGATACATATCAAATGTTCATAAGAATATGTAGAAATAGATTCGTATCGAATAGAATTTTACCACATTCAAATGCAATCTATTCGTACGAATATTGATTTTCAAACATTAGATCCGTGGTTCTCAACCTGGGGGTCAGGAACCCTTTGGGGGTCGAACTACTCTTTCAGAGGGGTCGCGACAAGTCTCCTGCCGCCCTTCCCTCCCACTTCCCAACTGCTCTACCCCCTTGGTTGGGGGTCTCCACAACATGAGGAACTCCATTAAGGGGTCACGGCATTAGGAAGGTTGAGAACCGCTGCATTAGATGGCAATCCTAACACAGACCTGGGATAATCCGAGTTTTACACCCCATCTGGACCCAGCCTTGCTCTCTAGGCTTGAGTGAAGCATCTCTTCCCAACAGGAGGGAAGGTTCTGCCCTGCTTACCTCCTCTTTCAGCTTCTGATTGTCCTCTTTGAAATCCTTCAGGGATGCCAGCGTTTCCATCTTCTCTTTATAAAGAGCGTCCTTCTCTTTGGTCACTTGCTCCACGATCTGCAAGGCTTCTTCTGCCGTCTGTGTTGTCTAAAAGGTTTTTTTAAAAACGGCATCAGGTCTGGCGCGCTTCAGAGTTGCTCCCTGGTGCAAACCCACAGACTGCCTCCACCACCTCAGTCAACAGGATTTGCACATACGGCTTATCAAACTATCACCACGTGGGCGATTGCCGCTCCTGGGCGCCTCAAGTGAGCTGTGAACGATCGCGCCTCAAACTAAATCTCACCCATGTCCTGTTCCATGCAGAAAAGTAAATTGCACCCCCATGCTGGTGTCATTCCTTAGGTGAGTAAGATTGTTCGCTCTAAGTATAAAAAAAAAACCCATCCAATTGGGTTTGTTCTGTTTTGCCATTTCTCAAAAAGAGTAGTTAGAGAATTATACTCACTACCAATAGATTTGCTCTAGTTTCTGGACAATGAGACTCTAAGTCTGAATTTGGAAGGACAATGCCAGGGTTCAAATGGGCTTAGGCTGTAACTTTTTCTGTTCTGTTCAGCCTTTTGAGGAGCAAAACGAGACCTTGATTTTAGGCAAAAGGGTTCGGAACACAACTTGAAACAAAAAGCTTGGAGAATCATGGTTTGGAATTCTGTTTTGTGCTTCTGTTGGTAGTGAATGCAAACCCTACTGAGAATAATAATTAAAAAAAAAAAAAGGTAACAGAGAGTGTCAATTCCTTTGCCACACTAGGTCTTAGAGCAATTCTGGTGGGAGAATCCCCGGCTGCCTTTTACCCAATTACAGGAACAGACTTTAGGAAGCAGTTTCATTATCTGGGTTTTTTTAGATACCAATTTCAATGCCCACCTGAATCATTTTCAGGCTGGGTCGTTCCTAGAGGTCTATGCCGAGGTACTACACAGACTCAGCAGAGTTAGCAGCTGGCCTTTTTGCTCAGAACAGAAACATCGTACGGCAAAATACAGCCGCTGGGAGGGCGGGGAAGCTGTGTGCAATTGCTGCTTTTGCCGATCTCGCCCTGTTATTTTCACAGCTAAGCCGTTTCCCTCTCTTGCCAGAAAAATCTGCAATGGGGTAAATTCTCCGAAAGCAAGATAATTTACGCAGGATACTCAAGACTAAGCCAAGGGTGCTGGAACGTGCAAAAATTAAGTGCAGACGCTGGAAATTAACAGATATTAGTGATTTGGTGTTAGTAAAGGTACTTGATAGTTTTTGTTTTTTTACCCGTGTTTCGATACCTCAAATCTTTGCATTACCGCATCTGCTTGGAGACTCTCAATTTCTTTCAGTTTCAAGAGGAGCTCATCTTTCTCCTTCAGCAGCGCCACGTTTTTATTCTGAGATGCCAGGAGGCTGGCCGACATCTCACTGTTGGCCTGGGCTAAGAGGGTCACCTCCTCATGTAGCTTATAGTAATCTTCGGAGAACTTCTCCTTCTCTTTCAAGATCTCTTCCTTGATGCTGATGAGATGTTTCTGCTCGGCCAGGAGGCTTTCGTTCTCCCGAAACAACTTGGCACGCTCCAGCTCCGAAACCTCGTGGCTGGCGCGGAGGTCTTCCAGCATCTTGGAGGCGCAGCTATGCAGCTCCTGGAGCTCGGCTTTCGATTTGGTCAGCGTGGCAAACTCGCCCTTCAGCCGCTCGATGTTGGAGGCCAGCTGGTCTGTTTCGCTGCTGAGGATCTCCTTTTCCTTCATGATCTCCTCGAGCCTGGATTCAGACTTTAATTTCTCTTGGATCAGCCTCTCCCTCTCGGCCAACAGGTCTTGGTTCCTTAAGGCAAATTGCTCCTTCTCCCTCTCCAGCTGGGTGACGCTGTTATGAAGTTGGCTGTTCTCAACCACGAAGGACTCCTTCTCTAGCTTCCTACCTTCCCTCTCTATGGCGAGATTGTTGTGGAGGATTTTGAGTTCTTTGCTTAGTTTCTTACATTCTTCTTGCAAATGAGCCTTCTCTTGGCCCAGCAGCTCTTTCTCGGAAGCGTTGCTCTTAAATGAAGCTGTCAACAGCTGCTTAGAGTGAAGCAAGGCAGAATACTCATTTTCTAGCACGGTTTTGGCACTTTGGGTCTCCTTCAAGATTTTGGACAACTCATCTTTGTACCTGGCGAGTTCTTGGTTTTCCTCCATCTTCTGGTCAAGCTCAAGCCTCACCATTTCTATGCTGCCTTGGAGCTTGGCCTTCTCTTGAGTGAGCATCCTCTTGGCCGAAATGTCCAACTCGTGCTTTCTCTTCAGGTCGCACAAGGCTTTGGCCGCGGCCTGCTTCTCTCCGAGGAGCTCGGTACATTTTCCTTCCAAGAGAGCCTTTTCTTTCGCCAACGTCTCATTCTGCTTCTTGAGCTTTGAGCACTTCTGAGAAGCTAACTCCTTCTCGGCGCTCATCTGACTGAGCGTCTCATTCAGCGTTCTCTCCACCAGGGCGGCATCCTCAGAGAGCTTAGACATCTTCTCAGAGAGGGCCTTGTTTTCACTCAGGAGCTCTTCCTTTTCCCCTAAGAGCCTCTTCTCGGACGAAGACAAAGCTTCCTTCTCTTGCAGCAGCTGAATGCATTCAGAGTCCGTTGACTCCCGGCTGGCCTTAATTTCCTCCAGGAGCCTGGAGAGACTGTTGTGAGAGGCCTGCAGTTGCTGCTTGTCCTTGGTGACCATTTTGAGTTCTTTCGTGGACGTCTCCAGGTCAGCTTGTAGGGCCTCCATTTTCGTGCAAAGTTTCTGCTTTTCATCAAGAGCTTGGTCTAAGCTTTTCTGCAACTCCTCCTGCCTTTTCTGGAGGGCCTCTTTGTCTGACTGTAGATCCTGGCTTGCCTGGGACAGGCAGTCCCTTTCGTTTTTCAAAGCCACATTCCTGTTTTCGAGATCCAAATGTTTTCCCAGGAGGGAGTCCCTTTCAGCAGCCAGGGCAGCGATTTCTTGAAGAAGCTCGTTCTGGTCCCTGACCATGTCTTCATAAGAACGCTTCATCTTCTGAATGACGTCATCTTTGTCTTTCAGAAGAGCAGCATTTTCCTCAGAAAGCTTCCTCTGACTATCCTGTAACTCTTCGCTCTGAGCTACGTGATTCTGGCATTCCTTGGCCAAGGCACTGTTGCGGCTTTCCAGCTCTTCCACTTGGAGGAGGAGCTCTGCTTTTGCTGTGCGGAGAACATCATTCTCTTTGGTGATCTTCAGAAGATCATCTTGGGCAGCTTCTACTTCCGAGAGTAACCTCCTTTTCTCACCAGTTAATTCGTCATTCTTAGCTTTTTCTTGCTGAGCTCTACCTTCGGCTTCTAGTTTCTCCTTTATAATTCTTTTATTCTCTAGGTTAAGCTCTTCGTTTACTGTCCAAATCTTCTCCTGATCTTGTTGTAATAACCCAATGTTGGATTCCAACTCTACAAGTTTTGACAACAAGGAACCTTTCTCTAACTTTAAAGCATTCCCCTCCTGTGTCAAGGTCTCTTTCTCTGATATCAAAGCCCTCATCTCGTCTGACATTACTTCAATCTCTTTTCTGGCTGCTTCTAACATAGAGGTTAAGGACTAAAGGAACAAAATTTGAGGGAAAAAGAAACAAAAAACAAAACAAAATGAAGTCAAGCAGACGAGTGCAGTATGGATTAGAGGCAAACAGCGAAAACTTTTTAAAAAGGTGTATATCTTGACACACACGGCCTCATAACCAAATAATTTTAATCTTAAATAGATGTTACAATATGTGGATGACATGCTATGCACACCCGTGCTTCCTGATGCAGTCTTTTCTGAGTTAGTGGGCTTATTCTCCCAACTGATCACTACTGTTCTCAGCCACCTGCATGCCCATCTGCCTGGCCACCCACTTGCCTCGGAAACCTTCAGATTTTGAAAGCAAATGTGTGAAAGGTCAGTTGTGCAAGGGGGTGAGCAGCCAGGAGGCTGAGCGAAAGTCTGGGTGCCTCAAAGCAGAACTCATCTCAAAGCCCCGATGCGCGTAACTGCACGCCTTAGAAAGAATGTTGCTTCTGAAGTGGACGCAGGTCAACAACAGAGCAATGGTCTCTGCAGTCGGCAAATCCTCGGTTACAGGAATGGTTGAAATTTTTATCTGCAATACTGGAAAGGCTTAACGTCATTAAATTAACTAGATTTAATAAGAGTCTCAACCTCCTAAGTGAACATTCCCACGAAACAGCAAATGAATACTTAAGGCCCTGTTGCAGTTGGGAATCTAAACTAGTGTTCTTCTCCCTTAAGGGTACTCAAAGCAGCTGACAAACCTTCTGTTCTTCTCCCCACCACAGACGCCTTGTGAGGTAACTGGGGCTGTAAGAGCTCAGAGAGCTGTGACTAGCCCAAGAACACCCAGGGGGCTTTCTGGAGGACAGCAGAATCAAACCTGGCATTTCCAGATAAGAATCCGGCTGCTTAACCCCTAGACCGAGAGGTGGGAATTGAGAATTCTAGAAAACAAAGGTGAAACTTGCCTTAGGCAAGCAAAACTGCGGTGAGAGCACAATTCCATTCTTTTAAAGGAATAATATTCCGGCAGTGTGTTTTGTCAAAAAAGGACAAATGGTTGAAGGTTTGCTGTTTTCATTTCACAGGAATGGGCATTTGGGCTTGTTCCTTCATACTTAAAAGCACCCTTGGCTGACTTCTAGCATGCACTTCAACAATGGTGCATTATTTAATGGTTTTAATGTGAACAATTCCGAATAAATCCATGGAATCTATCCTTGAGCTGTTCTATATTCAGAAGCAGTGATGCTCAAGCTATATCATAATAGGAAGCATCAGGGTTCATATTTTCAGAAATTCTGTAAGTTTTGATGTTTAATATTTATTAATTTTAGTAACAAATAATTAATTGATACAGCATTAAGGACAATGTAAACCCACTACAAAAACTGTATATATTTATAGTTGTACCAATGTGATCTAAAGTGCAGCTCACAGCTTTTGGGCCCGTGTGTCAATATATACACTAAATATCCAGCTACAGGAGCAACAAAACATGAAGTCCAAAGCATGTAGGTAACAGAAGATAAACATAGGAAACAATGTCAAGGAAACAGGCGCTGGGGGCGAGGGAAGGGGGAACTTAAGCTATTTAGGGCAAGGTAAGGGCAATGTGGAACACAGATAGCTTTTGCAGGAAACTGAGCCAACCAGAAATGCAGTGAAACCCACCACCTGTAAGCCCAGCTTCGCCACTTCAAAACGGAATCTTTAAACAACCAGAGGGAAGGACAGAAGTTTTTAAAAAGTCAGTGAGTTATGAATTTGGGAAACAGAAATGGTAAGACTTAGAATACACTGTTTGATCACTCCCATGCAAGGAAGCCAGGCTGGTTGTAGTTAAAACTGCTGCTGCTGCTGCTTGGCCAGGTTGGTGTTATAACATGTAAAAGGCACAAGAGTGGGTCCCACGGTTTCCCTAGAGGAGCCTGATCGTTCCTATTTAGCACAGAATCATTTCACGACTGAAATGACTTCACCTGTCTATCCCGCTCTTGTGCTCCCAACCAGACTGACAGGGAGTGATGCTTTCTCAAGAGGCAATCTTCTTCAGCCTTTTTCCTGTATAAATCTGAGGACGAACTGGGGTTTGCTTTGGAAAGGCTGGACGGCATAGAGGTGATACAGGACTTCATTCAGCTAAATTTCCATCATCATCAGAATGTTAAAACACAGCTGCTTCAAACTGTTAATGTAAGCTTTGGGTAGCCAAAAGCTATGGCTGTCCAGATCTCGCCCCCAGACACTTTGTTCAATGACACAGAACGGTGGGAGTTTGGAGGACCACAGTTTGAGCAACCCAGGGTGACCCGTGGCTTCCCGTTGGCTCCGATGCCACTAGGGAAAATCCACGTTACCTGGAACAACTCACTTGAGGCAGATTTTAACATTATCATCTGGGAAATGAACTGGATTTAGAGAATTGAGCCAACAAAATGGTCACCTGTTTCCGACAGATACACACCTTTGCCTGCTCTGCCTCATTCTTTAGCTCCTGGATCTGCTGTTCCAAGTCACTGTTCATCTTTTGTGCGTTTGACAACTGCTGCTGCGCTTCCTGAAGTTGCTGTTTAAACTCCAGGATGGCTGACTCGTGCCGGGTGGCCACCTCAGAAAGCGCTTTCTCGTGGGTCACCTGAAGATCTTTGTACTGATCTTGATTGGCGGCAACTTTCTTCTCCTATAAAAAGAGGCAAAAGCAAGGCCCAGCTGACTCTCCTGTCTTTTTCATGCACAACTGGTTAAAATGTTTTATATTTGACACTTTAAAAACAAAACAAAAGAGGAGTTGAAAGAGAAATTCTGTGCTCTACCTGAGACCAGAATGGAACGTCGTTCAGTTACATGGACCATTCTGTTTTTCCTCTCTTTTTGTCTTTCAGACCTGAGATTTTCCTAAATTTTTCAGTCATCTCCATACTATACTTAACCATTTGATCTGGGTGTTCTGAGAGAATAACTGCATCATCTGCAAATAGATTTATTTTGATGTCTTCCTCTTTTATCTTACATCCCCACCATCTTACATCTCTCCGAATCTCATCTGCCAGTGGTTCCATGGCTAAGGCATATAAGACTGGGGAGACGGAGCAGCCATGTTTTGCACCTTCCTGCAATTTAAACTCTTCAAAATACTGGCCATTTACTTGTATTCTTGCTTCAGAATCTTCATATACTGCTCTAATATTTTCGCATATACAGTCAGACCCCCGTAGCCACTGATTTGGTAACCATGGTTTCAGTTAACCATGGTTACCGGATCAGCCCCCCGCCCCCCCCCCCCCAAGCACCCAGAACAGGAACGCCAATTTGGCCTCCAGAAGGCCTATTTCAGCCTTTGTAGAATAGCCATGTGACACCGTCCCAAAATGTAAGGGGGCACGTGGGAGGTGGGTGCAAGACATCCAGTGGCATCACACACCTATTCCGACGCTCTCTGGAGGCTCTCTGTTTGTGATCATCTAGTTTCAGGTAAGCATGGTTGGAGCCAGAACATAGGCCCAATGGATAGGAGGGGGTCCAACTGTATTGTGTCCTAGACCAAAACTCTGGCAGACCTCCTCCAAATACCTATAATTTACAGAATTAAATGCCTTGTACACATCTAAACTTAAGAGCCCCAACTTACTCCCTGTGAATGTAGAGTTTATCCAGTAGAGTTATGATCATTACCTGCTGTGAGCACTGAGTTAAATCCTGCTGGTAGCCATCAGACTCAATATTTACAGAATCTGAAAATGACCCTGCACCCTAATATCACTGCAGTGAGCATCCTGCTTTCCCTCCCGTTGATCGCTCACCAGGTCTCCTATTGTGTCCTGCATTCTTTGTAGTTCAGCCTGGTGTTTCTGGTGCATTTCCAGCTGCTGTTCTTCAGCTTTGCACGAAGACTGTTCCACCTTTTCCCGCAGCTGGGAGGTCTCCTCATTTGCCTTGGAGAGCTGACGCTTGAGTTCTTCTAGCTGCCTAAAATTAATTGCAACAAAAGCTTCAGGATTCTAACACCGGGCCATCTGCACAGTCAGAGCAATACCAAGGAAGCCAAATGGTCTGAACTGCTTGTCCTTTTGACTAAATACAAAACAAATGCATGTTCAGGTCTGAGCTTCGGCCATTTATCTTGCTTCTCCACCCCCTGCTTCAAAATACTTCAGAAGGCGTGGGGCCAATTATATTTTCCTTTGGGCTGAGTTTGTATTTCAAAGGGAAGACGCGTTTCTTGACTTTTAAGGAAACATTTGGTATTCAGGGTAAAAAGTCTGGCAAACTCAGAGAAGCATACCACGTGAACCTTTAGTTGTTGTACGTCTCTCCTACCGCTCTTCCAAAAGACACAACTTTCTTCTTCTCCCCTCCGTTTTGGAAGAAGAAAGAGTTGGTTTTCCTACCCCACTTTTCTCACCCATTTAAAGGGACCCAAACCTTCTGTTCTTCTCCCACAACAGAGCACCCTGTGAGGTAGATGGGGCTGTGAGAGCTGTGACTAGCCCAAGGTCACCCAGCTGGCTCTGTGGAAGAGTGTGGAATCGGTATTCCCAGATAAGAATCCAGCTCCCTACCCACTCGATTTTAGCCTCAACAACACCCCCTATTTATTTCAGCACAATTGCCCCTTTCTGTAACACAGTTCTTTTTGTTCATAAGATTTCCCCCTTGTGGGTTTTTGCTTTTATGTTTTCCCCCAAAAAACCTGCAGTTTAGTCTCTGAGGTGCCATAGAATTACCCTGGTAATCAGGGTCTTTTCTCTGTGGCACCATCAAATACATTGGTAGACTGGGCCCACATGCTCTCCCAGGCAGAGAGAAATAACGTTTTGAGAACATTATATCCCAACTGGAAAAAGAACAACTTGGGAGATGATGCTGATAGGCAGGCGAGTTAGGACTGGCAAGGAGAAACATTTTCCACCTAAAAGGTCATTGGTCCACTAGACAGACCGTAGCCTGATCCAGGAGGGCTTCTCTTAGGTTCTTATCTTATTATGAGAGCGAAGAGCAAAGAAGACCAGCCGCTTCTAAGTAATATTTGTGCCTAAAGACAGATGGAAGAACTTTCACACTTTATAATAATATAAACAAAGAGGAATTACGTTTCTTTCAATCGTAGATCATCATTCATTTTTGTAAGCTGTGACGAACTGTCTCCCGAGGACCTCATTATTTCGGCAATATCATTTTCAAGTTTCATTTTAGCCTCAATCAGCTGCTGTTCTCTTTCTTCCCTCTCTTTCAACTTTTTCTCCATGGCTGAACAAGACAAAGAAAGAAAGAAAGAGAGAAAGAAAGAGAGAAAGAAAGAGAGAAAGAAAGAAAGAAAGAAAGATCAACTGTCTGTGTAAATGACATATTCAAGACCAAACTGCTTCCCCTATAAACAGAGAATCCTCCAGAAGTTTCTGAAGTAAAACCCTATCAACCTTAGTCAATCTGACAGCAAGGAATGATGGGAGATGCAGTTAATAAAGCCTGGCTGGCCACAGTTTGGAGCACCTGTGGGCTAGAGCATGATGAAATCAGGAAACTAAGCAAGCTGCACGCAGAAGCAAAGAACAGATCTGATCCTATGAAGTACAGACATAGCAGCTCAGCAAGAAAGCTGGGACTGATTACCTTTGAAAAGCATCTAATCTTTTTTCACACTCATATTTTCTAAATCTTAAAAATTGTGTTCTCTTCCCGGCATGGTTCTTTAGCTGAAAAATTGCAAAAGAAATTGCTTACCTGTTAGGTTAGACCGTAGCTGATTTAGTTCAGAGGACATGTGCGCAAATTGCTCTTCTTTTTGGCTTAGTTTTTCACCAGTTTCTAAAAGAATACAAAGGGCATTTTTAAAAAAAGTTTGATGTTAACCAGCAAGGCAGGTGTGGCAAAAAGATTCTTACATCTCCATTCAACTTAAACAAAAAGCTCTTTGGAAACTTGTATACCTTGCATAGATTTTTGTACACTTTCTGCTTCATCAGCCGCTTTGGTGAATTTTTCTTTCTAGAAGAATAGCAAGAAAAGCAATATAACTGTTCTGCTAAACTGGAGCAAGAAAAATAATTCTGATTTATTGACCCCATCCAACATTTTATTTTTTTACAAGGGCTTACAACTCCCACTTAAAGTTATGATTTAAGTTAGAATGTAACTCTGTAGGCTTCCTTTTCAATTTAATATATCTCAGCCGATGGCACAACAGATGATGTTATTAAGTACTGTACAGAATGAGTTCCGGGGTTTTTCTTGTTTTCATTGGTACTTTATTTTTAACAAAAGAGTTGAATGAATTCCTAGTAACTTATCTACAACAACAAAAACAGACCGAAATCTTATGAAATCTGCTTTGGTTATAAAAAAAACAGAGCAAACTAAGATTAGTAAAAGGCAGGAACAAGGCAGATTGCTTGTTACTAAAATGTTGAAATCTGAGCCCACCAAAATGAGAGATCCTCAAAATATGCAGGAAAAAGGATCAGATTGTAGATGATTAAAAGATAACATGGTTTCTCTCTCGTTCTGTGAATTAGAAATAGAAAAAGAGAGAGATTGCCCGTGCAATCAACTACGTACAATTTTTAAAGGATGAGCAATAATTATTTGTCCAGTTTTACCATGGAGAAAAGAAAGAAATACAATCTTGGGAGGGTGAATAGATCAATGTCCCCATGTGAATCCTGGGATTCCATAAGGTTTGATTTCCTTAGTTACTCACCAAATCTTCAAGCTCCTTTTCCAAAGAATCTTTAAGTTGATTTACTGTACCCAAGTGTTTCTCAAGCTCAAGAAGTTTTTGCTCTTTTGCTTCTAGTTCTTTGAGGAGGCTAACAGTCTAGCAGGGATGAATGGGTGATGTAAAGAAGTAAAAAAGTTACAAAAGGAATAAAACCAAGGACTTCGTTGAAGTAGCAAACTAAAATAAACAAACAAATAGTATGAGGGTGGATGTAAAACAAAATAAATATAAAAGGAAAGGGAAAATTATACTTAACATAAACTGTAATGCATCATTTATGCCTTAGGAACATAATCACAATGGCTGAAATTTATTTATTTATTCAAATTGCTTAAAGTAAGATGCAATTGTTTTAGAAAGTAGGAACTCTTGAAATCTATATATTTTTTATGTTTAGACATACAGATAGTTCTTTTCATTGCATTGGGAATAATATAAACCACAATAATATGGCTGAAATTGTGGTAAATGGCACAGAGTAGCCTTTTAATCATAAAGGACAGAATTCAAATTGCAAAGATAATGCAGTTTCACAGGATAGGAAAAAACCAATCTGCCTACAATCAAGTATATAGAATTAGGTACTTTAAACATCATATGAGGAGATTTTAAGTGACCTGTTAGAGTGGAGTCCATTATCAACTTTCTTATGAAAGACAGAAGAGAAATGCATTTTTAAAAAAGCTTTGGCACTCAACGTGAAGCTGTGTTTCCATAAGCTCTTTGCAGGGCTGAGAGTTCACTTAAACAGCCCTCAAGATGCATATTAATTAAGGTGTGTGGAGGGGAAAATTTATCATTTGATTTAAAAAAAAATAGACCACCTTTCATTAACGTCTCAGGCTGATGAACAAACTAAAACACAAAATAAACCTATAATAATAAATAATACAAAACCCACTATTACGTAAAATCCATAAAATGATGAAGAATCAATATTAATTCTCAAATGCTTAAGTGAACCAACATGTTCTCATCAGATGATGAAAAGGGCTTAATAAATATGAACCTTTTCTTCTGGTGATGTGCTCTTCTCTGGAGGCTGAATTTGAGGGCCTTCTCAGTGGTGGCCCCCAGACATGTAGTACGCTTTTGTCCCCTGAAGCACACCAGGCTTCTTCATTTTTTATGTTCAGGAGATCAGTGAAGGCTGACCTTCCTTAACCTGGCCTATGGCTAGCGGAACAGCTTCCCCTCCCCATTTTCAGGCAGTGCAACTGCTTGTAGGGCGTTCATTTTCTGTATTGCTTTCATTGCTCTAACCTACCCTTGGACTTTCTGGGATAAAAATGCAAATAAATAAACAAACAGATAAATAAGAGCCATATAAAAGTAGGCACTGGCAACCTGTCCTTCCTTCTGTTGGGTTTGCACATTTGCAAGTGGGGTCGTCCATTCTGTGTCTTTTAAAAATCTCGTCATATGATGCATAGATTGCCTCAAGCATTTTGGTGCCCTCTGATTGTCCCGAACGGCACAAACAAAAAAGTTTTAAATATGAAGAAAGCAAATGAATGGGTGTGGGTACAAACCTGGCTACTTTCCTCATGCCTGTCCTTCTCTAAACTCTGTATCTTTCTTTCAGCTGCCTCAAGCTCCTGGCTAAGCTTTTCCAACGCCAGTTTACCTTCAGAACTGGACATCTGCAGGGCATCGAGCTCCAAGAGTTTGGCTTCGGTGCTTTTGATCTTTGCTTTAAAACTATCAATGGCCTTGGCTTGTTCCTCGCACTTGGCCTGGAGTTCCTCCAGCTCCTTTACCTTTATCTCTGCTTCCTGCAACTTATTGAGAGCATCTTCCATTTCCACCAGATGCTGATCTTCGGCACTTTCCAGTTTGGTCTTCAGGGCTTCCAAGCTCTTTTCCTTCTCCTCCGTGACTTCCAGGACCTTCTTCCGCAGAGACTCAACCTCCTTCAGGAGATGCGCTCGCTCGCTCTCCTCCTTTGATTTCAAGTTCGACAGGTCGCTCTGATGTTCCGCTCTCATCTTCTCCATCTGGGTCTTCAGCTCTGCAAACTCAGTGGCCTGGGTCCCTGCACCTTTGCTAAAAGAGGTCTTCAGTTCCTCCATGGCATGCTGGTGGGAACTAACTGCAGACTCCAGCTTGGATTTCCACAGCTCGATCACCTCTGAGTTCTCCTTATGGGCCGTATCCAACTTGGTTTTCAAGGACTCGTTGTCCTTCGCCAGTTTCTCGTTAGATGCCAACAACGTTTTTATTTCTTTCTGGTACGATTCTTCGCTGATTCCAAGTTTCTCTTTCACGGACTGCATCTCCTTCTGGTGCTCCTCGCTCAGCGACGCCATTTTCTCCTGCAGAGCACTGATTTCCTGCAGCAACGTCAGGGACGTGTCCACATTGCTAACCGACTTATTAGATTCTAGTCTGGCCTGCAGCTCGGCTACTTCCTTCTCCCGCAGAACCAGATCTCTTTCTAGTTCCATGATCCGAGACTTTTCAGACACCGTTGCAACCTGAGATCAACAGCATTTTGGGAAATGGGGAAGGGGGGAATATAGAGCAAATCATTATAACCAGAGATTGTACTTAAAACACACACAGGGATATAACAGCTTTTCTAGGGTAGGTTTCTAGAAGGTTAGCTAAATATTGGTATTCTAGCTGAAATCTCTACTTTGAGGGCGGTTCTGCACTGGCCAATATACCTGGCCAGGAAGTGTACTTGGAACATCCCTTCTGCCCAGTGGTATGGTCCAAGGGAGGCTCCACCCTCCAGGGACGGCCTACGGTGGTGGGATCTAAGGTATCGGGCCCTCTCTTAGATCGTACCAATGTGTGGACGGGAGGGCTCCTAGTACATTTGCTGGCCTTGTATAATGGCCAGTTTGGAACTGCCCTTAATGGAGGTCTGGGAATGGGGAGATTTGGCTCTCAAGGCTACAAACACGGACACTGGCAGGATCTCCCATTAAAAAGTATCTATGCTCAGGCACCACACTGAGATAACCAGAACCCTCTAACTCTAAATGTGCGGCTCAGACATCCTGACTAGCACATGCAAGCAATGCCTGCTCAGTGTTTTTTAAAAGAAAGCTCCCACATTTTCAATGTGTAGCTCCAAGGCAGGCAGGCAGGCTCCCTTCATTCTGCCTATACCCCAATCAGAACCTTATGACCAAAGCATTAAAAAGAGATTGAACACGCACGTCGCAGCCTCACGCTAACTGATTTTTAAGGGAGTCTGTCTCCTCTCAAACCACAGCAAATGGCCTCAATGCATATTAAAAATGAAGCTTTAATTATGGCAGAAGTGCTGGTTCTCTGACTGAAGTTAGTGGTGATACAAGCTGGTTAAATCAAAAGCTTACAGAGGTTATCTGTTTCAGCAGAAGACGTTCAAAAATAGTCTTAAAGCGGGCACGCTGTGACAATAATAGATGACGTTTTTCATGGTATACAGCCTCATGAAACATAAATTACAGTTTAGAACTCTTTCAGGCATAACATAACTCTTTCTAGAGTTTTCAAAGCATGAAGCAGCATATCTGCTGGAGAAGGAATGGGGGTCTCTCCACAAAATCATTCTGGACAGGACTTGGGCTTTCGAATATTATCCTTTTCCTTTGTTATAAAGCATCACATACACAGATCTCGAAGAAGATTTGTAAAATCTGCTCTGGTATTTAGATGGCATTTTGTATTAGAGCAGCATGGACCAAAAGCTGAGCACAAAATGAAGATATCTAGCCAAGTGAAAGCTATTACTTCTTCAAGAGCCTCCAAGGGAATTGGTTTGCAATTCCTCAAGGAAAGCCAAGATGCTAACAGGGCTTTTTCAGCTAAATAAATTGAAGTAGGCACCAACTTAATGCCTACTGAAAACCAACCAACGTTACAGATTCTTCATCATAGATCAGCAGTGGAATTAAGCCGTGGTCCTCAAGATCGCCGTGGAGACATCTGATCTTCAGCTAATGTAACTGAAGTGGAGCAATATTAGTGAATTATTGGGAGAGCTGCTTTCCTCTTTGCTCTCATGTTGAAAAAATTGTAAAAAGTAAAAAAACGGAACGGAGGCCCAGTCGTCCGAGTACAGTAATTGCAAATTCTGAAATTCAAGTTGCAGGAATAAAGTACTGTACATTTGTAATCAAATCCTGTGGAGTCTTTTCAACACATATGCAGGTCCACCTGGGAGCTGCTGTTAAACACAGCCAGACATGAAGAATGAAGGCTTTATCTCTGGACGTGGAATACTATCTAGGTTAAGGGAAAGCTAACCTTGACGGGGAACCATTCCATCTCAAAACTGTCTATGCTTCAGAACAGAAAAGGGTGAAAAATTGAGGCTCAAAATCTTCTTGTTTCTGGAAAATGAAACATAGCTGCCTTGCAAGGCTGGTTTTGGCTTTGAGGTTCATCTGCTCTAGAAAGATCTTCAACGAGCTCCTGTTATAAATATCCTAAGCCTCAACTAGCCTTAACTGCTGCCGAACTCTGGTTGCTGCTGAACAAGAAGGAAAAATCCTGGTACTCTGTGCGTGTAAGAAAATGGATCTTAGTGGCACCCATCTCTGCATCTTCTGGGAAAGTTGCCATCTCAAAGGCTTCACAAGTAATTCAGGGGGATGCTGTGCTACCCCAAGAGCTCTGAGGTCCTTCCTGGAACAGGAAAGCCTCAGTACAACTCGAACCAGATCACTCACCTAAGTTTCCAAGAGGAACACGTCTCTACCCACATCTTACCTGAATTTCGCTGTAATAAGAAAGCTATTATGAGAAATAAACTAATGAGGCCTGAGACTACGTTCCTTTGGAAGCAAAGAGGCAGGTGGATGACAGAATCACGTACAGTACTCGTCTTTCCTGGACAAGTTCTATCTACTTAGCTGTAGCATCAGGAACCTTCCCCCCTGACCAAAATGAAAATCAAGCACAGACAAAAAAAAAAAAAAAAAAAGGGAAAATAAAATGTCTGGTTCATTTAAACAGCAGATTCCATTACCCTAGTATCTTCTAACTCCCTCTGGAGTTTTTCAGCTTTGGTCTTTTCAAAGAGTAGGCTCTGTTCAAGCTCCTTAATCCGGGCATGCTCCAGTTTGGTCTGCGTCTGTTAGTAGAAACGGAAAGGAAGAGAAGACAACAGTGCCACCATCACATGCCAGCACAAGACGGAGGAAGAGAAGGAGCCACATGCAGGGCGCGACACCGGCTGCCTTCAGCCAATGAGCAACAAGATGGAAACGTTGGCGACCAATGAGCAAAGAGAGGGGAGAAATCAACGTGAGCAAGGGGGACGCTGCAGACGAGAGATCGGCGTGATGAGGACGGGATGAGGACAATGGCTGACAGGTGGAACAGAAAAGACACAATGGACGTAAATAGGAGGGAAAGTGGGGAAGAGCGGAAAAGTTATGCAGCCAAAGTTATTTATCAGCGCGATAACTGTCAGCACAAATTAGAACAGTTAAATGCTTTGCACGGGTAGTTCGAATACCTGACTGTGATGAAAGGCCTGCCCTCCGCTGCCTGCACACTCAAGACATCACGGTCCTTGTCTGACAACAGAACTGATAACCAAAGGGGAATCCAAGGGCCTCTGCCCCTGGAGGCCTCGAAAGAGAGGTTGATCAGCTGCTTGCGGGGCCTGCTCTAGCTTGGCTTCCCTGGGAGCAGGAAGGGGTCAGGCTAAGTGGCCTTCAGTATCCCTTCAGCTCTCTCGTTCGCCTCTGTGCAACGAATCCCACACATCTGCTTGGAACGAACTCCTGAAGCAGACCATGAAATCTCAGGCAGGCAAAATGGCGTCTGCTTGCTGTTTTAAGAGCCAGATGCGTTTTTATAGCTTTGTGGAGTTTTCCTTGTTTTGCCCCTGGTCTTGTTGAGCTTACTAATGCAAACAGGTGAGAGCCAGTGGCCAGAGAAGGATGGATCTCTGTGGGCATGGATTCAGCCACTGTATGAGCATGACAGGATAACATGGGAAGGGAGAGAACCGTGTGCATTGCCTTGAGCTATCTGGAAGAACCCTGGCATATTCACACAGGCAGAGTCACCTGTTCTGGGACTTCCATGTCAGAGACACAAGCCACAACAGGGGGAGTCTTAGAGAAAGGAGAAGGTGCTGGCGATCCTAACCTTTTACGAAACACATAAAATGCAAACAAAAACTCCCAGTCACCACCTAAAAAACATGCCTGAGAAAGAAAAAAACCCTTGTGACCCCTTCTACATCACAAGATGCCTGGTAAGGGGAAAAGGAGGTTAGGGAAACCTGCACACAAAAATATCAGATGCAAGCCAAGAGAACAGATATCCGACTTTGTCCCAAAGAAAAAAAGGGGGCTCACATGCAGAACGCATTCAGACATACCATCCGCCTGATTTCGAAGAAGAGAGGAGGTAAAAGATGGCTAGAGAAAGAAGGCAGAGCAGAAAAACAGCTTCCGGCTTGCAAAGGCTTTGCTTGCTTGAGGAGAAAACAGACAGCCTGCTCCAGCCAACAGATCACCCCAAAAAAGGAGCCGACGCTTGCATGTCCATAAGGTGATGTGAAATAATGTAACTAGACTAGCAAAATTCTTCTTGTTACAGTATTTTGAGGGGTAAAAATGAAAAGAGGAAGGAAATAATGTGTCTTTGTGATGAAAAGAGTTTGCCCCGGCAAACTGCAGACACCTGAACAATATAGTAAATGAAGATTTCCCTTTTATTTCAAATGTTGTTCCCTTCTTAGAAGACTGAGGAAGAGGAACAACCTTGTCTCTTGAACGCTAGTGGGAGCCCTTAGGTTAACCAACAGAATTCTGGCAAGGGCGTTCAAAGTTTCCAATCTGGTTTTAAATATGGCACTAGATTCTTCTACCTTCTACCTACCTACTACTTACCTATCTGCCTACTAACCAAAACTTTAGATGTAAGAAAATGTGTTAAACATAAACACCGAGTTTCTTTTTTTTTTTAAAAAAAGCACAAGCAGGATGAATTCTTGTGTCTTAATGCAAGATTTTGCTCTTGACACGCTACTTCCCACCCTGAAAACGCAGTCTTCTCAAAGCTACATGCAGACAAACAAGGAGGGTTAAGTGCTTCAGCAGCAATTATATTAATACTGGTTTTAAGTATATTAACGGAAGTTGTATTGGTAAAGAATATTGGTTAAGGTGAGGGAAGTGTCTCCACACAGATTGATGTCCTCTTACATTGTCATGTTCTTCAGAAATCTGCCTCTTTTGCTATCCGCAAAAATTAAAACAAAGAGAGTTCACCAGAAAGCTCAAACAGGTGGCAAAGATGTCAGTGCATTCAAACTTTTCAACCTGGCGCGGTTCTACACAATCACTTATTTCTTTCTTCATCCAACGATGCAAGACCTACCTGAAACTGCGAGTGTGTGTATGTCAGTGACAAGGATAATTTACTAGAAGAAAGACCCACAAAATTCCTGGCCTTGTTTTTGCAAGAGCCTCATAGGCTTCTCGTGGTAGAGGAATGAATTACAGTGTGATAATGCGCACTTTATTACAATGGGTGTAAGCGTGTGCGCATGCGTGTCGAAGGAGGGAGGAATTTCAACGATCATCAGGGGAAAGAATGTATATAAATTGAATAAGCACGCAAAAACGCCCAGAGAGCAGTTTTGTTGTATGGGACAAGTGCCTTTGGGTCAATCTTGATTTATGGGATGGATCTGGGGTCAAAGGCAGGTGTTGAAGTCTTACAAGACACAGTTTATAGTAGGGAGTACAAGGGCATAGAGAACAATCCTAATTCCTCTGGGAAGATGATCATAATAAAATGATACCCTTTATTAAAACCAATCTCTTTAAAAATAAAGCAGTCCTAGGCATAGAAAGCTGGGATAGAGACTATTGAAATAAATAGTACAATGCCTCCTTTCCACATTATATCTACAGTAGGTTACACACACACACACACACACACAGAAAGATACGAGACTCGGGTGCTAAGAATGTCAATGAGTGTAAAAGGGAGTTTAGATAAAATGGATGGACAGCTAATGTAGAAGCTGAACTAAAGATATTAATGCAAAATGGACGACTCAAAACAAGGCTAAAACATCTGCAGCTCTGCAAGACAGATGTGAACTATGGGTGGCAACTGACACCGGGAAAACCGTGTTCCCTAACTCCTTTTTTTCTTTAAAGGAATAAGAGGAAATAAAAATACGCTAGAGAAGCTAAAGACAGCCACCATTATAGCTCAAGTTTACAAAACTGGCAGTGATCCACGGGTTCCCCCTGTTTAACCCTAACCTGCAATGCAGGGCCCGGCAAAATGCCTACAGGGCGCAACAGCAGAGTGAAACCAAATTGCAATCTGCATTTTGCGGTTTTGTTGCGTTTGCAGAGCAGCATTATAAAGCCCCGATTGCTGCCACTCAAAAACACCAGAGGGTATAGAAAATCACTATGTAGACCTACTGCTGGGTCCCATGTGACAGTTACTACCGGTAGTAGGGATGTTCATGAATGGGTTTTTTGCCTCTGATTCATACTGAATGTAAGAAAATCTGTATCCATTTGAATAGATCCCTTCACATGTGGCAGGATTCTATTTGATACAAATGTATCCATACGAATTCATATGAATCCAATACGAACGAATACGTATCCAACGCGTATCCATACGTATCCGTACATATCTGATACGTATCCCATAACATATCTGCTCCAAAAGTGTCAAATCCACCCTGAATCCACTTTGGATCCACTCTCAAACCATGCTGAGTTAACCCTGGATCCATTGCAGAGCTGAGTAGCGCAGTCGCTTTCCCACCGCCCCAGTTCACAAATGTCTCGAAGCTTTGTACAAATTTTCTGAAACTTTTGTATTCGTAAGAACATCAATGTACGAATGTTGTAACTTTCAATTCGTACATACGGATGTCTGAATTTGTCCAAATAAGGAACGTTACAAATATTCATGGACATTCCTCACTGGTAGCTATTAATACAGGCTCAGTGGCGGTGAAAAATACACCTGACTGCATTTCGAAGGGCTCTGACTCTGACCACAGCGTCTCCATGTTGTTCTCTCGCTCACATTCAGCCTTGCCTTGTCTGCGTCCCTCACTGGCCCCATGTCAGCATAGATAACTTGGTGTGAGAACTGTTACCTTTGCAACGGGATTGCTCCAACATCTCTGGGCATTAAAGAGAGCATGGGAAAGCATAGCTGGCTGGTTGTTTTATATACAGTCAGACCCCCATATCCACTGATTTGTTAACCACAGTTTCAGTTAACCGCAGTTACTGGATCAGCCCCACGGGCGCTATAAGGGAAAAGCACCCAGAACTGGAAGGCCTATTTCGGCACATTTCAGCCTCCGTAGAGCATTGGAATAGCTGCGTGACGCCACCAGAGCCCCTTCCAAAATGTAAGGGGGCACATGGTAGGTGGGCGGGAGGCGTCTGGTGGTGTCACAGAGCTTTTCCAAAGCTCTCCAGAAGCCAAAATAGCCCTTCCAGGTGCCAGAAAAGCACTGCTGGATCTGGGGCTGCATGACCTCAGAACAGGAAGGCCTGTTCACGATTATTCATGGTTTCAGGTAACCACGGTAGGAGCCAGAACGTATTCCCAGCGGATACGGGGCTCTGACTGTACTGACTTCTGGCCTACTATCCTTGTCTTTTATTATTGACAATAAACTGAAGAACATGTTGTCTTGCCTTGTTTTTGACTCTGGGCCCTGCTGGTAATTCTAACAGCATTCTCTGGACTCAGGTCATTGGTAAGAAATATAAACGTATATTTTGCATAAGTAACAAACTAGGCTGACAGTGCATAAATACAGAACCTTTCCTGGGTTTTTTTTAACGATCTCTCCTGCAACCACACAGGACACTGCAAGTTTTATAACTTTAGCATCAGTTTTCTAGTGAGAGATCTCAATAGTTTTTGAAAAGCATCTGCAAGACACTGTGTAAGTCAGCAAAAAGGGCAGAATTACAAACAAGGACGAAATTAAGATACTTGTTTCGACTACAGGATGATGCATTAGGAAAAGAAAATATCCTTCATTCACAGGATACTAGAATATATCTCAGTGGGCGAGAAAACAGTCTCTCCATTTGCTACGAATGTATCCCTAGGCAATCTAATATTCTTGTTCTGATCTGGCTTGCAGGAACATCAACCAAACCTTTCAATATCCTATCCACACAACCGGCGTAATAGAACTGGAGGCATCTTACCTCTAAATCCCCTTTGGTGATAGATTCTTCTTCGACTCTGAACTGGAGGTCTTCAACTTTCCTAGGAAGAAAAACAAGAGAACACTGAACCATTTCTTATTGCTCAATGAATTTGGGGTGAGGTTGGGTTGGGAATACAGTTTCTGTATCAAAGAAAGAGCCAGTGTTATGTCAGAAGTAACAGTATTAAAGATGATTATGGTGTTTTATTTAATAATTTGCCTATGTTTTGTTTAACAGTCTCTTTTTATTTTGGTAAATAGCTTATAAAATGCCTTTGGCCATACCATGAAAAGGTGGGATGCAAATTAGCAGACAATAATTATTACTTTTGTCAGCAGTTGGTATTAGAGGCGTGCTTGAAAGCAATTTTTGAATTTGATTTGATTCAATTAGAATATTCGAATATCCAAATTCATACAAACAAAGAAAAACGAACATCTGGACATTTGACCCAAAAGGAATACATTTGTATCTATTCATACGAATATTCTATTTGATGATACGAATCTCATATGCATCCGTATGCATCCTGTTTTGGGGTGTTTTTCCACTGTCACTAAAAGTACCCATTAAGTACCCATTAATGCCATTACGTACCCATTTATGGGTACTTAATGGGTACTTTTAGTGACAGTGGGAAAACACCCTTTATCCCGTATGCATCCCAATTATTTGTATGAATAATTCAAAATATTTTTGTTCATTTGGATGTTAAAAAACCAATGTCTGGACATTCGATCCAAGTTTGAATTTGTCTGAATTCAATCGAAAAACGGATATCTTGAATATCTGTCCACATCCCTACGCCTTCCATCAGGAATCAAATCTGCACCCTCATAAAATAATAATTCCTTACATACTTTTCTGACCAGAAGCTGAAAATTAAGTTATACGGAGTTTGTATTTCAGAGTGTGGGTTTTGAAGATGGCACAGGAAACCAACAGCACAGATATAATTCTAACCTTCGTCTTCACAGTTTGAACCAGATGCTCCAGACACGTCTTCATTAAGGACTGATAATTTATTCAATGGCAGTCAGTGAGTAACCAGAATTATAATTAATCCCAAAAAGACAATATGTACTTTTTTTCTTTTTCGGTTGCAGGTTTACCTTCTTTCTTCTTCTAGTTGGTTAAGTAACTCAACCTTCTCTCGATCAGCAGCTTCTACTAAGGCCCGTAACTGGTCCATCTTGGCTTCCATTTCAAGTATTCGCTGATTAAAAAAAAAAGTATTAGGTAAGTCAGACCTTTACACATGCTGCTAATCAAAAGGCATTTCACCACTTTGGGACAGTGCTGAATCCATAACCCTGATTCTTTCCTGAAATGGATGGAAGGAAATGGAGATCCTGAGACAACACCTTTGCAGAGTGCTGTGAAGCCTAGATCCAGGTGGGCTTTGGCTTCCGAAAAATCCAAGCTACTAACAGTGTCAGCAAAACAGTGGCGCCAATGATACAAACTGTGCTGGATAGGAGAGCACTGAGGGATGTTTTCCTTTCCTGCCCATGGCTTAAGAGCTGGAGAGGAGGCCTCAGAGGACCCCTGCTGGATCAGGCCACAGCCCATCTATTCCATAAGAACCTCAGAGGAGCCCTGCTGGATCAGGCCAGAGTCCATCTGGTCCACAAGAACCTAAGGGAAGCCCTGCTGGATCAGGCCACAGCCCACCTAGTCCATAAGAACCTCAGAGGAGCCCTGCTGGGTCAGGTCACAGCCCATCTATTCCATAAGAACCTCAGAGGAGCCCTGCTGGATCAGGCCACAGCCCATCTATTCCATAAGAACCTCAGAGGAACCCTGCTGGATCAGGCCACAGCCCATCTATTCCATAAGAACCTCAGAGGAGCCCTGCTGGATCAGGCCACAGCCTGTCTAGTCCATGAGAACCTAAGAAGAGCCCTGCTGGACCAAGCCACAGCCCATCTAGTCCAGCATCCTGTCCCACAAAGTGTCCCACCAGTTGCTTCTGGGCATCTTAAGCAGAAGACAAAGACAAAACCTTCACCTGTTTTCAAATTCTTGCAAACGGCCTTTAGAGGCTTCCTGCCTTTGCAGTATTTTGGCACTTGGGCGGTCCTGTGACTTCTCTAGGGTGACGAAGGAAGATGTCTCCCAACAGCCATTTCTTCACCAGACAAACACCTCTTGAGCAAAGCATACCACCTGTAAAGCACATCACGGCGACCCACCTGGTCGTGGCCATCTCGAGCCAGGGCCAGCTGCTGCTCGATCTCCCCAACATGGCTGGTGGCCTTGGCAACCTCAGCGCGCTCCAGATCCCTCTCAGCCAGGAGCTGCTCAATGTGCTGCTGTTTTTCTTTCAGCGCCTCCTGCAGAGCGGTGGTCCCAGAAATCTTCCTGGCGTACCGTGAAGACGTTTCTGTCAGCTTGAAGGATGGAGATTTGCGTGTTTAAGAGCTGACCGGCTGGCCTAAAAAGTACACTTTTCAACCTGCGTTGCTGGCCTGCTTAAGAGCAACTGAATGAAAGGAGGAGAGCACACGAATGCAATTTGCGACATTTGATTCGAACTGAATATTTGACCATCCAAACTCGTATGAATAAAGAAAAACAAATGTCTGGGTGTTCAAACCGATATGAATACATTCATACATATATGTGTGAATATTCTATATGTATCCAATGATATGAATCTCGTACCCATCCTGTATACATCCTGATACGTACACATAAGAATGTCTGAATTATTGTGCAAATAATTCAAAATATTTGTATTCGTACGAATACTAAAAAGTAAATTTCTGGGCATTAGATTTGTATACAAATGTCTGAATTTGTCCGAATAATGAATATTTTGAATATTCGGGCTCAACCCTAAATGAAAGTGACTTTCTGCAGATTTTATGGGCTGTTCTTTCAACCTAGTCCTAGGGTGTTTTTCCACTGTCAGAAAGTACCCATTTTTGCACCCATTAAGGACCCATTTGGGCGTGAGCAGGATGATGCCATTTCCACCACGGCACCCATTTGGGACACATTTGTTTCCACCGCCGCTGGGGAAATCCAGATCAGATGTCAAAGCACAAAGCTATTGGGGGGGGGGGGGGCTGCTGCAGTCTGGACACCAGACCACCACTTCGCAGCAGGTAAGCTGAGGTGTGTTTTTTTCTAATGCTGTGGGTTTAATCCGCTAATCTGGAAAGGGCCTAGCTTACTCCAAAACTGCTGTCATATCTGGCCTAATTTTAAACCACTGATGCAGGTCAATGCAAAGAATCGTGAGTTCGGTTTCCATTTACTGTGGGTGACCCAAGATTAAGGTGTTAGAAATCAAATACTAGGGTTAAATATTAGATCTACAGTAAAGTATTAAAACAGCAGCAACTCTACATTTTTACAATCTTATAAAAAAGAACATTTTTAAGGTTACTTCGAAAGCAAAGAAAGAGGCTTTCTCAACACAAACAGACATTCAATGTGGACCGTATACTTTTTAATCAGTCACTTACATATATTACCCTTTTTTGAAAAGGACAAATGCTCATACCTAGAAAATTTTTTTAAAAAAACCACAGTAATATTTCTGTTATATTTGTGAGCCAGAATCTGACAGTGTTATTTCATGCATGTTTGCTTGGAAACAAAGCCTACTGTTTTGAGGGAAATTTGTCCAATGGTTTTATAGACTAAAGTCCTTTCTGCACTGGGCCTTATTTTGGATTATATCCTGGAATAGGGACCTGCCTGAGGTCTGCTGTAGACAGCACTAGCACGTAGATAGCAAGCCCCTATTCTGGAATGCATTTGTGATAAGATCCAGTGCAGAAACAGTCTAAGTCTCTTACATGTAAATAAGAGGAGTTCGTTCTTATATCCTGCTATACCCTCCCTTGAGGGGGCTTAAAGCGGCTGACAAACCTTCTGTTCTTCTCCCCCCAACAGACATCCTGTGAGGTCAGTGGGTCTGTGAGGGCTCAGAAAGAGAGCTGTGACTTGCCCAACGTCACTCAGCTGGCTTCATGGAGGTTTGCGGACTCAAGCCAGGAGACTACCAGATAGGAATGTGACACTCTAACCCCAAGAGCAAACTGGCTCACTAAGACAGCTATGTTCTGGCTTGTGTGCCATTTTCAACGCGCAACCCATTCCAGGGGAAGTGATAAAAGTTGCTCTAAACTAAGCCAATAGCCGAGAAATGTTTGGCGTAAAATTTGAGAACAGGAAACCTCTTTCTTACTTTGACCGACAAATGTTAGCTTGAGTTAAAGGGTTAGGTGAGCAAGCTTAAAGATAAACAAACTTCTGTCCTTCAGGGCTAGCTAAGATTTTTTTTTCATGCATGCTTTCAGTGGAGGAGGGAAAAAAATAGACGAGAAGGGTGAATGGGAGACATTGCACACGCGCCTCTGGTAAGACGAGCGCCGCCCTCTGTTTCCGGCCTCACGCCATGCCAATTTCTGCCAGGGGGGTGCGAAGCATGCAATAAGAAAAGAAGCTTACTAGTCCTGTACGGCTTGGCTTGCTGCTTACTGATGATGCCACAGAACTCAGGGAGCTCAGCGAAGAGGCACTTGGGCTACGCTTCAAGGTCGAGAGCGTCGGCGTGACCTTCCGGATGGTCGTCTTGGCTTTGGCTGGGGTGGTCGAGGGGAAGCCAATCTTGGTCACTTTGTGGACGGGAGCAAACAGGCCATATTTAGGCTGGCACTGGAAGTACCTGGGGGGGGGGGGGGGGGGGGGACAACAACAACCCCAAAGGGAAGACACCAGTGGTCAAGCGTTGACAATCTATCTGGAATCAAAGGCTGCAAAATATAAATGGTACCATCAGACACTCACACTGTGAGAGGTGCAGAGAGACTGGAAATCTCATGCTCTAGGCCGAACGTGTTGAAACAATACGTCAACAGACCCTGTTACTGCACTTCTTATTATGGCTATCTGGGTCCAGTTTTGTTATGGGAACTCAGTTTCTGGGATTAAGGTCAGCGTGATCGGACATGCGAAGTCATCTGACTGTGTGCGATGAGAGCCATATTCCTGCATTCACACACACGTATTCATTCTGTCTTTTCTCACTGTATTACTTACAAGCATATATTCTCTCACTTGTCTCAGGACAATTACCCCTTCATGCGTTTATCCATATACCCATGCATTTCATCACCAAGTAGTTTACTATGTACTTTGCTTATACCTATGCTGTAACTAAGCAATAAAGCCTCCTTTTGGAGGAACCGCCAACTCGATTCTTTGCTTTGGAAGCACCCCCTGCTGATCAGTCCGCTGCGCTTATGGCTGGATGTTCTATCTCAGGCTGAATGTCTGTGACAGGGCCTGGGCAAAGAATTTAGACAGGCGTGGAAAAAAATACTGCATAGTAAGTCCAGGAAGTGATGATATGGCCCCCATGGGTGGGTGGGTAGTAGGCAGGCAGGTAGGTAGGTAGGTAGGTAGGTAAATAGATAGTATACATGTTTGTATATCCATCAATAACAATACAAAGATAACGCAATCTCCCCTGCCTGCACATACTCCAGATGGCATCTTTGACTCTGAGTTGCAGAGCCTGTAAATTAACACGACTCTGGTGTTCAGAACGCAGCTTTTCTTCAGATAAGCCAATGCTCTGTGCTGCTCAGCTGAGCAACACAAGAGAAGGGAAGGTGATTTTGAACAAACCTGGAGAGCCAAGATACTCCTTTTACTATTTAAGAGTAAAATGCAGCTGAGGTTAAAAAAGAATTTCCTCTAGCAGTGGCAGAGGAATGGCCAGGATTACGGAACGTGATCAAGGCTTAGCTCAGGTACAGAACATTCATGGGAATGTTGCTAAGGCCTCCCTTGTAACATGAAGGAACATTTCCTTCTTCGGCTGAGAGAAGGTATAGGGTTTGCCCTTGTCTTCTGCTTGAGGTGCCCAGTAGCCATCGGTGGGCCACTGTGTGAGACGGGATGCTGGACTAGATGAGCTGTGGCCTGATCCAGCAGGAGGGCTCCTCTTAGGTTCTTAAGATGTACTTCTGCCTTTTGTTTCCTGCCTTTTGAACCAACCTTGTTCCAGCCACTGCGCCATCATTTTTACCCAAGGGCTCATCAAGTTCAACGCCACACCATTCTCCCTTAGCAAAGTCGGTCTCCCCCAGGAAGCGGACCACACCGGCTTTTGTGCCACCAACCTGAGGGAAAAAAGAACAAGGGGGTGAGAAGAAAACATTTTTATATTGTCAACACACAGCATCTAAGCCAGCCCTCAATTTTGGGACGGAAAAAAGTCTGCAGATGTGACTCTAACCAGAATCCACGATCAGTCTGTTTAGAAAATAAACCAATTAAAAATGCATCAGCGTTTCATCTTTTGATAAGCTGAAGATATGGAAAAAGCTGGAGCAGAGGCTGATGGAAAGGCAGGTTTCGCACAGCTCAGAGTTGTCCCTTTATGACTCTGAAACAGATTAAGCTTATAGATAGTGTGGTGAGCCACATTCAGGACCTTCCGGCAAGACATCCAGAGAAGCAAAGATACTTGGTTTGCCAGCCGTCAGAAATGGAAAATATGGTCCTCAGAAATGAAATGAAAGATACTGAGCATTTGGCATTTGACAGAGGTTCTACTGGCTCTACATGAATGATGAATCTGAATACCAATTTGCAAGTTCAGACTGGATTTGGATGGGAAACGACATTCCACACAAGGCCACCCGCAGCACAAAGGATCCACGCTGAACGCAGCACCAAAAAAGCAACAAGTGCCCTAGGAAGTCCGTGATGTTACAACCAGTCAAGTTATTTTCAGATGTTTTATTCTTTTGACAAAGGAAATTACCTGCTGCAACTGCCAACACACACATTGGGGCGGAAGGCACCTCTGAACCTTGACAGGAAAGCGGGAAAGTAAGCCAGCAACCTATCTTGTATTTGTATCGTCAAACAAAGAGGCTTTAAAGACTTAAGTACAATCAAAATATTTAAAATGTTAATACTGATTTAAAAACTGTGATGAGCCCGACACCTTCCTAGCATTGATATCTCTGATTTGAGCTACGTATTTTTAAATTTCTGCTGTTATTACTGTTAATCTGCTTATAAACTTTTAAAAAGAAACCATTTTATTTACATTTTTATCTCACCCTTTACCCAGAGGTCTCCGGGCAGGTAACAACATTTTAAATCAAACATATGTATTAAAATAACAGCCTCTGCAAGTGGGAAGGGAAAAGTGTATGCCCATTTAACCGAAGGCTCGGGCAAAGAGGTGCGTCTTCACTGCCTTCCGAAATGTGTACAGTGAAGGTGACTGATGCACCTCAAGGGGGAGACAATGCCATAGCCTGGGGGCCAGCACTGAGAAGGCCCTCTCCCGGGTGCCCACCCCTTTTGGTACTGAAGGTGGTGAGTCAACCAGGAGGGCCTCCCCTCCAGACCTTAAGGCACACGCAAGGCAATATGGGAGTAGGCGTTTCTTTAGATATTTGGGGCCCAAGTCATTTAGGACCTTGTAAGTCAAAGTTAACACCTTGAATTGGGCTCAGTAGCAAACTGACAGCCAGTGCAACTCTTTTAAGACCAGCATGATGTGTGTCTGGCCAGCTGTCCCAGTTAGCAAACTAGCAGCTGCATTCTGCACTAGCTGCAGCTTCTGAAACCATTTTTAAGAATCAAAACATTTTGCCCGTTGCATTTAGAACGACTTCACCAAGTCATTTCTCCTACCCATGTTGGTCTAATGATGATTAATCCAGACAAAAGCACTCAGAAAAAAAATAAAATAACATTTAGAGATAATGAATTTCTCTTCTTCAGGGGCATGCAGAATATCCCCTAAAAGCACAGCTAAGGAACCATTCGCTAGAACTATTAGAATAGTGTAGCAGAATTAATTTCAACGTGAGCAGAGAATGGCTCCCCTGTCTCAGGCCTTGCGTATGTGAACAGAAAGGCACACTCTGGGCCAAGCAGGGTAGTGAGCAGCCTATAAATCATTCCCAAGGGACATATTAGGATAGCTCTTTTCAAGACACTTTAAACCAGACTAAAGACGCATCTTCCAAAAAGTTCACATAGAAAAGGAAGGGAGGCATGGGGGTGGTGGAGCAGGCTTAAAAAAGGACCACAAACACACCCCCTCGCTTCCCTTGAGTGGCAGAACGGCATCCAATCGGAAAGGAGGAAGATCTGATGCTGCTAAAGGGACGGAGAGCCAAGGGTTCCGTGGAGGCGGCTCAGGTCGACTGTGGAGGCAGGTGTGAGCAATGCGGCCCAAAGCACGGACGGCCTGAGGACGACCTATAACGATCTAGGTGTGAACAGGACTGGTACGACCTCCATTCAAATTAGGAATAGGACCTCTTGTCTCATACAGGTGTGTGACCAGGGCCCATGTGACAGCTGTCGTCTTCCTGTGCTCCATACAGCCCAAGGTGGACCCAGGTGTGTTGGAAGACAAGCTCTTTTCAAAATCCACTTGCTCACCAATGTAAAGGTGCACAAACGTGCATCCTCTTTCCTTAATTCTTCCCTTACTGATGCTCAGAAGTGAAGGAGGAGTCCCCCCCCCTCCTTCCCTTTCGTTAGCTGGTTTGGGCTCTCACCCGTTCCTCCATGCAGCAAAACAAGAGGCGCTGAGAAGGGAGAGGCGGGTTCGTCACGATCATGCTCATTAAAACCCATCTTGCAAGAACGGGGGGGGGGGGGGAACCCTTATGACTCAACAGTGTTATGAATTTCTTTGCAAGGTGGAAGGCAGGAAATAAGAAAGGTGCTCAGATTTTATGCCTGCCCACAAAATCCTATCTACTGATTGCGCAAAATGCCCTTCAGTTTGGCTTCCCTGATTTTCTTCTCTCAGGTTGAATCCTGGCTTCTAGGAGGCATAAGTATCTCTTTGGTTGTAGATCCCTGTAAGGCCAGACCCTGACAATGGAGTCAAAAGCTCTTTCTGCACTGGGACTTATTCCAGATTATTTTGCAGAATAGGAGTCCGCCATCTGCACTCTGGGGTTTGACAATGGGAGACCCTGCCATAGTTTGCACGCAGATGGAAGGCTCCTATTCCAGAATATAATCCAGAATAAGACCCGGTGCAGTATTTCCCAAAAAGATTTAGCCAAAAGTAGGCTAAATCTTTTCTTTTTTCCCTATGATTCTTTCCTGTGACACCTTCTTCCCTCCATCCCTTTGGGATACCCAATCAGCACTCTTATCACCCAGGTAAGATGAAGGAAAGATTATATGGACCAGACTGACAGTCACAGGCACTTAACTCTTCCCTCCTTCCATGTTCTTTAAGCAAGCCATAAATGTTAGCAGGAACTGATGAAGGTTTAATGTCACTCTAATAACAATTTTAGAAACGTAATAATAGCCGTCTTAAAAAAACTAATTAAAAGTCTCCCTAATGGTAATCTAAATCACACAACCTCAGAAAACCAACCCACTCCAAGCTGCGTAAAATTACCCAGACTGAATCACAACTATAATGTAATGGCTATTACACAATTTTCAAATTTTTATTGTGGGGGTGAGAGCAAGGTTTTCTACACAGCAACAGAGGACACACTGTAATAACAGGAAATCTCTGTTAGCTACCAGTTATATCTTTACAGAAATAAAAAGTGGAATTTTTTATTTTAAAGTGAGTAACATTTTGCCTCTTTGTAAATCTATGCTGAGGCCACATTTGGAATATTGTGTACAATTCTGCTCACCACACCTCAAAAAGGATATTGTGGGACTGGAAGCTGATGGGCAGGAGAGTCAGATCAGACAAGGGGAAGCATTTCTTCACCCGGAGGGTCATCGGTCTATGGAATATGCTGTCAGGAGAGGTGGCAACAGCAACCTACAACCAGGTTTTAGATGTTGTTACCTGCCCGGAGACCTTCAAGTATAGGGCGAAATAAAAATGTAAATAAAATAAATGGGCTCTAAGAAAGGGTTAGATAAATTCATGGATGACAGATGTATCAATGGCTACTAGAATGGAGGCCTAAGTACACCTTTCAGGCTGGGGGGACAAGCAGGAGGCCTCAAAGGCCATTTGCTGGGATTTGAGAGCAGGAGGTTTGCCCTTGTCTCTGCTTGAGATGCCCATGGGCAATTGGTGGGCCACTGTGTGTGACAGGATGCTGGACTAGATGGGCCGTGGCCTGATCCAGCAGGGCTCCTCTTGGGTCCTTAGGTTCTTAAAATAAAATCCAAAATAAGATTGTGGTAAAGAAGCAAAATTCTGCACTGTCCTCTTCTAGGCTCTCGGGGAACTCCTCTCATTTTTCAGATAATGTTAGGTGACTCAGCCTTCCTCTACCTTCAGATATGAAATCAGGGCTCCAAAATGTGTTGCTTGTTTAAAGGGACTGCTCGTTTTTTGGTCCTGGGAAAGTTTTAAACAGGCTAGCATCTTAGCTTGTTTTGCAAAATAAGGAATCATCGCCTTGCTTAACAAGACATGCCAATCTGCTATACGCAGATGGAAAAATGCACATCGACCTACCCCTGCTTTAAAATCACAAAGTGAGGGCCTTCTTCTAGTTTCACTACCCACAGAGGTGCGAAGGGCTGCGGTGCATGTGAGGGCCTTCCCTGTAATGGCCCCGAGATCTGGAATGCCAGGCACCAACTTCATATGGTTTTGGCCCTTGGTTTAAAATGAACCTCTTTGATTTCTAGTTCCTCTGAAGGTAGTCTGCCTAGGATGGGTGGGTGAGAGGGAGGGAGGGAGGGAGGGAAGGATGGGTTATTTTTTAAACACCGTATGTTTTAGTTTTAGTTTTATCATATGCTGTGACTGCCCTGGCACCTCCAGGTGAACAGTGGGATACAAACATTACAAATAAATATTACAAAGCAAGATTCACCAGCAAGCATGGCCTCTTGCCGCCATCAGTCCCAGCAGCGCTGGAATAGATGGAAGCTGGTATCCAAATTGCTGGAGGAGACCCTGGTAAAAAGGCTCAGTTGGAGTGCACTGATGTAGTTCAGGTCTGTGAACTTGCCCAGGTTTCAGTGAGCTCATTCATATCTCTCTGCATCCCTCCCCCGCCGCCGCCCCCCCCCCCCAATATCTCATAAATGTCATGTTGCGAGGTTTTCTTGATCTTGTTTTCAGGACAGGAGGGAAATCTGTGCAGCTCCTGTACAGATCATGCATTGTGAATGTGTATTTATTATTATTTATTATTTTTATTTCTATCCTGCCCTATACCCGAAGGCCTCAAGGCGGGTAACAACATTTAAAATCAGACATATATTAAAACAACAACAGTATACAGTGGTACCTCGACATACAAGTGCCCTGACATACAAGTGTTTTGAGATACAAGCCGCCGAGCGAGTGATATTTTGCTTTGAGATGAGAGCAAGATTTGAGATACGAGTATGTAAATACAGTACAGTACATAACAAAAACAACTGAGGTGGTGTTTTGGGAGCTGGAATGGATTAATGGGGAAATTGCTTTGAGATACGAGCGATTTGACATAAGAGCAAGGTTACGGAACGAATTAAACTCGTATGTCAAGGTACCACTGTATATTAACACAGTAACAGTGTCTGTGAGAAGAGGCATTAAATTCCCATTTAGCCAAAGGTCCTGGATTCCACCATCTATGGATTCCACACTCTCCCATGAAGCCTTTGCAGAAGTTCAGATCCAAAATACATATTGCCATACAGGTAATAACCTTGAACTACAGATCAAAGGAGCAAGAGAACACTCCTGTTTCGTCTGCCAGGAAAACAGCAGTGACGGAAGCCATGATCACAGGCGC
This sequence comes from Aspidoscelis tigris stejnegeri, assembly GCA_023333525.1. Lineage (NCBI taxonomy): Eukaryota > Metazoa > Chordata > Lepidosauria > Squamata > Teiidae > Aspidoscelis > Aspidoscelis tigris. The sequence continues at coordinate 9,587,307 of JALMGA010000020.1, forward strand.
CCAGCTGGCTCCTCGCTGTTCTCAGCTGCCTCATAAATAAGGATACTGCAATGTGCAATGTATAAGGGTGTCTTTGGGAAACACAAGCACCTGTATGGGCACCAAGGGAAACTGCGTGCCCCCTCTGTGCAACCGTTGAGCATGGATGCTCCCTGTAAAAGCATTTGGGAAGGTGCATTTGGGAACCACATTCAGCCACAGTGCTAAGATTTGGTGTGGGGTTCCCTCTGCTCAGACCCCACTGCCATGGAGAAAGCACAGCTGGAAGTGATATACTAAGAGCTTTCCTTCCTGCCGTTCTCTTCCAACAAGGCAACCAAGCAAATTCACCAAAACTAGAGCAATGTTTCAATACGATCAACACGGCTGTTCTAGTGACCTTCACCCTGACTGTGGCAGTGTGCTAAAAAATGGAGCAGCAAAGGGAAGATCTGCCAAGTCTTTTTTTAGCAGAGTATTACGGCCTCATATAATTCAGGGGGGATTATGTAAAATACTAATGAGCCAAATCAGCTGATCCGAAGATCGCTGGACTATTGGGGGCAGAGAGTTGAGTTTAACCTGGCACCATCGGAGGTTTTTTTCACGGGCAGCAGGGATAACACCATGATTAAATATCATCCTCGCACTAATACATTCAAAGATAGCACACGTTTTCAGTGCACATTTTAACTCCGCATAAAAATCCTCCTGGTGACAGGAGGCGGCACAAAGAGGGTCTTCAAAATTCTGGGTCTACAGAACACAGTTTTCTTCTGAAATGGGAAAGTTGTTTACCTAACTGATTGCTTTTTGTTATTTTTTTACGTTTATAACCTACTCTTCACTCCAAGTTAAGCAAGTAAACAAGCATTTTGAACAAATAAAAATAAAGACGTGTGGTTTAAAAATCAATGTCCGAGCATCTGGAGGGCACAGAAATTTTGATGCTGGCTTTGAGGACTTCCACAGACCAATGGCCCTTTGTCAGTCGCTTTGAGTCCCCTTAAATGGGTGAGAAAAGTGGGATATAAAAGGCAGCTCCTCTTCTTTGTGGACTCAATGACCCTAGGGAGTCTTGAGCTTGGATTTCTGCAGGAACATCTGCTCCCAAGCAGACTTGCCTGGGGGAGGTCAGAAGCAGCTGTTTCTCAAAGTAGCCCTCAAGGGAGACCTTTCAGTCAAAATGGCATGAGGTAGACCTTTCCTGGCATGCCCTATGGCCTGAGGAACTTCCTTCTCTCTGAAAGACAGGAGGTATCAACCAGGACGGGCTTGTGACTCCTGCTTAAGGCTCTTTCACTTCAAGTTTGCTTTGACTGACCATGAATGCACAGCCACAGTGATGCATTTGTTTCCAGGGGATAAGAAAAGAGGCAACTGCACTGATTTCATTGCTTAACATGTGTCACATCTGCGCTCATTCTGTAAATGATTTTGGCATCATTAAATGAAAAGTGGCATAGAGATGCCTAAAGTTAAACAAGCAGAGCAACCCTCACTGTTTTCAACGGCCACCCATGTCTCTTCTCCTAAGTAAGTAAACTGAAATGGAGGTAAACGGCAAGAAAGATTCTGCCTTTTTAAAAATTAATAAATCCAGGTCTATTAAGTCATACTGTCTGCAAGAAGAAGAGTTGGCCTTTATACCCCACTTTTCTCAGCCTTTAAGGGAACCCAAAGCTGCTAACAAACCTTCTGTTCTTCTCCCCACAACAGACACCCTGTGAGACAGGTGGGGCTGTGGAAGCTAAGAAAGAGAGCTGTGACCAGCCAAAGGCCACCCAGCGGGCTTCACAGAGGAGTGCTGACTCAAGCGGGGAGACCACCAGATATGAATCCGCCACTGTAGCCACAAGACCAAACTGGCTCACAATCATAATTTCCTCATAAGGGGAAGCAAAATCCGACTTACCAAAACCCTGTCGCCCATTTTGAGTTCTCTTTCGCCTTTCTTGAGAGAGCCAGCTTCGGAGAGGTTTGATATCGATTCACTCGCCGTTTTGGAAAGATTGCTAACTTGGGGCACAGGATGTTCCTTAGCGGCCGGAGGAGAAGAAGTTTTGTGCGGGATGCCCGTCGGGGGCAGGTGCGTGACGGTGGATGGCGAAGATACGAGGCTGGCAGCCGAGACGGAGGTGGGCGATGTCGCCCGGGAAGCGTGCGACGTCTGCGTGCCGTTGGCTTCATCTTCCGCCACGACTTTCCGGGTTAGCTTAGACGGCCTTGTGAAAATCCCCCTTAAAGGTTCGCACTGGAAGTACCGAACTCCAGCCACGGAGCCATCATTCTTGCCGATGGGCTCGTCCAGAACAATCCCGGCCCATTGCCCGGGAGCAAACTGGGTTTCTCCCAAGAACTGGATAAAGCCAGGCTTATTCCCGTTGACCCAAACCCGTTCCCCGATTCGGAAGTCGTCTACAAATTCATCCTGCGCTTCTAAGGCAGGTGCAGCGGGCGTCTTCTCGTTGGCCGCTGCTCTTTCGGATGCAGCTGAAACCAAGAACAGAAGAGAAAGGGGTAGCTGTACACTTGCCAACCAAGACAAACAAAAACACTCAATTGTGCAGTGTGGTCTCTTGAGACAGCCATTCACCACCCACCCAGACAGGCCTCTACTGCCTTTATTTAAAGGATGTGTCATACGGATAGAGCCCATAGCCTTGCTAGCTCAACAGGACAGGGAGAATTCACTATTCCAAAAAATGCTGGCCTTGTGGTTGGAGTGTTGGGAGTCTAAGCTAGTGGTCTCCCAGTCCGATTCTGCACTCCTCCACAAAGACAGCTGGGTGACCCTGGGCTAGTCACAGCTCTCTTCCTGAGCTCTCACAGCCCCACCAACCTCACAGGGTGTCTGTTATGAGGCGAAGAACAGAATGTTCGTTCGCTGCTTTGAGGTCCCCTTAGAAGGATGAGAAAAGCAGGATTTAAAAACCAACTCTTCTTCCTACATGAAGCCACCTGGGTGACTTTGGGCTAGTCACAGCTCTCTTCCTGAGCTCTCACAGCCCCACCGACCTCACAGGGTGTCTGTTATGAGGTGAAGAACAGAAGGTTTGTCAGCCACTTTGAATCCCCTGAAGGGTGAGACAAAGCGAGGGATAAAAACCTTCTTTTGTTTCCAAATTATTTTCTCTGCTTCAAAAACACCATCACTCACCCTTCAGCTCCACTGACAATTATTAAAAATGAAGAATGCATCAGAAACACGTTCCACTTTTTACTCAGAAGAAATTAAACCCTTTTCCTTACCAGCAGTGACAGACGCAGCTGTTTTCAGCAATGAACTTGCAGGCTTGCTGATCTTCGTGGGAGCCTTAAGTCCACTTGGTTTTAACATACTCATCTTCTGCTTTCCTCTTGGCTTTTTATTCCCTCTGGAGGCAGGAACTATCTTTTTCCAAACATGGATGCAGCGTGTGCTTGACTGCTGTCTACCTCTGGTTTAAATCTGTGATATTTCAGAGAAATAGGAAAAGCGTCAGAAACAAACACAAAGGCTTTTCGCTCCTAAAGGTCTTGATAAAGAAATGTCTGGGCATAAATACCTTTTGGCATGTTCCACAAGATTAAAGGAATATTTTAGGGTGAAACTGACAAATTATCACCCTTTAGAGATCCATTTCCTATTAAAAACACCTTGGCTGCTTTGAAATTTAAAGCTATCTGGAGTGTAAAGTTCATTCTTTTCTTTTCTTTTTTAAAAAAAGAAACTTGTTCTCACTCTGAGCTTTCACCTAAAATCTGTTTGAAGGAAGGAAAACAGCCTATTTCACAGCATTAGCAATATCACCACAGAAAATATTCAGCTATCTGAGGCATTCAGGAAATTTCAGCTATTTGCAGAGTGCAGCAATAGGAAGGAATACAACGAGGGGAAGTGAGGAAAGAAAGTCCAGGCACAAGAAGCAGAGAACCAAGGCTTGTACGACTGAATAAGCTTTCTCGCAAAGACTTACGGAAGCGTTTGCCTTTGACAACTGATGATCAAATGCCCACCTCTTCTCCAAAGCAATTCCTTGTGGAAGACCAGACCTTTTATACAATCCCCCAAACACCGTCCCTGCTCAGCACCTTTGGAGACTGAAGCAGAAAGGAGTGACCTCCCCTCCCTTCCTCTTCTGTAACTAAGGAAAGGGAGCAGCTCCGATTTGGAGGCCCACCGTCAAGCTTTTCGGAGGAAACCTGAGGCAGAATCCCTTTTGAGGAAGCCATTTTAATCAAAAAGTGTTCTCTCGCTCCCCGGGGCCTGAACTGGTTTAATTACGAGAAGAAAAAAAGTTAGGTTCTTGCAATACATCATCTGGTGACCTAAATGTTCCTCCAGCTCACACACGCGCATTAAACCAACTTGGATATCGGCGGTTACGGGTGTGGGTGGACGTGAGAAGCACCGGATCACCCACCAGCCGCGCTTTCAAATGAGCACCGGGGGGTGGGTGGGGTGGGGGTGGAGGGAGAGGAAAAAGCCACACGGGTTGCTCAAACTCTTTTCTCGGATCTCGACTTCCAGGTTATGGAATGCAAACCCCGGGCCTGCAGCTTATCCGGCAAGTTGGCAGCGAAACGAGGCTCGTTGCACAGGCAGCGTTTCCAGAAGGACAGCAAGATGCAGCCACACAGCTCGGCACAGACGCTGACCTCTTCAGAGGGAACAGAAGGCCTTTTTGCAAGAACAAAGACGCGGCTTCTGGACATACCCTCCCCTCTCCCTCAGCTTTAAGATGACACATGTTCGGAACTTGCTTTAACTTTGCATTTTCAAAAAGGCTTTTGGAAAAAATAAAAATAATGCCAAGTCGGGCAGCTTTCGGTGACCCTTATTTATACAAAGCTTCATGGCCTGTTGTTACTACAGCGATCAGTGACCGGCAAAGGCCCTTTCGATGACCCTTGCTCTGCGGCAATATTGACTGCGCTCAGCTTCTCTGGAGCCTCCTACTTTCTGAACTTCAAAGGAGGCCGACCGGGATGGTCAGCGGTCAGCTAAACACATCCCAGGAGGAAAGGTTAAAGGTATGAACGTAAGGACATTAAGAGGAGCCCAGCTGGATCAGGCCACGGCCCATTTAGTCCAGCATCCTGTCTCACACAGTGGCCCAACAACTGCTTCTGGGCATCTCAAGAAGGGCAAAAGAAAGCCTTCACCTGATCTTGACTCCCTGCCAATGGCCTCTAGAGGCCTCCTGCCCATCTCTCCAACATGGAAGCAGTATCTGGGCGTCCATTCTAGTAGCCATTGATACACCTGTCCTCCATGAATTCTTAAAACTATCTAGGCTAGTTGCTGTTACCGCCTCTGCTGCAGAAGAGAAGCTCCCTACAAGTCTCTGAAGGGCGTCAAACTGTAGGGGGATTAGCCCTATTCTCACTTGCACAAGAAAGAAGGACTAGAAGCAATGGGATGAAACTTCAAGGAAGTAGATACTGATCAGATATTAGAAAAAAAACACGCTTCCATTTTTCACCCCCACATCTGCGCATGGAAGAGATCTGCACAAGGCTTATACCTCTTAGACATGCCCAGCTCTACCATCCAGGGTTTCACTTTAAAAAGATGCTTTAAATGAAACAAATGAAGTGACATAAAACAGTAGCTTGGGAAGAAAGGAAGAATCAAAAGAGTAACATACAAGAACCACAGAGTTGCAAAGGACCTCCAGGGTCATCAAATCAATGCAGGAATTCCTCAAGCATCTCAAGACAAATGTCCGTCTGGCCTCTGCTTGAAGGCCTCCAGTGAGAGAGAGCTCACCACCTCCTGTGGGAACATATTCTACTGACTGATCACCCTGACAGTCTGAAGGGCACTGAAGGGTTTAATGCTTCCTCCTCCGTCCCTATAGGTATGAGGACCTGGGGGGGGGGGGTTTCACACTTCCTGTCCGCTGGATGGGAAAGGAACGCCATCAACCAACGTTGACTAGCACTCGCACTTGGAGTTCTAGTCAACTCTGGCCGGCCATCCGCCATTCTCCCTGTGATCGAATACTTAACCTATTCGATCCGGGGCCTGGTCCTACTCTTGAGTGCCACCATTTTGGCTGTAGCACCCTCTGTGACTGTGCATGCATCAGAGCCATCACCCTGGTGATGCTGACACTCTGTGCACACGCGTCTATGGTTGTCCGAGGTGGCAGCGCTCTTGCGCGACACCTCAAACAACCTTGGAGCAGTGGAAGAAGAACCTGGACACTTCAGGTAAGTGTCTGGTAAACACCAGTAAACGTGTAGGGCACAACTTTGTGCTCCACGCCTAATCAACGAGTAGCGGACTTCTGGTGAGGGTGGGCACGCTTGGAGGCTGTAGCAGCCTCCAACACGTCCATAGGCTCTTCACCGGAGGTCCACTATTTCTTTACTAGAGGTCTACTAGATTTCAGTTGCGCTGCACCATAGCCTGCATTCTGCAGCATTGTTTGGAACAAACATCAGTGCCCATAATAAACTAAGCAGTTTCCACGTGCTATCTAATACACTTGGGCAACTCTGCTGAGCCAAGCCAAAAATCTATTTAACTCACCCACCCCCCCACAGATCCCGGGACAAAGCAAGAGCACTAATGGAAAATTCTGTCTCCAGCCATTGGAAATGTAAAAGATGAGGGACAAGGGAAGAATGCCTGACCAAACTTGCTAATGCACAACAGGATTGAAAGTCCAAGCGTGATGAAATCCTTGGCCAGCCCGAGATGCCAGTGAAGGCAATCTCCTATACTCTCGCTGCTTTCCTTTAGAGATTAACCCACATCAACCAGATTAGCGGATGGTGTGTCAAAAATGCAAAAGTTAGCATGGGCTACAGGCCAGGAAATAAATGAACGGCGAAACATCAGCAGCCTGTCAGCCCAAACAGCAAAAGATGCAGAGATACGTAGGCTAAATAAATAAATTATTTTTTTTTTAAAAAGTCACATCAGGTTGCTCTTTGGTTTCTTGTTGTTTCTTGCAGTGATTTTATTTCTCCTCCTCTCCATCCCACTGCATCCCAGTAAGAACTTTCAGCACCATATTTATTGTTTCATTCCACCTGTATTACCAAGCGACTGGTAATTTTGCTTCCACATTATCTATCCCAAAGGTGAATTTTCTGAGTTATTTAACACTGAAAGAAAACACCTTGTCGCTTTGCTAATGTGTTCTCTTGCTCTGAAAGTGGACTGAAGCTGGGTTAAACCTCAAGTGTGACCACAGCCCAGGAGGCACATTTTAGGACCAAGGACAGCTGCTTCTGACCATGCCCTCTTTCCTACTGCCTGCCTTTAACTCCTAGGCCTCACTGTTTTTGCACCTCAGGATCCCCGGAGAGCTCTACCTCCATCTCAACACTTCAAATCTCAACTCCCATCTGATCACTCCAACAGTTTTTCTCAAGAGTTCTTGCTTACACCTCCTCGTCCTCCTTCAGATATCTGTGAGAATCCTCCCAAGTGAGTTTCTTTCTTCCTCTCCATGCGACCATGCAAGGTCATCAGGTATTCTGCAAGTTTCAGAAGAAGCTAAAACGCACCCTGATGCCTGGTGGCTGATTGCCAGGGCTGCTTTCAGGTGAGCTGGGTTAAAAATTCTGTCCTGGACAGATCAAGGCACTGACTGTCAGCAATCTATGGGGGCTCCCAGGTGTTGGAACAACCTTCCCGTTGGAGGTACATCAGATGGCAACCTTGTAATATCTTTCGGGCCTGGTTAAAACATGGCTTTTCACCCATGACTTTGATGTGCCTGGGACCTTTGGATGAAGGGTGGTAGGTAGGTAGGTAGGTAGGTAGGTAGGTAGGTAGGTAGGTAGGTAGGTAGGTAGGTAGGTAGGTAGGTAGATAGATAGATAGATAGATAGATAGATAGATAGATAGATAGATAGATAGAGCCCAATAGTTAAGGTTCATAGCAACTGAAAGGTGTCAGGTCTTATGGAAAGTATCTCAGGATTGGGGTCTGTTGTCTACATGCTATTGCAGATTCTGGCAGGCTTCACTTGGGGCCTGCTGTAGCCTGCATTGGCATGTAGACAGCAAGTCCATATTCCAGAATAAAGCCAACGGCAAACAGGCCCCTGAATTCACCTGTACTAGCCAGTTACAAAGGGAATCTACTTGGCTGTTTTGTTCTGTCCTTAAAACACTGAAACAAAATATCTCTTATTTTAGATGTTTAACTGTAATTTCTGAAAAGAGCCCATAAAACCTCCCTTTGTTATGTCAGAAGCTGCGATAAATAAATGCACAATCGCCCCTCTTCCAATGGGTTTTCCTCTCCCTCAAGGATAGCAATCAGACAAGGGATAGGAGGCACTTCTTCCGCCAAAGGAGAAAACGTTACTTCTTCCCAAGGGCTTACTGAGTGGAGATTTTCTTCCCCTGTAAATAAATCAGGACTAGAGGGGCTTTGTACCATTGCATCACCAAAACGGCCCGCCTTGCCTCCTTTTCGGCTCTGGGTGCCTGAAACCGGTCCTCCCGCAGCCCTATATGGTTACATTTTGTTTCTGCACAGCTTCTAAGAGATACCACCAACAAAGCACTAACCAGGACAGACGCTCCAACTCTGCATTTCTTGGCTTCGGATGCTCATTCATATATTAATCCTGCTCTTTGCAGGCCAGGGGTTATAAGATCTGCTGTGTCATTTTGTCCTCCTCCAAGGGAGACCTCCAGCCAAGCCACAAATCCCCTTGGTACCCTGAAGTCTGTTGGCATGGCTTCATCCAGACACATCCATTCAGGAAACCTCCTTCGCCTACTTTCCCCAATGGGTGTATTCTCAACCCGTGCGTGGAAAGAGCTCTCTGCCTCCACTTGCGTTACAGAACTCGCTCACCCTGTTCCCCCACGGCTAGGCAGACTGTCGAGACCAGACGCGGCAGCTGCCATTTCGAGTAAATGGCCTTTTCAGCAGTGCTGAACCTCCTCACGGGGTGCCTCCCAGAAGAGAATTCAAGTCAACTCGGGATTTAAGCCTCGGGAGCCGCCTATCGCTGCCACGGGGCCCTTCAAGGGGAGGCCCCTTCTGCCAGCACAATTAGAAGCTGGGCCTTAAAGAGAGCGAAGATTCGCCAGCCATATCCCAGAATCCCAAAAACAGAGAACCAGCAGAGATCACTGCGTTAAGTCACCCATTCCCCCTACAGGGAAAGAATTGGTTCCCTTGAACCTAAGCAAAGTGACAGAGGGAGTCTGGAGTTTTATGGAATGAGCCTGTCTATTTATTTGCATTTTTAGCCCACTCTATACCTGAAGGTTACAGCTTTAAAGAAACAAGTAAAATGAAGATGCTAAAATGATAACAGTGCCTGAAAGCGGGGAGGAGGGGCTGTCTCCTTATTTAGCCAAAGGCTCTGCTGGACATGTGAAGGTGCCTGATGCATCTTGGGGGTGGGGAGAGACTATTCCATAATCTGGGGGCCATCACTCAGAAGGCCCTATCTCTATTTATAGCTGGGGAGTGCAACCCACGTTGCTGGTTCTATGCAAAGCACACCAAATGTCTGCAGTCATCTTGAAAGACATTCTGGGAAGTTCTGGTCTTCTCAGCAGTCAGAACCCCCATATCCGCGGAGATACGTTCAAGGCCCCACTGCAGATAATGCAAACTGGGGATAAAAGTAAACGTTGGAAAATGCACTCCATTTCTCATAATTCCAGTGAAATCGCACGGGATTTCACAGAAATCATGGGAAATTTCGCTCAAGATGAACACCATTTCCCATAATGGGAAATCGTGTGCCATTTCAGGCCATTTTCTGCCAGTCCCTGGGGAGGTGGGGCACTGATCCTGTCACTGACCTGGGGGTCCTACTGTATTACAGGTGACGCACATCTATAACTACCTAACGAGTTTCAAATTATTCCTCCAATCTAATGTACACTATATTAATTTTTCTTGTGTACCCACAATTAAAAAAAATCTGAATTCTTGCTAGAATGACAGGTTTTTATATATACAAGATAAGCTTGCAACCTACTTTATGAAAATCTAACATATGGGGCCAAGATCAAAGAAGAGGTTTATATTTAATATTTAAAGCTGCCCAATGTCTCTGGCATTGAAGCAGAAAAGGCCACACCATTTCCTGAATTAAGTACTGCCTGTTGAAGACCGGAAAGAAAGTCTCTCAGCACTGCCAATATCATTACTTCCTAACCACTTTCAGGGTCAGGAATGGACACAAACGATAAATCTCGTGTGAGCACATGGAGTCTCCATACAGACGCGGAACTCAATGGACCGGACTGAGTGATGACCAGATCTTGGAGATCCGGATCTCAATCTGGATTAACTGCGGTAAGTGCAGAAACAGCCCATAAATCCAAACTAAATTCTTAAGTAAAAATTTCAGTCAGATTCCTTGAAACGTATCTTCAGAAGGCCTGGCAATCCAAGTTTAAAAACTATCTCCCACAGTCCGTGGTTAACCTGAGAATATCTGCAGCTCAGAAACTACAACAGACCACAAATGGCAAGAGAAATACCCAATATTATGGTGATGGGATTTCCCCATCTTCTTTCCCTCTCCAATTCTCCTTCCTGTCCAAAGATTTTCCAAAAAGTTCCCTGGACCCTTGGAGCAGGTTTCGGAAGAGAGGAAGGGATCTATTACTCTATGCCCTAAACAGAAGAACCATGCAAGAGGAGCCTTAACCTCACCCAGTGAAGACAAATTTGCTCTACATTCTCATTCCCACAGCATGCAGTACAAAAATGCTTTGTAATCAGTTCTCACAAGCTTGTGGAATATTAAATCTACATGGGTTTAAAGCAACATAAGCAAAAGCTGGTCCCTGCTCAAGGAGTTTACAAACAAGCAGATAAATAGGCAGATAAAAAAAGAGGGGTTTGGGTTATTTTATTTTTGCAGAAAGACTCAAGAACCCAGAACTTTCAACAAAAAAAAGGATCAAGGAGCTAATGACAAAAATGACTTTGTGATCAAATAAATATCAGTGGGTTGGATGGGTAAGAAATTCTGATTTTAGACGGTTTTGTATGGATGTGGGCCTAGGCTTAGGAAAACTGTACTACCTGGAATTTATCTAAGAAGAGTTGGATTTTCTACTCTGCTTTTCTCACCCATTTAAGGGGACTCAAAGTGGCTGACAAAGCTTTCTATTCTTCTCCCCACAACAGACACCCTGTGAGGCAGGTGGGGCTGTGAAAGCTCAGAAGAGAGCTGTAACTCGCCCAAGGTCACCCAGCTGGCTTTGGGGGGGGGGGGGACAGAATCAAACCTGGTATTCCCAGATAAGAGTTCGGCTCCCTAACCACTGGACCAAACTGGTTCACTGTGACTCGCCCAAGGCCACCCAGCTGGCTTCATGGAGGAGGGCAGAATCAAACGCAGCACTCCCAGGTAAGAGTCTGGCTCCTTAACAACCAGACAAGATAAGATTGACAGGATAGAAAGGCCGTAAATAAACAAAAATATCAACTCCAGCGCACAAATATTTTGACCTGCCAGAAAGCAGCTTCCTATGTTCCTTAAGTTGCCATTTTAGTCTCCTGCCTAATTTCAGCAGCACGTAAATTTGTTCCACGTGTCTCCACAGCAACAAAATATAAAAACAAATTTTCCTCCAGGCAAAACCTAGTTATCTAGCTGTTTGACATCCTTTAACAGAAAGTATTTGGGAATGCACACAGACAACCTTTCTCCTTGAGCAGATTTTAACAGCACGGTCACAGGCAAGTTATTTACACTGTATAGCTAAACCTTCAAATCATGTATAGGATATTAATCTGCACTAACAAGGTATTCGGCTGGTTAAAAATAAACATGGCGCTCTCATCTCACTGCTGATGGGGCTGGCATTAAGCACAGCAGTGGGGGACAACTTGATGCATAATATTAGCAGTTATGGGAACCAATGAATCTTCCACAGAAAAACGGCAAGCTACATCAAGGCATTTTCAGCAGAGGTGTTTGGAACGCTCTCCAAGTGATGGATATCAACCCCTGCGCTTTAATCAGCGCTTTTGGTTTAATTATTCATGGCTTTTATATCCCACCCTTGCATACGAAAAGCCCAGAGCAAAGAACAGCAAAGGCAAAATGGGCCATCTAAGATCGCCACGGAGAAATCACGCTATAAAAGCCAGCTCTTCAGCTCATCTTCCAAAAAACTGTGTTGTTCTCAGCTCTGGAGGGAAATTCTACTGTCAAAGCATAACCAGACAGGAGATTCCATGGCCACATCCAGATGGGGGAAATAGGCAGCATTATGGCTGTTCTATGGTGGTGCAATTGTCACACGTATCTGTAGCAGCCCCACCACAGCTCTACTATATCCCCCCTTAAAACACACTACAACCTATTGTGAGCCAGTGTGATCTTGTGCTTAGAGCGCTGGACTCATATCTCGTAGTCACCAGAACTTGTTCTGCACTCCTGAGTGGCCTCGGGCTACTCACGGCTCCCTTTCTGAGATCTCACAGCCCTACTGACATCAGAGGGAGAAGAACAGAAGGTTTGTCAGCTGCTCTGAGTACCCGTAAATGCGTAAGAAAAGTACAGTATAAATGCCAACAGCGCTATAACATACCTTCTATCTATTTCTATCTTTCTATCTTTCTATCTATCTATCTCTTAAAATGTTTATATCATGCCCCATATTCTAAGATCTCTGGGTGGCTTACAATAAAAAAACTATATACAAACGAGACATTAAAATACATATCCTGTTAAAACAGTATTAAATAGCATCGTTAGTTAAATTCACTGCCAGAAGAGATGGTGACAGCAACCAGCCTAGATGGCTTTAAGGAAGGGTTAGACAAATTTATGGACAACAGGTGTATCAATGGCCACTAGAATGGATGCCTAAGTACATCTTTCAGGCTGGGGGGGACAAGCAGGATGTCTCTAAGGCCATTTGCTGGGATCTGAGAGCAGGAGGTTTGCCCTTGTCTCTGCTTGAGATGCCCATGGGCAATTGGTGGGCCACTGTGGGCGACAGGATGCTGGACTAGATGGGCCATGGCCTGATCCAGCAGGGCTTCTCTTAGGTTCTTATGTAAAAGCTAAAATTAAAATAGTGCCCGAGTGAATTAATGCCCATTTGCTTTAATAAAGAGCCAGGTCTTTACTTGGCTCCTAAAAGTTAGAAGAGTTCGCGCTAATCGGGAACACAATTAACTCCCCCACTAGCTGAAAATAAAGCTTTTGAGCTGACATCACTGCATGCGCTATATTAAGGTGTGCAAGCGCACACATTCATTTAAACACCTCCTCCCCAGAAAAAAATCCCATTTTTATCACGGAAGCAGCTGGAAACATGTTAACCCTAAACCAATCCCAAAGATTTAGCACATTTTCCTTATGCCTGTGGCCAAGGGTATAAATAAAGGTGGCCTTCACAAGTCACATAAATCCTTTGGCCAATTTCCAGGCACCAGAGGACTTGCATCTGGGTTCTCCTGACAAAGATGAACATTTCCTCCTAACATCTGAAGCAGGACAAAGAGGAACTGAAGGCAGGAAGGAGATGTGAAGGTCCCTGGCGCGTTCAGTGTTGACAGCAGAACCAAGATAATGGGGCTCCCCGTCTCTCCCTCTCTGTCTCTCTCTCATACACACACACACACACACACACACACTTCAGCCACACCCAAGCAGGATGTAGGGCACAGCATGAGCCGAGAGACACCTAGCCACACTGACACAGCTAAGCACTCTCGATATCAGGTCACTGCTTGCAATCAAAGCCCCCAAGGAAGGCTCAAGAAGCACACGGGAAAGAAGGAAAAGAAAACCTTCTGCCCTACTCAGAGTCTGGTTCACACATGAGCGCTCTCACGAGCATCGCCCCTGGGGTCGGTGCAAGCAGCGCAGGAGTCGCCGTGAACTGTTCAAATGTCAGGCAAAGGACAATGGGGAGGCTCTCTAAGGAGGCTGTAACCTCCTGAACTCTTTCCTCCACTGCTTTTGTGAGGCATGCCTCCTAACCGGCCCTGGAGGGAAGACAAGGGCACTCAGGGCTATCTCAGCTACAGCTCAGCAGTAAAGCAGACAGAAGGTCCCATCTTCTGTTCCTACTCTATCTTCAGGTGATGGGTGGGATATGAAGGGAAAATCACTTCTATACGTTTCCCGTGGACGTCCTTCCCAGTTGATCAGCTCAGTGCTGTACTGACTAGCTGACAACCTCTCACCTGTGGCTACTGGGAGTTTTGGGAAGGATGGTTAGAACTGAGGGTGTCTCCTGGCACACAGCAGGTTAGCTGTACCTTAACTCCTCGCAGCTTTCTTGCTTTGTAAAACTTAAAATCTGTCATGGATGTCCAGGGGTTGGAATGAAGAAGTCTGGAGTCCCTGCCCCAATGTCCCCATGTGGTCACACGGTGCACAAATTCTCTGTGCCTCCTTTCCACAGTGCCATGCTGAACAGCAACCACGCCTGAAAAACCTTGCAGTAAGTAAATGGCGGACCAATTCCACCCGCCTATCAAGAAGAAGAGTTGGCTTTTCTACTCTGCTTTTCTCACCCATTTAAGGGGACTCAAAGTGGCTGACAAACCTTCTGTTCTCCTCCCCACAACAGACACCCTGTGAGGTCAGTGGGGTTGTGAGAGCTTAGAAGAGAGCTGTGACTGGCCCAAGGTCACCCAGCTGGCTTCGTGGAGGAGTCCGGTATCAAACCCCGGTATTCTCAGATAAGAGTCGGGCTCCCTAACCACTAGACCAAACTGTCTCAAGTATCCTATCAATATCTGAAGTTAAAAGACTGATGGGAAATTCAGTACTTTATATGTTCAACACTAGAAGAAAGGGGTGAGAACCACAACTTTGATTATGATGCTTAGAGATAGAGTTTAGGCTTTTTTAGTAACTCATTCAAGCAAACGTGTGATAATACTCTATGGATACGTTTTCTGGAACACGGGACTGAGCCGATCAATATACAGCAACAGAGTGATACCAGGTGGAAACCTAACTCAGTTATTCTCGCTCACCAGAACATTTTACGTACAAAACCTAAAGCTTAGAATATCTTTTTATCCCACTTTTAGAATACTGCCTCACCATTTGGCTTGCCTCTTGCTGATCTCGTCTGATCTCTGAAGCCAAGCAGGGTCAGGTCAGGTTAGTATCCACCCAGCAGATGTCGCAACAGAAACTGGGAAGTCAAAAAACAACACACACAAAAAGGAAAGAGCAAACCAGTTCTCTGCTGTTGCCAAGAAAACAGCATGGATTTGCCCGTGTTGTTATCAGAGGTCAAGAAAGTTTCCAGAATGTAACAGAACTGTAAGATGGGCTTCTTTCTCCAGATATCTCCATCTGATGACTATGGAAGGAAGCCAGCAAGGCTCTTGTTTTAGCCAGCTGAAGTTGAGACAGACAATTTGGCAGGAGAAGTTAAGTCTAAGATATCTCGTACGGGCAAACAAAAGCATATATTTTGCTCAGAAGATTGCTTGGGACTGGGCCCAACCTCTAACTCGACAGTTTTATAATCTCACTGATCCTTCCCTTCTCTTCAAGTCACTATACTGCTACAAAAATTATTATGAAAGTTGCTATATAATTATAACATAATAAAAGTTATTATACAGGTTTCTGTTCGGGATACTAATTACAGTTTTTACAGAAGACTGCTACTCCATGATAGTGCTGTTAGGACAGCAAATGACTCCTACAGTCAGAGCATAATGTATTAAAGAAATAACATTTCATTACCTGCCCTTCAGGCAAAGATAATCACGCATTTGTACCATATTCACACAGTGAGTATCTGACTGTAGTTAAACATAATGAGACCATATAAAAAAGACACTGATTTTTGGATTGTTTTCGCACTTCTACAATTCCATGTCAAGCTGGGAAAAAAAACTCTTTTTCATTGTCTTTATCAGAACCTCCAGGCCTTTATGTCATTTCTTTACTAACATAAATGCATAATACAACCCCAGAGGTACTCTTGGTAAAACTGGGATTCCTATAGTGCAAATTGTACTTTTATCAACACTAAATACTCAAGAAACACCCTATGTCAATAAAGAACTGGTCTAGTATTTCAGAGAACGCACTTGAGCTTTCTCATAAGCCTCTGAGTCATAAATCTCTTCAACATTCCTCTCTTCCAGAAGAATGCTACTGTTCTTCCCAAAGAGATAGTGTATCTGCGCAACGCCACAACGAAAGGGAGGAAATGCATCCCTTGAAGTTTTCTGCTTGCAAATCAGCTAACAACCAAACACAATTGATACTGTTTTATTCAGCGATTCATACAACCTTCTATATTATTTGTCTTCTGCTTCTCTAGAAGAAGAAGAGTTGGCTTTTCTACCCCGTTTTTCTCACCCCTTTAAGGGGACTCAAAGCGTCTGACAAAGCTTCCTGTTCTTCCCCCCACAACAGAACACCCTGTGAGGTAGGTGAGGGTGTGAGAGCTCAGAAGAGAGCTGTGACTAGCCCAAGGTCACCCAACTGGCTTTGTCTCGGAGTGCAGAATCAAACCCGGTATTCCCAGATAACAGTCCAGCTCCTTAACCTAGACCAAACTTTACACGAACAGACACACATTTCTCAAACCAAGAAGGAAGGCTCCTTCGGCGTGCCAGTGGGAACAGGGACCAAAACAAAATTAAGAAAATCAGCTAATAGGAAACAGAATTGCAAGCGCTCCTGGCAATAATTCTGCAGCCATCGTACACGCAAATTCAGGATCCCGTACCTGATGAGGCTGTGGAGACCGCCTGCAGCTCCACAGCGAGGACGTTCTCAGTCTCTTAACACTCGTGGCAGGAAGTACAGACTTATTCTGCTCCCTTTGGCCAATAGACGTCCCACCCTACGACTGATGTCACGCCCCAAGCTGCACGCCACCAGTTGATCACTGCAACTCCTCTCCACCCAGTTCCAGTGGCAGCACGTCTGCCTGCCTGCCTGCCTGCCTGCCTGTCAGATTACAAGTGCTTTTCTGTCGGAAGGGAGAAAGAGAAAGAAGACGCTCCGCTCCTCTGGCTGGGAAGCACAAGGACCCGGGCGAAATATTTTCAAGGGGTTCGAGCACCCAGAAGAGGGCCTCTCAGCCTCTGGGTGCTGGCCCACCCCTCTTGATTTTCTGGCTCACGCCGGATCGTCGCCTGGTTACTAGTGAAACCTGCTGCCGTCACCCCAGGCGATACCAGATCAGATGACTTAACGCAGTGTGTGTGTGACTCAATTAGCGCTCCGGCGGATTTTTTCCGACATGCCGTGACCCCTGACGTTCTCCGGAATCCTACCGAATGGGAAAGGAGGGGGCCATGCAGGTGGGCAGACACCCACACCCACGCCCCACCCCTCAAACCAGAAGAGCAGAACGAAGCATTTCCTAGATTTCGGGAGGACGGGCGAACGGCGTCAGCCGCATCCCCTTGAGACCCCGTCTCTTCAGACGCGCAGGCATTCCGCCACTCTCTGTTTGCGAGGAACAAAGCTGGCGACCCTGCCGTGCCATGGGGGGAGCGCCACACGGTCACTGCAAATGGGATCTCAAGAATGGGATATTCTGACCCCGTCTGCACTCGACGCCCCACGTCCATGACCTTCCGTAATCCTGATAAATGAAGAAAAAGCAAAAACAGAGACCTACAGCTCGCCCTTCCAAGGCAACCAAAGAACGCAAAAGGACGTACGATAGGAGGATTTTTAAGAAATTACCAAAAAGTCATTAAAGGAAACCAGGGGCCCTGACACAGCTGGATTATGAGGTTCCTCTTGGCTAGGCTCAGTAGTGCGGCTTCCCTGGCTTTCCGTCAATTAACCTGCTAAATAAAGGCAGAGGTTGGTTTCCCATCACCCGGGAAGACCCACATCCATCCATCCCCCCCCCCCCCGCACATCAAAGCCTCCTTCCCCACACAAAGCTCTGTGCTCAGAAGCAAATCAAGAGAGCATCCCTCCTCCACCCGCCCACCCCCAAACCACAGGGCCCTCTGTGACGCCCCAAGTGCCTACCACAAGTGGTGTTCCCCACAAAGACATGCGAGGCTCTTCCGTCCACAATTACCACTCCACCCAGAGAAGGCACAAAGAGCTCTCGGAGGGTGTGGAACAGGGCCCAGCCGCCTCCACCTTCCAACGCACCGAGCGACACACCTTCTCCGAAGGCAAGCATGGCAAAGAGCACACCCTCCGCGCACCCTGCTGCTTCCACAGCGGAGGCGGAAGCACCCGCATCCCTTGCCTTGCGCAGCTGAAAGTGTCGCCACCACTGCCACCACGGGCAAGAACAAAAACCATAAAACTGCGGCCTGTGAAGAATGTTGCAACTCACAGTGCTCAAAAAAACACACGAGACGGAGCAAAGCATTCGCCTCTCCCCCACTTATTTAATGCTCCTTCCCCTCCCCAAATCCTAAATGCTTCTCTGTCCATCCGTCCATCCCCCCCCATCTCACTCCCCAACAGAAAATACAACCTATGTTACCCTCTGCTGGCAAGGCAAAACCACCACTTACATGAAAGCAAAGAACTGGTGTGGGGGGTGGAATACGTACAAACATTAATCCCCCCACATCTCCTCATTCACACAAAGGAAGGAAGGTGGGGGAGAAAATCATACATATTAATCATGGTCACGTATGACCGCCCATCTCCGAATCTGTACAGCAACCCTCCCAAACTTACATATCCCACGTGCAGCACATAAAAGGTAGGCATGGACATACAATCTCTATAGGTCTGTGTGTATGTATAATAAACAAATGCTACTCAGTTTACATCCATCATGGGTGTGCGCGCCTCTATGTGCGTAATGGATGCATATATGCAGGCATGAATGTGCCATCTGTGAGAGAGGTGTGTTTGTATATTTGCACACAGACATATTTATGTGTGGATAAATAAATGCTACTAAATTTACATCCACCGCAAGAAAGAGAGAGCATATATACACATGCATGCATGAATATCATGTAGGTATGCATGAATGGTATGCAATTGATGGTATGCAACCAATGGGAGATACACACACTTTTGTGTAAGTGTGTCATATATATATACATGGTGTGTATACAAAGTAAATGCTACTAAACTGACATTCACCAAAAGAGAGAGAGAGCGTGTGTGTGTGTGTGTGAGCATATATGTAGACACGCATGCATGTACAATCTATGGGAGATGCATGTTTTTAAATAAGACTGTATGTTTCTCCCTGTGTACAAATATATGAGCAATTGTGGGTGCATATACAAAATAAACACTGCTAAATTTACAACCACCACAAGCGCCCCTCTGTGTGTCTTGTCTGTGTAAAGGTATGCATGGATGTGCAATGCAAGGGAGAAGCACATATTTTCATAGGGGAGTCTGTGACTACTGGTATTTATGTGAGTATATATACAGTCAACAAATGCTCCTCAGGGTACACCTTGCAGGTAGGAGCCCCACTCTGTGTGTGTGTGTGTGTGTGTGTGTCTATGCCCCCCCCCCTTTCATTCCAGGAGGCAGACGGGCAGCAGCGGCGCTGGGCTACCTCAGAAGACCCCCTTCTCCTCCCCCTCCCCCTCCCCCTTCATCTCCCCCCACCCAACAAAACACAGATAATAAAGGCGTCGCAACGCCCAGCCAGCCAGCCAGCCCCCCCCTCAATGAAAGCACCCTCGCGCACCCCTCCTCTTTGAAGACCCCCTCCCTTCTTCCTCCCTCCCTCCCTCCCTCCCCCGTCCCCTCCCCTCCCCTCCCCTTTCCCAGAGCCCCCCCCCCCGCAGCGGCCAAGGGGGTCCAGGGAGATAGAGGGGAAGCGCCCCCAAAACGTGCCCCCTTCCTCCCCCCCCCAGGACCCAAACGTGAGACCCTCAAGGGCCCCCATGCCAGAGCCAGGGGGGCTGCGAGGAAGAGGAGGAGGAATAGGGGAGGATTCCGGGGGGGGGCGAGACCCCCCTCCCCTCCCCCTCTCCTCCCTCCCCCCTCCCCCTCCCCCTCACCACAAACCAAGCAACCAAGCAACCAACCCCCGCGGCCTAGTCGGGGGAGCCCGGCCTGAGGGGCGCCGCCCGCCCGCCGCTCTCTTCCCTCACCGCCGCCTCCGGGAGCCGCCGCCGCCGCCGCCTCGGTCACCAGCAGCAGCAGCAGCAGCAGCAGCAGCAGCGCCGCCGCCTCGCCTCGCCTCGCCTCTCGCCCGCCCCCGCCGCGGCAGCAGAGGCTAAGGCGGCTCTGCTGCCCGCCCGCCTGCCCGCCTGCCTGCCTGCCGGCGCCTCGCTCGCTCCTCCTTCCTTCCTTCCTCGCTTCCTTCCTTGGCGGCCGGCGGCGGCTTCGAGCGGCGGGAGGAGGAGGAGGGAGGGATGCAAGGCCGCCTAGGGCGGGGGCGCCGGCGGCCGAGGCGGCGGCGGCGGGAAACCTGAGGCGGCGCGGCCCTCCTCCTCCTCCTCCTCCTCCTCACGCCCCGTGTGTGACAGGAAGGGGCCCGCCTGGAACTGGCCTTGGCGGCCTTGGGGTTAAGCTGGGCGGGCGAGCAAGCCAGGGAGGTGGGTGGCAAAAATAAAGACCCCGCCCCGCCATCGGCTCACCGGGCCCCGCCGGCCGCCTTGGCCTACCTCGCCAGGCTGTTGTGAGTAGCGGGAGGCGGAGCCTGACGAGGTAGGCCAAGGCGGCCACCGGCTTGGCTTCCCCGCTGCTGCCTCCTCTTCTGAGGGGATCCCGTGGAGGGGAAGAAAGCGAGAACCTCAGGGGACCACGGCCGGATCAGGCCAGAGCCCACCTCGCCCAGCGCCCTGGCTCACCAGTTGGCCACCGAAGCTCACCTGGACTCCCTGTAAATGCCTCGAGAGCTACCTGGAGCTGGAACTCAGGTGCCCGTCCTGGCAAAGGACATCAAGGAAGCCCTGCTGGGTCAGGCCACAGCGCATCCAGTCACACCCAGTGCCCCACAGCATTTGCTTCTGGGCATCCCAGGTAAAAGGCAGAAACAAAGCCTTCACCTGCTCTCCGCTCCCTGCAAATAGCCTGTGGAGGTATCCTGCCTGTGTCTCCGACCTGGAGGCAATGCCTGGGCATCCATTCTAGCCACCATGGATACACCTGTCCTCCATGGCCACAGCTCACCTAGTCCATCATCCTCTCTCACCCAGGGGACCACCAAGTTCCTCTGGGCATCTCAAGTAAATGGCCTCGAGAGGTATCCTGCCTGTCTCTCCAACATTGAGATGGTACCTGGCGCATCCAAGAACATAAGATGAGCCCCCCTGGATCAGGCCACGGCCCATCTAGTCCAGCATCCCATCTCACACACTGGCCCACCAATTGCTCCTGAGCATCTCAAGCGGGAGAGAAAGGCGAAACCTCCACCTGCTCTTGACTTCCTGCAAGGGCGCTTTAGAGGCATCCCACAACACCAACAAACACAGGCAAACCGCCTCTCTTCCTCCTTGCTAGCTGGATCCCATTGGCTTAATGGCGGGCAGTGTTCTACTTTGCTAGATAGCCTTTTTTTAGCATGTGAGCCGAGAAAACCGAGCAGGGCTTAGGCAGTTTTAATTTTAATCGTCAGTGACTGTCAACAGGTGTAACTTGCCATGCAGGTAATACCTGCCGAAATTTATCTTCTGCCAAGCTGTTACAGATGCAGCGGGAGTTGTGCCCTGCAATTTTAGCTGATTACTCCTCATTCCTTCAGACTCTGGTTCAAAAAGAGCATTTACCACTTTTCTGCTCCCTTCCACTGAATATTCTGGAACTCAGCTGAGCTGACTTTGGAGCAAAAATAGATGCAATTGTGGTCTTACCCAGCAGAGAAAAGTCCGTACTCTCATGCGAGCAAACTTCCCTTTAATACCAAAGGAAACCTCGCTGAATTAAACCTTGCAGCTTCATTATATCCATACGCCTTCTTCAGCACTTTTTCATCCTTCCTCCTCTTGAAATCCCATCTGCCTTTCATGAACATTTAAGTAGTTTCATACCCTTTTGTCTTCTTCTGTTTCCTCGCAGGACCAAACAGTCTGAAGGATAAAGGGATGGCTTTCTTCGAGGGGATTTCTTTTACTTCTCAAACTACTGCATCTCCTTCCCCTCTTCCTTCTGAAGATGTATTTATTGTCCCCCTTCAGACAACCAACGTAACGCCATCACTGGTTTCCATAACGCCACAATTCTTTTCCTCCTTTTCTTTCTTCTCTGTCCCCCTCTTCCTCTGCCTTTCCCACAGAAAACCATTCAGTTATTTTTCCTTCAGGTAACTCACCAACCCTCCCTGCACACCCAACTGATTTCAGGGGAGAATTATTTGGGAATCGGTTCCACTGAGCACAGATAGGGTTTATCGCCAGAAGGGCTAGACCTTTAACAGAAAGCCGCATCTGATGAAATGCCTCTTTCGTGCAACGTTAAAAGCATAGTACTCCTGTCCCCGTTTCGTTTCTTTTTAAATTCAATTTTTTTTAAATTAAGTAGCACTACATACATAACAAATATACATTGTGCATTGGGTCCATTAATGATTGTTCCACCAAACTCTGATAAAACTGAGTTGCTGAATGTCACTTTTTGCCTTTGCCTACTTCTGGGGAGAAGCTGGGGTTTGAAACAGCAACCCTCTGGCTTTCCAGGCTTTTTGCATTACCATTGTGCTACAGACACTCCCAGACCTCCATGGGCATTTCTATGCAGTTTTCTTGGCAGAGGTACAGAAGTGGTTTGCCCTTACCAACTTCTGAGGACAGGCTGGGGATTGAACCGGCAACCCTTTGCTTTCCAGGAAGTTTGTTCTATCACTGATCTACTGACACTTCCAAAGTTCAGAGGAAACTTTGAAGGATTCCTGCTTTCCTATACCATCATCTCTTCTGCTAGTGAAATGGGGAGTGAGGAAAACAATATTTTCTACTGTTTGGAGGGTGGGTGGGGATAATTGAGGATTAGACAAAAGGGTCTTTTTAAACTGTATCTTTCACTAGAATGTTAGTACATGAATGGAATCTGCATTCCCCCCCCCCCCAACATGCTCAGGGTAGCTTTAGTTATTAAAATGTTAATTTTTGAAGAACGGAGCTCATCTGTCTGCAATATCATTTCTAGGTGACTTTTTTTTTCTTTCAAGAAAGAGAGGTGGGTTTGGTGTTTTGTTGTTGTTGTTGTTTTGTCTTTCTAAGGAGCCACCACCTTGATGAATAGCCAGTTGTCTACAGAAGGGCATATATGCTGTAGAGGCTTTTGACAATATTCTGAGTGTATTCCAGGCGCTTGAGAAACAATGCGGGGCATTTTATTGTCCACATTAATCAAATATGGAAGGGCAACAGCATGAAGTCAAATTATGAAGGAAAATTATGCAGTTGAGGGCAGTCTTGCAAACATATCCACAGACTTATTTTCTCCTAGCATTTTTTTAGTCATGTAGCTTTTGTTGAGCATTTTAATTGCTGGCAAGTTTTTGATCACTTGCTTGGAAAGAATTCTCATTCATTTTATAAAACTGAAACATAGTTTACTACAGCCGCAAACTCTTTTTTTAAAAATGCAGTGCTGGCACTTAATATTAAAAAAAGGTTGCAGAGCAGCTTTTAAACTGATCCCTGGGGGAAAGCCGACAGGAGCTGGACAGCATCCAGTTCGGGAGAGCGCACCCTTGAGTGAGGAGGGCTGGAAATACACACATAATGCCGACCGAAGTGGGGAATTTGTCACTAGTATGCAAGCAGAAAGATGCAAGGGGCAATATAAGGATTCACATGTTCCTCTACGGCAAAATTTGGACCAGAGGAGTGAATACAAATGTATATATGCAAACACCAGAAGCCTTCGAGCTAAAATAGGGGAGCTAGAAATCTTAGCGATGGATAACAGGATTGATATTATTGGTATAACTGAAACTTGGTGGACCAGTGAAAACCAATGGGATACAATCATCCCAGGTTACAAACTGTACAGGAAAGACAGGGAAGGGCGACATGGAGGTGGTGTAGCCTTGCATATTAAGGAAGAGATAGAATCTTACGGACTGGAATGTCCAGGTGAGTCTGACTCTTCCACAGAAGCAGTGTGGGTAAAAATACCAAGCCAAAAAGGAAGCCTAACAATAGGGACATGCTACCGTCCTCCCAACCAAACGCCCGAAGGAGATCAGCAACTGGAAAATGAGGTAAAGGAGGTATCCCAAAAAGATAGGGAAATTATAATGGGGGATTTCAATTATCCTCACATAGACTGGGTGAACTCCTGTTCAACTCAGGAAAGAGAGAGAAAATTCCTAGACCTGCTAAATGACTGTTCTATGGAGCAAATGGTCATGGAACCAACCAGGGGAAATGCAGTCCTGCACTTGATCCTAAGTAATGCTCAGGATGTCACTGTGGCTGATCCAATTGGGAACAGTGACCACAATGCAATAACCTTCAACTTAAATACAGGGAGTAAGTTCTTAATAAAGTCTAACACAGAGACCTTAAACTTTCATAAGGGAAACTTCCCCAAAATGAGGAAATTAGTAAAAAGGAACTCGAAAGGGAAAGTCAAAAGAGTTCAATCACTTCAAAATGCATGGAGACTACTTAAAAACACAATGGAAGTGCAAATAGAATGCATACCTAAAAGAAGAAAGGGGACTTCTAGGTCCAAGAAGAAACCAATGTGGCTCACAAGTGCAGTAGATGAACTCATTAAAAACAAGAAGAGTTCATTTAGGAAATGGAAGGCTTGTCCAAATGAGGAGAACATGAGGGAACATAAGACACCGGCAACACAAATGCAAGATGACCATTAGGAAAGCTAAGAAAGATTTTGAGGAGCACATTGCTAAAAACATCAAAAGAAATAACAAGAACTTCAATAAGTATATCAGAAAAAGGAATCCAACCAGGAAAGCAGTTGGACCATTAGATGGTAATGGACAGAAAGGGATAATTAAAGAAGACACAGAGATTGCAGAGACAAAAATGAATTCTTTGCCTCCGTATTCACAGAGGAAGACAGAAGATACATGCCAGTAGCTGAGCCTGTATTTTCTGAATAATTAAACCGGGCGGAGACATCCAAGGAAGAGGTCCTTGCATGTCTTAATAAACTAAATGTTAACAAGTCACTGGGACCAGATGGTATTCATCCAAGAGTCCTTAAGGAACTTACGTCTACGGCAGGTGCATTTCTTCAGACATTCTTCTATAAAATATTTCCCGGGCCCATCCTGATTCCCTGAGTGCTTTAAACATTAACTTGCAAAGCAAGTAAAAATTGTACCAAATGCTATGGACATTTATTGTTTAGGCATTTATTTACACACAGACAAAAAAAAAAACCCTCTTCAAAATGTGCAACAACATAAAAAGATGCGATCAGCAGAGCAACTGCTTTCAAATGGAAATATATAAAAAGTGCATGGTCCACCATTGAAGCCACGGCACAGATTATATTAAAAATGGTATCAGAAGCTTACCTACGCTAAAACCTCATCTCTCCAAGAAGCAGAGAGCTGCCGTGCCAAAACAGCGACTCGACACTGGAGCGAGCACATTCCAAAAGACGCAGCAAGCAGTTTTAAACATGCCTCGTTAAGTATGAGTTACATCTGCCCTGCTGAAAGGCCTCCAGCTAGTCCGGATTTCAAAGGCAGGGAGCAAAAGGGCATTATGCAACTCTCCGCAGATGTTCTTTTCACTTCTGGAGTCAAGGCGGCCCTTTTAAGGCCTGCCACAGCCACGCTTTGTTCGCAGGCAGAATCTTTCTGCTAGGGGCAAGAAGATGGCACCATGCCTTCAGACCTGAAGCCAAGAAACTTGGTGCCTCTCAAGCGTGTGAAGTGAGCAAACGATACTGCGGACACAAACGCCAAAAGGGAAGGGAGCCTCCTCCTACATGCTATTTAGGTTGCTGTACTCTGTTTTGTAGCTAGCCTTAAACGCAGCAGGAGCTTTCTCCCTCTTTCATTCTCTCTTTCGCTAGGTCAGACTGAAGTGAGAATCCACTCACCAATTACCCTCTAGATGTCTGGGAAAATATCTATTTTCCCCAAAAGCTACAATGGTGTATTTGCAAACAGCCCATAAACAGGCTGTGGAACTACCAGGTTCCCTTTTGCTGTTGGTCCTAGTCAACTGTGTCTCCTAGTTATGATGCCCATGGACTATTTCCAATGCTGGATGTGATTGCACCACTAGACACCGGTGCCGGCACTAGGTTCCTCTGGCTGTGAGGGGCTTTCCATGGGCAACTTGATTGCTCAGAAGCCTGAGACAAGGATCTTGTTCACACTTGGTTTTATTCTGGAATATACCCTGGAACAGGGGCCTGCCGTCCACATGCTACTGCGGGCTCCGAGTGAGGCCTGCAGAGTCTGTAATAGCATGGAGACAACAGACCCCTATCCTGAAACGTATTCCAGAATATGGTCAGATGTGAATAGGCCCAAGGATGTTGCTCCCATCTAAGCCAGAAAGGTGGTACTTCTTCCCTGCTTTTCCCCCACTTTTTAAAAAATGAACAGAACACCTTGACCAACTTATGCGGCAGGGCATGTAAAACAGTTTGCTCTTAATTATCTTCAAACGGGTTGGACGCTTGATAATTTCCAACTCAAATCCCTCACAACAGTCTGGCAAGTCTGGCTGAAACATCATAAAATTGCTGATGGAAAGCTACCAGCCAAAAAGTGAATCACATCTGCAAAGACCCATGGGAAAACTGCTGCACCACCTATCCGGATTCCTCTCCCTTCACATCAAACGTTCTTACTCACTTCTTTTAATGCCCTGTCCTTGTTTCTCACCGCACACACCCACAGCCTAAGGGGTTGTGGGGGGGGAGGTATTATTGGCCATAAAGTCTCTGAGCGCATGAAGCTGAACAAACATTAAGGAAGGATGGAAACTCAGGAGCAGCTGCAATAGCTCGGGAACCATTTTACGTCCATATGAACACAGCATACAAAAAACACAGGCCAAAAGGGGCCACCACCAAATGTCGAATTAGGACCTGCGGATCTTGGCAGTTACTGAAGATCATCAGATCAGTCAGGACTTCTCAGCCTAACTTGGTCTCCAGAAGTTGTCATGAGGATACAATGGACTGGAGCACAATTATGCCCAGTGATTATGTCAGGTCCCCAGCACAGGTCTACATGGGCAGCACATGGCTACCCACAATGCACTGCAAAGTTTAGTCAAGATGTGCTTTCCAGCACTACATGAAATGGTGATGATGCAGACCAGTTTAAATAGAGCTTGAGCTACTCCACCCCTTAGTGTTATTCTCTAACAAGAAGGTTAACCCTTCAGGACACCAATTTTGTTTTTGGTGTTTTTTTTTTAGTTTTACCCAAAGAAATCTACAGGATCCCAACAAACTTTGGGGAGAGGCAGGTTGCTGTCCGAGGGCCTAACTGGGTCCCCCTTCCAAGATATGAAAAAGCAAAAAGAGTCACTTCTGCTCTTTCCCATCAGGTCAACCCAATAAGGCAAAGATCAGAAATAAGAAGAAGAGTTGGGTTTTCTACCCATTTAAGGGAATCGAGGCTGCTGACAAACTTTCTGTTCTCCCCGCAACAGAACACTCTGTGAGGTGAGTGTGGCTGTGAGAGCTCAGAAGAGAGCTGTGACTAGCCCAAGGTCACCCAACTGGCTTCACGGAGGAGGGCAGAATCAAACCCGGTATTCCCAGATAAGAGTCCGGCTCCCTAACCGCTCGCCCAAAACTGGTTCAGTATGCTCAGTCTTCTACCATCTAGAAGCCTCCAACAGGAAGTGGTTTGTACATGGCAAGGCTGGGAAGCAGCAAGTTCACAGTCCTGAAAATAAGAGGCACCACAGATAACCTGTGAGGACAGTCTCTGCCTGCAAACACTACATATGTTGGACAGTTTTCAAGTCTAGAATGCTCAGCAAGTTCTGGATCTTGGGAGAAAGGGAGAGCCAGACATGCTTACTGTCAATGTTTCCGTATTTAGTGAAAAGTTTGGACAGCATAAAAAATACAAAATCAAACTCACAACCAGCATTAAAGTCTAAGGTAAAATGCTCTGTCACAGTAGCTCCTCTGCCCCCACACTAACAGTTCGCTGTCCATGGGTTAATAATAATAATAATAATATTTATTTCTAGCGCCCTTTCCACCAAAGGGCGGTACAAAAATGCCCATCAACCAAAGTAAGTCACAACTGCAACTATTCATTTATCACAACGTCTCTTCAAGAGAGACACAATTACAGGCTCCCACACACCGATGGTCTTCTGGGCGACTTCAGAGGAGACTTTTAAAATCTGGAAGCAACCAGATTCAGGAAGCTGTAGGCGAAGGAGGTGAACAAACAGTCCTAAGGACACGTCTCCATACATCCTGACGTTTGTGCTTGAAAACAGCATGCTTAAGCTGTTTTTCAAAACATCAGCGTTAATCCTATCCCTCATCCCAGTAAAGAACAGACAGGCATCTTGTGTTGTTCTTTGTAGCACAGAAAGGCGGAATAAGTGAAGGATGTACAGGCAGATGTGAGGCTTGATACAAGAGACAGGAGCGGAAGAAATGAAGTTGTGAACTTTGTAAAGTTAAACATAACAGACTCGCTATGGCTTCATTGCCTTGTGGAGAAAAAGAAAAGGGTATTAATGAACTCATTAAATCTGTTGACTTAACGGGCACTATTATCCTAAAACAGTGATGGTGAACCTTTTGAGCTCGGTGCGTCAAAATTCACAAAAAAAATACTAGCTTAACTCGGGTGCTGTGTCACATCTAGAAATATCCATAATTTTGTGATGTTTGTAGCTCTAGTAAAAAACTTATATTTTTGATAGAGGTATTAAAAGCA
The DNA here is from genome assembly GCA_023333525.1 of Aspidoscelis tigris stejnegeri. Classification (NCBI taxonomy): domain Eukaryota; kingdom Metazoa; phylum Chordata; class Lepidosauria; order Squamata; family Teiidae; genus Aspidoscelis; species Aspidoscelis tigris. Next base: position 9,616,000 of record JALMGA010000020.1, read on the forward strand.
AAAACTAATTCGTTACATTAGTGACTTTTGTAGCTGAATTTCGTTTGCTGAATCTTCAATTGAAAGTTGGTATTTCATACACTTCAAGAACAAGCAAGCACTACATGCCCAAGTGCCAGGGTGACTACGTGTGTCACCCAAAAGGGTTTGGCGTGTCACCTGTGACACGCGTGTGTCATAGGTTGGCCATCATCATCCTAAAACCATGATACTTCAAACAAGGGAGTTCAAATTGTTTCTCGTTTTCCATAGGCACATCACAATACCCTGTTGCAAACTGCCCTAATAATAAGTTGAAGCTTTTGCTAAAAGAAGAAACAAAGAAAACAAAATAGAAGATAAAACATTCAAATACAAGATCTCTCCTCTTGATTTTCCATGAGCAATTTCCCTATAATCCGAACGCTTATATACATTAAAAAGGCTATGAAAAATCTTGTTTATTAAACAAGCAGTGAAATCTATGTACAGCAAGTTCACATATATATATATATGTGTGTGTGTGGGTGTGTATATATATATATGACCTCTTTACACCCCAACAGCAGGACACTTAAAACTCCTGACCCATTCAAGTTACTTATAAAACTCAGGACAAGAGTGGACTAGTCCTGTGTCATTCCCTTTTGACTGCTAAAATTATTTTCTTTGTCACGGAGCGGAAAACACTTTTGAAAGTTTATAATTCCGTTTAAAAAAAAAAAGGAAAAGCACTAACTAAACGTATTTCGGGAATAACCAGCTGCATTTTGAAAAAAACAAGCAAAGGTTTCCAGTTGTGACACAGCCAGAAAGGTTAGCCTGAATTCTGCAATGATTTTCAAAGGAAGCTGTCATCTGATGGAGATTAAAACAACTTGAGTAGCTCTTTGTTGCATCAGGGGAAGCATTTGTCTGTGGACAGGTGGTGGTTATGGTGTCAAAATGGAAGCCCTACAGAGGGGAAATTTTAGAAAGGAACCACCCTGTCCTAGAAAGAGCAATGCCACAGTTGTTTGCCTGCCTGTTCTTGGTGTTTTATTATCAGCAGGAACAGAAGAGCAACCGAAGTTCATGTTTATCCTCCGTTCTCTGCCGGGCATAACAAGTGAGCACAGAAAAAGACCATCAAACGGACGTTTTCTTCTTTTTCTGCTGATTTCTGGGAGAGTTTTTTAGGACATTTCTTATCCGAAGGTAAACCCCAGTGGATTCGGCCATATTATCGAATTCAAATGGCGTTATCCCCGCAGCAAACTTGCTCATGTCAGGGACCGGGCTGGGGTTTTTAGATGATACATCAACGTTGGGAAGGGCCAAAGAGTCACTGCCTTCTTCCCTGTGATCCCTTTCGCTCCCTGAGGTGGAGGGACAGGTCTCCGCATGGCTTTCAGAATCCACATGGTTGGGCTCCTTGTCCTCTGTTAAGTCGATCAGTTCGTTTGTGGGCATCTGTGTCTCTTCTAAGTCACCCACGTTCGGGATTTCCTCGCTGTTTTCAGAAGGCTCTGCTTCCAAAACATCCATCTTGGTGGGTGGTTTTTCCTCCGAACGGGCTTCCGCTTCGCCTCTAGATGGTGACGACGCTACCGAGTTCCCCGTGACAGGGGTCTCGGCAGCCACGTCAGAGTCACTGTTAGCGCTTTCGGCCTGTTCCAGGGCTGCCCAAATGAGACGCTGCTGTTCCTCAAGCTCTTCCAGGGTCAAGGTGTCTTCATCCATGGCGGAGGCTCCTGTCTTCAGGGCAGCGGAGTCGCTGGAAGGAGTAAGAGGTGGAGTATCACGGGGAAGGGGTGGCGGCGTGCGTGGCGGCGGCTGGGGGGGCGTGAAGTTGGGCGGTGTACACGGAGGGGTGCCGCGTGGCAGTGGGGGAGGGGTTGCATTCAGCGGCGACCCAGGAGGCAGTGGTGGTTGGAACTGGAAGCCATCGTGACCGGGTGAACTCTGGACAACTTCTAAGTCTGAAATTAGGAAAAGAACATCTGTAAGCAATGTCAGACCCTCACACTGTGAGATGTACTGCAGGGACGGAAATCTCATGCTCTAGGCCTCAAGGCCAAATGTGCTGAAACAGACTGTCAACAGATTCTGTTACTGTACTTCTTATTATGGCTTCTCAGATCCAGTTTTCTTATTTTGAGATTAAGCTCAGCCGGACTCCAGGAACAATCCTGCAGCATGATTGGACATGAGAAGCCACCTGACACTGTGTGATGTGAGCCATAGTCCTATATTCACACGTTCTGTCTTTTCTCAGTCTTCTACTTAACATGCATATATTCTCTCACTTGTCTCGTGACCATTATCTATCATGCATTTGTTTGTATATCCGTGCTTTTCATCACCAAGTAGTTTACGAAGCAAATTTTGAAAAACCGGATATATGTGAGGTTTAGGATGACTGGATTAGGTAGGAAGAAGGAAATTTAGAAAATATTTCTGGCAACAGTCCAAAAATACTGACTAGCTTTGAGCAGATTAGAGCAAGAGAAGAGACTTTATTGTGAATTATTTAAAGTTTATCTATTTTTAAATAGATAATAATAATGTTGTATTGTTTATTATTATTATTATTACTACTACTACTACTACTACTACTACTACTACTACTACTACTACTACTACTACTACTACTACTACTACTACTATTACTATTATTATTATTTGAGAGAGTTATTAGAAATGGTATACCAGAGTCCATTTCCATGTCTGCTGCTGGAACTTCATTGCTGTTTCCTTTATGTCTCTTTGATTGATGAGAACTCTGGTGAGACAAGTGTCTCTTACTGGACTTTGGGTTTGCCTGAAAAAGCATCAGAAACAAGAATTTAAAATATTCCTTTTCACATCATCTATCAACCTGTGTTCGATAAAATGTATGCAGGTGAGTTTCTAGCCATGGGGTCTTGAAGCAGATATCTCAAACTCTTTAAAGTCATTCTTCAAATTTCATGTGTGTACAAAGAAAGAAAATCTCAGTTACTTAAAATAACATTTCTGTAAAATGTGTGGGGCTTTAAAATGGGACGATATGCAAATACCCTCATGATAGTTTTTAAGAGTCAGAATGTCAAAACAAAATAAGGGTGTTTTTCCACTGTCACTAGAAGTACCCATTAAGTACCCATTAATGGGTACAAAAAAGTACTTAATGGGTACTTCTAGTGACAGTGGAAAAACACCCAATGTATAATAATAATCCAGAGCCAAACTGGTCTGGTCTCGCTCTCAGAAACTTTCTAATATGCTTTTTTATTTAATCAGATTTTGCAAAGCAGTTATTGCAAGAAAATGTAAACTTGTATCTTCCATTTACTGTCTAGAAAACAGGCCGTATCATCACACTCAGTTATTACAAGCATGTTTCAAAATAATCACCGAACGGTACGTAGAAAGATAGTGGGCAAAGATATCCTTCTGCTGACATGGCTGAAGAGGTACAGAACCAAATATCCTCCAGTCCTGCAGAGAAAAAAGAAATGAAAGATGCTACCGAGTTCTTACAGGGGATGCAAAATGAGCTTCTAGTTTAACACACACCAGTGTCTGATGTTTTGCAAACATAATGAAAGGGGGGGGGAGGATTAAAAATAATAAAGGTTCTTCTGTTTAATCTCTTGGGGAGAAACTTAGCAAAGTAGCTCATAACAAATGAGAAAACAAATTCAATGCCAAAACAACATTGGAAAGTTGAACAATAGGGATTGGCTGTGAAGCCATTGAGAATTCTACTGACAGCAGAGGGAAAGAAAAACGGTTTTAATTATTTCCTTAGGGAAGTTTCCTCTGGCCTAACAGAAAAAGGTCAGAGTTTGACCACTGCTAAAAGGGACTCTGTTAAGATAGCAGGAACAGTCACAAGGCTGAAGAGAAGCCATCAGAATTGCTTTAAAAGGACAAGCGAATTGGGCTGTTCAACGTAGGATGGAGTAAAAGCTTACATCTGTTACTCCACTTGGGGTGGATATATTGAAACCAGGATAGTTTATCAACTTGGAAATATCGTAAGTGACACGTCGGTTGTCGTCATGATGTTCTCCCTCCTCTTCCTCCTCACCACCAGAAGATGCTGTAACAAAGAATCACACACACACACACACAAACTGCATATGAAGGAAAGAAGAAGCAAGCAAGGCCCCTTCATCACCGGGTTAGGTCTGCATGTCTCCTAGAACAGTCTTTTCGCGAGATATGTCCCAAATGTATTTTTCCAGTGAGCATGCTTAAGTCATCCAGAACGTAGTGGGGCGTCCCAAGCATTAGCCTGTAGTGAGCAGGGGGATTTTCTGCTGCTCTTGAGGGAACTGCACTGGCTACCAATTTGCTACAGAGCCCAATTCAAGATGCTGAAATGGACATATAAGGCCCTAAGTGCCTTGGACCATGAATATCTGAAGGAATGCCCTCTCCCATATAAATCTGCCCGCGCTTAAGATTACAAAGTGAGTGTCTCCTTGCAGTGCTGCTACCCTCAGAGATGTGAAGAGATGTGGCACATGAGAGGGTCTTCTTGCGGTGGCCCCCCAGCTCTGAAATAGCCTCCCAGCGGAGGGAAACTAGGGACCAAGTTTATATGGTTTTCGGCTCCTCATTAAACCATCTCTATTCACCTGGGCCTTTTGATGTACAGCTTTCCTCTGAATGTAGTCCTGCCAGGGTGGGTGGGTTTAAATAAATACGTTTTTAGTATCCTGTACTTTACCTTTTCCATCGTAAAGTGTTAGTCCAGATCTTTCCATTTCTGCCTCTTTGAGCCAGCCAGGGGGATAGCCAAGCTGCCTCATGCGATAGATGAACGGAGGAAGAGCCTTGTCAGTGACCCCAAGGGCATCTTGAAGCTCCTCACTGTAATGGAAGCAAAGGGAATCCAACTAGTAATGCTCCTTTGACAGTCTCTCTCACGAGGCCCGGCAACATTTTAAGAAAACGCACAGAGATATATCTGCTCTCTTGGAAAACACGTTACACAAGGAGCCAGTCTGAATATTATCTGCTCATTATTCACCACAACAAATGTTTCACAAAGAAGGCGGAAGTCAACATTTTCTTCCTCCTGGACCTGCCAAGTGTATGACAAAAAACCAAAACCAAAACTGCCTCTAATTTGGACAGCCTTGGGGAAAAAAATGTTTTCAGCTGGAATCTTGGGGCCTCTTTGTATCAAAGATACAACCTGAATTTATGGGGAATAATTTGCTTTATTAATGGGCAAAACCAGTGATGGCAAACCTTTTGAGCTCGGTGTGTCAAAATTTGCAAGAAAACCTAGCTTAACTCGGGTGCTGTGTCACATCTAGAAATATCCACAATTTTATGATATCTGTAGCTCTAGTAAAAAAGTTATAATTTTGATATATGTATTTTATTAAAAGCAAAAACAAATAATTCTTTACATTAGTGACTTTTGTTGCTAAATCTTCAATTGAAAGTTGGTATTTCATACACTTCAGGAACAAGCAAGCACTACACATCCAGGTGCCAGGGTGACCAGGCGTGTCACCCAAAAGGGCTTGGCGTGTCACCTGTGACACGCGTGTCATAGGTTGGCCATCACCGGGCAAAACCCTTCTTCGGTTTCTACTTAGCTAAGGAAGAATGTAAGAAAAGCCCAACTCCATCTGACCAGGGATCCGTGTGGTCCTGCCACCTGCTCAGCCGTGGCCATCCAGATATGCTCCACTTACCCACAATCCCCTAGCTAGCACCTGGTTCCAGAGAAAGGCCATGTCTCATTCTACAGAGAGAAGGCAGACATCCCAGGCAGTAGCCATTAATAGTCTTAATCCTCCACGAATTAGAACGGTGTCTGTTTAAGGTTAATATTCTTCCCAGGTTCTGTGCAGGCAACGTCTAGGTTGCTGTATTTTTCTGCTCTGTGACACCAGGTTTGCTTTCCTAAGCAGTTGGGGCATTTCACGTACAGCAGCCCCAACTGCAGTTCTCCCGCTCTCCTCACTGAAGAGTTGCAGCCCTGACCACTGTAGCTGCTCTCTTCTGCACCTTGCAAGTTCTTTAATCTACTTTTTGACAAGTGACCATTGGAAAGAAGGCACAGGGTTCCAAAGGCATGAGAAAACACACCTGATTATTCCTGGTTTGAACCTTCCAAAGCGCTCTTCAACTTCCTCTGCGTGATACCGTTGCTGGAAACTTTGGTTGCCTGCTTCCCCACAAGCATCCAAAAACTGTTTCCTTTTTTCACTTATCCGGGCAGCATTTCGCGGCTAAAATAGAATTTGAGGGAGGGGTGGAAGGTCAGGTCGGCTCATGCGGACACGTGAGGTATATAAATTCACTGTCTTTTTCTTCAAACCAGAGACATTCCCTGCAGAACACTGCTGGTTCTTTAAAAGCAAAAGTTAATTTGTATTTTAATGCTTTGAGAAGACAATAGTACAATGTTACTGAATGACTATTTGGCTCTCTTTTTTCTCCCCAAAGATTACAGAACAGGCAGAGCCCTAGGAAACAGAATACTGGGCCTCAATGCTGTAGCTGAAATCTGTCAACAATGTACAAATGAACAGCACGACATTTTGCTAAGGCCCTTTCTGCACTGACTGGTGATCAGGATTAAGGAGCCCCTTAATTCAGATCATGGGCTTCCCATTTGCATATTAATATGGATCACGGAGTTCTCAGACCCCCCCCCCCCACACACACAATTGGTCTGGCTCCATTTGCGCTAGATGGAACCAGCTCTGGATTAAGGGGATCTATTGCAGACCTGTTTAACCAGGTCCACAAGTGGACCACAGTCCCTGGTGTGGATCACGGGAGGCATGTAGGCAAGCTCTGCAGCCACAGGGATATGTGGGTGAGGTTACTCTGGACCCACTGATCTGGATTAAATTGGTCCAGAATGTAGCAGCCCGCTTATTAACAGGTACCCCTCATGGGGCCCACATCTTACGGGAACTGCACTGGTTGCTGACTGAGTTCCGGATCCAGGTTCAAGGTACTGCTCTTGACCTTTAACGCCTTATGCGGCTTGGGGCCCCCATATCCGCGGGACCGTCTCGCCCGCTATGTCCCCAGGAGAATATTAAGGTCATCTGCAGACCTTAACTGGTTACAGGTCCCTGGTGTCAGTGAGGCCCGCCTTTTGGCCCCCCCAAATAGGGCATTCTCAGGCGTCGCCCCTACCTGGTGGGACACTCTGCCTGCCAAGTACTTGAGCAACCCAAGAACTGTCTAGTTTTCAGAGAGCGTGCAAGGCAGAGTTGTTCCGCCAGGCTTTTGGCTGGCTTCTGGCTAGCCTCAAGCTGGCCTTGCTCTTTCTGCTGTCTTTAGGGTCACATCCCTGTGGATGTGAATTTGTTTGTGTTGGAGCTGTGCTGCTATTTTATCTTTGTTATGTGGTAATCTGTTCTATGCCACTGGGGGGGGGTAGCTGGTGTTTAAGACTGTTTAAATTGTTTAATATTCTTTTGATTTTGATTTTATATACTTCATGTTGTATGCTGTATTGCATTATCCTGTATTTTATGTTTTGTATTGTGAGCCTCCCAGAGACCACTTGTGGGATGGTGCAGGGTATAAATTAAAGAGTAAAGTAAAGTAAAACAAACATAAGGTAAGTGCAGAAAAGGCTTATTGATGAGTAATCTTCCAAGAAACTTGAGGCTAAAATACAGGAAGTTGGCAGAATACTCACCTGTGGACAGTCCTTCATTTGATGGTCCTCAGAGCCACAGTTGAAGCAGTGAGATTTTGGCCTGCTGTATAAAAGTACTGAGTTTACCAGACATGATTGGTTTAGCAAGGGCACCACCCATCTCCCCCTCTCCCCCTGCGATATGCTAGATAATAATCAATTAATTGTGCAATTCAAACGTCACACGTGACTGACCAGTTGTTCCCCCCGCGTTCAATTATTATTTTAATATTTAAGGTATTGTTTTAAATATGCTGAATCTTTTAAGTGTTTTCATGTATATTATTGTTTTTAACATCTATTGGTTTGTACTTTGTTGTTTTAAAGGTTATTACTCGCCCTGAGACCTTCGGGTATAGGGCGGGATATAAATATAAATAAATAAATAAATTTGGGAGCTCTAATAAAGATTTCCCGCATGCTGCTAGCATGGCATTATGACTTCAGCACCTCTTGATCCCTGCTGGCACCTAATAGTGGGCACCCTCGTGGTGGCAATTGGTCACCTGAGACCAATGAACCGACCCAGACAAACCCATTTTGGCTCAGGAGGCGCAAGCCGTTCAAAGGGCTTTCCATTGAAACCTTGGCCTAAAGAACATCAAGAGCAGGCTGCAATTCTGCAACCGGCCCATGAGGCTGCTGAAGTCTGGGTGCAGCATCAGTAACTCAAAAGCTTTGCTCCTCTGCTGGCTCAAAATTCTGCACAGCAGCAGGGTCAAAGTAGGGCCACGGATGCAGGAATGCCGGAGTGTTAGAAACACAAAACCCCTCTGTTGGCTTTAAACTCTCACTCAACGGGGACCATTAAACGAAAGCCACGAAAGACTAGATTGTGCTGTATATTCACAGAACGTATAAAAAGGGAAATATACAGCGAAAGCAAAATGAAGAAAAACACACGGGGAGTAATTTTGTGTACCCAGGCATTTGCAGATAAAATTGGTGCCAGCCTACTGATTTTTTGGGGGAGGGAGGGGAGGGGAAGAGTCTGCCACGGTCTGAACCAGCATGCAGATGGCAGAGCCCTATTCCAGGAGGTAATCCAGAATAAGGCCCAGTGCAGAAAGGGCTTCTCTCTCTGCCTGCCTAAGTTTTTAGGGCAAGGCTCCCAAGTCCAAACCTTCCTTTAATATACAAACCATCCATGAGACTCTGGAGATGCTCACCAACGACCTCTATCACCATTAAGCACAATGAAAACATTTATTTTAAATCAGCCATTCAACCCACATTTTCCCTCCCGACCCCACCCATTAGCTAACCAAACAGAACAGCTTTCCCGTTTTAAACTAGAAAGTGTGATAGGTGCAGAGACACAAACCTTTTAGACTTGACTTGTATCTCTTGTCCATCTTGGGAAAGAATCTGCGTGAAAACTTGCTGATATCTTCAGAGCTCAATAAGGAATTGCCAAGGTATGAAGCACAGTGGGTGACAAGCTTGCACGAGATTTCTAACTACTGCACAACAGCGCTTGTTGCGAACGGTTAGTGCACAGGAGTTTCAACTCAAAAAGGAAGTAGAGACTTGCAATAACATGACAGAGAGGCTTTAAACCACAGCTCTGGTCACCTCTTGTTTAGTCTAGATGGCGGAACGTCTTATCTGCCTCACATTCCTCTTTCTGTAAAGGCAAGGCAGAGGCTACCATTTTATGCATGGCAATGAAACCCGCCACCTTTTTCCTTTCAGCAAGACAGCTCCTGTCTTGTTGTTCACATTATCAGACTTGCACAGTTAAGACATTCAGAATGTAGAAACGGACTCTGCCTGTTTTAGTACTGGCTGCATTAAACAGCAATGTAAACAATGAAAGGGAATGACATTTAACTAAATAGGATACTTGGGTATTTCCCATCCGTCTGTCAGCTGAGGGTTTTCATTTAGAACTGGCTGCCCCAGTTTATCAAGACAAAAATTGGTAAAATAGAGAACACTTCCTACAACCTGTAGAAAGAGTTAGAAAGTGTCAGTATTTTATCAGCCTGAAAGGCAACATTTCATTTGTAAAACGTACGCAAAATATTTCACAAATATCTATTCTGATGTAACTAAGTACATTAAAATGGATTCCACGTGTAAGGATTCACAAATGAGATCCTATATCCTACACTTCAACCATCTCATACCAGCTGATTAATATACACGCTTCTAAGAGTTCTACAGTCAAACAACCATTAGCATCTATCAGAATTACACAGATACCTACGAGGCTGCACAAACATTTCCTAACGCCATTGCAGAAAACTCTGAAGAATGACATATATATGCACACATGAAGAGACAAAGCAACTTACACTAAAGGCTTCCTTGATTTTTTTGGCTGTATTTGAGGTTGTTCCTTTACCGTCCGCTTCTAACACAAAGCTGGAAGGCTAATAAGAAATAATGGATTGCAAAATTATTATTTTAAATAGTTATTCACACTTACACCCCCAGCTGTCTGTGTGTACTGAGGTGTCCAAGATTACACAGTGATTTTTGTGGCTGAGAGCAGATTTGAGGCCTCGTCTCCCCACTCCCAGGTTTGCTGTTAGCCACAAAACCATACAGCTCTAAAATTAAGGTCACTTTTATGGCGCATCGACCCTTATACAGCAGCAGAGCATGGTCCCTGCAAATCAACGGGCAAATCTAGACTGTGCCATGCCAAGAATTACTATCTATGGAAAAAACACACGAGATCAGGGCTGCCCTAGAGGGCACACCTAGGAAAGTCAGTCAACAGCACTGCGGAGGGGAGACCCTGATCTCTCAGCTTAAGTTAACGGTGGCTCAAAGATGAGATCTGGTACACCACTATCAAGCCAATGGGGCCACAACGCAGGATTGACTTTTTTTTTTGCTAAAATTAGCTGAATAATCAGGTGAATTTGGTTTGTTTTTCCGGCTTTTTGTATGGCTAGGGATTATCAGTCTGGCTAATTTCCCCTTCCAAGCCCAGCCCACCTAGCTCCAAATAAGCCTGCTCATGGTGTGAGAATTCTGTCTGTGTCTCAGAGTATAGGTGGCGCTAACTGGTGGAGCAAGGCTCCAGATGGGGAAAGAATTCCCTGCCACTGCCAATTAAAGGGGTTCAGAGTTCATGGCAACACTACAATAGGAGTTTGGATCAGGATGATGAGCCACAAACGAAGGGAGACCCCAGTGTTCATCTGATCTGAGGACAGGATCAGTGTTCATCTGATCTGAGGACAGGATGAGCATAAAGCATCTCCAACAGCAGGGTCAGGTTCTCTCTAACAACAGCAGATACCCAATTTGGCTTTCAAGACTGAGATGATGCAAGGAAAATGTTCCTCCTGAACACATTTTTTCTCAAAACAGCCATATGAAAGGAAATGGGTTATTTCTAAGATGTCGCTTGGACATCTCGCTTTCGATGTCCTTTCCTGGAAAAACGTGATCGTTTCAGGGAGAAGAAAAGACCAGGGCATCTACATCAACAGCAATGCATTCAACAAAGCGGAACAGAAGGTTCGGGAAGCTCCATTTGTGTATAAATACCTGCGGCTTAATGTTGAAGTAGGTCTTGTCACATTCTGATCTCTGCTGCTCCTCAAATCTTTGAACTAAACTAGATATAAAATCCTCTATTTCTTGATGATATTGCCTACACAAGAGATTATCAGAATAGGGAACAGATAAGGCGCTCTGTTTATTTGTCAATATCATATGAAGAGACAAAACACGTCTTTTAGGCGTCGCTTCCATGCACACAAGGGTTTCTTTCTTGTAAAGTTCACTTGGTTAAGAAAGAGGCTTATACAGTCAAGCATTTGTCAAACCCAAAGTTTTGGGGTCCCTGTAGAAATCCACAATTCCGTTTGTGGAATAAAGAGGAACTGTTTTTTCAGAAACCATAAATCTTAAGGAATTCATGGCTCCAGCTGTCACTGCTTGCTCAAGAAAATTCTGAAAATACCCCTAGAGCAGCAGGTTTTAACTGATTTAGGACCAGGCATAAACTAATTTATGAGAGCCCAACTTTCATGTTACTGTTTATAACCTTATGTGCCCTTTTGCCTTCATTCTTCCAGGGCCTCTGATCCTTTTCTCTTTTAGTAAACACACCTTTAGAAGGAGACACAGAAATTTGCCGATGTGCCAGATCTTGACACAGCAGAGCGGGTGGCAGAGACAGTGCCACAGTCCCGATGGAAGGGGACTGAGAGATGGGGAGCTACTGTCTGAAATCAGACCCGCAATGGGCCGATCTGCCAAGCGGTAGCGCCTTGGATAAGGGCCGATAGGCCTCAATTCCATCCAAGAGAGATAAGAAGTCTTTGCTGTCCTGCAAGAAGCGACAGAAGGACTGGGGTCCTGCCTAGGGGGCACCGGCTTTTATAGTTTGGGGCGCCATCTGTCGCTTCCTGCAAGTAGTCGAAGATAATACCCATTGGTTAGACATTCCTTCTTGGTTCCGTCTTCTGAGAACGGATACTTACTTTGAAACGCTGTGGTTCATAAATAATATCTGTAGCAAAGGCCCATCAACCTTACAGTCGTCCAATGTAAGTCCACTAAAAAAATGAAGCACAAAAAACTATCACAGTACAAGATTTGTATCTCAGGAAACCTGACAGAATTCCTTTTGATATTAGCTAAAAGCATATCTACTATCTACTTTTACTGGACAGTTCAGTAGGCTGTCTTTTCACTCTCAATAATCCACCTGTATCCCTATTAGTATTTTACTGAACTGAAACTTTCTCTATAATAAGTTCCACAGCCGCCTTCTCTGTTTTAAGTGATAGTAGCCCACTATTTGCTATATTACTTTTGTGTAGCTATTTCAATCACCCAAAGTGACAGGTAATACTGCTAGGGTTCAAGCAAACGGAGATGGACAGAAACATTTAAGCAGCTACAAAGCAGGAACTTTCTGCCTGTTGGCCACAGCCTATCCAACCACTTGTAAGAAATTATGAAAATAAAGAGATTATGCCAGCAATACAGTACAAGTAATGAACTAGTTTTGGCCTAATGTTGTTCTGAAACAGTTTTATACTGTGGCATTCTGCAGATGGAGAAAGAAAAAGTGAAGGCTTGTTATTTGCAAAAAAAAACACAAATAAAGTGGGAAGGAAGAGTGACAGTTGGCATATTCTATCTTTTCTGGGAATCTAAAAAGGCAGGCTAAACAGAGGGCTGGACATTTGTTCTACGAATACTCACAGCTGAGCCTTCTCTGCGGTGGCACCCACCCTATGGAGTAGCTTCTCCTGATATCCACAGGGCGCCTACACTTCTGGTATTCAGGCACCAATTTAAAACCTCTCTCTTTATCCAGGCCTTTCCAGAGTAAGAGTTTGTTTCTCCCATCTTTGATTTTAATTGTGATTTTAGCTTTTTTAATTCATTGTCTGCTGCTTTTGAGATTATTCTTTAAAGGGCAGTGGCATATACATATTTAAAATAAATAAATAAAGCAGAAACCTTCCCCTCTTCTGTGCATAAGAACCGTGGAGCACAGAAGAATTTTTGCTTCTTTGTTGAGGTGGTTGGGATTGTTTGCAAGCTCTTTATACGTACCTTGGTCGACTGAGCATGGTTAGTTTTCTTCTGAGCTCACGATGTTAAAGGCTTGTTAAGGAATTTTTGTTTCCAATGCTGCTTCAGAATAATGACTCTTGAATACAGCCGTGATCCTGCACTGTTCTACATTCCTAGTCAGCAAAGAGAGCATTTCCCCCCCCCTCATTTATGCCCTTTGAAACCCAAGGAAGAGTTCCTGTGGGCTCCCAGGGAGAGTTCCAGCCACATAACGGACAGGCCCAACCACAGCAAGAGTATACAGTTTTATTTGCCTTCCATCTACAATCTGGAATTCTAACTGGAGTCAGCCTTAGCTGACATGGAAAAGAAGAAAGGGAGCCAGCAATATGTTAAGAAAATTCACTTGTGTGACAAAGACGTGCTCCAAGGATTGCTAACATTTATGATCTGAACCGGGGAACAGAAAGCAAAAGCCTGATGTAATACCATTTTGGGTATGCTGCTAGTACTTTCATTTCTGCTCACTACCCTATCTTTCTGCAGCCCGTTCTGTAGGCACTGGAACCACAGGCTGTACTGCGAAAGAGTTCAGGAGGATATACCACAAAAACCCGTTGACACCACTCTGATCTGTCTGGAAGCAATTTGGCACACACAACTTTAAACGTTCGCAGAAAATTCAAAGAATCTGCCCAGAGAACCAGGTTCTAGAGTGGAGCACAAACAGAGCACTTTTAAAGCCTTCATTTATTTCTCAGGGGATGAGATTTCATGAAGGTGTTCTAGCCCACATTCACTAAGAGATATTTTAAGGATCACGAGGCCTATTCATGGTTGCCTTCGTGGAACAGCTAATCCCTAAACCATAAGCCAAACACCATGGAACTGAAATAAGAACATATTCCTCTACTCCCTGGTGTTGTTATAAAATTTGCAAGACCTGGACTAATTTTTTTTCAAAACAGCACCCTCCTATGTGACTCTATCTCCCTGTATCTCTCTATGTGTGTGTACATGTATGTGAGACAGAGAGAGAGAGAGAGAGAGAGAGAAATGAAATATCCAAACCTCTGGATTTCTTCAATACATAGGCAGCACTTTCTCTCTTATTCACACGCACTTACTCTCAAGGCCTTTTTGAGGAGGACAATCCTGCATGTGATCAGGCCTCCAGTTGAAAGACCATTTAACCCTTTTCATGCACAGCAGTGAAACGAACTCAAGTCCATGAACAGGGTCATGATTTCAGGGGATAATGGCACTCCTGAAATCTGATGTGCAAACACTGTCAAAGTGTGCCCTATTAATCTCCCCTAGCCTAACTAAAGGTGTAGTAAGTAAATTATCTGCTCAGCTTTTGGCATATTTAATATGCAGTTTCACCTGTACATCCATCAAGTAAACAAAACTTTTAGATCTGAGAATGGTGGTGTTTGTATGAACGCTTACTCCGGCCTGGGTCTGTTCAGCTCTCTTAAACAGTGGCATTAGTGTGCAAAATAGACATGTAAATAGAAACACTTACACATACATAATGGCAAAACCTTCCTCACCCCTAAGGATAGTGATGTTCCTGGAGTTAGGATGACCTGGGGCACCTTAAGGATATTTAAAAGGCCTGAGATACCCAGAACAGGCAAGCACACACACCTGTAGCCAAGCAGCCCACTCTGAAAGGTGTTGACAGTGGTAGTCCCATGAAAATGAAGAAAAGTCAGCTTTCCTACTCCGCTTTTCTCTTCTGTTTAAGGAGACTCAAAGCGGCTGACAAAGCTTTCTACTCCCCACAACAGACACCCTGTGAGGTAGGTGGGGCCATGAGAGCTCAGAGAGAGAGCTGTGACTAGCCCAAGGTCACCCAGCTGGCTTCATGGAGGAAGCCATGCTATTCGCAGATAACAGTCCAGCTCCTTAACCACTAGACCAAACTGGCCCATGAGCATTCTGGCCCTGGGGTCCACCAAAAGTCCTCCTTAAAGATGGTGGCACAGGTAGCAAGATTCTCCCTTAAAAACGTTTCGGAAACGTCCATATACAGTTGCATTCACACTATTAAGTTTTAACCCGACTTCAGTCTGCTTTCAGAGTGGGAATACCCCACACGCCAGCAAAGCGTCAGGCTGTTTTCCTTTGGAAGGACCTAACTGTGAAAAATCCACCTTTGGGTTAGATAATGCATGAAAGGAGAAGGAGCAGCCGTAGGGCTGGGGCATCCCTTCACTCTGAATGCTGTGGGCTGCTGAAGCAGTTTGGCCTAGTGGTTTGGAGCCGGACTCTTATCTGGGAATACTGGGTTTGATTCTGCACTCCTCCATGAAGCCAGCTGGGTAGCCTTGGGTCAGTCACAGTTATCTTCCGAGCTCTCGCAGCCCCACCCATCTCATACGGTGTCTGTAGTGGGGGAAGAGGACAGAACGTTTGCCAGCACCCCTGAGTCCCCTTAAGGATGAGAACAGAAGGTTTGGCATCCGTTTTGAGTCCCCGTAAATGGGCGAGAAAAGCGGGGCAGGCAAGGCGACTCTTCTTCTAAAACTTAGGCGTGTGGCCGTGGGCAGCGCCAACTCCTCCCCCGCGAGGTGCCTGTTGTCCAACTAGGAGCCGCCCGCCCGCCCTGCCTGCCTGCCCTCCACTCCACCTGTTGGGCTGCTGCCTGCGCTGTGACGGAGTGAGCGGGAGAGCCGCGTTAGAGCCCGAGCCCCCACCCCGCGCACCCCCTCCCTCCCTGCCTCCCTCCCTCCGTCCCGCCTCGCCTCAGGATATTCTCGGCCTGCAGTTGCCGGACGGTCTCCTGGCACTCCCCGAGGCGCCGGCGGAGCTCGTCGGTCTCCTCCGCCTCCGCCTCCTCGCCAGCGGCCCCCAAGCGGTTGTGGTGCAGCGGCTGCGCGGCGGGCGCCTCCTCCTCCTTCCCGCTGCCGCCGCCGCCGCCGTCGTCCAGCTGCTCGAAGAGCTCGCGGTCGCCGAAGTCCACCTCAGTCGCCATTTTAGAAGCAGGGCGAGGGAGGGAGGGGGCGAGGGAGGCTGGAAGACGCGGCGACGGAGCGCGCGCGGGGGAACGGGCAGGAGGCCCCTACTCGAGTCCGGAGAGGCGACGGGCTCAGGCCTTCCCGTGCGGCCTCCTCCCTCTCTCCACCTTGTGGCCTCCGGTTTGACGCGTCAAGACGGGGAGACTACGGTTCCCAGAGGGCCGCGCGCCGATGGGACTGCAGGTCATCCCTAGGGCCGCGCTCGGCCCGTTGCTGGGATTTGTAGTTCCCGCAAGGAAGCTCGTTGGGGGCCCCGCGATGCAGGCTGGGAGTAGGACAGACTTCCGCCCGCGTGAGGCCAAGGCACCGGAAGAGGTGGAGCGGAAGAGGGAGGGAAACTTAGAAAGGGCAGCTTCTTCCGCCTGGAGGGAACCCCGAGACTGGTGCCCTTTTCGACCTAAGAACCTTACTAGGCATGTGTAAAAAACGAAACAGAAATAAAGCTCTCAATTTTCTTCCGTTCACCTCGCCTGTATCAAAATAAATTCAACGTTAAAGTCGGAGCAGCGCATTTGCAACATGCCTACCCTGTTGCGGCACCACCTGGCACCGGGCTCCATCTATCAGGTACCCCATGCGGGGCAAGTTCAAACGCAGAACTCTGAAAGAACTAACATTAAATGACCTCCAACCTTTTTTATGCCACCAAACACCTGCCTGGCGCCTTTGGCCGCAGAACAAACAAAACTTTGGAGTTTTTCCCATCAGTTGTCCCTCCCCAAACACGGCTTCCCTTTTGGCTCCTTAGAAAAGTATTTCAAACATGGACACTTACTGTAGAGAAAGGATTAGGTACTTACTATTCTATTTAACAGAATACTGGTTTATTTTTATTGAAGCCATCCCAGTGAGTTCCCAAATCAGTGCTCTTTTCCTCTTAAGTTATAAGGAAATCACTCAAAAGGTGAAAGCCTCTTATTAACAAACTGCCCGTTACCTTTTCTCACCTAGGGTGTTTTTCCACTGTCACTAGAAGTGCCCATTAAGTACCATTAATGGGTACCTTTAGTGCCAGTGGAAAAACACCCCTAGTTGAACTGACTGCAATTAATTAGGGTTACTACAAAAAAGTTTTAAGATACTATGGACATTCACATTATTAGTGTTCACAAAGTTATATTTTCGTATTTGACTGTAAACTGAATGTTATTTACTACTGCACATAATTGTAACTGTTAATCTTAATTTAAAAAAAAATCTGGGGGAAAAAAGGTGAAAGCCTCTTTCATCCTATACTTCAGTTTCCAAATCTATCTCCTCCTGTTACCCCCACAGCAGGCAAGAATGCAACATCTCTTGAGATCAAAGAACTTTTGAAAAAAAAAGTCTATTTAGATTAGATCACATTTTGCAAAATTATTCACAAACTCTTTCAGGGAAGATACTAACTCCCATTTACTCTATAGGAAATATTTACACTGCTCTCAATTCATTGTCTTTTTTTAAATCCCTTCAACTAGTTTATGCAATTCTTTCCTTTATTTAAAAATTTCCATTGTACAGCAGTGGGCATTCAAGGAAGGACATATCAACCACATCTTAAATCTAATCCTCAATAAATCCAGGAACTATGCTTCTGCTATACCAACATTAACAATTTGTTCCAAGTGAAAAATGTACAACCTACCCCGCACGACAATTTTGTTAGAATTAAGGCCAAGTAGATTCCATAAGGGTTGATTTAATTATATGTCTTCTTTCCATGCAAATTTTACTGCATCTTACTGCTAGAACAGAACATGCTGCAACTTATGTGCTTCAGTATAGCACAACATTTTCGTTTGTCTAAACAAGTAAATTTAGAAATGAAGTTTGGATGAGAACAAAATAAGCCAACTAGTGGGAAAAACTGTAGTCTTGAAAGAGGAAATAGTAATTTCAGAAAAGCCACTGACATTGTTCTGAGTGCAGAAATATATGTGAAACTTGCTGTAGATGAGTTTTCTCCCAATGTTAGTGTGAAGTTAAAACAGACAAATTTATCTACCCAATTTAAGAATGGTGGTATTTGAGAAAAAAACATTTTTATTAACCAGGTTTTGTACTGCGTTATGTACCCACTGGCCCAGTCTGCTAGGTTAACACCTACACAATGTATTTATGTTTCAAGAGTTGAAAGTACTGTACAAGGTTAAAGTACAAAAGTACACAAGACAGTGGACACAAAATATCCATGTATGAGTTTATGCTCACCTGTTCTGTTTTGAAATACAGAACTAAAATGTCCTTCTATAACTCTGTCAAGTATAATGGAAGTGAGTATAACCTGATTACAACATGGAACACCAGCTATCACTGATCTGATATTTACAAAAATTGTAATGTCAATAAATTAAAGTCAATGTAACACCCATGCAAGCCAGAATTCTAGCCTTTGGTGAATGAGGAGCCAAGAGTTGAACAAGAATCTTTGATGAATTCCAGGCTTTCAAACAGCGTCCATTCCTCGCATTGAAGATGTAAATCCGAGTCCCATCCCTCTCTGGGTGTGTGTTTGTGATCGGGCCATCTCATATTGTGCATCTAAATTTCTGAATACTTCTTCTTGCTGTTTCAAAGTCTTGTAACTTTCTTCGTCCACTGAACTGCTACCACCAGCCTCCTCTTCACTCTAGAATCAAAGAACAGTTCATTTTTTTAAAAAGCGCCCAGAAAGGGCCTTCTGAATTCATTGTCTCCTCACCTAGGCTCTTGTTCAAGGGCTATTTCTACAATCAGTACCCAGTGCAAATGGTACCGAACTTCATCACTTCCAGGAATACACAGTACACGCAACATCGATTATATTTTAATTTTGGATGAGCATAACATTTGTAGATTCAGCCTCTACAGCTCACTCCAATGCCTTTTAAAACCTACTCTGGGTCCCCAAAAATAAGTAGACTGGGCCTGGATGAAAAGGAGACTCGCACGTTTTTCAGACACGATGGCAGCAAATTAAGGCTAGGAAAATAAAATGCCCAGCAAAGTGGAAAAAACAAGACACCAAAAAGATGAACAACAACTAGACAACTAGAATGTCCTCAAAAGAACTATGCTACTAGAGAAATTTTTACTTTTACAGCCAACCCAAAATCAAACAAAACACACTGTCACAAAATGAGACCATATTACCTGAACTTGCTTAAAACAGTTTGGACATACCTTAATACCCATTAGTTTCCTAAATTTGACATTTTGGTCCTTGTTTCCAAAGTTCAGTTTCTCCCAGATTTCTGCTGACTGTGACTTATCCTTTAAAATATAATGGAGAATTAATGATACATATGGAACATACTGACACTTGCCTAATTTCTATTTACTGTTAGGATGGTTCCATGGTATACTAATACGGAAGCGCACAATTAAAAAAAAATTGCACCTTTCATAGCTGACAGCCTGGCACGAACAGTTTAATGGGAAGTGAACAAACCATTTTAGCCTCAATTTCTCTAAAACAAGTGCCCCCTCTCTACTAGCAAACAAAATGGAGTACACCTTTGCAGTCCACAAGCAATTAAACATGGCCACCTCCCTTATAGACCTGCCAAGCTATTAGATCTCAGGGAGAGACTCTTCCTATAGTTCCTCCTCTCTCAGAGGTACAGGGGGTAAGGACATGCAGGAGAGCCTTTTCTGTGGTGGCCCCCTGGCTTTGGAACTCTCTCCCTTTTGTGGTTCGGAGCTGAGCAACTCACCCCTTCTTTTTTGCCTTGCCACAGCATTTTCCGCTTCTTCTCCTGCTCGGCAAACTTCATTGGATTCACAGCAGCTGGATTATAATAGCTCGGCACAGCTATTCCTGTCTCTGCCAGGGCCTTCGCTTGGAGGGCAGCCATCTGAGCTGCCATGGCTATCTGAGGAGTGACTTGTGTTCCAGAGGCCAGGAGGGCTGCCACGTTGATGACAGAACTGCCAGTGGCAGCTGCAGCTAAGAGGGAAGAAACCTTGTTTCAAGAACGTTCAACCTTCAAGGTACAGAGGAAGTCATGACAGGCAACCTGAATTACACTGCAAGCCATTTAGGCAGTGCAGATAGTTTTTCTGGGCATCTGTCTACTAGTGCAACTCTTTTTATTATTATTATTATTTTAAATGTATTTAAAAGAAGAATTCAAAACCACTGCTACAGAATTCATGCTAACATTGTACAGGGGCCAGACATGATGTGCCCGTACTTTGTAGCTTCACTTGTGAGCTAGCAAGACTAACTTTTACAGTCTATACTTCAGTAGCGTTTCCATTAACCCACAGAAGTTCATTAAAGCAGAATTACCAGCAGCCATTTCCTGTTGCTTCTGTTTTTCAACGAGTTCTTTCTCCCTCTGCTCTTGCAGTTTTTTTGCTCTTTCCAACCTACAGAAAAAGCAAATGAGACAATGGTGAAATGTGCTTTTCCCAACATGGTTGGTTCGTGTCTTCTTGTCGTAATTACAAGGACACCATAAGCACAGCAAGATCCTGGCATGTTTCATGCGTGCATGTTTATCTGTGTAAGACACAATTAAACTTTTCCGTATCTGGCTTTTATTTCTGCAAACGTATTTATCAGGGAATATATGGAGGAAAAATGCTAGTTCTTAAAAAGACACAACGATATTTGTTCACATTTTTTTTCAGCTTAAAAATTTTCAATGGCTATTTTGTTTTTGTTTCAGGCTTAATCAGATGGGGGGGGAGGAGGAGAAATTATCACACTCATTTTGTTTACTTCTTGGTGCTTTTAAAAACCCTTTAGTTTAACTAGGCTTTTGATTTGATCTTATAACAGAGTACATTTGGGGGTTTTCCCTAACACACACACACAGGGCTTTCCCTGTTACCCATCTTGGGGAACGGGTAGGCACAAGCTGTATACACATCTGAACGAATGAATCGACAGTTCTCTCAAGGCTACGTGCTCCAAGCCAAACAGCTTCCGGGCTGCTAGAACCATAAGAGGAAAGCCCAATACCTTCTGGCCAAAGCTTCCTGGGCATCCATCGCGGTATTCCGTCCCCTGAAAGGTGGCGGACTAGGGGTTCGACTGTGACTTCTGCTGAACCTTCTGGGTTTCTCAACTCTTTTCTTCCTTTCTCTGTAGGGTAACCATTCGAAGCGTTAGCGGTGAATCCAAAACATTTAATCCATTTGCAGAAAAAAACAACTTGTCACATACCTGCTCCTGCTGCGGCTCCTGCTCCTGCTGCGGCTTCTATGCCTGTGCCTTGACCTTGATCTGGTCCGTGATCTCACGCGCCGTTTCTTATCTCGGCTTCTAGATCGGGACTTTTTCCTATCACGGCTTCTGCTACGGTGACGCCTGAAAACACATTCCAAATTCCTAGTAACGCTTCCGAGTTTTAAGAGAAGTCACAAAAAGCTCTAAGAAAGTTTTGGGCTGACGTCCATCAAAAATAAAGGACCTCATTGTCTGGGCACCCGAGACAGGTGTGAACTGGCAGATCCACCAAAAACTGGCACGTGAGGGAAACTATGCAAACACTATAAGCAGGCATGCTGGAGCAAATTTTAAAAATGGCACCGTGGCTGGCAGTAAAGTCTTACCCAAATTGACTTCAGTAGGCAATAGGCTCAAAACCTGCTTATTATTAGGTAAATATAATTGGCTTGTACTTTCTGAGCGCTACAAATAACATATGCAAATACCCAGCGGTATTTCTGGAGAAAAATATTGCTCATCGAATGTAAAAATCTACCTTTCACGGGATCTAGATCTTGAATGGCTCCGCGCCCGTGATGATTTCCGCTCTTTGCGCTTATGCCGATCCTCGCCATTTTCAGAAGTGCTCAAACTCTCCCTCACTTTATCTGAAGAGTGTTCTTTGTCATTGTGGTCTTCAGATTTGTGCTTCTTTGAGGATTTCTCTTTGGACCCGTGTCTTCTTGCCTGTTTTAAGAAGAAGTTGGTTCTTTCAGGAAAATAGTGCAACAAAGAGAGTTAGTATGGGCATCAGTAGATAAAGAATGATATGTTGTGATGCAACATTAGTAACCTTAGGAGAGTGGCCCAGTCAGCTCAGGTGTTTTTTTAATACCACGAACATCTACCCAAAGTTGCAGGATAACACACGATCATTCCTACGCTCCCTTCCCCCTCCCGTTCTTTCCAACAGTATCTGGTGCAATGCCGTTTCAGTGACTTATGGCAGAACCCACCTGAAGGCATCAGCCGGAAGCCTCTCTAGGCTTTGGTTATTTTTGTGCCCCCTGATAGAGATGATGTTTGCTATCCCTAAAAGGTGGGTGAGATGAGCACACATGTCTGCACTAGCTTATCAGCAGCTAAACCTTAAAAAGATATATGGCGTATCTGCAGAACTATAGACAGATAGTAGAACTATCCTGGTTTCCATTCTGAGGCAATTCTTGTGGAACTTAAGATGGTTAACCACATACCCTGTTTAGTTTTAGATTCCTTTTAGCCTTTTCCCCTTCCTTGGGACTTATTTTGAAGGTCAGAAGAGACTAAATTATTTGTTTTGTTATACCTCTATCCGGCCAACCAATGTCAATACTGAACATGTCCATAATTCTTGGGACACAGAAGTTCGACTGACACCATGACATATAGCCATTTACTGTGTCAAGGTTTTTTTTAAAAAAACCCCACTTTGATCTACTTCGTAAATTTCTTCATGATTAGACTTTCAATGCAAAGTAAGATTGCAAACTATCTGCTTGCTGTGAACCCAAAACATGGCAAGTCCACAAAAATGGGACAAATCCTCCTGTCCGGGTCAGAAGTGGGCTTCTCTCCCCATACCTGTCTCTCCAGGTCCCACCCCTCCCCCTCATTTTGCCTTTTATCAAACTAAGCATCCCGCTGGGCCAAATGGGAAGAGCCGATACATCATTCAAACACGACTAAGACATTACAGGTTTTAAGAAGCTGATTTATAGCACCACAAGTAGTTTCAAATAAAATCACCAGCAATTCCTACGGGACTAAGAATCTATGAGGTATAGATCTACCTAACAGAGAGTAACCAGTCTTTTAAAGAACTTCAAACGTATTTTTTTTAAAAAGATCTTTAAACACTGATAAATATTATTTTTCACTCAGAATTAACATAATTGAGCAGTTTTCTAAACATACACTTCGTATTATGTATTATCCGTCATTACATCCCATAACCGATTTTTAAAAGGGAAATATGAGTTTGAATGACTAATAGTTACCTTATCATGAAGTAGGCTTATAATTTTGCTATCTGAGTCTGCAGCGTCTTCTGTTCAGTCTCTTCGCGCATTAGCACGCTGAGTATGATTTATTATAGAAATGTTATCATGTGATCTAAACAATATAGTCAATTTCACAAATACTCTATTTTTTTAAACAGAGCTTCCATCAGAAAAAGGGGGAGAGAAATCCCTACCGCCCCAGGACAAGCATCTCTCTGAAGTCTCGGCCCTATCCCAGCAGGGTTTCAGCGTCTTGCTCTGGCACAACCTCTCTGCATGGAGGCAGCCAACTTACCTACTACGGGACAATCGCTGCCTCATCTCACTCCCCTTGCCTTCTCAGTCCTATGAGCCCTGCCGTACGCATCATTCACCATGGGAAATACTTTGAACACTTAAAACCCAGGAGAACTAAGTTGGCCAAAGGTGAGCGAAATAAATTTGGCAACTTCAAGGAGAACTCAGTCAAATGGAAGCTCTGTGTGAATCAAACACACCAATCCTACTGCTCCAAAGAAACGTTCACTGTGCCTCTTTATTAACTCCAAAAGCCCTTTCATCAACAGTTACCTTTGCGTTATAAGGATGGCTTCAGTCATGCTTCTCACGCCAAGCACTTTTTCTGACTGTATCATTTTTGTACTTACCCTTACGACAATTACATATTAGATATATACATGCTACGGTGTACTTCTAAACATGTCTCCTACAATTACCTAAGTGCTACAAATTATTAATTACCTCTTTGCTTCTGCTCCGGCTTCGGTATTTTTTCCCGTCATTATCTAAGGAAGGAAACAGTTATGAATCATCAAGCAGGTGCTAAAGAATCTTCTTTCATTACAGGCATGCTTAAGCTGATTCACCGGTTCAGGTTGAGAGGAGAAAAAATACTAACTGGATGCCTGCTACCGCTTCCCCCGTTCCTTGACATCATATTTTAAGTCTATGCAAGCAGCCATTCACTATTTTTAGAAAGCTCTACATCCACCTGAAGCAGAGGCTTTGTGGACTAAAATTTTGCTTTAAAATACCTTTGCTTGAAACCATCACTGATTTGCATGCAAGTAATTCTGATATCCAGCTAAATAAAGAGCGCTAACTTCTCTCTCTCAACAACATTTTAACATTTATGCTGTAAGTTGCCTGTAGGCTTCCATACCTGACTTCCGTTTTTTCTCTCTCGACCGTGAACGTGATCTTGAGTAATGATGCTTTGAAGTTCTAGGAGAGCTAGATGCATCTTTTTTCCTCTCTCTGTCAGGAGATGCTTTCTCTGGGGCTGCTGCCTCCCGCTCTGTATCGCTAGCCTATATTGAGATGAAGAAGTTTTTAACTTTGTGCAATCAACCACCATTCTATGCCTTAACTGACATGGCTTTTCATCTCCAGTTGTTGTAGGAGTTTAATGATACTGAAGATGTTAATCTATAATGAGAATACAATTTACCATTCCTCCAGAAAGGCGTAGCACTGACTTCTTTCATCCCCTGCCACAGAGGCTGGGGTTAAGACTGCATGTAGTATTCCTAACTGAATTAGCAAAAGAAAAAAAATAGAGTAGCATTCACGGGAAGAAGCATGTCATTTACGTAACCTAACAAGAACTGTGAACAGTCACTTCCCAACCAATCCTACAAAGCCTAAGATTAGAAATAAATCCAACTTGGGCCTTAAAAGCTAGCCCACCAAGGTATAGTGTGCAGGCAGGTGCATGGAATTTCATGCAGTCGGGTTAGCAGGCTGATGGGATCAAGACCTTTGGTTCCTCCAGTACATGCAGCAAAAAAAACATGCCTAGCTGGAGCAAATAAGAAGGAGTGCTACCCCTCCTCCAACTCCCAGGATGTGTTCTCTTCTTGGTGGGCAGCAAAGTTTTAATAAATGGCCTTTTGTACAGGGCTGAATATCAAAGCCAACTGAATTTGCCCTCTTCTCTACAAGAGAGAACAGAGTTGCTCATGTCTAATTTCTGCCAGCCGTGCATGTGTGTACCTTAAAATCCCTTCTTAGCAGCTTCCTTTTCTCTCCATTTAATCTTCTAAAGGCCACGAGTACTATCCCCTCAAAGCAGGCCTCTTCCGCAATCTGTACTGATATGGTTTTCTCATTTTAATTCATTATGTATATGTGCATTATTAAACCCGTGCATGTAAGCCTGAAGCAAGATCGTGCACAGAGCAACCGGATCTCCCAAATTACGATGCTGCATGAATTTAACAACTATAAGAACTTCCCTTTGATTAAACAAGCAAGCCATTTTACTATCCAATAAAGATGAACATATTTAGAGAAAAGGCCTAAAGCAGATCAGATGCTGCATAAAAGAAAAGTACTATCTCAGGTAACAGGTTTTGAGAAGAACCAAAACAAAGCTGAAAACTTACTTGAATACAGGAATAGAAATACTGTGATCATACATTATCAACCCCAGCCAGAACAGCTGATGGTCACAGATTATAAGAAAAGGAATATATTTTTAAATGTATTTATTTAAAAATAAAGCCTGCCATAATTTTTATTACTCAGAGAACACAAGGAAACAAAATACTCTATAGAAATTCAAAAATCTTATAAAAGGAACATAGAAGGAAAAGTACTAGAGAAGAACCAAGGTCTTTACCAACAATGGTATTTCAACACTAAGAATTCCTAGCACAGTCCTCACCTCAGCTTTCAAAGAACAATCCTTATTTCCAAAAAAGCCTAAGAAGTAACTTTCAAAACAAAAACCTTGCCCATCCTACCTAAGGGCTTCAGCCACAAACCCTTGGAACATCAAAATGCATATATCAAAGAGCACACATGTAAAAGGCCAGTAGCTTCAGCATCAGGACTAATCTATTAAGAGAACCTATAGCATAATGTTCACACTGTTCTCATGCAAGCCAGTTCTTGGGGGGGATGGTGGTGTCCCACTAGCATTAAGTACCCATTAAGCACCCATTAAGGACCCTTTAGGCTCAGAGCAGGAAGACCCCATTTCCACTGCAGCCCCATTAGAGCCACATTTGTTTCCACCAGTTCTAGGGAAATCAGGATTGAATGGGTCCTTCAGAACCTATAATCCAGATTACCTGTAGACCCCATTAAAGGAGTCTACAATGGGGTCTTCAGGCATCAAATCTGGATTATATGGAGTGCATTTCCACCGCAATCGGGGAATGGGGTCGGGGGGGGAGGGGAAGGCTCCGAGGGGGGCACACCCATGGGGGGGGTTTGCCCCCAAACCCAAAGCTCCAAAGCCGGTGCACAATCTCCGAAGCCGGCTCCGAAGAATAGCACAGGCTCCAAAGAGGATCCCATGCATCAGCAATGCTAATCCTATGGACCTTTCTCAAAGGCTCGGAAAATCTTCGAAGTTTGCGGCAGATTGCTCCAGAGAATCTCCGGAACTTATGACAAAGCTCTGGAGATTCTCTAGAGGTGCACTGGAGAATCTTTGGAGCATCTACGGAGATTGCACCCCTGTCCCCCAAAAACCCTGGGGTGATGGGCGGGTCCCACGTGGGTCGATCTGGATTCAACACATGGGTGCTCCGGCGTTTCCACTGCAAGCAGGCTAGCACCCATTGCTACTGGGTGCTCCACCGCCCATGGGGACACATTGGGTACCTCCCTTAATTCGGTCTACAGGTAATTCGGATTAAGGGAGGTCAGCGGAAAAAAGCCCTCTGTTAAACTGGGTATTATTTAATCCCAGAAAAGTTATGTTAGGATTACAGTCAAAGGCCACAATCCTAACATCGCTTCCCTGAAAGCAGGCTGTATTGAGGCATGGCAAACAAACACAGCAATGCAAGGACACAGTTTGTTTATTAGCAAGATCACCCTAAGACTAAAATAATTCACAGCACTACCACAGTTCCACCTTCTTGTAACTCTATCCCATGATACTGGGACACAGTTATAAGACAGAATTACAGCAGTGCCAAGAGTCAATATTGTGGTCTAAGAAGAGTTTCCTTTTTTTTTAAGCTCACAGAGTTATGATCTACTATACACTAAAAAGTATTTTTATTTTTAATTACCAGAAAGGCCCAAAATTAAGGTAACTCAGATTTTAAGGTAACTCATTTAATTTTTAAATGTCGTGAGCCGCTCAGAGACCCTTGGGTATGGGGCGGCATATAAATGTAAGTATAAATAAATAAAAATGCGGGAAAGTGAAATACATTATCGTGGCCAACAACTCTTAACAAAGAACCCTCATATGCAAGAAACTTTGGAACATTTAACATACTTCTTACCGTGGAATGTGGTCTTCAAAACCCCCAACCCTAACACATTCGGTTTGTCACCTTTAGTGCACAAACCTGTCCTAGTTTAAAAGAATATTAACACAAAAAACAAAACAGAAACAGAAAAGAGAACACTAACCCCCTTATTAGCAGGAACACCCCAACATGAGAACTCACAACACAAAATCCTAACTCAGGCTTTTCCCAAATCAGCTCTGTTTCATTCAATTGCTACCTTAGTGCAAGAAAAACAAACTCAGGATTGATATTTGGAAAATTTCAGCTACATGACAGGTTGAAACATGCCAAGATTCTCTTGGGCTGAAAGGGGAATTAAAAATGAACCACCTGTATCCCTTTTTCCCTATGGAAACCCAAGGCCCTAAAGAAGCATTTATAAAAAACAAACCAAGCTGTACTGCTCCAATTAAAAATCTTTAAAACAAAAAATCAACATTACCAAACTATTGTCTTTTTTAAAAAATAGGGGACAGTAAAATTTAATCAATTTTATGTAATTTTGGCCACCCATTTAACCCTGCTATTTTAACCTATGTTGATGTGTTCTGTTAATCTTATATTTTTGGACTTCATGATTAGTGATACAGTCATGCTCACTAGTTACAAATGAATCTACAGATGTTTTGATAAAAAGGTATTCCTACCTGGAGGATTATTATCTGTGAAGAACAAAAGGATCTAAGAAAAACCTCTAAGAAAACCGAACTGCCTCTGGCGTCATTAACAATTTTTCAGACTGCTTTTTGGATATCAAAAAACGTTGTTGTTTTTTAAAGGCCATTTATCTTAGGTATGCCTATATCTTGTAACAATTAGTTTTGTAGTTATAATTTTGCTGGTTCTGCACCTTTTGCTGTTGTTAACTGAGATACCAAGTCTGCAATTTTAAGTTGATACTTTAACTGATTAGAAAAATAGAAATACATAAAGCCACGTTTACATTATTAGAGGACCACACTCAGGGATTTTTCCCCCAGAATAAGAACCTAAGTAAAGCCCTGCTGGATTAGGCCACAGCCCATCCAGTCCAGCATCCCATCTCACACAGTGGCCCACTAATTGCCCATGGGCATCTCAAGCAAGTGCAAACCTTCTCCTGCTCTCAAATCCCAGCAAGTCTCTCCAGCCTGAAAGATATACTTATGTGTCCACTCTAGTAGCCGTTGATACATCTGTCCTCCATGAATCTGTCTAACCCTTTCTTAAAGCCATCTAAACTGGTATCTGTCACAACCACGTCTGGCAGTGAATTCTATAGACCGATGACCCTCTGGGTGGAGAAATCCTTCCCCTTGTCTGATCTCACTCTCCTGCCCATCAGCTTCATAGATGCCCCCTGGTTCTAGTGTCGTGTGATAGAAAAGATGGGAGAGGGAAAATATATTTTCTCTACACCCTCCATGATTTTATATCCTTCAATCAGGTACCCTCTTAGAACGCCGTCTTTCCAGGCTGAAAAGGCCTAGACATTGCAGTCTGATTTTGTTCCAGCCCCTTTATCATTCTGGTTTCCCTTTTCTGCACCTTTTCCAGTTCCACAATATCCTTTGGGAGGTGTGACCAGAATTCTATACAATATTCCAAAGGTGGCCTCGCCATACCCACGAGTTTCATAGAGTGCCCCCTGGGTGCCTTATTCCCCCCTACGTCCCCTTTTTTTCAGCCTTCCCAGTTTATGGGTGTTTTTCCACTTAGCACTGAAGGACCCATTAAGGGTCCTTAATGGGTACTCTAGTGCTAGTGGAAACCCCCCTAGCACTAGAGTACCCATTAAGGGTCCTTAATAGGTCCTTAAAGGGTACTCTAGTGCTAAGTGAAAAAAAAACCCAAGAGAGCCTGCTGGTTCACGCGCACAGGCCTGTTATCCATGATGCGACGTTAATGGTATCCGAAAATAAATTGATTTTTGAAGGGGACAACAGGGGAGGAGGTAAAAAGAGGAAGAAAACTTTTATTCCCAAGAATTGCCCGGCGTGGGAGAAACAACAGTGTTACTTCTAAAATCAACTTCTCCGTCCACACTAACGGGGGGAGCGAAATTAAGATAAAAGTAAAAGAGGATCTGGAAGCCTCACAAACACGCGCGCACACACACCGCGCATGCGCCTCGCCAGGCTCAAAATGGCGCCCGCAGAAATTGGGGGGGAGGGGAGGAGGCCGGCGCCATTTTGTCGCGCGCCACCACAAACTCGGAGCCGCCTCAGCCCGCCTCGGCCTGGCCAAGAACGGCCCCATCCCTAAACGAGAGCCCGGGAAACTCACTCACCGCCATTCTATAGCCGGGGAGGGAGAAATAAAAAAGCCCCGCTTGCTGGGAAGGCGGTCAGTCGCCCGCCGCCGGCGCCGGTGCTGCGGCCTCCGCCTCCTCCCGTCAGCCGGCCGCCCTAACGCTCGAGGCTCCGCTGCTCCCCGACCAACAGACTGTGTGTGGTGGAAGCTGATCGACCACGCCCACCTCTCAGGGTGCCCGGATGTACCTGGAGGGGAGGGGAGGGGGCCCCAGCCGCGCCTGCGCAATGCACGAAGGGGCGGTGCGTCGGTGGGGGGCGACGCGAAGGAAGACAGAGAGACGGGCGAAGCGAGAGGGCTGCGGAGGGGAAATGTAGAGGCACGAAAAGTGTAGATGACTCCGCGGAGGTGGAAATGTAGAAATAATTACACAGAAGCTTTTCTGTTTCTACTTCTATTTTTCACGCGCTCTTCAGAAGACCTCAAGAGTGAATAATGCAGTCAGTCGAAATACTGAAATGCTGTTTCTGAGTGCATTTCGTCGCCTACTGAGACAGTTTGGTCTAGTGGTTAGGGAGTTTGATTCCACACTCCTCCAGAAAATCCAACTGGGTGGCCTTGGGCTAGTCATAGTTCTTTTCTGAGCTCCCACAGCCCCACCTACCTCAGGGGGTGTCCGTTGTGGGGAGAAAAACAGAAGGTTTGTCAGCTGCCTTGAGTCCCCTTAAATAGGTGAGAAAAGCGGGGTAGAAAAGCCAAATCTTCTACTACTGGTTTTTTCGTTTTTGTTATATGCCGACCTAAAATCTGAAGAGACTCTCCTTGCAGCTTGCACCGGCTGCATCTGCAGGCATGGGGGGAGGGGAGCAGCCCAAAGCAGCATGCAAATGTTAGTATTCTCATCCCACCACCATTCCACATTAAAGCCGATGGGAAAGAAACGATAGTGGGATTCGTAGCATTAGTGTTCTGCAAATCGAAAATTAGATCCTCTCTCTTACTGTCTTGCAGCCTGATGGTGCTTGGAGGGCCGTTGACAGAACCCAGCCTTGCTGCTTCGCTACAGAAGATAAGATTACCAAAACTGCACTGGGAGGGGCTGCTGCGCTCAAGGCATAACCTCAGAGGAGCCCTGCTGGATCAGGCCACAGCCCATCTAGTCTAGCGTCCCATTGCACACGGTGGCCCACCAGTTGCCCATGGGCATCCCAAGCAGAGACAGGGCAAACCTCCTCCTGCTCTCCAATCCCAGCAATGGCCTTAGACGCATCCTGCCTGTCCCCCCAGCCTGAAAGATGTACTTAGGCATCCAGTCTAGTAGCCGTTGATACATCTGTCACCCACGAATTAGTCTAACCCTCCCTTAAAACAATCTAGACTGGTAGCTGCCACCATCTCTTCTGGCAGCCAGTTCCACAGACCGATGACCCTCTGGGAGAAGAAATATTTCCCCTTGTCAGTTTTTTAGAAGGCCACCTGGTTCTAGTGTTTTGGTATAGAGAAAAAAAAATATTTTTTTCTATTTCCTTCCTAATTATTCCCAGCATTGAATTACCTATCTTTGCTGCTGCCGCACACTAGGTTGACACCTTCATTGAACTGTCCACCAGAACCCTGAGATCCCTTTCCTGGTGTGTTGCAGAAAGCTCTCAGACCCCATCAGTGTATAGACAGAATTAGGATTCTTTCCCCCAAGGTGGGCGAGGCAGTAGACCAGGCTCCCGGGATCCTTATCAAAAGGATCCGAAATTATTCTGCATGCAACTGAATCTTGTTTGCAAAACGATCCCGATGAAGGGGTGCTCTGATTCTGAGTACTAA
Source organism: Aspidoscelis tigris stejnegeri (assembly GCA_023333525.1). Classification (NCBI taxonomy): domain Eukaryota; kingdom Metazoa; phylum Chordata; class Lepidosauria; order Squamata; family Teiidae; genus Aspidoscelis; species Aspidoscelis tigris. The sequence continues at coordinate 9,647,637 of JALMGA010000020.1, forward strand.
TCCCTCTATGCAGTATTTAATCCCTTCCAAAGTTATTTCAGCCCTTACCAAGGTGTGCGAGTTATTATTTGAGGAAACCTAACTTAGATATTCCCTCTTTTTATCTATCAAGAATCATAGCATGGTTATTGACCCAAGAAATATTTTTATTTATACATTGTGTAACTAGGTTATTTCTCTTGAATCCCCTTGATGTATATTTCTTGGCTATGGCTGCATGGAGTTGTTAGTTTGCTCTTGTTCAAATTATTTCAGCGGTTAATGTGTATAATCTTTAATACAGAAATAAAAAAAATAAACTCGGATTTTCAGATCCTCCTCCTCCTCCTTTGACCGTTTCCTATCTCTATGGCCCCGTGTGGGTGGAGGCAGCCAAAGCGCGCGAAATTCTACCTGCGGCTTGAAGGTTTTGACCCTTGCGGTGCCCCGTAGCCATTTTCAACTAGGATCTCTATATATAAATATACAAGAAAACTCTCCCGGCGCCGGGTCATCTCGTATAGTAACAGGTGGAGCTGGTGGGCGACCGTGAGGACAAGAGTGTCGGTCTGTATCCATAGTTTCATGGGGGAAGAGGGTTCCTTTGGCGGGTGGGTTGCTATGGCTGCTTCCATTGGCAGGAAGAGCTACCTGGCAGGTGGGAGTTCACCAGGTGAAGCTTCCCTAGGATGCTTTGGTTTGCTTGTCAGGAGCGGGCAGGAGGAGAGGAGCATTGGTTCAGCGTGATGGCTGCTCATAAGAACCTCAGAAGAGCGCTGCCGGATCAGGCCACAGACCATCTAGTCCATAGGAACCTCAGAGGAGCCCTGCTGGATCAGGACACAGCCCATCTAGTCCATAAGAACCTAAGAGGAGCCCTGCTGGATCAGGCCACAGCCCATCTAGTCTATAAGAACCTCAGAGGAGCCCTGCTGGATCAGGCCACAGCCCATCTAGTCTATAAGAACCTCAGAGGAGCCCTGCTGGGTCAGGCCACAGCCCATTAGTCCAGCATCCTGTAGCATACAGTGGCCCACCAATTGCCCATGGGCGTCTCAACCAGAGACAAGGACAAACCTTCTCCTGCTCTCCAGTCCCAGCAGATGGCCCTAGAGGCCTCCTGCTTCTCCCCTGAGCCTCAGAAAGATGTACTTAGCCATCCATTCTAGTAACCATTGATACATCTGTCACCCATGAATTAGCATAAGAGAAGGCAGCATAGAAGAGTAACTAAACAGTTTGATAAATTTAATAGCTGTATAGTGTGTCCTCAAAGATAGCAGAAAACAGAAACTCTGTAATGATTAGGATGATCTGTAGTGAATCTTTAATTTCTCATATGCCTTAGCTGGACATTATTCTATTCTATTCTGGAGTCCCCTTTCCCTTCTCACTTGCAGGCACTGTTCTTTTGATACGTACTGTTATCATTATTAATATGTTTGATTTTAAATGTTGTTGCTTGCCCTGAGACCTTTAGGTATAGTGCAGGATAGAAATACAAATAATACATAAATAAATAATAAATAAACAACCTGCTGGCTGAATACTGACCTTCCTGTACCTCTGGCTGCCCTGGACCCAGAGAGGTTTGGCGTTACAGGTGGGACTTCAGTCGCTTTGCTAACATGCTCCACTCTCTTTGGAATCTTGCTAGAATGTAAAAGAATTCTGGACAGCATGTGGGATGACATTGAACTTTTGGCCAGTGATGATACAGGAAGTGGATGGCTTACCTGGCAGAACAGACAAGAAGGTGGAAATGTGCTGTATCAAATGAACACCCTTGCTAAAATCACCTCATCTGAGAAGGTAAAAGGATTTCTGTTTCGTGTGCTACAGGAACAGTTGACGAATCTATACAACAGTTGTTCTTCCAGCTTCAGCCAGGGGTCACGGTGGTAGAAACTGCAGAGAGTCTTTGGCCGCTAAGGCTGCTAAGGCCAGTTTGGTCTAGTGGTTAGGGAGCTGGACTCTTATCTGGGAATACAGGGTTTGATTCCGCACTCCTCCATGAAGCCAGATGGGTGACCTTGGGTGAGTCACAGCTTTCTTCCGAGCTCTCACAGCCCCACCTACCTCACAGGGTGTCTGTTGTGGGGAGAAGAACAGAAGGTTTGTCAACCGCTTTGAGTCCCCTTAAAAGGATGAGAAAAGTGGGGTAAAAAGGCCTACTCTGCTACTACTACTATTTCTTGGGCCCATTCTGCACTAGGCCTTATTCCAGGCTATATCTTGGAACAGGGACTTGCCATCTGCATGCTGGCCTGTCATCCAACACACGGGCAAAAATTGGCAGTTCCCTCTTCCAAGATACAATCCAAAATAAGGCCCAGTGCAGAAAGGGCTCTGATGAAGTCCAATAAATAAATACAGTACTGTAAGTAAACAGAAGTTTCACGGTACCTTCGGCTGATAGACAGTAGAATACCCTTTGGTATCAGGACATTTGCTGAAGCTAAGCAATTGCATCATTCTAGAACATAAGAGGAGCCCTGCTGGATCAGGCCACAGCCCATCTAGTAAAGCATTCTGTTGCACACAGTGGCCCACCAATTGCCCAAGGGCATCCCAAGCAGAGACAAGCCTGCTCCTGCTCTCAAACCCCAGCAAATGGCCTTGGAGGCCTCCTGCTTGTCCACCCAGCCTGAAAGATGGATTTAGGCATCCATTCTAGTAGCCATTGATACATCTGTCAGCCATGAATTAGCCTAACCCTTCTTTAAAGCCATCTAGGCTGGTAGCTGCTACCACCTCTTCTGGCAGCAAATTCCATAGACTGATGACCCTCTGGGTGAAGAAATCCTTCCCCTTGTCTGATCCGACTCTCCTGCCCATTGGCTTCATAGATGCCCCCTGGTTCTAGTGTTGGGTGATAGAGAAAAGAAATTTTCTCTCTCCACCTTTTGTATACCATGCATGATTTTATATACTTCAGTCTGCTCTCCTTTTAAATGCTGTCTCTCCAGACTGAAGTGGCCTAGATGTTGCAGTCTGATTTCATAAGGGATTTTGTTCCAGCCCCCTTAATCATTCTGGTTGCCCTTTTCTGCACCTTTTCCAATTCCACAACATCCTTTTTGAAACGTGCTTCAGTCCTTTTTGAGGATTCTGCTTCACTCTAGCTGTTGTTCTTATTGGGTAGCTGTTGAATCAGATCTGACTCCTGAGTTTCTTATATGGATTCTCTATGGGCACCTCTGTGCAGTTTTATAGGCAGAGATACAGCAGTGGTTTGCCACTTCCTTCTTCTAGGGAGAGAGCCTGGGGTTTGACCCAGCAGCCTCTTGCTTTCCAGGATGTTCCACATCCCTGATTGTTTTTGTGGAGGGAGAAACACACAGCCCCTCTGTGCCTTCTATGAACCCCCAAATTCTCCCTGATTACGCTGGTGGGACTTTTCTCATTTTCTTACATTGGTAGCATGTAGTTTAGGATTGGACAATGAGTTGTAGCTCCTGCTGTGCTCTTTCTCCCCTTCTGAGGTTTCGTCTGAGCCAGCCCTATACGCCTGCAACTCTGATGATGGCTGCGTGCTGGTAGCCGACAGAACCGTGGTGGTTCTTGACACTGCTTGTCAGTGCCTGCAGGTGTTTCTCCAGTTTGGTAAGTTAATGGCGCTACCGGTTGTGATTGGCTGCCATCGAGTTATGGGCTACTCTGCAGGCACCTCCGTGGCCACTCCTCTGCAGTTTTCTTGGCAGGGATGCAGAAGCGGTTTGCCCTTACCTACATCTGGAGAGAGGCTGGGGATCGAACTGGCCACCCTCTGCTTTCTAGGCAGTTTGCTCTACCACTGAGCTACGACCCCTCCCAGGTTCCATGGACCCCTCTACGCAGTTTTCTTGGCAGGGATACAGAAGTGGTTTGCCATTGCCTACTTCCAGGGAGAGGTTGAGGATCGAACCGGCGACCCTCTGCCTTCCATGCTGCTTACATTTCTATTGAGCTACAGCCCCTCCCATCAACAGCCTTAGATCTCAAGTAACTGCAGAATGAATAGTCTTCAGTATTATTTTCACTGAACATGGATGGGTTATATTTTAAATACACCTTGGTGTTTGTTTTATCCTGTGTTGTGACCTGCCCTGGGACCTACAGGTGAAGGGCGGGAGGGAAATGTTAGAAATAAATCAGTAAAATATCTGAATGCTTGCATTTTCTTTTTCTTTCCAGAGGCCCAAGTGGATATTGTTGGCCTATGTCAAGAAGGGCACTTTCTTGTGGTTGGAGAGAGAAATGGCAATCTGCACCTCATTCATGTTTCATCCAAGCAAACATTGTTAACGAAGGTCTGTAACTCCTTCCTGTATGACTTCATCTTTTTGAATGGCAGACGGGTTGGGTTTCTGGGCTGTTGCTTCTGCTCACCTGCAGCGGGCACCAGGTTTTGGCTCTGGGTCTGGGAAATGCCTGGGCCTCCAGTGGGATGGGGGAACTTCTGGATTTGATAAAATGGGCCTTGTGAGCCAGTTTGGTCTAGCGGTTAGGGAGCCGGACTCTTATCTGGGAATACCGGAGTTTGATTCTGCACTCCTCCACAAAGCCAGCTGGGTGACCTTGGGCTAGTCACAGCTCAGTGGGAACACAGCCCTTGAGTAGTTTCAGCCTAGGACAGAAGTGACACTCCTCTGTTTTGAAATCATGTAATGGTTCCTTTCTCTTTGAACTGCTTTCAGGCACTAGTTCAATCGTCTTCAGGTAACAGGATCTACATGGATCTCCTTCTCACGAAAGACACCGACAACGGAGGTAACATCTCTCCCGTGTAATGAAATCTGTTCTTTTTAGCTTTCAAGGTCAGGTTGACCTGTCTTTTCATGGAGGTTCCCCCCATAGCTTCATTTGCAGACCAGTCAGTGATCCAGGCAGGAAGTCCTTTCTCCTGTTGGAAGACAGTCCATGAGCTTCCTTTGAAGTCCACACTCGCTTTCAACTGGGGGTAGTATTTCTGTCTCCTGCACAGGTTACCATTGAATTGTGAGGAGTCACATGAGCCCATTTGATTTTGATGAGGCCTTTCCCGTCATTTGCCAGGTAAAGACTAAGACTCTGAGAACTGGTTAAGCCTCACAGGTTGAGAACCCCTCCTATATAAGGATATAAGAGGAGCCTTGCTGGATCAGACCACAGCCCATCTAGTCCAGCCTACTGTCTCACACAGTGGCCCACCAGTTGCCCATGGGCATCTCAAGCAGAGACAAGGGCAAACCTTCTCCTGCTCTCGAATCACTGCAAATGGCCTTAGAGGCCTCCTGCTTGTCCCCTCAGCCTTGAAAGATGGATTTAGGTATCCATTCTAGTAGCCACTGATACACCTGTCCTCCATGATTTGTCCAGCCCTTTCTTGAAGCCATCCGGGCTGGTTGCTGTCACCACCTCTTCTGGCGGCAAATTCCATAGTCTGATGACCCTCTGGGTAAAGAAATCCTTCGCCTTGTCTGATCCAACTCTCCTGCCCGTCAGCTTCATAGATTCCCCCCTGGTTCTAGTGATGTGTTAGAGAAAATAAATTTTCCCTATCCACCTTTTCTATACCATGCATGATTTTATATCCTTCAGTCAGGTCCCCTCCTGGAAGTGTTATTTGACATTTACTCTGTTTGTGGTTATTTCTCAGGACTCTACCATGCATTTATTCTCACGAGCGATGGCTTCTTTTGCCTTCTGGATCTTCCACTTGCCAAAGCGCACGAAGGTAGGACAATACATATGTTTTAAATTTCAAAAAAGAAAAGCTTCCCTTTGGACTTTCTGTGATTATTAGAAGCTCAAAGGTGCTGGGAATCAGATGCTTTATATATGGTACCACCAGTAGAATGTGGATTTATTTTCCCCAAGGCTCTAAAACATCATTTCAAAATGAATTTCTTTTTCTTCAGTGATCGAGAAGAGAGACTTCGCTGCCGCAAAGAAGGTGAGAGGCAGCAGCATTTAGAAATATTATATCCTGTGCTAGAATTATGGGAGATTCTTCCATGCCAATGTGCCCATGCTTTAAGATCTGTAGGAGAGGCCAACCTGCTTGTCCTGCCACCCTCAATAGCAAAAGGGATGGACACCCTGGAACAGGGCCTTCTCAGTGATGGCTCCCAGATTATGGAATCATCTCCTTTTTCGAGTGTGCCAGGTACCTTCATTTTGGCTAAATAAGGAAACAGCTCCCCATACACACACCCTGTTCTTGTTTGAATATGTCCATTTTATGTTTGGTTTTTAATGTTATAACCTGTCCTGAGACCTTTGGGGATAGGGCAAATAGGTAAAATTTAACTGTAACTTTTAATCAATTCATTTCCAACGCTGTATGCTTTAGGCAGGTTCAATTGTGGCCTCCCAGGTAGTCCTGAATCACATCTAACCATTGACAGTACTTTGGACGGATCTGGAAGGGGTGCATTTGAGCAATATAGTTGGTTGTTCTTTTGCAGGTATCTCCTGCCTGCCAGCAGGTATCTCTTTTTTTCAGAGGCAGGACTAGGCAAACCATCTTATCCAGTATTAATTCATTCGGCGGGAGAGGAATTTTTCCCCAGTCGCTTTCGGATCAGAACAGAGCCCTGCTTCTAAGAAAGGCTTCCTCAGCTTGCATCTTGAGTATGGCAGTTACTGTCGCCACCTCTTCTGGCAACCAATGCCATAGACCGATGACCCTCTGGGTGAAGAAATCCTTCCCCTTGTCTGATCTGACTCTCCCCCTGGTGCTAGGGTTGTGTGATGAGGAGGTGTGAAGAGGTATTTGTCTGTCCTTTCTTACAGCTGCAGGAAGACACATTTTTCGTTTCCACAAAGGAATATCACACTGTTGGCTGCTTAGCATCTGCTGCTCAGTCCACGGCAAGGAGTATCACACTGATAATAGGGGTAAATAAAATTTCCGTTCAGGCTGCAGCTTCCTGTTTGTTGATCAGGATTAAATCCTTGCTTAAGATCAAGAACGGAGGGTTTCCGACATAAATAACTGGTTTCTCTGAAGGGTGAAGGCGAAGCAGCGATATCCGTGTGGGAGGTGAATCCTCAGAAGAAGCAAATTGCTATGCAAAATGTTGCTGACTCAAGTATGATTAAAGGTACGTCCGGGCATCCTTGCCTTCCGTTCTTTGTCTGGCATTTAGTTTTCCCAAGTACCTCGAAGATGGGGTGGTGGTGGTGGAAGAACGTAGGTGTGCCCTTTGCATGATACCTTTCTTGGGTAGTCTTCAGGTTGACCAAGTGAGGGCCTTTGTGTAGGTCCACTAACCTCAGAGGTGCGAGGGGCTGTGGCATGTGTGAGGGTCTTCTCAGTGGTGGCCCCCTCCCCCGGCTTTGGAATACCCTCCCAGTGGAGGCAGGCCAGTGCTGCTCTTCAGCATCAGCAAAAAGGAGGCCAGGAAAAACCTCCTCTGAGAAGATATCACCTGGACACAGGTAGGAGCAGCCATGTTGATACCGAGTCTCTGGCTGAAAACCTCAGGTTTGTGCAGACTGCATTTCGATCGCGTCTTTCCTAGGCAAGAAGCTACCTGGTGGATGCTGTTGTTTATTTTTCTTTTGCTTTGATTTCCAGCGGCAAAAAAGCTTCAGGCTGTCGACAACTTGCTGTTTGTCTTAGATAAGGAGGCAAGTGCTGTTCGGTTCCTACTTTCGTTCCTTGATTTTGCAAAATCTTCCACATAAGCTTCCTGGATCTAACAGGTTCCCCTGCCTGCTTTGGTGTCCAAAGGACACAGTGGCTTTCCACTCCTGATGAAATGGTTTCACTTGTTTGTACACCGTAACTCACAAAAGGTTTGGCACCAAGTCGGTTTGGCCTAGTGGTTTGGGAGCTGGACTCTTATCTGGGAATACTGGGTTTGATTTCTTACTCCTCCATGAAGCCAGCTGGGTGACCTTGGGCGAGTCACAGCTCTCTTCTGAGCTCTCACAGCCCCACCTGCCCCACAGGGTGTCTCTTATGGGGGGAAGAATAGAAAGCTTTGTCAGCCGCTTTGAGACCCCTTAAGGGTGAGGAAAGTGGGGTAGAAAAGCCAACTCTTCTTCTTCTTCTTCTTCTTGCCGCCTAAGGAAAGCCAGGAGTTAAGGAAAGGATTTAAAGAGGAGGCCTCTGAGGCCCTTTGCAGGGCGTCAAGAACAGGTGAAGGTTTTGCTTGAGAGGCCCTGAATTAATTGATGGGCCGCGAATTCCTATCATTCATCTCTGAACTGGTTTTGTTGGGCTTCCCACAATTTAACTATCTAATAGGACCATTTGTTGTAGCTCAAGCATACAGAAAAAGGCCAGCTGACTGGCCTCCGGATGTTATCTGTGAATTATATTTAACCAGCTTCATTTTGCCCGTTGAGGGGAGCAGTGCTTGGAATTGTGGTGAACCGAAGTGCAGTTCGGTGCCACCACAGAGAAGGCATCGATCATGGCTTTGCCATGGGCACCTGTGACAGATTATACTCTGTTTTAGAGGATTTGGGGGGGGGAAACGTGTTAGAATTTCATAGTAGTTTCTTGAACTGGAGTCCAAAGAAATAAGTTGCACGTCACTTGCCAAAACAGTATGTTTTCTTTTCTTTTTCTTTTCGGCAGGATATATTGACGCTGTGGGACCTTTGCTCCCTTACCTTGATTTGGGAGTGTTCTTTGGTTCCCATTAAGGACTTTCTTCTGACCTCGGAATCGGAGGGTTCAGCGGCCATTGGGTAATGTCTCTGAAAGACACTTGTGGTGATGCTTAAGAAACGCGAGACGTTCTGCTCTAGAATGGCTGCTTCCCAAGGCATTCCTAGACTAGATGTCTGTTCCCACTTCTCTTGGAAGCCACAATTCTAGGGGTGTGCGTGGAACAGTTTTGCGTGTTTTGTTCTGAGGTCAAAACACAGCTCTGTATCGTCAAGACAGCCCAGGAAACCGAAATCAACAGGCAGCAAAACCCTGTTGTTCCACAGAGGAAAACAACTTTGGTTTCTCCTCATCAGGGCACAGATGGTTGTTAACTTTAGAAGCTGGGAATAGGAGTGAAAAGTGCTGCCCCAAGGGTGGTGGAAAAAGACGTACTAATATTTGATACAAACAAATATGTATCGGGTACAAATATGTATCCAATACGTATCCGATACACATGCCATAACAAATCCGGCCTGAATTCACTTTTAATACGCTCTCAATCCATGTTGAATGCACTCAGGATCCATTGCAGATCTCTGGCTCAGCCGCTTTCCCACGTCCCCAGTTTAACAAATATCCAAACTATTCATACAAGGGTCAATGAACAAATATTGTAACATTCAGTTTGTGAACAGATGTCTGAATAACAGATATTACAAATATTTGTAAACATCCCTAAGTGGGTTCGGTGCCTGATTGACTTGTTTTTTTAAAATCCTTTTTGTTAAGACAGGGGATTGCCAATCTCAAACTGGTTGCTTTGGCCAAGTCTGATGATACAGGGGTAAGTTGTGTCTCTAGTCCATATTGCCTGCTTTTATTTACTGTGATTACATGGACATGAAGGCCTGCCTCATTTATACCACCAAATCATGGCCCAGCTCCTAGCTGACTGCATGGACATCTCTATGCAGTTTTCTTGGCAGAGATACAGAAGTGGTTTGCCATTCCCTACTGCGGGGAAGAGGCAGGGGATCATACAGGCAACGCTCTGCTTTCTAGGCAGTTTTGTGTACTACTGGGCTACAGGGACTCCCAGACTCTGTGGGCACCTCTATACAGTTTTTTTGGCAGGGGTGCAGCAATGGTTTGCCATTGCCTACTTTCGGGGAGAGGGTGGGGATCGAACCGGCAACCCTCTGCCTTCCAGGCAGTTTGCTCTGCTGCTGAACTACAGCCACTTCCCCGTGGGTTAACACTCTATCCCAATTTTTATTCTTCTGCTTCTCTGCAGATGGAGAATATTATGGTCCTTTCACTGCCTCCTATGCATCAGCTTTACTCTTTGGAAGTAACTCATGTTTCTTCACTGGTCCAGAGTGGAATAAATACGGTAGGCTTTATTTGTTTTCCTTTTGTCCCACGTAAAAGGCAGAGCTGAAGTGGGAAGCGTGAGAAATGGAAGGAGCTCAATTGTCAAAAAGACTTTTGTTCATCAAATCTGTCTGTCTGGAAGGAAATGTGCCCCTGTGGATGGATGAGGGGGAGGGAGGGAGGGAGGGAGGGAGGGGGATGGATGGATGGATGGATGGATGGATGAGGGGGGGGAGGGAGGGAGGGGGATGGATGGATGGATGGATAGATGGATGGATGGATGGATGAGGGGGAGGGAGGGATGGAGGGGGATGGGTGGGTGGGTGGGTGGGCTGGCTGTTTGTTTTTGTTTGTATCCTGCCCAATACTCAAAGGTCTCACTGTGTGTAACAACATTTAAAATCCAATACATTAAAACAGGAAACCATCTATATTAAAACAATAGTGTCTGCAAATGATATAAATTTAAAAGCAAAACCACATTATACAAAATTCTGTATTACAAAGGATGGCAGGACTGCATGTAAGACATTCAGAAATGCCAATCTGAGGAAAGAGAATTGATCCCAAGGAACCAAATTTGGGCAAAAGGTGAAGGAATTCCTTCCCAAAATAAGGCCATGAACCCTCACAGTCAATCTCTAGTTAGCTATGCAGTTTAAATCTTTTTCTCCCTCCCTGTCTTAATGATGCCTCCCTTTCCTCCCTAGGACACAGTTTACTTTTTGGAAGGCATGTATGAAGATAAGAAAAAGTGAGTTTGGAACAAACTAATGCACTCTTGTTTTATATTTCAGTCAGTTCAGTAACTGTTGTGAGAATCTGGCTTCAAGGTTGTGCTTTGTTTCTAGAGCCTCTGAGCTTCCTGTCTCATTTTTGGTGCTGAGATGCCTGACGGAATCATTACCTGAGAACAGGTACGCTTACAGTTTAGCTGCTCTTATGGCATAATCGAACTAAAGCTGTGAACCTCTGCGTTTCGGGTTACTTACAGTAAGTGAATTGAGTCAAAAATAACACGCGTCGTAATCCAAGCCGTCTGTGGGTGATTCTGCCCTGGCCGGTAGACCGGAGCCCCCTTCTATGTGTGGGTCTGCTCTAAGAAATGCCTGCCCCCTTAGGCACCCCCCCTGGGGGTGCGGCCTCCCTTAGCACACACCAGCCCTCTGCCCATCCAAGGTGGAATTGGTCTACAGTTCCTATCACCCTTCATTCTGGCCAGGTCACTCTGAGCTCCTGGAAACTGTAGTCTAGCACCAGTGGGAAGCTGATAGTCTGTCCAGCTTTGTGAAAATCATCTTTAGATTGAAAGTCGTAGGGTAACTCCTCTTTGCTTTGTCTGTCAGGTTGAGTCGTTTGCTTCATAAGCACAAATTCACGGAGGCTGAGAATTTTGCTCTTCAGTTTGAACTGGACGTTGAGGTAAAGGACGTCCGTTGCCGGGTTCTGACCACCATTTATTGCCAAGTACAAAATGACCGGTTGGATTCTGTGCCAAACATCTGAGCTGCCAAACCTATAATTATCGCTCCATAAATCTGATCAACAGCCAATTTTTAGTAAAATATTGTACGTCAGCCACGATCCTTCACTGAAAATTTCAGGGAGTTCAGAAGCAGAATTCACAAGTATCTTGTGAAACTACTTAGAGCTATTTAATTAATAAAGTTCGAAAAGTTTTTTTCAATTGCTGAAGGTGGATTGTTGGAAGATTTAAAAAAAAACAGATTAGATATTTCTACGCCATTCTGGGATTAATGGCTTGAAAATCCTGTAAAAATGCATATAAATAAAATAGTTCCTTGCGCCACATTGGATACAAGCTTTGGAGAAGTAAGGTGCTAATGTTTCTTCATGCCACTTTTTGTTTGTTTGTTTTGAAACAGCTTGTTTACAAAGTGAAAATCAGCTCCATTTTGGAACGATTGGCTTCAGAGTCACCTGAGAATGGTGGACAGTCCGCTTGGCTTGAACTTGTACCACAGGCTAAAGAAACCTTGGATAAAATAAAGGTAGCGGCCTACTCTTTAACCTGTAAAGTTTGTTTTTATAGATTCATATATGACATATATTCCTTGCAAACAGTGTACGGGTCTAACCCATCTCCTTTCTCCACCTAGGATAACTTGTTTGTGGTTGAGTATTGCATTAACACCCCTTGGCCAACCCTAGAAAGTGCCCAGGAAATGGTGAACTATGCCAGGCACAGGGTAAGCTTCAACAGTGCTGTATGTGCTCAGGTGTGTCTTGAGAGGCTCAAATGATGACCTCTGGGACAGAGGGTAGGACTCAACTGGGCAAAAATGCTCATCAGCCGGGGTGTGAACATATGCAATTTTTGGGATTTGATTCAAACGGAATATCTGAAAATTCAATTCAATTCCAGCCATTAAAATTCAAATTCAATTTGAATTTAGCAAATTCAGTTCTACGCCTTAATTATGGAACTGTCATGGAACTGTAAATTAATATAACATTTTTCACATCAGCTGCTGAAGAACAGTGATGTGGCTGTGACTCCCTTCTCAGTCGGTGATCCAACGTCTTTTTCAGAGGTAATATTAGCTGTATTTATCCTTTGTATGCCACGTTGAGATTACATTTTAAGGGGAAGCAGTATATAAATATTTTATGTAAACAATCAACAAAAACTTACTGTATTTTCTGGCGTATAAGACTACTTTTTAACCCAGGAAAATCTTCTCAAAAGTCAGGGGTCGTCTTATACACCAGGTGTTGTCTTCTTATACGGCAAGTATATCCCAAACTCTAAATTTTAACTGGAAAGTTGGGGGTCATCTTATACGCCCAGTCTTATACGCTGGAAAATACAGGTAGGTTCTTTAGAGTCAGGTAGGATGAGAACTTGAAAAGGATGCTCTAAGGCCTGGGTTCTTAACCTGTGATCCAGAGACCGCCAGGAGCCCATGAAGGCCTCAGTGGGAGGGGGGTGTCCGTGAAGGCTTGAAGAAATATTAAGGTGGGGTTGAATGGGGTGGGGGTGGGGACAGGGACAGGGGAGTCCTAGGGGCACGGCTTGGGGAAATAAAAAATGAAAGTATTTCCGGAGCAGCAGCACACCCAACTCTGTGACATTTTTTTCCAATACTGATGGTCTGTGGCAACAAAAGGTATTTGAAGGGGATCCAGGGTGTAAGGCATTAGGGAGGCCAGGGTGTCTGCAAAGACTGATAAGGATGTCTGCAGAGTTTGCAGCTTCAAAGGAGTGACTGGTCTGTGCTGGCCAGCACAAACTTTGCTTGAACTGTTCTTACTTTGCCTTCACTGCCCATAACTTTTGCTTCTAACTGCTCCTCGTTACTGTGAATAATTTATATGCAAATTAACTTTGGAGGGAGTATAGAGGCATTATCAGGATGACTGTAAACTTCCTGCCAGGATAGGGATAAAAAGTCAGGCTATGATGTGAGAGAATTTGAACTTGTCCTGATGGGATTTCCGGAAGGCAGGGTTTCCTGTATTGCAATATAGACAAAAGAAATCTTTTGTCTCTAGCTTGTTTACTCAGATCCACATGGATGGAAGAAAGCAGACAGGGCAGCAATTTTCCTAACAAAGGTAAAGAAAAGGCTACAAATGCACATCTTCAGCTGTCAGAGATGTGTCTGCCAAGTCATAAATGTTGTGAGACAGGAGACCCTTAAATTAAGACTTTCCTCTACAGGGTGTAGGAAAAGACAACCCAAGCTATCAGAGTATAAAAGAATCTGGGTTACCCTTTACGGTGGAAATAAATAGGGACTAAACAGATTTCTGTGGAGAAGGGGGTTTTGTGATTTCGGAGCCACTACAGTGAAGTCCATGTTGTTGATCGATATCCTGTAACCTGATAAAGTTTTATGCCTTTCTAGGTCCTTGCGGCTCAATCCAAGCTAACAACATTTTCTGGAGCTTTTGAGTCTGAAAAGTTTAGGTTGGTCTCTCTTTCTCCCAATATTTTTTATTGTGTTACCTGAAAAAAAATTAAATGGAAAAAATAATTAGAAATTAGTTGAACTTGAGAGATAAAAGTAATGAAATAAACAAAACTTATTTTATTATGCATTTTCTAGTTTATGTGCGTTGCTTCTATTACATTGTAATGTGTTATGTTATGCTGTTAGCTTTATTTAAAATATTTAGAAAAACTTTTTTTTTATTAAACAATTTTTATTCTATATTAGGGATGTGCACAAATGGTTTTTTTTTTTTAAGGAAAATTCGTATTCGTTCAGTTTTGAATGTGGTTGGGTTCTATTTGATATGAATGTATTCGTATGAATCCGTGCAGATATCCGATATGAATGCATTTGGGTCCCGTAACATATTTGCTCTAAAAGCATCAAATCCGCCCTGAATCCACTTTGAATCCGCTCTCAGTCCAAATATTCATGCACATCCCTATTCTATATTCAGCAATACATAGCGAAATTTAACATTACAAATAACTTACGATTGAGAAAGGGGAAATGGACATAATAGAAGGTTATGTATTTTAGATTTTACAGGGAGCCAGCCAGGAGACCTGTAGTTATGACGTAGCTACAGAAATTTAGTAAATAAATTCGTATTTGTTAATGTATCTTCAGTTTCAATAGCCTCCTGCCAACCACAGGAGAAAATGATTAGCCACCCCACCATAGTACTTCAGAAATGAATGGAGCCTTGAGGAGAATCCTCCATAGATTGTCATCTTGTATTAAGTGTAGCTTTCGCCTTCGTACTCAGCTTGTGTGTTTGCTCACGGTTGGAGTATAAAACTTTTGCTTTCCTAGTTTGGTCTAGTGGTTAGAGAGTTGGACTCTTATCTGGGAATACCTGGTTTGATTCCGCTCTCCTCCATGAAGCCAGCTGGGTGACCTTAGGCTAGCCACAGCTCTCTTCTGAGTTCTCACAGCCCGTTCTGTGGTTGGGAGAAGAACAGAAGATTTGTCAGCCGCTTTGAGTCCCATTAAATGGGTGAGAAAAGCGGAGTAGAAAAGCCAACTCTTCTTCTTCTTCTTCTTCTAGTGGTGCCGCGTGGCTGGATTTTCTGAATAACAGGGATGTATTTGGAGTTGTCCTTTCCCAACTGAAGATGGGGAATCTCGCTTCAGCCCAATATATTTGGCTAAGACATCAGGTAAAGGACATACCTTCCCCCTTGTAGGGCTACCTGACTATTAAGACCACAGGGGGAGGCCCTTCTTTTAGTTTCACAAAAAGGGGGCCTTTTTTGTGGTGGACACCAGGTTTTGGAACGGCCTTCCAGTGGAGGTCCACCGGGTGGCAAATGTTACGTGGCTTTTTGTGCCTCCTTCTTCTGGGCCTTTGATGTTTGGCTCCCTTATAATATTGCCTTGCTAGGGCTGAAGCCTCGTTTATGATGTTCTGATTTATATCGCATGACCACCACTGGCCCAGGCAGGACACGGCCGCTTTTGCCGTTCCGATTCGTTCCACGCTCGCGTTTTGTGGCTCAGCAAAACCCTCTGCTTGAGGCTTCTCAGCGAAAAGAGCCCGGGGTCTTTGATACAAGAAGCCCAGTCCGTTTGGCTTGTTTGCCGCCGTTATCCGCCTGGCTCTGGGAATATCCCCTTCCCTTCCCCTGCAGGCGGACTTTGAACGAGGCTTCAACGTGGAGATGCTTGATGGCTTGCTTAGCGCCACCCCCGTGGCCATTTCCCTTGAGGAGCTCTGCTTGTGGTTCAAGGAGGCCGTCCTCCCGTTTGTAAGGCGCGTTGTCCCTGAAGGGCAGGTAAGTTGGCAAACAAGGTGGGTCTCTCTGGAGCTGCCCTCAAGAGAGACAGAATTTGAAACAAGTTCCCTGTCTTAGAACGTTCTAAGTGCTCCGCTGGAACGCCCGGTCGTTCCGTCAGAACCCCTGAAACGTTCTAAAGGTCTCAGTCTCGAGTCCTGTTCTGGCTCGGCCTAATGTCCAAAAGCTCTGACCCATAACCCATGATGGTAAGGTGAGGAGTGTCGCAGGAGCCTTGGAGGCCCCCTGGACAACGTGGGGCCCCCTTCAAACTCTAGATCGGAATTGTATGTAAATGCAGTTCACCTTAGTCCCTTGGTTTGGCCTTTTCCTTTCAGAAAAAAGTAGCAAAGTGGTTGGAACAAGGAGCCCGAAACCTGGAGTTAACCGATAAGGTAACACATAGAAACTCCCCTAAAATACATTGCATGCTGCTTTTGTATAGGAGCTCCCCTAAAATACACTGCTTCTATGTCCGCCAAAAATGCTCTGTGCTTTATTTTCCACGACAGGCCAACTGGCCGGAGAATGGTCTCAAACTGGCAGAAATCTTTTTTACCAGCGAGGATCCGGGGGAAATTGAGTTAGCATCTGCCTGGGACTGGATTTCTTTGGTAAGGATTCTGTTATGGCAGAGCAACATTTGGAAGTACGGACATGCACAAATGTTTTATTTTTTAAATTTGATTCGTATTGAATTGCAAGAAAATTTGTATTCAAATATAGAGGGATTCAAATTCAACATGAAAGTTCAACGCCATACGAATCCCATGCGAAGCTTCATAATGAATATATCAAAACATTCAGTTCTAATTCGAATGTCAATCTTCAAATGGGCCAACATTCAATCTGAATACGGATGACCGAATTCGGCCAAATTTGGCCAAATTTTGGAATGTTAAGAATACTTGTGCATATTGAGATGCATGGCCAACCCCAGAGCTACAGAGACAGGATCCGTACCTAGTCGCCTCTGTGGAAATCTCCCTGTTCGTTTCGTATTTCAGAAAGACAGTGAGGCTGAGGAAATTGGTTCCCTGATGAAGCTGGTCAGAAACCTTCAGGCCTTGACGGACCTCTTTCGGAAACACGATTTCAGGCTCCCCCTCTGTGACTTTGAAAAGGTAACAAGAACTCTACAGCCTGAATTGCCCTGTTTGTGTGGTTGACGCTTAGAAACAGGTTGAACCAGGGTTGAAAATTTATTTTCTCTGTCGCACAACCCTAGAACCAGGGGGCATCTACGAAGCTGATGGGTAGGAGAGTCAGAAGTGGAAACATCAAGCAGCCTAGATGGCTTTAAGGAAGGGTTGGACAAATTCACGGATAACAGATGTATCAGTGGCTACTAGAATGGATGCCTAAGTACATCTTCCAGGCTGGGTGGACAAGCAGGATGCCTCTAAGGCCACCTGCTGGGATTCGAGGGCAGGTTTGCCCTTGTCTCTGCTTGGGATGCCCATGGGCAGTTGGTGGGCCACCATGTGTGGCAGGATGCTGGACTAGAAGGGCTGTGGCCTGATCCAGCAGGGCTCCTCTTATGTTCTTTTCTAGAACGGATGCCTAGGTACCCCATCCAGGTTAGAGATAAGCAGGAGGCCTCTAATGCCATTTGCAGTGATTCGAGAGCAGAAGGTTTGCCCTTGTCTCTGCTTGAGATGCCCATGGGCAATCGGTGGGCCACTGTGTGGGACAGGATGCTGGACTAGATGGGCAGTGGCCTGATCCAGCTTGCTCCTCTTATGTTCTTATGATAGCACTGAAAATGGAAGTTGCTTCAGCTTAAATTTGCCCAGGAGCAGTTTGGCCCTGAATTGTTTCACTCATCGTTGGTTTTAATTATGTTTATATATGTTATGATTTTAGCTGTGTGTTTTTTTCTTTTCAACGTTGCCGCATATAAATGAAGAAAATAAAATATAAATAAATGAAAATTGCAGCTCAGGACTTGCCTCAGAAAGCAAACACCAGCATCTTGTATTCATTTTGCTACAGAGATGATTTTAATGGAGATTTCCCCATGCTTTGTTTTATCCACCAGGAGAATGCAAGTTCAATAGTATTTCGTATGTTTGATAAAGTTCTGGCAGCAGAACTTATTCCGGTGACTTTAGAGAAGTATATTGAACCATATCTTGTCTACCATAATTTGCCGAAAGATGAAATTCTTTTAGAGTACATAAAGGTATGTCATTTCTTCACGTCTAGACAATTTCTTTTGGTGTTAAAAGGTTTTTAATATGTTCATTTTACATGGTCGTTGGTTTTTAATGGTGTAACCCTCCCTGAGCCCTGAACAGCCTTGTGCCCTGGGAGAAGGAGCGCCTTCTCCCATATAGACCTGCCTGGGCACTGAGATCTCAACAAGAGGGCCCTTTTGGAGTTCCTTCCTTTGCAGAGGTATGAGGCACAGGGACATGCAAGAGGGCCTTTTCTGTGGTGGCCCCTAGACTCTGGGCCTTGGGTATCTGAAGGAGCGCCTTCTCCCATATAGACCTGCCCATACACTGAGATCTCAAGGAGAGGGCTTTCTTGTAGTTCCTTCTCTTGCAGAGGTACACGGCATAGGGACATACAAGAGGGCCTTTTCTGTGGTAGCCCCTAGACTTTGGAACAGCCTCCCTCTTGAGATTTGCCAGGCGCTTACATTGTATACTTTTCGGCACCTGATGAAAACATATCTTAACCAGGCTTTTGCCATCTAAATAGCTTCCTCAGGGTGCTGTCCTATTGGGGAGGGAGGGGTGATATTTTTAATTATGTTTTTTTTTCTTTTGACATGTTTTATTCTTACTGTAACCCGCCCTAGGACCATTTGGTGAAGGGCAGGATATAAATAAATAATGAAAATTTGACTTCCAATTGGAAATCTTGTATTATAACGGAAAGGCTGCAGCCTCGTTTTGACAGCTGTTCCCTAACCTGCTTAGGATTTCCTGGAGCGTCACTGCAAACGGCCAACGTCTGTCTTTGATACCACCTGGGAAGCAAAGGCCATTGCTGTCTTGGGCTGTATTTCCGACATGGATGTGAGTGTAACAGGACAGCCTTTTCCCATATAGATGGCCCTGTGCCTTAAGTCAATAAGTGAGGGCCTTCCTATAGTTCCGCTACCTTTGGGAGGTGTGAGGGGGTGCGGCACGTGTGAGGTACTTCTCTGTGGTGGCCCCTTAGCTTTGAAATAGCTTCCAAGTGGAGGTATGCCCAGTGCCAAGTTTATGTGGTTTATGGCAACCTGGGCCTTTGATTCCTGGTTCCTGTGATTGTAGTTCTGACAGGGTCAGGGGTAAGGATGGGATACAAATCTTATAAACAAAATAACCTCACAGTATCCTCCAAAGGCTGCATTAACAGCAGAGGAGCTCATTTTGCTGGGTTCGTTGGAGGGCGTCGGGTTCACACCTACCTCCAGAGAGGTTTGCAGCACACAGGAATCTCCAAATAAACTGAGCATCTATACTCGCTTTCCAGATCCTCAGCCAGCAGCCTTTCTGTTCCTGAAATACTCCTTCGGTGTCCGAAAAGGGGCCACCGCCAACCAGCCCAGTCTCAAAGGGATTCTTTTCCTTTACAGCTGATCATAGAAGGCGTCCTGACCATCATGCACAGCGCTGGTGTGCCCTGGAGCCCCCAAGTGGAACAGCTGGTCCAAAAGTGGTTGGCCGTAGACCACGCCAAGTAAGAGACTCGGCTCGCCTGTATTTCTCTGCCTGTAAAACACTTTGTGGGCCCAGGAATTTCCTTCCAGCGGTTTTACTGGATGCTCGTTTCTCTGAAAATATAGAGCTGGGTTCGGAGTGGTGGCGGTATTAAGGCATTGCTTCTTTAATCGCGTGTCTTGTCCACTTGGGGGGGGGGGCACAAGGGTACTTGGGGTTGGCCCCTTCAGGATTTCCCCAGGAACAGTGAAAGAATATGCCCTGGGCATCACCCTCCCTCTCTCTTGGCTGCGAAGAAGGTTTTCATCCCGTACGGATGAAATGTAGGAGATGTATTTGGGTACATACGAGATGTGTATGTACCCATACAGATACAAATGTCTGGCCTATTCACATGAATAACTCATGATATTCATATATATTCAGATTCGGAAATCCAAATTAGATTCGTATACAAATGTCTGAATTTGTACAAATTCATATGCATGAAGAATATTTGTGTGCGTTCCTACTGGTAGTTCTTCCAGGTTTCTTTCTCCACCTCGCCATATGTCACCCTTGCGACAAAGGGGGGGGGGGAAGTTAATGGGAAGACTCAGAAGTTCTCCAGTCACAGGAGAACTCCTTGAGACCTTTGGTGAGGGAGGGGGACATCTGCTTTCGCCTTCAAGGACCCCCCTACACTTAGGCAGCTTAACGGTGTTACTCTGGGTGGCCCTTAAGCCTGAGAGAATGCAATCCAACAAGCTGTGATGAATTTGTGTAAGAACAGTCTTCAAGGCTTCCTCAATGGAGAGAGGGATTGTGTTTTAGTCAGGTTGGTCTGAACTGTCAAACGTTGAACTGCCGTTCCATCCAAAATGGCGTCCTTGGTTGGATTTCCAGTCAGGTCCAAAGCCTCCCGTAACCAAGACTCCTTTTTCTCCCACCCCCCTGCAGGTCAGAGCTACTCCAGGAAGGATACAAGCTGATGGAAATGAAGGCCCTTTTGCGGAGTTACAGGATAAGGGACACCAAGCTTTTAAACAACAACCAGATGATAACGGTAAGCAGGCGGTGGACTTGGCTCGGCAAAACATGCGGAAATGAGGAGGACGTGGCCTACAGGACTGCGGGCAGCCATTCCTAAGGCTGTTAAGGTCAACTGTGGCCTCCTGAAAGTACATTTTTATCAGGGAATAAAAATTCCACGCTGGAACCCGGCTTGGTTTCCAGATCCTTCACAAACCTCCAAGCCCCAGAGCTCACTCTTGCTCCAGAAGCTGCTCAGATGTTTTCCGGTTTGGTGGTTGCACGCCAGACCCTGGGTCTCACCTGTGACTCCTTTTTCCTCAGGGTCGAAGCGCCCACTGGAGATCTGTCATGCTGTCCTCCAGTCAGCGGGGGCCAGTGATGGAGGCCGCTGGGAGAAGTCATCTCTCCTTCTATCTTCTACTTGCCCTTCTTCTTTCATCCTCTGTCCATCTCCTTCCCATCCACCTGCCTCCCGCGCCTGACCGTGTCCGGAAATCCGCAGAAATCTCTGCTACTCACGTGTATCTTTTCCAGATGCTGGTGAAGTATATTCTTAAACAAGATACTCCTGCTTCAGTGGAAGATGCTCTGAAAATTGTTAACACATATAAGCTGCTCACCTCGGAAGTCTACGTCTGGAGGACTGTGGACCTCGTTGAGAAAGAAAAGGTGCGGACTGATTCCCTGCTTACCCAAACTCTCTCCTTGCTAAGAGGTTGAATGTGGTTTCTTGTTTGTTTTTCTTTGTGTGTATTTTAAACAATTTGTGTACTAAGGCTGCTTGCATGATGTCATATTTAGGCACTGTACCTTGCATTTTTGGACTGCCCGTTGGTGGAAAGGGCATAAAAGATAAACATTTTTATTCTTATTTGTAGCATTTGGGTGACTGTCGTGCTGTATTCCAGGTTTCCTCTGAGATCCTGAGCTTTCAGATATAGCTGCAGTATCGATTTTTAGAGGGTTTTGCTCTTGGAAGAGTCAAAAACGATTGGTGTCTTCCTAGATCTTGCTTCCCTTCTTCTAGACATCTGCTGTTCATTTGGGCAGTTCTTTTCTTTGTGCTGTTAATGAGGCATTAACATGCTGCTGCTGCTGCTGTTATTATTATTATTACTGTTAGTATTTTGCAATTTCCACGTATTTTGCATTCAGTCTATTATTTCCATACAGAAGTGGTATATTGAATGTTTATCAAGCTCCCCTACCTGAACACAGCCACAATAGTTTGCCTATTCTTATAGGGCGAGGAGGTCTTAGACTTACTCAAATCTCTCAATCCTGTGGAAGCTGTAGAAGTTGCAGAGAAAATATTAATCTGGGGAAGACTGACACTGGAGGCCGAAGTGGAGGGATCTGAAGAAGAGGTACCTTCCGCAGAATTAACTAACAGGTTCTTCTCTGTATCTACCCAAGGCATAGGATATATACTACAGTGATTACACCTATCTTTCCATTTTGTAATTTTAAAGAAGAAACTAGGATGAAAACCTTCTTTGCAGCCAAGAGAGAGGGTCTGTGGAATTTACTAGCAGCAGAGGTGGTGACAGCAACCAGCGTTTAAGATAGGGGTAGACAAATTCATGGAAGATAGGGGTATCAATGGCTCCTACAGTGGTTCTCAACCTTCCTAATGCCGCGACCCTTTAATACAGTTCCTCATGTTGTGGTGACCCCCAACCTAACCCTAACCCCCAACCCTAAGATTATTTTTGTTACTACTTCATAACGACCCCTGTGAAAGAGTAGATGGACCCCACAAAGTGGTCGCGACCCACAGGTTGAGAACCACTGGGCTACGGGGTGTGGCGCCTGGGTTGGAAAGAACGGCAGAAGGCCTCTAAAGGCCATTTGCTAGGAGTCAAGAGCAGGTGAAGGTTTTGCCTCCATCTTTTTCAGAAGGCGTGGAGGAAACTGATGGGCTATTGTCTGGCATCGCATGCTGGGCCGCGTGGTCTGTGGCCTGATCCAGCAGGGCTCCTCCGGTCCTCATATGTCTAACTTTTTTCTCTGAGCATTTTTGAGAGCACCCATGTTTGCCCCGTGTATCCGTTGGTTCTTGGTTCTCATGTTCTCCTTTTCCTCCTCTGCCTTCGGTCCCAGTGGAAGATGCAGCTGCTGGTGAAGAAAATACTTGTGGGAGTCCTCAGTTACCTGATTAGTCACCAGAAAGGTAAGTCTCGTGCTCGCTTTAATTGTCACAGGGCCTTACGACAACAATTCACTGACCGCTCTCGTTTTCTCCACCTTACTTACCTTTGGACAGAAAACGTTCTTAAAAAAGAAGAATATGAGGCAGATTCAAAGCTGTTCAAAACTCTCGCAGTCTTGCAGGTATGGATTGTGGGACTCTGCAATTACGATTTTGTTTATCAGTGAGGTTGATTTGATGTGTTTTTTAAAAAATACAGTCAGAGCCCCGTATTCACTGATTCAGTAACCACGGTTTCAATTAACCACGGTTACCAGATCTGCCCACCCCAGCTCCCACGGGTGCCGTAAGGGAAAAGCACCCAGAACCAGAAGGCCTATTTTGGCCTCTGTGGAGCGTTGGAATAGGTGCGTGACACTACCAGAGCCCACCCCAAACTGTAAGGGAGCGTGCGGGAGGCACTTGAGGCGTCGCATGTCTATTCCAATGCTCTCCAGGGGCCTTCAAAATGGTTCTGAGGTTGCATTATCCACAGTTTCAGATAACCACGGTAGGAGCCAGAACATGTCCCCAGTGGATATGTGGGTCCGACCGAAATAAAAGATTGAATAAAGCACCTTGGGGGTAATGTTATTTGATAATCCTGGGGCTACCACGGAGAAGCCCTCCTCGTGACTTCCCAGACCTTTGGTTCCTTGGGGTGGCTGAGCTACCAACATACTGACTGCAAATTGTCGCAAACAGTAGACAACCTTAAAGAGGAGGAGCGCTTGTTATTTTTCATTTGTTCTTTGTCTCTTTGCCTCTTGTGCAGGAGAATTTTGGGATCTGCCTTTCAGCCAAAGATTACGGAGATCCCACGGAAATACCTGAGCTCGTTGAAGAGTGCATTAATAGCTACAAAAGAACAAAGGCGTGCGGCAAAAGGCAAAATGACGGAACTAGTCTGGAAGGCGGCAGTGAAAAGATGCCATTGACTCTACCGAGGCTTCACAGGCTGGGGTCCCTTCTGGGAGTGCCGGAGCATATGTTGGCGTCGCAGTTGGTGCTGACCACACTGGAGGCTGGGAGAGTGGAAGAGGCGCTCGGGATATGCAGGTTTAAAAAAAATAGATATATGCAAAGTAATTGCACTTGTGGAACTGGAAAAGGTGCAGAAAAGGGCAGCCAGAATGACTAAAGGGCTGGAACACCTCCCTTACAAAACCAGGCTGCAACGTCTGAGCCTCTTCAGCCCGGAAAGATGGAGCTGATTGAAGGATATAAAATCATGTGCGGTATAGAAAAGGTGGATAGAGAAAATTTATTTTCCCTGTCACACAGTACTAAAACCAGGGGGCATCTATGAAGCTGATGGGTAGGAGAGTGAGATCAGACAAGGGGAAGGATTTCTTCACCCAGAGCGGCATTGGTCTATGGAATTGGCTGCCAGAAGAGGTGGTGACAGCAACCAGCCTAGATGGCTTTAAGGAAGGGTTGGACAAATTCATGGAGGACAGATGTATCAATGGCTACTAGAATGGATGCCTAAGTGCATCTTTCAGGCTGGGGGGACAAGCAGGATTCCTCTGAGGCCATTTGCTGGGACTCGAGAGCAGGAGAAGGTTTGCCCTTGTCTCTGCTTGAGATGCCCAAGGGCAACTGGTGGGCCACTGAGTGAGACAGGATGCTAGACTATGTACTAATAGATTCATATCAAATGCAATTTTACCATATTCAAATGCCTTCTATTTGTACGAATACGGATTTTTGAACGTTCATTTCATTTCAAATCAAATGCCCCCCAGAAAATTCACGCGCATACCTAATGCACAGATATATGCACTTTCCTTCTTAAATAAAGATCTCAAAGAATGAAAAAAGAACCAGCTTAAATAAAAAACTAAAGATTAATAACAATGGTCAGAAAAGGGCTTTTAAAAATATTATTTTTTAAAAAAATTGCCTATCTTAATTCTGTCTCCCTTTTCCCCCTATCTCCACCTGAAGGGACTTTTGTGAAGTTCTTCCTAATGAACATACTGGGCAACTGTTATTCTTGACATCTCAAAAGCTTTGTCACATGTTGAGTTCCTATAGTCTAATGGCCTTACCAAACAGAGCAAATCTTCCTGCTATAATCCATGAGATGGCATCCCAAGCTGCCACATTTTGCAGCCCAGGTAACCTGTATTTACCTGTTTTGTTGTTTTTTAAGGGGAGGGCAAACCCTTATGTACAGTGAATTAACTTTGCCATCTGGTTGTCCCACCGCCCTCTGCAGCAGAAGGGGTGGGCACTCGGGACAGGGCCTTCTCAGTGATGGCCCCTAGGCTGTGGAATAGTCTCCTCCTTGCGGCGCGTCAATCACCTTCATTGTACACATTTTGGAAGGCAGTGAAGAGGCACCTCTTTGCCCTGGTCTTCGGTTAAATGGGGACACACTTTCCTTTCCCACTTGCAGATGCTGCTGTTTTAATAAAGACTGTTGTTGTTTTAATGAAGTTTGATTTTAGATGTTGTTACCAGCCCGGAGACCCCTGAGTGTAAGGCAGGATAAAAATTTAAATAAACTGTCACTTATTTTTGTAACATAACTGGAAAGTTGGAAGCATTTCAGAAAGGACCCTGCTCTAAATTCTGGGCTTTTCATCTTCTTTAAAGGTAAAATATTCTAAAAAAAAAAAAAATTCTCTTTCTTTCCTCCTACAGATCTGCTTTTGGATGCATTAGAACTTTGCAAATGGACGTCGTTTGCGCATGACATTTATGCAAAGGGCCAGATGGAAGATTTTGGGTTCATGGCGAAGGTAAATCCGAACGGAGCAAGGAAGGACGCAATTCTAATTGCGTATCCTTTGTGCGCCACCGGAGTAGAGAATCAGGGTATTATGTTGCACTAAGGTAGAAGAGAATGAGTCATAGACTTAAAAGCGTGAGCGGTACATACCAAGAAGAGAAGAAACAGGTTCTCTGTCCCGTGGGCCTTGGTGACATAACCAGCAGGGAAGGCCAGAGACGAGCAGGGAGAGAAGAAATGCATTTTTGACATTTAATTCATAATGAATCAGATGTTTGAAAATCCATACTCCTAATTAGATCACATTAGATCACTCCTAAGGTGAAATTTTATTCAATACGAATCTATTCGTATGTATTCCTGCGAATACTGGATACGTATTGGATACGAACAAATACGTATCCGATATGCATCTGATAAGTAACCGTAACGCATCCATGCTCTGAAAATGTCAAATTTGACCTGAATCCACTTTTAATCCGCTGTCGATCCAAGTCAACTGCAATCTGGGCCCTTTCTGCACTAGGCCTTATTCTGGATTATATCCCAGAATAGGAATTTACCATCCACGTGCTAGTGCAAACTATGGTAGGCTCTAGGTGGCATCTGCCATAGTCCGCACCAACATCTGGATGGCAAGTCCCTATTCTAGGATACTATCTGGCATAGGTCCCAGTGCAGAAAGGACCCTGGATGCATTGCGGGTGTCACTGGCGCTCTGTTTTTCAACACCCACAATCTAACAAAGCAGGGAGTTGAGAGCAGCGGAAGGTTTTGCCTTTCTCCTCTTCTTGAGACGCACAGAAGCCATTGGTGGGCAGCTATGCAGGATGGGATGCTAGTGTTGACTAGACGGGCTGCGGCCCGATCCAGCCGGGCTCCTTTTACGTTCCTATACTGTAGACAATTTCATGGAGAACAGGTGTATCAACCCAGGTACTGCCTCCAGCCCAGAAATTTTCCAGCGCCTTGCACAACATTCTGGTCTCTTTATTCTTCCCTGAGGTCACTGTAAGGTGGAATGAAAGCACACTGAATTAGTAGCCTACTAGGAACTGGGCAGGTTTTCATTTCTCATCCTGGTTCTTTTTTTGTGGGGAGATGTTTACTCCCCCCCCCCCCAAAAAAAATTGTTAATTCCTTATTTGTTTAGACCACCTCCTTGGGAGCAGATAAAGACCCTTATGAGGAATGGATGTTCAACGACATATTCACTGAAGATGCTGCTGTCTTGGATCCACCAACTCTGTTGCCGCTTGCCTACGAAATTACCTCCTTTATGGTACCTGTAGCAGGTAAGCTTTTCCCAGGTCAATTTGCTTCCACTTTCCCTCTCTTTTATTTAAGCAGTTCTCAATATGCCAGTTGTATTTCGGTACAGAGTACCAGTTGTTCCCTCTCCCTTGCAGAAAAGACGTCTTACCCTCTGGACGCCGTCAGCTTGCCGTATTGCCCTTTCAAGCAAGGTACCGTGTGAGTGAACGATCCCATGGGTGGCATAGAAATTCCGTAATAAATAAAATAAAGGTTTTGAGGCTGGAAGGGGTAGTGTGTGTGGGTGATCCCTGCCAATACTGGGACAGATGCCCAGTGGCCGGACAGCGTTGGGCAGTGGGTCACCACACTCTGCTTTTGGATAGCAAGCTAAATTAGCTTTCTGTCTTCCCAACTGACGGTTTGAACCCTTAATTTCCAAAGTAAATCAAAATAATTTTTGTTGCTATAACACACTCTAACTTCTTACATTCTAGGGATGATTCTCTGCCTGGGGTGCAAAAATCCCATGTCTTCCCTTCTCAACAGCCTACAGGAATTTAGCCAATTTGAGTTGGCACTGAAGCTAATTCTTTCTTCTGGGGCTTTGCTGCAGCACATGATAGCAAACAGCATGGATGCTAGTTTGGCTAAAAAGGTACTGTCCTCTTTTGTGGTGTGAGATCATCTTTCAGGTACTCGGGTCAAGCTAAATAAAGCCTCGTGTGCTTGTAAATGTATATTTAATTTTGAACGTGGTGGCTTCAACAGCTAATAGGGGTGTGTGTGCGTGAATGATTCGAAAGATTGAATTTAGAATATTTCAACATATTCATGTACAGGAGATTAAAACAGAAGGCGGGGGAAAAAAGAATACCAATAAAAATCAAGGTATAACCAAGCAGTGGAAGTAGCTTAGGAGGCTCATCAGCTGCTGGGTTTTCATTTGTTCTTTTGAGAAATTTTATTATGTGCCTCTTAATGGTGCTTTGACTGGATTTTTAAAAAGTAAATGATAGAAGTTCATTGTTGTCACCATCTTCTAAGGCTGTTTTAGAGTTGTGTCAATCTGCAGTTCAATATGTCCCTATGTTCTCCTGATGGATGGATGGATGGATGGATGGATGGATGGATGGATGGATGGATGGATGGATGGATGGATGGATGGATGGATGGATGGATGGATGGATGAGGGGGAGGGAGGGTGGGTGCTGCTGCTGGTTTTATAGCAAACCCTGAGAAAAGTCAATAAGGGGAATAAATGAATATGGAGTCACTTTAAGAGAGTCAGTGGGTGTTTTTCCATTGTCACTAGAAGTACCCATTAAGTACCCATTAATGGGTACTTTTAGTGAAAGTGGAAAAACACCCGGTGTGTCCTTTCTAGGTGCAACGTGGCTTGAGGGCTGGTATATATCCGGAACAACGTCATTTATTATCTCCTGAGCAAATGCTGTTCACAAAACCAACTGGTAACTGTTTTGTTCTGTCTTTCCTTCTTTGCCTTTTGTGCAATCAGAAAACACAAGATGATATGCGGAAGATCCTCTTAGCCATGGTGGAAACGTCTTCTTCGCTGATGAACAGTATTGCGATGGCCCTGCTGCATAAGGTAAGCACCCAGCGTACCTGGCTGTTCCCCTGCAGGAGCGCTTCTGTGCCTTGGGAGAGAAGGGATCATTTTGAAGGGATCTTGACTTTGGAATCTGTCTTCCTCACCTTAAAGAAATGTCATTCTTGTTCTTTACTTGGGGAAACGAAATCATAAACTGGGAGCATACAGCTACACCATTCCAGCTCACATAACAGGTATTACTTTTATGCACCTTTGAATTAGAAGAGGAGACATACTGTATCTACCTCACCTGAGCCAGTTTGGTCTTTTGGTTAGTCTTTGTATTCAGCATGTTTGTTTCCGCCCTCCTCCACGAAGCCAGCTGGGTGACCTTGGGCGAGCCACAGCTCTCTTTCTGGGCTCTCACAGCCCCACCCACCTCACAGGGTGTCCATTGGCGGGAGAAGAACAGAAGGTCTGTCAGCCACTTTGAGTCCCCTTTAAATGGGTGAGAAAAGCAGGGTAGAAAAGCCAACTCTTCCTCTTCTGGGCAAGATATAGAGATGAGCTTTGTTAAATTTTAACATAAAGATAATTTAATGTTGTTTATTTATTTATTTCCATTTCTATCCCGCCCCATACCCGAAGGTCTCTGGGCAGGTAACAACAGATCAGACAACATATTAAAAACAATATACAGATTAAAACATATTAAAAAACACGATATATGTGTATTTTAACCATTCATAGTTTTTGCTGTTGCTACTGCTCTCTAGGTTACAAATGCTGTGTTCTTACATAAAATGTTTTAAGTTGAGCCCATTGTTACTTTTGATGCATGCTTTGATTTAATAAAACTGTCTAAAAAGGAAAAGAATCCGTTTTCCTTCTCTAGGTTTTCAGCAACCGTCGCGTAGACCATCATCTTGCCCTCGCTTATTGCACCCTGTTGCCTAAAGAAGTTATATTTAAAAGACTGTGGGATATCATAAATGGCCCATCTCAGAATTACAGCAAGATTTTGGTAGGTTGTCTTGTCTTTTTTTTCCAGTTAAGTTCATGTAATCATACTAATAGCCACTTCAGAGGGGGCACAGAAAGCTGTTTTGAATGACATGAATTTTGAATTCCTTGGTTTGCTCCAGCTGGATGTACTGCAGAAGTATAGATGAGGGAAGTGCCCAAATGTGGGTTTTTTTGAATTTGATTTGTATTTGTAACATTCGTTATCTGTACGAATTTGTACATTTGGACTCAAATCGAGTGTTAGGATGTTTGTATATTAACATTCGTACGAATATGAATTTTTCTGGACATTTGTACAAATAGTTCGGACATTTGTTAGATTGGGGGTGTGGAAAAATGTAGCAGCAGTCACATCCGTAATGGATCAAGGGGTGTTTTTCCACCGCGCTCCTTTAATCCGGATCTAAGGAATGGGTACATTCCTTAATCCGGATCTAGTAGATCCGGATTAAGGGAAGTACCCAGTGTGTTTCCACGGGTGGTCTAGCACCCAATTGCAATGGGTGCTAGCCTCCCTGCCGTGGAAACACCGGAGCACCCATTTGGAAATCCGGATCTACCCATGAGGGGTCTGCTTGTCACCCCAGGTGTTTAGGGGGAAAGGGGGCGCAATCTCCGAAGTGGCTTCAAAGTCACTTCGAAGTCTGTGCAAAACAGCTCCATTGAAGTCTGTGCTGATCTTCGGAGTGAACTTCGAAGTGACTTCGGAGTCACTATGTGTCTTGGTTGGAGATAAAGTTCCTTTCTTTTTCTCAGACCTTCAGGGTTTGCACGTGACTGCTAGTCTGTGACATTTTTTTTACCTTTATTCCAAATAGGCGGTTGCCCTTGTGGGAACTCAGTTGGCCATCCGTTATGAAGAGGAGAGGGAGTTGCAGGCGTTTGAAGAGTTAATGGCTGATGCTGAATGGGGTATCCAGCTTGATAAACTTGGGGTGCGTGCCCCTCACAGTTTTCTAAAATATTATTAATAATAATAATGATAATGTTGATAAATTTCACCTACTGATGATTCTCTCAGCTCCCAAGTTCTGGAATGGAAATACAACTGACCTTCAAGTTTAATTCCCCAGTTGGTCAGAAGTGTTGGCTTCTTTGTGGCTGAACCACTGCCCTTTTGTCCAGAGCCCAAGACCATCTAAGGGGCCACTGCATTCTTCAGCATAGGCCCCATAATGTCTCTCTTGATTCTGCCCATGGGACGTTCCAGGACTTAGTCTTCTTTACTCTAACTTGGTCTGACTTCATCTAGAGTCCTGTGTCCAGTTCTGGGCACCCCAGTTTAAAAATAAACATGGACAGACTAGAGCAAGTCCAAAGGAGGGCTTCCAAAATGGTGAGTGGCCTGGAAGCCATGTCCTACAAGGAAAGACTGAAGGACCTAGGAATGTTTAGCCTACAGAAGAGACGACTAAGAGAAGACATGATCACGGTCTTCAAGTATCTGAAGGGCCGTCACAGTGCAGAGGGATCATTCCTATTCTTACTTACACAAGATGGGAGGACTAGAAGCAACGGGATGAAACTTCAAGGGAGTCAATGCTGACAGTGAGGGTGATCAGTCAGTGGAATAGGTTGCCATGGGAGGTGGTGGGTTCTCCTTCACTGGAGGTCTTCAAGCAGAGGCTAGAAATACATCTTTCTGGGATGATGTAGGTAATCCTGCATTGAGCAGGGGTTTGGACTAGATAACCTTGGAGGTCCCTTCCTACTTTAGAATTTTATGACATGATGCTTCACACCAGTGAGATTTCTATTGGGCATTGGACCGCCTACCTGACACCTACTCTCCAACCCATGACCACTGCTGGGATGTGGCATTCGTGCTGTTTCCGTAACCTTTACCCTGCCTTTTAAACCAGGACTGCAAGCAGAGCTAAACTTACAATTTTCCAGTTGTAATTTGGGAGCAGCCCTTGTTTCTGCAAGCGAGTGGGAGAGCAAAGGGGACCCGGTCTACCTTTGTTGATCGTAACGTCAGAATTTTAGAGCAGAAATAGGAAATGATTCCTTGCAAAATTAAAATGTGGGTCCTTTTGCGTCCAATAGATCTCTTTCCAGCATTTATTTCGGATGCCGTCGGTAAGGAAGAAAGAGCTCCTGATAACATTGGTTCAGCATCCCAGTGTGAAAACAGATCTCCTGCTGGAATACTGCAAGTAAGAAAGCTGAATGTCACTCTTGTAATGATAAAAAAAGATGATATTTTGTTGCAAACGCAGAGGTGTTTTTTAAAATGGCTTTCAAATCATACAGAAAGTTCAGTTTGTTTGAAGAATATGGCAGAATATTCCCCACCCTTTCCGTTTTGCAAAGATACGTTATATGAGGGAATTCCTGGTGTTCTAAATAGAAATTTTCTTTTAGTTCTTTCCGGCTTGATGCCGATACAGTTTTGCAACTTTACACTGAAACGGCCTACACTCAGGGGGAGTCTCTGGGGAAGAACTCTGCTACGTCGATATCTGCTAGAGCTGCAGAAGTTATTCCCCTCTTGCAAAACCCTTCCAGCTTAATCACAAATCTCTGCACAACTTTGTACAAGGTAATAACACATACATTGTGCTGAATCCTACCTGTCTTTAAAAAAAAAGGGGGACAAATTTAACGCCTGTGCCTAAAGTCTCTCTGGCCATGCTCAGAGTGCTCAGAACATCCCACATTTGGAACTCTTTGTGCATCCTTAATGTAAGCTTGCAAGCGTAATGAAGGGACAGACCGTGTCTCCGTGCGTGTTTCCTGCGGGTGGGTTCATTGTAATAAAGGAAGTGTCCCTTCACTTGGTTGCTACTCTCTGCATTTGCTCTCCTCTTTTGTTTCTGCCTCTTGCAACAGCTTGATCCATATGACTATGAAAGTATCGAAAGCCTTCTGTGGATTATAGAAAAGGTGGATGGCGCAGTCACAGGCTTCTCCGTTAACTGGGTAAGATAATGAATCGGGTCACATTATGGAGATTGGGCAGCTGGTCATTCATATGAAGAACCTGTCAGTAGAACTTTGAACTTTTTCCCTTCAGGTGCTGTGTATCAGAGACAGCCCCTAGATGCTCTTAGGTGTTTTATTACTTGTGTGCAGTAGAGTATCACTCACAGCTGAAAGATAGGCTCTTATCCCACAAAATGCGAATATTCCAATTTAGAAGTCTATACCGGTAGTCATAATCACTCCTCATATCCAGTGGTGGCTGGTGGAGCACAGAGTTAGGTAACTACCTGAAGAGGAGTATAGAGTCCAGATCATGATAAGTAACGATTCCTCTTTACTCTACCTTGGTCAGACCTCATCTAGAATCCTGTGTCCAGTTCTGGGCAACCCAATTCAAAAAAGACATTGACAAACTAGAGCTACCCAAATGGTGAGTGGTCTGGAAACCATGTCCCATGAGGAAAGGTTGAAGGATCTAGGAATGTTTAGCCTGCAGAAGAGAAGACTGAGAGGAGACGCGATAGCGGTCTTCAAGTATCTGAAGGGCTGTTCCAGTGCAGAGGGATCGTCCCTATTCTCACTTGCACAAGATGGGAGGACTAGAAACAACGGGATGAAACTTCAAGGGAGCCAATACAGATTAGATATTAGGAAAAAGTCCCCAACAGGGTGATCAGTCAATGGAATAGGTTGCCGTGGGAGGTAGCGGGTTCTTCACTGGAGGTC
The DNA here is from genome assembly GCA_023333525.1 of Aspidoscelis tigris stejnegeri. Lineage (NCBI taxonomy): Eukaryota > Metazoa > Chordata > Lepidosauria > Squamata > Teiidae > Aspidoscelis > Aspidoscelis tigris. The sequence goes on from JALMGA010000020.1 coordinate 9,680,395, forward strand.
TTCAAGCAGAGGCTGGACCTACATCTGTCTGAGATGGTTCAGGGAATCCTTCATTGAGCAGGCGGTTGTACTGGATGACGCTGGAGGTCCAACTCTACGATTCTATAACTCAAGAGAAGCTGTACTTGAGAACAGTATACATGGAGCTAATAGTGTCAGAAAAACTATTAATGCTGCAAGGCTGTGAAAATCTGCATGAAAATAGACCCCACTTAATGTGGTGAAGAGTGCAAGCCTTAGACAACTCTGAAGGAAGGAAAATGGAGGGGGAGGATAGATTTGGGCATTTGAGCTGCAGGTTGGGGTGGGATACTGCTCACTTGGGAATGACCAGAAGCCTTTGGTGGGCCACTGTGTGAGTTGGGATGCTGGACTAGACGGGCTGTGGCCTGATCCAGCATGGTTCCTCCTACGTTCTTATGGGGTTAGACAAACTCATAGAGGACAGGCATATCAATGTGAGATAAGCCCCGATGTCCTTTTGGTCCAGGCTCAGCTTTGTTCCCCCAGGCCCTGGTGCTGATAAAACACCTCAAATCCTACACAAGAACTTCAGCTCCTGGAGAACTGGAAATGCAGTATGCTTTTGAACAGGCGATTCCTCTGTCACCGGCTGCTCAAACCAGGTTGCCTTTCCACTTGATCTTCTTTAGAACCTCAAAGTGCTTCTGGAAAATCATTTGTAAGTTTGCAAAACGCAACCCTCCTCCAGGTGCAAAGGGGGATTTGGTTGGTAGCTTTTTTACAAGCCTCTTCCAGGTGGCCACGAAAGCCAGCAATAGTCCATGGGTCATCAGTCCATGGAATTTGCTGCCGGAAGAGGTAGTAACAGATACCAGCCAAGATGACATTGGGCAAATTCATGGTTGACAGATGTTTCAGTGGCTACTAGAATGGATGCTAAGTACATCTTTCAGGCTGGGGGGGACAAGCAGGAGGCCTCTAAGGCCATTTGCTGGGATTGGAGATCAGGAGAAGGTTTGCCCTGGTCTCTGCTTGAGATGCCCATGGGCAGTTGGTGGGCCACTGTGTGAGACAGGATGCTGGACTAGATGGGCTGTGGCCTGATCCAGCAGAAAGGCTCCTCTTATGTTCTAATGCAACCACAATTCCCAGGCTTTGCTATTTAAAAGACAGCTCCGGGGACAGAAGAGGCAGTGCGGGGAGGAAGGCCCATTGGGCAGCAGGACTTTTGGGTAGGGTGTGGAGACTTTATAAGCTGTTTGTCCTTTGACCAGCTGATGGGGAAGCTGCTCCCCCTGGTGCCAGAGATAAGGTATTGCTTTTTGGTGGCACCACGTTGTGGTCAACTCCTGGTCGGCTGCCTGGGTGCCTCTATGCAGTTTTCTTGGCAGAGATTCAGAAGTGGTTTGCCATTGCCTGCTTCTGGAGAGGGACTGGGGACCAAACCAGCAACTCTCTGCTTTCCAGGCAGTTTCCCCTACTACTGACCTACAGCTTCCTCTCCCAGTGATTAGGGTGGGTTGTCTAACACAGGCAAATTATCCCTCGCTTTTTCCAACAGCTCCAGAGCTGAGCGAAGAATCCTTTCCGAAGCTCCTCCTGATTGCCAGACTCATGAAGGTAAGAACCCACATCCTTTGGGGGTACACTAGAGCCAGTTTGGTTCAGTGGTTAGGGAGCCGGACTCTTTATCTGGGAATACCGGGTTTGATTCCACCCTCTTCCATGAAGCCAGCTCGGTGACCTTGGGCTAGTCACATCTCTCCTGAGCTTTCACAGCCCCCTCTACCTCACAGGGAGCCTGTGGTGGGGAGAAGAACAGAAGATTTGTCAGCAGCTTTGAGTCCCCTTAAGGGTGAGAAAAGCAGGGTAGAAGAGCCAACTCTTCTTCTTTTTCGCTTTTCTTAACCTGAGCAGTTGCTGGTCACCAGGCGGACCATAAACTAGCTTCAGCACCTCACCGGTACCCAATTGCCTCACAAGATCTTGCCTGACTCCACTTGGGGCTCCTTTGGACTTTCTGTTTTCTTCCCAAGGTCTCCCTGGATACTTTCCACATGTACGCTGCCATGCACGTGTTCAAAGACAAACTGAAGCCCAGAATATTGGAGTCAATGAGTAAGGGGCGCTCGCTGATATCTGACAAGGAAGCCGTTAAAAGCATGCAGAGCATTCAGGGATACCTGCTGTCCATCATGAACCTAGAATGGGCCACCGCCATCGCTCACAAAATTGCGCAAGATCTTCCAACAGGTATGCCGGGGGGGGGGGGGGCGGCGTGTTTGATCATTCACCCTTGAAGAAGCCATTTGTCTTTAAAGCTGTACAAACATCAGAAACTGTCCTAATGCCACATTATGTCAAGTGAAATTACAAGGGCCTGGAGGAGGTAATGGGCTGGATCCAGAGAAGATCCAGACAAGACAGAGGTGCTGTGTGTCACAGGGTCTTGGGTGCGTGTAGTTGGGAGGCATCCTGTCCTTGATGGGGCTGGAATGCCCTGGAAGGGACATGTGTGAAATTTAGCCGTGCTCTTGGACTCTGCGCTGACACTTGAAGCGTAGGTGGAGGCCATAGTCAACTATGGCTGGTGTGTCAGTTGAAGCCCTTTTTGGACAGAGATGACTTGGTCACAGTTATCCATGCTCTGGTAAGCTCCAGACTAGACTATTCTAATGCACTCAGCGTGGGGCTGCCCTTGAAGACGGTTCGGAAGCTGCAGCTGGTGCAGAACGCAGCTGCTAGATTGCTGGCTGGAACAGCTGGCCAGGTGCAGATCACGCTGGCCTTAAAAGAGTTGCACTCGCTGTTGATTCACTACCGAGCTCAATTCGAGGTGTTAATTTTGACCTGTAAGGCCCTAAATGACTTGGGCTCCAAATAGCTGAAGGAACGCCTACTCCCATATTGACCTGCCCATGCTCTAAGGTCTGGAGGGGAGGCCCTCCTGGTTGTCCCATCACAGAAGGGAGAGGGCCTTCTCCACGATGGCCCCTAGACTGTGGAATAGTCTCCCCCTTGAGGTGCATCAGGCTCCTTCACTGTATATGTTCAGGAATGCGGTGAAGACGCACAGCCCTGGCCTTTGGCTAAATGGGGATACGCCTTCCCTTCCCACTTGGAGATGCTGTTGTTTTAATACATGATGTTATTATTTTAACAGTGTTTGATTTTAGATGTTGTTACCTGCCTGAAGACCTCTGGGTATAGGGTGGGATAAAAATGTAAATAAATAAATAAGTCCAAGCAGCTTTCCCTTCCCTTCCCTTCCCCGACACCCGTTCTGCTCTTCAAATGTCTAAACAAGAAAGGATCATTTTAATATTCTGTGCTTTCTGTCTGGAATGAGCTTTCTCCTCGATGGGAAGCAAATCTGAAGGCCAGATTTCTAGAAAATCGAATTTAGCGCTTGGCTTCACGACTTCCGCCCCTGAAACTCAAAGAGAATTAAATTGAAGAGAAATTATTGCCTCTCCGGAGCCTAGAGGTATTTTTGTTTTTCTGATTCAAATGTGCCACCTGGATGAAAGTCCTGAACTGAGTTACGTTTTTTTCTGACAAAGAAAAGAAATACACGATGAATAAGAGTTCCGGTTTAAGGGTTACCCCTTGCCCCAGGGAAATGCTTGATAATTTTCCATACCTTTTTATTTCTCTCTCTGTCTCTGTCTCTAGGGCTGCCCAAAGTCCAGGCTTTGAAGCTGTGCTGCAGCCTGGCTGAGAAATGGTTGAAGAACACAACTGAAACGGTATTGAGTTTGGCAAAATACGTTTTCCAGGACTATTTAGGCAGCTCTTGCAAATTATGAATCAAATCATAAAAACATTCATGCGCATGGCTAGATGCTTGTTCCAGAATTCTGTCCAGTTTGTGCAGAGGTTTTTGGGAGGGCTGAAGTTGCAGCTGTCCAAAACTGTTCCTATCCCCCACCAAAGGGAAAAGGAAAGTAGTGAAGGGAAAAGGTTTGTACCCTTTCTTGAAGAAGAGAAACCAACAGGCATTTTTACCCCTGCTGCGCAAGAGCGGAGCATTCTGCCTCACCTCGCCCTCAGCGGTATGGCAGCTAACAAGATGCTTGTGGGAGAGAAAAATTTGCAGGTATAGATTATCTGCACAACTTGGACCCGTTATCCTCATCCAGGTCACCCAGCCCAGAATTCTTGCCAAATAGCAAGATGGTATATGTCACCTTGGCCTAGCAAGATTGCTCCTGCTGTTTTTTCCCCTTGTGCCTTTGCTCACATAGTGTGTGAATATTCTGTCCCCTGCAAAAGGGCGGGTGTCCCCTGGAAGTCCAGTCTCGCCTGAAGAAGCTCCAACTCCAGCACCAGAAGTCCGCGACAGAGGCCGCGCTCATGGCCCATCACATGGACTCAGAAGCTCATCAGAACCTGATAGGAAAGCCGGCCCATCTGGTCATCCTTCTCTACCAGCACAGAAGCATCTCTGAGAGAATTCGGAATCCGACAGGCAGAGATTATCCAGGTTTACTTCCATTTCTGATGCCCTCTTCCTTCCATGGCGGCATTTGCTAGAGACCTCAGTCAGCTAAATTTCCCACCCACCAGCATCCCTTCTCTAGCTCCATAAGAACCTAAGAGGGACCCTGCTGGATCAGGCCACAGCCCATCTGTCGTATCTTAAGCCAGTAGCATTCAGCAAGCAAACACACTCACGCGCATGCATGCCAGGCAAACGGCAGCAAGCGGCTAGATGAGGTATCAGAGTTCTTGGAGGAGAAAGCATAAATGCGTTGTCCGGAATGCCGAGGTCAGATCTCCCAGAGGGTCTTGGCTGTCATAAATCAGTCAAAGGTTCAGGAACACAGAAAATACAGGAGCCGAGGTTGCAAGGAAAGATCAGTTGTCTGCAACAGCATTTGCTGGGTTTGGGCAGTCTTAAGTAGGCCTGGCGAGCATCACCCTCTCTGGCGCAGCTGTTTGACGTGCAAACGTGCTGAACATCTCAGGTGTTCTCATTGTTGCCTGAAAGGCCGTTAGCCAACATCTGAGTCCGAACTATCCCCATCTTGGGAGACAGGATCATTGTGCATGTTTGACCCTTGGCGTGTGCCCTCCTTGCTTTGGCTGCGAGGGAAGCTTGGCTGGCGTGACCGGCAACCTCTTCACCCTCGGAGGAGGAGGCTCTGATGGCATGAGGCATGGCACCATCTAGTCCACCATCCTGTCTCACACAGTGGGGCTTCAGTTGCATGCCTTTCTTTTCCTTTGCCCCTGAAAACTGCAGCCTGCCACACATCTATGCTGCTCTTAAATATTGTGGGGAGAAGGACGGTGAGACAACAACGGTTCTTCCCAGTGGTGATTTTTGTCCCTATAGATATCCATGCTTTGGTGAAGGAAATAGCTGAAATCAACAACCTGGATATGAAGAAGATATGTGACTCACTGCTAGAAAAATGGCTTTGTCCGGATGTAGCCCCAACAGAGGTAAGCATGACTTCCCCAAAGAGGGACTCGGATTTAGGCTTTTCCCCTCTACTTCACAGGTTGCAAATTTCCTACAAAACTGCACTCACCTGTTGCTTGAAATGACAGTTCCATTTTGGACTGCCTGTAAGTCTTGGTGGGGTACATTTCTGTCCCAGCCAAGTGAGGGTGTATCTTTGTGTGGAATTTGAAAAAACAAGATAATGTAGTGCAGGGTTAAAATAACAGTAACAGGAGAGAGAGAGAAAGAAAGAAAAAAAAAGAAAGAGGGATAAAACAAGCAGAGGAAGGAAGGGAAAGAGGCGAACAGGTGGAGAAAAGAAGTGGAGAGAGAGAAGAAAAATCTTTGAAACAAGTTGCAAAAAGAAGGAAGAGACAATGAGCATCGTGTCATCCCAAAATTCCATATATAACAGCAAAGCTTTATCGTGCGATCCAGGCCAGCCTCTCACCATTATAACTTTGCTTTCCCTTCTCTTTTCTACTTGACCCTTTTTCGAAAGAGAATTTCAGAGCTCTTTGAAAACATCCAGGAGGACGAAGACTTGAAGAGGTAAGATCTGGTCTTTGGACCAAAGCTTCTGCTCTTGTTATCTCTGACTGGCAGCTTAGGTTTTTCTTTTTTGTGGGGGGGGGGGGCTACCTGCTAACCCCCTCCTGCACCCAACCCCTTGCCTTCTTCTCCTACCTGAACCCACCTGCCCACCCTCCTTTTCCCATTTCTCTTCCAGGGTCTTATACCTCCTGCAGCTTTATCCTGTGGACCAAAGCTTAAGGATCCTCTATATCTGCGCGACTTCTACCACATCTGTGAGTTTCTGTGGATTTGTCCTCTTTTGCCATATAAACTCTGTGTTTTCCCTTGAATTTCGCTGGGCAGAACAATTTGTGGAGCATCCTGGGCCGAAAGGCTTACACCTGTATTACCAGAAAAGCGTCCTTTTGAGCACCAGGGCGGAGTGGGAATTTGAAACACAGGGACCAGGGTCCAATGGGCTTACATGAGTCGGGAAAGACAGCGTTTAAGAGGGGGCCTGAATTAAGGAATCATAGAATCATAGAATCATAGAATGGTAGAGTTGGAGGGGACCTCCTGGGTCATCGAGTCCAACCCCCTGCTCAAGGCAGGATCTCCTAAACCATCTCAGACAGATGGCCGTCCAGTCTCTGCTTGAAGACCTCCATCAAAGGGGAACCAACCACCTCCCGTGGCAGCCTGTTCCACTGGTTGATCACTCTTACTGTTAAGAAATTTTTTCCTAACATCGAAACTAAATCTTTTCCCCTGCAGTTTCACCCCATTGTTTCTAGTCCTTCCTTGAGAGAGTGAGAACAGGGCTGATCCCTCTGCCCTGTGACAACCCTTGAGGTATTTGTAGACAGCTATCATGTCTCCTCTCAGTCTTCTTTTTGATAGACTAAACATTCCTAGTTCCTTAAGCCGTTCCTCATAGGACATGGTTTGCAGACCGTTCACCATCTTGGTAGCTCTCCTTTGAACCTGCTCTCCTTTGAACCTGCTCCAGCTTGTCAGTGTCTCTTTTAAGGATATAAAACCATGCATGGTATCAAAAAGGGGGATAGAGAAAATTTATCTGTTGCACAACCCTAGAACCAGGGGGCATCTATGAAGGTGATGAGTAGGAGAGTCAGATCTGACAAGAGGAATTACTGTACATTCTGGCGTATAAGACTACTTTTTAACCCAGGAAAATCTTCTCAAAAGTCGGGGGTCGTCTTATACGCCGGGTATCGTCTTCTTATACGGCAAGTATATCCGAAACTCTATATTTTAACTGGAAAGTTGGGGGTTGTCTTATATGCCCAGTCGTCTTATACGCCGGAATATGTGGTATTTCTTCACCCAGAAGGTCATCAGTCCATGGAATTGGCTGCCAGAAGAGGTGGTGACAGCAACCAGCCTAGATGGCTCTAAGGAGGGGTTAGACAAAGTCATGGCTGACAGATGTATCAGTGGCTACTAGAATGGATGCCTAAGTACATCTTCCAGGCTGGGTGGACAAGCAGGAGGCCTCTAAGGCCATTTGCTGGGATTCGAGAGCAGGAGGTTTGCCCTTGTCTCTGCTTGAGATGCCCATGGGCAGTTGGTGGGAGAAACATGTATTTTCTAGCTATATTGTCATCTGACGTGAATTGGACCACCAGGCCAGTAAAGTGATATTCAGCAGTGCTGTGTTTTAAATAACTCTCCTTTTGCTCTTGTTCTCTCTCTGAAATTCAGCCCATCGGGGTGAACCAGCTGACTTTCAACCATCGAAGACGTGCCCTCCAATGCCTCCTGCTCTTAGGAGACCCTCCTGCTCTGGAATTGCTCTTCAGAACCCCCACCGAGGAAATCAAGTATGTGGCGCCTGGTTTTCCAATTGACGTAGAAAAAAAATCCACCCATGATTTCGGGCTTGGATAAACTTGCCAAAATAAGACGTCTGAGCCAACACAGAGCTGCTGGGATGTGCTGTACAGCCCGGCCTTGCCTGGTTTTGTCCTGTTCTAAGGTACAGAGGGGGGGGGGACACTGTCCCCCACCTCTCAGTATCCCTCCAGAGTGGTGACGGATCCCTGAGGAGGCACTGGTGCCCTAAGACTCGATGTGAAACCTCTCTGGTCGAAGATTCTGCTTGAGATGCCCAGAAGCAGTTAGTGGGCCACTGTGTGAGGCCGGATGCTAGACTAGATGGGCTGTAGCTTGATCCAGCAGGGCTCCCCTTAGGTTCTTGTGGACCAGATGGGCTCTGGCCTGATCCAGCAGGGCTCCCCTTGGGTTCTTATGGGCCAGATGGGCTGTGGCCTGATCCAGCAGGGCTCCTCTTGGGTTCTTATGGACCAGATGGGCTTAGGCCTGATCCAGCAGGGCTCTCCTTAGGTTCTTGTGGACCAGATGGGCTCTGGCCTGATCCAGCAGGGCTCCCCTTAGGTTCTTGTGGACCAGATGGGCTCTGGCCTGATGCAGCAGGGCTCCTCTGAGGTTCTTAAGGATTGGATGGGCTTAGGCCTGATCCAGCAGGGCTCCCCTTAGGTTCTTATGGACAAGATGGGCTCTGGCTTGATGCAGCAGGGCTCCTCTGAGGTTCTTAAGGATTGGATGGGCTGTGGCCTGATCCAGCAGGACTCCTCTTAGGTTCTTATGGACCAGATGGGCTGTGGCCTGGTCCATCAGTGCTCCTCTTAGGCTCTTATGGACTAGATGGGCTGTGGCCTGGTCCAGCAGGGCTCCTCTTGGGTTCTTATGGACCAGATGGGCTTAGGCCTGATCCAGCAGGGCTCTCCTTAGGTTCTTGTGGACCAGATGGGCTCTGGCCTGATCCAGCAGGGCTCCCCTTAGGTTCTTGTGGACCAGATGGGCTCTGGCCTGATGCAGCAGGGCTCCTCTGAGGTTCTTAAGGATTGGATGGGCTTAGGCCTGATCCAGCAGGGCTCCCCTTAGGTTCTTATGGACAAGATGGGCTCTGGCTTGATGCAGCAGGGCTCCTCTGAGGTTCTTAAGGATTGGATGGGCTGTGGCCTGATCCAGCAGGACTCCTCTTAGGTTCTTATGGACCAGATGGGCTGTGGCCTGGTCCATCAGTGCTCCTCTTAGGCTCTTATGGACTAGATGGGCTGTGGCCTGGTCCAGCAGGGCTCCTCTTGGGTTCTTATGGACCAGATGGGCTTAGGCCTGATCCAGCAGGGCTCTCCTTAGGTTCTTGTGGACCAGATGGGCTCTGGCCTGATCCAGCAGGGCTCCCCTTAGGTTCTTGTGGACCAGATGGGCTCTGGCCTGATGCAGCAGGGCTCCTCTGAGGTTCTTAAGGATTGGATGGGCTTAGGCCTGATCCAGCAGGGCTCCCCTTAGGTTCTTATGGACAAGATGGGCTCTGGCTTGATGCAGCAGGGCTCCTCTGAGGTTCTTAAGGATTGGATGGGCTGTGGCCTGATCCAGCAGGACTCCTCTTAGGTTCTTATGGACCAGATGGGCTGTGGCCTGGTCCATCAGTGCTCCTCTTAGGCTCTTATGGACTAGATGGGCTGTGGCCTGGTCCAGCAGGGCTCCTCTTGGGTTCTTATGGACCAGATGGGCTTAGGCCTGATCCAGCAGGGCTCTCCTTAGGTTCTTGTGGACCAGATGGGCTCTGGCCTGATCCAGCAGGGCTCCCCTTAGGTTCTTGTGGACCAGATGGGCTCTGGCCTGATGCAGCAGGGCTCCTCTGAGGTTCTTAAGGATTGGATGGGCTTAGGCCTGATCCAGCAGGGCTCCCCTTAGGTTCTTATGGACAAGATGGGCTCTGGCTTGATGCAGCAGGGCTCCTCTGAGGTTCTTAAGGATTGGATGGGCTGTGGCCTGATCCAGCAGGACTCCTCTTAGGTTCTTATGGACCAGATGGGCTGTGGCCTGGTCCATCAGTGCTCCTCTTAGGCTCTTATGGACTAGATGGGCTGTGGCCTGGTCCAGCAGGGCTCCTCTGGGGTTCTTACAATGCTACCTTAAATGTTTAATAAATGCCTGTCCCACCCGCTTTTTAACAGGCATTACCAGAAATGTTTGGCATTTCTTGCTGAACTTGAAATCCTGAAGATTCCATACACCTTTGAATCCTTTCGCAGCGCTCCCAAGGAAGGAATGATCAAAGGACTATGGAAGAACCACAGTCATGAACCCAGGGTAATATTTTCTGGCTGGTCAGCTGGCAGAGAAGAAATGTAACAATCCACCACACATTTCAAGATTGGTCCCTTTCAACAAAATTCTGAGTTTCTTGGGTAATGGTGGTGGTAGAGGACAGTCTTTCTTCAGCTTCTGCAACTGGGGAAAGGAGAGACCATTGGTTGAACAGAAAATTTAGCTGTGTATGGGACTGCTGTAGGTCTGTGGCAGGACAAACTGCCTTTGAACCAGAGGGTCACTGGTTTCATTCCCAAGCTGCTCCAGAATGTCAGAAGGCCCCCTGGGAGAAAGGTGGTGGAGCAACCCAGCCTGCCGTCTCTTCACTGCTCCCCTCAGCCAAGATGGCTCATAGCTTTCAGGTGGCTTTTTGGGGGGAGAATGGAAAACGACCTAAAGGAACCCCTGGAGGTGTAATCAGTTGGGCACTCAAGAACGACTCTTTGCCTTAGACCTCCAGGGTTAGCATGATTAGATGCCATCATGTTTGCTTCAACCCGTCCACAAATTCTTGCCAAATGCTGCTGATCATCTCAAGAAGTTACTGCTCTTGAGCAACACATGGCATTGCTGTTTCCTTATGGTCTGTAGGCAGTGAAGCTGGTGACAGAACTGAGCCTGGAGTATAAAGTCCATGATCCTTTGCTCTGGAACAGTCTACTGCAGAAGCTAATTGGCCTCAATGTGGTGAGTCTTCTCTTGAGTGACAAACAACCTTGTGTCGTGCTGCAGAATGGCAGAAGGCACCCTGGGAGCAAGACGGTAGAGCAACCCAGCCTGACGTCTCTTCAATGCTCCCCTCAGCCAAGATGGCTCATAGCTTTCAGGTGGCTTTTAGGGGAGAAAAAGGCCACTGTTGGGAGAAAGATGCCAGATCAACCCAGCCTGCTGTCTCTTCTCCACTCCCTTTAGACAAATTCGAACTGGGTCAAACCCTCCATAGAGAAAGGAACAAACAGCTTCATTTAAATATGTAAAGCAGCTTCATTTAAATATGTAAAGCAGCCTGACTGTTGAAACTATTGTTCCTTGGTAGAAGCAACCTTTCCCCAGCAAGTGACATTCAAACTGCTTTTTTAAAGCACTGGTGGTAATTGTATTCTAGCCATAAGCTCATCCAGTTCTTTAAAATACCTTGTATATTCCAGACCCATTACCTGAGGAAAGTTTTGTTAGAGATTACTGGGATCTATTCTTTATGGCAGGTATGTACGTATAGAATTGTTTCTTATGAGAAAGCCAGTTTGGTCTAGTGGTTAAGGAGCTGGGCTCTTACTTGGGAATACTAGGTTTGATTCCACCCTTTACCATGAAGCCAGCTGGGTGACCTTGAGCTAGTCACAGCTCTCTTCTGAGCAATCACAGCCCCGCCTACCTCACAGGGTGTTCTGTTGTGGGGAGAAGAACAGAAGGTTTGTTAGACACTCTGAGTCCCTTTCACTGGATGAGAAAAGCCAACTCTTCTTCTTCTTATAGACAAAGGGTGTAAAAAAAGTACTGTAGATCATTTTAATACTAGCATACTGAAAACATGTTTAAACGTATGAAAATGGGGTGGTCTGTGTGGAATGCATAAATGTTTCCAAAATACTTGGCTGAGAAGAAATGCAATATTTCACTTTGCCCACCAAGATCTGTCTTAACTCTCCTCAGATTCCAAACTTCAGCCGGGCTTGGCAGAGTGTTGTTTTGGCGTTGGCAATTCCAGGTTAGCCTTTTTGCTTTTAAGAACATAAGAGAAGCCCTGCTTAAGTCCTTGCTTAAATCTCACACCCCCTCTGACTATCATGCTGTAGTATTTAGCCCTTTCAGAGATCTCTAGACCTGAAGCACAACACCAGGAAAAGGTGCTGGGAAAGGAAGCAAAAATACAGTGCGGTGGAAATTTGGAAATCAGTTTTGTTTTGTTTTTTTTAAGCGTCAGATTCAGCAAGGCCTAAGGCCCCAGAAGCCTGCCTCGAGTCTTTCAAAACGCTGTTGAGGTAAGTGAAGAAACTTTTGGTGCAGGAGAAATAGAGTGGCTTCATTTTTTTTTGGGGGGGGGGAGGGATCTCTGTATATAGCAGAATCAGCTGATAAAATACATTGTCTGTCCCCCTTCCCTGCTTTCTGAAGGTGTCCTGTGCTGTTGGATCTGGATCTAATGAAGATTTCAAAGCAGTACGTCCTGTTAGAGTCCCCAGCTTTGGCCTTGGGGTGCCTGCTGTTGATTCCTGATCTTGAGAAAAGAACCGAACAGATCCGGGTGAGGAATCCTGTTCCCACAAGGAAACACACACGGCTTTTCCTGTCACGATTCTCAGATGAAGGTTTTTTTTGTGGGAGTTCATCCTGACCTGATGTCTTCTTCCCTTGTTCCTCCAGGCGCTTCTGGCCTCATGTCAGCTTGACACTGTTTTAGCACAAGCAGAGAAACACATGAGCATGGGTGAAGTCGCTCTCTTTGGGACGCAGGTAAGAGTGAATTCATTCCTCAGGAGCAAAAGTACCAAAATGCAAAGATGTAGCTGGACCAACACTATCGCCCACTTTGCAGATTCGGGAACAGATTCAGGATTATTTCATCAATGAGAAACACACAGAGCTCGAGGCGGCAAAATACTTTCCGCTCTTGAAATCCGGTGAGATGGACCCACAAAGAATGAAAGATCTAGTAGAGAACCGTGGGGCCAAGAACAGGTAAGCGTGAGCAAATACAGAGCTCCCTGGTTTCCCACACTGGCACTCTCTGGATGGAAGAAAAGGTTAGCATTAGTTCTGCATCCTTCTACTACTATACGCATCTTGTGCTATGGTCTTAAGAAACTTTTCCTCAAGGGTTCCTTTGCTGATTTTAAGCCGTGAACACTTTGGAATGACTAGGCTGTTGAACAGGAAGTCAGCAATAAAAGGAAGGGAAAGTTTGTGCGGCAGATGGGAGCCCCCGCCCTAGCCCTCTGGGTCTCGCTGACCAAGAAATGGCCTAGTGTAACACAAAAAAACTGAGTGACCGTCTGACAATCGTTATTATGCACACACTTAATTGTACAGGATGGACAAAGCAACAGCCCTTCGAGGCGAGTATCTTAAATCTGGGAATCTTCTTCCACCTGACGATAGTGGAAGGTAATAAAATATTTCCCCCCTTCCAAAATATCAGTATTTTCAGTGCTTTCATTGTCTGGCAAAGAGGAGGAAGTGAGAGTAACTACAAGCAGCATTCCACGCTGGTGCTAGGTGGCACATTAAAAGTAGATGCTGCCAGGCCAGATCCAAACCCGGTTTGGCCAGTGCTACTGAAACCAGTTCCAGCCACCAGAGCAGTTTGGACATCAGTGTCCAATTTTAGCACCACCACGGAACGAATGCCGTTTCTTTGCTTTCCATTCTCTCCTGCTTATCTTCATTTCCCTTCAGTCTGTTGATGACAAAAGGGTAGAGGCAAACCTTTGTGCGCTCCTAAATGCAGCTGGTCTTTATGACTAAATATCTGAAAGAACTCCTCCTCCCATACAGACCTGTCTGGGCCCTAAGACCTGCCATGCGACCACTCTTGGTGGTGCCTCCCCGTTCAGCAGTTAAGGGGGGGCAGGCTAGGTACACTTGGCGGGGCCTTCTCTGCCATGGCACCAGGCAACTTCTTTATATGTATTTAGCGGATGGGTGAAGACACACCACTTTATTCTGGCCTTTGGCTGAGGGAACAGCATCTCCTCCCCTAAGCACATCAGTTTTATCTGCTTTTCTAATGTTTTTTTTATTGTGATCAGGCTTGAGATCTTTGGGCACAGGACGGGACAGGAAGGTAAATAAATAATTAATGCAGTAAATAAATGGTTGACAACTTACCCCTTTTCATTTTCCAGGCACATTTCTATGAGCTGATTTAAAGCTGAATCCAAGAAGAAAAAGTCTTTTTGATCTTTGGTTGTTTTAATAACTACATTTTAGAATGGCTCTCTGGTTATTCGTACCTATATCACCTTTTGCACTTTTGTCTTGCAGTAACAGGGCAGTATTATATAAGCAGTTTTTAAGAACTCAATGTTCTCTGTGATTTTGATGCTTAAGTGACAGATATTTAAGTGATAAATAATAATGGCTTTACCACCTTTGGGTCATGTGTTTTTATTACGTGAGCCAGACTGACCTCTCCGCATTTCCAATAATATTTACAAGCATTAGAGCAAACGAAAGATAGCAAAGCAAAAGCCAGAAACGGAATGCTGCAATCTCTCTTGGCTGCCACATGGGAAGCTAATAAAACCGCAAGCTCTGAGAACATCCTGTCGAGAAAGGAAAGTAAGAATGGGAGACAGAAGAGAGAAGGTAAAAGTCGGAGGATTTGCTTCTAGGATTTCTTGTATTCGATTCTTTCTACTTTCACGTCGTCGCCAATCAGCTGGTAAACGTAAGTGACGACCGTGGAAGCCTGGATGTCCATCAACACAAAGGACGGGATGATGTTGCTGTGGAAGGAAGTTGCGGATTGTTGTGCTGAGTTGTCATTCCAATCAAGTCTTTTCAAATCAAGGCATGGGATACTTTGGGCGGAAATGGCGAGGCTTCTGTTGAAACATGGAACTGCATACTATTGGTTCCCATGGAGAGATGGCAATGGGTGTGCCCGTATCACGCTCTAATGCTTACTGAACCTCTCCCGGAAGTGCACAGAATTCGCCCCCCTCCCCAAATCCTGCCCATCAGCTGGGCTTCCACAGCACAAGAACAGAATGCAGCCCATCTAGTCCAGCATCCCGCCCCCACCCAGTCACCCACCAATTGCCCACAGGCATCTCAAGTAGAAGATGAAGGCAAAACCCTCAAGTGGCCTTTAGAGGCCTCCTGCCCGTCCCTCCAACCCAAAATCAACAGATCTGAAACAAACAGGAAGATGTGTCAGCACCATTACCGACAGCTGTGGGAGTCACAGTCCAAACTGGCTTGGCGAATCAAACCTGTTCAGATAAGAGGTCCCAGAACCAGTTCAGATCGGTGAGCCAACTCCAGTTTCCCTTTATCTCCCCAAGTGTCTAACTTAGCTTCACGACTGCTGAGTTTTGGAAGTCAAGCTTGGCATTATTTGGGGAGGCCACAGCCTCTGCCCAGCCCTGGCACTGACCCATAGTTCCACCATCGCTACTGACCCTATAAACCGTACATTAAGGGTGCGAGAAGAGAAGTCTGGGAGCTTTCAGGGGGACGTGGATTCCTCCCTCCCTCCACCCAACTGACATTCACCAATCATAATGTAGCAGAAGGAACAGACATGATTTCCACTGCTTTTCTTAGGCAGGGGACTTTTAGGGTGGCGCTTTATCTTACAACACCAACCTCTGGTACTTCCCTATTCCAAAGCAGACTTCTCCTGTTCTTCCCTTAGCTGCTCTCTCTCTCTCTTTCCTGGACAGATGGCAGGGAGACAGGAGGTCTCTGTCCCCAAAACCACTGGTTGGCTAGAGTCATGGCAACTGCTGTAACGGGATGGCCACAAATATTTGTAACATTAGAATTCAGATATTCGTTGAATTGGTGGTGTGGAAAAACGGAGCGGCAGTCACATCCGCAGTGGATCCAGATTGCATTTGATATGGATTGACAGCGGATGAAAAGTGGATTCAGGTTGGATTTGACATTTTCAGATATGTCACGGATATGTACAGGATACATATTCATTCATATCCGATGCATATTGAATATTTGTACCAATGTGTATGAATAGATTCACACTGAATAGAATTTTACCACATTCTAATGTGATCTATTCCCATGAATACGGACTTTCAAACATCGGTTCTGTTATGAATCAAACCTCAAGAACGCACCTGTGCGCATCCCCTAGCTGCAACCAAATCACAACAGATTCCCCACAGTCGTCTTCCCGAGGGGGCAAAACCAGGAAGGTCCCAGCAGCCCTCTTCTCCAGCTCTCAGAACCGATAGTATTTATAGCAGAGAACTTACTTTTCCAAAGCGCTGTAGGCCCCTGTTGCAGATCCCGGATTGATATAGAACTTGTTTTCATGTTCAAACGCCTCAAATTTGTGTGTGTGCCCGGAGATGAGGATGTCCACATCAAACTGCCTCTGTAGTAAAGCCAGGCTGGCTACGTCGCCCCAGGGAATGACCTGGTGACCGTGAATGAGCCCAATCTTAAACTGCCCAACCGTCACTACTTTCTGTTCGGGGTAATTCAAGTTCTAGAATGAAAGACGAAGCGCGTAAGTTCTAAGTACAGCACAAATCCTTGACACATGCACATTTTGCTGCTTTGATATATTTTTTCTTTTTAAAAACAAGGGGAGCCCTGCTGGATCAGGCCACAGCCCATCTAGTCCATAAGAACCTCAGAGGAGCCCTGCTGGATCAGGCCACAGCCCATTTGGTCCATAAGAACCTAAGAGGAGCCCTGCTGGATCAGGCCACAGCCCATCTGGTCCATAAGAACCTAAGAGGAGCCCTGCTGGATCAGGCCACAGGCCATCTAGTCCAGCATCCTTCCTCACGTAGTAGCCCACCAGTTGCTTCTGGGCATCTCAAGCAGAAGACAAAGGCAAAACCCTCACCGGCTTTCTTTACGTTCCAGCACAGACATCTTTTTTTTTAATTTTTATTTTTCTTGACACCAAATAACAAATTATTCATTTTCATTTCAACATAAACAATGAACATCTCAAATTTTAACTTACATCAAATATTAAACAACAATTAACAAAGCAGCTATTATGTGCATAGTTATCTTTTTTTCATATAAAAACAATTACACATTCATTATCTTACACAATTAACATATCCTCACCTGCTTCCCGACTCTCAGCAAATGGCCTTTAGAGGTATCCTGCCTGTCTTTCCAACCTGGAGATAGGGTTGGGCATCAATTTTAGGAGCCACTGATACGCCTGTCTCCATGAATTAAGAGAAGCCCTGCTGGATTGGGCCACAGCCCACTTAGTCCAGCATCCTGTCTTGCACAGTGGCCCACCAGTTGCAACTAGACATCTCAAGCAGAAGACAAAGGCAAAACCTTCATCTGTTTTCAAATCTCTGCAAATGGCCTTTAGAGGCATCCTTCCTGTCTTTCCAATGTTGAGATGGCCCTTGGGCATCCATCTGAGTAGCCGTTAATACACCTGTCCTCTGTGAATTCCTCTAATCTTTTCCTAAAGCTATCCAGATTGGTAATTTTGTGTTCCTAGAAAATGCTGAAAACAAAACCTCATCAGATTTCATGGACCCATTTCTAGAAGTGGTCGCTGCAGGCAGAACAACCATATCTACAGACACCTGACTTCCTGCCCCAGTTGACAGGTGGTACAGCTAATACCTTAGAGCTCCTTCCAGCCTCAGTACAGAGAACCTATGCGTGCAGAAATACAGAAGAGAGATCCAGTCGTTCTACCCAGAAACAGTCCTCACCTCATCAAAATCGCCTCTCACTACATGAACATCACCAGCCAGGGTCTTGAGGTAATCATAACTCTCCTTTGTGCACAGGTTTCCAGTGCAGAGAATGTGCTGAATTTTCCCCGGGACCAACAACTTCTTGAATTTAGCTGGGAGGCTGTTGCAGCGGTGGGGGATATGGAGATCTCCTAAGACAAGCACCAACTTGTGGAAAAGGAAAACAGAGGCACTTAGACCTTGGAAGACATGTGAATAAACCTTCAGAGTTCCAGATGCCCAACCAGGCATATGAATACATTCCCCAAAGGTTTGGAAAGTGGTAAGATTTGCCTAAAACCAAAGCTTTGAACCAAAGTTCAAAGAGTTTGCATCTTTGGTGTTAAGACCTCTACATGCTGTGTGACACTTTGCTATCAAGGTTGAAACCTCTTAGTTCCATAGTACTTAAAACCAAAACCCAAGTGTGGCTACTATAGTGTTTCTACCAGCAAGCAATTTCTTTCATTTTAATAGAGCAGCATTTTTTTGCTTTTCTGGATCAGGACAGTATTTCAACACAATTCAATATATTTAGGTTTCTCTCACTGCGGAAAGCAGGAAACTAGTGGGAGCAACAAAGAGTCTTTTTCCCCACAAAGCATGCCTGCACTGCTTCTCTTTTCATTTAGAACCATAGAATCCTAGAGTTGGAGGGGACCACCAGGGTCATCCAGTCCAACCCCTTGCTCAACGCAGGATTTCCTAAACCCTCCCAGACAGATGTAGATCCAGTCTCTGCTTGAAGACCTCCAGTGAAGGAGAACTCACTACTTCCTGTTAGGAAGTTTTCCTAATATCTAATCTGTATTGACTCCCTTGAAGTTTCATCTTGTTGTCTCTAGTCCTCCCATCTTGTGCAAGTGAGAACAGGGACGATGCCTCTGCACTGTGACGACCCTTCAGATACCTGAAGACCGCTATCGTGTCTCCTCTCAGTCTTCTCTTCTGCATCCTAAACATCCCTAGATCCTTCAACCTTTCCTCATAGGACATGGTTTCCAGGCCACTCACCATTTTGGTAGCCCTCCTTTGGACGTGCTCTAGTTTGTCAGTGTCTTTTTTAAACTGGGTACAGAACTGGATACAGAACTCTAGATGACGTCTGACCAAGGTAGAGTAAAGAGGAATAAGTACTTCTCGTGATCTAGACTCAATACTCCTCTTGATGCATCCTAGGATGACGTTTGCCTTTTTTGCAGCTGCATCACACTGTTGGCTCATTTAAAATCTCATGCCAGGCTTGTGAATAGACCAAGAACAGAGCTTGCTAGCCAATGTTTTAAATTTTTTTTGGGGGGGGGGGGGGAGGGATGATCACAACACATTACAAACTGATCTTATGTCAGAGTTTAAGCTGCACTGCCTTCTACACCTTATTCCCCCCACCCCACAATCCATATCCATGGATTTACGGCAAAAGCAGCTGCAAGATTTGTCACCTACCACCACCAATGTTAGCGAGAGGCGAAGAAAACCAACTTACTCTGTGCCCAGCCTTAATGGATGAAGAAGTTGATTGCAGACGGGGAGGGGGAAGGGGTGCATGGCAAGAGGGGGATGGAAAAAAACAGGGTCAGACGTGAACAATGTCAAATAAAAAGGAAGCAACAGAAAAAGGGAACAACTCGAGGCAAAATTAATAGGCAAATCATCAAATCACAATGTTAGAAGAGGAAGTGGTGTGTGTTTTTTAAAATGACTGATACAAGTGGTATAGAGAGTTATGGAGTGGCTTGAACAGAATCTAAACCCATCAAAATCTCTGGTCAGTTTGCGCTTAGCTGGCAGAAGAAGAAGAGTTGGCTTTTCTAACCCATTTAAGGGGACTCAAAGCAGCTGACAAACCTCCTGTTCTTCTCCCCACAACAGACACCCTGTGAGGTGGGTGGGGCTGTGAGAGCTCAGAAGAGAGCTCTGACTAGCCCAAGGTCACCCAGCTGGCTTTGTGGAGGAGTGTGGAATCAAACCCTGTATTCCCAGGTAAGAGTCCGGCTCCCTAACCACTAGGCCAGCAGGCTTTATCTATTCATGAGTGCAAATAGAAAGGGATGCTTTTCTGCCCTTCCTTATCTACAAGAGAGACTCAGATTCCAAGGGATTTGTCCCCTGGATAACTGGACGTTGTTCATCCCCCACAACATGTGAGTTTCTGTACCTGCAAAACCCCTCAAGAGTGCCAAGGAATGTTGTGCTCCAGCCTAGCAATAGTCTTACAGTCGTGCAAGACTCAGGTAACAGAGGGCCTCCTTTCACAGAACTGGCCTCAGTGCAGACAAATACACAGACCTGGGGTAACAGCAGAGGAATAGCTCTCCACGTGCCACCCTTGTTTTTGTTCACAAGTAAGAGATGCCCATGTGTTTTAACCATTACGTTTAAGTTCACAAGGTCAACTTTCTGGCCCTATTGTGATGAGACCCTGAGACATCATTGAGCAGTGGAACTCTTGCTGATTCCTCCCACCCACCTCACTGCACACACACTTCAGAGATGTAGGAGATCTCATCAGTCATGATCCCCAGCATTTCAGCCTTATCTTTGGTGCCACAGACGACTTTTGTTTGTAAGTGTGCTCACAAGGAAACTAATTCTGCAATTAAGAATCAAATCCTTCTCTGCAAATCTCTGGAATGGGCTGCAGGGGGAGACAAGGTTTATATATTACAGTCTACACACAGCGCAAGATGACGCATCCCACGGATTTTTAATGCATCCAAGGGGTTAGTAAAGCGTAATTGTGAGACAGAAAGGGGTTAAGTGCCACAAATACCACCGAATGCCAGTGAGCGTCATTTTGCCAAAAGCTACTCAAAGCTGTCATTAATGTAACGTAGGACAGAGTCAGAAGGGAAAGAGAAGAACCATATAAGAACCTCAGAGGAGCCTTGTTGGATCAGGCCACAGCCCATCTAGTCCATAAGAACATAAGGGGAGCCCTGCTGGATCAGGCCACAGCCCATCTAGTCCATAAGAACCTCAGAGGAGTCCTGCTGGATCAGGCCACGGTCCATCTAGTCCATAGGAACCTCAGAGGAGCCCTGCTGGATCAGGCCACAGCCCATCTAGTCCATAAGAACCTAAGGGGAGCCCTGCTGGATCAGGCCACAGCCCATCTAGCCCATAAGAACACACGAGAAGCCTTTCTGCTGGATCAGGCCACAGCCTGTCTAGCCCAGCATCCTGTCTCACACAGTGGCCCACCAATTGTCCATGGGATCTAAAGCAGAGACAAGGGCAACCTTTCTCCTGCTCTTGAATTCCAGCAAATATTTGGAATTGTATGGTTCAGAAAACATACTGGGAGGTTGAGCAAACAGGTCCTCATGACAATACATTTTATATCTGTTCCAGATGTATATTTAGACTTGATTTATGTCCAGTACAAGGATGGAGCCCAAAGCCTGTTAGGGGCTTTTAGTCCACGGCAGGGGCAAGGCAAGAGAGAGGGCTGTAGTTTCCCCTCCCAGCTGCAGGAAAACTACAACTCCCATGATGCCATGCGACCGGCCAATAGCACGGAATGCTGGGAGCTGAGACAACCCAACCCAACCCCCAGCCTATACAGAGGGTCTCTTGAGGGGCTTCCCAAGGCCAGGCCACTTCCAGCAGGGAGGCAAGCGGGGCCCGGTGTTTCCCCCTCGCCCCTCCATATTTACCTTGCTTCCCTGCTGCCGCCGCCTCGTCTCCGTCCCCCTCCCCAGGGCAACTCACCATCTTGGCCCCTGCAACGGCGCTCGGTCGTCGGCGTCCCTGTCAGCGCTGCTCTCTCGCCTCCTCCCGGCACTTCCGGTGTGCCCAGCCCCAAGTCCGGAAGCTGCTCAGCTACGGCTACGGCAAGCGCCGAGTGGGCTCGAAGGCGCGCGCGGCGGCGCTGAGGCTCCGGCCAATCGTAACAGGAGACGCGGCAGGATTCGAGAGGCTCCGCCCACAAACCAGCGAGGGAAGGTGACTTCCGGGGTCACGTGCCCATAGGGAGGCGGGGCCACTCGCGGCTCTTCTGGCGGGACCAAAGAGATGTAGGCCAGGGAGGGGCACCGTCGCTGACGTCAGATGCTTCCGGCATCCAATTGAACGCCGAGCGCTAGCGGGGCGAGAGCGAACACCGAATGAGGGCGGCGCCACCCCGCATATGGAAGATCGCCGAATGGGAACCGGAATTGGACAGTGGGAATGGGGAGGGACGATCGCTTTCCCCCCCCCCCCCCGACCGTCTTTGCCCTGCCTGGGCTTCCTTCCCGCCCTTTTGGTCCTTTTCTGACAGGGTTCGGTCCTCGCGAGGCGCTGCTGCTGCTGCTCCCTCGCCATGAACGGCGGTCTGAGCGGGGCGCGTATTCGAGGTAGCAGCAGGCCCCTGAAAGCTGCCTCGGTCCCTTAGGTGGCTGGCGGCCTCTCGAGGCGGGTCTCAAAAAAGCAGCACAAGAACAGCCCAGTCCCTGAGGGAACAAGACAGTAAAAGCATTAAATGCTCCTTTTGGTCCACTACGGTCCAGTAAGAGCCAAGGCCTGTGGTCACACCTGAGGTTTAATCCAGCTTCAGTCCACTTTCAGAGTGAAAACACACCAGAAAAGTGACCAGCAGTTTCCTTTCTACATTATCTATCTACGGAAGGCGAATTTTCTGAGTTATTTAACACTGAAGGAAAGCAGCTGTTCACTTCGCTGATGTATTTTCTCCTCTCACTTTGAAAGTGGGCTGAAGCTGGATTAAACCTTGGCTAAACCTAAGGTTTAATCCAACTTCAGCCCACTTTCAAAGCGAGAGGAGAAAACACATCAGCAAAGTGACCAGTAATTTTCTTTCCATGTTATCTGTCCCAAAGGTTAATTTTCTTAGTTACTTAACGTTGAAAGAAAGCAGCTTGTCACTTTGCTGATGTGTGCTCTGAAAGTGGACTGAAGCTGGATTAAACCTTTAAGTGTGACCACACCCTAAACACTCTGCTCATTTTTTTTTTATTTCCAGACAAATAAAATTCCCTTACACAGAAAGGAAAAAAGCTGGATCTTCTTTCAGTCTTCTTGAAACCATACAGCTTAAAAAGTGGGCAGCCCTCCCATGCTTGAGAGGAGCACTCAATCCAACATGGGCACAGCCACAGTGGAGAAACCAAGTGTGAGCCAGTTTGGTCTAGTGGTCAGAGAGCCGGACTCTTATCTGGGAATACCGGGTTCGATTCTGCCCTCCCCCATGAAGCCAGCTGGGTGACCTTGGGCTAGTCACAGCTCTCTTCTGAGCTCTCACAGCCCAACCCACCTCACAGGATGTTCTGTTGTGGGGAGAAGAACAGAAGCTTTGTCAGCCACTTTGAGTCCCCTTAAATGGGTGAGAAAAGTGGAGTAGAAAAGCCAACTCCTCTTCTTCTTCTCCAAGGCTGACCTTGCAAATAATCTACCACAGCCGCCCTACCCACAGCATGCCCGCTGGATCTGAAATGTGCTGATGGGATCCAAAAGATTGGCGATCCTAAATGTAAGGTCTGGATTAGGATCTAAAAACCCGGCATTCACTAACGTGGGAGTAAGTCCTCAGTTTAGCGGATGGGGCTAATTTGGGAACGTGCACAGACTATCAAAATGCATTTTCATGTTTTGATCCATTTTACAGTATTTGGAAGAGCCTTGCATGCCATTGCACGGGTCAGCGATGAATTTTGGTTTGATCCTGTTGAAACAGGAGTAAGTATTAAAAATGAAAGAGCAGCCCTGCTGGGTCAGGACACAGCCCATCTAGTCCAGCATCCCATCTCACACAATGGCCCACCAACTGCTCTGGGCATCTCAAGCAGAAGACAAAAGCAAAACCCTCCATCTGCTCTGGACGCCCTGCAATTGGCCTTTAGAGGCATCCTGCCTGTCTCTCCAACCTGGACATGGTACCGAGGAATCCATTCTAGATAAAAACAAAAGCCCTGCTAGATCAGGCCACAGCCCATCTAGACCATCTAGTTCACTTGTAACATGAATCAAGGTTTGATACAGAACAGGATAGAAGTCTAAGAACTGTGTCAAAAACACATTATATCTAAAAAATCTAAACATACACTACATTCTCCAGATATACACTATTTGCACAATGTTTGAAAAATGTCTTATTTCAAGAATTCTATTTTTCATTTTGTCAACCGTTTCAAGCTTATGTAATTTCATCCTGATAAACTTTTTTAATGCCACCTGCAGCTTTACCTCAGAGCAGTGAATTCTTCTAGGTCCGCCTATGCCTGTGTCTTCTTTTCATCTAAATTCTTCCAGCATTATTCCTGTCAAAACACCTCCAAAGTGGGTCTGAAGAAAAAGAGTGCGCAATTGACATGCAGGCTAGTAATAAAGGTAAATTGCAGTCAAATATTTTTATGGCTTCTCCTGGGTAACTCTCTGGGTTGTTTTGCATAAATGCCCATGACACAATTGGCATGTACAGGGAATGAGGAATTAGGGGTCATAAGAACCTAAGAGGAGCCTTTCTGCTGGATCAGGCCACAGCCCATCTAGGCCAGCATCCTGTCTCACACAGTGGTCCAAACAACTATTTTGTTCTATATTACATTGTGTTTCAAGGTCTGGTTTGCTCTGAGGGGAAACTATTATTGTTCTTCTTTCAGGCAGTCCTGCCTGTATTTCGGTGCTTAAATACAGTGGAGAGAAACATAGAGAAATTCCAGATTTATTCAGACATCAATGATAGCCATATTGTGTTTCAACTTTTCTGCAGACATGGTAGGTCACTGATTAGCAAAACTCTTGTATGTTTCACCTTGGACCAAAGAAAACTTTGAACCCCTGGGAGAAGTATATAGCCCAAGTCCAAAGAACAACGCAACTCAGGTTTTGTTTGCTGACTTGGGATTTTCCAAAACACCTTATGATATGGTCAAAGACCAGGTTGGTGAAGTGTCAGCTGCTCAGAGATGATGATAATCTTTAAAAGTTTAGGCATTACTGCTAGCTATGAATTAGAAAAATTAAAATTCCGATCCCTCTTTCCTTTGATGGAAGTCCTTCTTTCAAACAGACACACACAGAGTTAGGAGTTTCTTCATCATGCAGATTTTTGCATGAAGTTGCTTCCTGTCTCATGGTTAGTGGCAGTTGGCAGTACCCCAGGGAATTCTGCCAGTTTCCAGACTGCTCCTCTTGTAAATTATTTGTCCTGAAACTATATGTGAGAATCCAGGGTACAGGAGGATCCTCTCATGCCCTTTGCTGCTTCTGCTGTTGAAAAAGCAAGGCAACTCAGAACACTACTGGTCTGGATAAGCCATGCAGAAAAACAGGCTGCGTTCACACCTAAACTTTAATCCAGCTTCAGTCCACTTTCAGGGTGAAATAGTGTACTGGCAAAGTGTCAGGCTGTTTGCTTTTGGTTTATCTAACTCAGAACATTCATCTTTGGGTTAAATAATGTGGAAAGAAAATGACACAGGTCACTTTGCTGATGGGTTCTTCCACTGTGAAGCTGGACTGAAGCTGGATTAAAATGTAGATGTAAATGCAGCCGAATAGCGTTTCTAAATTGGAAAGTGTTGAGGGTTAGTCTCCACCACCAGAGAGCACTAGATGCTACCTTTTATCGGAATGCAGCCCAGTACCTGGAAGCTGGACTTTAAGAATTGTGAAAACCAAACAATTCATACTTTCTAGAGGAGTATGTTTTATTAAAGCCAGTGTGCTATGACCCCTCCGGTCAGGCTAGTTTTTGTGATTTTTCAGGGATCTAATCTGTTCCATGCTGATGCTGTTTCTTCCTGCTCTAAGGAATAGTGTTTTCTTCAGACCTGTCTTGCTTACATGTTTATTCAGGAATTTGTAGTTGGCCTGGAAAACTCTTCCAAGCCAGCTGCCGAAAATAATGTTACATTGGGTTAAGTCTCACATTGAGTCAAACAAGAAGAACAAAATGACACCTGATCAGCAGGGTATGAAGCCTTGACGTAACTTTTCTAACCTGAATTTTGGAGTCCAAGATAATAGTGCTGCAAGCCCATGCTAACATTAATCTCTGTTCTCCCTCCCGAGGCCTGGTGAAAACTCATAATTTAGCTTTTCAAGCATGTGACCCTTTGCAAGCTGTGTTCGCAAAGCATCTGTGTCCCAATGTCCTGAAGGTCCAGTCAAGGTAATACAGTCAACCGGTTCATCTGATTCTTGTCTCAGGTTGTCATCAGGACATCTGGCCCATGTGAATGTAGATAAGGACGCAGGTGCGGAAGGGAGCGAAGCCAAATCCGGCTAGACCTGCAGCAATTGCCTCCCTCTCTTCCAAAGTGCTCCAAGATACAAGACAGAATTTTGGGCATGCTGGTCCATGGGGCAATTTTGTTTTCTCAGCCGCCCTTTGCATCTGGAGAGCACTGGAAAGGGCAGGGAAATCAAGCTTCCATTCTGTCATTCTAGGTCTTCTTGGAGGAACTGAATGTCACTTAATTGCCTAGTTCAACTGTTTATCATTCATTCATTCTTTCTTTCTTTCATTCATTCTTTCTTTCATTCTTTCTTTGTTTCTTTCTTTCTTTCTTTCTTTCTTGCCAAAGGTCCCAGGGCAGGTTACAGCAATAAAAACAAATATAAAATAAATCCACTAAAAATGGTAACAGTGACCGAAAGCAGGCACTGTCCTCAGCCAAAGTCCAGGCTAAATAAGTGTGTCTTCACTGATCTTCTGAACATAGAAAGCGAAGGAGCCTGGTACACCTCAGATGGGAGACTATTCCATAGCCTGGGGGCTACCACTGAGAAGGCCCTATCCTTGGTCCCCACCCCTTTAAATGCTGAAGGCATAAGCAGGTCATTGTATGGAGAACCAGGGCTGTTGAGGTGCTGGATACCAGTGCCCAGATGTTGTCCTGATGTGTCCATTTTGTTTGCCTCATATGCAGGCAACTCTCTGAGATACTGATTCATTTCTCAAGCAATCAAGATGAGGTAACCTTAGCTGTGACACCAATGAAAGTTTGTTTCAAGTCCTACCTTGAGGAAGAAATGGGTAAGGACTTCAGTGTTGCTCTGTAATAATGAAAAAAAGTAATCTAAATAAAGCGCCATTAAGCGCCTTGGTGCCATAAGAGAGTGATAAATTGAAGAGAGGCGTCTTGCTAGGAGATGATGACAATCCTCTGGCAAAGGAGAATGTGAAAATGTGTGTTTATGTTTGGAAGGAAATCACATCATGCACCTCTGATTAAGCCCAAAATTGTATCTGTGTAGAATAGATCAACTAAATGCGTTAAGAGTGGGTGAAATGCTGTATATAAAGAAACATAAGTGTTAAGTAAAGATGCAACGTCACACCTTGATTGCTCTCAGTAGATAGAATTAATGTTCCGTGTGTGGGAATATCATAAGATCCCTGTTGATTAGACCAAAGTGCTGATCCTGGTACCTATGAGAGGAAGCAGAATTCTGGTGTTTGGGGGGCATACCAGCACCTTGTTTCCTAGCCATAGTCCCTGCTAGCCGCCACCTTGACAGCCTGCCATTCAGAATTTGAACCTGCAGAGTATTCCACTCTAAATAAGGCTCGGTAGCCAATTAGTAACCAGAGTGATGAGCATCTTCCCCAGAATTTCTAACAGCAGCTGATCTGCTGCATGTCCAACCAGCTCCAGCTTCCAGACTGTCTTCTAGGGCAGCCCTATGTAGAGCCATTACAGTAGCCTAGCTATCCAGGAAAGATGAAGCCAGGGAACCAGTTAGAACTGGAAGTCAGCACTTCTGGCAGCTTGTGGCCATCTGAACCACAAAAGATAGTGTGAATTCAATATACTTGCCTAAGTGTCACGCTTTACTATAATATTATCAAGTTCATGCCAAGGAGGCAGGCTATGGCTCCGTGCTGGAATCACATAGGGCTGACTTAACCCTGCATTTTCTTAAAACACCAAGCAAATGTTAAGAGTATTTTATTTATTCTGAGTGTCTCCCACTGCTCTTGATTTCGGACAGAATTTGCGATGAATACTAAGATTCACCTCAGTCCTGAAGAATTTGGGTACTTCCAAGTCGGAATAGACTCTGAAGTCACGTTTTGCCTTAAAGAGCTAAGGGTAATATTGCGTTTCCCTCCACCTTTATTTTTAAGTGCAATGCTCTTTTTTCCACATGCATATTCTAAAAAAAAAAGTTTTTATTTTATTTTCTTTATTTGAATTTTATCCCACCCTATAACCAAAGGTCTCAGAGTAGTTACAACATTAAAAATCAGTGAGCAAATAAAACAAATATTAAAACCATAACAGTGCCTGAATGTGGGGAGGAAAAGTCATTTCCTTGTTTAGCCAAAGGCCAGGGTAAAGAAGATGCATCTTCACTGCTCTCCTGACTGCATAAAGTGAAGGTGTCTGATGCACCTCAGGAGGGAGGCTATTCCACAATCTGGGAGCCACCGCTGAAAAGTCCCTATCCCAGGTGCCCACCCCTTTTGCTGCTGAGCCCCTCCAGATCTTAGGGCACAGGCAGGTCGATATGGGAGAAGGCATTCCTTTAGATATTTAGGGCCTTATAAGTTAAAGTTGGCACTTTGAATTGGTCTTGGTAGCGAATTAGCAACCAGTGCAACTCTTTTAAGACCGGCATGATTTGCATGTTTGTTAGTAAAGCTTTTCATATTAAGCTGAAGATCAGGGTAGGGAAAGGAAACCTGGAAGCCATTTATGGAGGCAGCTCTATAACAGTGCACGCAAGAGACCTGCTGGATCAGACTCCAGCATCCTCTGTCTAGCAGCTGCGAGATAAGTGCCTTTAGCTAGCCTGAAAACAATGTGCCATATGCTTTGTGCTTACAGATTGTTACAGATATATATTTTTAAACTTCTCTTTAGGGATTTGTGGCTTTTGCAGAATCCATCAGCGCTCCAGTCTCCATTTACTTCGACATCCCTGGAAAGTAGGTTAATGCATATGTTTGAAAGCTGTACATAGTACGGGCTGCGTAGTATTTTCCTTCAAAATAACGTAAGCTAGGTTTGCGGTGCCGGCAGGTCAAATGGATTCGTCTTGTTAAGCTACCAGTGGTTTTGCTCATCACATCATACAATGCAGAGACTCTTAGGTCATTTGTCTCATTCACATCCTATTTTTAATTTCTAAAAGTCAGGACAGAGAGTGGCTATAGCTCCAGTGGCAGAGCAAACTGCCAGGAAAGTGGAGGGTTATCAGTTCGATCCACAGCCTCTCCCCAGAGGTAGGCAATGGCAAACCACTTCTGTATCTCTGCCAAGAAAACTGTGCAGAGGAGCCCGTGGAGTCTGGAAGTTTTCGTAGCTCAGTGGTAGAGCAAAGTGGTTTAATAAACCAAAACATGAAGTGAGAAAGCACATAAGAAGAAGAGTTGGCTTTTCTACCCCACTTTTCTCACCCATTTAAGGGGACTCACAGCGGCTGACAAACCTCCTGTTCTTCTCCCCACAACAGACACCCTGTGAGGTAGGTGGGGCTGTGAGAGCTCAGAAGAGCTGTGACTAGCCCAAAGTCACCCAGCTGGCTTCATGGGGGAGGGTGGAATCGAACCCAGTATAAGAGTCCGGCTCCCAAACCACTAGAGCAAATTATAAGTTTGCAATTATATGTTTGCATATAATTCATGTTTGTGTGATTTTATATACATAAGAAGTTTTTAAAATCCTTTGCCAGAGAGTTCAAAATAAAGGCTTGGCAGACATCCCAGAAGGGATAAACTGGGCCTACTCACACAGGGAAGAAGAGCACTCTGTACATGCTCAGATCTATGGCTCACAACGTATCTCCTGGCAGATGTTAACATGGACTTAAGATGAGGCCATTCTGTGTATTATTTTAATATACTGGAATTTTACAATATATTTGTTTGTTTACATTTCTATCCCGCCCCATACCCGAAGGCCTCTGGACGGGTAACAGCAGATTAACCAGCAGATTGAAAACAAGATAGACATTAAAACAAGATAGACATTAAAAATGGAATACAGACTAAAAACACCTCAAAAATCCAGCAAATTTTATAACAGGGTTCTTCTGTCCTATTATAAAGGGACTGGCTGAGCTGAGTTAAAACTGGCAAGGGGCTCTCTGAGGTAAAAGGGCATCTCTTGCGTTTTGGAGGGAAAAGCCAGCAGGCATGAGAATTGGTTAAAAGGAAACAGGCTCATTGGACCATAAGAATTAGCCCGGGGCGGGGGGGGGGGCAGTGGTGATGGTGTTTGGTCCTGAAATGGAAGGACCTGATTGGCCAATTGCCATTGCGAGGGGGTATAAATAGAGGTGCTTTTGACTCCCTCTGGGAGATCTCTGGGGACAGGCAGGGAAGAGCTGAACGCATCTGTGGATGAGCCAGGAGGAAGAACCTGAAGGCTGCTGCTGCTGCTGTGGCTGAGCTAGGAAGGGCCCCTGAAGGTGGCTGTGTGTAGAGGCTGAGAAGACCCTCAATGCTGCCATGGATGGCAGGGAGAAAGGGCCCTGAAGACTGCCAGGAAAGGCCCTAATGCTCCTCAGAATGGGCCAGGAAAAGCCCCGGAGGCTGCTGAGAAGATCTTTGAAGGCCACCATGGACAGGGCAGGAAGAGCCCTAAAGGCTTCTGGGAGTGGGCCGAGAAGAGCCCTGAGATCATGGTAGGCCAGGAAGGGCCTGAAGACTACTGCAGGTGGGCCAGGAGGAGCTCAAGGCTGCTGTGGGTGTCATGGGCGGCCTAGGGAAATCCCTTCCTAAGGGCTGTTGTTGGCAGGGCAGGAAGGGCCCTGAAGGCTGCAATGGGAGGGCCAGGAAGACCTGAAGCCATTTAGACGAGGCCAAAGTGTAACTTTTGAAAGAGCTGAACAAGTTCCCAGAGGGTCTTTTGGGGTGTGGGGGGAGGATAGGGAAAGGAGCTGAAATCACCCCTTAGTTGTGTGGTCTCTCATTTCTGTTGTGCGTCTCTTTATGGCTGAGGGATGGATGGAAGGGTAAGAAGCCGCTTCATATTTATATTTGCCTCCTTGAATGCCAAGAGTTGGCTCGAGATGTACCCTGACTGCGAGATGAGGGTGTGGGAAATGGCCTGGCCCAGGGAAGGCGAAGCCTTTGGTATTTTTTGTCCTGGTTGGCTGGGCTTGGTGGTTGGAGTCTTTGCTCTGGGAAAGACCTGGGTGAGAACACTGAATGAGGGGAGCGGTTCAGATTGTGCTTCTGAGTTCTCAGTATTTATGGACTTGGCAAAAGGTGGAACTAAATTCAGAAGAGGAAAATTGCACACTTGGAAGAGTGCAAGTATTGGAAATATATATATATCATCATTGCAACTCTAAGGGGGAACCTTAAATCTACAGCAGAAACCTTCCTCATTAAGGTGTTATATCTGTAACCAATGAAAACCCTGCCTAAAATGTTCATTGCAAATACCACCCATGGAACATACAGGTTCTCAATGGTAAAAAAAAAAGGTAATTGAAGAGTTTATTCATAAAATTCAAGCAATTTTGTATTTTATTAATAACCTAAAAGGTCTGCACAAAGCATTTGGGGAATACCTAACACGCAGGTTTATTTTCAGTACTGCATGGGTTGATATATCCAATTTCTAAAAATGGCAAGTGACTGAAATTATTGTGAACAATACCAAATGCAACTCAACACTAATAAAGGATCAGCCATAAAAGACTATTATGATAGCAACAAATGCAACCATAAAACAGGCACCAAAATCCTCAAAGGAACCAATTTACAATACCTACACTACTGAGTTTCTTAAAAGGTAAAGAAATAAATGGACCAGAGGTCCCAAATTGAAGTAATAAAAGGCCTCAGACTCCATGGAAAGCTTGACTTCTAAAATCTGTAAGCTCTTGGTTACTGAGCAAAATTCTTCCCTATTAGGGACTAAAAGGACTAGGAAACAGATTGTACCTGGCAAATTGCCCCAGAGAAGCTTGGGGAAGAAAATACCGCTACAAAATGTACTTTGCAAAGATCCCTGCAAATGAAAAAATAAATTAAAAAAATAAATTGCATGGAAATCATACAGAGGCGGTGCAGAACTGACAACACACAAAAATCCCAACACAATTCATACCACTATCTGTCAAGGGTCTCTCAAATATTTTCATGTGTGGTGGAAGTCTGACAGGACGCATATGCTTTGGAACATTTATTGACAAATGAGGGGGAAATATTCAAAAGGGCCATAGAAATGGATCCACAAATTCACACGCGCTCAGAAGGGAGTCACAAAGTCACCGCAAAAATGGATCCAAAAACTGAACTGCTATAAAAATGGACTCAGATTCACGTGCTATAAAAATGTATCCACAACACATTCACCGCATAGTTTTGCAAGAGTCTCAGTGAAAAAGAAACAGAAAAAAAAAGAACACAAGTTACTACTTTGTTTCATGCAGCCAAATGCGAAATAATGGAAACCAGCAGATGGG
Source organism: Aspidoscelis tigris stejnegeri (assembly GCA_023333525.1). Taxonomy (NCBI): domain Eukaryota; kingdom Metazoa; phylum Chordata; class Lepidosauria; order Squamata; family Teiidae; genus Aspidoscelis; species Aspidoscelis tigris. Next base: position 9,712,264 of record JALMGA010000020.1, read on the forward strand.
TTAACTTGAGAAAAATGATACAACTCCGTCTGGGGTATTCGTGCTCTATGGATGACAACACAGCAAAGCAGACACAAAAATGGAAGGGGAATATCTAAACTTTGTAGATACTCACAGATGCACTTCAGTACTTAGAACCAACAGGGATTCTGGAGCGAATCACGTTATTTAGCTGGCCGTTATGGGTGCTGTACTAGATCAAATGAAATGGTGATGCACAACCTCCCACCCAAAGTTTGGACTTCCGAGGGTGGAGCGGAGGGATTATGTTTGTGATCAAAGGATCTATTGACATAAAACTGTACTATTGTTTTCTTTGTATTAAGGCACAGATTTGTTGCACTTATGACGAAGGTTCGATTCTATATTAAAGGAAAGCAAGTGTGAGCTTCAGCTTCTTCCGATACCTTCTAATGGGCATCCATAGCAGGGGTGAAATTTAAACCAAGGACTTTCTCACTGTGGGTATTGCCCCCAGCAGCCCACAGTGCTCTTGGCATTCTTGTTCCTGGAAATTCCAGTTCAGGGTTGACTAATGCTGAGCGTCTCACTCCAGAAGGATCAGCAAGGCCATGTTTTGTGTAGCTTCAAGGCCTTTACAGAGTCAGTACTGTGTCTTTAAGCTACACCATGGGCAACAAGCGTCCCAGCCCTGGGTAAAGAAAACACTTTGCAAGTTCCCTCTCACCAGGCTATTTGGGTTGTGGTTTAAGAGCGTGCGGTTCTCGAGACTCTGTCTTGGGCTTGCTTTCTAGCCTTTGCTTCTTTGCTTTTCCTCAGTCTAGACAGCATTATCCCCAGGGGCAAGAAAACATGGAAGACTGGATCATAAATGCTAAAAAAAAACCTTACATTCTCACTGCAGAAAAATCAGATATTTATTTGTACCCATCAACAGTCTCATCTTTATGTTTAAAGGCCCATTGGCTTCAGCATTGAGGATCTGGTAATAGAAGCCACCTTTATCTTGGCCACCTTAGCAGACACAGAAAGCGAGAGAGCTGCTCATGGATCACTCAGCCGTCCGCGAGGCCTGAGAAGGTAACCTAGTTGTTTGCTTCAGCCCGTTGGCACCTGATACCTAAAGGTCCTTTTGAATCTTACCTGTGGAGTTTTGTTAAAAGCTACTCCGTTGGAGGAACTGGCAAATAAGGAGGTCAGAAGAACCATGGAAAACCCTTGACTGGTTTTCCCTCCATAGAAATGGCCTGAGAGCGCATGTTCGGGGTGGGTGGACGGAGGGCAGGGCTCTGAACAGCAGGTGGCGCCAGAGGCCCAAAGAAAATCAGTTCTACTGAATGAGAGGTTATGCTCAGGTCAAAAGTTCCCTATGCTAAAGGCGGACAGCAGTGGTGCCAGGTTCAGGAGCTTGTGGTGTGGGGTACATCACAGCTGTGCACACAGTTCCGGCTTAGAACTGGTCCTCACAAAACCCTGAAGATGCAAACATCTTCCAGCAAGCTCCTTCCATCTGTTGACTGTAAATATCTCCTTCCTTGCCCAAAGCAAGCTGGCATAGAATTGTGGGCAACTCCTTTAATTCTGAGTGCGGATCTTTCATGCTCTCCTTCCGTATAGGATAAAGAGAAAATATATTGATTCTGCCCTCTTCCCCCAGAGATACCCTGTCTGTCTGTTCCATTTTAGGAGCCCCTCCTTAGAGAGAAGCGGCAGAGGTCCCACTGGCCCCGGCCAAAACACTAAAGATGGACCAACCGCCCCAATAGAACTCTTTGCTGGAAAGGAAGAGCGGGCGCAGGGTGACCCTGGGCTGACAAAGGTAACACAGATGGGATTCTTGAACGGTTTTGTAATTGAAGCCAAGTATTCTGGAAGACAGAATGCAGGATTTCTGCTGAGGCTTAATCAGCGCAGTCTCCACGACTCTGGTTACACATTCATTTTGCCGTATGGTGAATCTATAACTAAATAACGCCGCACGTGTGGACCGTGGTTTGAAACAGTCTTTGCTCCTTGCCTAGCCAAACTGTGTTTTGTAACTGCTGCCGTTCTTCATTACGCAGGCAGCTGGTTCTGTCGGTTTTGCATTAAATAAATAATTGGAGCACGCTTGCCGTTCAGCAGAACCGCAGGATCCTTTGCAAATAGGAAGATCTAGGATGCTGAGGAGCCGTTTCGTTCTGCGTTCTAGGTTATCAAAATCTACACTTAAGAGCAAGAGTCTGGTCTCAGTCGACTTGAAACTGGTTATACAACAGCTTAAGGAACTGGGCTGAATCTTCCCCTCCAACTGTCTTTCACCCAAAACTTTCTGTCCGCTGAAATAAAGTCACTAGGCAATCCTATGCACAGGGCTTAAATATGTCACCTCCATGATTCTATCCAAGGGAGGCTTATAAAAGACCACGAGCAGCACCTGAGAAACGGTGAGATGCTCTCTCAGCAAAGCTGCTTCTGAAGTGGCTAGATACAAATGCCCTGAGAGATAATTCAAAACTTGGAGTTTGTTGCTGTCACCTTTAGCTACTGGCACCTGGTTTTAGAGATCCAGGTGAAATCCAGTTTGCAGGCAAACCTGGGCTAAACTCAGTGCCCCTATGTCCACTCATGAATTTGTTGGCCCAAGATGCTACAGTTAACCTATTTTCCTGACTTTTCCAGTTCCATTCCTTGTTCTTTGGGGCCATTTCATCTGCAGAGCAAGGCGCCGTGGACACATTTAACAGTTTGGCCACAGCAAGCGACACCGAAGAGGATTACAGCCCCAGGCAACTCTCTCCAACTTTCTAGCTATGCCTAAAAGTAACATGTGTCATCAGAATAATTATTTGTGGCTTACTGCTTACGGATTGTTTGTAAACCACCATGAGCCATTGAGTATCTGGGAATAAGGGCCTGGCAAATGGACAAATAGAAGGCTTGTTTATATACAGTATTATTAAGTTTTTAGACAAATGTCTTCTCGAGCTGGCAGAAGAGTGTCATTAGAGGGAGTCCTCAGTGCAGGCCATCTAATCTGGACCAGGCTGGTTTGTTTCAGCTCCTGGGAACCTGATAAACCTATTTCAGGTCTGAAACAGACGAAATGGGCTGTGTAGACCTTCTCCCCTCGTTTTCCAAGTCTCCACCATCTCCACCAGCAGTGAAGTCAGAATGCATTCATCTGTTTCAGCCCTGGAAACAGAGTTACCCACAGCAACCTAACAAAGCGCAACTGGTCACACACTGTTCCATGGTCTTTGCCTTTCTTTTGAGATCCACTTCCCTTTTAACTCCCACAGTGAAGAAGAATGGGTGACAGTGAGTGCCGTTTCGGTCTAGGGAAACAAACCCAGCTGGCACAAATAGAAAAATTTGGGTCCTTTTTCTTGTAGATTCGCCGTTAAATGCATGCAAAAGTCCCTGTCGCAACCAAAGCTTTTCACAAGCGACATTTAGCCCTTTGCCTTTTCAGTAGAATATTCCATTTTGAAGTGTTTTAACCAGGAACATTTATAGTTTGTCATCATGAGAAAATGCCGTTTGCTTCTTCCAGCAGTAACTTCTTCGCACGTTTTGTGATAAACTTGTGAGAACATTAATCCCTGTCTGTGTTCACATGGAATTCCCTTTGTTTATGTGTTATGGTTGGGATCTATCCTGTCGGGTCTGTTTGTTCCTGATGGATTATGCCTCTAGAAAAGTTGTAACGAATACAGTATTTTAAGTAATCTCTGCATTAAAAAAGGCACTTGCTTTTACTGCTGTTAAGTTTGGGAGATATTGTGAAATCCAGAGTGTAATAAATTCAGCCTTATTTACGAACAGAGTGTGACTCATCACTTATTGGAAGTGACTCGCTGTTAAGTAACACAGACAGCAGTTAACCCTGGGCGCCATCGTCAGAGGAACACCATTGACTCACTGGCTCTGTCCAGCTCTGCCCTAAAATATGAAAGAAAAACAGAATCGCGAGGGAGTGTCAGCAACAGAGTCAAGGCAAAGTTCTCGAATCCAGGAAATCCAGCAAAAGGGGCCCGCACATACTGTATAAATACTATATTTATTAAATATCTTTACAGTTCATTTAAATGTATTTACAGATAGCTATTCTTGCACAACTTATACTTCAGACATCCAATTCACAAAATTGCCTTTTTAAGTATGCACAGGTAATGATAGTCTCATTGAACAGGCAAAAAGCATCCTTGTTGTCAGATAAAATCAACATTTAAGAGTCTGGTTTCCTATAGAAAAGCAGCCTGTCTCTCAAACAGCCATTCTAACAAGCAAGTCTTCACCTTTTGCTTTCGCTGTGGACGGTTTTGTCCATATCCAATCTGGTCCCGAATTTTAGGCGGCATTTCCTATTGTATAACTAGATTTGGAGTTCTCCTGAAGACAGCCAGGGAACTGCACCTCCTTCATTAGCGCGGGTATTTCACATTCGTCTAGCCCTTCATACTTGGAAATTCTGTAGCTCAGCTGCAGACCTCCGTCCTCAGAAGTCAAATTCTGCAGTTTCCACAGCATTACTGAGCAGAGAAAATTTAATGCTACACAAGATTATTTTCTTCTACATTCTCTATATAGCAAATCCACGGTTGACCTTCACAGGCACTCCACCTCTGTGTTCCTAATCTAAGAGAACACAAAATGGAATGTCTCTTCCTGTGCCAAATCGTCACTTTAATAAAAATTGATAGGAAATACATTAGTGCTTTGGGTATTGTAAAAGTTTTTTTTTGTTTTTATCTGCCCTTTCCTTTTGTAAAAAAAAAAAAAATTGTGCGCAGACAGCTTAAGTTCAAAGGAAGAAATTAGGTTCCGATATGTTTTGAGTGCACATTTTAAAATGAAAACAAAAACAAAACAAAAAACCACAAGCGTGTAATAGAAACATTAATTCTATATAATACAGTATTGCTTAAAAACAGGTGACAAAAAAGCTATAAACGGTACCGATCTTTGGTGTCCTATGAGGAGGGAACAGGGGCTCGCAAGTTTAAAAGTCAGCTTTACTAAAATGAAAAACGTGTTGACAGAAGTGGCCGTACACATCTGCTCAATGGGAAAACGTTTTTAAGCAAAAGAAGGCTGCTCACCAGATCTTACCAGTCGTTCCTGCTCAGGATTCAAAATCCCTGACCCTGGACAGTGGCAAAGAGCGCAAGGGCTGCACCTTCCTACCTACGAACCCTCAAAAGGTGCAGAAGAATGGGAAGAGTTTCTGCGGCAGGAAAACAGTCCCACCAGCCTATGGAGGCACTGAGTCGGGGGAAGGCCACGGCCAAAACGACAAAAAAAGCTTTCTAGTTAGCAGCTAATGAGCGCCTGCTCTAATTAGGAGCTGAAGATTTCAACTGCAAAAGGAAATCTAAATGGAGGGATAAGTGGTCCCCTGGAAAAGCACAATAGGAGGTGGGTACTGCAGCATTAATACATTCCTTCTCACGTTAACATACACAGCACAACTTGTTCAGCCTAGGAATTGCAAAGGATTGAAATGGTTTGTGCAAAGATACGGTAACATTTGCCACATTATCATTTTTTAAATTACAGAATGTGATTCTCTATCCCTGTTAATTCCACCCTGTATCCATGCAAAATAATAATAATAATAATAATTTATAATTATCCATTTGCACTGCAATCCTAACCATGCCTCCTCAGAACTACGTCCCAAAGGACTTAATGGTTCTTAACTCTGGGGACCATCAAGGTTAGGATTGCAGATCGCCGAGTTAAGTGGTTAAGGCATTTTAACAAGAAATTAAAAGGTGAATGAAGTAAAATCCTGATACCAATTTTAAAAAAAGATAGACCAAACATCTTCCAGATGGCCTGTCCACACGAGTGGAAAATGAAATGCCTGTTAGAAGCATTGAAATAGTGACATGTACATGGTACATGTTACGTAATTATAAATAAATGCCTGATACAATTTTGCAAATATACAGTACAACCACGAAGAATATTTAAAACAGGCTGAGGTAACCTCAAATGTACAGTTTTAATACCACAAACCTGGCAGTAAAAATCCCACCTTTTCATATATATACTTTTTAAAAAGGTAAGATTGCTTTACTGACCAAGTTTATCACCCAAACATCAAGAATATCCAACTGCTATATAAAACATGGCTTTTGTTTCTAAGCTTTTCTACCAGCAAAAAAGTTATGAAAAACTGACCAAAATATATCTTTACAACTATTTGTTTGTACACATTAAAAAAAAAAGAAAAGGAAACGGGGCAACCGCAGCTACTGAATGAACAGAATTCAGCCAGTGAAAATGAAAGAAAAATGCTATATTGCAAATGGCTATTAAATACTTGTAAACATTTTTAAGGTTCATCCTGGAAATTGTACATCCCAGCTCATTCAGCCTTTTGCTTGTGTGCAATTTCTAGTCTAAGAGGAGAAGACAAACATGCACTGGAGCTCTGTGGAGTTCCTCGCTCGACCTCAGAAACATTCCCCATATTCTCCTGAGGCGTTTTCCCATCGTTCTGAACTACCCATGGCACACAGGGCAAGATCAAAGGGTCCCTGACCAGGTAACATCCAGGCATTCAACCACCTTGCCTCTTTTGGACGTCTGTTATAAATGAAAGGGGTGTGTTTTCTGAAAAACAAAAATGCTCAAAGAGAAATTCAGCTAGCAGAGGGGTCTTGCGTGAAGAAAAGATATGCCAAATTCCCATCTGTATGCTTCATGGGAAAACCCCCTACATACACACACACACACACACACAGACACACGTGCGCACAGGCTCGCTCTCTTGCGTGGGTACAAGTTCCACACACTAGTTCTGCATTTCCGCTGCGGTAACAAAGCTCCTGGGCTGACAGCAGAGATTCCAAGAGACCCACTGCCCTCGGAAGCATCTTGAGAATTCACGGGAGTGCCAGCCTCAGCGGCAGTTGTATATTATTTTGTGAGTTATAGGATGCTTTGCGAGCCCAATAAGGGAGATTTCCCTTCCACCTTAACGCTTGTGTCCCCAAATGGATTCTCTTTTCTGATTCCAAACTGCGTGCCTACTTTTGAAATTCTGAGCGGCCAGTTCTGACTGATTTTGCCGCTTGCTGGCCTGCTAGCTTCAGAAGCAGGACCAAAGCGATTCCCTTTCCCTGCTGTTACGCAACAGACTGCCACTGAACTCTGAAACGACAAGCTTCAAGTATTGAAATTCTTCATTTCGTGCTGGCAGATGTAACCCCAGAGTACTTGCAGGAGTGGTTTTCAACAGACACCTGAACTGCATCTTGAAACGGGCCGTGGACGTAACACAGAGCTGCTGAGAGAGCCCTCCTGCCAGCAGGAAACATGTGAAGCTGGGAACAGTAGGAAATACATGTCATCAAAAGCAGGAGCTTTCAGCCAGTCAGTCTGTATATTCAGCTACTATAGAAAGGAGAACGGTGATGTCGTCTGGTTTCCCACCTGCAAAAGACGTTCAGACGGTTTAATCGGAAGAAGCGTGAAATTGTGACCGGGTGAAGCACAGGCTATGCGCCTGCCTGCCTTCCAACCTCAGCACCCATCTCTGGGCAGAAGACAGAGCATGTGATCTAAAGTAAAGGCTCACATTGATGAGCACGTCTTCAGACATGCCCATGGAAATCTCCCAAAGAATTCTTTCCAGGTTGGAGAGACAGGCAGGATACTTCTAGGGGCCGTATGCGGGGAGTGGAGAGCAGGGGAAGGTTTTGTCTTCTGCTCAAGGTGCCCACAAGTAATTGGTGGGCCACTGTGTGAGATGGGATGCTGGACTAGATGGGAGGGATCCAGCAAATTCCTCCTGTGTTCTTAGGCTGGACGCCTAGATACCAGCTCTATGTTGGAAAGGCAGGCAGGATGCCTCTCAAGGCCATTTGCAGGGAATGGAGAGCAGGTGAAGCCTTTGTCTCCTGCTTGAGATGTCCAGAAGCTGTTGGTGGGCCACTGAGTGAGAAACAGGATGCTGGACTAGATGGGCTGTGGCCTGATCCAGCAGGACTCCCTTTACATTCTCTTATGTGATATTTTTCAAAAATGAAAAATCTGTTAACTGTAAAGACATATTTGGCTGTCAGGAGAACGACAGAAGTCTGCAAGAACAAATAAATTTAATATGCTATTATCTGAATGTGTCTACAAGCCCGAGCCTGAAAGATGTGTAACAGCAGGAAGGCTCCAGGCCAACAATTGCGCAAGAAGCCAGCAGCCACGCCAGGTACAGGTACCCGTACTTCCTGGGGCATATTTTGTCTCAATGTACAGCGAGGTGCTTGTGCTACTACACGTGAGACCTGCCGTTCCCAGCTTCTGGAGGAAAGAGGAGCCCAACGGCATCGGAATTATTCCCAAGGAAACATGGAAGAAAGCTTACCTCTTACATTCAATCCATTATCACACGCAAACTGTGCAAAAGGAGACATGTAATTTGGATCGTATGCCAGTTCATGAGCCTGTTCAGCAATGCTTCTCGCTGTCTGCTGAATGCTTTCATAATTTGAATTCTGGATCAAGGCAGAAGGAAAAGCAAGTCAGCCCTCTGAAAGGATTCCAATAGATTTCTTCTTCTTTTTTAATGTACATGTCTCTCTATCCCCGACTTCATAAAAATCTCCTCACATTTAAAAATTCCATTTTTACATGAAATTAAAAATATTTATTTACATTTCTGCCTCAGAATGGCTGTCACACCAACACCATACTGTGACTATTACAGATAAACACAAATCCTCTCCCTTTCAAGTGTGGAGTCAGGGAAGGGATCTGTGGCAGGATTGCCCCCCCCCCCCCAAAGCCTTATCCTGCCCCTCACATTCCCTCTGGGCAAGGTGATCAGCTGGGCCTGCTGGTAGTTAGAGGAAGGGGTGGGAGTCACAGCTGGGAGCCGATGGAGGAGGCGAATCACTGCGTAAAGCTGCCGCTGTGTGATAGGCGAGTTCCGTGGAAAGTGGGCGGATGCTTCTCTCATCTCCTGCCCCAAACTGATCAGATTTCGGGCTCATGAGTGGAACGCGATTCCACTCTATGGGCCCTCTTGGTGGCGGGAGAGCCCTTCCTTTACATCAACACCAGCACATGCTAAGGCGCCAACATACCCAAAGGGGGCAGCTGCTGGTGGAAGAGCACTTTTGCAGACAAGGGGGGAAAGGGAGAGAAACAGTCCTGGTTTGGAAAGCGCCGCTGGAAGCCCTGTGGACCTTTCCCAGAGCCACGGTGGCCTTCATAGCAGTAACAGGCTTCTGGAGCTCTACTATGGAGAACGCCGCTTGGACAGCTCCATGCGCCCATACAGGTCAGTATCGTTTGCAGCTTGTCGCATGGACTCTCCCCACCCAACTCTGCAAAGGCTTCTTCTGGACCCTCACGCAAACCCTCAGGCATGCCTGGCTACCTTTAGCTTCTTCAGCTCTTGAAGGATCATATAGTCTGGCATATTGTCGAAAAGCCCATCCGTGGCTGTCAGGATGATGTCTCCCAGCTGGACGTCAAAGGTAGTGCTGTCTGCAGCTTCAGGGCTGTAAAAGGAATAGTTAGGAACCGTGGGCATGCATGTATGGTGCTGAGAACAGTCTCCCCTTTGACGTGAGTTAGGTACCCTTATTGTATGCATTCAGACAGTTGGGGAATACGTGTTTCTTTGCCTTCCCCTTGCAGGCCCTATCACTGTTTTAGTCATGCTTTTTTATCTGCCCTTATTATGATTTTATAGTGATCTGCCCTGAGACTTTCAGGTATAAGGTGGGACAGAAACATAACAAGCAAACATACATAGAGGTCCCTAAAGCCCAACAGAGAAGTTTACTAGCCAATTTCCCTTTCCTAAGCAGATACAAGCCTGCCAGGACCAGGGGCTTAAATGCTTTATTCCATGAGGTGGAGGAAACAGTATGAAGATCAAGACTGCAGAGTCTTCCCAGAAGTGCCCAAAGGGAACTCCCTGCCCTTTGGATGGGTCGTGCCTTGACCGGTGAGAGCAGTTCTGACCTCAGGTCACCTTAAATTGCTGGTTGCCATTGGAGGGCATGTGCTTTTCCTATCCTCCCATCCCAGAGCATGGTGTTCTGCCAAATAGGAGCTTTGCTCATTTTGTCTGAGTACAGGCATCGCACTGAAATAGAAGGCAGCATGTGACTGCAGCTCCTATGTTCTTCAAGTATTTGCTGCACCAGTGCCAGGTGATGCTCAGTTAGCAGATCCCAAGACCCAGAAGGACTGCCCTAGCACACACAGGGCTCAGTCACGGCTCTCCCTGCTGGCCAAAATAGCCGCTCGGGACCTTCACTCGCAAATGCCATCGCCACTCTCCAGCAAGGGAAGCGTCCCCAGGAATCCACTCAGAGGCTCTAGCTTGGCAACTTGGAGAGGGACACCTTTCAGAGTTGAGCTAGAGCATCCAGAAATCCAAGACTTAGCAATGCCCACAAGTGTCGATGGCTTTCAAAGGCAACTAAGCAGACTAGGCACAATAATCAACTAAGATGGCTACCCATTTCTATTACCTGTAGGTTAAGAAACTGAGTATCAGTTGGGAGAATAAAATGGGGAGCTGCAATAGATGGGTTCCCAGACCACAGTAACTTTGCTTCCCTTTTAGTTCCTTACTGGCATGGAAATAGTTACAGTCACAAAATGCGCAACACAAACTTTATTTTGTAAACAGCCTGACAGGAAGTGGATATATAATCTGTCCTTTAAGGCTATGGCACATCTTGCCAAATGTGAGAATGAGGCCACAGACAGATGAAAAGCTTTAGCCTTTCTCTCACCTCTCACTCCTTTTGTTCCAAGGAATGCAAGAAGCAGAGATGAAAGGCAAATCCTCAATTTTACAACCCATCACACCCTCAAGCCAAGAGGAGATACTGTTCCTCTGACTGCCTGTGGCAAAAACCAAACCAGACCGAGGATTGGAGATCGAATGTTGCAAGTGTGACTATGAAATGTGAACCGCTTCCTACATGAGGAAGCCAACCTTGGGCCTCCACATGGAAAGAGGATGTCAGGCTCTCCAGATTGTCTAGAGGGCACCTTCTTCCCCATGGACTTCCCCTGCACCCTTTCCCAGCACAACCGCAAGTACAGAGAGCTAATTACCCAGACATAAGTCTCACCTGTCACTGAAGACGACCCCTTCGGCTTCAGGCGGTGCTATAGACAGCTGGAACGGGGTGTTGAAATAGTGCTGTTGCTCATCAGAGCGGTGGACCACTTCTCCTCCCCTGACAACCAGGAAGCCTGAATCTCCCAGGTTTGCTGTGTGTAAACGGTGACTTGTCCGATCTAGGACTACAATGCAAGCTGTGCTGCTCCCTGGGAATGAGATTTGAAACATCTTTTGGTGGCAAGAAGAGCAGAGATCGGTCCATTAACAATGGACGTCAGGGGCCATGGGGAAGCACAGATATCTCTGGCATGTCTTAAAATAGGGGAGCTGGTATCTCCTTTGCAAGGACGGACGACTTGGAGGGGCTGAGAGCTGGCCAAAATAATACTGAAACTAGGACGTCAAATGCTTCCTGCTGGTCATGTGAACTTAACATGTCAAAAGACCCTTTTCACAGGCCCTTTTAGCAGGCTGCAGCTTAGCGAAGGCATTTGTGCAAAAGCTCTCTAGCAGTAATTAGACACTAGGCTACATTTAAGCAGTTTTAGCCATATTTGAATCCACACTGAAGGTAAGAAGGCTGTTTGCAGCTGATGACTGTTCCTTCGGAGGTGCAACGAAAAAAGCGATGTTGATTGCAATGACCAGGAGAGGCCAGATAAATATAGCGCACATATTCAGCAGAGACTTTAAGGTCAGGTGAGAAGTATGTGCCATGGGCAGAACAACCTGCCCTTAGTGTGCCAAAGGTTGCCTGTTTCCATTACCACTGCTGCCTCACATGGCCTTGGCCCAGAGTCTTTCCCTGCCTTTAACCCTGACCTCTCCACCCCACTGCTCACAGGATTATCGACTGACAAGTAAGAGGATCATGCTGAGATTTGTGGAATACAAAAAATAAAGATAAAAAATGGAAATCTCTGGGAATCCCTCTGACCTAATCATGACCAAATATGCTCAGTAGCCACAGATCTTAGCGAAGGACAGCAAAGAGAAGGGGACCGTTCAGCAAGGGAACTGGAGAAAAGGAACCATGTGGAGTGGCAGGTCCAATTTTATCTCTCAATTCCAAACAGCTGCATTAACAGCAAATGAATTTAAATGGCCTTTTATTTGTTTTCTCGCTTCTGGTCCATCCTGGATTGCTTGGCAAAAATCATATTAAATGCAAGAAATAAATAAAATGCGGTCGCAGGCCACTTTTGCTAATTCCCCCAGGGAAAAGGAAAACCGGAATCTAATAACAGCAAAATCACATTGTCTGTATTATAAACCAAGAGCACCAAAGCATCAAGACAGAATAACACCTTAACTTCTGTTAATAAATACAAGGAATGAGAAAAAAGAAGCCTGAGCTTATACAGCAGAAGCTCACGCATGTTAGATTTTTATACATTCTCTCAGTGAGCCAAACCACCTTTAAAAATACTACAGCCTCGGACTTTGCATTTTCCAGCAATGTACAGAAACATTGTTTTTATTCAGTTTTGGGAGTTTTGTTGAACAAAGGACCTTCCTTCCATTTTATTTTATTTTTTTAAAAAACATTTGCTTGGCCATCAGCACCAGACATTTTTAGTACTTAGACTGATCCTCATCAAGCAAATGGTTGCTTTTGTGTTTTCCCCCCACATCAGCCACCATGACAGACTGCCACCTTTGCTACCCCACTGAAGTAAAGTCACCACCAGAATGTATAAAATGCCAGAATTGGAATTAGAGGAAGGGGCTTCCCACCGTACCCTTGCAGCTACTGTGCCCGCTCTGAAGCGCCCTGTGCATGTGGCCGGCATAAAACACACCCTAAATGACTGGCAGGAGAAAGAACTGGGGTGGCGGTGGCGGTGGGGGAGGGTCTTACCAAGCAAAGGGACTTTGTTCTGCAGCAGCTCACAATAGCTTGCGGTGAGTATCCCAACAGGATGGCTCGGTATAAACCGTCCTTCCCTCACCAAGCGTTCACAAGTGCGCATGAGGGTCCCTGAGAACTGAGAAGGGTCGACGCCGTAATCTCGCCAGCCACCAACTCCATCTGCTACTCCTAAAAGGAACAAAAAGGGGAGAGGGGCGGGGTGACAGAAGGTTTACAGAACGCAAACTCAAGAAGAATACAAAATGTGAATTTTATATCATAAGGCAAAGACGGTAAGATTCAACCTAATATCTTACAGGCTGCAAATCAATCAATGGGCCGGATAAGCTTAACATTGATACATAATCGCCACTGATTATGAAGGCCTAAATAAAGGGTTATTATGCAACTAGATTAAGAGGCACGGGGGTGGGGGTGGGGACAAACTTCGGCCGAAGTTAACAGGACCAAGGACAGCCACCTTTACTTCCTGTCTAGGATTATTTGCAAGTCACTTCTATATACTGCTATTGCTCCAGATTTCAAAGCAGACACCAGCAGAAAAGACTAGGACAGGCTCCCCCCCCACCACTTCTGAAAAGAAAACATGCAGCTGACCAACCCACCAACCCAGCTGTAAGCCCCTAGAGTAACTGAATAACATCCTGAGTGAGTCTGTTTTTTTTAAAAAAATACTTATAAAAATGTCAGAAATTCATCAGGCACTTATCAGAAGTTGGAACAGAATCTGTTAAGAAAGTGTAAAAATCTATATTTTGTTGGCCAAATCTGCAGGGAATATATGATAACTGCTCTCCATTACAGTCATCTTTGAAGGGAATCTAATGCACAGTCTTCCATTTAACTCTCTGCATTAGGGGTCTTGCCACAGACTGCATTAATATTTAGACAGCTGGCCCTATTCCGGGCCATAATCTGGTATAAGGGCCAGTGCAGAAAGAACTATAATTTTGCTCAGGTATCCATGGTGATGCCCTCCGACCATTTCAGGAGTCCTTTCAATTATATCTGTTTTTCCATTTTCCCCAGACACCGTTCCTTGAGCCCGTCGGCGCTTTAGGGGACCCCCTGCCCCTTCCTTTGGACGACCTTCGGCATTTTTCCATGACTTTCTGCTGCAGTTCTGCTGTTGCAGCACTTGGGCCAGACAGATAAGTCACCATCAGGAGGGGTTTGCTAGGCAAAGTGCCAGTAGGTAAAGCTGCACTCTCTGTGGATGAATCATTGAGAACTCTTCCAGGGTCATATGACATCAGGGCTGCAGTACCAGAATCATCATCTGAGCACCTGCAGGTGAACTGAAGGGGCATTCTGGGACTGTTTCCAAAACCAGTTTGAATCGGACTTCAAGATTTAGTATTTGATGGAATGTGTGGAGATTGTGAGAGTTATTTGGGATGTAGCTTGAGCCTGCTTAATCAGGGCAAATGGTCTCTGGAACAGAGGTTTACTAGCTTCAGTATTTGGAAATGCAGGGCCTAAAGGGAAATTTCCTCATCTGCAATTGCCCCTTCATTTAGGATACCTCCTGAAGGGCAAAGGTGTTGAGTTGAGCTCGCGTGAACTTTGTCACTTACCCACATGCTCCAGCCTTTAATTGGATTCCTCTTCAAAATAGTACACAACCTTTAGAAAACTTCCCTTTGGCAGCACCTACGTCTAGAGAAGGCAGCTTCCCTTTAAGACAATATGGGGTCGCCTCCTTCCGCAACAGAATAGCTTGCACAAAATCAACCCTCATGTTGAGAATGCCAAGAAACACCCTTATTTTTTCATATTACTCCTCTGAGCACAGCACCGAAAGCCAACTAACTGCCCTTGACAACTTTCTTTTTTACCTTCAGCCGTGCCTCAGCGCAGAGGTGAAAAGGTTGTACGGACCAGTCAGTTCTACAAGGCACCTCGGGGCAAGCCTGTCCTTCCATCTGGCTCAAGTCACATCTGGGCCGCCTTCCTGCCTTCTCGCTCCCAAATCCTTTGGCTGAAGCTGTTTTGCATCCCAGTCAGCTTGGAGGACCTGCCCAGGGCCGTCTGCATAGCACCGGCTTGCAGAGAAAGCCAGTCAGCACATGGAGCAGCACCATTTCTGCTGTCCCCTTCTGCAGTTTTTCCTATGTGTTTTTAATGATTTCCCTCACTGAAAGGAGTTGGGGATGAAGGAGGCCACAGCTGAAAGGGATAAAAGCAGAGAACTTCGCCGCTGTTAAATGTAAGGACTTACATCTGACAGCGCCTTGTACAGCACTGTGCAACCCAGAATAGAAAGAAACGCACTTGGGTGTTTCAGCATGACTATTATCCGTGCACAAATTCAAAAAACCCCAACCAGCTAAATCTCAAAACTGACTAATTCTGCAGTCTTCCAACCGCCTACTCAGAAACCCCACAGAGTTTAATGCTGCCTCCTCCGAGGGCCGCAGCCTCAGGTTTCTCTAGCTGGGAGCCAATTCCAGATTTTAATTTGTTCAGTAATACCTACCACCTTGAACCTGGGGCAGCGCTAGTGGCGCTGACATGCACCAACTGGATCTTTCTCAGAAGGGAAAAACAGCTTCATAGAAAGGAAGTATAAACTCATGACTATAAAAAATCTTCTTAAACTTAAGTGCAGAGGATTTAAAGATTACAGCAAAACGCATGTGGGCAAATCAACCTTAACTGATAGACTAAAGGGGCCTTTCCTGCCAGAAAGGCAGTTTCTCCCCAAAACAAAAGCTTTTGCGCCAAATCGGTGGCCCACAAAATGGTTTGTTTTTTAATCTACAGCTTTCTCTCCAGTTTCTGAAGGCAACTGATTCAAGACTCTCAAGGACAGAATGACATTCCTTCCTTAGCATTAGTAAGCAACAGCCACACAGCCATTCTAGTTCCAGGGAAGACATAAAAGCGATCCCCAGAGTAACTGCCTAGTTACATCCTCTCCATGTGCGTTAGCTACAAAGGCCCTGGCTCACACTCAAGTCTCCCTTCCTGGAGAAAAGGAAACTCAAAAGCAGTGAGGAGCTCATGAGGCAGTGGTGCTGGCCTTGCCCAAGAAGGGTGGGGGGACTGGCGCGCAGGTGGAAATGCCGGGCACACGCTTGTGCAAAAAGCAGTCAGAAGCCCTGCAAAGAATCTCTGCTTCAAGCACATGTTCAAACGCAGGATAACAGACCCAAGTTTTGCAAGGCATTTGACAGAAACAGCACTTCTGCTAGGCCAGGAACAAATTGTAACTTTCATCAAATGGCAGGAGATGAGCATGGCCTTATTTTCCCATGTGCATACCAGCCATTAAACTGAGATCAACCCACACATCTCTCTATGATGGTGATATTAGAAACCCGAAAAGCCTTTTACGAAAGGATGCAGCTATTCCTCTCAAAAGCATTTCTGATAAAAAGCTGTTTACTTGCTCCACGTATCAATCTATTTTCTCAAGAATGCAGTGGCTCAAGGGAAATTCTGGAAAAACTACCCTCTCTCAACCCAACCAGAGAATGCCAGTTTATAACTGTCCCTCAGAAGCATGGGTGTTTTTCCACTATCACTAGAAGTACCCATTAAGTACCCATTAATGGGTACTTAATGGCATTTTTGTACCCATTAATGGGTACTTCTAGTGACAGTGGAAAAACACCCTATGTTTCAACCTATGCAATACCTCAAGGGGGAGACTATTCCATAGCCTGGGGGCCATCACTCTCCCAGGTGCCCACCCCTTTTGCTGCTGAGGGCGGTGGGACAACCAGGAGGGCCTCCCCTCCAGATCTTAAGGCAGTATTGCTGAACCCTTCAGACTGGACCAAACCAGTCAAGCCGGGGAGACAGGATCAGGGCACAATGCAAGGTTAGATTGCACCAAGCCTTCCCCTGGCTTTCCAGAACAGTCCACAGCTAAGGAGCAGAAGAACGAGGCGACTAGGGCGAGAGCAAACTAACCAGAACAGCCCAACAGGGGAACCACTTTCTGAAGAGATGGACAGGCATAGCTGTTCCTGGGCTCTAAGAATAGGGCACTTTCAATTTGAGGTTTATAAGGAACAATTAGAAAAGCACAGCCAGCCACTAAAACCCTGAAAGAATCTTGGGCTTAGAGTAATACGGGTGAAGTTGGCAGTGCCTAAGACGTTTTCACATAAAAGTCTAAGGGACGAAATAAAATGTGCTCCTTTCTCAGGGCTTCTTTGCCAGCACTTTCCCCACTTGCCAATTTAAGACTTGGCTATATGCTGTATGACCTGGAAATGCTTGGATGTCTGAAAAATACCTAGAAAGTCCTGCCAGTCTTGACTCTCCTTGCAGCAACAGTGTTTCCCTATATCCAGTGCTCACACTACAATTCAACAAGGGGTGTTTTTCCACTGTCACTAGAAGTACCCATTAATAGGTACTTAATGGCATTTTTGTACCCATTAATGAGTACTTAATGGGTACTTCTAGTGACAGTGCAAAAACACCCAAGAGCTTTGTGAGTCCCTACGCACAGATAAAATGGACGTATTTCCAATGGAGAATGTTTAAATTCACTATTTCTGCAAGTCCTTCCACAGGGAAAAACTATGCAGGCTTAGGAAAACATAACCTTGCAATTCTATATATAACTGTCACACCTCTATTATCCACTAGGTACCAAATGGCAACATTTCTTCTGAGCTATTGAAAAACAGCAAATTCTGTTTTTCCAGGTACTACATGCAAGAACACTCTCTTAATATTCCCAATACAGGATTTCGATTGATAAAAAGGACCCAGAGGAAAAAATACAAGCAATACAAGTACAGATTTGAGGACTGGAAACCAGCCTTGATCTATAAACACCTCTAGCTCTTACTGTCTTTTTAAATACTTTATCTTGTCATAAAAAACAATTCAGAAAGATACAGAGAGGGGCGTGTCTCGAACAAAGCCATGGACAAAACCTTTATAATTTCCCCTGCCCTTCAGGAACAGTTTCAGTAGGAAGTCAGGTCTTCTAAAACTGCTTCCTTTCCCGTAAATAGACTCCTCTAGCACTTTTTGAGAGAAGGGTTTCTTCTACTGATGACGTCCCATCCGTCAGTAAAAAGAAAAGAAAAAAGAGGGACATTCCTTCCCCTATCTGCTTGGAAGCTGTCACAGAGGAACTAAGAAGTTGGCCTAATTCCAAGTGGCCAAGCACATTTTTTCCATGGCATGGGAACAGCTCATGTGGTTACTCCACACCCACAGCCAGCCTACACTGACTCTCAGAAATGAAAGCAGATAATTTCTTCACGTGACCCTGTCATCAAACATGCTAATGCTGTATTTAGGGAGCAAAGGAGGACAAAAAGGAAAGTGGAAAGAATTAAAGTTCCATTCTTCAGGTAACAACTTTTGTTTTTTTTAAAAAAGAGTTATGAAGGTCTGCTGCTTGTCAGGTTATTTGGTGGTTAATGAATGTGGAAAGAGCACAAAAAGTTAAAATAATCCAAAACACAGCCGTAGTAGCACAGTACAAAAATAGGGAAAGGCATGAAGTTTGCAGAGATAAAGGGTTAGCAAGGGCACCAAAAGGAGGGCAGGATGATTATTAAATGTACTGCAAGCACTAGGGGAAAGCCAGCAAAATATGCAATTATGTGAACTGCCAAATGTATTCATTAAACGCAGAATAGTTTAGCAATACAGATGTGACACTGTACTCTGGCTTGGACTAAGAACCAAGGGGGGGGAAACAGTAGTAAGAGGTATTTTGAGTCCTCCCCCCACTTCTTATATCCTCCCTCTGCAGGGAAGAGCCTGGTGTGTAGAACTTGCCCACTGTCCACATATACGCACAAGTTCATGAGTCACAAGCTTCATGTCCTCACCAGGGAGGGTCAGACAGCCTCTCTCACTACCCATGACCAGAAAAGACCAGCAAACTTGCAAATATATACACCTAATGTAGCCCAGCAGCTGGTTTTCAGGGTCAGAAGTAGCAAGGTGGATGAAAAGCAGCTGTTCAGCAATTCCCTGACTCTTTGTTAAGTTTCTAGCTATGATGTTTTCCCAGAACTTAACTCTACCGCTTAAGGATAAGTCCCTGTGGGTTTCAGGCATGGCTGAAAAGTAAAGATAAAAATACATTTTCAAAAAACAGAGAAAGGTTGTGAGGAAAATCAAACAAAAATACTGAACGGAGACCAAGTTCTGAAGGATTAAGGGGTTAAAATAAACTCACGGTAAGGTAGTTTCTCACCAAATTATTAGGTCTGAGCTGCACAATCAAGCCCGTACAAAATGACACCTGCTTGCTCATAACAGGAATGGGATTCAGTTAAAAGGAAATTTGCTCCCTAGGGCACTTTGCGGCTGCTTGCGTAGTATCACTGCAACAGAATGATATCAGCATCAAGTCTTGCATTACAATGCACTACAGCCCAAATGTGGGGCAAAAGCAGAAAACGCCTCATTATACAGCAGCGTAGTATTCAAATGCAATACAAGAACAAAGGAAGAGTAAAACCAGTTCTCTCACTTGAAGTACATTTACCACTCGGTCCTTTTCCATTCACACTGGTCCTCCACAAGCCCTTTGCAACAGGGTTTCTATGTTACTAGCAGCTACGATCCAGGAATATAGATGAACTGGGTGCCAGAATCAGGTTCTATTTTTCCTTTGTCCTGTATGCTCGCTAAGTGACCACACTGGCATTTAAGAACATTCCCTTAAATGTACACTGTTGGAACGCTGTTTCCAAACAACTGGTCTAACAACACACACACAGATCCAACTCTTACAGGAGGCCTAACTTGGCCAGGCCAAGCAATTTAGATCTGAAGGCAACAAACCCTAATATGCGCAAGATGCAATTCAGGAGTGCACATTTGTCTGCAAAAGCCAGGGGCCCCACAGAGGGCCATCCTTCTGCCTCTCATGACACCTGATATAGCCCGGCTGCGTGGCACCATGGAGCCGCAAAGAGCCCTGAAACCACCCAGAGGGTGAGTGGGGAAACCTGGCATCTGAAACGGCTCCCAATGTCACTTGTGCTCCACCTGACAAGGACATAAGATGTGCTAAAGGCAGCAGAAACTATCTGCTCCCAAAAATAAACTCTTTTAACCCCCTCCCCCAAGCCCTATTCTGGGCACACAGCACCAAATTTTCTTTATTCATGGCTTATTTCACTTTGAGGAAGCGCCTCCTGCAATAGACAGTTAGGAGAGCATTTCAGTTCAATTTAAAACCCACACAGACACAAAAGGGATGGGGGGGGGGAACAGAGAGCAGGAAGGCGGCTGCAGCTGCCACTCACTCACTCACCTAGCACATCTGCAGACCGGTGGCGGGCCACAAAGCAGGCGTCGTCCCCATAGCACATGCCCTTTTTCAAGATGCCCTTGCGGAAGTCCTTGCCGAAGCCACAGCTGGCCGTCACCAGGCTGTAATCTCGAGAGTCTGTCTGAGAGAGGCCGCCCAGGACTGCCCGGGCTACCAGTCTGCCATAGGAGAGGACCGAGAACATGTTGCGGGGAGCCCAGCCACTGAGAGCCTGCGAGGAGGGGAACCGTGGGCAGATGTGCCTCTGGAGCCAATGCAGCAGCCCACGCCCTCCCACCCCAAAAAACCCAACAACACAAGCCCCGGCTTCCGAGCGGAGTCCCTCCAGAGGTGGGGAGGGTCTTGTCCCCAAGGCTGGCTCAGGTGTCAACGGCACAGTCCTTGTGACCTTGAATTAGCTCCTGTCCCTTTTGGAGAAGGAAAAACCTATTATTTTAGGGAAGTCCTTGGGTCTGTTATTCCAGCCACTAGGAATAAGTTTTCCTCAAATGTTTCCTTGGCGCCTCTCCTCCCCGGGACTCAAAAAAAGAAACATTTTTTAAAAAAAAACTACAGAGGGAAGCCCTCTTTATTTTCTGTTCCAGGCTCTTGCAAGAGTCCTTTCCCCCTAAAGTCAAGATACTCTAAGGCCCCTCTTCTAAGCCCATTTCCAGGCGCTCAGCTTTAGGAGGGAGGCTCAAAACCCTTGGCTTGAGGCCCGCAGTGGCTCCCCTCAAGGTCAGGGTTCCCGGAAGACCCTCGCCCGCCCTTTTGCCCTTCAAGTGAGGGGTGAAAGGAGGCCCAGAGGGGGCCGGGGGACACTGCAATCTCCCTCTGCTGCTGTGGAGGCTCTGCCCAAGCTTCCTTATGGGGGAGCCTAGTGCAGCCCCTCTACTGCTTCTGCCTCTTCTGTGGGAGGGGGCCTGGGGGACCCTCCTCTTGAGGGGGGGCTTCCTCCCTGGCTGGAAAGTTGACGGAAATCCTCCCAGTGAAAGAAAGGGGCGAAGACTCCAGAGGTTCTTCCCCGACCCCGACACTCCGTGGGGCTCGACCCTCCCCCCTCCTCTCAGCCCCGCTCCCCCACTGAGGGGACAGCGGGGGGAGGGGCACTCGGCGCCCCCCCGGAGGCGATAAGTGGAGGGGGCGCGAGTGAGCCTGCCTTCCCTTCCCTTGCCCTCCCAAAGCCTTTCTGACCCTCAGGGCCTGCCTGCCTGCCCGCCCCACCCGCCCCCACCCCTCACTGGGACCGGGGGCGAAGACTCCCCCTCCTCTTGCGCGCCCACCCCCCTTCTTCGGCTCCCGCTCCGGCCGCCTCAGGCTCCTCACTGCCGGCGCCTCGCCCGCGCCCAGCAACCGGGCCCCGGCGCCGCCGCCAGCGCCTCCTCAGCCGCCAGCGCCTCCTCAGCTGCCGCCATCTTTCGCTCCGTCCCCCGGACCCGCCGCCCGGCCACCCGCCGCCCGCCCGCCTGCCCGCCCGCGAAGCGCCGCCGCTCCTGCTGCGCTGCCGGCGGCTTCTCCTCCTCAGTGCGTCCTGAGGAGAAAAGGCGAAGGCGCGACTCGGGCGAGCGAGCGCGAGGTCAGCGCCGCCCATTCGCCGGCCGCCCCGTCAAGACGATTAGGAGGCGGGCGCCAGAGCCCGCCGAGGCCCTCCGATTGGCTGGAACCGTCGCCACGGCCCCTCCGCTCGTTTGCATGGCCCGGCCCCCCGCCGGCTCGCGCCTGCGCGCTCCGGCTGCCCTCGCTGGCGAAGGTCAAGCCGCTCACGCGGCGAGCGAGAGAATGAGGGGGGGAGAGGGGGAAGAAGAAAAAAAGGCGGACGTTCGACTTACTCGTCGGAGCCGCACTTCGGGACTGCGACTCCCGGCATGCTGAGCGGCAGGGCGGCGGAGCTTCGAGGGACGTAATAAGGCCGGCCTCGGTGATTGGTGGCCTTCTCGGAGGACGTTGACCACGTCAGGTGAAGGTGCCCAGGGTTGGGATTCTGAAGCCCTGGAGAGCATCGCTCACCTGGGCCCGGCTGCGGGGGTCCCCCCTCTTCCTAAAAGCGGGGCGGGGGCGGGGGCGGGGGAGAGCTTATGGGGAAGGAGGAAGAGGGGGGCTCAGGGGTGTGGGCGGCCTCCTCGCAAAGGGAGACCACGCCCCGATTCAGCCGTCAGCTGATTTCCAGGCTTTTTAAAATGTTTTTTTTTAAGGGAGGCGGATTATGACGCGGCCCCTGCCGTGATCCTGCATTCAAGGTCACAAAGGGATCCCGAAGGAATCACGAGGCGGGGACAGCGACAGCGGCACTCCCCGGTTCCCCTGTCGGTGGCTCCAGAAATTCCCTTCGCCCACTGAGCTGATCGCAGGGCTTTCGAACAAAATCCCCCCAAAGGTAACATCTCTAGGAAGAGGATGGCAAAAAGGGGTGTTTTTCCACTGGCACTAAAAGTGCCCATTAAGTACCCATTAATGGGTACAAAAATGCCATTAAGTACCCATTAATGGGTACTTAAAGGGTACTTCTAGTGACAGTGGAAAAACACCCAAGGTTGAGAACCCGGTCAGAGGACCCACACACACACACACACACAAAAGGCATCAGATGGTATACAGCGGATGTTTACTCCCAGCCAAATTATTTTATTTATCTTATTCTCATGAGCATCCCATCTTCAAGGAGCAAACGTTCTCTGCCTTCCTATTCCTCACCTTACAAAACATGCTGTTCTGCTATCACTCATGTAGAAGAAGAAAAGTGGGCTTTTCTACCCTGCTTTTTTCACCCATTAAAGGGGACGCAAAGCGACTGACAAACCCTCTGTTCTTCTCCCCACAACAGAACACCCTGTGAGGTAGGTGGGGCAGTGAGAGCTCAGAAGAGAGCTGTGACTAGCTGACTAGCCCAAGGTCACCCAGCTGGCTTCATGGAGGAGGGTGGAATCGAACCTGGTATTCCCAGATAAGAATCTGGCTCCCTAAACACTAGACCAAACTGGATCTAGTTCTTTTTCAGTTAACAACAACAACAACAATGTTTATAATGTCCCTTCCACCAAAGGGCAGAACCACAAGCATACACAATCAACAGCTGCCAACATTTTATCTGGAGTTTGGTAAGGGACAAATCATGGATGTTAATTTATCAATAAAAGATATATTAAAGGTAATTCTGAGCTGATCCTGAGTGACTAAGCAGGCAAATTATGCAAACTTCTTGGCAACAGTAGAACAATCCTTCTGCCTAGGCATATTTTTGGCCTTCCCAGTCTAGCATGCAGCACCTGATATTTCCACCAGACAGTCTCACATCCAAGCACTAACCAGGCCAACTCCTTCACTTCTAAGATCACAGAAGAGGAGCCCTGCTGGATCAGGCCACAGCCCATCTATTCCAGGATCCGATCCCACACAGTAGCCCACCAATTGCTTCTGGGCATCTCAAGCAGAAGACAAAGCCTGCTAAACAGGTAGTTGTCATAGAGACCTTCCTTCACCTACCTCTTCCAGCCTTTCTCCAGCATCACCAAACTGCTTCAGCTGAACTGGGACTGAATAAGATCTGAGCTGTTATTCAGTTGGTTCAGTTTGCAGACCGCTGTGGCCTAGGATTAAGCCAAACAACTAGAAGCAGTCTGTGCGCGTCCCAGGACATCTTCAGTTGTGCACATATCAATGATTATGTTTGCATTTGACATTGTTTTAATTAAATATAATTTTGTGTACAGCCTGGCAAGAATTTGAAACCTTTTTGTATTGTAGGCTTGGCGTGGCAGGCTATATGGCTCCCAGCCCAAGTCCCCTGAAGGCGTCTTGCTTATAAATAAATCTAAGCACACTTTTGCTTTCTCATAGGCTGCTGTGTAGTCACAGAAATCCTCATGTAGCTCCTTTGAAGAAGATTTGTCTTTTCTAACCCGCTTTTCTCACCCATTTAAGGGGACTCAAAGTGGCTGACAAGCCTTCTGTTCTTCTCCCCACAACACAACACACTGGGGCTGTGGGAGCTCAGAAGAGAGCTGTGATGAGCCCAAGGTCACCCAGCTGGCTTTCATGGAGGAGTGCGGAATCAAACCCGGTATTCCCAGATAAGAGTCCAGCTCCTTAACCACTAGACCAAATGTTTGAGCAAAATTCCCAGCAAGGACCTTTTTTTTGCAATTTAAATTGATCTGCATAAAGAGTGTTCGGACTTTGAGTGGAGAGGATTTTGCTCACGCACAGGTGCCAAGGAGATGACCTTTGAGTCTCTCTGGCTGCCAGTTTGGGGCCATTTGAGAACATTTGAGTCCAATGTGGTTTGCCCAGCAACTTTAGGATTTGTTTGCCGGTGCATTCCTGAACGCACATTGCAGTCCCAGTACAAAACAGACAGAAAGTTCTTGACCAAGATAAGGTATGAGATGTGTTGTGCTTTTATTTCTTTTATAGTGTAGGTTGGATTTAGATCGCCTTGGCATCGCTAGGCTCTCCTGAGACTGGAATTTCCATTAACTGTGTGGGAGTAGATTTAAAAAAAAAAATCTGAAAGAAACTGTTAGGCACATGATGGGTGTGGCATCAGAAAGTGGTTGACAGCCTCAGTGGAGAGTTGGCTGCAAAGATTTTGCCAGCAAACAGCTCTCCTTGTACAGGACAAAGCATGAGTCACCCTGGCAGTGGCCACAGTGAGTAAGAATCTGCTTACACCATCGCTTGCCAGCTTGAGCATTCTGGAAAATATTACATTTGCATGCAAGCAAAACTAACTTTATTGTGAGGTTTTACTATTTACATATTGTTGGCCTTACAGGGAGAGATGTGTTCAAAATGCACCCTGGAGTGCCCTCTGCTGTTACTCAGATGCTGAAGCAACTAACGCAAATAACACAGGAACAGAACATTTTTGTTTTGTTCTGCTGTTGGAACAAAACACAAAAGCATCAGAACGGTTGTTCAGGCAGAGCAACCAGACATTCCAATGGAGCATTCTGGATATTGAGTGATTTCCACCTTTCACTATGGCCAGAACACTATGTCTCCCCCCCCCCCAATTTCCCTGTGGGGAGGGCTCTAAGGTTGGTTAAGGGTAAAAATTCCAAAACAGCCACTTGGAATACACTTGGGATGTTCCAATTTAGAACAGGCCAGTTTTGTTCCAGACTACGAACAAGTCCCTTACTGAATGGGGCCTTGGTCCTCTGTTTCGAACACCTGGAGTGGCCTCATTCTGACCTACAGTATTCCAGATTTAGAACTATTTGCAAGCATCTATTTAGAGCATAATGCAAGAAAAATTGTTAAAAGCTTCACTGCGTGAAACATAGTAGGGAGGCTGTTCTCTCTGATGGGGGAGAACTTCAGAGAAAAGAGCTGGAAATGTGTGAGGCATCTACTTCACTTTCTACTTTATGGTTTAAAAAACAAATCCATTAGTTTACAGTCTACTTGGGAAGCAATAACACAATAAATTTTTCTTACCTTTTATTTTCTTCACCTATTTATGTTTTACTACCTCCGTTTACCACTACCTTTATCTGAAATGCCCCTGGTCAGGTAGCCATATAAATAGCCTTTTGGTCTAGTGGTTAGTAAGCCAGACCCCTACCTGGGAATACCAGGTTTGATTCCGCACTCCTCCACAAAGCCAGCTGGGTCACCTTGGGCTAGCCACAGCAATCTTCTGAGCTCTCACAGCCCCACCCACCTCTCAGGGTGTTTGTTGTGGGGAGAAGAATAGAAGCTTTGCCAGCCACCTTGAGTCCCCTTAAATGGGTGAGAAAAGTGGGGTAGAAAAGCCAACTCTTCTTTTTTTACACGTAACTATTTACTTTTCTGATTTTCTACCCCTCCTTCAGAGGGATGGTTTCATTACTTGGGGGTTGCTATAGTTTGTTCGCAGATCACTGTATATTCTCCAAAAAAAAGGCTATAGTCAAGACAAATGCAAAGATTTGTCCACATAGTTACTAGGAACCTCCAACTCAGGGTTTTTTTAAAAGCACTATTTTACCTGTTATTGCTAACTGGGTGACCTTGAGGGATCAACCTTCGTTAAGAGGGCAACGGTCGTTACCTTCTACTTTCTGGAAGCCATTTAACTTTGGGGAACTACGACTCCCATGAGGCTTACCCAGACGGGACATTAAACCAGAGAAGCTGATAGGCCCGTCCTCCTTCCAGCCCAGAGGACCAGCAGCCCTTCCTTTCTCCCCTCCTTTCCCTCCCATGATGCCGTGGGGTTGGGAAAACCCACGCTCCGCAGCGGTTCTACAATCTCCGCGGCGGCACCTCCTCCACCTGACGGGCAAAATGGCGACGCGGCCTCTGGGCCGGCCTCCCATCGTGCCTTGCGCGCCATCTCCATAGCTACCAGCCCGCCGGCGTCCCCGCACCGTTGCCTAGGCTGCCGCGCCGCGGCCTAGTTGACCATCCGGAGCCCAGCATGGAACTCGGGCCGCTGAGGCTCCTTTTCTTCGCCTTCGGCCTCTTCCTGGCGCCGCTTTCCTCGCTCACACCCGAGCCGTCAAGCGGCGCCCCGGAGATGGTCAGCCGAGGAGGCACCACGGCAGCATCCGACGCGCCAGGGACCCCCAGCCCGGCTGGTCCAAGCCTCTCGACTCTCGGGCCCACCGCGGCCCAGCCGAGCCTCGGCGCCGAGATTCCCACTGCCAGCCCCACAGGCTCCACGGCGGCGGCGGCCACGGCCACCAGCAGCCCGGCCGCGACGTCAAGGCCTGAGACTCCCGAAACGAGTCCCCGGGCCGGTCCTTGGCCCACGCCCGTCACCGACGGTGAGGCTTCGCCGCTGGCCGGCCTGGTTAGGGAGAGGCGTGCCTGGTCAGTCGAGAGGGAGCAAGAAGGGGGGTGGGGGGAGACATAAACGAACTCCCTCCTACAGGTGCAGTCTACCCCGTCTTTCAACTTCTGGACTGCGATTCCCATGAGCCTTTGCAGCAGTGGTGGGCGAGATGGGCTCGTGGCCAGTGTGGTGGCGAGGGATGGTGGTGGCTATTGGGGGAGGGGCTCCTACGAGCCCTTTTTTGGGCACTAACGCCCATTGGACTCCATTGCCCCATGGATCATCAAGCATTGTGGCTCGCGTGGGGGGAATGCAAATCCATTTTGAATAATTTCTCCCAATCCTAGGCGTGACAGGGCAGCATCCTGCATTTGAATCCTGTCTCCTGCAGTCATTTGGGTAATTTTTGGAAATCTCCGGCCTCGGAAGCAGCAAGTGCCTTTTCATGCCTGGGCTGTTCAAAGGCTGCATTTGCCAGCTGGTTGTTTTTAGAAACAAATGATTACCCAGATCTGCCATTCATTCTAACAAGGACTTGGAGTTTATTGGTTTTCATTTATAACCTACCCTCCATCCTGAGGGCTCAGGGCAAGCTACAGCAATTAAAATATGTAACAATTAAAATTGAAACAATTAAGAACAGTACAGTACCCAGAGGAGGAGGAAGCATCCCTTTTGTGAGCCAGTTTGGTCTAGTGGTTAGGGAGTCCCACTTTTATTTGGGAATACTGGGTTCTATTCAGCCCTCCCCCAGGAAGCCAGCTGGGTGACCTTGGGCTAGTCACAGTTCTCTTCTGAGCTCTCACAGGGTGTTCTGTTCTGAGGAGAAGAACAGAAAGCCACCCCCTTAAATGGGTGAGAAAACCAGTGTAGAAAAGCCAATCTTCTCCTCCTCCTCCATGAAGCCAGTTGTGTGACCTTGGGATCTTCTGAGGTCTCACAGCCCCATGTGCCTCACAGGGTGTCTGTTGTGGGGAGAACAGAAAGCTTTGTCAGCTGTTTTGAGTCCCCTTAAAT
This sequence comes from Aspidoscelis tigris stejnegeri, assembly GCA_023333525.1. Lineage (NCBI taxonomy): Eukaryota > Metazoa > Chordata > Lepidosauria > Squamata > Teiidae > Aspidoscelis > Aspidoscelis tigris. Next base: position 9,740,210 of record JALMGA010000020.1, read on the forward strand.
GGGTAAGAAAAGCAGGATAGAAAGCCAAGTCCTCCTCTTTCTCTATGAAACCAGGTGGGTGACCTTGGGCTAGTCACAGCTCTCTTCTGAGCTCTCTCAGCCCCACCTACCTCACAGGGTATTCTGTGCCAGGGAGAAGAACAGAAGTATCCTCATTTGAATATTATGGCATAAAAATAGTAATTTTTAATATCTTACACTCTTTAATATTCTGCGTGGTTTTTTTTCTCTTATCAGTGGCTAAACTCTGTACCTGTGACCTTTTGGTGGATGAGTGTGATATAAATTGTTGCTGCGACCCTGACTGTACTGCTTTAGATTTCTCAGTCTTCAGTAAATGTTCTGTTGCTGTTGTTACGTAAGTATCCTGTTACGTATAATCATCCTTGAAAGTGGCCCAGTCCAACAAGAAGGCATTTGTCCTGATCTGCCAACTTTTGGCATGTTAGAAGATTTGTGTATGTAAGGAGACTTAAACGTTTATATCCTGCTCTTCAATTAAAGAACCCAGGGCAGGCCACAACCAGTTTAATCCAGCTTCAGTCCACCTTAGAGCAAGAGAACACATCAGCAAAGTGACCAATAATTTTCTTTACACGATATCTATTCCAAAGGTGAATTTTCTGAGTCATTTAACCCTGAAAAAAAAAGTTTATTTATTTGCATTTTTATCCCGCTCTGTACCCAAAGGTCTAAGGACAGGTAACAAAAGAGGTCCGTCTTCACTGACTTCCTAAACGTGTACAGTGAAAGTACCTGACGCACCTCAAAGGGGAGACCGTTCCATAGCCTAGGGGCTATCACTGAGAAGGCCCTCTCCTGGGTACCAACCCCTTTTAATTTTGAAGGCGATGATACAACCAGGAGGGCCTCCCCTCCAGATCTTAAGGTTTATCACTTTACTGATGTATTCTCTCACTTTGAAAGTGGACTGAAGCTGGATTAAACCTTAAGTGTGACCACAGGCCCTAAAAAAAATAAAATGTGTAGCATAGGAATATTTCAGAGTTCCTCGTTAATTTGAAATATGGCTTATTGGTGGTCTTTGTAAGCTGAACTATGATCTGCTTGTGTGTGGCAGAAGAGCAGATTTTAAAAAGTACAAAAGGCCGCCTTCTGGAAAACGTATTAAGTGAAAGTGCAGTGGTGCCACAGAAAGGAAGACCCCGTTTGGCAGGAGAGAGGAGACTTTTTATACCTCAGTGAGAAAAACAAATAATTCAGTACTCATTTGGGATTGGGGGCCTGTGCATTTGTGTATGTGTTTTTTAGTATTGAATTAACGAATGCATCATACTGTCTATTAACGTCCCTGGTGCAGCCTTTGTTCCGTATTATTAATACCCACACTTTGTGCACGGGGAGCTTTCCTCAGGTCTCCTCTGTCAGACCCTCTACCTGCTCTTTTTTCGACAGCTACTTTGGCTTTGGTAATTTTGAGCGTGACAACCAAAGGACCCCGACCGGCTGCTGGAGTTCCTGTTGAATACAAAATATGCCAGCACGTTCCTGGTGCAGGCTCCAGGCCTTGAAAAACAGACCTTGATCCCTTCCCCCGCCTTTCTTTTTAAAAAGAGAATGTTGAGAATTAATTTTGGAACAAAAGGCCGCGTGTGTCAGGCTTTTCCGCCCCCAGCCCATTTCCATCAATCTCGTTTTGCTCAGATCCCAGGCTTCTTGAAAAGTAACGCGCTCCATCGCTGGCAATTGTTCTAGCCCGCCGTCCCAGGTGCCTGCCCACCCCCAAGTGCTTTCGGGGGGGCTCAGTTTTAGATTTCAAATGTGTCCTTGCCGAAAAGGGAGCGAGGCTCATGGCACGTGTATATGTGATGACGTTTCTTCTGGGAAACGCTGCTAAATCTTCATGGCATCCTAGGTCCATGACCTCACTTTTATGCTCTTCATATGCTGGATTTTAAAGGTTGCTACCCACCCTGAGACCTTCGGAGACTTCTCATGACCCCTCTGAAAGGGTAGTTCGACCCCCAAAGGGGGCCACGGCCCACAGGTTGAGAACCGCTGGTCTAGTGGTTAAGGAGTCTAGTGGTTGGCGTTTCTACCCCACTTTTCTCACCCATTTAAGTGGACAAAAGCTTTCTAGTCTTCTCCCCACCACAGACACCCTCTGAGGTAGGTTGGGCTGTGAGAGCTCAGAAGAGAGCTGTGACTAGCCCAAGGCCACCCAGCTGGCTTCATGGAGGAGAGAGGAATCAAGCCTGGTATTCCCAGATGAGAGTCCAGCTCCCTAATACTAGACTAAACTGGAGATACCTGGAAGCAATCGGTGGGGCACTGTGTGAGATGGGATGTTGGACTAGGTGGGCCAGGGCCTGATCCAGCAGGGCTCCTCTTAATTCATGGAGGATAGGTATATCAGTGGCTAGTAGAATGGATGCCCAGTTATTTCCTCCAGGTTGGAGAGTCAGGCAGGAGGCCTCTGAAGGCCATTTGCAGGGATTTGAGAGCAGGGCAATATTTTGCCCTCGTCTTCTGCTTGAGATGCCCAGAAGCCATTGGTGGGTTCCTAAGCAATACAGGATGCTAGGCTAGATGGGCTGTGATTGAGTCACTAAGATCTAGCTGTTGGAGCAGAGACTGTCTGTGTAGAAAGTGGGGCAAAGCTGTGGTTTTATATTTTGCCTCAACTATCAAAATAGCTAAAGGGAAACTGTGATAAGTAGACTTTTGAAAATCATTTTGCCTTTTTCAAGGGGAGACAGTCAGCTCTGCAAACAGCAAGAGGCTCTTTATTCATTGGATCTGGCTGTGCAGCCTCCTGAGAGGATATTTGAGTTAGCTGACAAGATCAACCCCAACGTTTTCTGCATTCAAAAAGCCAACTGTAAGTAGAGCTGAATCAGGTTAGAACGTCTTGTCCTGCAGATTCTTCCAGACAAGCCCCATCTGTAGGCCTGTGTGCGAGAAGGAGGAAAAGGGGACACTCTGTTATTGTGTCACTCTCATTTCTTTTAGTTACTCTGATGATACATAGTAATAGCATATTATTCCTTAGAAGTCGACAATGGCAAACCACTTCTATAAGTGTGCCAAGAAAACTGCATAAAAGTCCTCATGGAGTCTAGGGGTGGCTGTAGCATAGAGGTAGAGCAAACTGCCTAGAAAGCAAGGGGTTGCCAGTTTGATTCTCAGGCTCTTCCCAGAAGTAGGGAATGGCAAACCACTTCTGTATCTCTGCCAAGAAAACTGCATAGAGGTGCCCCTTTAGGTGCCTTTGCCATCGACCAGGAGTCGGCTCAACTCAGTGGTCCTCAGCAACAGTAAATGTCAAAAAAACCCAGCTGATCAGCAATATTTGTGAAGTTGGGGAAAGCCAGTTTCTGATCCGCTTGCTACAACACCTGGTCAAGACCTGTTTTTTCCCCTGTGTGATCCTAAGCTATGGAAAAGCCTGTGTAGAACCCAAAAGCCTTCAGTGACAAGCGGGTCTGAAAACACCATATTTACGGCAGTTAAATGTGACATGGTGTATTTGAATCTCAATTGTTCTGCAGACGAAGCGGCCCTCACCTTTCAGGACCCAGAAGTACCAACTTCACACAATTTCGATCGACTGCTTTACCAGTTTGGCGAACGTGCAACGGGTCCTGAAAACGACCTCGTGCCAGCAATGGAACTGGAAAACGATACGACTGATGGTGCTAATGGCAGCAGGAGATACCAGGTGAAGAGGAAAAAGTCCGGAATGCCTCTTGTGTCGCGGTTTTCACATTTGGCTTGCCGTAAGAATGGAAGAAATGCGGTGCCGTTAATAGTTCCAGTGCTAATGCTAGCATACATAGGGGGTGTGCACTAATGCAATTTTGGGATTCAGTTTGATTCAAAGCACATATCTGAATGAATTGGGTCGAATTTTGAATGTTTTGAATATTTGGGCACATTCCCAGCATACAGCAAGGAGGAGAAATGTGGGTGTTCTTGAGTGTCTTCGTTAATTTAAAGTGCAAAACCTACGTGTCTTCTCTTGACAGTACAAGGATCCCATTCAGACGTTAGATGGATTTCTGAGGCTTCCTGCTCCTCTTTTCTTCTCTCAGTGTGCTCACAATAACCCTGCAGGTCAGAAAGAACATTCTGGGGTGTGTGTTTGCTCTTTGAATCCCGTAATTTGAGGCACGTATATGAATCCTCCTCCTGCTGTCTTTTCTTCAGAGGATTCCCGTGGGGATGAGTGGGTGTCTTTGTCAAACCAGGCTGAAGCCTGTAAGAATGCATGTTCTTGGATCTTGATTTAAGATTATTTTCTGGCAAATGACCGTCATTTTTTTCATCCCCCCCCCCCCCCCCCCGGCCAGGGTTTCTAATGGACCAGGCTGTGAAATGCAGCACAGTGGTCAAGATAGATGAATGCATTACCATCCCAGCCTTCAGCATGCAATTTTATGCCAATGGCAGCGTTTTGGCTGTAAGTCTTTATTATAAGACCGTCAAGGGGGTGGAATGTTCACATGTGACAAAGTGCAGAATCGGGCAAGAAATCAGGATCGCAGTTCTGCTTTATCTTAATTTGGAGCGGGGGGACGGACACCTCTCAGGCTCTGTGCAACTGCCGATGGAACCTGGTTTGATGGGGTTCCTTAGCATGCGTATGGGAGGGGCAGTGGCTCAGTGGTGGAGCAAACTGTGTGAAAAGCAGAGGGTTGCCAGTTTACCGGCCTTTCCCCAGAAGTAGGCAATGGCAAACTACTTCTGCATCCCTGCCAAGAAAACTGCATAGAGGTACTCCTGCCCGCAAGCAGGACTCTGGCACAGCTCGGTGGTACCCAGCAACAATCCGCATGCAGTTTTTTTATTAGTGGTGGGAGGTGTAACTCTTTGCAATTTCTGCAAAAGCTGAGAAACCTGTGCCTAAAATGCTGCCTTTTTCAACCCCCACCAGGTACCCAAGTCAACTCGACTGGTAAGCGTCTTGCTGATGGTGTGAAGCGTATGTGGTATTTATGTACAATTTGTGGCCTCACTAATCTGTATTCCTAATGAGCATCAACCTGCCAACAGCAAAAGACATGAAGTTTCCCTGGGGCTGTTTTGTGTTTTTTTTTAAATGATTACTTCAGCATTTCTTAACATTTTTTATTACTCTGATGCAAGCACTTTAAATACTGCTACAGTCAAAGAGTGCGTGGGTGGTTGCTTCGGCATTAATTTTTTTGTTCTACACAAAAGTGCAATTCCTCCTGCGGGACAGAATTACCGATGACATATTTGATGTGCTGAAACATTTCATTTTGCTCAGATTTCCCCCCTCTCGTGGTTATATTAAAGTGCAGTCTTTTCTGGGGTGGATCTGGGAATAACATAAGACTCATCCCCAGCATGGAAGTGAGCGTTTTTCAGGAAGAGAAGGTAAAAGTAGGGATGTACACCAATTTTTTTTTTGCCATTCGGTTCGTAATGAATCAAATGTTAGAAAATTCATATTTGTACGAATAGACGCTTTTGCGTGTGGTAAAATTCTATTCGATACGAACACGTTGGTACGAATGTCCGATACGAATGAATACATATCAAACAAATATGTATCTGACGCATATCCTGTAACAAATCTGCTCTGAAAGTGTCAAATCCGACCTGAATCCACTTTGAATCCGCTCTCAGTCCACCTTGAATGCACTCTAGATCTGTTGCAGACGTGACAAGTGCAGCTGCTTTCCCAGCTCCTCAGTTTAACAAATGCCCAGAAACATTCATATTCATGCAAATGTCAAGTGAATGTTGTGAAGATTCGTGAAGATTCCCTAGATAAAAATGATTATTTTTCTTCTTAACATCAGTTTTCTCCCTCGCTCCAAAGCTGCTGTTCCACCGTTGGGAGAATTATACGTTGTTTAAACACAGAGCGTTGAAAAAGTTGTGTCCAAAGGAGTAAAGGGTCACTAAGGAGATCCGCCATGGTGGTGGTAGTTGGACCTTCTCATCCATGGGTTGGACCAAACGTTTTGGTCTTTCTAGGAACCTTGATGAGGCAAGAAACCTCGTGGTGGAGCAGGAGGAAGAAACGGTTTTCCGTTCCATTGCTGGAGAGCATTGCCTCTCCTGGGTGGAGCTGCCTTCCCATTGAAAGGTTGCTCCTCGCTCCTGATGAGCTCAGGAGCGAGGAGCCACTTCTGCCAGATGCTAGCTTGGACTTTTCTGGGGCTGAGTTGGTTTTGCCATAGTAACCCAGGCACTGGCAACCTCAAGTTTGGGATTGCGGCAAGGTGTTGCTCTGCTTGCTTTGGGAAGCCACAGCTGAGGCATCTCACAGACATGTGACCCCCAAAGGAATTGCCTTGTCTGGTTTACGATTCGGTTACTTACTCTGGCCTCCCCATGAATATGCTGGGAGATGTTTTTCTGTCTGAAGCTGTTTGGGTTATATTTTCAGGTGAACATATCCATCCGGTCCGTAACTGTGCAGACTCCAAAGGGGCTGCAAACACGGCTGAAGAGCTCCGATGTTTTGCTGCTCCCCACAGCAGATGGAGAATTGTGCAAAAACGTGGTCCTCGAGGTCAGTGTCCAGTTTCCTTCTTGGAAAAACAAGACACCCCATTCCTGAAACCAAGGGACCTGTAGGGTTGAAAAGGCATTTTGTTTTGTTGTTAATGTAAACCAAAAATGTGGGGGAAAGAAGTGAGTCCTTTCTTCTTCTGCCTTTACTTGACATGAATATCCATTTTCCTAGATTTGTCCATGAAAACCACAGATATCTTGCTGGTACTAGTCAAGAGTTTATTTCACTAAATCTGTAAAGCTTTCAAAAGCCAGAAACCAAGCCTGTCCCTCTTTTTTTATACCTGGATCATGTGTTCCTATCCTAATTTCCACATGGAGGGGAGACCCTCCTGGCTGTACTGCCACTCACAGCAGCAAAAGTGGTGGGCACCTGGGATGGGGCCTTTTCAGTGGTGGCTCCCAGACTGTGGAATAGTCTCCCTCCTGAGGTATGTCAGGCACCTTCACTCTAGTGTTTAGACGAGCTATGAAGACGCCCCTCTTTGCCCTGGCCTTTGGCTAAGTGAAGGAACAGCCTTTTCCTCCCCACATTCAGACACTGCCTGGGTTTTAAGATGTCTAATATGTTATTGGTTTTAATGTGCTCATTTTATACAGTATGTTTTATCCAGCCGTGAAACCTTTGGGTATAGGGTGAGATAAAAATACAAATAAATAAATAAATAAAATAATGATGGCATTCAACATGGCGTATGGTAATAACAGACAAAATGAGACGCACAACACTTTGAGAGGTATCAGAATTAAAAATAGCTCAGCTCTTGACTTTTCCAGTGAAGCATTTTGCTCACCCTCTCACCAAAAAAACCAAGGTGAAGCTCTGGCCAATTTTTATTTTTATTCATTTGAAAATTCCCTCTCCAAAAAGAATACAAGGCGTCTTTCAACCATAAAACAGCAGCGTAGAACCAGTCAGAAAAAGCATTGATTTGCCACCGTAATGAAAGCTGCAGTAGCTCTTCTGGGGCAGTCTTGCTTTCTTAACACAAGCACTCCAAGGGGAAATGATTTGGGGCCTGTTATGTGGTAAGCAGCAGGTACCTTGAAAGGCTTCATGAATTGCATGTTTCTTTTTTTATCTCCTTTGATGAGCGGAGACATTAATTTTCCCTCCCATTAATCTGCCCAAACGTTCCTTGTTTTTCAGGCAAGTTACCTTGTCACCTTCACGGAGGCAGGAGAAATCAGCAAGGTGTTCTTATCTTTGGTCCTAGGGACTGTTAACATGAGAACAGCTTTTGTCCTGCAGAGTTTTAAGATCCAGTTCATTCAGGTAGGTATTTTTATGGATTTCTTTGATTTCTTTCTGGGTGGTTTTTGAAATGTTGCAGGGAAAACAGCTGGTGACTTTGGGAAATATAATGATCTTTTCAGAAGGATCAAAAATTTGGCAGAATCCAGCAGTTTTCTATACATATTCTAGTTTTGCTTCTTATCCCCATTTCTGAAAATAAAGCACAAACAGCAGTTTAATAATACGAAATCAGCTGTTGGTATCATTCAGTGCTTATAGAGCAATGATTCTGGCACTATTTATAACTCTTAAGGAACAGTATTTCTGTTAGTTGCTAATGGAAAATAAGTAGAATTATGTTTGTTTTTTAGGAAGGTCATGAGCCTGTTCATCTCAGTGGAAATCCTGGATATGTCGTTGGACTTCCAATAAAAGCTGGATTTAGGATGGCTGGATATCCTTTTTTTCTTTCTCTTAAGCCTTTTATAACAGATCCATAGAATTCCTTCTGTCTGGCAGAACGATAGTGGTTTCTTTCTTTCAGTGTGAGGGTTGATGGTCTAGTTTTTTCTCCCAATTCTGGAAGAGTTAGTTGAGAAAGTTTGCATCATTTTATACTGAATTGATGACGCTGTGCAGTGATTTCCAAACCCCATAGGGAATGGCATGATCTTTGCTATAGAAGCAGCTGAGAGCTTCAATAGCTTGACTTAATTTCCCCTTAATTCTTTGCATTTACATCCGGAGTCATTCAGAGCTTGAACAGCGACGGACAGCTGACCATAATGAAAAGTATCGCCAACCAGGACTGTTTAAGCGCGGAAGGAATCCGAACGCCCGTCTTGTTTGGGTACAACACGGTGTCCGGATGCCAATTGCGGTGAGGGCCGGAACAAGTCATGCCGCCAGCCGTGAAGTTTCCCAGCTTTTTCTGACTCCAGTTTCTCTCTGGAGACAAATCAGAGGATGCCGGGGGTCCCATCTTTCTTTTCACTAGCAAGCAACCAGCTGCTCTTTGCCATAAGTGACTGAAGGGCAATCCTTTCTTTTCTTTTTCTTTCTTTCTTTCTTTCTTTCTTTCTTTCTTTCTTTCTTTCTTTCTTTCTTTCTTTCTTTCTTTCTTTCAGTGTTAATAAGGATGCAGATTGCACAGTCTTGGCCTCAAGGCTTCTGGAAGTACTGAAAGGCCAAAGTTTCCCAGACCACGTGGCTTCTTTTGGAGACTCTCTGCCCCAGAACGGGCCAGATTGGGTGCCCATTACTTACAACGGAAGCAAGCCGGTAAGAGTGCCATTGCTGTGAGGTGTTTCTCCCCTCCGTCAGAGAAAGTGTTGTGGAAAGGATAAAGCAGCCCGGACCTTCGGAGGTTTTGCTGCAGCTCCTGTTCATTCTTATTTGTTTAATATTGCAGCAGCTGCCAACGAGCTGGCCTTTTTCTGGGGCGCAGGACGCAAAACTGGACCAGAGCCATTTGACTCGTTTCTTGGGTTTTGTGGGTGGGTGCACTCTGCACTTGTGTGGTTTTATTTATTTACTGGAATTTTTGTCCTGCCCTATACCCAGAGGTCCCAGTGTGGGTTATAACATTAAAACCAGTGAGCATATAAAATGAACATCAAAACCACCAAAGCCATTTCCTTGCTTAGGCCAAGGCCAAGAGGTGCGCCTTCACTGCTCTCCTGAATGCATAAAGTGAAGATGCCTGGTGCACCTCAGGAGGGAGACTATTCCACAGTCTGGGAGCCACCACTGAAAAGGCCCTATCCCAGGTGCCCACCCCTTTTGCCACTGAGGGTGGTGGAACAACCAGCAGGGCTTCCCCTTCAGATCTTAAGGCACAGGCAGGCTGATATTGGAGAAGGCGCTCCTTTTGATCTCAACAGGTGGTACGTGGTGCGAGGGCCCTGTCCTACTCTTTCCTGGGGCCCATGACACTTAGCAGGGCCTGACTTGAGTAAAAAGGGGAACACAGACTGAGGAAAGCAGCTGGGCTATATGTATTTCTGTGTAAGGTCGATCTGGCTGTCTAGATGCTTCTAAACTACAGTGCCCATCATTCCTTGCCAGACCCAGTTGGAGCTGGCATGGAATGATGGGAGCCGTAGTTCAGTCATCTAGTGGGCAGCCAGATGAGCATCTCTGCCTTGTCGTAAATTAACCCTGCATGTGACAGGAACCTAGCCTTTTATCTCTGTCATGTTAGCCGTGCTAAGGTGGGCTTTGGGTATCCAGTGAGCCTGAAGGACAAACTCTGTGTGGGAAGGAGGATTTGGGTTTCGCGGGACAATCCTGCCCTGGGCCCTCTCACCTTCTATCCTGCACTCTCTCAGTTTCGCCTCTTTTTCAGAGCACCTGCGAAATCCCAGTGTCGTTTGCAGTTGAACTGAGGTGGACCAAATATGGATCCTTGGTGAACCCCCAAGCCAAAATTGTGAGCGTCTCGGTGACCGTAACGAACACGGCTTTGCCCCAGGTGGGTGATAATCTCCCTCCCATAACAGCAGGGAGAACAATGATCCGCAGGGTGTATTTTTGACTCAGTAGGCTTTCTGTGCCAACAAGGGAAGCTGGAAGAGAAAGACCTGCCTCATGCAAACGTCCTTCTGCCCCCTCACCCAGGGCACCCATGGGTGCTGCAGGCTGATCAGGAGCCTCGCTGCCCAACTCTGCACTGGCAAATCCATGGGCTGACGTGCCGGGAGCCATCATGGGCCACTTCCTTAGGCTTCTTCCCAGTCTGCTGCACAAAGCTCACTTCCTGCTGGGTTCTCTGCCGGTTATTCGGCAGTGTTTCTCCCGAAGTCTTTCTTGCTGGAACTAAACGCTCGAGGTGTTCCTCCTGGCTTTCCCTGTGGACCTCTGTCCTCTCCTCTGTCCCGGAACTGCTTGCTGCAGACATGCGCTCTTCTCTTGCAGGCTGCTCCAGGGAACGAGACCACCATCCAAGTACTCACTTCTGCGGCATTTGTTGACGTCTCTGCGCCTGCTGAGCCACAATATAAAGCACGACCAACCATTGAGGCCCGGTTGCCGTTTGACTTTTTCTTTCCATTTGTTTAAAGCAAAGTTGGGGAGGCCTGAGGCCCTGCCTGGGCGGCTGCTGCTCCTGCTACAACCTGGGGCTGATGGGAGTTGCTCTCCAAAAGCAGCAAGATGGCCAGCGGTCACTGGAGGGCAGGCAGCCGCAGTGCCTAGGAGCCCACGATGAGCAGCTTCTACAAGTTCAGCCTCTACATTTTTTCCCGGAGAGTCTGGCAAGGAGATTGAAGCTCCCAAATGGATCCCAAACTCAGGTGTTGACCATGCGCCGAGACCCTGACTTGGACTTCCAGGGCTGAGCCGGTCTTCCTTAGACAGGTTCTGCCTTCCCCATGCCATTGGGGTCGTAAAGAGAGGCGTCTCTCTGGCATTGAATCCTCAGTTCTGTGTAAAACCTGGTGGTTGAGCCTGTGTTTTTGTGTCCACCTGCATGAAAATGCACATGATTCCACGCTGCAGAATTTTTAAGCCTAACAGCCGTGGCAGGAACCTGTCTTTTCAAGACTTTTCAGACTCTGCAAGAGATATGGCTTCTTCTCTGCGATTCGGTCAAAACAAGTTCTCATTCTGCAAACCGTGCCTTCGGACTGGCCAAAAAGAGAAAAGCAATAGGGAGCCATAGTTTCCCCTTTGTGTTGCATCAAAGTAGAATTTCTACCACGGCGGTTTGTCCTGAGCCCTGTCAGCTGAGCCTGCGTGTTTTGCTGTGTGGTCCTTCTTAACCAACTGAAAGAGAAGCCTGGCACTGCTTTTGCCCTCCTGATACTCAGCAGCGAGGGCAAGACGTGAAAGCATCCGGGAGAGGTGGGCGGTCCAGGGAGGACTTATGAGGCCTCGGGAGCTCTGCACAGACTCTGTATTGGCCGCTGGTCAGAGGGGCTCAGCGGGTTATTTCCAGGCAGACAGAACCGTTGCCCCCGGGAGCAGAAACACGCCATCGCTGAAGTGTGAAGGCTTGTTCTGTCAGACAGGTGACGCCGCTTTCCCCCTCGGCGTGTGGGTGCCGCCGTCATGGCTTAAAAGCACTTCAGGGGTATTCCGTTACACACAGCTTTGACGTTTATTTATTTTGGATACGCTTTTTAAACTCTACATCTGTACAGTTAAAAGCCCGGAGCTGAGTTGTTTCCCAGTTTGCGGGCTGTTCTACCACGCTAAGAGGAGGCCTTATATAGCCGAGGCAGGAAATGTACAAAAGGAGGTTTTTCCAGAAGGATGGTCGCCGTGTGGAAACAGAACCAACTTCTGGGGCAGAGAGGAGGGGGGGCCTTCAGCCACGGAGGGGTTCAGACCCACTTTCGGTAAGCGGACATCTATTTGGGTTGGCTGAGGAGTCCATGTTGCTTCAACAGGCCAGTGAGTCTTCCGATTTCCAGCTCCTGTGAGAGACGAACAGAAAAATCTTAGGATTAGTTTAGGAGGCGGTTTGTGAGGCCTGGTTTCCCAGGCTCAAGGCCACAGAGTCAGCGGAGGAAAGTGAGGGGAAAGATGAACGGAACGCCAAATGTACGTTTGTAATGCTCGGAGCAGCGTTTGAAACGGCTCAGATCGCAGAAACAGAGAGGGGAAATAAACAGCAACACAAATTCCCTTTCTTGGCATCTTCTGAGCTTTAATGGTATTTTGATTGCTGGATTCCTCTAGCAAAAAACCATTTACCTGCTGCAATACAATTGCAGCCAGACCTGAAGGAAAGAGACCGTAGATTCTATGCGTCAACCTCGTTTTCATCCCTTGAAATACAACCATGGTGCATTCAACAGGGCTACGGGAGTGTGATTTTAAATGAAGCTCCTATGGAAAGCTTTGAAGCTGTATTAAGCTACTGGAGCGGAAGGGGCTCTGGGTGGCAGCCCCTCAATGTGGGGGGGGGGTTAGCGTGCAGAAATGCAGATTCAGGTATAGGGGCTGTGGCCTTTTGGTATCAGCTGGATCAGAGGACAAGTTAAGAAGCAATGGGTGAACGTGTCAGGAGGAAATTTAGTTAAACATGTTCACGATAAGAGTAAGTAGACAAGCCAGACATTATGGGTCCTGAGCTCACCCTGCTGGAAGGAAAGGCTTCCAGAGTTGTATGCCGTGTTTGCCAAGAATTCTGTTCTCTGCTTTGGATTCTGCACTCAGCGGGAGTTGCACTATTAACCTTAACTGGTACCATAAGTGGGAGGGACATTAAATTATTTTCTATTACCTTGCCTTGCTTTGGAATATTGCGTACAATTCTGGTCACCACACCTTAAAAAGGATATTGTAGAACTGGAAAAGGGGCAGAAAAAGGCAACCAGAATGACTAAGGGGCTGGAAATCAGACTGCAACATCTGGGCCTCTTCAGCCTGGAAAGACAGTGTTTAAGAGGGGACCCAATTGAAGAATATAAAATCATGCATGGTATAGAAAAGGTGGAGAGAGAACATTTCTTTTTCCTATCGTACAACACTAGAAACAGGGGCATCTATGAAGCTGAAGGGTAGGAGAGTGAGATCACACCAGGGGAAGGATTTCTTCACCCGGAGGGTCACTGGTCTATGGAATTTGCTGCCAGAATAGGTGGTGACAGCAACTAGCCTGGATGGCTTTAAGGAAGGGTTAGACAAATTCATGGATGACAGGTGTATCAGTGGCTACTAGAATGGATGCCTAAGTACATCTTCCAGGCTGGGTGGACAAACAGGAGGCCTCTAAGGCCATTTGCTGGGAGTCGAGAGCAGAAGAAGGTTTTCCCTTGTCTCTGCTTGAGATGCCCATGGGCAATTAGTGGGCCACTGTGTGAGGCAGGATGCTGGACTAGATGGGCTGTGGCCTGATCCAGGAGAAAGGCTCCTCTGAGGTTCTTATGTCCTTATCCTATTTCCTGTTCTGTACTGCAGAGGATCAAAGGTTCTCTGATACTCATAAATGCAGCAGGAGGGCTGAACACAAATTGGCTCACCCTCTGAAGACACCCCATTCCCCTGTACCTGCTCGCACCTCATTTTTGCTAGATCTGAGCGCAGCCCTGCCTTACCTTCTCCGCACAGCTGGCTTCCAGCTGTTCCACCTTGACCGTGAGCGTTAGGTTGGACTGTTTCAGCTTGGTTATTTGCTGTTGAGACCGAGTCTTCACTGACAAGATGATTCCTGGGAAAAGATTTGAGAAAACAGACACTCAGGTGCCTTTTCAGCTGAACTCCACTGATTTCCTTCTATATTCCTTTCACAAAGAGTGACTTTCTTCACAGCTGTCCTTTATTTGGACCATGTTCTTTTATGAAGCTGTAAAGCAAGCAGTTCGGCAGAGGGGGAGGCGGAATTAACAGTTTCCCAAAATGATGCCCAGCAATCTGAGCTGTGATTATGTATTTCCATTATTAGTGAAATACCTGCCTAAGGGAAGGGGAGAAAGAACTGGATAACTAGGAGCAGAGGGCAGCAATCTGGGGAGGGGTCTTTATTGGGGAAAGGAAGAATTGAAAGAGTGACGAGGAGAACAGCAGGTGAGGGCACAGAAGGAAGAGGCGGACCGTGGGAGAAATGAGAACAGAAACGGAGTGGGAAATCCTTGGCGAGAACAAGGGGAGGAAGCAGGTGCGGAAGGGAGGCAGAACCTGGAGATGACAATAAGAGACCAAGAGGAATCGCCCAGGAAAGTCCGGAGTGGCGAATATCTCAACGTGCTTAAGTGATGCCAGACCCTGTTAGGCTTACCCTGCTCAGTGGTATACTGTAGTATAGTTAACGGTCTGGAAGAGGAGGAGGAATGGGCTTTTCTACCCTGCTTTTCTCACTGATTTAAGGGGACTCAAAGCAGCTGACAAACCTGTTCTTCCCACAACACACCCTGTGAGGTAGGTAGGGCTGTGAATGCTCAGAAGAGAGCCGTGACGAGCCCAAGGTCACCCAGCTGGCGTTATGGAGGAGGACCACATCAAGCCTGGTATTCCCAGATAAGAGTCCAGCTCCCTAACCACTAGACCAAACTGGATAGTAGAGGGTTGCCAGTTCAATCCCCAGCCTCTCCCCAGAAGTTGGCAATGGTGAACCACTTCTATATCTGCCACAAAAACCAGAGAGGGGCCCATGGAGTCTGAGAGGGGCTGTAGCTCAGTGGTAGGGCAAAGTCACTGAAAAGCAGAGGAGGTTTCCTGTTCAATCCCCAGCCTCTCCCCAGAAGTAGGCAATGGCAAACCACTTATCTCTGCCAAGAAAACTGCGTAGGGTTGCCCATGGAATTCCTCATGCAGTCAACCAGGAGTCGGCCACAACTCGGTAACACCCATCAATGAAACTACGAAGGACTCTGGTAGCTCCCCAGGCGAAATTAAGTGGCTGTCCGCTTGTGAGAGCATTTACTTGGGTTCACCTGCTTTTTCAAGACGTACCGTTGATAATCCTGGCCACTCTCCACAATCTAAGGAGAATCAGCAACCCAAGTGCTTCAAATTCGTGTTCCCGGAAGATGAGAACGATGTCGAGGACAAACGAAATGATGACCACAACAGCGTCCAGCACTTCAAACTTGTGGTGGAAGAACTCCAGGCGGTAGGCGTAAAGTTTGAAAAAGATTTCCACCAGGAAGAGAGTCAAAATGGAAAGGCTCGCGTAGTGGAACACCTGAAAGATGCAAAAATGGCAAAGTTAATTTTATTATTACCTTTTTAGCCCACCCTCTACCCAAAAGATCCTGGTGCAAGGGACTGCGGCATGCTACAGGGCCTTTTCTAAAGCAGCCCCCCCTCGCTTCAGAATAGCCTCCCAGTGGACCGATGCCAGATGCCAAATTTTATATGGTCTTTGACACCTGGTTAAATCACACCTCTTCACCCAAGCCTTTGATGCATAATTTCCTGAAAATACAGCCCTGCAAGGGGGTGTTATATTTTAAATGTGTTCTACTGCTTTGCCCTGGACCTTAATAATAAAAATAATAACCACGGCGGGTTTTGCATTTAGCGCCACGCTCTGCACTTCACTGATTCCCTTTTGGCCTCATCACCCCCTTCTTACCTTGGGCACGATCTCATGTTTATCAGGCTGAATGATCTTCAGGTCCAGAAGTAGCTCCGCAAGCACCAGTACAGCGTCCAAGATGACGAGGCAGACCACCAAAATCTGTGATGACGAGGGAGAAACATGGAAAGCAATGTTCCACCAAGCATCCTCTGAGATCAGTTGGCACACAGGGTACTCCGATGACGGCCCTTGAGATGTTGCTGAACTACAGCCCCCATCATGCCCTGCCATCGGCCAGCCTGGCTCAGAAAACCCTCATCCAGGGACATCTGGAAAGCCATCACAGAAGTATTCTGGATTAGAAGATTCTGAAGTCTAGCACAGTCCAGCTTGGAAGGAGACAGAAAGCAGAGGCTGTTAAGGACTATGAAGGCCTCTGGCAAATAATTTCTCTTTGCCCCACTACCTACGTCAAACATGCATCTTAGTTTAGGAAATCAGTGTCTTTGACACTGTGACATCCTGGATAGTTGATTGCCTCAGGACAGCCTACGGGCCGCTGGGAAAGGTCCACCAGATCGCCTGTGAGCCCACTCTACTAGGGCTTCAGGGCTTTGGCACCTTTCCGGCAGATCCGCAAGGCAGCCACATGGAAGAACCTTTCCATGTTCACGTGGCACCATAAACTGGACTTGTCCAGGTTGGCGGAGGCGGCCTTTGAAGGAGGGTTCTCCAGCACCTTTTGGATGATGACGCTCCTTAGTCTCTCTCCCAAGTAAGAGGATCTTGGGTATGTCCCACTGGTTGGCATTCCTTCCTGGCTAGTCCATCTAGTCCAGCATCCTGCCTCACATAGTGGCCCACCAATTGCCCATGGGCATCTCAAGCAGAGAGGAGGGCAAACCTCTTGCTCTCGAATCTCAGCAAATGGCCTTAGAGGCGTCCTGCTTGTCCCCCAGCCTAGGCATCCATCCTAGTAGCCACTGATACATCTGTCTATCCCTTCCTTAAAGCCATCCAGGCTGGTTGCTGTCGCCACCTCTTCTGGCAGCCAATTCCATAGACCGATGACCCTCTGGGTGGAGAAATCCTTCCCCTTGTCTGATCTCCCTCTCCTGCCCATCAGCTTCATAGATGCCCCCTGGCTCTAGTGCTGTGTGACAGAGAAAAACAACAAAACATTTTCATCCACCTTTTCTACACCACGCATGGGTTTTATATACCATCCAGCAGTCCCAATGTGCCTTCAGAGCAGCCAGCCACCATCGCTGTTATCAAGGAACTACCATCGCACAGTGCCATACCTGAAATTTGCGCGTCTCAAACAGCTTTTTCAACATCTCCCGGAAGGTAGGCGTTCTTGGTGGGGCTTCAACTTTAACGGTCGACTCCGTCTCCGGGATCTTGGCTTCCTCCTCCTCCATCTCTTCCTCTTCCCACTTCTTGTAGTCGTTGCTCCATTGTGCGGGGTCGTCCCCCACCACCGTGAAATGCTTCAAGTACATAGACATGATGATGCGCGACTTAGGCAAACATCCCCCAGGAGAGAGAAACGCCTGCAGAAGAAAATCCCGAAAGCATCACACGCCAGGCGACAGTCAAACTTCCTCCTAAAGTTAAAAGACGTTTCAAAATGATAAGGAAAAGCCTGTGTCCTTGTCACACCAGATAAACACAAAAGCTGACATTTGGAAGGAGAAACGAGATTTTAAAAAACCCGCGATCACCGGATCATGGTAAGCATGTGAGGCGAATATAATCATCAGCCATCTGGAGTGGGCGTTTTAACCCCCAGCGGGTTTCTAGTCCGGATGGCCTCAAAGGAAAATCTGAATTTCTGTAACAGGCACGCTAGAACGGGCATGAAAAACACACACACACACTTCCTGTTCAAGTCTTATGCTTTGTCATCCCAGCTCACAATTATTTACAAATGCCAAGTAATTCCAGCATTGCACCACAGCAGAGCAAAACTGATGGGTCTGCACAGATTTCAGCTGCTGGGACCTTTTCTCGTCCGTTTGGAAAACAACAGACCTTAAAAGAACTGCAACAAGCGTTTTTGAGCCCTAATGAGTCCAAAGATCTGTTTGTGCACAGAAGTTCTCAAGCGCTCCTGTACCTCCAGCAACCAGCAAAAAAAGACAACACAAAGACAGTGCAATGGATACCACCATTTCCTGAAAAGGAGGGGGAGCAAAGCTTCCTGAAGAAGCGCCGGGCTTTGTTCCCACTTCCTTGCCTTCTCCCATCCTGAACCCATTGTCTGCAAAAGCAGAGTCACTTCGAAGTTCACTCTGAAGATCAGCACAGGCTTCAAAGACGCTCCGGAGCTATTTTGCACAGACTTCGAAGTGACTTGGAAATGACTTCGAAGCTTAGGTTTTGGGGCTCCCCCCCCCATGGGTGCCCCCTCGCCCTAGCCTCCTCTAGACCCCATTGCCACACAAGCATGGAAAAAGGCTCCCTTTACGCCGGATTTTCTGCCTGAAGACCCCCATTGTAGACCCCATTAATGGGGTCTACAGAAAATCCAGATTAAAGGCCAGAAAGTACCCATTTGATCCGGATTTCCCCAGCGGCGGTCGAAACAATCAGGTCCCAAATGGGTGCCGTGGTGGAAATGGGGTCATCCAGCTCACACCCAAATGGGTCCTTAATGGGTACAAAAATGGGTACTTTCTGACAGTGGAAAAACACCCTTAATCCGCTCTCGATCCATGTCAAATGCAATCTGGATCCACGGACAGTCTGACCGGTGCCCTGTTTTTCCCTGCCCCCAGCTTAACGAATGTCAGAACTATTCATGCAAATGTCCAGAACATATATCATGACATTTTATTTGTGTCCGAATTTGGGCAAATTAGTACGAATAACCAATGTCACGAATATTTGCGCCCGTCCCTGCAACCAGCCCTGTCCCAAAAGGCACCCACAAAAGCCAATCCCTTACCTTTTCCTAGTCCGTATTGCTCTCTTTGGCCACAAAGAGCCTCCACGGCTTGGTGCCGTCCTTTCCGACAGCGTTGGGGGAAAAATACCCTGAAAACAATAAGGTTTTATTCTGCTTAATCTTGTTTAAAGACGTGCCGGTTTACGAGCGTTATAAACTCAACAAGAAGGGGAGGAAAGAAGGAAGGAAGGAAGGTGGTGACGGATGAAAAGCCCCCGTTTCTAGCAACAGGCAACATGGAAGGTGGGAAAGAGCAAAGAGGCGACAAAAAAGTGAAGCAGAAGTTTCCTGTCTCGCCTCCGGTTTCGCATAGAAACTTTGCTTTTGCAACGCTGCCGGAGGGCGGCCAACAAACCCCCGTTTCCTCCCCACAGCCTCTCTAGCATCCCCAACACGCGCTCTGCAGGACAGGTGCCCTGTTCTTGCTTACAGCCAACACCCAGCCACCCAGCCACCCGCCGCAGTTCTCTCGGTCTGTTTGTTGTGGGCACAAGTTCTCTCCATATCTCTACACCTGACCTCTAATCCCTTTTTTCTTGCTCAGGGGCCCAGAGTGGAGCTGAAGGGGGGGGGGGGGGAGGTTCCGGGTGAGGACAGGCTGGAATCTTCCCAAAACAAGTCAGCAGGTGTTATTTTGCCTCTTTATAAAATCTATGGCGTACAGTTCTGGTCACCACACCTCAAGAAGGATATTGGGGAACTGGTAAAGCTGCAGAAAAGGGCAACCAGAATGATTCAGGGGCTGGAATAAAATCCCCGATGGAATCAGACCGCAACATCTGGGCCTCTTCAGCCTGGAAAGACGGTGTTTAAGAGGGGACCCGACTGAAGGGTATAAAACCATGCCTGGTATAGAAAAGGTGGAGAGAGGGCATTTCTTTTCTCTATCACACAACACTAGAACCAGGGGGCACTCTATGAAGCTGATGGGTAGAAGAGTCTGATCCAACAAGGGGAAGGATTTCTTCACCCAGAGGGTCATCGGTCTGTGGAATTTCCTGCCAACAGAGGTGGCAACAGCAACCAGCCTAGATGGCTTTAAGGAAGGGTTAGGCAAATTCATGGAGGACCGGTGTGTCAATGGCTACTAGACTGGATGCCAAAGTACATCGTTCAAGTGGGGGGGACAAGCAGGAGGCCTCTACGGCCATTTGCTGGGAGTCGAGAGCAGAATAAGGTTTGCCCTGGTCTCTGCTTGAGATGCCCATGGGCAACTGGTGGGACAGGATGCTGGACTAGATGGGCTGTGGCCTGATCCAGCAGGGCTCCTCTTACGTTCTTGTGGATGACAGATGTATCGGTGGCTACTAGAATGGATGCCTAAGTACATCTTTCAGGCTCTGGGGACAAGCAGGATGCCTCTAAGTCCATTTGCTGGGATTCGAGACAGAAGAAGGTTTGCCCTTGTCTCTGCTTGAGATGCCCATGGGCCACTGTGTGTGACAGAAGGATGGATTAGATGGGCTGTGGCCTGATCCAGCAGGGCTCCTTTTATCTTCTTATGTAAAGACTGTTTCTCAAGAACCTTGAGCAATGCTTCGGATGGATGAATGGACGGAGGGGCCTCATGGAATCCGGCCTGGAGCGCAATCAGTTGGCGAGAGCAAGAACTGAAGCAGATAGCTGTTGACACTGGCCCCAGAAAGACACCCACGGCTCTTTGTTTTTATAGCCACACAGATGGTCATGGTTGCTTGTAAAACACTTGGAAAGCACTCAGGAGCAAGTTTCTTTGCGATATGTACTAACTTGTCACTGATGGCTATCGGAGACATAATCGCAGCTTGACCTGGACTTCATGCGCCTGAGGCTAGTGACGTACCCTAAAACTAAACATATACACTGCAAGTTCTGTTTTTCTGGTGGTGGTGGGGAGACTTTTCCTAGAGGAGATTTCCCCCCCACCACAACATTAAGGGTTAGACACAAGCTTATCTGGGCATTCATGAGGGCAAATTCTAGAAGATACCACTTTTGTTTATTTACTGGAAATATTTAGCGATTTTTGCACCGCTTGTGTCCCCCCCCCCCAAAAAAAAAACCCTGCTCCAGCGACTATTTTTGTTGAAGGACACAACGTGAGAGGCATTTCTCATAGTAACTGCAGTACTCTGTTACAGTCTACATGCCATCCGTGTTAGGCACCAATAACGAGAGAAAATTTGAAATCAAGAGAATATGAACATTCCAGCAATAAGAAATGAACGGAAGCACTGGAACGGAAGTCCTTAGGCCTTTTTGCACTTGGGGAAGGGCCGATACAGCCTCCGGGTGCCCCCTGCCTGCCCAGAAGTTCCCTAATCATGCGCTACCTGTGGGACACAAAAATCGTGCTCCCCAATCACTTACCTGTTGCATCCAGCCGGGGAGCATGCGCACCTCTGCTGGATGAGGAGGTCAACAGGGCTGCCGCACAAGCACAGTGGAGGCCCTGCTGTCCTCCTGACACGATTGTGATTGTGACCGTGCCGTGCATCAGTGTAGTCATGGTGACAGTGCTGACACGCGGACAGTCGTGCAGGGCGCCACAGCCAAAATGGCGCCGTCCTGAAGAGGCCTGGCCCATCAAGGTAAGTATTCATTGGGTGGGTGGGGGACGGCCAATGTTTACTAGCACTTCAAGTGTGAACGCTGGTCAACATTGGTTCATCGCGTTCCTTTCCTGCTGCTGACCAGATAACAAACTATCTGCATCATCTATGCAGCATGGAGCTTTTATTATTTTCACCTAAAGTAGCCTCCATTTGGGAGTGACAAACATGTTGTTTTAAAGACCTTTCCCCCCACCTCAATTCACCTTTAAAGGTTTTTAAATTGTTTCATACCGGGTCAGGTTGAAATCTTTAAGAACCTCATCTTAACTTAATTTTTAGTTTGTATGAAATACACACCAGATTTTATACTTCTGTGCCGCCCTTTGGTGAAAAGTGTTCTATTATCATTACAATTATTATTATCTGCAAGCAATTTCGCCTTGAACGCATTCCAAGACACATCAATAATAGTACCATAAGCTTTTGAGATTCAAGTTTAAGAGAAAATTCAAAGTAAAGAGAATAGGAACATTCCAGCAATAAGAAATGAGCAGAAGAATTGGAACTGAAGACCTCAAGCGCTTGCTTTTTGCTGTTCCCCGTTCCCTCTCACACCATTTTTGTTCTTTCTAGGGCGGTGATGGCCAACCTATGACACGCGTGTCACAGGTGACATGCCAAGCCCTTTTGGGTGACACACCTGGTCACCCTGGCACCTGGGCATGTAGTGCTTGCTTGGTCTTGAAGTGTATGAAATATCAAATTTCAATTGAAGATTTAGCAAATGTAAAGAATTATTTGTTTTTGCTTTTAATAAAATACATGTATCAAAAATATAACTGTTTTACTAGAGCTACAAATATCACAAAATTATGGATATTTATAGATGTGACACAGCACCCGAGTTAAGCTAGGTTTTCTTGCGAATTCTGACACACCGAGCTCAAAAGGTTCGCCATCACTGTTCTAGGGTAAGAGAGAGCCAAGCCTGTGTCCTCTGCATTCTTGCTGGCCTCCCAAAATAAGCACACCTTTGCCTAAATATCGCAATCCAGGTAAATTACTCATGGCTGTGGGGACAGACGCCACACCTGAATTCTAACCTTCCACATCCAAGCCAGACTAAATTTAAGCTGAACGAAATAGGCATCACCTGTAAATAAGAACCCAAGAAAACCTCTGCAGGAACAAGCCAAAGGGCCTTCTCCCACTAGGGCTTCGAATCCTTCTAAGACCCCATTAGGAACCCAATTAGTACTTGATTGGAACCAGTCGGGAAGGCCCTTTCCCCACGAGGGCAGGAGAAATCCAGATTTAATGGATCCTTCAGGCCCTTAAATCTGGATTTCATGTGGACCTGATTAAAGGTGTCCACAAGGGGGTCTTCAGGCATCTTCAAGATCCAGATGTCCAGGAGGACCCCATCTCAAAATGTGGGTGGGAAAAGGGGAAATGGCTCCTCCAGATGTGAGGAGCTCGTGGTCATGGTGGCAAGCCAGATGTTAGAGCAGTTGTTTTCCCAGGATTCAGCAGTTTGAAAGGGTGCAGAAGAGGAAGCGATTCCAAGAGGATGGAAAGATAAACCCGAAAACCTGTATTGCAAAAGAGATGGACTGTAAGACTCTGTGTTTTTGGCCACACAAGGGCCACTTTTTCCTGCAAACAAAAATTCTCCTACAGTCACCCTCTGTCCAGTTTCTCCAAATTCGTTTCTCCTAAATATCCCTCCCCCAGTCGCAGGCCAGCGTGCCTTACAAGATGCAAAATGTGACAGTTTGCTGGGGCGCAGCAGGAAGTGGGTTTTGTGAAATAGCACAGAAGTCAAATTCTGGCTGAAGATCAAAGGGCGGCGGGAGAGAACTTCCTAAGGAGGACGGTGCTTGGATAGCGGAACCAACTGCTTGGGCGTACAGCCATGCTGTTTCCAGCAGCCACCTGTTTGGGAAAGCTTTCAAATTAAGAAATTAAGATTCAGCGGAGCCACTAGCCTCTCCTACCCCTTGAAGCTGACAGGAGAAGGTCACAAGAAACTCATGGATCTCCCCGGAGAAAGGCAACGGCAAACCACTTGCTCCCTGCTAGCATCCTGTGTCACACAGGGCCCCCCAACTGATTCTGGGCATCTCACGGGCTAAACCTTCCCTTGTTCTGGACACCCTCGCAAACGGCCTCCTGTTTGCCTCTCCAGCCTGACTAGGCATCCAAGCCTTCCTTAAAGCCACCCGGGCTGGTTGCTGTCGCTACCTCTTCTGGCATCCCACCCCATAGTCCGATGACCCCCTGGGTGGAGAAATCCTGGCCCTTGTCTGCTCTGACTCTCCTGCCCATCAGCTTCATAGGTGCCCCCCGGTTCTAAGGTTGTGGGCAGAGAAAATAGTTCTTCTCTATCCGCTTTTTCCACACTGTTCATGATTTTGTAGACTTCAAAGCCATCTGACTTTCAGAGTTTGAAGTGGCCTCAATTCTACAGCCAAGAAAATCATGTGGATGGATCAACGAAAACACCAAGAAGAAGAGTTGGCTTTTCTACCCCGCTTTTCTCACCCATTTAAGGGGACTCAAAGCGGCTGACAAACCTCCTGTCCTTCTCCCCACAACAGACATCCTGTGAGGTAGGTGGGGCTGTGAGAGCTCAGATTAAGAGAGCTGTGACTAGCCCAAGGTGGCCCAGCTGGCTTTGTGGAGAAGCGTTTCTACCCTGCTTTTCTCACCCATTTAAAGGGACTCAAAGCGGCTGACAAACCTTCTGTTCTTCTCCCCACAACAGACATCCTGTGAGGTCAGTGGGGCTGTGAGAGCTCAGAAGAGAGATGTGTCTAGCCCAAGGTCACCCAGCTGGCTTCATGGAGAGTGAGGAATCAAACCCAGTATTCCCAGATAAGAGTCCGGCGCCTTACTAGACCAAACCGGCTCACGAGTCAAGACTGACTCAAAGGCTCCTTTACCTTTCCTCCTCCTTACCCAAAGGGATTATTATGGCCTTGGCTATACTGTCACCAGCCCATGCGCTGACCAGTGCTTCAAAATGACCGATAATACTAGGCTTTGTGGGCGAAACGCCGTAACCTGAGAAACTCTGGATCCCCGCATTGACAGACGAAAGCCGAACGCACGATCCACACGCAAGAAGCGAGCCCGTTAAGGGACCCACGTCCGGCCAAGAATGCGCTTTTCTGACCCCGGAGTCCTGGAGGAGAACCAACGGGACCTGCCGGTTTACCGCCACTGGGTCTCCGCCGCACCACAAGGCGCCCCATTTGGACCACAGCCTAGGAGGCTGCATTGCAGAGTCCAGAGCATCCCTTTAGGGCGCCGGCCAGTCGCCCAGTTTTACACCAACGGCTCACCCGGCAGCGTTCCAGATGTTCCTAGCCTACAAGTCCCAGCATGCAATGGACTGCAATGGGACCCGGTTCCAGCTGTTTTCCATGCCTCCCTATTGAGCTCTTGGCTTCTTTCGTTCGTTTCCACCGGATTCCGCAGACCAGCAACCCTGGCGGAGTCCCCTGCGGGCGGGCCTCGCCTTTTTTTTGGGGGGGGGCGGGGTCTGCAGCCTTCTCGAAAGCGGAGAGCCTTCGCGGCAGGATGCACGCGAGGGAAACGCGTGTGCACGCACTCACACGCACCCGCACCGAGACTGGGCCGCCGCGGGCTCCTTTCCCAGTCTGGGGCTCCCAAGGGCCGGTTGCCCAGTCCTTCGCCCACCGCTCCTCCCCTCGCTGGAAACCTCGGCCGCTAAAAGCCCCCAAGGGGAGACCCCCCCCCCCCCGAAGCGGCGGGGGGGGGCACGGAAAGACTCACAAGTTCCCGGGACGCCCCTGCTTCTCCCCGAAAGGAAACCGAGGCCAGGCCTCGAGGGGGGGACCAGCCCGGCGGCGCCCCCCCCTTGCCGTTGCAACTCCAGGGAGGGAGGGGGCGGGGGGGCGGCGAGGCCTCGTCCCCCCTCCTGGCAGGAGGCATATGGCTTGCTTTGGGGGGGGCAGTCCAAGCCCCTTCTCCTCCGTCCCTTGCACGCCCCCCTTGGAGCTCCACCCACTCGGCGCGCCCACCACCCGCAGCCCGGCAATGATGCCTCCGCGCCTCCCCGCTTACTCGGCGGCGGCAGCAGCGGCGGCGGCGGCGGCGCGCCGGGCTCGGGGTGGGCGGCGGCGACGGTCCCGGGAGCCGGCGGGGGCCAAGCGAGCGAGCAGCCGCCGCCGCGCCGCCTCCGGCTTTTTCCTCCGCTGCCGCCTCCGATCTCCGCCTTCCTTCCTTCCCTTCCTCTTCTTCATTGGTGCAGAGGGCGAGGGGGGAGGGCTGCGTGGCCAGAAAGTGTGGCCCCTCCCCGCCCCCCCTACGGCAACCTCTCCTCCTCCTCCCGGTTGGTCCTGCCTGGGGGGCGGTGGGGAGGCAGCAGCAGCAGCCCAGGACCACCGCGGTCGAGGGAGGCCGCAGAGGACGTTGCCTTTCCCTGCCCGGGCAGCGTTAGGTCTGACGGCTTGGCTGCCCAAGAAGAGTTGGCTGTCCTCACCCATTTAAGGGGACTCAAAGCTGCTGACAAACCTTCTGTTCTCTCCCTTAAGGGGACTCGAAAGGCACTGACAAACCTTTTGTCCTTTTCCCCACCACGGACACCCCGGGAGTTACTGTGAGAGCTCAGACAAGAGCTGTGACCAGCCCAAGGTCACCCAGCTGGCTTCATGGGGGAGTCCGGAATCAAACCGGGTATTCCCAGATGAGAGTCCAGCTCTCTAACCACTAAACCAAGCTTCCCACGTAGGAAGAAGCGAAGCGCTGTGGAAAGAAGCCTGCGGCAGCCAGAGGTGGGGACTTTTCCTTGCTCCTCTTCCATCCTTGCAAGGCAGCATTTTATCCTCGTGCGGAGGAGGCAAAGACACACACGGAACCAAACGGCCTTCGCCCAGCCGGCCAGAGCGATTAGTGAGGCACCTTTGGGCCCCCAAGAGCCAATATCTGATCCCACCGGGATGGAGCGACGCCTTTCCCTCCCCTGTGGCCCCACCCCAGCTCAACTGCCATACCAAGGGGCTTTGGCCACTCTGGCTGCCGCCTGGGACTGAGGTAAGCTCCAGTTCAACCCACATTCGGCCAGCCGACATGAGGGTCGTATGCTGAATTTAAGTGCCTTGCCTGAAACAGCAGGTGCCCAGGCCTTCCCGAGGCTGAATTATAGGGCCTATGGAGCCCTAAATTCCATCTATCGAGGCCTCCAGCAGGAGTTACATCTTCCCCCACCACCACCCGGGCACATTTCTGCCTCTGGAAATGCCTCCAATTGTGGTGCCTCCATGTGAAGCAGTGGGAAATTTAGGCCTAAATTGTTGTTGCCCAGTTGTTTCTCTGATCTAAAACACATTCTAGCTGGAGGGAAGGAAGGAAGGTGCTTCTTGGCAGATGAATGGCAGAGGCCTAAACACCTGCAGACACCTAGCACACCTGGAGACCTGCAAATCAGCTGTGGCCATAAAACGGAGCGCCAGCAGAAGCTAAAAAACGCACCATCTTTGTGCTGGTCACAGCGACAAGGCCAGCTGTTCGTTGTGCGCTCCTTTGGGGAGAGATGCGAAGAGCTCTGAATAGCCATTTTTACCTGTGTGAAGTCAGAATGGGTTCCCTAATGCCGCTTTCAGCAGGGGCCTCACTTTGCAGCAAGGAGAGTCCTGTCTTGCGCCTGCTGAGATCTGAACTCCAGGCAAAAAACCTTCAGCCTCACCTGTGGGCCTGCCACGTGGCACCCGCCATCTTGAAGCACTTGGCATTACATTTTCTAACAAGGGAATGGAGGAATCTTGGCCAGGCCCGCTTCGGTCGCCACTCCGACAGCGGCACAGTCAAACTCTTTTTAATGTAAGCTAAAATCTCATCTCCAGCCCTCCCCTTTGGCTGTACTCTTACTCCACAGGCCCGTGACAGCGATAAAATGGACACCGAGAAAATTTGACAAGTTACTCATTTAATAAGTATTTTGACCACATTGTATAGTACACTGTCATCTCTTCAAAAAGGTTAGTTTAAAAACAAAACAAAACAAAACAAAAAAGATACTGTGTGAGATTCACAGAACAGGTGAACAGTGTTCACTGTTGCAGCTGGCGGTTTTCTACGTTTTGTGGAACAAGTCTTCAGATGCAAAACAAAACAAGCAAACAAGAATCCCTAAAAGTGAATTTCTAAGTCTCCAGCAAGTCTCTGAACCGCTCTCCACGCGTCCTAGCTTTCTGAACTGGCTAAAAGCAGCCCAGGAAGCCAGCTTCGACACTGAATATGGGGAAAGTATCAAAAGGCTTTAAGTCTGCTTCCCAGCTGATCACAGCATAAGTTTCTGCTAGTTCAAGACGTCCTTCCTGCAGAGGAAAAAACCTGACTTAGATACTACCACCAATCATCTCTATGGGCTGCGCTGAAAGCTTTCCCCTACGCGCTTTGGTTTCACAAAAAGAGACACAAACCTTTAAAATAATGGCTTTAATTGTCATTTTTAAAGAATATGGGAAGTGTGCTCAAATTAAAATATACATCATACCAGCGAAACTGGCCAAGGTTTGAGGGTGGTCGCAAAATGCTGACAGCAATGTAAGATTGTGTACAAGGAAAAAAAAAATCCCTTTAAAAACAAAAAGTATTTAAAATTAAAGACATTCACAGTGGATTGCATGAACAAGAGATACTTTGTCGGTCACCGGTTTCCTAGTCTAGTGCCTCCTTGGGTCCTAAAAGGGAAAACAGGCATCGCACCCCGCCTGGTCGGCACAGGTCCAAGGAGTCGGTTGTACAATTACCCAGAATGACAGAAGAAGCTGCTGTGAAGTAAACAGCTGGAACACGTAAGGAAAAGGGTTTTCTCTCTCTCTCTCTCTCCAAATGAACACAGGATTGTTTTAAAACTCTTCTCGAGAAGGGGAGAAAGTCTCATTTGCTGTTACAACCAGCAAATGCCATTCATCAAAATTCCAAAAGAAAAAGAAACAAAAACACAAACACATTAATCTAGTCTTAGCAAGCTGACCGATACACATTACCGTTTTTCCTTAAAAAAATGGAGATTATATACTATAGTACAAGTCCCAACTAGGCAGGGCCAAGAGCGATTATTTCTTTGCTTGTTTTGTGATCATACCCCTGGGTGGCGTTACAGGCCGGCTAGCATTGGGCTTCTTCTTCTCAGCAGGCTTCAAGATCTGGAATGACAATTCTTTCATTTAGCAAAGCGGTTCAAAGTACGAGGCAGCAGGACACAGCTAAGAGTGTACTAGGATCTGCCCAAATTTTGACTCCTTAC
Organism: Aspidoscelis tigris stejnegeri; assembly: GCA_023333525.1. NCBI lineage: Eukaryota > Metazoa > Chordata > Lepidosauria > Squamata > Teiidae > Aspidoscelis > Aspidoscelis tigris. The sequence continues at coordinate 9,768,695 of JALMGA010000020.1, forward strand.
GTGGCGCTGTTTGGGTGCAAGGTTTCCTAGCAGTGGTAATAACTGTCCTCTAAACCTATCCAAAAACAAAGACTTGGCCCACATCATAGTGGAAGGCCAGAAAATGCCGCCTCGAAAGAACGAACAAATCATGGGCGGCCGCAGCCACTGCCAAATCCAAAGGGAAGTCAAACTTGCACGTACTAATGGGATGCCTAAAGCAGGGTTCCACAAGGATTGCGAGAGCAGAGGGAGGTTTGTTTGGTAAGAAGAAGAAGAGGCGGCTTTTCTACCCAGCTTTTCTCGCCTATTTAAGGGGACTCAAAGCGGCTGACAAACCTTCTGTTCTTCTCCCCACAACAGAACACCCTGTAAGGTCGGTGGGGGTGTGAGAGCTCAAAAGAGAGCTGTGACTAGACCAAGGTCACCCATCTGGCCTCACGGAGGGCGGAATCAAACCCGGTATTCCCAGATAAAGAGTCTGGCTCCCTAACCACTAGATCAAACTGATTCACATGCTTTGGGTGCCTGAGGTCAATACCAGACCCCGGATAAACGTTGGTTTTCCTCCAACAACTTTTTAACATCAAAGCTTCCTTTTAGATCCCTCTGCGTTGAAGGTAGAAAGGAGAGCCAGGCTGGCCTAGTTGTTTTACTAAAGGAAGAGGAATGAGTTTACAACTAGCGAGTGCTTCCGTTCTGAGGGCCTGGTAGGAAGAGTGAAAAAAGGGGACAGGAAGCAGAAAAGACACTACAGCATGTGAGATGCCATACCTGGAAGGAGCACATGAGGGTCTCATCCACGCTCATCATTGCCCCGGCGTTGTCAAATTCCCCACAGTAATTTGGGGCTGAGAACAAAGTTACCAGCTGCCTTTTGGCAAAGAACTCATAGCCATCCTCAACCACCTTTGCAGGGGAAAAAGGGAACTCAGTTAGTCTGGAGAGGGGACAGAACCACAGGCAACAGCAAGTATATTTTGGTGTGCGCAGCTATTTACAGCCCTCCTAACACAGATACTGTCTGGCAGTGAATTCAGCTGGTTTAGAGGTCCACAGTTCAAACTGCACCACTACCGGGACCTCGTCTTGCCACCATTTTGGGAGGCCGTCCCCAATCCGGTCAGAGGGAGACACTGCCAGCTTTCCTCTGTTTTACCAGTGGGACACAGAATAGGAGCTTTGGTGCTTAACTGGACTCAGAAGCTGAACTCTTCTGCCTAGGAAATTGTGAACCTTTGCCAACAGCCTGCAGCCCGTTAATTTCCATTTTGGAAAGGGAGAAGCGAAGCTGGAACAGCAGCCCAGACAGCCCAAAGCAAACTAAGGGCGGGAGGAGGAAAGAAGGGAAGCTAGGCCACGAACAAGCACTGAGACTGAGCAGCTTCCTGTGCTGGGACCAGTTTAATTCTACTGGGATCCTGGAGCTAACAGACCTCAGTGTTTCATCTTTACCTGATGAGCTCGGCATATAAGATCCAAATCGTGTTTGTGGAGGAATTTTGCAACCACTTCAGCTCCGAACGTGAAGGAAACGCCTCGGTCATTTTCGCCCCAGCCCAGGACATCTTTGTCGGGATCAGACCACAGCAGATCACAAAGGAGGCCCTGATCTGGCACATCAGTTGGTCGCATAATTCGTCGTATCTGTTCCATCGACTGGAGATCCGGAGATAAACCTGTTGGGATTTAGGACAGGACAAGTTTGTTCAAGGCGTGTGACTCCCCCACCCCTCAACTGCCAAGCCCAGCTCTTTGCAGAAGTACAGGAGAAACAAGATCTCTTTATCACCTAACAAGACCCGTCAGCTCCTGTGAGCTTCTGCTTCCTGAAAAGCAACATTTTGAGGGAGTGTGACAGGGTATCAGGTGCTGGGTCCTGTGCTATTACCTGGGGAAAGCTGAACCTTGGAGCAGAAAGGTACTGCACTGAGAATATGAAGAGTCCCCTTTTCAGGGCCGATGACTGAAATATCAACACAATCGACAGAGGATGCTTAAGAGCTGACAAGAAACACGGCAAGGTCCATATGTGATTGTGATGCTTTGTATGCATACTGTCAAGTCGACGTATACAGACATCACATGCTCTTTTAGGAGTAAATGCAGTCGTCGATCCAGTTATGACAACAGCTTCGTATCAGTTAATACCACTGTTAATCCCAATAGACAAACAGGAATGTGTCTTATTGAGATCAAGAAGCCCATTGAAAAAAACTATCTTTTGATAGGCAAAACACTAGCTTTTTTGTGGTCATATAAAAAGGAACCCAGAAAATATAGAGGCAATTCAGCATTTCTCAAAAAAATTAATTCAGGATCATTATCAACGAGCTTACCTATTGACAAGTAATTCAACAGGCAACTATAAGAACAGGAAAATGTAAAGAAAATCTAGGAGATAAAATATGTTATACTGACAGAATAAATGTATATTTAAAGTAGCATCTGAGCAATTATACTTTAATCTAGTATTTAAAGTTGGGAAAAAAGAAGAATTCACCCTCCGGTTTTGTTTTATATTATGTTTTCACGATGTGCCCATTAAGCCAAGGTGATTTACAGTCAACAGAGTCCTGTTTATGCTATTCCATCCTGACAGCAAAGTCTTGCAGCCTGTCCCTTTTTGTAAGACTGTAATATTTTGTTTTCACATCAAGTCCAGCTATAGCTTCCTGATATTGTCTGTGTAAATATGTTAACAGTTCAGAATAGTCAAGGCTAACTATTTAAGAATAGGTCAGGAAATGTAAAGCTAGTATAAATTATTTCTATAACATAGGACTGAGAATTGTTCAGGCAACCTGTAATTTCCCTCAAGCAATATAAACAGCACTTATAAGTGCATTCCCAGGAAAAGGATCTTTCCGAACTGAGCCCCAGACCCAACAGCTAACTAATTCAGATCCTTTGGGGATTGTTGCCTCAAAGTATCATCAGGTTTTTCACAGCACTCAGGTTATTGTGGAAGGGAATTCTCCAGTAGGACCATCAGAAGACAGCCAGCCCCACTTTGTATGATTTTCTTCCTCTACATGAGGAAGTTCATAATTTTTCAGGTGTTTGCCTACAAAATCAACTGCACATTTAAAAAAAAAATTAAGCTAGTTGCTTGAAAATGCCTTCTCAATCTTCTAAATCAGCCACAATTACGAGAGATCTGTTTTTTTGGAGCTATTCTTTAAAACCACGCATACAGAGAGCACTTCACCACACGCAAGTTTTACAATGCAGCAACTTTTTTGGAAAATCACTTATCCTCTTACCTCCATGACAGCAAAATATCTTCTCATCCACAATAGCTGCAATAGGTAAGCAATTAAAGCAATCCGTGAAGGTTTTCCACAGCTTGATGTTGTATCTTCTTTTACCTAGGGAGATGGTACAGGTACTTTAAAAATGGCTGCGGAAAAAATGATCAAGCTTCTTAGAAGCTGGTTTCTCCTCTGATAAAATGCCAACGTGATCAGTTAGCAGCCAACAGAGCTAAGCAGTTCAGCTGTTTTTAGGAGCCATTTTAATTGTGCCATTTCTTTCTCACTTGTCATCATCTGGTGATTCCAGAGAGATCACATGATTAAAGTTCTCCAGCAGAATTCTGAGAAATCTATGCAGCATGAAAACTGCGATCACCTCACTTATTCAACTCCTGAAAATTAAAAGAGTAGTTTCATTGTATCAACCTATTTTCCAACAAGGACTCGACAGAAGAGGTACATCCTGAGCTGGCACGACCACAGGCAAGGCACTCTTAGCCCTTACAACACCCAAAGGAGGCATCTTGCCCCATCCCAGGCTGGTGGACCAGTGTGAAGGGGTAAAAATGAGAAGATGCCAATTATACTGTGCATATAAGAGTTAAGCTCTCTAACCACTAGACCAAACTGGCCCACGCTTCATCAGATCGCTTCTCCTGCTACTGTCATCCACTCCAGCCCTACCATTAGCTTTGATTCCTCATCCAGAACTAACCATAAGACATTCCCACCACCTTGTTCACCCTGAGGCGCTGCAACAGCTGAAGCCCTTCCCTAGACATTTCACCATCTTGCTTGGCTCAACACAGCAGCTGCAAAGCCCAGTGACAGGCAGGCCCTGCCACTTCCCAACACTAAGCCCCAGTGTGAACTGGGCAGAACTGGCACTACAATCTGGCTGCCTCCTTTCCTGGACCAGCCAAAGCAGCAAAAATGAAGTCCTGCACCTCAAGAGGATCAAAGCCCAGAAAAGGTGCTCACTTGTGCTGCCCAGTGAATAAGAAAAGGTTCTTTTTAGTCAGCAAACAAGACAAGCATGTTCTCTGCTTCCTCTCCTGGGCTTCGTATGGGAATCCTCCACATTCAGCAATGCGATGGCAAGAAAGAGAAACGCTTTATCGTACATCAAGCAAAATACTTGGCTACCAGCAGTTCTGCAGGGAAAAAAAATATCCAGCCCTATTTGAGCAGTACTTACATTCATCGTAGAAACCGTAAATTCTATTAATGCTGGCACATTCATGATTCCCTCTGAGGAGGAAAAAATTCTCTGGGTATTTTATCTTGTAGGCCAGTAAAAGACAAATGGTTTCTAAAGACTGCTTTCCTCTGTCCACATAGTCACCAAGAAATAGATAGTTGCTTTCTGGTGGGAACCCTCCATATTCAAAGAGTCGAAGTAAATCATAGTACTGGCCGTGGATGTCACCTTAAACAAACCAAAAAGAGCTTCATATCATTTCACGAAAGCAAAATATAGCACCATTCTACACGTACTTTTAAAAAAGTATACAGCACCATTAAGGGAATGAAGTATCTATCAACGGGTCTGATCCCAATAAGCCCTTCCTATTTTATTAACTGTAGCTTTGGCAAAAGATTTACAATGGATTGCGCTCAAATTCTCCAAGGCTTGTATTATGAACTAATGGCCCCATAAAACCAGTTTTGGAAATTAAAGAAAAAAAACCCCACCAACCTGAACTCTCTTTCAGAATAAACATGACTTCGGTACATTCACATTCTATTTTAAATCCTTCTGAAAGTAGTACTGTATCTCCAAACTACTCATATGTTTAGTATATAAACAATTGGGTGGACTATTGTCACCTGCACATGAAGCTGCCATCTTAAAATACTTGACAAATTATGACCAAGTACTAAGGAGGGATAGCTGGAGCAGGCAACTCTCAATGCTTACCACAGATTTTAAGCGGTGCTTCAAGTTCTAACAGAATGGGTTGACTGAGAAAGATCTCACGGGATTTCAAGCACAGTCCTCTTATTTCATTCTCCTGAAGTTGAACATTTTTACCAGGTTTGGAGCCCCTCACTGTGGAAAGAAAAGCACAGTTACAAGAGCCGGTTTAAATGACATTTTAAATATATTACATATCTGTGACTGATTTAAGTACCAGCTCCTGCATTTTCTAATTTCTTCTGACATTTTGCTGAGAAAGCTGACGGCTACTTAGCTGATCCTAAATTGAGCCAAGAAATGACCATCTTCTGCCGGAAGAGAAAAGCCAATGTGTAACAAAAGCAGGACAACATAATACTTTGCCACTCTCAAACTCTGGATCGAGGGAGGAGAAGCTGTACTGCTGCATTTTATGGTGGTTCAACATTTAGTGTATAAAAGCAGGATTATATTTTAGAACACAGTTCTGTGCTAAAGCCTTGGAGACCAACCATGTCAATTTTTCTACAAAATATCTAATTCACAGGTTATTCCTACTCTCCCCGCTAAAGCAAGACTAGATATACATGATGGATTTAAAATAACTTCCATGTTATTCAGGAATTTGGGCTATCTGCTCTATCTGATGCATCAATTATGTTGGCAAAGGTAAACCACACGTTCCAGAAGAGCAAATAGTTTTTAAATAATATCTAGTTATGCCCACATTACATTTGTGGTCTATGCATAAGTTCTAAATTGCAGTAATTGCCAATATCAACAAAGCAAAGGTTTCTGTATTTTCCTTATAGAAATTGACAAATTATTTATAGTAAAGTAGGAAGAAATAAAGCTGCAAGTGCCCGAGGACTTCAAGACCAGAAGACTCTTCAAAAAATCCAGTCTCCAAGATATTCTTGGATGTAACATCATTCACAGCCAGGAATCATAGCTGCAGAATAAGTAAACCTGCTAGCGAGAAAGATTCCATCTAGCCTTCTACTGAGATTCTCTTTTCCTGCATATGAAGGAAGACAAACATAAACCTCCTTTTCAGACTCTTTGCCCTGTATGTGGATGGAGTGCTTTATCCTGTTATTCTGCTGAAGTTCTAAAGTGGAACACAGCCCTATAACTGCCTGGAGATCAACAAAACATTTGATACTTCACTGGGTGAAACATTTTTGGGGATTAGTTAATTCTTTTGTCAATATCAAATGTTAAACATTTTATTTTCATTTTAAACCAAAGTAACTCTGTTTCTTCATTTCTGTGAAGCATTCAAGGTGCTTCTTTTTGTTTGTGATGTTAAGACTGAGAGGAGGCAACTGGCACCAAATCAACACATCATCTTTGGTAGCTGAGTGGGGTTAGGATTTACCAAGTATTATTAGACTGTAACCTAAATCTGTTAGCCTTGGTATTTTCATTTCTGTTGATATGTTATCGCTAAACACTGCCATAACCAAGATGATATAGTATACGTTGCAAGGCACAGAAATTACATACTAGTACAGGATGAAAACCCAAATTCAGCACAATGCCACACGACAGAGAACAAAACTTCAAACCATTAAAAAAAGCCAACCTCAAAAATTTCAACACATGCTAACATAACATAACTACTAACAAAATATTGACTGATTCGCGCCAGCAATTAAGATAAGGCTGCTTATTTACTGGGGAATAAATTCCATGGAATTGTCTTCTGGCTATATTTACCCACTACTGAGCTGTGAGCCATGCTAATGAGTCGATAATAACAGATATATCTTATTAGGTGATTTAAATAGTCATCTCAGACTCAGAAGGGGATCCAGCCTCCTCCTGAACACTGCAAGAGGAAGCCCAAAGAATAGGCCATGCAGAAACAGATTACTATTCCAGGGTATATTTCTATGGACACCAGTCTGACCTTTGCTGTTTTCTAAGGATAAGCATGCATGCTGAGTCAGGGGCTAGAGACTCTGTTTCAGTTTTTTAGGCCTTCTATTTCCTTCTTGAAAACTGCCCAACGTGCCTACAGAAACAATCAATAGCTTCACCTGTTTCCTACCCATGTAAGCTGTAATGTTAACTTTTGAAATCACAGAATATGATCACCTTTGTTGACTTCCTGTAAACTTGGAATTTCAGGTTCTTGATATGGTTTGCAAGGTAAATTTAGGGTAACTGCTCTATGGATGAACAGCTTCAAGTATGTAATCACACTGCAGTGATGTCAAGAGGTTCAATGGGTTTGTGCTTCAATGGACAACTGCTAGAATGGCTGAAATGCGTTATTGCTCTGGTCACAACCCTTGCCCTGAGGGTCGCTGATAAATGCTATACATTTCTGATACCAAACTTCAAAGTAAACTTTCTAAAACTACACCCACTGAACTCTTCAAAACTGCTACCACATGAGTATTTTAGACTTCCTTCTGTTGCTGTGTGAGGTAAACATACAGGTGCTAAGTCTATCGTGTGTTGGAAAGTTTGGGGAATTTCTTGTGAAAAACATTTCTCAGAAGGCCTGAGATAGCAGATATGATTGTGGCAAGGGGATTCTCAAATGGGATAGCTTTAATTACATTCAAATGTAAACTGTACAAATCCAAAACCTGAAACGACTCTGAGTCATTTGGTTTGGTGCAGAAATGCAGCATTCTTACTCTTGAGTTTCTGCAAAAATGTACTGGCCACCAATCCTTTAATGTGCTGCATGATCCTTGAGCGTCAGGTTAAGGCGTGTTCAGCACTGAGATTTCTCAACTCTCAAGTGTGACTTAAAGATAACTTAACCGTAAGCCGCTTTGCTGAAGCTAAACAAGATCTGGCTATGTTCCAAACCAATGGATGTGGCTCCAAGCATACCATCCTGTACTGCCTTTTTGGAGACTGCATTTTGGGGTGTCCTTGTAAACCACAATACACTTTTCTCTCGTGACCTCTGTCATAAGCTGCCGTGGCAACAGTGGATGGTCTGGTCTGGCATGCCTGGATATCCGACTGGTATCCTCAAGTCCCCAGACATCACGCTTATACGCAGGCCTCTGGCAGAGGAAAACTGTTTCTTCAAGATTAGTAAACACCATAGTTCTGGTTTCTTTCACAAATGTCACTGGTAAATGAAAGTTTGAGGCTAGCGTTCAATCAAAAAACCCTGCATCTAGATGCTCAACATGAACCTCCAATACTAACACATTAAAGGATGTGTTTTTCACATAATTAGGGAGCAATACTGTTCTGCCAAACTTAATCTTAAAACCTGTAAATAATGACTAATGTGCTGAATGCCATGGATCTGACCTATTAAAGGCAAGATACAATCTCAACTGAGATCCACAGCAGCTGATCTATTCAAGCCACCCGCAAAGTGACTCGATCTACCATGCAAAAAGATCAGCACCTTTTGCCTTCCTCCTTGCCTTAGAATCTTCCTGCTTCTCCAGTTAGATCACAACAGCAGTAAGGATGCTTCAGTTTTCTTTTTCCATCCCCTCCCATTCCCTTTTCCTCTTGTGCACTGCATGACAGGATCCCTGCTAGCCTAACTTTTGACTCAGCCAAGCTGAACTGCCACAATTCTCTCTCCACCCCGAGAACTGACTTTTTTAGTGCCCATTATGTAACTGTTATGCAACTGTATGCAAAAGTTGGTACCTGAATTTGTTCTTTTTCCCCTTGCCATCTTTTTTTCCCTCTATCTTTATAGTGGCTATTACACCCTTATAGTCACCATCTTTAGTGCAGCAGCAGCAGCAGCAGCAGCAAAGGTGTGTCAGCGCTCTCTACCACAGCCTTCATGCAGCTGGCAACAATGTCTTAACCAAGATCTCCTGCATGGGTATTATCTTGCATAGAAAACTGCACTGAGTGCACGTTAACACCACTGTGCACAACTCCACATGCATGGGAATCTACTGATGTCTTCTAAGCACACTGAGGTGCAATTCAGATGGCATGGGACCTCCTAAAGGTAACTGGAGGGGAGTGACAGAGCCCTGTATGGAAAAGCACAAATGCAGAAGTTAATTACGCCAAGAGGGGGTCAAATGAGGAAGCGCAAAGTTCTTCCACACCTTACTGTCATAAATTTTGTTAAGGTTGTTCAGAAATGATATCTATTATTACCATTCTCTTTAACAGCAAACTCAAGTGAAGGATTACAAAAGTAGAAGCAGTATAAAAACAGAACTACTGAGAAATAAGAAAGTGGAAAAAGTGCTGTTGCAGAAGCTCCTAGGTCTGAACCCATACTAAGACTTTTTAAAATTCCAAAGATGTGGGAGAAGGCCTGAAGTCATGTGGAGAAATACTTGTCCATTTATATTTAGTTGAACAAGAGATAATTCTAGCTACTCTTTAAAGAGACCTTGGTAGCTTAATCAGATGGGTCTCCACCTAAAGATTATTCACCAATTATACATGTTCAACACACACCCCTGAAGCTCCAGTTCCCTTTCATAAGTGTAGGCTAGAAATACAAGAGGTGAGTGCCTCTGTAGTAACAAGAAAATTGAGAAGAATGTAAAAGAGCTCTTAACAAGGACACACAAAACACAATTCATTAAAAGAAAAACCACACGGATAAACAGCAGGGTAGTCTAAAATGAGTCACATTTGCAGACCAACATTCATTTCTATGGGTCATTAGACTCACTTGTAATATGAACCTGCTAACAATTTGAGTATCTAACACAAAATCAAATGTTTGACATAAAGACAACATGGCAAGGATATATTTACAATCCCAATTGTAAATACATTTTCATGAATACAAAAACATTTTGCAAATAAAAAGGTTAACTGATTTAACCTTTCTTTGGTCTTGTAGTTCCTTTTCGAACATCCATTCACCAGCTTAGTCAGGGACTTTGTCTTAAAATCTAGCAGCGACTAAGGGAAGGGCGCAAGCTATCTTGCGTGTTTAATGTCTCTTTCTCAACTGTGTTGCAACAAGAGGAACCCAAGGTTTAATAAAATATATTCAAGCTTTATCTAAGGTCTTCAAGCTGGAGTGACTAATTACTATCATAAAATGTGGAGATATTTTAGGGCCGTCTGGGTCTGCCTGTTGGTGCAGACTATGGTAGGCTCCAACCAGGCCCTGCCGCAGTCTGCACTAGCATACAGATAGCAGGTCCCCTTTCTGGGATATAATCCAGAATAAGGCCCAAGGCAGAAAAGGCCTTTGTTGCTTGAAAGTAAAATTTTTCAAAGCCTTCTTAACTTGCTGAGCCAGTGAAATTCTTCCTTAGCACAGGGCCCCAAACTACTGAAACTAACCAGCTATGAAGGTGAGGAAAAAAACATTAAGCTGCTGCACCAACTGAAATTTCAGCTTGAGAGATACATATGTGCTTGATTTATCTTGACGATCTTTCTCAAGTATGAACTTGAACTGGTCCAGATGTTAACAGATGACTACCCAAACCAAAACAAACAAAAATACTTGCACAGGCCTTAGGTTTGACCACTTCTGCTCCCATTCTCTTTCCTCTTCATGCAAGCTGAATGGAGACAGGCAGCACACTTTACAGTTCACAACTTGAATCACCCTATTAGGCCCAAATCTAAAACTCTGGTCTCTCCTAACCAAAAATGCCAAGACGTCAAACTTTCTTTTAATATTATGATCTGTTGACTACTCGTAGGACAACCACAGTACTCTGATTTTGGAACTGAGATTAGTCTACAAACTAAAAGGATTCCTCTTCCTCCATGAAGAAGTGTGGAATACAAGGAAGCTTGGAATTTAGGATTTCACTCCCCGAAACAGAAAACTGGGCTTTAGTAACACATCTTAGATCTAAGAAGGCCAAAAGCAGCAGCCTTGCTGTACCCCAACAGTGCCTGAATATAGATACAATGAAACATGGGATGGTGTGTACAGTCTGACTCCACATCCTCGTTATTTAAAGCTCTTATTTCACTCATTTCCACTATGAACCTGGACATTTTCTAATCCTTAATTTAGTTTATACAATGATGTTTGATGTTACAAGCGTGAGCTTCAGTCCTACATTGGTAAAAATGTTTCTCTTTAGTATCTATAACATTTTGGTTCTCTTAAAATAGCCATAGATCCAGGCAGTGCTTGAACTCTAGGGACTGTGCCTTGTCCAAACTATGCTCGAAAACAAGCCACAATCCAAAGTTAGACTCCCCTTCTAGCATTTGTTCAAACAAGAACATTTTAATCTTGTCCTTCCACGTGTTCCATTCAGACTGTTCCCATAATGGGAATCCAGGGTTTCCCATTACAATCTGAAGTAAACCAAAGCAATACAACACTGGCACGGACCTTACCGTGGCCTTCCTTTTTTATCCTAACATTCTGCGGTTGCACTTGGAATGTGTAAAGTGGCTTCTTTGCCAATTATGTGAATTATCGGGCCAGAAGATGTTCTGCATAGATCTTGAGCGCATGGACAGTTTTCAGCCGACTGATTCAGTCTGCAGAGAAGCCGCACGTTGCTCCTGGTGGCAAGGTTGCATGAGAGTTAATCCGAACTCTTTTGAGGGAAGAAATGCATTTAAGCAACAACACATCCCAAGATACAAATATGCCAAACAAGGGCCACGCTGTCTTCTGCCAAGAACATGTTTTATGTCTGAGACATATGAAGGCTAAGCTAGCTGATACTGGAATACGGTTATCTGAAAAAGATGAGACAGTTCTCAAATATGCAGAATTAATTCCAAGCTGAACCAGCAAAATTCAAATTGCCATACGATTTTTATTGTCTTCTAATAGATGCCAGTGGTCCCCATGGGCCACAGGAACAGAGTCTAAATGAACAACGGCAAACTTGCACAAACAGAAATGTAAACCTTAAAAGAAACAGTAAGATTATACTAATTCTACCTTGAGGACATCAAATATTGAAGGTCACAAACAAATGGTGGTGAATCACTTTCCATCAAATTTACTAAACTGGCAAGAAAAGGAATAATACCAGAATACAGGGAATAATATTTAACCTATGTCCAACACCCTGAATCCACAAATTAATCCTTTACTGAGTTATTGTTCTTTTCCTACAGCCTTGCCAAACCAAAAGAAAAAGGATTTTAAGAAGCATCTTATAAAAGTGGGAAGGGAAGCAAAGATAAGGAGAGAGAAGAATAGACCAGACATGGCTCTTATATTTAGCTCACACATCATTGTAGATTACTTTGTACATGATGAAAAAGTTAATTCCCTAATTGAACTCTTCAACTATAAAACCCTGGATGGACTCAGACAAAGCTAGATTAGTGCAGCCTCTTTCAATGGATAAATGCGATCTTGCTTCCTGCTGCAAGGAGCGTCTGTCATTGGCTGCCCCACAATGTTTTATCCTAGCCAAGATTAATAAGCAGTTTTAACTAAAGGCCAGCCTCCCGTAATCAAATCTGAAAACAAAAACAGACAGCATCTAAGATTTAGGGAACATGGCATACTGGCCCTGCTCCAATCAGCAAAGCAGCCAAGCCAATCAGTCAAAACACACGCTGCTGAACATCACACTGGAGATTAACAAGTTTCATCCTGACATCATGATACCTGGATTTAAACCTATGACACTTGAAAGAAGAATCTTCGCCCTCCTCGCCTTTAAGGATTCAAGCCTGTTTTTAAAAATAATGACCATAATAGGCAGGTGAGCAGCATTTTCATGCAATGTCAGGAAAGAGGTGATTCTCTTTCACCAGATCAAGGCTTCCTTTTTAAAGAAGACGACAAAACAAAGGCAACTGGCGTGAGGTCTGGGGAAAGCATAAGTATCTTGGCTCAAACAAAAGAGAGGCACTGTACTGCATGCACCCCTATTATAAGACTTTTCCAAATATAGGAGATAAAGTCAGAATGAGGAAATATGACTATTGTTGTTCGGGACCACAAAGTCGTGGCCAACATAGCTGACTGCATGGGAACCTCTGGACACTTTTCTCAGCAGAGATATGGAAGTGGTTTGCCACTGCCTGCTTCCAGGGAGAGAATGGGGATCAACACGGTAATCCTCTGCTTTCCGGGCAGTTTGCTCTACTCAAATGACTGTAAACTTAGAGCAACTGAAAAAGAGACTATAGGTCACTGAGGCACAACCAAAGTCCTTCCATCTTCAGGCCTGCCTCCCTTCTTCTCTCACTGAAGCTCAACAAGACAAAGCTCAGGGTTAGAACAGGATGTGGACACATATGCTCAGTCTCAGAGTTCTGCCTAGCTACTTGGCATGTGGATTTAGTGCCCCCCCCCCACAAATCTCTTGCCATCCTCAAATATTAGCCCCTCTGACCTCAAGGAAATAAACTTTCTCATCTAACCATAAAAAGATACCTTTAATTTTTTTCCCTCCTCATTCCTTTTGAAAGAGACAATACAAAAGGCTAAAATACCATTATTGCTAACACTGTACATGACTGTTTCTTAAAAGGTACCTTTGAAATGAGTCGGCTGCTGCCAAAATAATCCATGGCACCCCTAGATCAATTCAGGATGCCCCCTCAAGAGCCAATAATCCTCTTCCTTTCAAGAACACCCCCCAAACCAGTTCGTATAACGTTCTCAGTCTCAGGGCCCTCCCACAAACTCTATTTTCCCTCTTCTTACCAAAACCCCAGCGCAGCCACTTATAATGCTGTTGATTCCACACTGCAAAAACAAGACTTGCTGCTCCTCCCAAGTATAAAAAAAAATCACTTGAATATGCATTTCCCCTTCCTCCCCCCATTACTGAACCCCAAACTGGAGGAAGGAGAACCGTCTTTGTACTGATGTGACCTTTTGCGATTTCCTAAGCGACTACTTCTCCATATTTCTATCTTAATCACACACAGCGGCACCTCCTGGGGCCCTACCAGTTTTAATTACCATCCTTTAATCTCAGGGTGCAGAACTGCTCATGGCCCTATCCAAACAGTCCACCACACCCCTGTATTAAAATAAAAGACTATTTAGGTTATTCCTCCAGTCTCCACTCCAAGCATACTTTAAAGGGAACGCACTGCAGAAAGGCACTAACTGAGGTGGGGAAAATTCAAAGTTAATAACGCAAGGGAGTTAAAAGTACCGTTCCGTTGTGGATTTTCATGAATCCCCTCCTACTGAATAAACACCCATCCTTTTTTGGAACACCCCCCTCCCCGCAGAAACCTCTGCATGGTTATTAGGGAGGCTGAGATGCGTCCATCCCCTGCCTTGCAACTTCAAGCAGCAGCTTGGTTTTGCTCAACCCTCTGGGGGCTTCCAAGCCGAGCCCCCCCCTCCAAACTATGCGGGGAAGGAGGGATGCAGTTTGAACTCCTGCCCCCTTGACATCCAAGCGATGCTCTTCTCCCTCAGCTTCACTGGCACCTTGATCTCCGGTCTCAAAATTTGCAGAGCCAGGAACCACCTCGCGACCCGGGTTTTTATAAGCATTTAAACAGAAGAGCCTAACCGGGGGGGGGCCTTTAGAAAAGCACCTCCCTGCAAGGGTGACCACTGAATTCAAGAGGTTGCCCCCAAACGCCTCCTTAAGAGCCCCCCCCCACTTTTATACTGTGCCCCTTCTCTGACCCGCTTTCCCCACCAACCCCAACGAGGGAAGACCCCCCCCATTATGCCTCCCTTCAGTCCCTCCCGCACAAAAAGACACCTCAGTGCGGGGGGCGCCCCCAAAACACCTCTTTAAAAGCCCCCCGCCCCCTATACTGCGCTTCCTCCTCCTCTCCGTCTGCCTTGCGACCGGCCCGCTTCCCCTTCCCCTTCCCCACCTCCACCCCCATAACCCCGAAGAGGGAGGAGCCCCCATTACGCCCCCCTCCCGCACACGAAAAGCATCCCAGTGCCCCCATGGACCTCGTTAAGAGCCCCCCCGGCCCCATACTGCGCCCCCTGCCCGCCCTGCGCCCGTCTCGCTTTCCCCCACCCCCACCCCGGCTGCCCCCAATAAGGGAGGGAGGGAGGGAGACCCCTGTTGCGCCCCCCCACAAATGGCGCCCCTTCCCCCTCCCTCCCCTCCCCTCGCCCTCCTCTCTCACCCTCCAGCAGCCGTTGGATGATGCTGTCGATGTTGAGCTTGTCAATATCCGCCATCGCCTCCCAGGCAGAGGCCGAGAGAGAGGAGGGAGGCAGGCAGGCGGCGATGCCCGAACCCGCCGGGTCAACCTCCGCGCCTCAGCCGGCTCGGCTTCCCCTCGGAGCACCACGCCGCCTTCCTCCTCCTCTTCCTCCTCCTCCTCCGTCACCGCCTCTTCCTCCTCCCCTTCTTCCCGCTCGCTTCCTCCTCGGCTGTTATCGCTTCTTTTTAATTCCCTTCCCCTTCTCCTCCTTCCTCCCCCTCAAGCCCCAACGCAGCCCGCGCCGCCACACCAGCATCAAGCACCAAACAACACACCAACGGCGGCGGCGGCGGCGGCGGCAGCGGACAAAATGGCCGCCCTCTCTCCCTCTCCCCTCACAGGACGAGCTTGCCTCCCTGGGGCCGCGGCGCAAGGATACGCATCGAGGAAAGGGCAAGGCGGCCGCGATGAGGAGGAGGAGCAGCAGCAGCAGCAGCAGCAGGAGCAGGAGGAATGCGAACGCGAGAGTCGCCCGCCGCGCGCCGACGGACGGGACTTTTTTCGGACGCTAGAGGAAGAGCGGGAAAAAGATTGCGGGCGGCCGCGGAGGGAAGGAAGCGGAGGCGCGCGCACGACCGCCTTCGCCTAGGCTTTAGGGTGGGCGCGCGCGCACTTTTTCGCGTGTGTGCCTCCTGCTGCTACTGCTGCTCATCGCGCCGTGAAGGGAATCCTTCCGCCGGCGCAAGATTAGAGAGAGAAAGCGGGAACTTTACTGTGGGGAAAAGAGCGAGGGCGCGCGAGAGAAAAAAAGTCCCCAGGTCTCCCTCATAGTTTTCACAATTTCCTCTCATACTGAGTGATGGAAGCTGAGGGGGAAAAGTGTAAAGAATTCTCGGGAAGAGGCTCCTAAGATGGCCAGAGCGAAGGTGCCCTGTTAGAATAGTCCCCTATACTGGTTTCTGTGAGAGTAGGTGTCAAGAAGCAAGTTGGAGACAAAGAATGTTCCTGAGCATGTGCAGAGTTTTTTTGTTCTTAAAAAAGGTTCAGATACAGGATAAAGGACCTGTAGATGTGGCTGAAGGGCCTTCTCAGCCGTGGCACCCCACTCATGGAATGCCATTCCCTTGGAGGGCCCATTAGCGCCAACTCTTCTAACTTTTAGGCACCAAGTAAAGACCAGGATCTTTACTAAAGCCTTTGGACATTAATTCACTCAAACATTATTTTAATTTTACTCTCAATACTGTTTTAACTGGGTATGTATTTAATGGCTTGTTTCTGTATGGGTCTTTTATGGTAAGCCATCCAGAGGTCTTAGGATATGGGGCTAGATATAAGAAAATGTAAGTAAATAAATAATTTATTCCTGCATTATCATTACATTAGTCGTCAGGCTAATGATAAAGGACCAGTGGAGAAGATGTACAAGCATCCATCAGAAAGTGTGAAGGGTCTGTGCCTCCCATTTTAAAATAGCTACAACAACTATTATTTTTATAATGCTCCTACCAGTTACAGGGAGGGAAAAAAAACACACGATGCAGTACTAGGAATATTCTGTTTTTTAAGATGAAATAATACCGGCCTCCAAGGCCCTTCCCTGTGTCCCACATCCGTCTCAGGGCCTTTTCAGTGGCTGCCCCTAAACTTTGGAACTCCCTCCCCATGGAAGCTAGGATGGCCCCATCTCTTCCTGCCTTCCCTAAGCAGGTAAAAGCATTTTTATTCTGGAAGGCCTTTTAACTTTGTCTTATCTTTTTGTATTGTTTTAATTATCTGTTTTATTGCATTGTCCTCTTAATCTTATATGCTGCCTTGATATATGCTGCAGGATATGAATTAATTAAATAAATAAATAATTTCTAGGAAAAATACACTCTGTGGATTGTGACAAGTTACCTGCACTTTTAAAAAAAACCCTAATGATTATAATCATGATCGGTAATGGGACCCAGTGATTTGGATTGCCACAGAAATTAGGAATTAAGATGGCCAGAATCCTAGCTTACTTGGTCTAACAAACATCCCCACGCAGAGGTGCACAAGAATGCAGCCACAAAGGAGGTAGATGCTTGCTTTGCCAAAAATGTTACATTTATTTGCTCATTTTTATTTGATTTGTGGCATTTATATCACACCTCCTTTTTTCTCAGGAACTCCAGGTAGCAAGATTCCTTCTCCTGCTCTCCATTTTATCCTTGCAGCGTAGACAGAGAGGCGCTCAATTAGCTTGAGGTTCTCTAAGGAAGCTTTGCGGCTAAGCAGGGATTTTTGAACCCAGGAATTCCTACATCTAATGCTGGAGCTGTCCAAGCGCTGGAGAAAGAGCATTTGGTGGGTTTTTAAAAACATTTTGGTATTTATTTTTTAAATCAGCACACCTTTCTAATAGGCCTCAAGTGAGAAAAAGCAAAGCACACATGCAAAGGGAAGCAGAATATTGTAAGAGGAGAGACTCTAGAAGGGGCTCACTTAAGCATGAACCACTTAAGCCTATATTGTTATGTATTTATTACATTTGTAGTCTGCGGTCCCAGGACAGGTCATTACATATGAGAAAGCACAGTGACTAAGGCATACTTAAAATTTAACTCAGAGTGTTTTTCCACTGTCACTAGAAGTACCCATTAAGTACCCATTAATGGGTACAAAAATGCCATTTCATACCCATTAATGGGTACTTAATGGGTACTTTTAGTGACAGTGGAAAAACACCCTTAGTTTGCCTCCCAGGCAGGACTACATTCAGAGGAAACTAAAGCCCAGGTGAAGAGGTGTATTTTAACCAGTCACCAAAAAACATATAAAGTTGGCGCCTGGTTTAACCTGTTCCAAAGCCAGGGGGGCACCACGGAGAAGGGCATCTCAAGTCTACAGCTCTTCACATTTAGAACATAAGAACCTCAGAGGAGCCCTGCTGGATCAGGCCACAGCCCATCTATCCCAGCATCCTGCCTCACACAGTAGCCCACCAATTGCTCATGGGCATCTCAGCAGATACAAGGACAAACCTCTTGGTCTTGAATCCCAGCTAATGGCCTTAGAGGCCTCCTGCTTGTCCCCCCAGACTGAAAGATTCACTGAGGCATCCATTCTAGTAGCCATTGATACACCTGTCCTCCATAAATTTGTCTAACCCTCCCCTAAAGCCATCTAGGCTGGTTGCTGTCACCACCTCTTCTGGCAGCAAATTCCATTTTTGATAGTAGTGGAAGACGGCCCTCATTTTGTGATCTTAAAGCACAGGCAGGTTGATTTTAAAGAAGAAAAGCTTTACAGGAAGCTGTGTTTTTGTAAACACAAGTTTTATTGATGAAACAAACCATTCATTTATGGTGATGCATTTGCAACAAGTTGACAGTATCAGTTAAACATAATATTGGTTAAGACGAAGACTGAGAAGCGTACCTCTCTGCCCTGAGTTATAATGTAAACAAAATAAAATCTGCCAGGGCACTACAGTGAGAATGCTTGCTGCTCAAAATAAATCCTCTTAAAGGAAGAACTGGACTGACCACCCTCAATTCAGAAAGCCAGTCTTAAGCAACTGTAAATAAAATATTAAATAACCATTTTCTGTGGATTTAGCCACTGGTGCAGGGTAGATATGCGTTCTCTGTGCTGAAGGCTGACAGAAATTGGGACATTTTGATAGTTTAGACTAAATACAGAACTTAAGAGAAGTTACAAAACTCATCTGATTCCAAGGAGCTGACAGCTACTCAAATTGAAATACTCTGAGTTTGGGTGCAAAATGGCTCTTCTTCCTGATCACCCTTTGATTCTGAACATTGGAGTAATATTGCTGTTGAACTTCTGTTTTGGGACTCTTAATTCCCGCGATGCTTAGTCACAGCAGGTTAGTGCAAAAAGGATGCTTTAATGGCACTTTTATTATTCAGTTTTTAAGCATGTCTTTCTTATGTTTTATCTTTGCATGCTTCCTTGGTTTATTAAAGAAGGGTGATTAATAAATAAGCATAAACATAAAAATATACTTTTCTAAACTCTTATAAATCACGATTTCTAAGGAGCAGTATGGCTGGCAGACAACTAGTTGACCAAATGTAGGGACTGAATATAAAAGTATTGGGATATTTTTTTTTCTTTTTCAAAGGTAACCCTCTGATGGTATTCTAAAAACCCTTTTGGCAAAGTAAAAACCTCACATGTTATGACATTCATTTAATCGCCTGCCCTTTTCCACTCCTTTTCAGAAGAGGAATATAGTTCTAGAAGATGCATTTTAATGCTTCAAGATGAATTCTAGGGCAACCCTTTCTGGAACCCTTCTATTTGCTGTACTTGGCAGAACTTGGAACACACCCCAAGCTAACATTAAGTGGTTGTTCTTGCCTCCCTGTCGTTTTCCAAGCTTCTAATTTGGCAAAATAATCTAAGGTGACTCCCCCCCCCCAATTTCTTTCCCTGGAATGGTATTCTTTTTACATAGCTGCTTTCTTCCCTGTAGGAATTCCACAAATAGACCTCCAGTTTAGAAGTGGCTGCCTGTATAATTTTCTCTTTATACTTTTCTTAGATACCCTTAAAAAGCTGCTACTTGCGTTTGCTTTTGGCATCATCAGATTTTTGTGTGTGTTTTTTTAAAGTTAAAAATGTATAGCTGTATATTCACTTGATTATAATAGAGCTTATTTCGTAGATGTTACATCTACTCTGTACCCCATCTAATATCACATACATAATTTAAATAAAGGGTTACATCTGTTCTGCAGTGAGGTTAATGCTTTGCAAACCCTTTCTTTTAACCACTGATGGACACTTTCTGGAAAGCCCTAGGGACTTGACAGGAGAGATTATGTTAAGGGAAATTTAGAAATGCATTATTGGTAACTTTATGCTAGGTTTGCTGATAGGGAGAGAATCTCATTTGCCTTCTAGTGCATATTAATGCCAATACTTTGGGAGGCTATAAACTAATCTGGTGACAGGATACTCTTTGGAAGCACAAAGGATGAATAGGATTGGAGCTGATCCTAAAATGCCCTATCCAGGAGATGATAAACTGTTTAGTCTTAACAGCACATTATAAGTTTTCAGGGCATGCTTAAGATTTTGTTTACTTACTGTTTACATTCATATCCCACCTCATACCTTGAGGTCTTAGGATGGATTACAAAAATTAAATACACAAAAACAAAATTAAAATCAAATTTCAAAAACACAATCTGAACATTGACTCGTGCCTTATGATTTGCATGTGTAAATGGATGGCCCCATGCACCAAGGCCTTCTCTGCTGTGGCTCTTCTATATGCAATGGAAGCTCCTCCCACAGAAATATGACAGGTACACTTGCTAAGTTTAAGAGCCAAGATAAAAGTGCTTCTGTTTCTCAGGTCTGTGGAAAAACCTGGAACCGTTGAAGTTTCACTTTCTAATCTGATGGATTTTAAAAATCTGTTCTTATTGTTTGATAATAGGATCCCTGTAATGAGAGTTGAGATCTAGATCAAAAAAGTAAATAAGGGGCTAACTACAGACTAAATAATTTTGCAGATTTTTCCTAGTACAGTTTAAGATGAAAAGTCTCCAAATTTTGATCTGTCAGACAAAGCCCTGAGCATTTGTCAAGAAGAAAAAGAGCCCATGGTTAGAGGGAAAACTGTTGTCCACATGCTAATACAGACTATGGCTGGTCTTGCTTAGCATGCAGACAGCAACATCTCTTCCAGGATATACAGCAGAATAAAGCCAAGGGCGAAAAGGCCTCTAGTTGGGAAGCCAATGGCCTGTTTAAAGTGACCTTACCTGATTCTTCAAGAGCAGGTAATGTCTTGTAGTTGACAGCTGTCTGGAGGATGAGAAGAAGGAGAAGAGTTGGCTTTTCTACCCTGCTTTTCTTACCCATTCAAGGGACCCAAATGAGCTGACAAACCTTCTGTTCTTCTCCCTACAACAGACACCCTGTGAGGTAGATGGGCTATGAGAGCTCAGAAGAGAGCTGTGACTAGCTCAAGGTCACCCAGCTGGCTTCATGAAGGAGTGTGGAATCAAACACAGAATTCCCAGGTAAGAGTCTGGCTCCCTAACCACTAGACCAAAGTGCTAGGGAAGTCCCGTGAAGCACTATTTTGGGTTAACCCCTTGTTTGCTGGAAGCAGTCGTGGCTTTCCATCACCTTCTGCAAGGCAGCATACCTCACCTGAGGCAACACAATTGTGCTCCATTCAGGATGTGTGTGTGCAATATGGTGGTCCAAAGATACCTACAGAAGGGGTTGGGCAACTGTGTTCGTGGCATAGATGTAGTCTCTGCCAATATATATGTCATTAATACTAATTTATGACGTGGAACGTTCTTCCCTTGATGTGTTCTCACGCATGCTTAAGTTTTCAGCAGCACCACTGAAAAAGTTTTGGAACTACAGCTCCTTCTTACAGATGGGTCACCTTGAGCAACACTGTTGTCAACTGCTGCCCATTAAATTGATTTTTTTTTCTTTTTTGGAAGAGAAGGAGTCCCTGTGGGAAAAATCCCTGATGATTCAGTAATGCTGCAGCGGCAGCCTTCTCTTCTCTTTGAGTCAGCATCCTGTTCCCTCATTTGGTGTTGCATTAAGATTCTAGGCAGCTCAAGGAGACACGTAGCCTACCTACCTACCTGCACTGACTTTTGACAAGAGTGAGCTGTACAGGGTGATTACTCGGTCAATTGGGATTCGGCAAAGAGTTGCCTCTCTTCCCCTGGGAGACTTATAAATAGCTGTGGTGAATCAATCTTTATCTTTAGCTAACTAGATGTTCTCTGTTGAACCTGATACACTTGTTTATTATTATTTATTTTAAATGTTTATATCCCGCTGTAGACATTCTATTCAAATTCAAATAATTTCGAATGTTTTTAGAACGTTTGTGCCCTTCCCTAAGTACTACTAAACTTTTTGAGACCAATTAAGGTTGGCTCAGTGCTGCCAAATGTTGAGGTATGTGGTGGCCTCAAAGTTTTTAAAACAACCAAGTGGCCCTGTGAATTTGCTACAGGTAGTTTGTAATCAGCCCTGTAAAGGAGGAGAAGAGGGGGAATTTTTTTCCAGAAGGACTGAAAGGCATGCCTTCCCAGGGAGTGAGACTATACTATAATAGGGACATACTATAATATTGGTTGTTTATGATGGTTAGCTGGTAGTGATAACAACAGATGTTCTGTTCCCTAAATATATAATAAGGTAAAGCTAGTATGTATATATACATTGAAAATCAGCCCTCAAAATTGAAACAAGGTAGTTAAAACGCAGATATTTAGTATTGCCCCAAAGTTTTTTTTTAAAGGGATTACAACTTCCACTGAAACCCAGCTGGAAGTTCTAGATGACTCCAGCAGCTAGCAAAAGGATCATACAAGTGTAAGTGTTCAGGAACCTGTGATTTGCTGGAACAGAACATTTTCTGCACCCACTGGTAAAACCTTGGAGACTTGCATGAACAAATCCATGCAGCTTTCTTGGCGGCAGTATTGAAGTGGTTTTCCATTTCCTTTTCCCAGGGATTTCCTGGTGGTCTCTCATCCACATACTAAACAGAGCCACCCCTGTTTAGCTTCTGGGCTTAGGGCGCTTCTAGGCTAGGCATTGGGGCTATTTGGGGGAAGACTCTGAAATTGTGGGTCGCCCAAACTGCTTCAGCAGATGGGTAGGATTCCATGTATCGAATTCTTGAAATCACCTGAGTTGGGCAGTTTGAGGACTTCTTCCCAAGGCCAACTGGGAACTGTCTTCATCTAGAAGCTGGCTTTGACAGAGAACAGGGAGAGGAAACCAAAGTGCCAACTTTGCCCGATTTGTTAAATTGTCCCCAGAGATAATTAGAGGCAGCAATAAGAGTTGATGTCCTTCATAAAGCACAGCAAATTCCTCAATCTTGTTCAATAAATAGACTTTGGCCTTCATGCCTCCCGACAGGATATCATTTAAGTGACACTGACAGATCAGTTTAATTTGCAAGTCCTTGGCCGAGCTGATTTTTTTCCCAGAGATAAAACAAGAACCGTTTAGGTTAAAAGTCCAGCCACAAGTACAAAGGATCACAGAGATCCAGTGTGCGATACTTCTGAGAACAGGAATATGCATTAAAAAACACACACACTAGTGCCTCTTCATTTCTTTGTGAGAAGAATAAGATTGTAATGGCGGAACCAGGAGGCTCTTTGAGGGCAACCAACGCTTTCCCCTTTTCCCCAGTCTCCTTGGGATATTGGTGAAGTTACATAATGGTTTCTATAGCGATGTCCCACATTCTGTTGTATTTGATAAACTACAGAGAAGAAGAGCTGGCTTTTCTGCCCTGCTTTTTTCACCCATTTAAGGGGACTCAAGAGGCTGACAAAGCTTCTGTTCTTCTCTTTACAACAGAACACCCTGTGAGGTAGGTGGGGCTGTGAGAGCTCAAAAGAGAGTTGTGACTTGCCCAAGGCCACTCAGCTGGCTTCATGAAGAAGTGCGGAATCAGACCTGGTATTCTCAGATAAGAGTCTGGCTCCCTAACCACTAGACCAACCTGGCTTACAGAAAGACGGTCCTGAATAGGCCCAGCTACTCCCTCAACTTCTTCCTTTCTTCCTTCTCACACAGTAGAACCAGTAGGGGATAGTGGACAGAAACCCTTTCCTCTCCCTGTTCCCGTTCATGGGTTGTTTTTTTCTGGTTTACAGACAGGAACCTGGCATGGTGGGAGGCAACCCACCCACCCACACACACAAAGTTGTATAGTTTATTTCTTGACACCGCCCCCTTTTACTTAAATAGGGAGAAGTTGTAGCTCAGTGGTAATGCAAAGAACCTGGAAAGTGGAGGGTTGCTGGTTCAATCCCTAGTCTCTCTGTGGAGTCTGGGCATGGCTGTAGCTCATAGGTAGAACAAACTGCCGGGAGTGCACAGGGTTGCCGGTTTGATCCCCATCCTCTCCCTGGAAGTAGATAATGGCAAACCACTCCTGTATCCTGCAGTCAGCCAGAACTCAGCCATGACTTGATGGTACCTGGCAACCACAACAACTCACTCAAGTGGGGGAAGAGAACTACCGATACAAGGAAGTGGAATTGTGGGTTAGAATAGATTAATAGCAAACGTGAGGTACCTGGCTACAGGTCTGCACTGATCCACACAATAACAGACCTCCTCTAAATTGCCATGTGTGTGAAGGAGAGAGGAAGAGTAGTTCCAGGCTCTGAGCTGCTGTGGGGGGTTGTGGAGGGGCCCTGTCCCTTCGCCCCTAAGGGCTCCCCACCTGCTTTGCAGGCAACAGTATCCAGTGAGACCAATAGGGCCAAGGGCCAAGCCACTTGAACGGAAATGGTCCAGGGCTCAGAATAGCTGGAGCTGGGGGCGGGGGGGGGGGGGGGCTCCATTACAGTCGCAGGTCTGTGCCAGCCCTCATGGAAGCTGACCGCACAGAACGTGACCCAATTACGCGGCCGTTAAAGTGAAGCATGTAAGAAGGAACAAGGGTGAGAAGGCAGACGGCCTGAGCTACTGGCTGCAATCTGTGGCCCTCTCCACTTCAACCTTTGTTTGGATATGCACACACACACACACACAAACACACACACACATACACAATGTGCATCCAGTGGGAAAGGTTTTGCCCTCGCTGTTTTCTCCTGCTTATCTCCTCCTTCCTCGCACTCCCTTTGCATCATTCCCCACACCCCACCCCATCTGCAGTATGTAGGTCACCGCCAGGCAGCTGAAGGCCCCCACCAGCTGGCAAAACTCCTTTAATTTTTTGCAGTTTGCTTTTTGTGCTGACTCGGGGCAACAGCAAGGCATTTGCAGGCTCCTTGCGTGGTGGCAATTAAAAATGCCTTTTACGGGGCACTGCCTCTGCTGCCTCCATTAAACAAAGACGTGTAACTGGATTTTTTTTTTTTTTTAAGCAAGGAAATTTTAATAAAGAAAGAAAAATTAGCAAAGTTCTTCAGCTGCTTGCAACTGGAGGCCTGTTCGCACTTCAGCCTGTAGTCAACAATTAGGCAACTTCTGCGGAAGAGCATCTGTGCTTAGAGGAGGCTGTCATAACCTCCGGGCACGCCCTGCCTCCCCAGAAGTTGATTGATTGTTGATTAGGTGTGGAGCATGAAATCGTGCTCCACAAGCTACCTAACCTTTACCTGGGGTGTCCGAAAGCTTTCCTGGAACAACCATTTGCCTTAAGATCTGGAGGGGAGGCCCTCTGGTTGTCTCACCACCCTCAGCAGCAAAAGGGATGGGCACCTGGGAGAGGGCCTTCTCAGTGATGGCCTCTAGGCTATGGAATAGTTTCCCCCTTGAGGTGTGTCTATCTCCTTCACTGTATGTGTTTACAAAGGCAGTGAAGAGGCACCTCTTTGCCCTGGCCTTTGGATAAATGGGGATACACTTCCCCTTCCCACTTACAGATGCTACTGTTTTAATACACACTGTTATTGTTTTAATGATGTTTGATTTTAGATGTTGTTACCCGCCTGGAGACTTCCAGGTATAGGGTGGAATAAAAATGTAAATGAATGAAATATTTCCAGATCCTTCTGATTGGCGGGCAGAGGAGGCAGCGCCTATGCAGTTTTGGTGGCAGTCATGTTCAGTCACAGGCTTCTGACATGACCAGAGCTCTGATCCCTGGGACCGCCCGTGGTCGTGGTGGGAGTCCCGTCCGGTCATAGAGTCACAAGAGGGGTGTTCAATCAGTGATGTAGTAATGGGCGCTGAATGTTCAGTCACAGGCGTGTTCAGTCACGCTCCCCGGCTGCTCATGTGATTGGCTGCAATACATCCCTGTGCTCACACACGCCCCTCTGCAACGGTCTCTGAGCACGTCATGGAACATGATGCTGCCGCTGATGGCAACCAGTCATGGCAGCAAGGAGGTGGAACTTCTCGCTTCAGACACAGCAGCGTGGGCTGGTATACGGGAGGACCATTTGTACTTCTGGCCGGTAATGGATGCTTTGGGAAGCTTTCCTCATGACAAGTGCAAATGGTCCTCCTTTGCCAGAAGTTTACCAGCCCTAGTTCACAGCAGCCTAATCAGCTAAGTGCAGAAAGGGCTTGGAGTCACGCTTTCTGGTAGGAAATGTGAGTCCATCTGATCTACCTATGTGATTCTGCATTTCACTTTCTGATCAGAAATTGTAAGACTGCTGCCACTATATGTTTGGCTGTTGTTAAAAGTTGCTCCTTGCCGGCCAGTCAGTAGCATAGAAATCAGATGTGCTCCTTGCATTGGGTGTCTATTCCTAGAGTGGGTGATGACACCATAAGATCCTCTAATCTTGGGATTTTCCAAGCTGTGTTACAAGATTAGAATAAGCCTAGAGAGGGAAAAGAGAGCTTGGAAAGGAAGAAGTGTTTCACTTGAGAAACTGGTGTGAGGCTGGAAAAGGGATCAGATTAAAATGACGCGTGCTTCTTGGTGGTGGCACCAACACTGATACCTTAAAAATAATTAGCAGCAACAAGGCGGTGTCACTCAGTTGCCAGTGAAAGAACATTTTAACTTTTTTCAGGTGTTAGATTTTATGATGCCTTTGGGTGGCACTGAGTTGGGTTCAGTGCCTCATGACTGTAGGAATCTGTTTTGAGTTTTTGTACATTTGGATTTAAATATTTTAACAGTTATGAGTCTGTTTGTGCTGCCTAGGTGTTCTCAGTCTTTTCTTTTTTTGCTTCCTTTTATATGAGCCATTGCTATTATTTATTTATATCTGCTCCTTTGGGTTTGCTTTATGGCAAGCCTTTCTGATTTCAAGTGACAGTAAATGTACTGTCACTTGTGTCAGGCCGCATTCACAGCCATCCTGGGCCGCATGAGACCTGCGGGCCACAGTTTGGACCCCCCTGCTATGCTGCATTCACACCTAAGTTTTAATCTGGCTTTAGACCACTTTCAGAGTGAGAGAACCCATCAGCAAAGTGTCAGGCTGTTTCCTTTCAACGTTATCTAACTCAGAAAATCCACCTTTGAGTTAGATGAAGTAGAAAGAAAATGACCAGTCACTTTGCTGATGGGTTCTCTCACTCTGAATGTGGACTGAAACCAGATTAAAACTTAGGTGTGAGTGCAGCCATAGTGGTCCCAAGCTGTGCCTCTCTGCCCTAGCAAGAGATGCAGCTGAAACATTGCAAACAAATTTTCTTCCTTGATGCTTTTTCCTGCAAGCGCAGCAATTGCTCCCTGTTCGTGAGGACTGTGTTCTGGTATTCCCAATTCTGTACTGGGACAGGAAATGATGTATATCCAATGTCCCATTGCCAGAGGTCTGTTTGCACTTTGGCCAGTAGTCAACAACAATTAGACAACTTCTGGGGAAGAGCATCTGCACTTAGAGGAGCCTCTTACAGCCTCCAAGCGTCCCCTGCTCCACACCTTTACCAACTTTAACTAAAAGCTTGCTTGGAGTGACCAGTGGCGTGACCATTCACTCTACTTCTGGTTCCCTGCGGTCAGTGGGTGGCGGTGTCACCATCCACGCAGGCCCGGTGGCATGGCAGTGGCAGCCATGTTCAATCACAGGACTCTGATGTAACTGGACCTCTGGTCCGGTCATAGAGTCATGAGAGGAGGGTTTGATCAGCGATGGAATAGTGGGCACTGCATGTTCGTAGATGGCCGCATTCGGTCACGCCCCCTGATGCTGACACGATTGGAGGCAGCACGTCCCTGTTCCCAAACACGCCCCTCTGCAACGGCGTCTGAGCACGTCACGGAAAGTGACGCTGCAGCTAATGGTGGCTAGCTGTGGCAGCGAGGAGGTGGAACATCCAGCTTCAGACGCACCAGCGCAGGCTGGTAAATGGGAGGACCATTTGCACTTCTGGCCAGTAACGGATGCTTTGGGGAAGCTTTCCTCTTGGCAACTGTGAATGGTTCTCTTTTACCAGAAGTTTACCAGCCCTAGTGCAGGGCAGACTGATCAGCTAAGTGAGGAAAGGCCCCAGATCTTTCCTAAGTAAAAACGGCCATAAATAATGCCCCTTATTATTTTCAATTGCAAATAACAAAGGATGCCACTGTGAGCTCGCGGGCATGGTTGTACTGTATGTCTTAATAAATAAATTGCAAGTCTCAGGGGGAAATGGTATCCATTTATACATTGTTCCTTTAAAAAAAAACACATTTGCTACAGTTCTGGGTATCAGATAACTCTGCCGCCTGTTCATCGATGTGCCGTTTATCATACCAGTGACAGAATCA
Source organism: Aspidoscelis tigris stejnegeri (assembly GCA_023333525.1). NCBI lineage: Eukaryota > Metazoa > Chordata > Lepidosauria > Squamata > Teiidae > Aspidoscelis > Aspidoscelis tigris. The sequence continues at coordinate 9,797,034 of JALMGA010000020.1, forward strand.
CACGATTTGTAGCTGCTTCCGCTTTCTGCGGGGACCGATGATGAACCGCATGATGAATTGCATTGATACACCAACTTGCCGTAGAGTTGCGGCAGCTGCCCTTTCGGAATGACACCCAAAGCAGTTGTGAAGCACAGATTTCCAAATGCTGCACTGACTTGTTGCTGCTGCTAATTATTTTTAAGTAGAGATAAGTTTTGAGGAGCTCCCTAAGGTGTGGACATGGCACTGAATCATTATCTCGGCCTAACTACGCCTTGAAGGTTTTGGGAGAAAAGTGGAGTATCAATGCCAAAAATAAAATAAATACACCTGCCCAAGGATTCCACTGAGGGCTGGACCAGCTCACATTCTGGAGTGAACTTAACTGCAATCCAAGCCTAGGATTTGTTCTCCCAAATATGTAGAGGTACCTGTCAGTCTTTCTATCTACTCACATACTTGGGTGTGTTTACTCAGCCTCTGGCTAATCTCATCTGCTCCTAGAAGCAAAGCAGGTTTATGTGTGGTTAGTAATTGTGTACGAGACCACCAGGAAATAGGAAACAGAGCAGAAAGCATGTCTTGATATTCCCAGAATCCTCTGGTTCCTTCTCCCAGACAGTGTGGAAGGATAAAATCAGGAAGACCCTGGAATGTCCTAGAAAGATGCAAGTTGAAGAGGGAATATTTTTCTTACAGCATCAAGAGTGGGACCTGATTCAGCAATACCTAATAGCAACCATCAGCAATTTGGATTTATAAATTGTTATTTTATGGACCACAGACGATGGCAAATCACTTCTGTGTCACTGCTAAGAAAGCTGCATAGAGGTGCTAATGGAGTCTGGTAGGGCTGCAGTGGTAGAGCAAACCAGTGGCAGAGCCTTTGGGTCACTGCTTTGATCCCCAACCTCTCCCTGGAAGTAGGTGATGGCAAACCACTTCGGGATGTCTGCCAATAAAACTGCATGGAAGTGCCCACGCAGTCAACAGAACTCAGTCACAACTCAGTGCTATCCAGCAACAACAGCGGCATTCTAGGGACATCCCTATCTTTCAGAACGGTTACACATTTTAGAAGTTCTGTCTTTTTGTCCTTCTCCAAGATCCTCCTATAAACTTTGATTAACCCAAGCAAAGGGCACAGTTAATGATGTCTTTCAAAGACCTTGAAAAACTCACTCTCAGCTCCAAGCAGAGACGTGATCTCAATGGCTCGGATAGCAAGATGCTTGCCTCTTGTACATCCACAGTGAAAAGCCCTTCCTTTAAAGAGCACCTTGAGATGCTAAACCAGAAATGCCCTGTTTGCTCTGAGGACAGAGAGCACAGGAGCAGGATAGCTAGTTGTTACACAACTGGGCACTTTGGAGGTTGCCCCAGAGGACGCCCCTGTGCGAAGGAGTGTGGCAGCATTTAATTACCCTTGTCGGACAATCTCCAGGTAGGAGGGCGTGTGGGGTTTGGGATTAAAAGGAGGATCCTTGTTGCAGAACAGGGTTAATCTTTGCCTCTTCCGCCTGCCTGCCTGTGTGGCTTTCCGGTTTGTCTGGTATGTCTGCTTTTTGTTGCTGTTGCTGGCTTAACCTGATCCTCATAGACGGAAAGAAAAAGCCAGAAAATATTGTTGCTTGCCACAACAAGAAGAATTGCCACCATCCAGGGCTCTCCACCATCCTGGAACTTAACCCCTGGCAGAAAGAGATCTTGCGTATCAAAGTGTATGCCTGATAGGGCACCTGGATGGATGAAGCAGGTGCATTAAAGGTTCCCTGAGATGGTGTGTGCGTTCACGCTCATTATGGTTATATTGTGGTTGATATAGAGTGAGCCAGTTTGGTCTAGAGGTTAGGGAGCCGGACTCTTATCTGGGAATACCTGGTTCAATTCCACACTCCCCCACGAAGCCAGCTGGGTGACCTTGGGCTAGTTACAGCTCTCTTCTGAGCTCTTACAGTCCCTCCTACCTCACAGGGTGTTCTGTTGTGGGGAGAAGAACAGAAACTTTGTCAGCTGCTTTGAGTCCCCTTAAATGAATGAGAAAAACGGGATAGAAAAGCCAACTTTTCTTCTTCTTGACTGCATTTAGCTGCTATAAGAGTACATACAAAATCTCTACTGAGATGGTAAGTATTCATGCCGACGACACATTTCTACATCAAACATGCTGTTAACAGCCCTCCACATATGTTAATCTGCCTGGCTTAAGCACTATTAGGATGGCCTCGCACACTCAAGGCGGCCCCACACTCTCTGGGGTGCTGCGTCCACAAAGATCTGTGCTGCCTCCATCCCAGAAAGGCCGGGAGCATGCATGGGCATCCTGATCCACAGCTTTGCTAGGTACTCCTGGTGAAGGCCCAGTTTCAATGTTTGCACTAATTCCTTGTGCAAACGCTGCACGGGGACAGGGCAGGGTGGGGTGGCTACACAAATGTGCACCACGTTATGATCACCATAGCAGCTGCCCTACGTGCACTGGAAGTTGCCGCAGCCGTTGCTACGACGATGGAAACAGTCTGGGACAAACTATCGACACTACAAGGGCCATTAGTTAAGTTTGCAGTCGCCTGTCACTGTCCCTGAACTTAACTGCAGGGAATAGTCTCCCACTGCAGTCAAGAACAGAACAATTTTTATCCCTTGTTGTTCTAATGTGCCCTTTTCAAGCATACCAGCCTCCCTCCAAAAAAGAGCCCTCTGCTATATTTAGCTCCCAAGGACTTATGTAACACTTCTGACGCATAATACTTCCAAATTTCCAGGCTCTGCTGGGCCTGTTTTCTACCCAGATGTCAAATGTACAACTTTAAATTTATTCTGATCAGTTCTCATGGCCACGAAGGACATTACTGAACCCTCTGAAACTATTATTCCGTGGTTCTGCCTGAATTTCTGTCTTCTTTCCATTCTGGATGTGGGGAAGAAGGGGAGAGAGAGAGATCGTCAGTAAATTACAGTACTGTACATCCAAATATTCAGATAGTCCCTGATTGGCTGGGCCTGTGTGATGTTGCGGGATCCTCAGAAGCATTCTGATGGCTGAGAGAGCAGAAAGAAAGAGCTGGAAAAGAGTGGAAATGAATGTGTGTGTGTGTATGTGTATATTTCATTAGTCCTAAAGAAAGTGAGATATCCACCTGCCGGGAGGAATACCTTGCTGGCTTTTCAGTCTGTGAAAAGACCAGAAGAATTGCTGGTCTTGAAATATTTGCCCGCCCTGATTACTCATCCCGTTCCATTATGCATGGCCGCAAAGAGCTTAATCTTCATTAGCCGAATGGCTTCCCTAGGCCTTGCTTGGCAGCAGGCTGTGTGTTTCTTGCAGATGAAGAGGGTCACTAAATCTTTAGCCACAATGCATGCCTCTCTCAAGTCATATGGGGACTCTTTAGCCACAGTTACAGATGCCAAACACTTGCTACTCAGATTTTGTTTAAGAGGGAGGCAGGAAAACTGAAACCTCCTTGGGTCTTCTCTTGTCTTACTCCATTCAGACTGACAAAGCTGAATTACACTTGAGGATACTGGCGTTAGGAGTGGCTGTAGCTTAGGGCTGGTTTGTCTGATTCTGCACAGAAATTTGCCACTTCAGTTCCCAGGATGTTTCCTAATATACCTGGAGACCTTTGGGTAAGTAAGTAAGTAAATAAATAAATAAAAGAAGGGAATGGCAAACTATTCGTGGAGGACAAGGGTTACTAGAATGGATGCCTAGGTCCTGCCTTTCAGGTTGCCTCTAAAGGCCATTTGCTGGGAGTTGAGGGCAGGTGAACGTTTTGTCCCTGTCCTCCACATGAGATGCCCAGCAGCAATTGGTGGGCCACTGTGGGAGACAGGAGGCTGGAATAGATGGGCGGTGGCCTGATCCAGCAGAGCTCCTGTTAATTCATGGAGGACAGATGTATCAATGCCACTAGAATGGATTCCCAAGTACTGCCTTCAGGTTGGATAGGCAGGCAGGAGGCCTCTAAGGGCCATTTGCAGGGAGTGGAGAGCTGGTGAAGATTTCATCCTTGTCTCCTGCTCGAGATGTCCAGAAGCAATTTGTAAGCCACTGTGTTAGTCAGGATGCTGAACTAGATGGGCTGTGGCCCAATCCGGCAGGGCTTCTCACCTTTACCAACATCAAAGCAAGGAACGTTCCTTCCCCGGCTTCAAAGTTTCCAACCGTGATTATTAATCTCTGTCTCTTAGTGAAAGGATAGCCAAAAGCATTAAGAAAAAAAAATTGGGATAGTACTATATTATTACAGACAGTTGGCGCCAGCAGGAAATAAAATTATTATTTGAAACAAAAAAGCTTTTCACAGTCTTAGTAAACGATTCCACTTTAAATACATGAGGAGAAGCAAAGGAACTTAGGTTGAAGATGGTTGCAGGTAGAAACTTCTGTCTCAAGCAATGCAGCTTTGCAGGATTCAATCATGCTGTTTTCTGGCTTTCCCCCCATTTCTTTTGCAGCTGAGGTTGTTGGCTTCTATTTCCCTCCAACATCTCCTTCCCCCAGCATCAAAATTTCCTGGAACTGAACATCCCTGCAACAGCGCTGTGCTTGGCTCACCAAGGCTTGAAAATGGACTGAAACAAATCAACTAATTGCAAAATAAATAATCGCACGCATTTGCTGAGATCCCAGTGAACATTAGGTCACAAATCCATGCTGCCTCTTCCTCCTCCTCTTCCTCTTACCAACCACTTTTTATGCTGATGGAGCAGATGAGTTATGTCTGTGAGTCCTGAGATCTTCCTGGAACAGCAAGAACCCATCAAGGGGTGAAAATGCAGGCAACTGAGAAGACCTGTTCTATGACAAACACCTGCTTTCAATACAGGGCATGCATCAATGTGGAACTGCACAGGAAGAAGGTACACTGGTTATACTTAAGGTTTAATCCAGCTTCACTTTCAGAAGAAGAAGAGGAGTTGGCTTTTCTACCCTGCTTTCCCCACCCATTTAAGGGGACTCAAAACGGCTGACAAACCTTCTGTTCTTCGCCCCACAACAAACACCCAGTGAGGTCAATGGGGTTGTGGGAGCCCAGAAAGTGAGCTGTGACTCACCCAAGGTCACCAAGCTGGTTTCATGGAGGAGTGCAGAATCAAACCCGGTTTTCCCAGATAAGAGTCCGGCTGCCTAACCACTAGAGCAAACTGAGAGAATACATTTTCCCTCAGTATAGATAACATGGAAAGAAAATTACTGGTCACTTTGCTGATGTGTTCTCTCGCTCTGAAAGTGGACTGAAGCTGGATAAAACCTGAGGTGTGACCACAGCCAAAATGTCTCTTCCTCCCCAAATGCTTAATATGAATGAGTCACTGCCAAACTATTTTGGGTTTCGAGTGATCTTGATCCTCTAGAGCTAAATAAACGGGCTTGGATGAGGCTGCTAGGAACCAAAGTGGACAGATCAGGGGCTCCTCAAGACGGCAGCATAGATACTGCACTAGGAAGCGATATGGTGGGATGTGGGCGTCTTGACATTATACCTTCCTGGCTAGATAGACCTGTGGCTGGCTAGTGCTGTCTTCGCATGTTTGAAGTCATGTGCGGATCTGGATATCCAGATTGCCTGGATGTACTCTCTTATCACCTCCACGCACGCATGCATGGAAGCCTGTTTCAGCCTCGGTACATGTGTGCTGGATGGAGCAATCATGGCAACTCCATCCAGAAGATAAGTAGATGGCTTAAACAGCGCCATGGCTGGAAAACCTGCAACCAGTGCAGTAGTCCTTCCCACTTTTCAGGGGGGAAACAGCAGGGCCATGATGGGGTTGCCTATGATCAGTGAGGCCACCTCACCATAGCGGGTCCTTAATGATGCTGTACTCCCCCTATCCGGACGAGGCCCAAGTACCCATCTTGTTGGAACAGCAATTTTGTCTGAATGGGGGTGGGGAAGAAACTTTAGGGGCTCTGCCTTCCTTTTCCTACACCCCAGCCTCACCAAATCCTGTGCTCCAGTTGAAACAAGAAACTTCAGCCTGCTGCCTCACGACAGATGGAGGAATCCTGCCAAAAGAATCCAGGTTATAGAGGACCCGTGCCGCTCACCTAGTGCACTTTAAGAGGCTGCAGTGCCGTATCTTGTCGCCTAGCAACCTGGATGCAAATTCCCCTTCCACCAAGAAGTATTTTTAGTTTTTGATGTAGTTTTGTTTATTTATTTATTTGTTTATTTATTTTCCTTTTAGCAATTTAGGCAAGGCGTCTGGGAGAGGAGGACCTGAGTGAGCTAACAAGGTTGCTGCTTAAGAGAGAATCTTCAGCCATGCAATCTTTGGGAAGTTGCAAGGGTCTGGTCGATGCTTCCCCGGTAGAAAGATGTCATTTATTTGCAAAGCAGGAGAAATCTAGGTTTAATAAAATACACTGAGCTAGGCAGGCGTCTGGCATAAATGCCTGGCGTTTGGGGAATGTTGAGAGTCAGAGATAGGCCTGCAGAAGAGCTTTTCAAGTTAAGAACCAGAGGGCACTCTATGGTCATGGTCACACAAGTCTAAGGCAGGGCAGCCTATTCATTTATTCAAATTGAGGTCATACCAGTGCTGGTCACACATAGGCCGTCCTCAGACCGTGTCCACCTTAGGTTGCATTGCTCACACCTTTCTGCACTATCGACTTGAGCCTCGTACACAAAACTCTTGGCTCTCCACCCCTTTTACTGTGCCAGATCTACCTCCTTTCTTATTGGATGCCGTTGTGTCACTCAAGGGAGGGGAGGGGGGGTGTTTGCAGGTTTTTTTAAAGCCTGCTTCCCCATCTCCACGCCCCTCTTTTTAATGTGTTTTTCTTCTCCACGTGATTAATTTAAAAAATAATATAATACATTTGCATAAAAATGCTAGATAGTGGAATCATACACATAAACTGAGGAGAGAAGGGGAGGTGCCCCATGAACTCTGCATGTGCTGCCCTCCCCTAGACATTGGCCAGAAGGAAAGACTGGACCCACCACCACCACAGCACAGTTCAGCCTCCTTTAGCCCATCGCCCCCCCCCCCTCACACTGAGGAAGTGAAGGTGGCCCGCAATGCCAGGACGGGCTGAGTCCTTATCAGTCCTCTAAAACCAGGACTCCAGGTTAAGACAGTCTAATGGGGGTAGGCTGGCTTGGAAAAAATTAAATAAACATAATGTGAGTAACAGGAACTGTAGATGATCTCAAGTCGACCTCAACCACTTGTGTGACCATGACCTACGAAGCTGATGGGCAGGAGAGTTAGGCGCAACAGAGGGTCATCAGTTTATGGAAGTAAGTAGCAGAAGAAGTGGTGACAGCAACTGGCCTGAATGGCTTTAAGGAAGGCTTGGACAAATTTATGGGTGACAGGTGTATCAATGGCTACGAGATTGGTACCACCTCCAGGTTGGAGAGAAAGGGAGGATGCCTCCAAAGGCTGTTTGCAGGGATTCAAGGGCAGGTGAAGGTTTTGACCTTGTCTTCTGCTTGAGATGCCCAGGAGCAATTGGTGAGTCACTGTGTGAGATGGGATGCCGGACTAGATGGACTGTGGGCCTGATCCAGCAGGGCTCCTCTTAGGTTCTTATCTAGAATGGATAACTAGGAACTGCCTCTGGGCTGGAGAGACAGGCAGGAGGCCTCTCAAGGGAGAGCAGGAGAAGGTTTTGCTTTTGTCTTCTGCTTGAGATGCCCAGGAGCAGTTGGCGAGTCCCTGTGTGAGATGGGATGATGGACTAGATAGGTTGTGGCCTGATCCAACAGGACTCTTATGTTCTTATGGTGTCATGGAAGATATATCCAGTCCACCAATGTCACACCTCTGCCCCTTTATTTCGCTTTTCTCCTTTCTTTGTGCCATCCTCTGCCCTTCTTAAGAAACGAAAGACCAGTAAGTTCCCAAGAATAACACTCCTGAGCATGTCTAGAATTTCTCCTTCGACCCCATGTAACTACAGAGTGGAGTCACAGGCAGATAACTGTCTTCATATCAGAGACTTTTCTCCACGCCTTCTCTCCTCTGCACAGTATTCAGGAGCAAGCAACCCTTCGTGGGTGCTTTTAATATCTTCTCTCTCTGAAGGAGAGGCAGCCAAGTGCAAAGGATGACGGGAGTGAGGCACAGCTAGGAACAGTGACATAGCCGAAAATCGACTGCCGAGCATACGGCGGTGAGTGGGCCAAAATGTTCAGAACAGTCTGTTTCCCATCTAAGACTGCAGTCACAGAGTGAGAGGGAACCGGCAATGGTTTGGCTTTTTAAAAGGGAGGCATTTTGCAGAAGGTCGCCAGAGACAGGCTGCAAAACTCCCTTATGCCAACCAGGAGAAAGAGTGGAACTGGGTTTCTCTACCCTTGGCATCATTTTGTAAACATGCAGCATGCCTCCTCTTAGCTTTCTCTTGCCTCCCACACGCAAGCAGACTGATTTGAAAAGGCAGGAATCCTTTCTAACCTTGCCGGTAGGGAGGATGGTGACATGTCCCGGCTGGTGGGGGCAAGATCCTAGTGGGAGCGTGGGACCCAGCTCAGCAAAGTGAGCAAGGTGGCTCCCGTTCTCCAAAGGGTGGCTAACTGCTTAGCAAGGTGACAGGCCCAAGGCCACGGCCGCACCTCAAACTGATAACCTTAGGATGGACCAGGGAGTCTGTTCACACCCCTCCGGCTTCAAGCCCCAGAGCTTGATGGCTGCCCTCCACGCACTACAGGGCACCCTCCCTAATATGGTCTAGGGATGTGCCAGAATATTCGAAATATTCGTTATTTGGCCGAATTTGGACATTTGAATTTGAATTGAATACCCAGATATTTGTTTTTTATTATTTGAACGAATATGAATATTTCAAATTATTGATACGAATCATTCAGACATTAGTATGTATACGGATACGTACGGATCTTATTTGTATCCGTATGGGGCTGTACGGATCTGTAGGGGATAAAAACAGGATGCGTACCATTACATACGTATGCATACAACATTCGTATCATCAAATATGTATTGAATATTCATACAAATTTGGCACCTGATCCCTGAAGACAGAAGATGGTCCCAATTCTGAATATAAGTAAGATGTGACCGCCTCCTTATGTCTGCCAGTGGAGCATAAGCTCTTTGAATTCAGATAAGTAATCCGCATTTTCAGCTAAAGGAACGAACAAGGGGGCATCCCATCCTTAAGACAGGAGTCTGACATTTTCTGAGCTAGTTGGGTTCCAAAAGAAAAATGTATGCCTGCATCTGTTCCTTGAATGTGTGCGTGATGAATTCAAATGAGGCCAGGCACTTCCTAAGATATATGTTTAGGACTGATGAAAAAGAAACCCTCAATAAAAATATGAATATCTGTGATTGGAATATTCTGTATGGTTCTGGTCACCACGCCTCAAAAAGGATATTGTGGGACTGGAAAAGTAGTTTGCCATTGCCTAATTCTGGGGAGAGGCTGGCCACCCCTCCTACTGCACTACAACCACCCCCTGCTGCACCCCTTAGCCAACATGAAAGGGGAAGGAAAAGTGAACTCAGGTGAACTCTGAGGTCTGCCAGGGTGCTGCTGTCTTCGCCCTTAGGACCAGCCATGCCCTGCAACCAGCAGCAGCAGCAGCATCTTCGGCTGTTCATTTTAGCTGGTATAATGTATATCAGCATTTTTAAGAGGCTTCCAGGTTTACAGAGAAGTTAAAGCTCTTTAAAAAATGTAAAGAGATTTTTTGACAGTTCCAAATTTAGCACTACAGATCCTGAGACTTCGTCTTGTCAAAAATTGGAAAGTATTTCAAAAAGAATTAAGCTCAGCGGCTTCTAATAATGCACGGAGATTATGAAGCATGCATGTATCCACACTGGTATTAAAAACCAGAGCTGGGATCTTTCCTCCTTTACGCCCTTGGTTCTTTAAGAACTTGAAAAGGCAATTTCCAGTGAATGTAGTCAAGTGAGGATTACAGAGATGCCCTCTTTTTTGGTGTTGGTGGTGTGGAAATACAGTACATACTGAAGAAGGAATTGCCCTTGAGACCCAGGGAATAGATCTCCAAAGGGAACACTCGGAAAGTGAGATTCTAAGATTTCTTCACTAAGATTTCAATCCAGTTCCAATCCACCTTCAGAGTGAGAGCACCCATCAGCAAATGTAGATTTTCCGAGTCAGCTAATTTGGAAGGAAAAGTGCTTGTCATTTTGTCAGTGGGTTGTGCCTGTCACTCATAAGAACAGAGGAGGCTTGCTGGATCAGGCCACAGCCCATCTAGTCCAGCATCCTATCCCACACAGTGGCCCACCGATTGCTTCTGGGCATCTCAAGCAGAAGATAAGGACAAAACCTTCACCTGCTTTCCACTCCCTGAAAATGATCTTAGAGGCCTCCTGCTTGTCCGTCCGTCCCCAGCCTGAAAGATGTACTTAGGCATCCATTCTAGTAGCCATTGATACATCTGTCATCCATAAGCTTGTCTAACTCTTCCTTAAAGCTATCTAGGCTGGTTGCTGTCACCACCTCTTCTGGCAGCCAATTCCATGGACCAATGATTCCCAGCTGCATCTTTTGGCCATGGAATTCCATCACTAGTGCAATTGTAAAGAAGCACAGTTGTCCCTGGTTGTAACACAGTGTTGTTCTTACGTGATTGGTAAAATGTGGAGCTCAACATTAAAAAGATCATGACATTTGGTCCCATCACTTCCTGGCAAATGGAGGGGGAAGAAATGGGAACAGTGCCAGATGTTATTTTCTTGGGCTCAAAGATCTCTGCAAATGTTGGCTGCAGCCGTGAAATTAAATGGTGCTTGCTTCTTGGGAGACCTGAGGCCTTTCGGCACTTCTCTTATTAGGCTGCCATGCACCAGGGCTGGTCAACGCTGGGTACAGGAGGACCGTTCACACTTGCCGGGAGAAACGCTTCCCCAAAGCGTCCCTTACGGGCCAGAAATGCAAACGGTCCTGCCACTGACCAGCCCGTCCTGCTGCCTCAAACGCTGGAAGCCCTCACTGCCACGATTGACCACCACCAGCCACGTCACACGTTCCGTGACGCGCCTGCAGGCCGATGCAGAGGGGCGTGATCAATCCTGACGACGTGTTGGGGCAGCGTGCCCCAAAGCCACGTGGATCAGTCCCCGGGCAACCTGCCACTGCGGTGCCAGCCCGCAGAGTCCTGCCCGATCGCAGCCACTAATTGACCAGAAACGTCAATGTGGCTGTGTCTGCGCAGATGCCGCACTCCCCGACCACCGCATGCAATGAGCCAGAAGATGTGCAATGGATGCGCTGCTGGACACTGCCAGTAAGCCTTGGTTAAGGGTTGATAAAGGTGTAGAGCATGAAATTGTGTTCCACACCCAATCAGTGCTCCTCTAGTGAGGAGGATGGGCACACTAGCCTAGTGGGCATGTATGCTCTTCACCAGAGCTGCACTAAGTGCTTCCGTGGTCCCCTTAGCACCCCAGCGGGGGTCAGAACTCAGCACAAAATGCCTGCATGTCTTCCCATTCTTTCCCCTGGTTCCTTTTCCTCACAAGTCTTGTGAAAGGAGGAACAAAGCAAAGTAAACTTTCCGACCCTGTGAAATCCAGCATTTCCCCCTTTCCCAGCCCTTTCATTGCTTTCTAGCAATGACTGAAGCGTGTTCTGCGCTCTCTGAGCAGTGTGGGAACAGCAGAGTTAAAAAGGGAAACAAACTCACACAGCCACAGACAGGAAGAGATTATTTTGGGGCCTATTGTTTCCCCGTGGTGGCCCAGAAAGAGACTTGACCACATCGGTTTCTCCTCTGGGCATTTCGTTCATTGACTGTATTTAGTTCTTCCAGACAATGGAGAAAGGAGCTCATAGAACAAAGGAACAAAGGGCAAACAGAGCAAGTTGACTGAGAACAAACAGATAAATTACTCCAGCAAATTGACAACTCTATAGGATAATTCACAGTTGCCAGAAATAAACATCCTTCTTGGAAACAACCGCTTGAGTTAATAAAAGTTGAACTGCAGTCAATGAGAGACGACCGCACTTGAAATAATTTGTTGAACCTATCAAGGGGATTCTCAAAGACTGCGATCTTAACTTTCCTATTTGCTGTACTGGGCCTTATTCTGCGTGCTGGTGCAGACTATAGCAGGCTCCAGGGGAACCTCTGTGCAGTTTTCTTGGCAGGGATACTGAAGATGTTTGCTTTTGCCATCTTCCAGGGACAGGCCATGGATGATCTGACCAGCAACCCTCTGGTTTCCAGGCAGTTTGTCCAACCACTGAGCTACAGCCACGACTGGTCTCCATAAGCACCTCTGTGCAGTTTTCTTGGCAGGGATACAGATGTGGTTTGCCATTGCCTACTTCCAGGGAGAGGCTAGGGATTGAGCCAGCAACCCTCCACTTTCCAGGCATTGCAGCTCTGTACAGTAATGGTGCTGGGAAGTACATATCATATTCGGGGCGGCCCGTAGGGGGCGCGCGTCTGCTCCTTGGATCCCCCGCGCCCCAGCCAATCAGAAGCGTCCCAGACACAAGCGGATTCTGCATTGTGCGCGGAATTCCACGCGCGTTCTCCCCTCGCAGGCGGCGCGCGGCTGCGGTTGCAGGCAGGGAGCTCTGTAAGGCAGGCCAGAGGGAGGGGCGAAGCGACCCTTTGCGGCCGCCTTTCCCTCCTCCGGGGTGCGGGGGTCCCAGGAGGGAAGGAAGAGGCGCTCCTCCTGCAGTTACGCGGAGAAGGCTAGCCTAGGAGGAGCGCGGAAGGAAGGAAGGAAGGAAGGAAAGAAAGCGACGCGGTTGGTATCGGTTGGATTGCGAGAGGAAAGGGAGTCCCTCTCGGCTTAAGCGAGCCCCGAATAGGCTTTCTCTCCCTCCTGGCTGCGCTTTGCGCCGATCCTATAGCTGATCTGTTCGTTGCGTAGCTCTCCCTTCAAGATTAAGGGTCCCAGAAGGGATCGCGCATTATTATACTCTGAAGAATCTCAGCCCCTCTCAATCCTTCTCTGCCTGTTTGTGGCGCGGTGACATTTCACGCTCCCCCCCCCCACCCACACAAAGAAAGAACCCCCCCCCCAAAAAAAAAACCCTCAGGAAAGGAAGTTTCCACCATGCCTGAGATGGTGGCAGGTGGAGGTGGGTTTGGGATACCTTTGGGGATCAGTTCTGTGACCCTCAGGGTGTAGCTAGGAGGGACTGAGCCTCTGGTCCAGGAGGCGAGACAAGATGGGTTCCCCTTGCAAAAACATGTGCAGAGTGCAGCAGCCAGGCTGACCAGACATCCATGGGTCAGCCAGGCAGGAGGGTTTTTTAAGGCCCATTTAGTTACTGATCCTTGACAAAAAGGCTTACACAGGTAGCTGGACACCAGGCTGTCTGGGTAATCAGCCAGACTAATTGTGCTTAAAAAAGCCAGGTGTGTCTTATAGCCTGGCTGATTTTAGCACAATCTGGTCATGCTGCTGGACACCTATAGACCCCTCTGCTTCCTGTTTACTTATTTACTTCCATTTGATGAAAAACAAAAAAACCAGTAACAGTGCCTGGAATTGGGGAGCGGAAGCTGTTTCCAGCTTGGTCTAGTGGTTAGGGAGCCAGACTCTTCTCTGGGAATACTGGGTTTGATTCCACACTCCTCCCCGAAGCCAGCTGGGTGACCCTGGGCTAGTCACAGCTCTCTTGTGAGCTCTCACAGCCCCACCTACCTCACAGGGAGTCTGTTGTGGGGAGAAGAACAGAAGGTTTGTCAGCAGCTTTGAGTCCCCTTAAGGGTGAGAAAAGCAGGATAGAAAACCCAACTCCTCTTCCTTCTTCTTCAGCCAAAGTCCTGGGTAATTAGGTGCATCTTCATTGGGTTTCCTGAACATATGAGATGAAGGTGCCTGGCATACATTGGAAGGAGACCATTCCGTAGCCTGGGGGCCACCACTGAGATGGCCCTATCCTGAATGCCCATCCCCTTGGCTATTTAAGGATGGTGGACGGTACAACCAGGCAGGTCTCCCCCGCATATCTTAAGGCACTGATGGTTGCCGTCCGGCTGAGCAGCAACCACATTCGGACATCTGCTCCAAAGCTGTATTCAGGGTGTTGAGAAGCAGAATGAAGCTCACACAGTGATGAGCAGGTCTTCCTTGGACTCTTTTTCTCATCAGTTCTTGATGACAAGCTGTGGGTCCAAGAATAAGAAAGCATGGGACCTTTTGCCTCCTGCTTGGTTTATGGGGGCTATGTGAATCTAGCCATGTAGTTCCCTTATCATCTGTATGAGAGAAGCTTCCTGTTGCTTCTTCCAGAAAAAAATTGGGATTTCGAACATGCCTGCCAAGCTCTGAGACCTGGTTGTTCCCAGTTCTGGGTCGAAAGTCCTAAAAGGACCCACCAGTATCTGGGTAATATGGAAGATCTGAAGTTCTCCTTTCTCTTGGGGCCTTCAGCGCCTTTCTCCATAGCCCCTATATCCGGAGCAGCGGACATTCTCTGTCCGGCCTGCTTAGCACGGAAGTTTCCATAGGAATGGCGGGGAGAGAAGGTGTCCAGCTCCAACCCCACGCGTTCCCTTCAGCATTTCTATGGAAACCTAAACCCCGAATGGGCTGAAGGAGCTTAATCATCCGTTCCACCTCCTCTAATTATAACCCAGAGAAGAACATGGCTTTCAGTCTTCTTCTGCTAATCTGCTGGGGAAACCATCTGCTGATTTTATGGTCCCCAGGGAACAGAACTGCAAAGTTTAAAACAGGCAGAAAGGGGGAGGGAGCCGGCGGGGTTCCGACCTGGGCCTGGGCACCCGAGATCTGCTGATGGAAACTTATTTTTACTGCCTCTTGCTTTTCAGGAAGACTCTTAGGCCTCGAGAAGGGCCGGCCCCGTTTGCTTGACGGAAGCGGCAGCCCATAACCGGAGGAAACATGAAGGCGCTGGTAAAGACGGCTGCTGTTCTTAATGCCTTCGTGGTGCCCAGACCGCACTGTGGCCGAGTAGTCCAGCAGGGACTGCCCTTGGAGACTGTACAGAAGCTGCAGCTGGTGCAAAACGCTGCTGGCCTTTTACTGATGGGCGTAGTTTATTCCTCTTCTCCTTCACTGTTGTAGAAATGGGGCAGCATTGGGGTTATAAATCCTTATCTATCAGTAGGTAATGTTGCCAACTTCCCTGGCCAGGGTGTGGGGGTGTCTGAAGGAAAACCCAGAAAGCCCATGCAAGGCCCACACTGCTTCATCTACTCACCCTCCATCCTTCCTTGTGACTTTTGCAAGTTTTATGCAAATCTCCCCAGTCCAGACTTCCAAATTTGCATCCCAGGGCTTGCTTTTTTTTTTTTACAGCACTGTGTAGGGCAGGGTTTCCCAAACTATGGGTCGGGACCCACTGGTGGGTCGCGAGTGAATATTGAGTGGGCCCTGCCTGTAGAATTAAGTAATTTTAAAAAAATTGTATTAAAACTTTGTTATTTGAAAAGTCCTTTATTCATATTGGTAAGGGTTAAATTTCCTAGAGGTGGGTCCCGAGTTGGTAAACTTATATTAGATGGGTCGTAGCCCAGACAACTCTGGGAACCACTGATGTAGGGACATATAGATTGGGTTGGTTAAAGCACCCAATAAGTTCTGAGCTCCTTCCAAAAAGCTGCTCCTTGGACTTCTAAGACCCTGTCTGGGTGCCCCCTCTGAAATGTTCACCTGCAGAGAACTTCAGATAAGCCAGAGCCCCCTCTATGGGAACTGTTTGCCCCTATGGAGTGGACACCCCATTACCCCCTGACAAGGGTTATGGGCCCAGCACGCTTCCACTACGCAACTCTGCTATGCACTGACATGGCTTGTCTGATAATTGCTTGGAACTCTGAAACACTGAAGGTTGTCAGTTTATTTTCTCTGTGTCAGCATTCCGCCGTTGGGTTCTAGTGGGCAGCGTGGAATTAACCCTTTCCTCCCATGTTGTAGCCTGTTCATAGCGGCTTGCTCCAGTTTCTGAGTCACCAAAATAATTAATTAATTGATAAAGCAACCAGTCTCTTTTACTAGAAGCAGTTGCTTTCGTTAACTTCCTCTGATCAAAATTTGGAGAGCAGTATAGAAATTAGCGAGGGAGGGAAGGAAAGAACGAACAAAAGAACTACACAGAGATAACTTTTAGATCAACGCACGCGTGCCCGCAGAGATTTGCAATAAGGAGGTGCTGAATATCAGCATTGGGCCTTATTCTGGGATAAATCCTGGAATAGGGTCCTGATATCTGCATGCTAGCGCACACTTTGGGAGGACCTGGATAATCTGCACTAGCATGCAGACATCAGGCCCCTCTTCTGGGATATACCTCAGAATAAAGCCCTGGGTGGAAAGGATGCTTTAGTAATGCTGCCATATTTCTTTTATAGTGAGAAAACAGAGTAAGAATAGAGGGACTATAAGAGTTAACGGCTTTAGAATTTTATTTATTTATTTATTTATTTATTTATTTATTTATTTATTTATTTATTTATTTATTTATTTATTTATTTATTTATTTGCATTTGAATGTTGCGCTTTTGTATAGTTTTGTGAGCCAATTTGGTCTTGTGGTTAGGGAGCCGGACTCTTATCTGGGAATACTGGGTTTGATTCCACACTCCTCCATGAAGCCAGCTGGGTGACCTTGGGCTAGTCACAGCTCTCTTCTGAGCTCTCACAGCCCCACGTGCCTCACACGGTATCTGTTGTGGGGGGGGGGGGAAGAACAGAAGGTTTGTCAGCCGCTTTGAGTCTCCTTAAATGGGTGAGAAAAGCGGGGTAGAAAAGCCAACTCTTCTTCTTCTAAATCACTTTGGCAAGCTGGCATTAAGCATCACCTGGACCGGTGATGGCCAACCTATGACACGCGTGTCACAGGTGACACACCAAGTCCTTTTGGGTGACACACCTGGTCACCCTGGCACCTGGGCATGTAATGCTTGCTTGTTCTTGAAGTATACGAAATCCCAACTTTCAATTGAAGATTTAGCAAACGAAATTCAGCAACAAAAGTCACTAATGTAAAGAATTATTTGTTTTTGTTTTTAATACATATATCAAAAATATAACTTTTTTACTAGAGCTACAAACATCACAAAATCATGGATATTTCTAGGTGTGACACAGCACCCGAGTTAAGCTAGTTTTTTTTGTGAATTTTGACACACTGAGCTCAAAAGGTTCGCCATCACTGACCTGGACTTTCCTTCCTTCCTTCTTTCTCTTCCCAAAACCTGGATGGGCAGCGCCGGAAAGTATCCCACTCCCGGAGTGAGAATTCTGATTACACCGAGAAGGAGAAAGAAATGATGGCGGAAGTAGAGCTAAGGAAGCTGCAGCAGCAGTTTCGGATCATGGTGGAGAGCCGCAAGTCCGTGGGGCTCAGGACCCAGCAGTATTTGTTCCAGCAGGAGTAAGTGAGGACAGCAGCTTCAAGGGATGGCCCCATGGGGAGTGTAGACGTTTAATCTGGATGGAGCAGATGAGTATCTTCTTTCACAGGTTCCACTTTCGTGCCAGTAGTGACCACAGCCAGCCCAGATAGCTTTAAGAAAGGGTTAGACAAATACATGAGGACAGAGGTGTCAGTGACGACTCGAATGGATGCCTAGATGTTTCCTCCAGGTTGGAGAGATAGATAGGATGCCCCTCAGGGCTTTCTCCAAGGAGCTGGGAGCAGGTGAAGGTTTTGCTTTCACCGTCTGCTTTATATGCCCAGAAGCAATTGGTGGCCACTGGGTGAAGGAGGATGCTGTGCTAGATGGGCTGTGGACCGATCCACCAGGGCTCCTCTTATGTTTTTATCTAGAATGGATGCTTAGGTACATCCTCTGGGTTGGAGAGACAAGCAGGATGCCTCTGAAGGCCACTTGTAGGGGAAGACTTTGCCTTAATCTTCTCCTTGAGACCTCCAGAAGCAACTGGCGGACCACTGTGTGATATGGGAAGCTGGGCTGGATGGGCCATGGCCTGATCCATCAAGGCTCTTCTTAGGTTCTTAAACCAGATGTTTGTTTCGATGCTGTCAAGCAAGGGGAAAAGATGATGTTCTTCTCTTATTCTTTGGCTCCAAACTCTAGAATTCAGGGTGAACTGCTCTTCCGCATGGGGGAATCAGTCGTTCTGCCCATCAGCTGTTCACTTGGCACCATGATATCATAGCCAAAGCACCATCAGTGAATTTACATGTTCAGTTTTGTAAACGTGAATAGGATTACTTCTGCCCTGTTTGATATCCTGACTGCTGTTGTTTTCCCTTATCTCTCTCTGTCTCTCTCCTCTCTTTCCCTGTCCTTTCCCTCCTTTGCAGGAAACAAATTAATTTCTTGAAGCAAGAGTTTGATGAGATCAATCTACTGCTCAGCCTGACCAAGTCTCCCCACAACATTTTTGTGGACGATCGGAACTGCATGGAGCTTAAATACCTTCTGCAAACCAAAGATGAATATGATGCTCTCATCCGCGCCACTAAGGGCTTAATTGCTGAACTTGACAACAAGGTAGAGAGTGCTAGACTTCCGTTGGAGGGGTGCTAAGGACTAGAGACGCGTCTTTGTGGAGCGTTAATCACAGCTCTCCTCCAAAGCTTCGTGGTAGATATTTTTCTCCACCAACTCCATCCTCGCTCCAAAAAGAAAGTTATTTTCTGCCGTTTTCTTTCCTGTTGTTTGAAGCCCGGGAGTATGGCCTAGTTCAGGGTTCTAAGGAAGGCATGTGAAACAGACAGGTGAGGCAGGTTTGAAGGGATAACGTAGAATTGTAAATCTTGTACATGGTATGGATAAAGGGGATCCCCCACCCTCCACACTTCCCCCAAAATACTAGAACTAGGAGCCACTCTGTGGGGTTCAAACTGGGAAGAATCAAATGGAAAGATTTCTTGACATAGCATATAGTTTCTTGTTGTTAGATGCCACTACGTAGTGTCTGAGTCCTGGTTGACTGTGTGAGCCTGTCTAAGCAGTTTTCTTGGCAGGGATATAGAAGTGGTTTGCCATTGCCTACTCCTGGAGAGAGGCTGAGGATCAAACTGGTGGCCCTCTACTTTCCAGGCACTTTGCTCTGCCACTAACCTATGGTTCCTCCCAGATTTTGTGGGCAGCTTTGGACAGTTTTCTTGGCAGAGATACTGCAGTGGTTTGCCATTGCCTACTTCCAGCCGGAAGCTGGGAATTGTCTAAAGAGCACTGAAAGAAGCCTAAAGCAACCACTGAGCTCATGATCTGTGTGAAGAGAATTTCTGCATTTCCGTGTAGAGGTGGGAACAGCACTTTTTCTGGAACCTTGGAAAGCAAGTGAACAATGTGGTCTGGTTAGGCTTAAGAAAGTGACTTTCATTCCCGAGGCCTAGAATATATGTTTTTCAAAAGCCTTACAAATCTGTTCCTTATGTATGCAAAGAAGCAGCTGGCTTTTTTTAGCTAGATTTTTATATTTCACAGTTTTCTGAAAACATGAGCCATTTTGCTTTGTTTTAAGATCCTGGAGCTGGAAAAAAAGATAAGAACCCAAAAAGTCCTGGTGATAAAACTGCGGCAGGAGCTGGATGGAAAATGGCTGCATAAACAGACTCAGTTGCTGGATAACCGACTCAATCACGTGAGCAAATCTGCACTTTTGTGCCTCTTACCAGCCTAACACCTTCTGTCATTGCTAAGAACAGTAAGCTTGTCTCCCTCCAGAGGTGACACATTAATAAAAGCAAAGCATGTTGGAAAAAAACAACAGCCCAGAATGTTATAAACCGTAGAAACAACTATTTCCAAATTTCACAGAGTTAAAAATAAAGCAGCTAAGGTCCTTGGGCGGCAGTCTGTGCTGTTATCAGACTTCCAGCCAGCTTCTAAGAATGTTTCCTTGCTGGGATGCTGGTCTTGAGAAAAGGCACGCAAAGGATGGATGCACAGCATTTGGTTGTGAAGAAAGATTATGCAGCTGGTGTCTCCAGGAGGCTCTGCTGGTGCCGCTAGAGGCAAGTTAAAACCCACAATTCTTCTGGAACTATATTGGGAATGCTACAAGTAATTGGAGAATTTCTAATATACCTCTGAAATATTGAGGTGATAGCCCATAATATCCCAATATGGTTCTTGACTATCAAGGTAATACCCCATAATGTCCCAATATGGTCCTTGGATATCGAGGTGATATCCTGTAATATCCCAATATGGTCGTAGAATACCAAAGTGGTACTCAGTGATATCCTGAAATAGTCCTTGGATATTGAGATGATACCCCATAATATCTGATAGGTTCCTGGGACATTGAGGTGATCCTCTGTAATACCCAATATGGTCCTGGCATATCACGGCAATGCCCCATAATATCCCAGTATGATCCTAGGATATCAAGGTGATGCCCCATAATATCCCAATACGGTCCCAAGCAATCGAAGTGATTCCTTCTAATATCCCAATATAGTCCTGGGAAATTGAGGCGAAGCCCATAATATCCCAATATGGTCTTTAAATATGGAGGCATTGTCTTTTAATATCAGTAGTATAGTTAATCTGGCAACAAGATTGTGGGGTTTTATGTCTGTCTTCCAGGTCCTTTTGTTATCATTGTGCTTGCAAAGGCCCAGATTCTGCCCAAGTACAGAAACACACACAAAGGGGAGCGGGTGGGTCCTCAGCTGGGCGTCTGCAGAAGGAATTAAAGCCAAGGTCCACGGTTGCCTTCTGCATTTGATCAGGACAGCAAGAGGCATTTGTGAGACCTTTAAGTCCCACCGTTGCCCCTTGCTGTCTGGAGACATTCTGCAGGGAAAGAAAAGAGGAATTTCTCAGGATTAGTTGCCTCATCTTGACCAGAGGAGTCGGCGGGGAAACGTAAACGTTAACACTCACAAAAGGATCTACCTTTGGCGGATGGGTGTTAGGAAAGCCAGGAGCAGGAGAATTAGGAACAACTTCATATTTTGTTTTTGGAAAAGTCTCCAGTTGGTTGTGTGGCCAGTTGCTCTTAGTTTGTAGCGTTTATCTCTTAAAAGTAAGGCCACTGATTTGCTAATCACTGGGAGAGGGATTTGTGCAGAGCTCTGGGATACTGGAGGCATTTGGGGAGGGAAAAAAGGTCCCTCGTGCTTTAGAAGGACACAGAATCTTTTCTGATTTTCTTCCTGCCTGCTGCTCAGATAACAGTTTATTTTGACACTGTCCTGACCACCAATGCCAAGCTCCGAGAAGAGATCGAAAACCTGCAGTGTCTGAAGGCTATCTTCGATGGCATTTACACTCGGCTGCACAGAAAGCTGGAGCAGCAAAAGAAGACGATGAATTTTTCTATTGAACAATCAACCCAGGCCTACGAGCAGAGGTGAGGCTCAGATGTTGGTGCAGGTAGGGCTTCAATCATAAATCTGTGCGGTTTCCTAGAATTGTGCAGTTCGTGTTGTTACTATGAGACATAATGGTTGGATCGTCCCTATACGGGCATACTGAAAACTGTCACACGCGCTCTGTCCAGCTGCATGTACAGGATGACCAGA
Source organism: Aspidoscelis tigris stejnegeri (assembly GCA_023333525.1). Classification (NCBI taxonomy): domain Eukaryota; kingdom Metazoa; phylum Chordata; class Lepidosauria; order Squamata; family Teiidae; genus Aspidoscelis; species Aspidoscelis tigris. The sequence goes on from JALMGA010000020.1 coordinate 9,818,431, forward strand.
CCTTTGCCACCACTTAGATCATCCACACAGAGGCCCAATTTAGGGGGTAGGATAGGGTTTAACTCTGCCACGCTGCCATACATTTTACACTTAACCCCCCCCCCCAAAAAAAAGCATGGCTGTTAATTGTATTGAGGCCTGGCTGAGTGAAATGCCCAGGGACTCCTCTGAGGAAGAGACATATGGTTTTGCCTTCATCTTCTGCTTGAGATGCCCAGAAGGAGTTGGTAAGTCACTGTGTGAGGCAGGATGCTGGACCAGATGGGCTCTGGCCTGATCCAGCAGGGCTCCTCTTAGGCTCTTATAGACAAATTCATGGTGGATAAAAAATGTATCAAGGACTACTAGAATGGATGCCCAAGTACCACTTCCAGGTTGGAGGGACAGAAAGGATGCTTCTACGGGCCATTTGCAGGGAGTTAGAGCAGGTGAATGTTTTGCCTTCACCTTCTGCTTGAGATGCCCAGAAAGAAGCAATTGGTGGGTCACTGTGTGGGACAGGATGCCGGGCTAGGTGGGCTGTGGGCTGATCTAGCAAGGAGGATAGATCATGGAGGATAGATACATCAGTGGCTACTAGAATGGATGCTTAGGTATCTCCTCCAGGTTGGAGTAATAGGCAGGGGGCCTCCAAAGGCCATTTGCAGAAAGTTTGGAGCAGGCGAAGGTTTTGCCTTTGTCTTCTGCTTGAGATGCCCGTGAGCAATTGATGGGCTACTGGACTAGATGAGCTGTGGGCCCATCCAGTGGAAAGGCTCCTCTTAGGTTCTTACATTCTTACTTGGTATGGTAGACTATGAGTGCCCAGCATGCTAATAAAAATGCAATTATGAAACAGATATTAATAAATAATTTATATCATTTCTATAAATATTTTAATGCATATATTTATAAATGCACATAAACCTATAGCTGTGTAAACATGAACTGGTATTTATATTAATCCATTCCCTTAGTAATATTTAGAAATATGTAATTCTTTACTAATTAAATAGAGTGATTCTCCTCAAATAATAAAAATAGTATGGCTGGCGGGGTTAGTGATAGAGTTTAATCCAGCTTCAGTCCACTTTCAGAGTGAGAGAAAACATCAGCATAGTGGCTAGTCAGTTTCCCCCCACATTTTTAACCCAAAGTGGTTTTTCTGAACTGGATCGTGCTGAAGGAAAACAATTTATCACTTTACAGGTGGCTTCTCTCATTCTGAAAGTGGACTGGAGCTGGATTAAAACTTGAGGTGTGAACACACTCTGTGTTGCTGTGCAACCCTCAGCACCGTTGTGCAATTCCAACCCCTTTTCAGCATTCCCATTACCACCATACCCGAACGGCGTGGCTTTTGTCCACATTTAGGGTCGAAGCCCTTGCCAGGATCTCCGCCATGAAGGAACGGCGCTGCAAAGATATTGCCCAGTTTAACATCGAGTTCCGGGAGCTGGAGCGGATCTACAACCACGAGACCAAGCTGAAGGCCTTCATGCTTATCAAGCTGGTGGATCGCTCAGAATTCGAGGAGGAGGCCAAAAAGGAGGAAGGTACCTGCGTGATGGGAGGAAAGGGGCCGTGTTGTGTCAGCCTCAGGAAGGATGCGCTGTGAGGAGGATGGATGAGCTTTGGAGTCTGTTGGCATGATTCAGTTCTACACTTGGGCTGTGGTCACACCTAAGCTTTAATCCAGCTTCAGTCCATCTTCAGAGTAAGAGAACAACATCAGCAAAGTGACCAGTAATTTTCTTTCCGCATTATCTTGTTGCTTTGCTGATGTATTCTCTCACGTCGAAAGTGGACTCAAGCTGGATTAAACCATAAGTGTGACCACACCCTTGTTCAGCAGCCCTAAAAGGAAGACGATGCCCACTTATCTGGGGACGGGTGCCGTTGGACTCGGTGGGCACTGACGTCTGAACACACATATTAAGCTTACAGTAAACGCTTATGGCCTATCTGATATTAGATAGGATTGTGATCAGCACCGTTTTGTTTTTTAAAAAGCCTCTAATATTCCATGATGGTGCCCAGAGATTCACGTCTATGCAAAGTGAAGAAATAGCCATTTGTGGACTTTTCCACGTTGATTCAGCTAGCTGGCCTTAAAAAGCTGAGCAGTCAGGAGAGGTTAGAATTGGATGGGAGGCCAGTAGGATTTCCTAAGATTCTACTGCAGCTTGAAGTGGGAAGTTGAAAAACAATTCAGAAGAAGACAAACCGCTTTTTGCATGGTCACCAAGCACACTGTATGATCCTATGGATTCTTAAAACTCTCCTTGTACGTCCAGCTTTTGCTGCTCAGAATAAACTTGTCACCGGCACTGTCCTTCCTTCCTTCCTTCCCTCCCTCCCTCCTTTCCTTCCTTCGTTCTTTCCCTCCCTTCCTCCCTTCCTCCCTCCCTTCCTCCCTCCCTCCCTCCCTCCCTTCCTCCCTCCCTTCCTTCCTCCCTCCCTTCCTCCCTCCCTCCCTTCCTCCCTCCCTTCCTCCTTCCTCCCTCCCTCCCTCCCTTCCTCCCTCCTTCCCTCCCTTCCTTCCTCCCTCCCTCCCTCCCTCCCTCCCTTCCTTCCTCCCTCCTTCCCTCCCTTCCTCCCTCCCTCCCTTCCTCCCTCCCTCCCTCCCTCCCTCCCTCCCTTCCATGGTGTGCAGCTGCCAAGGCCAAGAAACGGGCCAAGTCCAAAGGAGAGAGCTTTGAGAGCTATGAGGTTGCGTACATGCGGTTGCTGAAACTGACCGAGAATGGAAACATTGACCAGCTGGTGGAAGATTTCATTGAGAAGGAGGAGAAGAACTTTGCTTTCTTCAGCTACGTTACAGAATTGAACAATGACATGGAAAGACTCCAGAAAAAGATCGAAGATGTTCAGGTATCTCCCTCTCTTCCTCCCTCTCTCTCTCCATTTCTTCCTCCATCCCTCTCTTCCTGGCTCCCTCTGTCTTCTTCACTCTCTCCCTCCCTTTCCCCCCTCCCTCCCTTCTTTCTTCTTCCCTTCCTTTCTCCCTCTCTCTTCTCTTCCCTCTCTTCCTTTTTTTCCTCCCTCTATCTCTCTTCTTCACTATCTCCCTCCCTTTCCCCCCTCCCTCCCTTCTTTCTTCTTCCCTTCCTTTCTCCCTCTCTCTTCTCTTCCCTCTCTTCCTTTTTTTCCTCCCTCTATCTCTCTTCTTCCCTCTCTCTCTTCCTCTCTTCCTCCCTCTACCTTCCCCCCACCCTTTTCCCTTCCTTTCTCCCTCCCTCCCTCTCTCCTATTTCCTTCCTTCCTTCCTCCTTCCCTCTCTCTCTTCCCTCTCTCTCTCTCTTCCTCCCTCCCTTTTTTCTTCTTCTCTCCCTCCCTTCTCCCCTCCCTCTATCTTAACTTCAACCTAAACATTTTCTTTTATCTACATTTGTAAACCTAGTTGTGTTAACAGGGTTCCTGACAGTTGCTTCTTCAGCCAGTGCACTGTGCTTTGGATAAAATCCCATCCGTGGCTTACAAAGAGTAAAAACTGAAAATAACAACAATAATAATACAGAGGCAAAGCCTTTTTCAGCACGCAGACCTATCTTAGTGCTGCCCCCGAGCGGTCAGTGGAGAGATTGCACAGTGGGTATTTTTTTAGCCCCTTCTAGTCAAACCTGATATTATTTAAAGTGGACCGTTCAACGGGCCCATAGATGGACCAATAGAGATCAAAGGCATTGTGGAGGAGAAATTTGGACCGTTGGTGTTAGTTGAACTGTGGATGCTGGGTCAACTTCCTGCAAGGTTCTTCGGTCACTATAAACAAAGATGGCGCCCTTGTGCAAACTATATCAGAGTTCGGTCTAGCGGTTGGGAATACCGGGTTTGATTCCGCACTCCTCCACAAAGTGACCTGGTTGGCCTTGGGCTAGTCACGGCTCTCTTCTGAGCTTTCACAGCCCCACCTACCTCATAAGCTGTTCTGTTGTGGGAGGAAGACTAGAAAGCTTCGTTCGCTGCTTTGAGTCCCCTTAAATGGGTGAGAAAAGGCTGTGTTTATAGCACCTGGACAGCCCTGGCTGTTCCTTGCCTTGTGGGTGGGCCCAAGACATTTTGACGCATTAGACAGAACATCAGACAGGATTTCGCACTTCCCGATGAACATTAAAAGTAAAGGGAGGCAAGTCAAATAATCCTGGCCTTTTGCCAAAGGCAGAACGCCCTGGATATCCTTTTAGGGATGAAGATACAGGATTAGTCAAAAGACCTAATGGTTTTTCTGTATCCATCCTGACTCTTGATGGTGATCAGCCTAATAAAAGCGCCAGTCCCCATGCCATGGGATTTTAGTGGGAGAGTGTGCCTCCAAATTACTTACAGAAGGTCCCAGGGCTGGTTAGTGACCAAGGCTCTTTGGCCAGCCATAATTCTAACCTTCCAACATTTGTACCTCTCTGTTTTCTAGAATGAAATCAACAAGCTAAAATCGGAGCAGAGAAAGGAAGAAGACATCATCTATGGCAGTCTGAAGGAACTGGAGGTATGGGGTGACTTGAGGGACCGGTTGGTTTCTCAGCAGGGACCATAATGCCTTTCCAGAAGTTTCACAACCACTCTAGCCAAAGGCAGGGAATGATGGGAGCTGGGTGGGCCTAGTCGAGCATCCTGACCTAGACCATCAAATCCAGTTTCCTGAACTCACTGCTAGGTGGCTGATCTTTCACACCATCGATGGTCCGGCACCATCATCTGTAGTCCAGTTGCACGTTTCGGGTCGTCCCTTGCAACCTCTTTCTTCCGGCCTGTAGGAGAAGTTACAGCGGACCACAGAAGATGCCAACAAGTACGAGTACAAGCTGAAAGAGAGCAGCAAGATCCTGGACCAGCTGAAGTCGGCAGTGGACTTCCTGTTCAAGCAAACGGGCTGTGATGCCACCAAGATCCGAGAGCGTTTGGGCGAGACAGAAGAAATCACTGATCAAAATCTGATGGAGTATTTCAGTGAGTGAGCTTGATACGTTTTTTGGGGGTCGGTGGGAATCCAGTTTTGGATTATAACTTCCTTGAGCTGTAGCCAGAACAGCCAAAAGGCCTCCTGCCTATCCCTCCAACCTGGAAGTAGTAGCCCAGGCATCCATCCATCTGACCTCCATGAATGTATCTAATCCTTTCTTAAAGCGATCCAGGCTGGTTGCTTCTTCAACACAGTCCTAAGCATACGAATGTGGAGAGAGAGAGTGGGGGCTATTAATTAATCCATTAATTAATTAAGTACTACAACTATTCTATATAGAACGTGCCAGTTCCATTTCCAGAAACAGTCAGATTATACTAATAAGCTCTGAGCCAAGTTCAGAAAGAGTTGCTCTTCTCAGGACAATCCAGGTTGAGCTTGCCTTGTTTCCTACAGGGTTATGGGAGGAAAAAATCCTCTACTGCCTCAGCCCTGTGACTTGTCCCATAAAGGTCAACTGTCTTTCTATCAGGGCCCTGTGTGTCCACACACCACAGCCCCACCAGTTGGAAGTGAACCCACCTGCCACCTGACCTGTTCCAAATTTGTCCTCCTTTAGGCATCGTGGAAAAGAAAAGCAACGACCTTTTGCTGATCGAGTCCTTTTTGCGCTACAAGGAGTTGGAAGGGGAGCTGGATTCTGTCCCCATGCTGAATCCCTTCCTGGGTGGCACATCTGTTCTGAAGAAGTTAGATACTGTTAAAATAACGCCGCCTTTAATCAGCGCAGACCCCTTTGCAGATGTTTCAGAATCTGGTGAGTTGCCTGGCAGCATGCAATTAGGCAACCTTGGTCATGTCTCAAGCCAGCAGCATCCAGCCAGCGAAAACATGCGTGCCGGGCAAATGGCAGCAAGCAGCTGGATCACGTTTCAGAGTTCTTGGAGGAGAAAGTGTTAGTGTGTGCTCAGAAATGCCGAGGTCAGATTTTCCAGAGGGTTTGCATTTTCATAAATCAGTCAAAGGTTCAGGAACACAGAAAGTACACGAGCCGAGGTTGCAAGGAAAGATTCACTGTCTGCAGCGGCGTTTGTTGGCTTTGGGCTGTCTTAAGTAGGGCTGGGTGAGCCTCGCCCCCTCCGGCACAGCTGTTCGGCATGCAAACATGCTGAATGTCTCAGTTGTTCTCATTGTTGCCTGAGAGCGCTCTACAAAGGGCATTGGCCAGCGTGTGCATCTGAACTGTCCCCTTCTTGGGGCACAGGATTGTTGTGCACATTTGACCCTCGAAGCCCGCCTTCTTCACTTTGGCTGGCAGGGAAGCTTGCCTCGACTTGGCTGGCATGGCTGGCAACCTCCTCTGAGGTTCTTATGGACTAGATGGGCTGTGGCCTGATCCAGCTGTGCTCCTCTTAGGTTCTTATGGACTAGACGGGCTGTGGCCTGATCCAGCAGGGCTCATACTATGTCCTTAAGTAGAATGGATGCCCTAGTACCACCTCTGGATTAGTTGGACAGGCAACAGATATTGGGATATGGGGTGTAATATACATATTTTAATAAAAATAAATAAAAGTCACTAGCAGGGACTGGAGAGCAGTTGAAGGTTTTGCCTTGGTCTTCCGCTTGAAATGCCCAGAAGTAATTGGTGGGCCACTGTGAGAGAGGATGCTGGACTAGATGGGCTGTGGCCTGATCCAGCAGGGCTCTTCTTAGGTTCTTATGTAAAGGGTTTTATTCTTGTCTGAGAGCCCTTAAAATACCTGTTTCAGACCTGATGCAAGTAGTGGCAGCTGTGAGGACTGGTGTATAGCCAGCCTCAACCAAGTGATGATAAGCTGCTGTTCTATGTCCACGGCCACTAGATGGCACCCTCGCACTGCTGCTGATACATCCCAAAGGTAAAGCCTGCTGGGATTCTATCAGTGTAGGCTAGAGAAATTTAAACAAGACAAAGGCTGTTGTAATAGCCTTTAATCCAGTTTCAGTACACCTTTAAAGTGAGAGAGCCCCGCAGCAAAGTGACCAGTAATTTTCTTTCCACATTATCTATTCCAAAGGTGAATTTTCTGAATTGTTAAACACTGAAAGAAAACACCTTGTCGCTCTGCTGGTGTGTTCACCTGGTCCAACTCTGTACTTTTTCTGATTTTTTCCCCCCTAACAGCAGAAGGTCCACTTGACCATGCCAGCCTGCGTGCCATGGTCTTGGAAAACCTTGAGAAGGAGAAGTCCAGAAAGAGTTCATCTGAGAGAATGGAAAAGAAGAAATCCTCTCCAGTGTAGAAGTTGAGGCAGACAGACCTTGGCGTGAGCTGTTTACTTGCTAATGCTGGTCCGTTGCCTTTATATGTTAGTATATTTATATGTCTATTTTATATTTATATATAAAAGGGTGAAATCCCCAAATGGAGGGGCTTTGCCTACGGTAAAAACAAAAAAAATTAATGATGCTATGTGTTTTTGTGCTTTCTGCAACCTCCTCTCTCTGAAAAGACCCTTTTACTGTTTTTTTCTTTGAACATTTATGTCCCATTAGTTCTCCCTACCAGGCGAAGGCAATAAAGGAATCCTTTGCCCATCTCCTGTGTGCTGCAGGAAAGAGGAACACGCTTTTTCAATGTGTTTTCAATGTATTTTTAACAGAAATTCTTTGCTGGCGACAATGTAGAGCATTTCAACCAGCTCAGCAGCTGGTAAGGAAGTGAAATTGACCCTCTAGCCACACATAAAAAGACAATGTCCACCTTGACCTCCATGAGCCTGCAACGTATATTGATTTTTATTTCCACGGCATGTTTTGCTTAATCAGAGCATTGCCCGGCCCTGGCAGAAAGTTCAAGGATATGTCCTGGACATCTTGCTGTTCCTTCTGACAACTGCAGATGTTGGGAATGGATTTGGATTCCAACAGGAGTTTCTCCAGTGCTCAGTTGGAGATCTTGTAACATTTTGTGCAGATTTTTGGGGGGAAACATTAAGAAAATCCTGCAACTTAAATTTTATGCCTTTTTGTCCATCCAGGAAAAATGCTGGACCTGCTGCCAGGCTAACAGCTGTGGTTCAGGTACAAAGAGACACAGGGACCTTAACAGAGTTCTGGAGTTTGTCTGGGATTCCTGTAGTTTTCATAAAGGGTTAATAGATTATCCGGTGGTTTTTATTTTGGGAAGGAGAGGTTGCAAATTATGCAGCCATTTGGGTAGCCCAGAAGTTTGCTTTCTGCTTATCTCTTTCTGTTTTTAGGACGTCATTTGCTCCGTGGAGGATTGTGGGCCGAACCTCTCTAGGTGGAGCTCTTTGCCTCCCGTTTTCTTGTCATTTATTTGCATATATCATTTCCTACAGGATGAAGCCCTTTCCTTTGTGGCAAGTGCAAGCCCACCTTGTCCCAGAAGAGAAAATCTTTGTCCATTGTTTGATCAGAAACTCCGGAAAAAGACTTTGGATCAAGAGCTGCTCTGTCAGCCATATTGTTTTCTACTAGGCACCCCGTAAAAATGCAAAGGTGCTTTGATGGCTCCTCTGAGGATCTATCTCCTTTGAGCTCTGCTAAGAATTAAAAGCTCTTGGCTGCAGTTAAGGCCCAGCAGTTCCCTGTGGAACTCAGGAGACCACACTCGACTTCCCTCCTTTCCTTCAACATGTTCCCGTCTCTCTGACTTACCTCTCCTTTTGTGAAACCACTTCTAGAAACTCTCATCTCACCCAAATCTCAGTCAACTGTATGTCAGCGTCCTACCCACCCCAACAAGAAGCACCCAAGCTATCTTAAGGGGACAGTCTAGCAGATCCCTGCACTGAGTAGGTTCGGGACTAGATGATCTCTAAGGTCCCTTCCCACGGTAGTCCGTTATTCCTTTGCCTCCTGGCCCGAGGTTCCCAAACTGGGGCCTCCCGGTGTTCTTAAGTCGCACATCCCGCCATTTTTTGACCTTGGCCACGTTGACTGAGACAAATAAGAGCAGTGGTCCAGTGATATCTGGAGACCCAAGTTTGGGAACCTTTGAGGCAACTCTCTTGCGCTCCTCCAGCTTCAAGAAAGACTAATTATCCATCAGTTTATGCTCATGTGTTAGCTCCGAAGCCGCTTGGGACAAACGCATCACAGGATTTCTTTGGCCTGCCCAGGGTGGAGCAGGGAGAGGCGCCCATGTGAGGTGGGTTCCACCATCAACAACCCAGGCACTGGCCACTTCCCGGTGAGTACCAACCTGTCTTTCTGTAACTTAACAGTGGAAAGTGTGAACCTCGCGGCCAGCATTTTGATGTTGCCCGCGAACATATGGTCTGCATTTCACTTGGCATGGGTCTCATTTTTGCTGATTCCCCCATTAGGAACCCAACAGCGGAATCAAACTGTTGGAAATTCAGCACAGGGACCTGGCGGGGGCAGCTGCTTCCGGATTAAAGATGGCCGTTGTGCCACGTCCGTGAACACATGTGAGATAAGGGCTTATATGGGGGTATAAAGAGGACGTGAGTGGATCTGTTAACACCCAATTGTAAGGCTTTCATCGCCAGCTCTTATTCCTGTGGGAAGCTTGGACGATCTGAGTAATTGGCACAGACGCAATGCAAGAAATAGTTTTCTCCTGCAGTGGCTGAATTACTGTTTACAAATTACTTTTTACAAAGACAGACATGCAGGCAGGAGCTTCGGAACACCAGAAACAAGATGATGAGAGGAGGCACTCAAATATCTCAGCTTCTGTGGATGAGACAAGCAACCAGGAACACACAGAACAAGCAACTCTACAAACAGGATCTTCTAGTCACCAGGGGCAACTCTTCAATCCTTTTCTTCTCCGTGCGTGATAATATGGACTAGGTTCTTATAATCCAAGTTGCCTGACACATCTGGAGGAAACGCTGCAAACATTTGGTCAATCTGTGGGAAGAAAGAGGTGGAAAGAAGCTCTTCTGAGTTTCCCTCAAGGCAAGCCATCCCTTATATAAAATATACTTTACGCCACTGAGCTACGGTTCTTTTCCTAAGCCAGGTTAATGCCAGTGGCTTTGTTGCGTCTCATACCTCCTCCTGTGAAAATCGCTCTCCTTGGGTCATCAGCATCTCTTTAATGCTGCAAAACAAATAACAGGGAGTAAGCGGTTGGTGGGCAGAAACGGTTCCAGGAAGATCCAGTTTCCCAAGCTTTTTCGAGTCCCTCGAAATGCCTGAGGGTCTGTTCACACACCCGGCAGCGCTCAGGGATGCTCTGTTCACCTCCAGTGCCCTGGACCATCTGGGAGCGTCCCTGGTTGGGGAGCTCCTGAATGGAGTGTTTGCACTTCCATCTGGTGTGAACAGCACAGTGTGGTGCAATTGCAGATCTGCAAGCGCATGCCCCCAGCATGATCGCCATGCCAATGGGTCGGCACACACCGGATATTGCCATGGCTGTTGCCATGGTGACCTGGCCAAGGCAGGAGTGACCCATCCACACTTCCAGGTGCTGGTGGCCAGATTCGGGAATGCCCCGGCACCTGGAAGTGTAGAGGCGTCCCGGTTTGCCCCATCTTAACTTCAGTGGCTTGGCATTGCTATACCATCTCACTAAGTTAAGAGTTGCAAACTGGTACCTTTCAGTCCCACAGTTAAAGTGTGCAGGAAAGTATCGCTCGCTTGCCTCCATTTTGCAGTCAGTGGGTGAACTGCAGCAGTGAGGGTCACCAGCAGAAATAATCAGCTTCCAAAGAAGGTAACAGTGTTCATAGCTATTGGTGCACTTTATTGACAGTACTAAGGTTGTTCCAAAGAAGGTAACAGTGTTCATGGCTATTGGTGCACTTTATTGACTGTACTAAGGTTGTGCCTGGGATAACACGCCATTAAAAGCCACAGAGTTTAGCAGGAGCCTTATTTTGGTTCCATTCGTGGCTTCAGGCCATTTTGGGTAGGTATCAGGGGAACTGGAGTCCGTAAGATCAGAAGTGCCTCACTAGATTCTGTGATCACCAACTCCCGTCAGGGCTAATAGCCACTGATAGCCCTGACTTCCACATGGGTCCAAAGGTTTTTTGAAACCAAGTGGGTAGTTCCACATCGTGTGGTAGCAAATTCTGGGAACGTCCATGCTTTATTTCAGGATATCCGTATAACTGATGTCTGGATACAGCCTTGTGTTTCTGTTAAGATCCAGTGTCAAAAGTCAGCAAAAGGGCACTTACTAGTTTGCCTTTAAGCCTTTGCCTTCTGGATCGAATACTTTGAAAGCATTCAGAATGGTCTCTTCTGGATCGGCACCTGAAAGTCATGGAGAACGTAGGCAGAGTCAAAGCCTGGTGTTGTTCTTTAGAGGTTCATTCACGTCCAGCTCTTTGTGACCACATGGACCACAGCACGCCTGGCCCCTCTGTCCTTCACTGCCTCCCAAAGTTTGCCCAAGCTCATCTTTCCTGAGTCCATGCCACCATCTGTCCACCCTGCTCCCCTTCCCCTTTGGCCTTCACTCTTTCCCAGCATCAGGGCCTTTCCCCAGGAGTCCCATCTACTCCAAACATGGCCAGAGTCGTTGAACTTCAGCATTATTTTCCTCCCAATGAGTAGTCATAGTTGATTTCCTTTAGTGTCATCAAAAGGGTCAAAGGGCCAGTGGTTGAAGAGAAGCGAAAGCTATCTCCGGGCAAAGTCTCTGAACCGGATTCCCTGTGTCATGTGCTCTGGCTGGGTCCTCTGTTCCACCACAGGCAGGATGTTGACCTGCATTTCTCCAGATGTTCCTGAACTTCAGCTCCCAGCATTCTGTGCTGCTGCCATGGGATGCTGGGAACTGAACCTAAGAACCTAAGAGGAGCTCTGCTGGATGAGGCCACAGCCCATCTAGTCCAGCATCCTGTCCCACACAGTGGCCAACCAATTGCTTATGGGCATCTCAAGCAGAAGATAGGGGCAAAAACCTCTACCTGCTCTCAGATCCCAGCAAATGGCCTTTGGAGGCCTCCTGGCCTGCCTGTCTCCCCAACCTGGAGAATGCACCTGGGCGTCCATTCTAGTAGCCATTGATACATCTGGCTTCTATGAATGCATGATGGGAACTGTAGTTCAGGAAGGTTTGTAGGGCATCCCTGCTCCAGAGCAATTCACTTTCACCTTCAAGCCATAAGGAGGAGCGGAATACTTCTAAACTGAGAACCGCAACTCACCGTCATTTGAGGCATGCAGCAGACATCGTACTTCTCCCCAGACTCACCTTTAAGCTTTTCTCCAAACATGGTCAGGAACACGGTGAAGTTAATTGCTCCGGGGGCTTCTTTGATCATGTCTTCGAGTTCCTCGTTTTTCACATTCAAGCGTCCTGAAAAAGGAGGAAGAGGTGGAAGCCGAGGTCAGTGGGGGTCTCATAAATGGTTATGCTTACAGATAGAGCAGCCTTCTCTAATCTTCTCTGCCTGGTCACGCCACAGTATGATAGTCTGTCTTACGGTGGACCAGGAACTGGCTACCTTGGCCAGGCACAAAGTGAGCTAGATCCAGAGGAGTCACAGCTACTACATGGCCGACAATAAGTGGGCAAGGGCATGCTGGGTAGACCAGCTCAAGTTGCCCCCTCAAAAGCTTGAGGTGGGTCCTAACTTAAATAAGCCTAGCAGAGGTAGTTTTAAAACAAGCAGAACAGACTAAATGCACAACTTTCTTATCTGTGTCAGCTTTGTTGAACAGCATCTTCAATATTTTCTGAAGACCTTTATGCCTTTGCTGTTTCCTTTGCTTACCTAACGCAGCAAACGTATCTCTCAGATCTGCTTTGTCGATAAACCCATCACGGTTTTGATCCATAATAGTGAATGCCTGCAGTGGCAGAAGACACAACGTGAGACTTTCAGAATTATTTTATGAAGACAGGGTCTAGGTCAGGGATATTTGTGCATGCTGCAATTTCACATATGGCTTCCTGAAAATCTGAGTTGCTGCTGCTGTTTCATCACTCTCTTTCCTATGAACATAAGATGAGCCCTGCTGGATCAGGCCACAGCCCACCTAGTCCAGCTTCTTGTCTCACATGGTGAGCTACCAATTGCTTCTGGGCATCCCAAGCAGAAGACAAAGACAAAGCCTTAATAAGTTATTGTTATTGTTATTAATTGAATTACAACAATACATCAAATATTGTAACAGGATAATAAAACTTTCAATTAACATTCTAACCATTCACGCTTGACTCATCAGAAACCTGAAAGTGGTATCTAAGCATCCATTCTAGCTAGGAACTTAGGAGCCCTGCAGGATCAGGCCACAGCCTCCTGTCCCACACAGTGGCCCACCAATTGGTTTACAGGTATCTCAAGCAGAAGACAAAGGGAAAACCCTTACCTATCCTTGCAAGGTATCCTGTCTGCCTCTCCAACCCAGAGGCCTTACCTGTGCATGCATTCTAATAGACATTAATGCACCTGTCCTTCATGAATTTATCTGATCCTTCCTTAAAGCTATCCAGGCTGGTTTTAACCACAGGTTTCCCAGTCCTTCTGAGTGAAGTGCCCTGTGACATTTCAGAAGATGCTGGTTTGTCGGATTAGCTAGGTTGGTATGAAAAACTAACATCTTTTTGTTCTTGGCTTCGGAGCTGCTGGGCAACACAAATTCAGAAGCCCCCCCCCCCCCCCCCCAGCATCTTTAAATCCTCTTTTGGACGAGTGAGAAGATTTCCTCCTCCTACCCTCCATTTGCTTTGTGCTTTCTACCATTTGTGCATCGGCAATTGCTTTATTAAGATCTTTTTTAAACTTATATTGGCTCTCATCCAAAACGTAAGCTGAAAAGGCACTTCAGCAGATTTGCCCTCTCCCCAAAATAATGCAAGGGAAGAAAAAATAAGACAAAATCACGCAAATTAGTTTCCACAACTGCTACCACAGGATGAGAAAAGAAGATACCGTGGACCCTCTTATAAGAGGGGTTATTTCTGGACAGCACAGTTTGGCTCTTAAACATGGTTGGTCAACATTTGTCTAACCTTAACCCAACACAGAAGTGCAAAACTAAAATGGAAGACCGTCCCATAGTGCAGTTCTATACTATTTGCTGGTGGGGTTGGCTGGAACTCTGATCTAAGACCACAGGTATTAGAAAGAGGTTCTAGGGATTAGACCCTGGCTTGAGATTAGTGTCCCAAAGATCCCATTTTAAATAGAACTTTTAATTTCCTGGAATGATATATTAGCTTTGACTGAATTAACTTCCTTCCTTCCTTCCTTCCTTCCTTCCTTCCTTCCTTCCTTCCTTCCTTCCTTCCTTCCTTCCTTCCTTCCTTCCTTCCTTCCTTCCTTCCTTCCGAATTTGCCTAGAATTTTCCCAGTGCATTACAAGCCTCATTTCTGGCAGAATATCCTAAAATCATATTTCATTACATATCTGGAATTAAGTTGAGAGCAACATGGGAGTTCACAGTGAAGGACAAATACCTGAACATGAGACTTTCAGAATTCTTTTATGAAGACATACCATCCTGTGACCCCCAAACAACAAGCACTCATCTACATGTAAGTTTTGATCGACCTTCTATCTGCCTCTGGAGTGAGAAAATGCACTGGCAAAGTGAAAAACGGGCTTCGTTTCGCAATGCGGAGATGAAACGGTTTGCCATTTTGCTGATGCCGTCTCTCACCCTGAAGGTGCATCGAATGTGGGTTAAAACCTAGGTGTAGATGGGCCCCAAGTTTCTTTCTGGTGGTTCCCATGACGTACCTCTTTGAACTCCTGGATCTGCGCTTGTTCAAACATAGAAAAGACATTGGAGTTTGCACCTTCTCTCTTCTTAGCTTTCTTGGGTGCCTTTCGGGTAAATCAAACAGGATTATTTCTCACCTCAGGAATTCCTCTCAATATACAGAATTTTGCACCATCTGCTTCAAGTACAACGCAAATTCAAAGAAAACACTTTCAAATGTCATTGGATTGCAGCTGTCAGTATCCTTGCCCATTGGTCACACTTGGCTGGAGCCAATGGGTGTTGCAAAACCTCTCATTACTGAAGGAATCTAACAGAGTTTTGAAAAACTTCAATTTTTAGACTCTGTTGGCCTTGCTAAGGATGGCTGAAATAGGGAAAATGTCCAGCTTTGGGATTTAACATGTTTAAGACCACATCCACCTGAAGTAAGCCTTGAAAAATCTACTGGGTATTTTTATAGCATTTTCATTTCATCGGACTTGTAATTAGAGTTGCAGAACACGGGACCTTGATTGTTATCTGTCCTTTCTTGCAAATAAAGTGGTTTGGAGGGTGCAGGCAGTGAAAAAGAAAAACGAAGCTTGAAAACAAGGTGGTGCCATCCACACACTAATCCACATTGGAGACCAAAGCATATATTTCTAACGTGCATTAGAGGTGGGATGGGAACACTAGTATCCATATGCAAACACCTCTTAAGCTGCCTTCAAGACTCTTCATTCAGACGTCCTGTGAGATAGGTGGGGCCGAGAGAGCTCAGAAGAGAGCTGTGACTAGCCCAAAGTCACCCAGCTGGCTTCGTGGAGGAAGAAGAGGAAAAACAGTTGGCTTTTCTACCCCACTTTTCTCACCCATTTAAGGGGACTCAGAGTGGCTGATAAACCTTCTGTTCTCCCCACAACAGACACCCTGTGAGGTAGGTGGGGCTGTGAGAGCTCAGAAGAGAGTTGTGGCATGCCCAAGGTCACCCAGCTAGCTTCATGGAGGAGTGCAGAATCAAACCTGGTTTCCCAGATAACCTGGTTTCCCAGAAAACCTGGTTTTTGTCCCAAGCAATCTCCCCCTGGCCCCTGGTTCTGCTCTGCTCCCTTTTACTCACCATTGTTAAGGCTGACTCCCACGGCCCTTTGTGTTGCTCTGAGAAGGTTCTGAAATCTGGCTCCCCTTCAGCTCCAGCTGCGGAGACAATAAATACGGCCCACCCCAGATTAAAAATAAACCCATGCCCACTTTTGGCAGTTCTAGGTGAGCCTGGACCTTCCTTGCTCCAGTTTCTCTCCCCCTTCTGAAATAACAGTTCATTGTCATGCGGTGACATGTGAGACAACGGGAGCCCTCCAAGGTTAGAGGCCCACCAGGCGCCCAAGCGGCTTCTCTGCCCAAGATGTCACTGCAGATTCAATTCTGGTGGCTGAATAATAGCAGAACACCTGTGCGTGTCAGTTTGCCCTGAATGGGTGCGCGTAGGACGTTTGCTGGAGGGATGCTGGGGGGGGGGGGAAGCAATAAGCTGCGTTTGTGTCTAAGCATCTCACTACGTCAGACTATGCTGACCACGAAGCACAGGTGAATGCATCGCACTGCCTTTCTTCCCCTGCTATTGTCCTCTGTTTTAAGCCCCCTAAAAACCCTACGGGGTAGCTCAGGCAGAGGGGGTGACCTTCCATAATGGGGTGGCAATTCAAACCTTAACCACTACATTATACTGTCTTTCTGTGCACTGGAAAGATGATATGGCTGGGTTTTGTTTTAATTCTCGTTGTCTGTTGCCCTGAACTGGAACACACTGACCCGTGCCCGGGCCAGAAGCTTTCCCAAAAATGACCCACCAGAGACCCACCAAAGCCTGGAAGTCAGGTCTGACTGGATCATCTGCCTTCTAGCTGAGCTTCGTCTTTGGGAAGGAAACCAGTTTCCCTTCCCCAAGACTCTCCTCAGCTTATTCTGTCAACCCTTCCCTCCATATTCTTTGCCTTTTTATTTTTAGCCCCTGCACTCTACTCCTCAATATCTCACGCCCCTGGGGACAGGGGACAGAGGGCAGAGATGCTCAGACCAGGGGGAGGGAGGTGAAGGCGACACCCGCAGCCCAAACAATGCCCCCCCCTGCCCCGTCTCTGCCTTTGCTCGCAGCTGTCTGAGCTGCCCGTGAGGGGAAATGAAAGATGAAGGTAGAGACAGCTGTTGCTTTCGCACACTCGTCTTCCTGAGGAATACAGTGTTATCGGAGCTTTGTTTTGCACCTCGGGCGGGAACTAAGAGCCAAGCATCTACAAATGGGCCTCTTGAACCTGGGTCTCCAATATGGCATCCATGGGGCATAGTCCCAGTAAGGCCTTTCTCCATCCTATAAGAGGAGTTGAGGTCATGGAAAACAAAACCATGACCGCCTGGAAGGTGTATTTTCTGGCCCTCGTGTTCAGAGAAGGTGATTTTGTTTTGTTTTTTGAGCGTATCTATTTGAAACATGCCCTCTCTTGCTCATTGACCACCTCATTTTCCTTCTTGCTAGAAACCTGAGGTGAAGAGGCGGCTCTGTGCGACGTCCAGTGTTGAGGTTCTTTCCCATGCCCCGTGGCAGCCATTTTATGACTGATGTCCGTAACTCTTTCTAGAGTCTCTAACTTTTCCAAGACTATGCAGGAGGGAAAGAAACCCTCTCTGTTACCTGTCTCCTCAGAAGCCGGCTCAGGTGACTGCAGTCTCACCTGGTGAGGAGTAAGACAGCAACCCAGGTCTAGAACGACCGAGGAGACCATTCTGTTAGCATTGGTTTCTGCAGTCGCTGCCTCACTCCTCTTCCCTTTTGTTAGCACTCACCTGAACCTACCTGCGGTTGAGGAGACAGGTAATATTTAAAAAAGACAATTTTATCTTGGTCCTGACATGTTTCTGATTGACTTCCCAGCATTCCATGGATTCACAAAGTTTGCAAATCCAGGTTGGGGAGTTACTTGGTGTTGGGGGCCTTTCTGATACAAAAAAAACCAAAGCAAAGCAAAACAACCACAATTAGGCACTTGAGCAATATATTTGATTTGTTTCCTTAGTCAGGTTCAGATCTGAGAGAGGCTGTGAAGAACTGTCAGCACTTCTGAGGCCTATTTGATTTTCTTCTTGAAAGCTTGTCAGCTTCCCTTTGCAACAAAATAGCGCTGATCTTTTGGACTGCAGTATTGTTTTTCCCAATGAAATAACAATGTTCTAGAGGTAATATCAGCTGACTTCCTGAAAATAGTAAGGCCTTGTCCAGACATGAGATAATTCATGTTTTTGGAAGAACCATTAGTCTGTGCTTCACATCTTGAGGCCCATCCAAGTGGCATTGTTCTCATGATGTTGCCAGCCCTTACTGTCACGTCCGGAGTCAGCCAGGTCTTAGAGAGCTAACACATGCATGCACACTCCAGGCTAAAAGTAGTAGCAACCAGCCAAAGTTCAATGTTCTTTCAGGGAGCGAGAGTAAAGGCTAGTCAAATGTTCTGAGTTCCAAGATGCCAGAGGGTCTGAGATGTCAGATATCAGTTCAAGGATCAGAAATGCAAAGAGCAAACAGGCCGAGATTGCAGGATAAAGAGGCATATTGTTTGCAACAAGTTCTGCAGGTGTGAGGCATGTTTTAAGTAGGCGAGGGAGAATCATGCCCTCTGTGGCGTAGGTGTTTGGCCTGCAGACGCACTGACCATCTCAGCTGTTGTCGCTCTTGCCTCAGAAGGCTCAGGGAAGGACATCGCCCGGCGTCTTCGGGCAAGTTGTCTCCATCTTGGGCTATAGGATCAGGGTTCACAATGAGGCCCGGAGCCATGCTTGCCTCGCCTTGACTCTCAGGGAGGCTGGGCTCGCCTTGGTTGTCTCCGGTGACAGACAGACAGCTCTTTGGAGAAGGAAGAAAGGCTGAGGAGATGAGGACCAACACTTACTTTCTTCTCACTTTAATTCAAATTTGTCCTCACTATGAATGAAATGGAATTTCATTGTCTAATATTGTGTATGCCATTGCTATTTGGCCACATACTGGCCACTATTCTTTATGGTCTAGGCAACAAATTGATTTTCCCTCCAAAATTTACCTCATGGGTTTCCTTCAAAATTCTGTCCCCTTTCATGGCGCCTGAAGGAAAACAGGGCTGCTTAGCTGATTCTCCCTCACAATTTTTTAAAAAATTATCTGTTATTATGATCGTGAATACATTGGACTAGAAGCAATGGTGTGAAACTTCAAGGAAGTCAATGGAGATTAGATATTAGAAAAAACTTCTTGACAGTGAGGGCAATCAGTCAGTGGAATAGGTTGCCGTAGGAGATAGTGGGTTCTCCTTCTCTGGAGGTCCAAGTAGAGGCTGGACTTACATCTGTCTGGGATGGTTTAGGGAATCCTGCATTGAGCAGGGGGTTGGATTGGATGAGCCCAGAGGTCCCTCCCAACTATGTTTCTATAAGAATGTATTTTAAAATATTGCAACTGAATAAAAACAAATCCACAATTGGAGGTGCTTGTCACTCCAGTGGGTGAGACAGCAGGCCTAAATGGTTATTAATTAATTAATTAGAAATATTTATAGATAAAAACAGCCAGGAGCCATAGGGTGGGTTGGAATTGCCCCCTTCAAACCTTTGAAGAGTATTGTGTTCAGGACCAGTTCAGGGCAAGCAAGATCCTAGTACCTCCGCAGTTCCTCAGGGGTTTATTTTTATTTTTGGCAACACAAAAGAAAGAGTTTAATCCCACTATCCTTTAGAGCACAAATTAGTACCCTGACAGCTGCCTTTTGATTCCACTGCCTTTGTCTGGATTCCTCCCTTAGCCAGATGCTAATTTGCAGGCTTCTACAAAGTCCTGGAAAGTTATTTCAGATATCCTGGGACGAAGCTTAAGCTGGTTTCTTTAAGCTTGGGCAGCCAAGCTGAGAAGGAAGGAGCAATTTGGAGCAGATTGAAGGAAATAACCTCATTTCATTTCTTATTTGCATGGCTTCTTTTAGCCGAAGATGCTTTGGGTGGTTTACTGTGCTTCAGTGCAATACAGCATGAAGGAGAGGGCAACAAAGCAAACAAAATGAAGATATCCAAACCATAAGCTTAAAAAAAAAGAAAAAAGAAAACCCAAGACGGAATACAAGGGGTCTCCTTTGAAAAACCTTCTTTTAGAAAAAGGGGAAAGGGGACAGACAGGCTAAGAGGAGCCCTGCTGGATCAGGCCACAGTCCATCCAGCCCATAAGAACCTAAGAGGAGTCCTGCTGGATCAGGCCACAGTCCATCTAGTCCATAAGAACCTAAGCGGAGCCCTGCTGGATCAGGCCACAGCCCATCTAGTCCATAAGAACCTAAGAGGAGCCCTGCTGGATCAGGCCACAGCCCATCCAGCCCATAAGAACCTAAGAGGAGCCCTGCTGGATCAGGCCACAGTCCATCCAGCCCATAAGAACCTAAGAGGAGCCCTGCTGGATCAGGCCACAGTCCATCCAGCCCATAAGAACCTAAGAAGAGCCCTGCTGGATCAGGCCACAGTCCATCCAGCTCATAAGAACCTAAGAGGAGCCCTGCTGGATCAGGCCACAGTCCATCCAGCCCATAAGAACCTAAGAAGAGCCCTGCTGGATCAGGCCACAGTCCATCCAGCTCATAAGAACCTAAGAGGAGCCCTGCTGGATCAGGCCACAGTCCATCTAGTCCATAAGAGGAGCCCAGCTGGATCAGCCCATCTAGTCCACAAAAACCTAAGCAGAGCCCTGCTGGATCGGCCCACAGCCCATCTAGTCTGTAAGAATCTAAGAGGAGCCCGGCTGGATCAGGCCACAGCCCATCTAGTCCAGCATCCTGTCTCACACAGTGGCCCACCCTCCAATGCCTTTACCTGCTCTTGACCCTCTGCAGATGGCCTTTAGAGGCCTCCTGCCTGTCTCTTCAAATAGTCCTTCGTACACCTGACCTTACTGAATTTATCTTGTCCAGGGTTGTCCAACCTTTTGGTGTCTCTGGACAACCTGGAAGAAGAAGAAGGGTTTGTCTTGGGCCACACAAGTACAAAAACACTAAGGAAATCTGATGGGCCAAAGAAACAAACAAAAAAGTCTGTGCATAATTTCATAATGTTTAAGTAAATTTATTATTTTGTGCTGGACTGCTTCCATAGCCACCCTGGGCCTCATGCAGCCCACAGCCTACAGGACAGACCCCTCCGGAATCCTTCACTTGCCCTTTGTGAACACAGAACTGGGCTAAAGGGGGCTGAATCACCATGGGAGGGGTGGATCCAGCCTTCCCTCCCACCTAATGCCTGGCTCACTGGGCATCTGTTGTGGAGAAATTAACAGGTTTGTTGGCTGCTTTGAATCCCTTTAAATGGGTGAGAAAAGTGGGGTAGAACAAGCCAACTCTTCTTCTTCCTTCTCCACAGAGTCAGCTGGGTGGCCTTGGGCTAGTCACAGCTCTCTTCTGAGCTCTCAAAGCCCCTATGACTTCACAGGGTGTCTGTTATGGAGAGAAGAACAGAAGGTTTGTCAGCTGCTTTGAGTCCCTTTAAATGGGTGAGAAAAGTGGGGTAGAAAAGCCATCTATTCTTCTTCCTCTTGGGCAGATCCATATGTTTATTTTATTTACAAACTTGGTTAAAGGTTTCTAGGGGTGAATAGTGTGTGGTTCTTGCTGCATGGAGGGGACACAGCTTAGGGGAAAGGAGGCCAACTAGAAAGCCCCGGGGGAGACGGGGGAGACCAGTTGGAGAGAAACCACACATAGCTTGAACAATGGTTCCCCTATGCAGGCCAAAAACCAAATGGGCTGGAAACCAGACAGAGGGAGGGCAAGAATCCAAGTTATTCTGAGGGACGGGAGAGGGGGGAGCCAAGGCATTTTAAAAGGGATTTAAATAGAAGGGAGACCAAGCATAGAAGACAAAGAGAGACGAGAATAGACTCCTGGGCAGGCGGTGCCAGGCGGTGCCCTTGGCAGAACAACACCTGCTTCTTGGATAATGGAAATGATCTACAGGTTCTGTGCACTTGGAGCTGGAGGGCGGAAACAGGTTGTGGGTGAGTGGGGCCTACAGTTGCCTGGTGGAAAACAATATGGCGGCTCCTAGGAGGTACCACTGGCCAAAGAGGGTGCCAGCCGGAATGGGCCATACAGTTGGACCCCAGTATCCACTGATTCGGTAACCATGTTTTCAGTTAACCACGGTTGCTGGATCAGCCCCACCCCTACCCTTCACGGGAGCCATAAACGAAAAGCACCCAGAACCGGAAGACCTATTTTGGCCTCCGGAGAGCGTTGGAATAGGCGTGTGACGCCACTGGAGCCCATACCAAAATGTAAGGAGGCGGGCAGAAGGTGTCTGGTGGCCTCACACACCTATTCCAACGCTCTCCGGAGGCCAAAATAGGCCTTCCAGAGGCCAGAAAAGCACTTCCAGTTCTGGGGTTGCACGACCCCAGAACGGAAAGGCCTGTTCAGGATTATCCACAGTTTCACGTAGCCACGGTAGGAGCCAGAATGTATCCCCAGTGGATACAGGGGTCGGACTGTACTTGTTTAAAAGCAGTTTTGCAGACAAGTGCAAAGACATCTCTCTTTTATTGTACCTCCATGCTGAAGTAGATCTCCCAGTTTGAACTGAATTTCCTAATAAGGCATCTGGAATAGAAATAGAAAGGAAATAAATATCGCTGCTGTGTGGATGCCTGAGTTGTGTGTGTGTGTCTTTGTGTGCAGCACAGCTTTGCAAATCACCATCCAAGTTCAGGCTAAAGGTAAAAATGCCCCCAAATCTGAGCTGAACTTCTGATGACTACACTTTTGTGCCCTTTCAATAGAGATGCTGGGAATTGAACGTGGGAATGCGGATGCAGGCTAGGAAATTCCTAGACCTGTATTTCAAATCTGGGCTTCTAGTGCCCCCTTGTGGTGAAATTGGGCTGCACTACCAGTGCTCAGCTGACAGTTGTCATGGTTTACCCCTGTTGCTGAAAACTCAGGTGTCTAATGTATGCAAGTTCTGTTTCAATGCTTGACATCATATTACCTTCCAGGGATTATAAGGTTAGCGGAGGATGAAGGCCTTTTGCTCCTTTCTTGACACACCCAGACCTTATTCCAACCGGTAGGAATGCACATTTTTCAGATCTTGAAGGAATTCAAGTTAGTTGACTAATCTGCTGTTGAGTAAACGGTTTGGCCTGACAGAGTATCTTCTGTTTTCATAGATCTACCCAGGTGTAAATATATGGCAGGGAGATCTTATTGCTAGAGGCTCAAATGTACCTTCCTGAACTGGAATTCCTAATATTGTTTGCCGGTGCACCACCCTATTGGTGATCCTATTTTCTCCAGTCATTTTTAGGGTGATGGTGCATGTAAGGGTCATTCCTGCAATAGCGTGGCTATTGCACTGCATTTTTGGCAGAGGTCACAAAGCCCCTTCACACCATGCCAGTCATAAAATTGGAGTCAGATGTGGAACAAAGGAGAGCTCCACAGATATAATTGCTGAAAGGCTCTCTGTGATCTCTGAAAATTCCTGGAGAACAGGGAAAGTTTGAAAAGATTGGAGAAGGTCAAATGTTGTCCCCATCTTCAAAAAAGGGAAGAAATGTCAACCCAGGAAACTACAGGCCTGTGAGCCTGACCTCAATATTAGGCAAGATCCTCAAACAAATTATTAAACAACACATGTGCAAGCAGTTAGATGGGAATGCAGTAATTAACCAGAGCCAACACGGATTTGGACCTACATCTGTCTGGGATGGTTTAGGAAATCCTGCATTGAGCAGGGGGTTAGACTTGATGACTCGATGACCCTGGAGGTCCCTTCCAACTCTAGGATTCTATGACAGAAGGCAGGAAACAGCATTAAGAGGCCACAGAACCACCTAAGGTTTAATCCAGCTTCAGTCCACCTTCAGAGCAGTTGTGTTCACACTTAGGTTTTAATCCAGTTCCAGTCTACTTTCAGAGTAGAAGAACACACCAGCAAAGTGATTACTCATTTTCTTTTCTCTTTATTTATTTCAAAGGTGGTTTTTCTGAGTTGGATAATGCCAAAGGAGAACAACTAGATACTTTGTGGATGAGTTGTCTCACTCTGAAAGTGTATAAGCATGTGAGCTCCCATAAACCCGATCTCTCAGATAGACTAGACCTAGGCAGAAGGCTCTGCCAGGCATGGGCAATTATATAAGCATGCTGGTGCATCATGTGATGTGCTAGTGTCACTGCGCCTCTAAGGCAATTTGCTGGGATTCGAGGGCAGGAGAAGGTTTGCCCTGATCCCTGCTTGGGATGCCCATGGGCGATTGGTGGGTCACTGTGTGAGACAGGATGCTGGCCTAGATGGGCTGTGGCCTGACCCAGCAGGACTTCTATTAGGTTCTTACGGACTAGATGGGCTGTGGCCTGATCCAGCAGGGCTCCTCTTAGGTTCCTGTGGACTAGATGGGCTGTGGCCTGATCCAGCAGGGCTCCTCTTAGGTTCTTATGGACTAGATGGGCTGTGGCCTGATCCAGCAGGGCTCCTCTTAGGTTCTTATGGACTAGATGGGCTGTGGCCTGACCCAGCAGGACTCCTATTAGGTTCTTACGGACTAGATGGGCTGTGGCCTGATCCAGCAGGGCTCCTCTGAGGTTCTTAGGGACTAGATGGGCTGTGGCCTGATCCAGCAGGGCTCCCCTTAGGTTCCTATGGACTAGATGGGCTGTGGCCTGATCCAGCAGGGCTCCTCTTAGGTTCTTATGGACTAGATGGGCTGTGGCCTGACCCAGCAGGACTCCTATTAGGTTCTTACGGACTAGATGGGCTGTGGCTTGATCCAGCAGGGCTCCCCTTAGGTTCCTATGGACTAGATGGGCTGTGGCCTGATCCAGAAGGGCTCCTCTTAGGTTCTTATGGACTAGATGGGCTGTGGCCTGATCCAGCAGGGCTTCTCTGAGGTTCCTATGGACTAGATGGGCTGTGGCCTGATCCAGCAGGACTCCTATTAGGTTCCTATGGACTAGATGGGCTGTGGCCTGATCCAGCAGGGCTCCTCTGAGGTTCTTAGGTTATTAAGTACAAATTGGCATGAGGCTGGACTTGCAGATTTGATAGTAATATATATATCACAACTCTGTGCCAGGCCCAATAAAGATATTTTATATGAGATATAGAGAAACAGATGTACTCCCGGATTTCTCAATCACAAGCCAGTATTACAAATTTACATATGAGAAGACTGGCCAGGGAAGAAGGATAATCCCCTCACCTCTTGGTTTGACTACTGTCTGGAGAATTCTATGCAAAGCAAAGAAGGAGATGGCCACAGAGACCAACCTTTGTTTACAGTAACTATCTGGGAAGATCTTTACCTGGGATGCTGAAAGGATTAATGTACTGGGATGGGAGCTATTGTTCCTATTTGATTAGATCATTGTCTGCAAGGGAAGTCAGATCATGGACCCTGGTGCTGGAGACAGTCTTCTACCTACTTTCTGTTGCCCCCTTCCTGCCATTTCCAGACCCCTCCTTTCTCCATTCACCTGAATGGGGCCTTCAAAGTTGTTGCCCCAAAGAACAGAAGGTTTGTCAGCCACTTTGAGTCCCCTTAAATGGCTGAGAAAAACCGGGTAGAAAAGCCAAGGCCTCCTCTTCCTCCACGAAGCCAACTGGGTGACTTTGGGCTGGTCACAGTTCTGAGCTCTCACAGCCCCACCTACCTCACAGTGTGTTCTGTTATGGGGAGAAGAACAGAAGGTTTGTCAGACACTTTGAGTCCCCTTCTTCTTCTTCAAGCATTATGCCTGGCCCACTGGGAATCTGTTTTTACTTATATTTTGACCTCTTTTGAAGCATTGTGCACATTGCCTCTCCATCTATCCTATCCGTCCATCCGTCCGTCCGTCCGTCTGTCTGTCTACATACTAATTATTAATAAAGCTGTTCTTCTCATGAAGAAACTGCTTTTGGAAGGGACCTCTATGGTCATCCAGTCCAACCCCCTGCTCAGTTCAGGATTTCCTAAACCATCCCAGTCAGATGTAGGTCCAGACTCTGCTTGGAGACCTCCAGCCAAGGAGAACCCACCACCTCCCATGGCAACCTGTTCCACTGACCGGTCGCCGTCACTGTCAGGAAGTTTCTCCTAACGGTGGTTTCTCTTGGTTGTTTTTTTCCTTCTTCTCCAAAGTTCAGATAAATTAATTGGCCCCGGGTGCAATTACCTTAATTTCCAGCATTAGGTGGAAATCTATAAATGTCAGCGAATAACATGAGGCTGGTTAATGTGAGCTGTCATACAGTCCCTGCTGCGTCCCTCTGGGTTTGTGTGCAAACTAACACAGGTAGCTGAATGCCAAAGGAAGGGGCAGATCTATCATTTCTCTCCCCCCCCCCACTCAAAACCATCAAGAGCTGAACAGAAATAGGATGTAGTTTGAGCAAAATTCAGATGCCTTTCACAAATATTTTGACCTATCCTTATAAGACGCAGGCTTTGAAGCACCTGGGAGAGGGATGGCTATGTAGAAAAAACTCTGTGGGTATCTCTACCATGCAGTTTTCTTGGCAGAGATGCAAAAGTGGTTTGCCATTGCCTCCTCCTGGGGGCAGAGACTGGGGATCGAACCGGCACCCTTGGCTTTCCAGGCGGTTTGCTCTACCACGGAGCTACAGCTCCTCCCAAACTCCACAGCCCAGATCTATGCAGGTTGCTTAGTTGCTTTAGAAGAGGTTAGATCTGGCAACAATAGGATTCAATATTTATTTATTATTTATTTGCATTTTTTTTAAAAAAAATATATGGATTTGCTGAGAGGCAGGGAAACAGAGCAATAAGTTCTTTTGGCTGGCACCGGGGTGCAGATGGCAAAGGATAATTCCAGGGTAATTTGCATGGCCTCACATCTGCTCTGCTTCCCTTTTCCCAGTTGACAGAGATAATCCTAAGCGTCTCAGACATGATAGTGAGCATAGAAACATAGGGTTTTGCCAAAGATGCCAGGAAGATGGGAAATTCTTTCTTTCTTTCTTTCTTTCTTTCTTTCTTTCTTTCTTTCTTTCTTTCTTTCTTTCTTTCTTTCTTTCTTTCTTTCTTTCTTTCTTTCTTTCTTTCTTTCTTTCTTTCTTTCTTTCTTTCTTTCTTTCTTTCTTTCTTTCTTTCTTTCTTTCTGTTTTAGCCATGAGGATTGTCTGGTTAGTTATTGCCAATGCTGGTGGTGGAACTTGATAGGCTAGGATAATCTTGGGAAAGATGGTGCTAAGAGCCATTTACAAGAAGTCAAGGGCAGGTGAAAGTTTTGCATTTATCCTTTGCTTGAGATGCCCAGAAGCAACTTGGTGGGCCACTGAGGAAGAAGGAGGAGGAGGAAGAGGAGGAGAAAAATTGGCTTTTGTACCCTGCTTTTCTCACTCATCTAAGGGGACTCAAGCAGCAGGTTAGGTTATGGCAATAATTTGGAAGGAGCTGAACTAGTACCGCACTTCCTTTAAATCTTGAGGGTCCTGTTTGCATCAGGACCTTCATGTGTCAGAAAATGCCCACTCTCTTAGCAGAACTACAGTTCCCTTTTTTTTTTTCCTGGAAAGCTCTTGCAATTAAGCCCTGCTGAACCATCTGCTCTCCTTGGCCTGTGCGTTCCGTGGCAGGCTGAAGTGGCACTGATCTCTCCTGGTATTTGTTTTCCAATTAAAAGCTGAATCCTACAGTTCATGTCCCAGATGGGTCTGCAGCTGCCAATTCCTGGCCTGCAAGAAGAAACTCTTAAAATCCAGCTGCTATTGTGTTTGGATTCCTTCCTTCCTTCCTTCCTTCCTTCCTTCCTTCCTTCCTTCCTTCCTTCCTTCCTTCCTTCCTTTTTTAATATTTAAACTTCTGATTCCATCCAGCCCTTCAGCTGTGGAGTGCAGTTGAGATCTAGAAAGGGCGGAGGAAGGACTCCAAAAATCAACAAGCAATATTGCCTTTTCCCCATAGTTTCAGGTTCTCTCTCTTTTTTTTAAAAAAAGTGATGGCTGCAATTGATTATAGGTGGGTCCATGAGACAGTGGTTTTGCCAAATGTGTATTAAATTGGGTCACAGACAAAGGGAAAAGCAGGACTGGCGGAGATTAAAAAATGCCCCTAAATCCCTTTACTTCTAGAATAGTTGACCTCTTCACCATTGCTAGTCATCCAATTCATCTTAGTCAATCAGGGGCCTCATATTTAATACCCAATAGCTCCATGCTGATGCTGTTGAGAGCAAAAAGCTGTGGTGTTGTTCAGTGAACTTTGCACAGAAATGCAAATTTAATGGAGTTAAAAAAAATACGGTAATGTTGGCTGATCTGAAACTGGGTAAATTCAGCTTTAAATGTGAAGAGAAATGCTGAAAAACGAAAACTATCAGAACTACACACACACACACACACACACACACACACACACACACACCTCTCTTTCTGCAGGTCAAAATGTGGTCCCAGTGCATCAGGATTTCTTCACTCAATTTGCACAGATTTAAGGGTACAGTATACCATAGGTCCTCTGCGGTACAGGTTTTTAATATATGTATGTGTGAATGTTGCAGGTGAATGCATTTGACTAAGTTAATGCACTCTTAAAAAAAAAGAAAAGAAAACGGATATATTCCCATTCCAAGCAAATATAAATTCCATTTGGTCAATTCAATTTCCCAGGAAATCAATGCATTTTAACATGAGCTAATATTTATGGAATTGAATTTTGTGAGGCAACTAATGCAGTCCCATTCTACTTTATGCATTTTTATTAAACTAATGCATTTTAAATTTAACTGTCATATATTAACGACAACAGGGCCACGCGTACTTATAGTGCAAAATAATGTATGTTTGCAGAAATCGATAGCCTTTCCCAAACAGCCTAGTTTGCACTGAACCAACCTGAGCAGAATATGACAAATTCTTGCCGCTACTTAATTCTCTGCTTATGAACATTAGCTGGTAAGTTTGTTTACCGGTAATGATTATTCGGCTTCAAAAAAAAAGAAAAAAGTTATTAAAACATAAAAGGATGGGTTCTCACACAGTGCTCTCTGCCTGAAGTGGGTTTCTTACTTGGAGACGCTCTGATTTCTCATTCTGGGGACGACAGAGGATCTAGGGGCATTCTAATTGGAACCGAAGTATTATTTGGAATGGGTTTATCCTCTATGTTCATAATTCACAGAGAGCAGAGTATGCCTAGGTAGAGGTAGGGGTGTTCCCTTCCGAGAAGACACACGTAGGGCCTCAGTGCTGAGGCCCAGAGTAAGGATGCAGGATAAAACTAATGTGACAGCAACATCCATCTCAGGAGGGCCTTTTCTGTGATGGCCCCAGACTCTGGAACAACCTCCCTCTTGAGGCTCGCCAGACACCTACATTGTATAGTTTTCAGTGTCTGGTTAAAATGTATCTTTTCAGCCAGGCTTTTATTGTTTAAGTTAGGGAAGGGCACAAATGTGGTTTTTTTGTGTTCAATTTGTATTCTTTCGAATAAGTCCCCTTCAGATGTGGCAGGACTCATATTCAAGACGAATGTTCAGTCCCACACAAAACCCACACGAAGGCATACAAACAGCATACACATTCCATATGAGTCCCCTACGAAGCTTCATACAAATGCATCAAAACATTATAATTCGAATGTGTCTTCGAATGTGCCAGCATCAGATTCAAGTTGGAATGGCCGATTTCGTACAAATTTTGCAAGTTACAAATATTTGTGCACTTCCCTAGTCTAAATAGCTTCCGGAGGAGGATCCGGTTAATGTAGCAATGGGGGTTGAATGATCTTTGCTTTCTTCAGCATAGAATTCAGTCTCAGCAGTTTGCAGGAAAGTGTATTGCTAGACCTTATTGGGACAGAGATCTATACAGAACCCTGACCCTACCTGCAATCTAGCTGGGGCGGCAACATGTTGTCTGCTCTGGGAGACCTCACCACCTGAAAGGGAGGAAAAGCGCATGTGCTTTGGTGCGCCGTTTTTGCAAACAGAGCAGGAAATGATAACAGAGAGCCATCTTTTGGGCCATCTTTCCTTCACCTGGATTTATAAGAACATAAGAGGAGGCCTGCTGGATCAGGCCACAGCCCATCTAGTCCAGCATCCTATCACACACAGCGGCCACCAATTGCTTCTGGGCATCTCAAGCAGAGACAAGGGCAAATCTTCTCCTGCTGTCGAATCCCAGCAGATGGCCTTAGAAGCACCCCGGTTCCCCCCCTCCCCCAGACACTGTTGGATTTAGGGCAGCAGTTCTGCATTGGCCAGCAAGCATACCAGAAGCCTCACTTCCGCACACTGGTGGTGTGGTCTACAGGAAGCCCTGCCCCATGGGGGCGGGACTTCCCTTAGACCCCACACCAGCTTGCAGAAGGGAGGTTTTTAGTACACTTGTAGCTGGAAATGGTAATGCTGGCTGGGACTGATGGGAGGTGGAGTCCTAATGAGCCATCCTGGGGCCTGGGAGTCCAAAGTGGTCAATTCCAGGTGGAGATGTAGGATTATGGGAACTGGATCCTCAAATATTGAGCCACCTCCCGGAAGATCTCATCCTATTTTTTAATTTATTTGCTAAACACTGTCTTCCATAAATTTGAAGGCAGCTTCAGTATTTCCTGTGGCTTGTCTAAAAACACATCCTCCCTCCTTTATTAACTTCAAGCAATCAGGTATATAAACACATCACCTGGTCCAGGTTGTTTGCTGTTTGTGTCATTCCCCTGATCGCCACTAGGGGGCGCTTGTAGCCAGCAGGCCAGAGCTTAAAATTCTCTGCCTCCCAGCGAGTCTATTAAATTATTTGTGCAACTTACACATTTATGGTGGAAAGAAACCTCATGGAGGTGAACAGAACCCAAGGAAGATGCAAAGTAAATCAGCTGCCATAATAAGTTTAGACATTAACAAGCAACAGCGTTAATTATTCAGGAGGATGCAAAAAAAAAAACAAAAACGAAGGAAGAAAAACAAAGCTAAGTTAAATCATTTAATGACCCTTTAAGGGAGGAATTTTCAAAGCTCCTAGAGGGGAAAAAAATGGAGTGGCTGAGTCTGTAGATTGGCCGTAGGGATTGGGTGTGTGTTGAGTCCTATATTGCAAAAACTCTTCCAAGCAAAGCATTTTGTGGAAACTGGGTCTCCGTGGAGGAAGTAATAAGAGAGACTTGGAGCTGGAGGAGGCCTAGAGATCATTTAGCTTGCTAATCCTGCACAGTGTAGAAGCCCCAAAGCTAAACCATCACCAAAAGATGCCTGTCCCATTTTTGCTTCAAGGCCTCCGGCAAGAAAGCTCTAAACCACTGAGGAATCTCTTCTCCATCATACGTAAGAATGTAAGAGATGCCCTGCTGGATCAGGCCCCAGCACATCTAGTCCAGAATCCTGTGCCACATTAAGGTTTAATCCAGCTTCAGTCCACTTTCAGAGTGAGAGAAGGCATCAGCAAAGTCACCAGCTGTTTTCTTTTGGTGTTAAATTAACTCAGGAAATTCCCCTTTGGGATAGAGAAGGTGGAAAGAAACTTACTGGTCTTGTGGCTGGTGTGTTCTCTTGCTCTGAAGGTGGACTGAAGCTGGATTAAACCTTAGGTGTGACCACAGCCAAAGTGATGGCCCACCAGTGGCTTCTGGGCATCGTAAGCGGGAGACAAGGGTAAGGCGGTAGTATCACCTTCCCTCAATTCCCTGCAAATTGAGAGGCTGCCTACCTGTCTCTCCAACCTGGAGGAGGTAGCCCAGATACACAAGGCCTTTTGGTGCTCCAAGGCTGGTACAGACGGGGGGGGGGGGGCAGCCTGACCATTCGCTTACTGGCCGAGGTGTGAATGGTCAATCTGTCCCTTCCTGTACCAGCCTTCCTCTTGAGGTTCACCAGGCGCCTACATTGTATACTTTTCAGTGTCTGGTGGAAACATATCTTTTTACCCAGGATTTTACTGTTTAAATAGTAAAACAGGGTGCTGTCCTATGAGGGAGGGAGGGAGGGAGGGAGGGAGGGGGTTATATTTTTAATTATATTTTACCATTTGATCTGTTTTAATCTCGTCGTAACCCGCCCTGGGGCCATCCTGTGAAGGGCGGCATATATGTTTTCTAAATGAACGAATTAATGATGCAACTGTATCTCTTCCTTTTAGGATGAGCAACAATCCATCTCAGGGTTATTCTTCTATATTGTTTAATTCACAAATAGGTAACAGGCCAGGTTTGTTTGAAAAGGAAGTCTCTGCTTTCGATTTCAAGGTGCAGATTTGTAACCATTTTGTCAGAAGATTCACAGCAGAAGCTGAAAATGTTTGCCATGGGGCGTCTGTTCAAAACAAAACTGGAAAAGGGAGAGCAACGGTGAAGATGGTGCCATCCATCCAAAGTCATTATTTTTTCTTGGAAGAAAACTGCTAATTAGCCTTAGATCTCTCTCTCTCTCTTTTAAAAAGTAATTTCCTACAAACACTAAGATCTTGAGCCAATACTGGCTACAAACCAAGGAAAACATGAGGATTCAAAAAACAAAACAAAAACAAAACCAGTATTTATTCAATGCATGATAAGTCTTATGACCTGGTGAAGTTTGCACATGAGTTCTCTGCTATGGGGAAATGTTCACCTTCTTCCAAACAGCACTTGGGGAGATGCAGTCAATGGTTCCCAACATGCTTATCCCCAGGACAAAGGTACCTGGTTGCCCAAGGGTGTCTCAGATGGCAAGAGAACACTGAAGGATCTTCTTTATTTATTATGATTTATTATTTTATTATTTCCATTTCTATCCTGCTCCATACCTGAAGGTCTCTGGCTGGGCAACAAATCAGCAAATCTAAAACAATACACAGCATGTTTAAAACTATGGTATCTGTGCTGGGATGGGAAATATAACCATCTCAGCCAAAGGCCAGGGCAAAGGGGTGCGTCTTCACTGCCTTCCTAAATATATGTAAGGAAGGGGCATGACACACCTCGAGGGGGAGACTATTCCATAGTCTGGGGCCATCACCGAAAAGGCTCTCTCCCAGGTGCCCACCAACTGAAGGGGCATGACGCACCTCGAGGGGGAGACTATTCCATAGTCTGGGGCCATCACCGAAAAGGCTCTCTCCCAGGTGCCCACCAACTGAAGGGGCATGACGCACCTCGAGGGGGAGACTATTCCATAGTCTGGGGGCCATCACCGAAAAGGCTCTCTCCCAGGTGCCCACCAGCCTCACTACTGAAGGTGGTGGGACGGCCAGGAAGGCCTCACCACTTGATCTTAAGGCATGGACAGGTCACTATGGGAGAAGGTGTTCCTTTAGATATTTGGGGCCCAAGTTATTTAGGGACTTATGAGTCAGTACCTTGAATTGGGCTCACTAGTAACTTGGCCCTCTTCTTCAGGAGGGGGCGCACCACAGCCTGTTTCAGGGACAGTGGAACCTCCCCATCCCTTAGAGAGGCATTCACTACCTCCTGGATCCACCCAGTGATACCTTGCCAGGTAGTTTTTAGCAGCCACGAGGGGCAGGGATCCAGAGAGCATGCCGTTGGCCGCACCCCTGCAAGCGGCTTGTCCACATCCTCAGGCCACAGCAGTTGAAACTGATCCAAGCAAACTGGACCAGACAGTTGTCTGGACACCTCGTTTGGACTCCGTCCAATTGTGACATCCAATCCTCTACGAATCTAGGCGACTTTGTCCTCAAAGTGTTTCCCAAATTTGTCACAGCAGATAATTGGCCCTGGCTCACGCTTCTTTGAGCTCGATTTTATAAGGCCATTTACTACTCTGAAAAGCTCTGCTGGACGGCTGCTTGAGGACGCAATGGTGGCAGAGGAAAAGCTCCTTTTCACCGCCATCACCACCACATGGTAGGCACAATAGTGTGCTCTCACCCGTGTTCGGTCAGACTCACAGCCGGATTTACGCCACCTGCGCCCTAGCCATCGGCCTTCCTGTTTCATGGCTGTAGCTCCATGGAGTACCAAGCATGCTGAGGGCACTTGGGAGCCATCGTGTCAATAGCCCTGCTCATCCCCTGGTTCCAGAGAGAAACCAGGGCTTCGACAGGAGTGCCAGTCATGCCAACTGGAAAATCCCCCAGGGCATTCAGGAATCGCTCGGATTCCATCAGTCTCCGTGGGTGGACTATTTCAACAGGTCCCACCCCACAGATGGGAGCTGCCATTGCAAGTCCAACCCATGACAAGGGGTTGGCAGTCAGCCCTCCTATCATCGGATGACACCCCCCCCCCAAAGCAGCCTGGGCCTCCGCAGACCCGTCCCGCCCACCTTGGTCTCAGACGTGGCGCTGGACCATCTGTCGTCCCTCCCTTGGCAGCAGAATCCCTTGGGCTGCCCCTTGGCACCTTGGGCAGGGTTTTGGCAAGAGGGGAATAGCTTGGCAAAGGAAGGCCACAGGCCCTGGGAAAGGATGAGGAGGCGGGGGGGGGGGGGATAACAGGCCTGCCTCAGGTAACGAAAACAAGTTCTTTTTCTGGATTGGCTTTGCCATGGCCTCGTGCCGCTGACCCAGCTCTTTCCCCCTCTCCTTCCTTCCTTCCTTCCTCTTCCTCAATAAAGGCATCATAGAAGCCTCAAGGTACAGAAGCATGAAATGGGAAATATTTTAAACCCACAGACCTGCCAGGACGCTAAGATGAGAAGGGAAGGCCCTTCTTGCTGCAGTTTCATTATCCTCACAGACGCGAGGGGTGGCGACGTGCAAGAGGGGCTTTTTGGTGGCAGCCCCCATTCTCCCAAACAGCATCTCTACCCAGTTCCTAAACCACTGGGCTCAACCCAGTGCCCCTGCTCCAAAGGAATCCAGGTGCCCAGAACTCATGCCACTGCCCATTGACGGCATTGGGGTCCGCAGGGCCTCACAGGGGCTGGCACCTCTGGACGGATTTCCGCTGCCACTCCTGCTCTGTCTCCTTCCTGACTTTTTGTGGTCCGGCCGAACACCCAGCCAGATGCCCCTCTGGTGCTGTGGCCTCCATCCATCCATCCATCCATCCATCCATCCACCCACCCACCCCACCCCACCTGGCCCATATGGTGGTGGCCCCAGAACTTTCCCAGATAAGGCAGATCTGCCCTAGAGTGGAGTTGGGGGCTTGGGGAACTTTGGGGGCGCCCCCCCTTGAGTAAGCACTTAATTTTTTTAAGGGGGGGGAGAAGAGGGAGCAAAGGCCACTGAGATCCGAACTCTTAAATCTGTCCCCATCCTGCACTTGTACCTGGAGTAAAGCAGTGGCCACACGCGGGGGGGGGGGAAGAGGCGGCTTTTTGGCCCCCTCCCCACTCTGGCTGCTTTTGGTTTCTTCCCCCCCCCCCCCGGGACTCTCTTCGGATTCCCCATGCTGGGATCATCAGCTGTTGGTTGTGGGGTGGGGCAGAGGGAGGGGGGAGCCCTGGTGCCAGGAGGGCATCGATTGTTTAGGACGGGGGGCGAAGGGGGAGTTGGGGGCCATCGCACAAGCCTGGAGGGGGGGTCCTCGCCGTGCCGTTGCGGGGGGGGGGGGAGAAAGAGGGACGAGCAAGGCACAAGACCCCAAACAAAGCACGGAAGCGCCGCCGCTGGGAGTCACAAGCAGGGGAGGGCGGGGAGGGGGTGGGCCGAGGGGGGGGGGAGAGTCCAGGCCGGCGGCTCCCTCCCTCCCTCCCTCCGTGCCGGGCGGGCGCCTGTCCGGTGCTGTCGCTCTCGCGCAAGATGGCCGCCGATGCGGGATCGATGGTTCAATATTGGCGGCGATCGCCTCTCCGCCGGCTGAAGGTGAGGGGGCGGCGCGGGCGGCGAGGCGGAGACGGACCCACGGAGGGAGGGAGGGAGGCACGGGGGCGCCTCGCCTGGCGGGCTGGGGAGAGGCGGAGAGGGGCGCGCGAGCGGCGGGGGGAGGGAGGAGGAGGAGGCGCGCGGGGGGAGGGAGAGGGAGGGGAGGGGGAGCCTGCCTGCCTGCCTGCCTGCCCTCCCCCTCCCTCCCCTCCCCTCCCCCATCGATAGGTATCAGAAATTGATTCCCCGCCGCCGCTGCTCTTTGTTCGGTTCGCCCATTGATCGCGGGCGCCGCGGAGCCGCCAGGAGCAGCGCTAGAGAGGGAGGCGGCGGCGGCGGCGGCGGCGCCCAGGAGCCGGGAGCCGGGAACCGGGGCGGCCGGGAGGCGAGCCGTGCGCGCCCGCCCGCCCGCCCGCCCCACGCGCAGCAGCCCGAGCTGGATGGACGCGCCGCCGCCGGGCAGCGCTGGGCTGGAGCCGGAGCCCGAGCCGGAGCCGCCTGCTGCTCTCGCCGCTAATGCTGGTGCCGGTCCGGCGGCGGCGGCGGCGGCGGCCGTGGGAACCTCGGAGCGGAGCGGCCCCGTTGCAGTTTGTCCCGGATTCGCCTCGGCTGCCGCCGGCGCCGCGTCCTCCTCCTCCTCCTCCTCCTCCGCCCCTTGGCGCCTCGCCTCGCCTTCCTCCTCCTCCTCGCCAGCCGGCGCGCAACTTCTCCGGGCTGCCAAGGTGACGATCGGGGACTTGGCTCCCCCCCCGCCGCGAGGGTCCCCCCCCGCCCCCGCCCCTTCCCCCCTTCCCAGAGCGGGGCGCGGCAGGGGCTGGGCGGGCTGGGCTGGGCTGGGCTGGGGGGTCCGCCTCGGAAAGGGGGCGCTTTGGGAGTGCCCGATTGCCCGGGCTAGAGGGGGGGCGCCAAAGAGGAGGGGCGGCTGGGAAAAGGGCCACGCCGGATGGGGCGGGTGGGCTCCCCTTACCCTCCCCCACCCCTCCCCTGCCCCCTCCCCGGCCGCCCCGCGTGTCCACATCCCGCGTGAACTTTCTCCGGCCACCTCGGAAGGGCCGCTTCGACGCGCGCGCAAGGAGGCTGAAGGCGGAGGGGCCGTGGCGTGGCGTGGCGTGGCGCTGACCAGCCGAGGGGCTTCCTCCTCCTCGGAGTTCCCCCCGGGAGCTCTCCCAGGCGCCTGGCCGAGCGAGCGAGCGAGGGAGCGAGCGGGGCCTCCCGGGGAAGGACGAGTGGCCCCCTGAAGTTTCCCGGGATGTTTCAGCCTCTCCGCCCGGGCTGGGGAGAAGGGCTCTCGGGGGCGCGTTTCCTTATCCCCGCCGTGCGCTCTCTCCGCAGGCTGCGGGGCCCCGATGCGCCTTTCGGGTGGGTCCCGTGTGCCATCCAGGCCTCCGCGCCTTGCATCTAATGGGCGGGCCGGCGGGCGCCTTGCATGCGCTTTCGTGACGCTTTCGTTCCGGGACCGCTTCTCTAAAAGCTCAGCCGGTTGGGAACGCGAAAAGAGGCTGTTTCACTTATTTCCCCACCCACCCCTTTCCCTTTGGCTGGAAAAACGTTTCTCCGCGTGGATGGGCGACATCGGTTGGCACCCGCCTGTCCTCAGAGGGAAGCCGTTGCCAACCCGGGTATGGGGGTGGTTGGCATGTGGGGGGACTGGGTGCATTTATGTCCGCCAGGAGTTTATATTGTTGGGGAAGGTGTTGGAAACAGCATGTCTGAAAAAACAGGGAGCCGAATCCTGTCCCTCTCTCTAGATCCTACAATCCTTTGCATGCTGTGGGGATCTGCCCCCCCCCGTGTACTTCCCCCCCCCCCATTTCTCCTCTGCTTTAGGACTTCTGGCTTCAAGTTGAGTTGCTAACCAGTTTGGAAATGTCTTTGCTGCCAGCGTTTTATCAACCAGACCAGGGTACCTGCTGCTTAGTTCTGATTGATGCTCTGAAACATGGGAAGTGACAAGATCAGGGTGAATGAAGCAGGCAGGAAGCGAGCAAGAGGGCAGAATCCGGCCTCTTCCAGCGCTCTCCCAGAAGCCTTTGCGTGTGCGCCTGGCGGTTTAGGACCTGGAACGCTTTACTGGTGAAATCCAAGCGTCCGGGGATCTTTGGAGGCGCCCCATGGGTTTTGAGGTCACTATTCTTTTGGGAACAGAGTGGTTCCCCATGAGAGGCACATGAAAACACGGGCACTGTTTGTCCAGGCACTAGAGTTCTGTCTATAGGGGTGAGTGCCACGTTTTGGAGGGGCAGGTGCATAGATGATATGGGCATTCCGTGCCACAACAAGCAAATGGGGGTCCAAGTGCCACCTGCACAGCACAGCTTTGTGAAGCATAGTTGGCAAGGTGTGATTCCTCCTGAGGAAGATGGTTTTTTAAACAGTATGTACAACGTGGCTTTGGTTTTGCACAGGCACATAGAGTATGACTTCTCTTTTTCAGTGCAATCCTATAAGCTTTTAATCAGCCAGTTTGGTCTAGTGGTTAGGAAGATGGACTCTAATCTCGGAATACTGGGTTCGATTCAGCACTCCTCCATGAAGCTAGCTGGGTGACCTTGGGCTAGTCACAGCTCTCTTCTGAGCTCTCACAGCCCCACTTACCTCACAGGGTGTTCTGTCGTGGGGAGCAGAACAGAAGGTTTGTCAGCCGCTTTGAGCCCTGCTGGATTAGGCCAAAGTCCATCTAGTCCAGCATCCCCACTCTCAAAGTGTCCTGCTAGCTGCTTTTGCTCATTCTCAGGAAGAAGACAAAGCCAAAACCTTTACCTACCCTCAGTTCCCTACAAATTATCTATAGAGGCATCCTGCCTGCATCTCCAACATGGAGGTGGTCCTGAAGCCATTGATACATCTGTCTTCCATTTGTCTATAAGAACCTAAGAGGAGCCCTGCTGGTTCAGGCCACAGCCCATCTAGTGCACCATCATGTCTCCCACAGTGGCCCACCGCTTGCTTCTGGGCATCTCAAGCAGAAGACTGGGTGACCTTGGGCTAGTCATAGCTCTCTTCTGAGATCTCACAGCCCCACCTACTTCTCAGGGTGTCTGTTGTGGGGAGAAGAACAGAAGGCTTGTCAGCTGCATTGAGTCCCCTTGAATGGGTGAGAAAAGCAGGGTAGAAAAGCAAACTCTTCTTCATCTTTTTGGGGTTGGGTTTGAACCCTGACATTCCTGGTTCTCATCTGATCAGGTAACCAATAGGCACTTTGAGTTGCTGCTGGGCATTTGGTAGGCTCCGCGCATCCATGTGGCCGCTTACCAGTGGCCGTTCCCTGAAAGCTGCGCTTTTGGCCACAAAATTTTACCTTGGTAATAAGCTCTGAATGGGGCTTCAGGGTTCCATTTCGGCTAGATTTCTTTTTGACCCATACAAAACATGTCGCTCAATCGATGCGCTGATATCGTGCAAGATCACCCTGGGCAAGCGGAATGCCTTAGGGCGATGGGCAAAAGCCTCCATCAGGTTTTTAAACCATTCATAAAAACTCTAGCAGCCGGAGAGGCTGCATAATCCGGATTGAGGCATGGAGAACAGGGCCCGCTGTCATTCGCTCTGCTCCCACAAAAGAGAAAAGTGCTTGATTTATATGGACATTAGAGAGGCTTGAAATTGCCGTCTGCTTGGCAGGCACGGGGCGGAGCAAACGCAGGCACGGTTTCATGACGCTTCAATAACATATCAGCAGTTTAAGAATTTAATACAGTTTAGCTTTTAAGGAGATTATTCAACACAGCTGCACTCGCGACGGAATGGATCACAGGTGAAAGACGATGCTGAGCTTTGGCTGAATGTCCGCGGTCAATGTTTTGAATGGGGGGGGCTGTTGATGAAAGGGAATTACACCTTCTCCCCCACCCCCCAGCGATTGTGATGCAGTCACAATATCTGAATTCGTAAGAATGAAGACCAACAAATGTCTGGTCATGGAACTGATACGAATATATTTGTATGCGATATGTATCCAATGGTTGCCACATGGTAGACTTCCCGCCATGACTCTAATGCACATTCAAGGCCGGAAAATTCCCATTGGAAGCAGCACATGCAAACACCTCTAAGCCCCCCCCCCCGAGTGAGCTTCCTGTCTACAGTGAGTGTGGGTGTGGGGGTCTCTCTGTGGGGTTTGCATCTAGTATTGGTTCCTGTGGGGGGGGGGGTAGAGGGAGAGCTGTTCGGGTGCTGAAGAGTGTAGCTTCTGGTTGCAACCATAACTCATGGTGCTTCTGAGGATCTTGGCCTGTCCTAAAGGCACTGGGCACCTTGGCCAAAGGGAAGCCCAGAAGGTGGCCAAGGGCCCCTCCTTGCCTGAGATCAAGCATCTTGTGCTGGAGACCATTTCCCATAATGAAGGAAAGCCATGCAACCATCACCATGAGTACTCAGTTGTACACCGTGGCTTCCATGGATTTGTCCTCTCTTAAGCCTGCCCAGTACGGTGGCCGTCACTCAATTTTGTAACCCTGGATTCCAGAATTGGCTCACGCCCTGCGGTCATGTTTACAGAGGGGCTCTGGGCTCTGGGATCATGAGCAAGGGTGGGTAAAGCTTCCTGTCTTCTTTCCTCCAAACCAAACATGGTATTATCAGTGTTTAATGCGCTTTTCCGCCGCCTTGCTCTTTTTTTAAATCAAATGTTGAACCATTTCATCATATGGGACATTGTCCAGAACAGGGGGTGGAGCCTAAGGGGGAGGGGTCTTTCTTAGACCGCACCAGTGGGCAGAAGGGGTCGAGTGCAGAGTTATATCTAAAGGAACACCTCCCATATTGACCTACTTGCACCTTAAGATCTGGAGAGGAGGCCCAGTAGTAAAAGGGGTGGGCACCCGGGAGAGGGCCTTCTCAGTGATGGCCCCTAGGCTATGGAATAGTCTCCCCCTTGAGGTGCATCAGAACCCTTCACTGTATATGTTTAGGAGGGCAGTGAAGAAGCACTTGTTTGCCCTGGCCTTTGGTTAAATGGGGATATACTGTCTCTTCCCACTTTACAGACACTGTTATTGTTTTAATATACATCTGATTTTAAATGTTGTTACTTGCCCTGAGACTTTCTGATACAGGGTGGGATGGATGGATGGATGGATGGATGGATGGATGGATGGATGGATGGATGGATGGATGGGTGGATGGATGGGTGGATGGGTGGATGGATGGATGGATGGATGGATTTACCTAGTCCAAATCACAGTTAATTCATCAGTGGTTACCTCTAAGTAAGTAAATGTTTGCATTTACCAGCCACCAAGAATTTCCATAGGGGCTTGTCTTTTATGTGGGTTTTTCTTTTTTGGCCAGTAATAAGGACTAGAAACTTGATTCTCAATTTATTATTGTTGTTCTTATTGCAGTTCAGCCTTCTTTTGCTGTCCCAAAGAAAGAAATATGGATTAGATAAATACCTACTGCCATTTGCTCAGCTTTATCTGGCTGTTATGAGTACCTTGAAGAAGGAGGGGACGGGCTTTTTCTGTTTGTACACAGGATTTCAGACAGCAGTGTTTGAATAAACTTGATAAATGGTGTCCGCCTGTAATACATGCTGATCATGCGATAGCCCTATAATGCGTTGATCACGGAGCCGGCCGTTTGTAGAGCAAATTCTCTCGGAAATGAAGAACAGATAAAAATTCTCTTCAAGATGACGCCAGGCATATTTCATTATGTTTAGGAAATGTTTTTTAATAGTGCATTATTACTAATGTCATATTTCTTGTGCTGTTTTCCAGGAGCCATGCAGTAGCCAGATATATCCCTCTTTCTGCCTTAATTGCTTTATGGTTGGCGATATGCATTCTGGCATGCTTAAAGCTTTGTACAGCTTATTGTGAAATTGGGGGAAATATTGCATTTGTTTATTTGTCTATTAAAATAACCTGAATTCCAAGGGTGAGTCTTCCTGTTCTGAGCAGGAGCTGGGCAATTTAGATAATTTAGAATGATGGCTATGTAGATCATTTTTAGGAGAGACATACCTGTCTTGGCTGTACATAGAACAAAGGTTTTAGTTCTTTCTGTTTCCAGAATGCAATGATTAATCATAGTGTAAGAACCAAAGAGGAGCCTTGCTGGATCAGGCCACAGCCCATCTAGTCCAGCATCCCATCTCACACAGTGGCCCACCAGTTGCTTATGGGCATCTCAAGCAGAAGATGGGAGTGAAACCTTCACCTGTTCTTGACTCCCTACGAAGGGCCTTTAGAGCCCTCCTGCCTGTCTCTCCAACCTGGAGGTGGTACCTGGGCATCTATTCTAGCAGCCATTGATATACCTGTTCTCTGTATGTTGGCCTAATCCTTTCTTCAAGCTATACAGGCTGGTTGCTGTCACCACCGCTTCTGATACTAAATTCATAGGTTCCCTACTGCTGATATTGAGGAATTTTTTGCCTTGGCATGGAAGCATTACCTTGGCATGTTCTGCCCTACAGACAAGAGTGTGTTCTGAGTCTGGAGGACCTAGAACCAGATCACTAGTAGACATCAGTATTGAGGTCAACCAATATACTAGTGGTGGAAAATCTGGATCGCGGAGACATGAAGGTGGTGCGCACCTAATTTTCTGGATCACTAGGGGACCCATTTCAGTGGTGGACCAAACTGGGCTGCTGAAATGGGTCCCCGGAGGGACTTTAAGGTTGGAACTTTAGTTCCTGTCCTTTGGAGGTGTAGAGGCCAGCTTTGAAGCTTGTGTAAGCTTTGGGGCCAGCACAGAAGGTCGACAGGAGCAGCTGTCATGCAGACAAAATCCTTTCTGTCTAAGGACAATCCCAGAAGCCGCGGGACAGGTAGCTAAGCCCAAGGCTGTCAGACTGTCACTTGCTTCCCTCCTGGGAGCCAGTTTGGTCTAGTGGTTAGGGAGCCGGACTCTTACCTGGGAATACCGGGTTCGATTCCACACTCCTCCATGAAGCCAGCTGGGTGGCCTTGGGCTAGTCACAGCTCTCTTCTGAGCTCTCACAGCCTCACCCGCCTCAGAGGGTGCTTGTCTTGGGGAGAAGAACAGAAGGTTTGTCAGCCGCTTTGAGTCCCCTTAAATGGGTGAGAAAAGCGAGGTAGAAAATCCAACTCCTTCTTCTTGTCTTTGTAAAGGGTTGAAAGGATTCTGTGCTTACATTAAGGCTGTATCGTGGAAAGCTTCTGGAGCGTGTGCGGAGTATTTCCATTGTGAAGGATTTTCTGCTAGAAGCGTGTGATGCTTAAAATACTATCTTCTTGTGATATTCTGGAGTGCATAAATTTTACATACATATCAGCCAGTTGAGACATCCGTTTAAGACCTATGACAGTTCAGCTGATCTAAATGCTCCATCATTTAACGCCATGTCAAAATTGTTCTCTATCCGAGGTGACAGCTGCAAATAGGCTATTGGTTCCATTAACTTTGGGAAACTTAGGTTTTAAGACTTACTGTGGGAAACAAGGTAGAAGGAACATCGTTGGAAGGGCGCATTAGTTTCTCCTATTTGGCGTTTGGTCCTTCAGGGTCGCTACGTGGGGACCATAAGGGCACAAGCATAGAGTGGACTTGCGTTAGGAGCTTACTGGCTCCAGAGCCAGGATGTATCAATTGATGGAGGACAGGTGTATCAGTGACTGGTATAGTGGATGCCTAGGTACCATCTCGGAGTTAGAGGGGCAGGAGGATGCCTCTAAAGGGCATTTGCAGGGATTTGAGAGCAGGTGGAGGTTTTGCCTTCATCTTCCCTTGAGATGCCCAGAAGCAATGGGTGGGCCAGTGTGTGAGATGGGATGCTGGGCTATATGGACTGTGGCCTTATCCAGCAGGGCTCCTCTTAGGTTCTCATCTGGAATGGATGCCTAGATGTGTCCAGGTTGGAGAGATAGGTAGGAGGCCTCTAAAGGCCATTTGCAGGGGGTTACATGAGGGTTTTGCCTTCACCTTCCACTTGAGATGCCCAGAAGCAATTGGTGGGACAGGATGCTGGACTAGATGGGCTGTTTTAAGGTTAGGCTTGGAAATTTAGTAAGCAAAGGAGTAAAAAATAAATGGAAAGAGTTGTTGTCTGTCTAATGGGGGGGGGTGATCACCTAGGGAGCATGATCCCCTTTGTAATATTCTGAAGGCTTTTCTGAATGTCAAGGAAATTGTATGGCAGGTCTGTAAGGTCTGCAGAGTCCGGCAGCTCAGA
Organism: Aspidoscelis tigris stejnegeri; assembly: GCA_023333525.1. NCBI lineage: Eukaryota > Metazoa > Chordata > Lepidosauria > Squamata > Teiidae > Aspidoscelis > Aspidoscelis tigris. Next base: position 9,861,857 of record JALMGA010000020.1, read on the forward strand.
TCCTACAGAGAGAGGGAAACTATTGTGAAGGTGGATTCAGAAAGGGTTTAGGGGGTCGCTTGGCTTCCCTCCTTCCTGAAACTCTTGGTGGAAAGGAAAAGGACAGTATTTCTCTCTCCTTCTTCCTTTTTGTGGCATGGATAGTTCTGGCAGATCCTAAACCCTGCAGATGATGAGAACGTTCCTCCCCCCACATTCTTTAGCACAGGTTATTCTTATTTTAGAAATCCATGACCCCATTGCAGCCTGAAGAGGGGCTTGTTTCCTAATTAATAAACCCATTAATTAATTGTGTGTGCACCGCAGTCCATTAGAGAGCAGATGGAGGTTAGTAGATCCTTTCAGCAGCCAAACAGGCAAAATGAGTTCTTGAAAGCTGGTGAACTAGCAAGCTTAAAGCCCTCTGGGCTCCTAGAGACTAAGGTGCGGCTTTCCAACCCATGTGAACTACAACTCCCATGATCCTTTGCCGGTGGCTTTGCTGGCTGGGGGTCACAAGTGAGTTTTCCGTCTTTGCTCTTGTGGTCCTTCTTCACAGCATCCTGGCTAACAAACTTAATTTTATAGTTACATTTCTTGCATGCCTTCCCTTCAGGGAACCCGTGCAGTAGGCACAGTCCTTTTCCATGCTGTATTCTCAAGGCAAACCAGTGAGATAAGTGGAGAAGCAGCTGTTGGCCCAAGAGCGCCCAAAAGTGGGAACTTGAACCCAGGTCTCTCAAGCTCAAATCCAAAACTTCATTCCAGCAACACTAGGGTGGCTGTCGAGGGCATTCAGAGTGTGGGTATATCTGCCAGAGTCTTGTCAACCACGGTGGCAGGACTTCTACAAACCAAACCAGGAATCAAAAATGATGGAGTTGTAACTCTCCAGCATCCAGAAGGCATCTCATCAGCTACTGGTGAGCCAGTTTGGTCTAGTGGCTAAGGAGCTGGATGCTTTTCTGGGAAAACTGGGCTTGATTCCGTACTCCCTCATGAAGCCAGCTGGGTAACCTTGGGCTAGTCACAGCTCTCTTCTGAGCTCTCACAACCCAGCCTATCTCACAGGGTGTCGGTTGTGGGGAGAATAGAAAAGCTTTGTCAGCCACTTTGAATCCCCTTAAATAGGTGAGAAAAGCAGGGTAGAAAAGCCAACTCTTCTTCTTCTTCTTCTTCTTCTTCTTCTTCTTCTTCTTCTTCTTCTTCTTCTTCTTCTTCTTCTTCTTCTTCTTCTTCTTCTTCTTCCTCCTCCTCCTCCTCCACCATGCAATACTCCACTTGGTGGCTTTCAAAAGATTCCACCATCATGGGGGCTATCAAACTTCCCCTCTGCCAGGTACCAGGGACAGCTCCTCAAAGAAAGCCTTCTCAAATAATGTATCTTGTACTTTCAGTTCCAAACCACTCAAAGTTAAGCTTCTGTGTAAAACTGGTGGGAAGGGGTTGACTTCAATACCAGCATAATCAAGCCTTCAGTTAGCTAGTCTCCAAGAGGCAACCACCGCGCACCAAGCCCTGTAAAACCCTGATTTGAAAGCTTGTTTATTATGGGAAGATCCTCCTCAGTTCCCCTGCGAAATCCTGGAATTAAATCTCTGCCAGGCTTTGATTGCAACCATAATTCTGGCAATTGTTTCCTGACTCAGAATTTCATCTCCAAGGTCCCAAAATCTGGTCCGGTCTACTCAGCGGAAGACCAGATTGAAGGCACCATTAAAGGGGTCTTGTGTTAATCCGGATTTAAGGCCCCAAGGCCTCATTAAATCCCAATTTCGGCAGTGCTCATGCGGGCAACATGTTCAGACTGGGATTCTGTTGGGGTCCTTAAGGGGCTGTATGCGGAAGGTATGTAACTAATCTGCACCAATTGTGTACCTTATGGGATCTTGGTTACATGTGTAGAAAGGGCCAACATTACTTAGAATTCCTGGCATTTTGTGTTGCTCTTCACATTTTGTTGTCTGCTCAGAGGCTGAAATACCTACAGCAGCTCTACTTTTTGTCTATAATCATAACATCAATAAGAAAACCCGAAGGCTTCAGCGTGTCCCTGACGTATCAATATTAATGAACCCTTTTTAATGAAGATGGTTGGATTTCAGAATCTTTGGATTGTTAAAAGTTTTCTCTCCCCAAACCTTCTTGCTTTTGTTGCACCTGATGTCCTAATTTAAAATAAGGTCTGAGAAGGATGACCCCCCCCTTAAGTTCATTGTCATTTTCAGAGCTAGACTTGGGCACCCAAAATCAGCTTCCTTGTCTTGCCCAACCTGCTAAAATTCTAAAAGCCAATGTCTGGTTGCATCCAGAGGTCAGTTATGGATTCCTTTATATCTGGCTATTCTGGAATAAAGCATGGATAATACAGAATATTCATGATTTATTCCAGAACACCCAAATACAGCAGGCTAAGTGAGCGATGTTAGGATGTGGCCCCTGTTATCTTGTTACCAAAAAAGAGAGAGAGAAAGCTGTTTTGGGGCCTTGGAGGTTGGCAAGCTATTGCACCAAAGGCATTTGTGAGTTTGTGTGTTGCTAATAATAATTGCCAGATAAAGATAAAGGCCTGATTGAAAGCAAAGGGAGCCAAAGGCCAGGATATCCAAGGAGGCTGCAATTTTAGCTTTTCAGGAATGGGCGAAGAGCCTTTTGCACTAGATGGACTTTGCTCTGAGCTGGTGGAGCAAAATGGGTTCCTGCTACGGTCATTAAAACTGGACTCGGGTGTGAGCGGCGGTCAAACGTTCTCAAATGTAAGAATTTGTTTTGCTCAGACTTCATAGAAAAAAAATGTGTAGTTTTGAAAGGCTTTATTGCTCTAGGACTACTTTCTTCCATGTTTCCCTCCCTCCCTCCCTCCCTCTTTTTTCTTTCTTCTTCCTTCTTTCTGCCCTTCCTTTTCTCATACACTTTTCTCTTTCAATCCCTTTCCTCACTTTCTTTGTTTTTCTTTTTTTCTTTCTCTTTCTTTTCTTTTTCCCTCCCTCCCTCCTTTTCTTTTTCTCCTTTCCTTTCCTTCCCTCCCTCCCTCCCTTCCTTCCTTCCTTCCTTCCTTCCTTCCTTTCTTTCTTTCCTTCCTTTCTGCCCTTCCTTTTTTCACTTTCTTTCTTTCTTTCTTTCTTTCTTTCTTTCTTTCTTTCTTTCTTTCTTTCTTTCTTTCTTTCTTTCTTTCCTTCCTTCCTTCCTTCCTTCCTTCCTTTCTGCCCTTCCTTTTTTCACATTCTTTCTTTCTTTCTTTCCTTTCTGCACTTCTTTTTTCACACTCTTTCTTTCTTTCTTTTCTTCCTCCCTCATCTTTCTTTCTCTCCTTCCTTTGTTCCTTTGCACCTTCACTTTGTTGCAGAGAAAGATGTTGATTTGCTTTCCTCCACTCTGGCTTCCTTGGGGCAAATCCTTGCTTGTTAGAAGTGAAGTGAAAGAATGGATAATGTTTTCCTTTCTCTGAGGAGATCTATTGTTTGGTGCTGATCACAGTTGCTTAACCCCCTTTCTGCCCTTCAGTATCCCCCCCTCCCCCCCATCTGGCTGGCTTCTAGAACCACTGGATGTGAGATTTTGTGATTTGTGCAGAATATCATCCTAAGAATCAATTTCCCTCTTTAAATACTGTGCTTAAAATTTGTGGCCCCCAAGAGTATCAGAATCCTCAGAAGAGAATCCGGCTGCTGCTTAGCAAAAACATCTATGCCAAATTTTGTCTGTGGTACCCTAGGAGCGTTATTGTCCATGTTTGCTTCAGGGAGAGATGATGGTGCTGGCATTTGGAGAAAATTTAAAGTTGCTTTACCTAAGCTAAACTGGAGGCCCCAAACTAAAGGGCTGTGTGTAGAGGAGGCAGGGTGAAAATAGGATTTCATTGCAATAAAAAATGAACCAATTTGGTCTAGTGGTTAAGGAGCTGGACCCTTATCTGGGAATACCAGGTTTGATTCTACACTCCTCCATGAAGCCAGCAGGGTGACCTTGGGCTAGTCTCAGCTCTCGTCTGAGCTCTCACAGCCCTTCCCACCTCACAGGGTGTCTGTGGGGGGGAGAAGAACAGAAGGTTTGTCAGCTGCCTTGAGGCACCTTAAGGGTGAGAAGAGAAGGTTTGTCAGCCACTTTGAGTCCCCTTAAACGGGTGAGAAAAGCGAGGCAGGAAAGCCAACTCTTCTTCTTCTAACTTCATCCTGTGCATTACTTTTCCTTTAGATTAGGAAGTGGATTATTCATTGAGGGAGGTGTATCATTTGTGTATGCATAACTTTCTCTCTCTGTCCCCCCCCCAAAGTTCAGACCACCAGTTACGTACGTCAACAGCCTTTGATAATCGTCTCATTGTTTCTTTCTTGACAAAGCCGTGCCATTTCAATGCCGGCTTGCTGTGTAATTATTGAGTTTGTGTGTCTCTGTGTGTTTCTCTCTCTCTCTCTCTCTCTGTTTTTCTTTACTAGTTTGGTAGAATGTTTTCTGATTTCCCTAAAGCTCCTTCAGGGCCCTGGAGTATTGATCCAACCCGCAGTTTAAGTGACTCACCGCTAACGCAACGGGCTGCTTTAATATTAATTGCTCAACACGGCCTGCGATTGCCGGCGGTTCTACGACACGGATTCCTTTTTTTTTTTTTTAAAGAGTAAATAGCCAAACTGGAGCCCATGTAAATATTGCTCTTGTGGGAGCCAAGATGTGCGTCATTCACACCCTCCATTGAATCATGGTGGTGTTTTAGTCAAGGCAGGCCCATTGTTGTTCTGAGTCAAGAATAGCCGCTTTCTTGTTCACAACCTACAGCCAAAGAAAGATCCATTCTTGAGCTCTGGGATTGTGGGAATAGCCGAATGGAGTCATGGGAGGGCAGCTTTGATTACTGGCTTTGATTCTGCACTCCCCCACAAAGCCAGCTGGGTGTCCTTGGGCTAGTCACAGCTCTCTTGTGCCCCACCCGCCTCACAGGGTGTCTGTTGTGGGGAGAAGAACAGAAGGTTTGTCAGCAGCTTTGAGTCCCCTGAAATGGGTGAGAAAAGTGGGGTAGAAAAGCCAACTCTCCTCCTCCTCCTCCGTCTTTGTAGAGATTCAAGAGCAGGTAGAGGTTTTGCCTTTGTCTCCAGCTGGAGATGTCCAGAAACAGTTCATGGGCTACTGCATGAGATGGGACGCTGGACTAGATGGGCTGTGGCCTGATCTAGCAGGGCTCCTTTTGATTCATGGACGACAGGTATATGAATGCCTGCTAGAATGGATTCCAAGGTACCAGCTCAGGTACCAGCTCAGGTACCAGCGGAGACTATGGCGGGATGCCTCTAAAGGCCACTTGCAGGGCGTCAAAGACAGGTGAAGGTTTTGCTTTGGTCTTCTGCTCAAGATGTCCAGAAGCAAATGGCAGACCACCGTGTGGGATGAGAAGGAGGGCTGGGTGGTCTTTGGCCTGATCCAGCAATGCTGTTCTTAGTTAATGGAGGACAGCTACTAGGATGAATGCCTAGGTGCTGCCTCTGGGTTGGAGAGACAGGCAGGATGTCAGTAAAGTCCCTTGGCAGGGAGTTGAGAACAGGAGAAGTCAGGAAGCTCTCCTAAAGAAATCCAGATTCTGCAGCCTAAGATCCTATAAATATTATTATAAACTCTCTCTTTTCTCGATGTGCATACAATAAAGTGTTACTACTTTGCAGCAGATGACCAGCCTACATCCTATTTGGACTTTTTTTGGTCTCTGGTTACACCCTCAGTTTCAGGTGGTTCAGGTAGTGAGTTGTTAGGACGTAAAAACCTAAGAAGAGCCCTGCTGGATCAGGCCACAGCCCATCTAGTCCAGCATCCTGTCCCACACAGTGGCCCACAGATGCTCATGGGCATCTCCCCAAAATGCTTGTTCATCACTGCCGGGCAGAAGCCAAAGAACTCTGCAAACAGGGTGTTGCTTTGCTTTGACCCACAGTGTTTTAACTGCAAAGTTCCCAGCTGGGATGCTCAACCTTGAATCCATAAAATCATGTTGACATAAGGAGTCTGGTGGCACCACAGGCCCAGTCTGGGAACTACTGGGCGCAATGTAAAGCTTCTAAATCTTATGCTATCCCTCAGCTGTCTGGGCAGCTTGCCATGGAGGGAGGTCATTGGGTTCTTTCTATGCTTCTAAAGTGACAGTCTTCAGTTCAACATCTCTGGAACTGTGGTTTGCCTGCCTGATAGCAGCTGTCCAATTGGCTGGTCTGTTTGTGGACTCCAGGGTCTGCTCAGGATTTGACCCAGCCTTTGTGTCAGAAGGCATGATTAATCATACATAAGAAACTAAGGGGAGCTCTGCTGGATCAGGCCGTAGCCCAACTAGTCCAGCATCCCATCTCGCACAGTGGCCCACCAGCTGCTTCTGGGCATCTCAAGCAGAAGAAAAGGGCAAAACCTTCACCTGATCTTGAGTCCCTGCAAATGGCCTTCAGAGGCCTCCTGCCTGCCTCTCCAACCATCAGGTGGTACCTGGGCATCCGTTCTACCAGCTATTGGTACACATGTCCCCCATGAATTAAGAAGAGCTCTGTTGGATCAGGCCACAGCCCAGTTAGTCCAGCATCCCATCTCACACAGTGGACCACCAGCTGCTTCTGGGCATCTCAAGCAGAAGATGGGGGTGAAACCTTCCCCTGCTTTTGAGTCCAGGCCAATGGCCTTCAGAGGCCTCCTGCCTGCCTCTCCAACCTGGAGGTGGTGCCCAGGGATCCATTCGATTAGCCACCTGTCCTCCATGGCTTAAGCGGAGCCCTGCTGGATCCCATTCAGTCCAGCGTCCCATCTCACACGGTTGCAAGTTTTTGTGCATTCGCCGCTACAGCCACACCGGGGGAGCATTTCAGCAGCCAGGTAGGTCACGGAGGAGTTTACGCAAGGACGTTCCCTCCTCCATCCACCATTTCTTCTCCTTTTCTTTTTCCCTTTTTAGTTTTTGGCTCTGCAGAATTCCTTGCATGCAGAGTGCCTCTTCCTCTCCCTGCTCTCCACACCTCGTCATTCGGCTCCTCTCCGTTGCAACCCATTCTTTTTGGTGCTTTGCAGCAGTAAATATCTGATTAGCAAAAACTGCTCTGTGTCAACTCAGAGGTTGCTTTGGAGAAAAAGGCACAGAAGAGCCTCCCCCCCCCCCTCCTTGCCATATGCAGAGGAATGGAGCCGCCGCCGCGAGTCTCTTGCTACTGTACTTTTCTTTCCAATAAAAGCAACTAATTAACATTATTCTTTAATTATGCCTCTATCAACAAGGGGTCTGATTCCTACCAGCTGGAGAGCTGCTTTCTTCCTCAGCTACCCATGCGCACGCTTCGGTTCCTGTCGCCTGTTGAAATGAATTTGATGTCATCTGTCCACTGGCACTTAATGTGGGCTCCCGGGGGCCGGTGGCGCATGGAGCGCTGTTAGCAGCCCGTGAGCATGTAATTCACCCCTCCAGGCAAGAGTACTTTGGGAGTCTCTGGGTAGTTTTGAACTCTCTGTTCTTAATTAAATATGCATATTTTTTTTTGCCTTCACGGTAAGCAGGTTAATTCTTTTGTGCTGCGTTGTAATGCTGTTAGGAATTTTTCATACTCCTTATTAAACATTATTCAGGCGGTGTGAATTCTGTAATTAAAAAAAAAAGAACAAAGATTTTTTTTTCTTAAAAAGAAAGGAAGGAAGAAAGAAAGAAATTAAAAGAAAACCCACCACACCTCCTGGCCGTTTCTTCTCTCCCCTGGTTAATTTATCAAATGAATTTGCAAATTCTTTTTTCATGGGGGGGGTGGCGGCAGCACACTGTTCCCCCTGACACCATAGCTAGTCTTTTAAAAGGGGAAGAATTTAATTGCTCTGTTGGGATTGGTTGCTTATGGAAGATTTGAATGTTTGATTAGTGCGCCCTTCAGGGGAAGAGTTTTCATGCGCCATGATCTTAGAGCAACAACCAAAAAAGGCTTTTTTGCTTTCTTGGGCGGGGGGGGGGGGGGGGGAGGCGGGGCCGGAGAGGTCTGATGGATGGCTTTCCCCCCTTTGTAATGGACCGTTTTTAAAATCTGGTTGGTGGAAGGAGGGAAATTGGGAAATAAGGAGTACTTATATAACTCTGAGTGTGCTAGAGTTGAAAATCTATGATTTTAAAATGATTATTAATAATATTTATTTATTTATTTATTTATTTATTTATTTATTTATTTATTTATTTATTTATTTATTTATTTATTTATTTATTTATTTATTTATTTATTTATTTATTTATTTATTTATTTATTTATTTATTTATTTATTTAAAATAGCCTAAGATCTCTGGGCAGCTTACAATAAAAGACCCATATGCAAACAGGACATTAAATACATGCCCCATCTTTCTTATTTATTAATTTATTTATTTCACACCTCTAATCCTAAGATTTCTGGGTGGCTTACAATAAAAGACTCATATGCAAACAGGACATTAAATACACACCCCATCTTATTTGTTTGCTTATTTGTTTGTTTATATCACACCTCTAATCCTAAGATCTCTGGGCGGCTTACAATAAAAGACCCATATACAAACAGGACATTAAATACATGCCTCGTTAGAACAGTATCAAACGGCATAGTTAGTTAAAAGCTAAAGTTAAAATTAAAATAGCGCTTGAGTGAGTTAATGCCCAAAGGCTTTGATAAGGAGCCAAGTCTTTACTTGGAGCCTCAAAGTTAGCAGAGTTGGCGCTAATCGGCCCTCCAAGGGAAGGGTGTTCCATAAGTGTGGTGCCACGGCTGAGAAGGCCCTGCCCCATGTCCCAGCACAGCGGATTTCCCTAACTGGTGGGGCATGGAGGAGCCCCCCTCCAGCAGATCCTAAACCCTCTTAGGCCTGCTGTGATATCATTTTCACTAATAGGGGCAGGGGTTGACAATGGGTGGCCACACTTTCCACTCTTAGTCCTTTGTGTAATTTCCCCTCATATTTTGGTATCAGAGACGGGGTACGATGTGGGCCATTTTTAAAAATTTGCCGTTGATCTTATTGTCTGTGCTTCTGAGGCAGCAGTTAGGAGGACGCTAAGATAATTTCGCTTTATTGCTGAAGTGCTGGAGAAAAATATCTCAGCACAACCAGAGAAAGTGGAGGAGGAACCCTACTTTGCTGGCCTTTGGGATACACTTTATACAAAATATTTATTTTTCTTCTGTCCTCCAAGTTGCTGTGCAGCCCTTTGGGGTTTATACCTTTTTTATTTAGCTGAGGCTTCAGTTTTGTATTTTGATGGCCCTCCAAGGCTGTTAGCAGAGACGTCTCCTGACGTTATTGTTAAAGCGAAGACCGTGGTTGAAAGCCTCAACTTGAGCTAGGCGGATATTCCAGAATAAAGCATAGACATTCCAGAATGGCCACGCTTTACTAATTCTGCTGTATCTGGATATTTTGGAAACACCTGGATGCCGCCCGAATGTCCCTACAGAATGCTGGATGAGGCCATAGCCCATTGAGTCTAGCTGCTCTGAGGCATCTCTAGCAGAAGGCAAAGGCAAAACCCTCCCGTGCTCTTGAATCTCTGCAAATAGGCCTTTAGAGGTCTTCTTATCCACAGCATTTCATGCATAGACCTTCTGCAAGCATCTAGTCCAGTGTTCCTCAACCTTCCTAATGCCAGAACCCCTTAATGCAGTTCCTCATGTAGTGGAGACCCCCAACCACAGGGGTGAGGCAGTTTAGATGAGGATGGGGCAGGAAGGCGGATAGTTTGACCCCCAAAGGGGTTGCGACCCACAGGTTGAGAACTGCTGATCTAGTCCATGGCTGGACAGCCACTAAGAGGCAGGTGGATGGCTTTGATCTTGCTTTTCTCCTGCAGGTTACTTGCTCTAAGATTCTTTGGAAACTCAGGCTGTGGTCGCACTGAAGGTTTAATCCAGCTCCAGTCTACTTTCAGAGTGAGAGAATGGGTGTTTTTCCACTGGCACTAGAAGTACCCATTAAGTACCCATTAATGGGTACATAATGGCATTTTTGTACCCATTAATGGGTACTTAATGGGTACTTCTAGTGACAGTGGAAAAACACCCAATAAATCAGCAAAGTGACAAGCTGTTTCAGCGTTAAAAGAAAGAGAATTCACCTTTGGGATAATGTGGAAAGAAAATTATTGGCCACTTTGCTGATGTGTTTTCTCACTCTGAAAGTGGACTGAAGCTGGATTAAACCTTAGGTGTGACCACAGCCACTGTTATTCTCTTTATTTCTTTACTCCTTAATCTGAGGACTCAGCTTGGCATATGCATAAATAGGGCATCTGTTTCTAAGGATGAATGGCTTTTTTGACATTAGATTCGTAATGAATTGAATGTTAGAAAGTTCGCGTTCGTTCGAATAGAACCCCTTCGAATGTAGTAGGAGTCTATCCGATATGAATGTATTGGTCAAATTTGCACAAATATCTGATACAAATACTTATCCGATACATAATCAATACGTATCCAACACAGAACACGTACGTATCCAATACGTATCTGATACATATCCTGTAACATATCCACTTTGTAAGGGTCAAATCCAACCTGAATCCACTTTAAATCCGCTCTCAATCCACTCTGGATCCATTGCAGATGTGACTGGTCCAGCTGCTTTCTCGCTTTCCCAGTTTAACGAATGTCCGAACTATTCGTGGAAGTGTCCGAACTGTGTGTACGAATGTCTGCAACATTCGTGTTTGTATGAATGTTCATGTATGAATGTTGCAACATTAGATCCGTGTAGGAATGCCCGAATTTGGACAAATTTCGTATGAATAATGACTGTTAACGAATATTCAAGCACATCCCTAGTTTTTACTCTTCCTTTAGACTTCTTTATTTCATCAGAACTGTAAGGTAATGGGAGGCTTCGTATATGGCACTGTGTACACGTTCCCTGCGCCCCAACGTTTTCCAACCATTTCTTTTCTGAGCCACAAACCTCTTCCTTGATCAGGTTTCCGATCGTCGCCCTGTCACATAACAAAATCAAGCGGCATATCTAATTTTTATCCGTGAGTGAAAACTGCGGCGCTCCTTCTCTGCATCTGAATCAGTGTAATATTTTCATTAGATGGTGACAGGAGAGAAGGGCCATTGACATTTACCGGTAACAATATTAAACTGTCAAATTGGCGTATTGGCATGTCAGAAAGAGCCATCAAGAAGTTTCTGCCCGGTCTGTGGAGAATGGCTGAGACAGGAGGTGGGATGTCAGCCATGTTGCCTGCTGGTCTTCAACTGGTTTGTGGGATTCGACTAATAAAGCTGGCGTGGTGTCGGTGTTACAGGGCGTTACTGCACTTTGCCGTAGCTCAGTTCGGGAAAGGGACTATCGGCTTCCCTTCTGCGCCGCTGGTGTGATCTAGGCCCACCCTGTATTAGTACACCTCTTCCACACAGGATGGAGTGTAGGTTGGACCCAACAGGACTAGGCAAACCCCAGATGGCTGCCTAGTCTGGTATACTGGTAGGCAGATACCTCTGTGGTCTGGTTGACCACACGGGATCCATTTTGACGACGGAGCTTCGGGCCTGGGGGCTGGGTTGGAACAGCCATCCCAGTGTGGACAGCCTTGTTCTGGTTCAAGGACGGATTCATCCACACCTGACATGGGCTACTTATTCCAGGATAGGACAGCTGGTCCAGGAATGACGGACATGCCCATTGCCTCAGGCCAAGATTCAGGAGAATTGAAGTAGGCCACACTGTTTTCTTGGGGGCCTTCAACTCGTCCCCATTCCTTAGCCCATTCTACTTTCTAGGCCAGTTTCTAAAAAGGAAGGTTGGGAAAGATCAGGGGAAAATAAAGATGGTGCACCTGTGTCCTTCAAGGGCTCAATCCAAGATGGTGTATCCGTCTGCATGACAGACAGACAAGCGGATAGGCAGGCGCCCAGATGTCCCACTTTCAGCCTCCATATATATCAGGCCAGGTCCTTGAGAGGATCCTACACAATGTTCCCAAGCTCGATGGATATGGGCATGAAAGAGGGGTGCACCGTCCCACGCATGGGCTTCTAGTGGCTGGAAGACGAAGAAGAGAAGAAAACTCTGACCTGATTAGGAAAGATGTTTCAGTGATGTCACCACCAGGCATGAAGAAGTAGGTTAAACATATACAAACCTGTTTATTTAGCCAAAATAACTGAGCCTGGAATTTAAATATTCTCCTAATTTTTTTCTGTCTGTGTGTGTGTGTGTGAGAGAGAGAGAGTGTGTTGACAGATCACAGATCTCCCCCCATCCCTCAGTCCCACAAACGTCCATTTTCCTTTGCTTTAACTGGTAAAGAAAATGGCTTATATGTAGTGTCTGTCTGTACCTGGCGAGTTCCCACCGGAAGAAGGTGATAACGAAACCAGAGCATAAAAGGGCACGCTTAGCTTTTCAGGCCACCACAAGGGCTGAAAAGCTCACAAATGGAAAATAATACTGGGACCTCTGCCCTCGAGGGTGGGCTGCAAAGGACGAGGCACAAAGGAAAGGGAGTGGAGAGACAAGGCGCTTTCCATTCTCACCAAACAACATCTCCGAAGGTCACGGGGATTGTTCTGATTCTGCAAAGACATTTCTATGCTCTCCGTCCTCTCCTGTTGCTGTGCCCATGCCAGTCTTCCAGCACGGGATATTTTAATTACATCAAGGCAGTCTAAGAGGCTGTCTTTGTGCCAGGCTTGATAACAGCTGCCTTCCCTGTTTCCGGGAGCCAGGCAAGAGTCCCTTCTAGGGTTTCTATCTGGTCCATAATGGTTGCTGTAACTTGATCCTGATAAATGGGGCTACATAAAAAGAAAGCATCAGGGCTTCTATCTTGCTCCTTTTTTCTATGGAAACTGTGTGGACTGGATTCATACAAACTCTTGGAGAGACGAATTGGGCTTTGATCCTGTCTGTCCAGTGGTTGAGTTGTTCCAAGATCAGAAATTAAACCCAAATCTACTGATTCCAGGGCTGCCTCCAAACTAGTGGAATAAATCTGCAGGTAAATGTTAAAGGACAGTATACTTACCGCGCAGGGATGACTGGGCGTCCCCGCTCGAAAGGCAGTTCTGTAGGTTCTCCATCAGAGCAGCGGGAGCTGAGGCGGTGCACATTGTCACATGGGTTGAGGCAGCCAATCAAATTTGAGCTGCCTTTCCTGCTCTTGTCTTTGCTGTTCTGCATTCGTTGGAGGGAAACTTTGGATTTTGTTTATACTGCACAGTGGGTGTCCTTTGATCCAGCATTAAGGTAAGTGCTCAGTCCGGATCGGATAATGCGACGCCATGATGATCCATCAATCATCGTGTGTGATGCCGCGCAGTATAAATGTGTCTGGACGCAGCCCAGATCTTTTGTATACACAGTATCTGCAAACATGTGGTTTCTCTTCTCTCTGCCTCTTCTTTTGCGCATTTGATAATGTGTTGGGCGCCAGATTCAACATTTCCACAGATTCATGGAAAATGAAAAAAGTAAACCACCACCTTTCCAAAAGCCTGGCTTTGCAAAATGCAAAGAGTGGCTTTGGAAATCAGAGTGGTCTGAGAGGTGAGATTCTCAGAGTTTGGGGAAAAATTCATGAAAAGAGGCCATCAATCAGAATACTGAAATCTCAAGGAGCCACCCCCAAGAAGGCCCTGTCTCTTACATACTTGTTTACTGCATTTGTATTTATTGTTCTTGAATACCACTGAGTTGTGGTGAAGTTCTGACTGACTGCGTGGGGCACCTCTGTGCCATTTCCTTGGCAGGGAAACAGGAGTAGTTTGCCATTTCCTACTTCTGGGGAGAGGCTGGAGATCAAGTTGGCAGCCCTCTGCTTTCCACCAATGCCCCACCATTGAGCTACAGCCGCTCCCAGACTCCATGGGGACATCCATGCAGTTTTCTTGGCAGGGATAGAGAAGTGGTTTGTCATTGCCTACTTCTGGGAAGAGGCTGGTGATCAAGCTGGCACTCCTCTGCTTTTCCGGGCAGTTTGTTCTACCGCTGGACTCTGGTTGGCTTTCAGGGCAAATGACTAAGATAAAAACTCTGAATACGATAAGTAAAAAGTCAGGGCCTTTGGGCTATCCAAGTTCAGAAACAGGATTTTCTGTTCTGGGAAATTTCGGATGATTGCTTAATGCTCTTGAGTCTCTTTCATTTCATCTTGAAACTTCAAGTCTTTGTCTTTTTGTTTTGAATTAAAAAAACAAAAACCCGACACCCAAACATGCATGTTAAGCGTCTTGACAGAGATACACGACCGCTTTGTGTGTCTCTCTAGGCAATGAAATGGGCTGTAGAATCGCTGGCCAGACAAGATCAATACGATCAGGTCTAAGAGGTCCCCCGAGAGGATTATTTTGGTTTTCAGGAGAGGCTGGAGTGGTGCATACACTTATAAATATATTATTATTTAAGAAAGGATTCTGCCCAGACTTTGAGCTTGTTTTTTTAACATGGCGCCAGAGTTCCACTCCCTTGTATTTCATGGCTGTCACTCCGGTGGAATTTAATCCACAGGGCAGCAAGATTTACTTGTCTGTTGGGATTTGGTGTTTTTTTAATTTTGTTTTATTTTAAAGTTTTTATTGAAGCGTGAGTCCTTCAGCTTAAGTTTGGGGGTGGCAGAGAACGCAGACTTTGTAGCTTGGATGTCTGGTGGATGGTCCTAACCATGTCCCGTATCAAGATTCCAGTGAGACCCCAGACCTGGGGAAGGATAACCCCATTGCCTGTTTTAATGAGGATCTCAGTGCCACAAGATGTTGTAACAGATTTACAAGGAGGGAGAAGTTTGGGGGAGTTTTGGAGAAGTCCCACCCCTTTATGGAGGCTGTAAAATCAGCCCTGTGGGGAATGAGGACATGTCTATTAGATGTTGTTTTTTTGGTCCAGCAAGTTGTGGCCAACTCCTGGACACTGCTGTGCAGTTTTCTGGGCAGATATACCAAAGTGGTTTGCCATTGCCTACTCCCAGGGAGAAAGTGGATACTGAACCATCCACCCTTGGATTTCTGGGCAGTTTGCTTTACCACTGAGCTACAGACACACCTGGGATTCACTGGCACTGCTGTGCAGTTTTCTTGGCAGGGGTACAGGAGTGGTTTGCCATTGCCTACTTCTGGGGAGAGCCTGAGGACCGAACCAGCAACCCTCGTGCCCTGGGGAAGGGGCACCTGAAAAGGACCGGTGGGCTTTGAGTTCTGTTTTGGCCTAGAGACTAGCTCTCAAGCTGGCATAGGATGCTGGGAATTGTAGTTGAGGAAATCTGTAAGGCTGTAGTTCAGCACTTTTGCCAAGACTCCAGTCTGCTGGATATCTTTGCAAGCAACCCGGATTTTGTCTCTTGTGCAAGCAGCGTATCTAAACGAGCGATGCTTCTCCACGGTTCTCTGCTATTATGAGACAAGAAAGCCACAGTGGAGCCTACAGAACCTTTTGCAAAAAAAAAGAAAGAAAGAATAAACAGAACAAAAGAGAGAAGTCTTCACACCCATTGAACTTACAGGCCCGCTAGCACAGGAAACCGCTTACTCTCCACTACGCAGTCAGTTCTGATTTTATCAGCTCACTCCAGCATGAAGTCCTATAAACTTCTTTCTCTGGCTAACACACATTTTCACTTTTTCCCTAGGAGAGCTAAACGAACACGTATTCTAGCAATCGCCGTGACTCTGCTGGAGGCAAAGTTACCTGAATGCAGTGAGATTAATTCCTGCACAAATATTCCTGAAACTGGGCTGGACTAGGTGGGCTGTGGATGAATTCAGATGAGTTTGGACGTTCATATATGAATACAAATATTTTGAGTTATTCGTATGAATAATTTGGACGTTTTTATGCGCGTGGATATGTACGCATTGCAGATGTGTACAGATGTGTACCGGAGTCGTATCATTGGATACGTATTGAATATTCAAACAAATAGATATGAATCTATTTGTTTTTCCTCATTTGTACGAATTCGGATTTTCGAATATCTGATTTGTTATTAATCAAATGTCAAAAATTGCATTTGTGCACCCCCCTAGGGCTGTGGCCTGATCCAGCAGGGCTCCTCTTACGTTCTTATCTCAGGACAGCCTTTTTTGTAATGGCCCCCAGACTCTGGAATAGCCTCCCTCCCCTATAAGGTAAGGCAGGCCCCTACCTTATAAGGTTTTTGGCACCTGGTTAAAAGATCGCTTTCCTCCCAGCTCTGTGGATTTCAAGTAAACAGCCCCAATGTCTATGGCAGAAAACTAGCATTTCCAGGGACGCAAGACATCAAGATCTGGAATCTAAAGGTGCTCGGGGTGTGTGTGAAAATATCAAGTTTCACACCATACCATGTGTCTGTTATGGCTCCAAAGATAGACTTGGAAAATACATGTTAAAACCTCTGAACCTCACAAGATTGTCAGCAGTTCAGAGCTAAGAGTCCCAGAGTCTTTCTGACATTCTATACAAGTTTTAGAAGCAAAAACAGACATGGCACTTGGAAAAAACTTCGCAACTGTCATCCTATTGTCTGGGCAACTCTTTCTTAAGAACATAAGGGAACCTAAGAGAATCCCTGCTGGATCAGGCCACAGCCCATCTAGTCCAGCTTTCCATCAAACACAGTGGCCCACCTTTCATTTCTGGGCATCTCCAGCAGAAGATGATGGCAAAACCTTCACCTGCTCTTGAATTCCTGCAAATGGCCTTGAGAGGCCTCCTGCCCGTCTCTCCAACCTGGAGGTGGCATCTAGGCATCCATTCTAGATAAGATCAGCAGAGGAGGTCTCCTGGATCAGGCCACAGCCCTCCTAGTCTGGCATCCCATCTCACACGGTGGCCCACCAGTTGCTTCTGGGCATCTCAAGCAGAAGATGAAAGCAAAACCTTCACCTGGTCTCGAATCCCTGCAAATGGCCTCGGGAGGCCTCCTGCCTGTTTCTCCAACCTGGAACCACCGCCCAGGCCTCTCAAGTCTTCCATCACCACAGTGACCCTCCCTTGCTGAATATTTATCCCATAAAAGCACATTTGCAGAGCTGAGCTGAGCCCAGGGAAGGGAGGCGCCTTTGTGGGCTGGAAGCGGTGGGCTGACTGTGGTAATGTATTCCCAGTCATGACCCAGGGTGGCAAGATGTCCTGAACTCTACTCCTTGGGGACCGATGGGGCTTGATATTGGCTTTAACCCACAAAGTCCCCGGTCTGCGCGTAAATGCTTCTGGTTTCCCATGCCGCTCCTGGCCCGCTGAATAATTTACACCGACCCGTCCGGCGAAGGCACAGGTGGGTCACTGAGGTTCACGGGTTTAATAATGGTGGGGTGGGCTTTTTTGGGGTTGTTGTTGTTGTTTAGCTTTTGGTTTGCTGGTGGGTTGGATGTTTTGTTTTATTCCCCCCCCCCCCCCCGTTTCCCAGTTCGTGTTGTCAGCAGCTGGCTTGATAGCATATGAAAGAATCCTATTCTCTTGATTAGATTTTGAAATGGATCAATTTTTAATCAGCAGAACATCTGACCCACTCAATAAGAGTGGAGCATCATGGCAAGGGGTGGTGGTGGTGGCGGTCCGGGGGGGGGGGGGGGGAAGAATTTGGCTTATTTACAGGACTGTGTATTATTTCTTAGGGATATACAAATGCTTGTGGCCGGAAACTAAGCCCCACTCTGGGAATAAAGCGGACTAGGAGCCCCCCGCTCCTTTAAAATAAATATGTTCATTTCCTAGCTCTGAAATTGCTTGCATTTGATCCATCGGTTAGAAAATCCATCGGTGCTGCTTAAGAGATAAGAGAACCAGCTAAATGTTTGAGTCCGTTATCTGTTCGTATTGACTCGGCGATTGCGGAGGGACGCTTGACGGATGAAGTCCGCGCAGGGGTCCCTCTCAGGGAAGGTGGACAGTATAGGGTGTTCTGGCCCACAGGACAAAACACCAGAATAACCACCTGGTTCTCTTCGCCTTGCAATGCGGTTTAAGCCATTAAGCAGAGGACCACGTGACTACAGCTACCAGGAGTCCCTGGCAGTTTGGCCAATGGCAAGGAATGATGGGAATGATGTAGCTCGGTCTAGTGAGCCAGTTTGGTCTAGGGCAGGGCTAGGCAAACCACGGCTCGGGAGCCACATTTGGCCCCTTGTGTGTGGCTCTTCCAGCTTAGGAGTACCCTAAGTTTGCTGGAGGGGAGCCATCAGAAGAATCTATAAATGGTGGATTTCCAGGAGGCAGAAGGGATCTGATGGGTTCGTTCACTGGGAGGAAACTGGACAGTCCACACTGTTGATTCTGGGCTGCGGTGCTGGAAAGAAAAGCTGAGCACTGTTGGATCGAAAAGGCCCCTTGCTCTGTTCAAGTGGGTTTCGTGGGCCTGCAGGGAGTTGCCTAGGAGTCCAAGTGGGCCAGATGTATGCAACCCAGAATAGACAAGGGTAAACAAACATGTTGTAACTGAGTTCCATCAAGTCATGGCTGACTCCTGGTTAACTGCACGGGCACCTCCCTGCAGTGCTCTTAGCAGAGATGTTGAAGTAGTTTGCCATTGCCCACTTCTGGGGTAAGGCTGGGGACTGAATTGGTGACCTCTGAGGTCCAGCCGCTCCCAGACTCCATGGGTCACTCTATGCAGTTTTATGGGCAGGGATACAGACGTGGTTTGCCGTTGCCTACTTCTGGGGAGAAGCTGGGGATCGAACCGGTGACCCTCTGCTTTCCAGGCCGCCTGGAATTGCCACTGAGCTCTCACACTGCAAGATGCGATAGCAGAGAGGGATGTTTGCATGCATGCCCTGGCGGCTTGGGACTGCTCTTTGTTGGCTCAGCAGGTGGAGCGCTGTGGCCAGGGGGAATTGTAACCAGTTGGAGCTTTAAGCGTCCCAGCCCTGTTTACTGGAAACAGAGATTGCCCCGGGGAGCAGAAGCAGAAGCCCAGGCTCTGATCACAGCATCTTGGGAGCTTGCTGTTGCCTTGTCCTTGGTAGAATAGATCTCAAACGGCAGGGATACGAAAGCCGATGCCTTGGACTACAACCCCCATGGTTTCTGCCGTGCCAGCAGAGGCCGCTGGGAGTTGGAGTCCATCAGCACCTGTGAAAGCACAGCTGAAAGGGGGACCTGCTGGGATCTTTGAGTGAGAACTCAGGTGACCCTTCTTGCCCAGTCCAGCTGACCCACCCAGTTTGGTCTAGTGGCTAGGGAGCCAGACTCTTATCTGGGAATGCCAGGTTTGATTCTTCACTCCCCCATGAAGCCAGCTGGGTGACCTTGGGCTAGTTACAGCTCTCTTTCTGAGTTCTCACAGCCCTACCCACCTTACAGGGTGACTGTTGTGGGGAGAAGAACAGAAGGTTTGCCAGCCACTTTAAGCCCCCTTAGATGGGTGAGAAAAGCAGGGAAGAAATGCCAACACTTCTTCCTCCTCCATGAAGCCAGCTGGGTGACCTTGGGCGAGTCACAGTTCCCTTTCTGAGCTCTCATAGCCTCACCTACCTCACAGGGTGTCTGTTGTGGGGAGAAGAACAGAAGGTTTGTCAGCCACTTTGAGTCCCCTTAGATGAGTGAGAAAAGCGGGGAAGAAAAGCCAACCCTCCTCCTCCTCTTCCTTCTTCTCTCCCTTGCCAAACCAAAGCAGCACTAGAGACACCCAAGGGAGCAAAATTTTCAGCGAAGAAGAAAGAAAGCAATTCCAATTTGAATTCCTCCCCCCCCCCCCACACACACACCCAGGTAAAGAAACCCACCCGGCAATATCCATTTGCTGCTCCGGCCTCTGCATCCAGGGAGGGTGGGTTGGGTTGGGTTGGGGGCACCGTCCTTCCGCTTGAGCGGCTGCTGGTTTCAGCAGCACTTCTGGCACGCAGGTGTGTGGCTGGAGGGTTTGCCCTCTCCCGGAAAGACGTCCTTTTAGCCCTTCTGAGCTGCCTCCGCGCCTGTATTGATCCCATCACTCTTAGAACCGTTTCCAACACCCTGCTGCGCGAGGCTTAAAAGCAGGAGGCGACTGGGGAAGAGGCTGAAAGGGGCACCCCGGGTCAGGCCCACTGCTCCCCGGTCCCTGGAAAAGGAGAGCCTGGTGGGCCTGGAGATGCTCTTCTCTCTCCTGCCTGGCCTGTGCGCGCAGGTGTGCTGCTTGAAAGGGAGAGCACATTGGAAGCTGTTTGAAGCGCAGGGAGGGGAAGAGGCTCATCGATCCAGGCAGGCTGTGAATTAGAGAGGTAACCTGCTATTCTGGCTTCAGCCGAGCAAGGGCCGACGTTGCTAGACTTGCAACATCTCCTTTCAACCCTGGGCTCTGCAGGAAAGCATGGAGGAAAACAACACCACCATATTGGTTCCTTCCAGGCATCCGCCGCTGGTGCCCTCTTGATGCTGTTGGTCCTAGGCTCCTGTCGTCCTTGAACTTTGACCTTGCAGTTTGGCCCTCCAGGGAGCCCAGTAGCATTTGGAACCCATGTCCTATGAGAACGTTGTGGTTAGAGGTTTGCGACAAGAAGAAAGATGGAAGATGGTTGCCCAGGTAGAGAGCGCGATGAACCGAACATCTCACCATCATAAGAATATTTGAAGACCTGGTCCAGTTCAGACTGAGGTTGGCGCCCCCAGATGTTTTGCTGGTGGGGCTCACGGACGTTGTCCTTCAAAACAACTGAGTGAGGGACACCAAGCTGGAGAACATTGGCTTATCTTGATCGTCACCATGGTTTCATCGTGACTTTTCTGTACCCTGTGGGGGCCATTTTGTGAGCGGCACCCACAGCACATTCCAGACCTGGCCAGAGGCCCACAGACATTGGTGACCCCTACAACGGAGACATTCCACACTGGTCTCATAGTAGACGCTGGAAGCAATTGGTGGGCCACTGTGCGAGATGGGATGCTGGACTAGATGGATTGTGGCCTGATCCAGCCAGTCTCTGATGTTTTTAGGATGCCCCTAAAGGACATTTTTCAGAGATTTGAGAGCAGGTGAAGGTTTCGCCTTTGTCTTCTGTTTGAGATGCCCAGGAACAATTGGTGGGCCACTGTGCAAGACGGGCTGCGGCCTGATCCAACAGAAAGGCTCCTCTTAGATTCTTACGGAATACTTTTTGCAAAGCACCGAGAGTCACCCCCACCAGCACCATCTTAAATACCCAAAGGCCCTTTGATATTGTTGTTTATATTCCTGCCTAAAATGTGCACCAGTTTAAGCCATGTGCTAATTAGCAAATCAGCTCAGATGCATTTATCGATTTAGAATTTCTTTTAATTGTGCAACCGTCCTATTAAATATGCTTTTAGTTCTTTGTGTGTGAGAGAGAAAAGAGTCAGTGGAATAGAATGGACATTTTGCCTTTTGCAGAAATTGCACAGACTCTCGGGGTCTGAATGACCTAATTAAATTAGCACTCAGATGTCTCGTAATGTTTACGCCTTTCTATTTAGGGTAACCTGACTACCCGGCATTTAATGCACCAGCAAACGTTTTGAGCTTCCCTTGTTTTCTCCTACTCCTTCCTTTATATTTTAAAACAGTGTTGCTTCTTTATCCCATAATGGAGAAACACTGTTGCTAATGTCTGTTCTCCAAAAGGTACTGAGTACATTTTGCGCGAATTAAAAAAAAGTTCCCCTTCGATGGAGGTCTTCAAGCAGAGACTGGACGGCCATCTGTCTGAGATGGTTTAGGAGATCCTGCCTTGAGCAGGGGGTTGGACTCGAAGACCCAGGAGGTCCCCTCCAACTCTACCATTCTATGATTCTATGATTCTATATTCGTTCAAATAGATCCCCTTTGTGAACCAGTTTGGTCTAGCGGTTAAGAAGCTGGACTCTTACCTGGGAACACTGGGTTTGATTCTGCTCCCTCCATGAAGCCAGTTGGGTGGTCTTGGGCTAGTCACAGCTAGCTTTCTCAGCGCCACCTACCTCACAGGGTGCCCTGTTGTGGGGAGAAGAACAGAAGCTTTGTCAGCCACTTTGAGTCCCCTTCAATGGGTGAGAAAAGTGGGGTAGAAAAGCCAACTCTTCTTCTTCTTCTTTGAATGTTGGTAAGATTCATATTCCTATGAATGTTCAGTCTCATATGAATGTATACAAATAGCATACAAATCCCATACATTGACTTTTCTCCTTCGCAGCTTTGAATTTTGTGTTATACTTGGCTTTTTACTATTTACATTGGTCAGTGGGGGATATTTTTACTTTATTAGTCATTTTTACCCTATTGGTTTACTTTTATTTTCTTTGGCAGAACCCTCCCTGTTTGGCCTTTATCAGTGCTGAATAATTCAGATGCAAATCCAGTTGACTCTTCTAATAGCATGATTTTAGTTTTACACGATTAGTAAAATCCATTGGTAGCAACTTTCAGCAACTTTATGGCTTTGGGAATACAACAGATCTTCATTGGGAGACTCAGGGCCTTTTGCACATACCTTCCTTAACCCAGATTAAGAATATCTGGATCTCTGGCATCTGGTTCTTTTGGTCCTTGAAGTTCCAGATTGCCACAAAGACCCCATGCATGGGCCATCTAGCACCCAGAGACAATTGGAGCTAAACAGGGTCACTGTGTGGATGCCACAGCATGCCTTCATAGGCCCAGATTAGCCCTGTGGCGCAAGCATAAGGAAGCTCTGCGATCCGGTCTTCGTGGTGGACCCCATTAGGACCAGAATCCAGAGGAACCCGTGTGGCTCATGAGGTCCTCATGGGGTCCCCATGGGGGTCTTCTCTGTGTGTGCAAAGTAAGTCTCAATTCTGTCCCTAATGGAGTCTTCTTGGGTCTAGTGGTTAGGGAGCTGGACTCTTTATCTGGAAAGAGCGGGTTCGATTCTGCTGTCCTCCACAAAGCCAGCTGGGTGACCTTGGGCTAATCACAGCTCTCTTCTGAGCTCCCACAGCCCCAACTACCTCACAGGGCAGAAATGATGTGGTCAGGGGTATCTGGGATGCCACAGGTTGGAGGAACAAGTGGAAATTTGGGGGTAAAGGCCTCCTCCACTCTCCTCTGCCCATTGTTAATATAGACTTCAGGGCTCTTGCAACGGCGTAACACAGAGGTCTTTTTTAAAAAAAATCCAGTTAGATAGAAGTTGTCCAATAATGACCACAGTAATGGCTTATCATGCACTCTCTCTTATGGCAGCAGGAAAGCAGGATATATCAGCGCCGGATTAAAAACATTAGATTAAATATGCATATTATATCACCACTGGCATTTTTAGTTTCTCCAGACAGAGCAACCGAAGAGTGCAAGATTGTGACTGCAGAAGTGGGCGTCCGGAGGGTGGGAAGCCCAATTTGATGTGGCAAATAATGTCTCCCCCCCCACCCCCAATTTGGGTTTGATTCTGTACTCCTCCACAAAGGCATCTGGGTGGCCGCGGGCTAGCCACAGCTCTCTTCTGAGCTCTCACATCCCGTTCGGTTGTTGGGAGAAGAACAGAAGGTTTGTCAGCCGCTTTGAGTCCCCTTAAATGGCTGAGAAAAGCAGGCTGGAAAAGCC
Source organism: Aspidoscelis tigris stejnegeri (assembly GCA_023333525.1). Classification (NCBI taxonomy): domain Eukaryota; kingdom Metazoa; phylum Chordata; class Lepidosauria; order Squamata; family Teiidae; genus Aspidoscelis; species Aspidoscelis tigris. The sequence continues at coordinate 9,885,238 of JALMGA010000020.1, forward strand.
CACTCCTCTTCTTCTTGGTTTCTGGCTGTAGTGCCCCTGGCGTGTTGGTCTTCCGCTCCGGCTGAATGAAGGAGCTTGATCAATTTTTTACCTTCCGGAAAGCCCTGCCCTCAGAGCCCTTTCTTTCCCTGCAGCCAAAAACCATTTGACGTTGGGCAAAATGAGGGCCTTTTGTGCGGAGCGCACATTCCTGAAAAATTTATTTACTGCTCCTGCGATCGGCAGGAGTGAATTGATGTCTTTCTGCCAGGGAAGGAGAGGGGGAGCCGGGGATGCAAAACCTTCCCGAACCTTTTGAAAGGCCTTTAAAAATAAGAGCCCCGTCGTATCGCTTCTGATGGACAACATGAGGTTGCATTATTAGCCATAAGCAAGCTTAATCTTTTTCTCATGTTTTTAGAAGATGCTTTATAACCCCGCGGCTGGAGCGCCCGCCGTCCGCCAAGTATTTGAAGCTAAGCAAAATTATATTGGCCGTTACCGCGGCCCGATCGATGGAGCTGGAAACGCGTGCGGCTGCCAACAGCCCCTTTGATGCGCTGCCGCTGACCTCGAGGAGCCCCGTCTGTAGGCCTCGCGGTTCGGCTGGTCAAAGGGAGCATCTTGGCGGCTTTTCGCGCCCGGGGCAGCGGGGCAAGTTTCTAGATCCGCGGAGCTCAGAAATGATACGTAAACGGACGCCACACTCTCTGCTTTGCACAGAGAGGAGAATGCTTCCCTAGCAAGCGGTTATGCGCGTCGTGCGTGATGCTTTTGAAGTTTCCCGTACAGTGGTGTTCAGGTTTTCGCAACAGGCCTGCTGTGGGTTGCACAAATAATACATCCAAGCCAGTAGCCTGTTTCCGACTCTGGCACTCTAGCTGCATGGGGGACGGAAGCACGAAGCAACCTTCCTTCCTTATGAGCTGGTTTGGTCTAGTGGTTAGGGTGCTGGACTCCTATCCTGGAACACCGGCTTTGATTCTGCAATCCCCCATGAAGCCAGCTGGGTGACCTTGGGCTAGTCGCAGGGTATTCTGTCATGGGGAGAAGAACAGAAAGTTTGTCAGCTGCTTTGAGCCCCCTTAAATGGGTGAGAGGAGCGGTGTATAAAAGCTGACTCTTCCTCCTCCTCCACAAAGGCAGTTGGGTGGCTTCGGGCTAGTCACAGCTCTCTTCTGAGCTCTCACAGCCTTACCCACCCCGCAGGGTGTCTCTGGTGGAGAGAAGAACAGAAGCTTTGTTGGCTGCTTTGAGTCCTCTTAAATGGGTGAGAAAAGTGGGGTATAAAAGCCAACACCTCTTCAGAGAAACAAGATAACAAGACGGCTTCCCTATGCGTACACTACAATTAAGTGCAGAAATTTCATATCAGGCACATAAATTAGCATCCTAATAATCTCAGCTTTCGCTTATCAGTAAGAAGGTGACATTTTGAGTCCCTGCGGATCAAGAAGAAGGCTGCTGGGCGTCAACTTCAATTCATTTCTTCCTGCCCCCATGCCTAGGAAAAGGAAGAAAAAGAGGAGGAGGAGGAGGAGGAGGAGGAGGAGGAGGAGGAGGAGGACTTAGCTTTTCTACCCAAGGCCACTCAGCTGGCTTCTTATAGAAGGAAGAAGAAGAAGCGTTGGCTTTTATACCCCGCTTTTCTCACCCATTTAAGGGGCCTCAAAGCAGCTGACAAACCTTCTGTTCTTCTCCCCACAACAGACACTCTGTGAGGTAGGTGGGGCTGTGAGAGCTCAGTTGTGTTGCAGTTAGAGAGGTGCATGAATGAAATTTTTGGCGTTTGATTTGTAAGGAGTCGGATGTTCAAAGTTTTGAATGTCTGGATGTTCAATCCCATACGTATTCATTCAAATATTCAGTACACAAATGTATGTATCCTGTACGGATCCGGTTTTCATCCTGTACGTATACGCACGTGCAGGTATCCATACCATCATATGACTGTCCAAAATATTCATTCAAATGTCCAAACTACGCGTATTTGCCCAACTACTAAAGCACGAATTTCTGGGCATTGTGCAAATCCGTGCAAATAGCAAATCGTGTGAATATTTGTGCCCTTTCCTAGTTGAAATGTATTTTTTCTCATTGACTTCCCTGGATGGCATTATTATTGAGGTCTGAGAGAATTTGTTGCACAAAATCAGGCTTGCATCTAGTCTCCTGGAGGGTGTGTGCTTGTGTGTTTGTGTTTCAGGAGCTGCTGAACGACAAAAAAATTAAAGCCCCTGAAAAAAGAAGAATATTCTCCTATCCAAAATTTGGCAGCTCTAATCCCCATCTCGGAACAACTCACCGCCTCCACCGTGTCAATCGCCAAAGCTGCTGGGAGGTTTTATTTGGAGGGGTCGGGAACCGAATAAACAGACAAACGCTCAGAAGTCTAAATTTAGAGGCTCCGATTGTCACGCCCTGCGTTCATTAGACAAGGGGCTCTGCCGCTTTGGATGGCAACAACCTGTTCTATCGTGGTCATTTGGGAAAAGTGCAAAGTTGCCTCTGCCTTCCAGGCTCTCACCTTCTCTTGGAAGACTTCTAAGAAACTGCCAGCGGAAGCCTTTGGTGATTGTTCCTTGGCAGTATATTCTTTCCCTAATATATTTTTGAGCGCATTTCTGCAGCCGGGCTGATTAGCAGCTTAAGGGCAAAAGGAGAGAGTGTCAGCTGGGCCCCTTCGCAGATGCCTTATTTGTGTGTTGGTCTGATATACTGCAGTTTTCATAACCTGGAATTGAAGAAGAAGAGGAAGAGTTGCCTTTTCTCACCCATTTAAGGGGGCTCAAAGTGGCTTACAAACCTTCTGTTCTTCTCCCTACAACAGAACACTGTGTGAGGCAGGTGGGGATGTAAGAGCTCAGAAAGAGAGCTATGACTAGCCCAAGGTCATCCAGCTGGCTTCATGGAGGAAGAAGAATTGTCGGCTTTTCTACCCCCACTTTTCTCACCCACTTAAGGAGACTCAAAGCGGCTGACAAACCTTCTGTTCTTCTCCCCACACCAGAACAGCCTGTGAGAGCTCCGAAGAGAGCTGTGACTAGCCCAAGGTCATGCAGCTGGCTTTGTGGTGGATGAAGAGTTGGCCTTTATACTCCGCTTTTCTCGCCCATTTAAGGGGACTCAAAGTGGCTGACAAACCTTCTATTCTTCTCCCCACACCAGAACACCCTGTGAGGCAGGTGGGACTGTGGGAGCTCCGAAGAGAGCTGTGACTCGCCCAAGGTCACCCAGCTGGCTCCGTGGGGAAATGTGGAATCAAACCCGGTATTCCCAGATAAGAGTCCAGCTCCCTAACCACTAGCCCAAACTGGCTAGTGGAGGGAGGAAGTTATATTTTTAATTATGTGTTAATATTTGATATGTTTTAACCTCAGTTTAACCCGCCCTGGGACCATTCGGTGAAGGGCAGGATATAATTTACTTAAATAAATAAAAATATTCCTGATTATTGCTCTGTCACCCTAGAAATGTCAAGAAAAAATTAATGCACCACTCCTGGGCTTCCCTCTTCCTGGGGTGGGAGGAGAGGAGGACCCAGGCAGCGATGGAGTGTCATCAGCCGATGAGCAAAGCCTGGATCTCAATCCACTATTTCCCACTCTGTCAATTGCTGGCTAGTTATCTACTTGGTAGTTCTTTGCACTAATTGCAATCAATAGATGGCGGGGGTAGCGAAAGTTTTTGTTAAGTGACTTCGCCCACCCAGCCCCTTCCTCTTTATTCTGCTGCCATCACAGTATGCAAATTAGGGAGCAAATGTATTAAAACTGTAGACAGTGGGAAAGCACTTCTTTCCAGTCTGAGCCAGTTTATCTGGGAATACTGGGTTTGGTTCTGCACTCCTCCATGAAGCCAGCTGGGTGATCTTGGGCTAGTCACAGATCTTTTTCTGGGCTCTCACAGCCCCCACCAACCTCACAGGATGTCTGTTGTGGGGAGAAGAACAGAAGGTTTGTCAGCAGCTTTTTGAGTCCCCTTCAGGATGAGAAAAGCAGAGACTAAAAGCTCAGTTTTCTTCCTGGGCTAGTCACAGCTACCTCTCTGAGCTCTCACAGCCCCACCCACCTCATAGGGAGTCTCTTGTGGGGAGAAGATCAGGAAGTTTGTCAGCAGCTTTTAGTTATAATTTCTAACAGAAGATGTAAAAACTGCCAAGAAACTGATGTTAAAGGTAAAGGACTCCACGGAGGATCAATTGCTGCAAACATTCTGGAGTAGTTTGGGCTGAAAATGCTGATGGCTGGAAATTTTGGGATTATGGATTGTCAAGGCATTGCTGCAAAAGCATTAAGAACCTTCAAGAGGAGGCCTCTTTGCCGCGTTGGTCTCGGGGACTGGCAGAAACGGTGTCAAAAGGAGCAGAATCGCTTTCATTCTGCTGCTCTGTTCGTAGGTGCTGAAATGGTCAGGGTGGCCATTTTGTGGGAAGAAGGACCCCCCCCCCCCAGCCCTGCAAAATGGGGCCTGGCGACAGCAGGGGCGTTTGAGCTCTTCCTGGGTACCATGGACAGCAGAAAGCCCCAATGTCCCTGATTTGGTCTCCCGCCCTCCTTCCTTCCTTCCTTCCTTCCTTCCTCCTCTTCCCTTTTCCTCTCCCCTTTTGCTCCCTCCTCCCTTTTCCTTTCTTCCTTTCCTCCTCCTCCTCACCTTCCTTTTCCTTCTTTTCTTCCCTCCCTCCCTCCCCCTGAATCTCTAGCAAAGGGGCATTCAGAATACAGGCGTATACCTTAACCAGCCAGTAGATCTTCTGGGCTAGCTTTTGAGTAGAAACATATAGAACCGCACCAGCATTTTCTTTTACCGCAGAGCCGTGGGAACTGGCCCCGTCCTGGATTTCCAGAGGCCCTCTAGGTTTTCAGCTTCCCCATCCCTCAGTTCCTCTGCTTTCTCCTCACCCATCTGTTGCTTTTCTCTGCCCTGCCCCATCTGAGACTATCTGGCTGGTTGCCCCAGCTGCTCCGGTTGGCATCTCCCCCCACCCCACCCAATGCCCAGAAATCAACCTTTTAATTATACACTGTGATCATTACTGACAGCTGTCAGTCTCCCGTTGACAAGTCTTCAAGGGGGCATTGTCAATCAGAATGAGAAGCGTCTCTTTTCGTGTGCTGCTGTCCGTGGTGATGGGGTAGAGGAGCCTCAACTGAACCTGCGCTTCAGATCAGAGGTCTTGTTCTTACCCTCTTCCTCAAAACATCACTACTGCTGCTGCTGTTTTCAAGGAAGCGGCAAACACAGATGTAATCCGCACACCTCACATGATCTGGATCAACGCCCTTCGTCTTCAATTAAATGGGTCTACAAGAGATCAGGATCGAGGTCGTCTTAATCCAGATCTATTTCCATCTTCTGCAGATGCAGCAGGAGTAACAGGCGTTGGAGCCTCCTTGATCTCCATCAGTGTGCGGATGGGAGACCCGTGATCCAGATGTAAAAGGCTCCTGAATCCGGACCTAAAATGGATGCAAAACAGACTTTAATTTCAGTGGAACCATTTTGTTTCTAAACTAGGGATATGCACGAATCATCATAACATGAATTATTTCTATGAATTTGGTCAAATTCGGGCATCTGTCCACAAATCAAATGTTACAACATTCGTATATTAAAATTTGCAGGAACATTTCGGAATAGTCCGGAAATTTGTGGCCCTGGGGAGCGGGGGAGTGGCTGCACCTTCACACCTGCAATGGATCCCGAGTGCATTTGACATGGATTGAGTATGGGTTGAAAGTGGATTCAGATTGGATTTGATGCTTTCAGAGCAGATGGTTGTTAAGAGGAATGTTGGTCATATTCTGCTGCTTCAGCTGCTTATTTTCCTTTTTGCTCATCAGTGCTTTAAAAGAAACAAACCATGGCAGCTACTCACTAGGGCAGCGATGGTGAACCTTTTGAGCCTGGTATGTCAAACTTTGAAAACAAACCCAGCTGTGTCACATCTGGAAATATCCATAATTTTATGGTATTTATAGCCCCAGTAAAAAAGTTGTATTTTTGATATATGTATTTATTGAAATCAAAGACAAACATGTCTTTACCTTAGTAACTTTTGTTGCTGAATTTCATAGCTAAGTCTTCAATTGAAAGTTGGTATTTCGTACAGTTCAAGGACAAGCAAGCCTAACTAACTTCACCTGTGAGTCAGTTTCTTTTATTGGTTTTAATATTATTAAACACTGGAAATAAGGTCTCACCAAAGTATGGAGGGGGGGGAATTGTGAGTAAAGCCATCCCTGCCACGCACAGGTCTTGAGTCCCCTAGCTGCCAGGAGACCAGACGCACTGTGCATGAGCCGGCGGCGTGATGCCATGACTCCGTTGTGCCTCCTGTGCCAAGCCCAGCAATGCCTCTGTGCTCCCGCTATCTTGGAGGCTGCAAGCCAGAAGCAGCCTGTGGCCTACAAGATACCCAACGGCAGCAACGTGCCCAGGCGCCAGGGTGACCGTGTGTGTCACCCAAAAGGGCTTGGCGTGTCACCTGTGACTCGCGCGTCATGGGTTCGCCATCACTGCACTAGGGCTATGCACAAATGTGTTTTTTGGGCTTGATTTGAATAGAATCCAATGCAAGACAATTAGTATTTTGAATGCTACAAATATTTGTGAACATGGCTGCTTACTCACAGTTAAAGGACGTTGACAAAGCCAAGAGAAAGCCTTGCATGCATCTTAATGAAGGATCCTTTTCCTCAGAACAGGTTATATTTGGATAGTGTTTAAATTCATGTCCTCCTTGTCGGCGATGTCTTGAGGAGAGTTTAATTGGGGGCAAATATCTTAAATCAAAATGGAAAAGTAAGGCATGCTATTTCTCCTATCCCACTCCCCTTATTTTCTGTGTGAAAGTTCACTGTCAAATGCCATCTGAGCAGCTGTAGTGGGATTGTGAAGGCAAGCTGAACAGCTAAGGTTAACGAAATAATTGAGTTTATTTAAAGGAAATGTTGTTCTTGCCGTACATCAAAAGTTGGAGACTTGAGAAAAATCATACCTTTGTTTTTTAATTGGATGGCTAAACAGTTCTTTCTGGTTTTGCAATCGCTTCTTATTGTTAGCGTTAATTTGCAAATGGTGAGAGTCAAATATTAGACTTTCCCATAACCTGAGATCTTCTGGAGAGCTCCTTGTAGAAGCTCACATCCCTTAGTGAGGTTGCTGGGATGATGGTTAGAGGAAGGACTTTCTCTGTGGTGGCCCCTAGACTTTGCTCTAGTGGCTAGGGACCAGGTATCTGGGAATACTGGCTTTGATTCCACTCTCCCCCCCCCCAAAGCCAGCTAGGTGACCTTGGGCTAGTCACAGCTCTCTTCTGAGCTCTCACAGCATCAACTACCTCAAAGGGTGTCTGTTGTGGGGAGAAGAACAGAAGGTTTGTCAGCTGTTTTGAGTCCCCTTAAATGAGTGATAAAAGTAGGGTAGAAAAGCCAGGTCTTCTTCTTCCCCCATGAAGCCAGCTGGGTGGCCTTGGGCTAGTCACAGCTCTCTTTCTGAGCTCTCACAGCCCTACCTACCTCACAGGGTGCCTGTTGTGCGGAGAAGAACAGAAGGTTTGTCAGCTGCCTTGAGTCCCCTTAAGGGTGAGAAAAGCAAAGTATATAAACCAACTCCTCCTTCTCCTCCTCTTCTTCTTCTCCTCTCCAAGACACACCGTGCATTGACACCAAACCCCTGCCGGTGCCTGGTGAAAACGTTTTTGTTTATTCTGGTGATTAATTATCTGTGTATACAAAATAGGTTTTATTGAGTTTTACCTTATTTTTTCAGCCCCACGGAATGCTGGCGCTGGGCAGTTTAAGACATAAATGGGAAATGAAGGGGCATGTTTCCTTCTCAATTTAAGATTGTTAGGTAATTTTAAAGAGTGATTATTTGGCTTTTAATGGATTGGTTTTTAATTTTAAATCAGGGATAAAAACCAGTCTATATAGCAAGAACGCCTGTGTTAACGAAGGACAAAAACCTGTGTTAATTTTCTATTCCATAAACGAACAAACAAAACCATTTGAAAGATTAGAATGAATGTCAGGGGGAGCAGGTGATAAAGGTGAGGCCACATCTAGGGAGGAAAAGTCGGGCTGAGGCTGCTTTTGCTCCGGAGAAAAAGTCCATTGAGAAGTGATAATCATCTCTAAATATGTGACGTCTTGTCATGGAGATGACAGAAAAGATTTGTTTCCCTTTCGTCCGGAAGGCAGGATTCCAGCCAACGCTGTGGATGACCTTCATAGCATTAAAAGTTGCCCGCCAGTGGGGTGGATCATTCTGGGAAGCCTGAAAGTCTCTTTAGTTACAATATTTTATTTTGAGATGCATTCTGCATTCCCGTGGGTGGTGCTCAGGACATCTTGCTATCTAAAGCTGCCTGTGGCCTGATCCAGCGGTGCAGCTCATCTTAATTCATGGTGTAGCGGTTAGGGAGCCTCTCATCTGGGAATACTGGGTTCGATTCCACCCTTCTCCACGAAGCCAACTGGGTGACCTCGGGCTAGTCACAGCTTTCTTCTGAGCTCTCACAGCCCCACCCACCTCACAGGGTTTCTGTTGTAGGAAGAAGAACAGGAGGTTTGTCAGCTGCTTTGAGTCCCCTTAAATGGGCGAGAAAATCAGGGTAGAGAAGCCTTCTTCTTCCTAGAATGGATGCCCAGGCTAGAGAGACAGGCGTGGATATAGGCATGCTTTATTCTGGAATATGCAAATATAGGAGAATAAGAAACAGATGTCTGGGTACAACCTGCGTCTTGCTTCCGTGGCACCATCAACATACATGGTCGGCTAGCTCTCTATGGTTCCCTCTGGCAAATACTTGCAGGTTGGGATTTGCATGAATATTTGAAATATTCGTTATTTGGACTAATTCCAGACATTCATATATGAATCAAATGTCCAGACATTCGTACCTTAGTATTCATACGACTGTGAATATTTTGAGTTATTCATAGAAATAATTCAGATATTTGTATGTTTACAGATGAAAACGGGATCCATATGGGATAAAAATGGGGTGCAGGCAAGATTTGTATCACTGGATACGTATCGAATATTGAAACATTCATTTTTCTTTATTTGTACAAATTTGGATTTTCTAATATTCAATTCGTTGCAAATCAGATGTCGAAAATTGCATTTGTGAACACCCGTAGTCGCAGGCTATGGGAACCAAACCACAATATTATACGTGGAATTAGTGTCTGCACTTTCTACTTACAGAATGGCGAGTCCTTATTCATAGGAATCCCAATTCAAGCTCCATAATGCTACAGTCTCATCTTTTTATTATTATTTTTAATCACACCCCTTACCAGATCGGAAAACCAGCAGATCTCCAGCGCCCTTTTTGGTAGTTCATTCCCCCCTGTAAAAGGCTACAGGACAGTTTTTTGAGTACAGGATGAGCAAAAGAGGGAGAGAAAGGGGCAGAAAAAACCCGAGACAAAAAAACTTTGCCTTTGTTTCTATACGGCGCGACGACTCCGCGTTACGTACAGCCGTGTCCTTCCTGTGCTTAATCGGAGCCAACTGAATGGTTGTCTCTGTTTATTAACCTTTGTTGAAAACCAACCTCCACGACAAGACTTCCTCCCCGGTCCCTGGTTCCCACCTGATCTCGGCTCGTTCGCTCACAGCAGAGTCTATGAAATGTGTCGGGGAAGGACACCAGATCTGGCATTCATTAAAACAGTGAGGATTCCTTAATGACAATTGAAAAACTACATGGCATGTGGCACATGAAATGATCCTGGCTCAATTTGCTGAGATAGCTGTGAAAATTGAGAAGCCGGGGGAGAAGGAACGTGATCTGCTAGTTCAAAAGGCAGGAGAGCTTATTTACCGTTCAAAAGGGGCTCGCCCGTGTGTGATATGTAAGGGGCCGACAACCAGGGGGAATCAGCGTTCATTCGCCTGCGGTGTCTGGACAAAGGAATCCCCTTATTTGGTTGATAGGCTTTTCTCTGGTGGGAGATGAGCAGAGAAGCTGTGGATTTCCACCGTCTTCGTGTCTCTGCTTGGAAAGCCGACGGGACTATTGTATGGATTTGAGAAATTTACAGTAAGCAAGGCTTTGCAAATATCCAAATCGAGACACCTCTTTAATATCCTGTTTGCAACTGGGGGGAAACAGGGTCCAGAGGCTGTCTAGATTGTACCTCCAAACACCTTTCCTAACTTAGTGTGCTGCTGAAGGCTGATGGGAAATGTAGTTCAGCACAATCAGGAGCCCTAAATGTCAACTGCTCCTAATCTAGGGCATCTGTAACTCGTGGAATCTTAGAACGTGGTTTGCATCGGTTCTTCCTGTAACACAGCACCCACCACCTCCAATTACAGTACTGCTTTTGAAAAAAAAGAAAGGAGGAAATGTGATTCTTGATTTTAATTGGGGACACCTATTTTTGTCTTCCAGAGAGATTTTAATTGATTAATCATACTGATTAATTTACAGAACATTGCTGTCCTAATTCTACCTAGCTGCTGAATAGAATGGAGAAACACTAGTTTTACTGGAATACTTACACTGGGGGGGGCAGGCAAGTGGGTTAGACCTGTGTCTACTTCTCTACTTAGAGAAAGATGGGGGGGGGTTGTCACTATTGTCTGCCAAGGTAATCTTGTGCCAGCATAGATTTTAAAATTCGAATGCATTAATTGATTTAAATGAATGCAGATTTGCCAGTTAAGCAAATAAATGCAAGATTAATTCTGTTCCTTTGGGAGGGCAGAGAGGGGGGAGTCCTTTGAAGGACACACACCCCGTAACACACACACACACACACACACACACTTTCACACTTTTTGTTCTATTCCCACCTCTGGAATTTTAGACTTGATGATAATGATGATAATGATAACAACAACAACAATAATAAATGATGATGATGATGATGAAGGTGTGGCTCATCAGCATTGCAATCCCTAGTAATAGTAGGGTTAATGAGAAACAACATGAGAAAATAGCCAAGAGCGCAGACCTTGGCACAGGCTGGCAGTTGTGGTTGCCATCCTAAAAGACCTTGGGCACATGGAACGAATCAGTGCTGGCAAACTCACCCTCGGCCAACTGCGAAAAGCCACAAGGCTCGGGTCTGCTGGTATTGCCTGCCTTGTAAAGCGCTGAGTACATGTACAGCGCTATAGAAATAAACTATAATAATAATAATTAGGAATGTGCACAAATGGGGTCTTTGGCATTCAGTTTGCGATGAACTGAACGTTAGAAAATTTGTTATCTCTTCAAATAGAGCCCCATCAAATGTGGTAGGATTCTATTCGATACGAATGAATTCGTATGAGTATCCTATACGAATGGATACGTATCCTGGTTCCTTTTCCTATAAGAATGCATACATACATATCCTGGATACCTATCCTATATGAACACATACATATCCCCAGTTTAGCGAATGTCCAAACAATTTGCACAAATGTTACAAAACATTCGCATTTGTACGAATGTTAATGTACGAATGTCCGAAATTCATCCGAATAACGAATGCTATGAATTTTCGCGCATGTTCCTACCACCGATACATCACAACCTCCTAAGTTCTTGGGAAGAACTACCAGTAGATGTGTGATGAGGACCGACTCCCAACTAGGGATCTGGTGGTTGTGAGCTGTTGATGTGTGTGGTAGAACAACGCTGACAACGACAATGGCGGCCTGGTGATTGGTGCTGTCGTCGTGTGTTTTTGTGACGCACGTGCCGGTCAACACCAAATACCCAGAAGTGGGTCTCTCCACCACCACCACCACCATTGCACATGGAAAGCTGTCAGTTTCAGCCTCCACACACACGTGGTAGACAGAACAATGATTGTTGCTCCGTCTTCAAGAGGAGTAAAACCACTATTGGTGGGAAACCCGTGATCAGTGCTGGCTTTTCCAGTCACTGATATTAGCACTTTTTGCAGGGGCGTCGGTGCCATATTCCCCCCACCTGGAGGAGGCACTGTTAGTCTCTAAAAGGCTACTGGACACAGTTGCCCAGCATGCTCTGAAGGCATCGGCTTCGTGGTCCACAGTTGTGGTCGATGTAGATTAGGCCGGCTCCTCCCCGCTCTACAGGCAGTGTCCGCCACCTTCCCAAGGGGGGCCCCTCGGATGCCCCACCAGGAGTCAAGTGTGACTCAAGGCCGCCTTGGCCTTGGCCTTCCTTCAGACGTACAACCACCAGGGGGGTGTTTGAGTTGCAGTTTTTGACGTTCGGTTTGAATAGAATATTCGAATATCCGAATTCGTACGAATAAAGAGAAACGAGCGTCTGGACATTCGAACCTGGGCATTTGACTTGAATACGAATGTCCAGATTTGTCTAACTTCGTTTGAATAACAGATCTTTCGAATATTCATGCACATCCCTAGTAATGCGCCTTGAGCATTTGGACAACATGCCCTACTGCTTGCTGCCTTCGGAGCGGAACGGCCCCGCCTCGCGCCAGAGCGCTGCTCCTCTCGTCTCCTCCGCTACTCGCTGGTGCTGGAGGGCAACTGCAAAGAGGAGCCTCAGAATCCAATATCCTCCTGCGTTGCCTCCTGTTGCCCAGAGAGCCTGCGCAGGAACTGGGCTTCGTCGCAGCATCTGGAATTAATGAGCCAGGCCAGTGCAGGGCAGAAATCAATGCCTCCTGCTTTAATTGCACTGTGTTGTACTTTTGTCTTTTTATTTTGAGTTATGTAGTTACAACAGGAGACGTCTTTTTAAGCTGCTCGGGTCGCCGGCTCCCAGGAGGTCCTAGAGGGAGGGGTACCAGTGCTCCAAATGCAGCCACTCTTAACCTCCAGGGAGCAAACTTGGGGTCTTCTCTTCCCTGCCCCCCCCTCCCCCACAATTTTTAGCTTCTTCTCCCATATGGACCTGCCCGGGCACTGACATCTCAGGGAGAGGGTTGGGGTTCTTGTAGTTTCAGAGGTACTAGGCATAGGGACTTTGCAGGAGGGCCTTTTTTGTTGTGGCCCCTAGACTCGGGAGCAGCCTACCTTTTCGTGCTCGCTAGGCGCCTTCATTGTAAAGTTTTTGGCACATGGTGAAAACGTATCTTACTACCCAGGCTTTTGCTTCTTAAACAGCTTCTTCAGTGTGCCATCCTGCATGGGGCTGGGAGGAGGGGGTTATCTTCTTAAATTATGGTTTAATCTTTGATATGTTTTGCCCTTATTGTAACCTGCCCAAGGAGCATTCATTGAAGGGCAGGAAATAAATAAATAAATGGATAAATGGATAAATAAATAAATATTGTGACAGATGAGAGACTATTGTCTAGCAGAAGAGCCCTCTGCCTCCTTCGGTCCCCTCACCGGGCGGAGGATTCCCCGTGGAGTTCTTCTTGCCTTTCCCCTGTGAATCAGACTGTGTGCTCTCAGACAGGGAACTTTTTTGAGCACTTTTTACGAGGACCAGACAGGACATTCCAGCTCAAGATGCTGCCTGCATATCCCACGCGGCCTGGTGCACAGTATAGTGATGGACACGTCTGGGTATTTTGATGGTGCAACTGCTGTCGCCACACATATATGGTCGTCTTTTTTAAGGCCCTCGCATGCGCGGTGGCCAGTCCAAGATGGCCGCTCTGTCCAGACAGTAGGTTGTAGCCCTGTTTCAGGAAAACCCACTTTCAGAGCCAGGATCACCTTTAAGAACATAGGAGGAACCCTGCTGGGCCCGCCACAGCCCACCTAGTTTGGCATCCTGTCCCAGACAGTGGCCCAGACAGTGGCCCACCAATGACTTCTGGGCATCTCAAGGAGCAGAAGACAAAGGCAAAACCTTCGCTTGCTCTCAGTTCCCTACAAATGGCCTTGAGGGGCATCCTGCCTGGCTCTCCAACCCGGAGACGGTACCTGGGCGTCCGTTCCAGTAGCCATCGATACACCTGTCCTCTGTGAGTTTGTTTAACCCTTTCTTAAAGTGATCCAGGCTGTTTGCTGTCTCCACTTCTTCTGGTAGTATTTTTCTGGGTGAAAAAACACTTCCCCTTGTCTGTCCAAACTCTCCCGCCCACCAGCTTCGTAGGCGTCCCTTTGGTCCTATTACCTTTTGCACCCTTGTTTATATAGGAAAAAACTGCATGGTTTTACTGCACCTTTTAGTGTTGAGTCTTACAACCTACCCTAGGAGTTTGAAAGCGAAAGATAAGCTATGTAACGTAGGAATGAATCAATGGATCAGGCTTGGATTACTTGCACACTGGCTGGGTTTGTTTACAGGCACCCATCGGTCTGTGCTAGAAAGCCAGCGCCCCTAATTCTGAATGCAACTCATTTTCACAGGGATAATCCTTAATAAGGCAGCAGTTCCAACACACACACACACACACACACACACACACACACACACACACACACCGTTTCGTGTTTCAATTAATTTCAGGGCAAAACTAGCGCCTTGCTTCGGCCGAGGGATTTTTAGTTACAGGCTATACGGATCAAAATGTTAATACATTCTGAAAGTAAACAGGGCGCGGATATTTTTAGCAAATTGTTCTTTATGGTATTGATTTGCATGTAATATAGTACTTGCATGAACAGTGGTTATAAATCTGAAAGCATTCATCATTTGAAATAGCTATGGACTTAGTCATTTATTTATTTATTTATTTATTTATTTATTTATTTATTTATTTATTTATTTATTTATTTATTTATTTATTTATTTATTTATTTATTTATTTATTTATTTATTTATTTATTTATTTATTTGATGCAATAGTGGCGTTTTTGTATCTGGGTTTCCCAGGAGTTGGTGCTGTGGCTTCACACCCATTTAAAACACACACAGAGAGGCCAAACTTTACTCAGACTATTCTAAGCCAAATCTATTTGGCTATTTTTAAACGATCGCTTTTCTAACGTTACCAAAGGGAGGACAGTCGAAAAACCTGTGGACCGTTCCGTGAGAGAGGAAGAAGAGTTGGCTTTTCTTATCCATTTAAGGGGACTCAAAGCTGCTGACAAACGTTCTGTTCTTCTCCCCACAACAGACAGCCTGTGAGGCGGGTGGGGCAGTGAGAGCTCAGTAAGAGAGCTGTGACTAGCCCAAGGTCACCCAGCTGGCTTTGTAGAGGAGTGCGGAATCAAACCTGGTATTCCCACATAAGAGTCTGGCTCCCTAACCACTAGACCAAACGAAAGCTAAGAGCGGCAAGACATTTGATAAAATTTGCTTCGTTTTGCAGTCTGCTGCCTCAACCCAGAGTTCCTCTTCTTGTGTACATTGCAAGATTTGTTTGTTTGTTTGTTTGTTAGTGTTTGCATTCCCCCCTTGCCCTTTACTAGATGGTCTCTGGGTGTGTTACAGCACCCAAAGCGAAATGTGAAATGAAGAAACTAAAAACAATCACTCTCCCTGAAGGAGGCTGAGATCAAGATGTTTCCCCAGGTAAATAGGTGCCCCTTCACTGCCCACTCCTGAAAATGTAAAGTGAAGGTGCCTGGAGCACCTCAGGGTGGTGGTGGTGGTGGAGACTGTTCCATAACTTTGGGGCCACCACCGAGAAGGCCCTGTCCTGCGCCCCTATCACTTGTAAGTATAGAAGATGGCGGGCAGGTCAGTAACTTCTTTTTTCTCCTCCTCCTTTTTTTCTGTAAGAGAAGCAAATTTGGAAAGCATTCCCTTTCTTCCGTAAGTGAGCCAGCCAGAGCCCAGGGGAGTTGTGGACGTCTCAGCAAATCCGAGCTCAAAAAGTTCACGTGCAGTTAGCACACAAATGTATCTTTCTGGTTTTGTTGCTCGGAGGCTTTAGATAAATGTAGCTGGGACTAGGAATGGGCATGAATATTTGCAACATTCAATCTTTGTCCAAATTTATACGGATTTGGACATTTGTAAACGAATTGGATGTTACGACCCTTGAACACACATACCATTTCTGCAAAAACCTGGTTGGGACCCATAGTTGGTAGTCCTGAATTGGTGTGTGTGTGTGTGTGTGTGTATATATGGTTGTGCTCTAGGGTGTTTTTCCACTGTCACTAGAAGTACCCATTAAGTACCCATTAATGGGTACAAAAATGCCATTATGTACCCATTAATGGGTACTTAATGGGTACTTCTAGTGGAAAAACACTCCTAATTTTAGCAGATAAAAGAAGATTACAGGGTACCAGCTTGAGACTTTTTTTAAAGAAAGCCCTTCACAATAACAAGTGAAAACACCACTGCCTTTAATCCTGAACTTTAATTTAAAATTAAAGAAATCTTACCAGCCTGCCTTTCCTGTCTATTTCTCCCCCTGCTTCCCCCCCTTCATTTTCCTGAGAATGAAGCCTTTCACAGTTGCTTACAGGGTGTAAAGATGCAATAAGCCATTTACATTTCCTATGGATAATACATTTATTTAGTGGGAGGAGGATCTAAACTGGGACACAGAGAGATGGAGAATGCCGAAGCAGCAGTTTGTGGGAATTCTGGGAGGTTTCACAGGAAGGCTGAAAAGTTCAAAATGCAAAATAAACATGGAGGAGGGGCATAAAAATCTGAAGCATGCGACCTCCCAGTGCCTAAAAGACAGGAAAAGGAGGAAGGAAGTTGTACAGTTTGTTTCTGTGGTGAATCTGGTAGAATAGTGTAGCCAAAGTTTGGAAAAAGTTTCCTGGGCTGTGGCTCCCACGATGCTTAGCAAAAGCCAAAATGGCCACATTGGCTAAGAATCCTTTGAATCGTAGAATCCTAGAGTTGGAAGGGAGCTCCAGGGTCATCCAGTCCAGCCCCCTGCTCAATGCAGGATTTCTTAAACCTGACACACTGCGAAAGCACGGTGGCGCATCATGTAACCTGGCCCTCATGCGCATTCATGCACGCACCGTGTCATGGTGGTCCCGGTGACTGCACCAGCACACCACCAGTGCCAGCATTGGGACGCAGGATCATGGCTCCTGGGCACATGTCCGCACTCAAGTCTGCGGAGGCTTCTGGGGAAGCGTGGCGTGTCCTAACATTCGTGAGTGCCGGTGCCAGTACCCGCATGGGCAAGTTTGCCTTTCCCGTCTCCCGGATGGGAAAGGAGGTGTGGATTTGCTGCAGGATTTAGGGTTCTGCTCTCTTCACACAGATTGCCCTCTGCGGGGAGGTTACCCCAGTGGCGCATGGCAGCCCCCAAGCTGTTTTGAACCTCAGAACTAGGGATGTGCATGAATATTTGTAACATTCAAAACTCATAGGAATTCAGACGAATTCAGACGCTCATATTCGAATCGAATGTTGGCACGTCTGAAGAGTGACATTTGACTTCAAATTGAATGTTTGGATACGTTCATATAAAGCTTCGTATGTCATCCTTATGGGATTCGTGTATGTATGAGATTCGTACGGGATTCGTATGGGACTGAATATTCGTATTGAATTCAAATCCCACTAGACTCAAAGGGAAACGGTTCAATGCGAACCGAATACAAAAGACCCATTTCTGTAACTTCCCCACTCGGAACCTTTCCACGAAGGTGCTGTTGGCCTGCGCCTTTCTCTTTCTGCCTCCTGAATTTTGCAGTGCTCTTGACCAAGGTGGGGGGGGCATGGGATACAGAGGTGGGGGGGGCGTGGGTGAAAAAGTGCATCGCAGGCCCCTCTTCTCCCAAGTGCAAAGATAAAAGGCATCATCTTTTCAGGCTCCCTTAACTGTTGGCAGGCACAAGGGGTCACAGAGCGCTTCTACCCCCCTTCTTGTTATGGAAAGCCAGAGATAATTAATGTTGCTGAAAGAAGATGGTTCCATTGGCGTCTGGCAGGCTAGTCGCCTTGTCTGTACTCTTCTGAAAAAGAAACAAGTTGGAGAATGGGGTGGGGTGGGGGGTCGAGAGAGGAGGAGGGAGGGAACTGTCAGTTTAACAGAGCGATAAATAATATCCACAAATATTTTTTTAAAGCCCTTTTTCTTTCTTTTTTTTACAAAGTCGAGATAGCCACAGCACTGACGTTATTTGATAGCGGCTGGAAATGCAACAGGCCGATACAGGCAGGGCTTTAGAGCAAAGCTGCCCCCCCCCCAGCGGCTCGTAAATGGTTCCCAGCAATGTTAAACAACTGTACTGATAGCCCTGTCTCCCCCCTCCATCCCCCCCCGCCCAGCAATTTGGCTGCAAGATATTTAAGCAAGAGATTTGCTACTGGCTCCCAGGAGGCACAGCCGGGAGGCCTCCAAGGGATGTTTGCTGGGATTCGAGAGCAGGTGAAGGTTTTGCCATCATCTCTTTTGTGAGATGCCCAGAAGCGACCGGTGGGCCCGTGATCCGGAACTGTCCCCTTTGCTAGATGGGCCGTGGCCTGATCCAGCAGCACTAGACCCAGCTGGCTTTGTGGAGGAAGAGTTGGCTTTTCTACCTTTTGTTTATCTCCCCACAACAGACACCAGGTGAGGTGGGTGGGGCTGTGAGAGCTCAGGAGAGAGCTGTGACTTGCCCAAGGTCACCCAGCTGGCTTTGTGGAGGAAGAGTTGGCTTTTCTACCCTGCTTTTCTCACCCGTTCAAGGGAACTCAAAGCAGCTGACAAACCTTCTGTTCTTCTCCCAACAACAGACACCCTGTGAGGTGGGTGGGGCTGTGAGAGCTCAGAAGAGAGCTGTGACTAGCCCAAGGTCACCCAGCTGGCTTCATGGGGGAGGGCGGAATCAAACCCGGTTAAGAGTCCGGCTCCCTAACCTCTAGACCAAACTGGCTCACAGTTTGTACCCTGTATGCCTCTGTATGGATACATACGGGATGCAAATGGGATGCCCACAGGATATGTATGGAGACATACGGATGCGTATCATTGGATAGGCATCGGTATGTATTGAATATTCAAACGAATGTGTACAAATGCATTCGTATCGAATCGAAACTCCGGACGTTCAAAATTGCACATTTGTACAAATACAAATGTCTGAATATTCGATTTGTTTTGAATCGAAAGCCAACGCTTGCATTCATGCCCAGCCCTAAGCAGCGCTCCCCTTTCGTTCACAGAGGGCAGGTGTGATCGATGGCTACTAGACCTGACGCCTGGGGCTGCCTCTGGGTTGAAGAGACAGGCAGGAGGTCTCCATTTGCAGGTATTGGAGAACAGGTGGAGGCTTTTCCTTTGTCTTCTGCTCAAGTTGCTTCCTGAAAAGCAATTGGCAGGCTACTGTTTGAGACCGAATGGCAGAGGAGCCTGGCGGATCAGAGGCCACATACCATCTCGTCCAGCGTCTCACTTAGTGGCCCACCACTCGCTCCTGGACATCTCAAGCAGAAGACGAAAGCAAAACCTTCACCTGCTCTTGACTCCCTGCAAATGGCCTTCAGAAGCATCTACCTGCCCCAGCTTTCCAGAGGACATAAGGTGCTTCCTTCCTTATCTCCCCCCCCCCCCCCCCGGCTCCAGGTGTTTGGAAGCAAGAGCCATGACTTATTAAGATCGTTGGGCAACGGAGACGCTCACCTTTGACATCAGCGCTACTGAAACATTTTTATGTCCAGAGTCCTGTTTGCCGGTAATATATTGATAGAGCAACCAGAGGCGTCTTCTATCACGTCTAAATGCGTAAAGGGGTGACTATCTTTAAATGGGTTCGGACTGCTGGCATTTAACTTGATGAATGCTTCGAGAGAGGATATTTGCCACCTTTCTGTGCTATCACATTTATCACTTGCAGAGTGCTGAACATACAGATGGGGATAAGCGAGGAGGTTCTCTGGTGGGCAGATGTGCCATTTCGAAGGCCTGCCTAGCTTTTGGGGGAGTGCCCCCTACCCCGGCCTCAGGGAAAAAGTCCTGGATCCATACAAAAGTCCTGGTTTCCAGTTGTTTATTCCTACAAATTAGGGATGTGGATTAATGGGTTTTGGGGCAAAAGTATTCTGATGAAAAAAACGTATTCTTATGAAACAAACGTATTCTTACGAAATCATACGAATATCCGATACGATCAATAGGCACCCTGCATATGGGCCCTGGATACGGACCCGGCATACAGATCTTGCATATGGATTCTATACGAACGCGTACACAGCAGGCCTGTTTAGCACTCATTGCCCTCAGGTGCTGTATGCCCTGTGCAGAGGCGTGTGGTCTTCGTTTAGATCCGGAACCACGACAAGAAGAAGCGGAGCTGGTTTTTCCACCCTGCTTTTCCCACGCATTTAAGGGGACTCAAAGAGTCTGACAAGCTTTCTGCTCTTCTCCCCGCAACAGACACCCAGTGAGGTAGGTGGGGCTGAGAGAGCTCAGAAGAGAGCTGTGACTAGCCCAAGGTGACCCAGCTGGGTTCATGGGAGAGTGCAGAATCAAACCTGGTATTCATCGATAAGACTCCGGCTCCTTGACCACTCGACTTAAGGCTCACAAAGAATGGATTCCCCAAGGACCGGATTCCAATGATCCAGATTTACTTAATCCGGATTAAGTATAAGTGCGGAAATGGCCTTAGTCTGGGGAAAATAGATAGGGAAGAGAGCTTTGGTGGAGGAGGAGCACAGTGGTTGGGAAGCTTTCTGGCCGCTCCCCCCTGCATCCCTCTTTTATAAGTCCTATAAGGCCTCCCTTGCCTATGAATTATTTGTCTGCGAGGGTGATATATCTGTGAATAATTAAGTGCACTCCGAGGGTTTGAATGAGTCTGTTTTATAAAAGATGGGCTGAGCTGCTTTGTCCTCTTCTTACTGATTTGGTGATGCTTGCAAAAAGAAAAGAAAAGAAATATATATGCGTGCACCTATGTGTAAGTGTCTCTGTGTGCGTGCATGTGTGTATTTAGTGTGTATTTTTAAATCTGCCTGTGTTAATAATCAATAGATGTCTGCTCTTGCCTGTGCTGTTTATGCAACTCTTTTATCAATGCCCAGACAGCAGGAGATCAAGATGTGAACAGATAAGGCCGATAGGCTGAGCGCTGTTTATAAACCTGGGATGAAATAATGACTAGAATTTCAGCTGCGGGTAGAACAGAATTGCTCCGGTAGGGGAAGGACAGCAAGGGACTCTGGGAACCAGAAGTCAGAGGCTCCAGGTGCGATCGGACAGGGCTCTTTGGAGGCTTCTCGTTACCAAGAGCGCCCCATCTGCAGATGCAAAATAAATAAATAATAAGTGCATCATGTAGGGATGTGTGTGAATATTTGACATATTTATTATTTGGACGAGTTTGGAGAAATTTGGACATTCATATACAGATCCAATGTCCATACATTCATTTTTTTTTAGTATTTGTACGAATACAAATATTTTGAGTTATTCGTACAAATAATTCGGATATTCGTATGTGTGTGGATACGTACACATTGCATAGGTACGCATCGCAAAGAGGTGTGTCTTCACAGCTCGTCTAAACACATGGAGTGAAGGTGCCTGACACACCTCAGGAGGGAGACTATTCTGCAATCTGGGAGCCACCACTGAAAAGACCCTATCTGGGGGTGCCACCTCTTTTGCTGCTGTGAGTGGCGGTACAACCAGGAGGGCCTCCGCTCCCAGATCTTAGGGCCACCCTCTTTGTCCTCAGCAAGAGGGATGCTCTGATACACCTGCAGGGTTGTGTGATTTTGGACAAAGTCACGGCTATATCTTGATCCTCAGGCCGTCCCCTCACCCGGAAAGGGAACCGAGGCACAAGAAGACAATCCGTCTTAATCAGAAAAAAAGGGGGCAGCCCTGCAGGTTTGGAACTGGGCGCAAGCTGGAATTACAGCTTTGAAAAATCTTTTTTAAGATTTGCCAACTTCGTTAATGTATACTTTGAAAAGGCAGCTATTAATTTCTGGAGGGAGGGATGGCAGGGCTACTTGACTCTCTTAAGAAGCTTATTGCAGCACTTTGATTGTCTCCCTCTCTGTTCCATTGTAATCTCAATTTGCTATCAAATGCAAGTCGTCTGATCAGGAGGACAAATGTTATGCCTCCTCTCTCTCACACACAGAGACTCATACACAGACACACACAGAGACATAGACACAGAGACATAGACACACACATGCACACACACAGAGACACACACAGAAAGACACAGACACACAGAGACATAGACACAGACACACACTGACACTCAGGTGCACACACAGACACACAGAGAGACACAGACACACACAGAGACATAGACATAGACACAGACACAGAGACACACACAGAAAGACACAGACATACAGAGACACAGACACACAGAGACATAGACACTGACACACACAGATGCACACACACACACAGAGACAGACACACAGAGAGAGACACCACACAGAGAAGCCTCCTTTCCCCCTCTCTCCTCCCCTTCCCCTCAATTTACTATCAAATGCAAGTTGTCTGCTTGGGAGGACAAATATTATGCCTTCTCTCTCACATACACATACACACACACACACACACACACACACACACAAACACACACACACACACAGACACGCACAGACATGCACACACAGACACCCGAGCCTCCTTTCCCCCTCTCTCCTCCCCTTCCCCTCCTCGGCACAAAAATATTAAAGAGCCATTTTGGTTTAGAAACCCCTAATTTTATTCTGGTTAGCTCTTAATTTAATGGCATTTTAAAAAATTCATTTTCCTACTTAACTTAATCTTTCATCGAGTAATTTGATACAGTCATTGCCCATAACGTTTAATGTCCCACCAATAAATGCTTTGAACTGCTTTGGAATGATTTAGGGGGACCTGACAGTTGGGGGTGGGCAAAGGGGTGGCTGGGGGACCCATCCCTTTCCCCGGGCCTGTCTGGATTAATTTCTTAACTGAAGGCTTCTGACAGATATTTGGCTCCTTTTCTGTGGCTGGAGGTGAATTCTTGGTCGTGGCAATGGGGAACCGGTGGAACCCTGAGATTGTGGTGGGTTCTAGATCCCGCCAGTTCTGGCAATGGCAGAGGGGCACTGAAGCTGTTGGGAGAGAAGGCAGGATGGGTGACAGGACGCGGCGCCAGAAGAGCCAGTGCTGATGACTGTATTTTTAATTACGCAGAACACGATGATGAAGCTGATGCGTCAGAGAGTTAGTTCCAGCAAGGGGAGGTATTTTCTTTTTCACCCAGAGAGTCATTGGCCCATGGAATTTGCTACCTGGTTTAACCTCTGAGATTCACACACCTTTGCGGTCCTTAGACGTTTTTGAACTAGAGTTACCAATTCTGGAAATACCGCGTTCCTCAATCCCCTCTGTGCCTTCCTGTTCTTGCTGGGTACCACTGAGTTGTGGCTGACTCCTGGTTGATTACCCATGGGCACCTCTGTGCAGTTTTCTTAGCAAAGATATAGAAGTGGTTTTCCATTGCCTGCTTTCAGGGAGATGCTGGGGATCGAACCAGCCGTTCCCTTTGTTCTCTTTGTGCTGTATCCAATGTCAGTGTAAACTCCTTGGCGGCAGAGACCTGTCCTTCCTTAAAAGCCTGCAGTCAAATGCCACCGCGGTACACTATTTGTCTGACCGCTTCCTGAATCCCTGTGCTCCTGCTGAGTCTTTTCATACAGCTGTTAGCCAGCTGTGTAGAATAGTAGGAAGTACAATTAACCTTTCCGATTAAAACACTTCTGAATTCACAAGTACCCACTTGCAAGGAGTTTGCCTGTTGCAGCTCTTTGGTATCTGGCCTTCTGATCTCCGTTCCTTTCCACCATCCTCTGTTGGAGAATTATTAATCCTGTTCTCTGAAGTCCAAGCTGAGCGTTCTGCTCTTTGAATTCAGTAGAGTCCTTCAGCAAACTCTACTCTCCTGGCAGGGGAAATGTCATGCTTGTCTCATAAGAACCTAAGAGGAGCCTTTCTGCTGGATCAGGCCACAGCCCATCTAGTCCAGCATCCTGCCTCATACAGTGGGCCACCAACTGCCCATGGGCATCTCAAGCAGAGACCAGGGCAAACCTTCTCCTGCTCTTGAATCCCAGCAAATGGCCTGTGAGGCATCCTGCTTGTCCCCCTAACCTGGAAGATGTACTTAGGCATCCATTCTAGTAGCTGTCCTCCATGAATTTGTCCAACCCTTCCTTAAAGCCATCCGGGCTGGTTGTTGTCACCACCTCTTCTGGTAGCAGATTCCATAGTCCCATGACCCTCTGGGTAAAGAAATCCTTCCCCTTGTCTGATCCGAGTCTACTGCCCATCAGCTTCATAGATGCCCCTGGTTCTAGGGTTGTGCGGTAGGAAAAATAGATGTTCTCTCTCCACCTTTTCTATACCATGCAAGGTTTTCTATCCTTCAATCAGGTCCCCTCTTCAGCACCGTCTTTCCAGGCTGAGGAGGCCCAGATGTTGCAGTCTGATTTCATAAGGGATTTTTTTCCAGCCCCTTCATCATTCTGGTTGCCCTTTCCTGCACCTTTCCCAGTGCCACAGTATCCTTTTTTAGCTCTGGTGACCAGAACTCTACACAATATTCCAAATGCAGTCTAACTATAGTTTGATAAAGAGGCAAAATGCCAAAGGGCCCAGATCAGGGAATCCTGCAGCGTTTGCATGGGGTCTCCCTCAAAGGAAGGCATTTTTTCTTCCCTAATAGGCCAAAGATAAACCCTTTTGAGTGGTGGGCATCCCCGGTTTTAATTCAAGTGGGAGTCCTCTGCAACCTAGGAACATTGTGCTCTCGGGACCGAGTCCATGTTTATTATTCAACACGAGCTCACGGAGGAAGGATTTCTTTCATTGTGCTAAGTGGCCACCTCATTCCTGCAAAGGAACACCAAATTGCAGGGTGTTGCTGGTGCTAAATTGCCTGTGCATACAAGGCACAGTTTTAAAAAAAATAAAATAAAATAAAACGGCACCTTTCTGGGTTTTAAATCAAGCTGTAAAGTTTCAGTTCGGTTTCATAAAACACTCCTCCAATGTAATTCATCTACCTAGTGTTCCATCTAATTACTACATTAGAAAAGGTTTCAGAGCATGTATTGAACATTATAAATGGGAGTAAAATGATTCTGGTAATGGCTTTAATAAAGCAGGTGAGGTAGTTCTGTCTCTGTCTGCTTACATCCTTGGGCTGGGGCCAAATTGATTTATCAGGATGGGATGGGGGGGAAATGTTCTGCATATTCATGTCTGCAAGTAGATCTGCTGGGTGAGGGCCTCTCGTTTCAGAGGCTCCAGTTCCTCTGATGATCCCACCCAGGGGTTCTCATGGGAGGCAGGCTCCTGAACCTCTCAAGATGTGAAAACTTTTGACAGCCATGCCCCATAAAACAAAAACTGGTCATATGTCCACTGGACTAACCAACCTTGGCTGGTCTGGAGAAGCTAAGCGGTGCCCGGTCTACTTGGAACTTAAGAAAGGAGGCCACCTGGAGATCCCAGGGTGTGGGGGACTAGCTAGATCGTGACGAGGAGAAAAATTTCCAAAAGAAGAAATGGCGCTGGGATTCCTTCAAGTTGCCAAGGGAACTGTCTGGGAATGGCCATGTACCAGCCAGGATGGCTTTAAAATGAATGAGTTCATGGAGGACAGGTGTATCCGTGGCTATTAAACTAGATGACTAGCTACAGGATCCAGATTGGAGAGACAGACAGGATGAATCTAAAGGCCATTTGCAGGGGGTCAAGACCAGAAGCAATTCATGGGTCACTCACTGTGTGAGGTGGCATGGTGGACTAGATGGGCTGTGGCCTGATCCAGCAGGGCTCTTCATAAATTCTGGAGGACAGGTGTATCAATGGGTACTAGAATGGATGCCCAGGTACTGCTTCCAGTTTGGAGAGACTGGCAGGGAGATGAGAGCAGGTGGTTTTGCCGTCATCTTCTGCTTGAGATGCCCAGAAGCAATGGGTGGGCCACTGTGTGAGATAAGATGCTGGTCTAGATGGGCTCTGACCTGATCCAGCAGGACTCTTCTTATGTTCTTATCTAGAATGGATACCTAGGTACCACCTCTGGGCTGGAGAGGCAGGGAGTTGAGATCAGGTGAGGTTTTTGTGGTCAACTGTGTGAGCCAGGATGCTGGGCGAGATGGGCTGTGGCCTGATCCAGCAGGGCTCCTCTGATGTTCTCATCTAGAATGGATAGCTAGGAACTACCTCTGGGTCAGAGAGAGAGAGGCAGGAGGTCTCCAAAGGCCACTTGCAGGGATTCAAGAGGAGGTGAAGATTTTGCCTTCATCGTCCCCTTGAGTTGCCCAGAAGCAGTTGGTGGGCCAACATCCAAGGCAAGATGCTGGACTAGATGGGCTGTGGCCTGATCCAGCCGGGCTCCTCTTACGCTCTCAGGTCCCCTTCCAGACAACCCCCGGGTGTGTACGGCACATGAGTTTGTTTATCTCTAAACAAAAACAAGTTTATTCTTTAGAGCATCCGTGTCTGAGGGATTTACAGCGCCATTTCACGTGGCATCCTCCCGACAGGGCATTCGGAAAGGTGGACGCTCACAAGGTGCTACGAATAATATCTGTCGATAAAGAGTGGAGAAGCCCCACAGAAGTTCGCATCTTGAACTGGAAGAGGATAAAGGGAAAGGTGGACCTCTGGGGACCTTTCTGCACTTGGCTTTACTCTGGAAAATATCTCTGGATAGTGGTCTGCTGGCCACAAGCTAATGCATATGGCAGGGCTCTCTTGGGGCCTTCCGTAGTCTGCACTCTGGGATATATTCCAGAATAAGGCCAAGTGCCAGAAGGCCCCATGTTTCCAAACACGGCCAGCGTCCCTCGCCCACAACGTATTTAAAGAAATATTGTTCGGTTAACAGTGTCCTGAGGGCCCGAGCCGACCTGTGGTGGAAGGCCATGCATATTTACAGCCCCGGGGCCTATAATTTCTTCCTTGCGGCAAACTCAATGCGCAGGTGTCAAAAGGTTACGTTCCAGCGCGCCAATAAGGTGCCCATCTTTCATGGCGGGATGCCATTTCCACTCGGCGTCTTCGGCGTTGTCATGGATACCGAAGCGCGTTACCCCTGAGATGGGAGCCTTGGAATTAATGGGCAGCCCCGTCTAACGGATTCCTGTCTGGGCCGAGTTGATGGATTGCATTGATGCGCCATTTGTCATAGTGTAATTGTGGTGGCAAATGTAATACCCACCAGTATAAACATTGGGCTGCTTTGCTAATAAAACCGAGGATGGGAGGAAGATGCGCGGTTATGCGCACTTAAAGAGACAAAGCCTCGCTTTCGGGGTGGCGGCTGAGGTGTTTTTGGCTTCTCCATCTTAGAAGCACCAACTTATTTTCCCGCCTTTATCGCTGAGGTAAAATACACAGCAAAGGCGGTTGGTCTCCTCACAAGAGGCTTATTAGGGGTGTGGACGAATATTCGTAACGTTCGCGGTTCAGATGAATTCGGACAGTCATACACCGATTAAATATGTGGACATTTGTACAAATACTTAGGACATTTGTTCAGATAGTTCGGAGAGTTATTAAACTAGGGAGGGAGGAAAGCAGCTGTGCTAGTCACATCTGTGATAGACCCAGCTTGCATTCGACATGGATTGAAAGTGGATTAAAAATGGATTCAGGTTGGATTTGACACTTTCAGAGCGGATCTGTTACGTGATACGTACGCATTCGTATCGGATACAGATTCATTCGTATCGGATGCATATCAGATATTTGTACAAATATATTCGTATCGAATAGAATCCTACCACGTCCAAAAGAGATCTGTTCAAACAAATTCAGATTTTCTAATTTTCTATTCATGACGAATTGGATGCCAAAGAAAACATTCCTACGCATCCCTGGTGCTTGTTTGAGATTCTCCTGTGGGCCCTCATGTCTCTTGGATGAGAGGGAGAGAACCAAAGCATTTCAAAGCATGGATTGTGTCTACACTATGTTTGAATCCGGTTTCAGTCCACTTTCAGAGAGAGAAAAGGCAGCAGGAAGGAAAACGGACTAATTGTTTGCTTTCCACTTCACCTAACCTCAGAGGTGGCTTTTCTAAGCTTGATGATGCTGAAAGGAAATGGCTTGGTGCTTGGCCAACGCGCCCCTCCTCACTCTGGAAGTGGGCTGAAACTGGATTAAAATGTAGGTACGGATGCAAAAGTCTCTTATCCTGCAGTTCAACACTGGAAGCAAGCAAAAATGGGTTATCTGTCTAGTATTTTTGGGTATACTAGGTCCACCAAAATGCTTTCCCCCAGGACTGTAATCTGGAAGACTCTTGGTTCAATTCTGCACTCCTCCACGGGCCAGCTGGGTGGCCTTGGGCTGGTCACAGCTCTTCTTCTGAGCTCTCACGTCCCCTCTGACCTCAAAGGGTGTCTGCTTTGGGGGGAGAAGAACAGGTTTGTCAGCAGCTTTGAGGGCTCCTTCAGGGTGAGAAAAGTGGGGTACAAAAGTGAATTTAGATCCTCCAGATAGCTGTTCACACTTGAATACGGCAAGCAGGGTCAGTGTCTACAACCTGTGTGCGCATGTGTGTGTTTTCATTTCCACAGGCGCGCATTGGAGGGAATCGCCAGGCAGACAGCTTCATAAAAGCCATGGATTTATGGCGCCTTGATTGACTGTCAGTTTATTGTTCATTCCTCATTATATTAATGCGATGAAATTCCCTGCTGCTTTTCTGTGGCGTTATTTATGGCGGGAGGGTCGTTCCTTTCCCTTTCGCCCACTGTTCCGAGGTTAGCCCCCCGTTTTTAAAGAGGGTTGGGGCTGAAGGGGGCTTGAAATTCCTCCTCCTAGATTCATGAACTGTGGTCAGTTCTTTTACGGAGACCCTTGGAAGGGAGCAGTTGGGATGGGGAGTTATGTCCCACCAACTGGTAAAGGGAAAAAACAACCGAGGTTGGAATAAGGAGGCCACTGGCCTACAGAACAAACATTAAAGGTCCTCCAGTGGTCCATTTCCAGACTGGTCCATCAAAACCAACAGAACCTCCAATGCTTAAGGGTCAGTTTGGTCTTGTGGTTAAGAGTGTTGGTCTGGTTTGTCAGCCGCTTGGAGTCCCCTTAAATTTCTATCCTGCCCTACATCCGAAGGTCTCAGGGCAGGGAATAACATTTAAAATGCAATATATTAAAACAGCATATATTAAACATGTATTTAAAAAGCATATATTAGAATGGCAGGAAGTGGGAAGGGGCCACATGTCCTCATTTAACTGCAGACCAGAGCCCTCCTGAACATATACAGCGAGTGAGCCTGACTCTGTGCCTGTTTATTTTCCTTTATTTTCCTTTATTTTTGGGCAGCCCCATCTTCTGCCCACTGTCCTGGGTGATGGCGTCTGCTTCTTCTTCTGCATTCACCAAAAGGGGAGGTTGGGCAAAGGTTTTGCCCGGGTGGCATTGGCGTCCGCCCTGGCAGAGCTGGCGGGGGTAAGGGGGAGAGAGACATGCTCTCTCTGTATTTGCAGTCATCTGTAATTTTTATCTCTTGACCTTTTAAACATAAGCAGCAATAAAATGAAGAACTATGGTCGTCATTTAACACCCTGCCTGTATTAACTGGCTTCTTACCCGTGAGCCGAGGTTTTAAATTGGCTAATGCAGGCGACTTGCCGCGTCTAATAACAATTCAGATTACCACTGTCAGCCTTTCCGGTTTCATGGGTAATTTAGTAGTTGAATAATTTTTTTTTTCCTTCTCTTCCCCCCCCTTTCCCTTTCACCCCCCCTTTCTTTGACTTCATGTGTTCCCATGCGCTGTTATGAATCAGTAGATGGTTTACCATTGGCAGCGGTAACTGTAAGAAGATTTAAATTGCTACTGAAAAGGATTTGAGTGAAGGTAATGTTTTATAATGTTCCGAGCCATATGCGGTACTTTCAGGCCTCATCGGTTTTACATTGATTCCTAGTGAAGTGTTTAATTGCATCATGAATGCAATATAATTCAGTTCTTTTGGCTAATATGGTATATATCTCAAAGTGATATACAGCAGTGGCAGGAGAAATTTGGAGTTTCCCTTCGGATTCTGGGCCATGATGGCAGGGGGAGAGACCTTTGGCCAGATGAAGATGTCCGTATGGGTGAAGGCCAGCATTCAAGATGGGGACTGCAGCCCTATTGTTCCAGGGGCCTCTGAGCCAGTCTGGTCTATTGGTTAAGGAGCCAGACTCTTATCTGGGAATACCAGGTTTGATTCTGCACTCCGCCATGAAGCCAGCTGGGTGTCCTCGGGCCGGTCACAGCTCTCTTTTTGATCTCTCACAAATCATTTATAAAAATAGATTTTAGCTGCCCAAGAACAGGCCATCAGGACTAATGCGATAAAAGCCAAAATAGAAAAATCAGCTGTGCTGATCATGCAAAGAAGCTGGAGAAACAATGGGCCATGTACTCAGCTGCTGCAAAAAGATCTCACAGACTGATTGTAAACAGCGATACAACACCGTCCACAAAATGATCCATTGGAATCTGTGCCACAATTACCATCTTCCAGCAGCACAGACCTGGTGGGATCCTAAACCCCCAAAAGTGGTTGAAAATGAACAGGTCAAAATATTATGGGATTTCAGAATACAAACTGATGTAGTTTTGGAACATAACACCCCTGACATCACCAAGGTTGAAAAGAAGAGAGTGTGTCTCATTGATGTCTCTATACCGGGAGACAGCAGGATTGGCGTGAAACAAGCAGAGAAAATTATGAAATACAAAGATTTAAAGATCGAAGTTCGAAGGCTCTGGCACAAGCCACCAGTGGTGATCCCAGTGGTGATGGGCACACTGGAAGCCATCCCAAAAGACCTTGCATGGCACTTAAAATCATCTCAACATTGACAAGGTCAGCACCTGTCAACTGCAAAAGGCCGCCCTACCGGGTTCTGCTCACATTATCCGCCGGTACATAACGTCATCTTAGGATTTTGTCAGGATCCCAGTGTGTTATCAAATATCAAAGCCGACATTTTTAGTGTCGCGTTGTATTGTTGTGTTTCTGTATATAATAATAAACCAGAAAGCTTTACAAATTTGACTCTTGTTAGGACTGCGGTGTGATCCGTTTATTTCTTTCCGGCACGATGGCCTGATGCCGTGAGAAGCAAGTGTTCAGCTGGTATTGTTGCTGGTTAGAATCCATTTCTTTGTTGCTGCTGTTGTTTTTTCAGTGTAGGAGATTTCTTTGGGCTTGGCTCCCTGATTGTATTTGTAACCATGAGGGTTAGGATTTGATTTTCTTAGGAACTGGAAACGGTGGTACTGTTTGCATTAATTTGCACTCGGAAGGGCATTCTGCCCTTGCGTGAATTTGGCAGTGGTAGCAGAATACAGATGCCAAACGACAGGCAGTGAAATATGTAGGTTAGAAAAATTCAACAAAATTGAACCTCGTGAGAAAAAACCTAAGAACTCAGAGGAGCCCTGCTGGATCAGGCCACAGCCCATCTAGTCCAGCACACAGTCTCACCCAGTGGTTTGGGCATCTCAAACAGAAGACAAGGGCAGAAACTTCACCCGCTCTTGACTCCCTGCAAATAGCCTTGAGAGGCATTTGGCCTGTTTCTCCAACCTGGAGGAGGTACCTGGCATCCATTCTAGTGGCCACTGATATGAAATTTTCAACATTCGATTTTTAACCAGTTGAATATTTGAAAATCCGAATTCGTACAAATAAAGGAAAATTAATGTCTGGATGTTTGAACTGATATGAGTACATTTGTTTGGATAATCAATACATATCCAATTATACAAATCTCGTATGGATCCTGTATGTATCCCATATGTATCTGTACGAATGCGCACAAGATGGATACGTATCTTATACACGTATGAATGTCCAAATTATTTGCACGAATAACTCAAAATATTCATATTCATACGAATGCTAAAGTTTACGAATGTCCAATTTCATACAAAATGAATATTTCAAATATTCAGCCATACCCCTACTCTGTTCTCCATGAATAAAGAGAAGCCTTACTAGATTAGGCCACAGCCCATCTAGTCCAGCATCCTGTCTCATACAGTGGTTCACCATTTGCTTCCAGGCATTCTTAAGCCCAGGACAATGGCAGAACTCATACCACCTCCTCCTGACTCCCTGCAAATGGTCTTTGGAGGGTCTATGAATTAGGAGAAGTTCTGCTGGATAAAGCTATAGCTCATCTAGTCCAGCATCCTCTCTCACCACTTGCCCTTCACTTCCTCTTGACCAGCTTGCAAGTGACCTTTAGTGGCATCCTACCTGGAAGGACCTATGAATGGATGGAAGAAGAGAACGACTGTCCCGGCACCCCCAGTGAATCAATGATGCCTTCACAACTATAACACAGGCAGTAATAGTTCATGCTAGCTGTCCATAAATCTTACCTTTATGGATATGACAGTTCCAAACATTCTTACATTTTGGTGATTTGCTTCAACTGTAGCCGGTCTGAGAAATTCCCAGATGAAAGGTCTTGAAGAACCTCTAGAGTCCAGTGCCCTTACATGTCTTTCTGCTCTTCCTCATGGCAGCGTCAGCTCTTTCTCGACGTCATTCGCGTTCTCCTTCTCTTCTGTCCTCCTTGTCCTTGGCCTGAGTTTACCCGCCCTCTTGTTTTTCAATCCAGTTTGGCCGTGGTCACCTGGAGGACTCCGTGACGTCAGCGTGTTGGAAGCATCCTCAGGACCTCAGGGACAGAATGACGCCACGGCCGGTGTGATTAATGGGAGCGTGATGTGGAAGTCAGGCCAAGCTGATGAAGGTCAAGGAGAGCCGAGGCACGGGAGACGTCTTCGCCTATATAATGCCAATGAGTCTAGAGCCAGTGCCCAAAATATAAGCCAATGGAATGATTCCAGTGTAATTTCTGCTGTTCTGTAAGAAGAGAAGGCGTTTCTTTAAGAAGAAGAGTTGGCTTTTCTACCCTGCTTTTCTATCCCATTTAAGGGGACTCAAAGCGGCTGACAAAGTGGTTAAGGAGCCGGACTCCTATCTGGGAATACAGGGCTTGATTCCACCCTCGCCCATGAAGCCAGCTGGGTGACCTTGGGCTGACCACAGCTCTCTTCTGAGCTCTCACAGCCCCACCTACCTCACGGGGTGTCTCTTGTGGGGAGAAGAACAGAAGCTTTGTCAGCCACTTTGAGTCTCCTTAAATGGGTGAGAAAAGCGGGGTAGAAAAAGCAACTCTTCTTCTGTTCTTCTCCCCACAACAGAACACCCTGTGAGGTGGGTGGGGCAGTGAGAGCTCAGAAGAGAGTGGTGACTAGCCCAAGGTCACCCAGCTGGCTTCATGGAGGAATGCAGGATCAAACCCGGTATTCCCAGATAAGTGTCTGGTTCCTTAACCACTAGACCAAACTGGCTTCCTATCTATCCAAGAGTTCAAGGAGGTTCAGGGCCGTGTGTTTTGTCGTTCGAGGGACATCAGACCACAGAATGCACAAACTCAAGATGCCCCAAGAGGCAATTTGAACCCAGACCTGTCCCTGTTGGATTCATAGAGTCAAATTACGCAGTGGGGAAAGTGAGTTTGAGAAACAGGTTGTCAGAACAATGGAGAAAATAACTTACCTGATGGGGAAACTTGGTACTAGAGATGCTGCTTGCAGGTACCTAGATGGTCAGGTCTGCTTTATTCTGGAACATCAAAACACAGGGGAAGAGGCAACCACTGTCCGGATGCATTTAGAATGGAGATAGCCGTGCCTAACCTATTACGCTTGGCTGGGCAAACGAAATCCATTTTTTATAAAGATTTTTAAAATTAAAAATAATTAACAAAGGAGATTTGGCCCCCTTCCAGCTGCCTTCCATACCTTACAGGGGGGTTGGAATGAGGCGATCCAATTCTCCATCACCTTGAGCAAGGCCTCTGAGAGGGCGAATGCGCCACCTCCATCTTGCGATGGCTGCAGGTATTTTTAGCAAAGCGCAACCTTCATCTGTTTGGGACCGGGACCGACGCCGGCCACGTCCTCCTAATGTGCCAGAGAGCAAGTCATCTCTCATTAGCCGTTCCCCGTCAGGGCACGTCATATTAGTACTACATCCTATTAATATTTCCTGGCACTAATGTGATCCGAAAGTTGCTAATCCGATAAGACTCTTCCATTGTATCAGTGAAAACAAATATTAATTTGATAGGATGGAAAATTGCTAATAAGAACCCAGGCTGCTAATGTGACGTGATGGATCCCTTGGAAGGACAGGTCGGTGGCGCCGTTCCCTACTTTGGCAAAAGGACCTTCAGCTGCGTCTAAAAAAGCCGAAAGAGGCACTAAGCGAGGGGAGGCGCATGGGCAGTACCTGGGTCCTTTGCCAGAAAGTCACCTGCCACCCCTTGGGAACTTTTCTTTTGTTGGAACAGTCAGCCCCCTCTTGCTCACTTTCAATTTAGTCTAGTGGTTAGGTAGTGGAAGTCTTACCTGGGAACACTGGGTTTCATTCCACACTCCTCCACGGAGCCAGCTGGGTGACCTTGGGCTAGCCACAGCTCTCTTCTGAGCTCACAGCCCCACCTGCTCACAGAGCAGAAGCTTTGTCAGCTGCTTTGAGTCTCCTTAAATGGGTGAGAAAAGCAGGGTAGGAAAGCCAGTTCTTCTTCTTTCATCCCATTACTGCCAACTATGCCCTGGCTGTGAGAGGTCAGAAGAGACCTGTGACTAGCCTAAGGTCACCAAGCTGGCTTCATGCAGGAGTGCAGAATCAAACCTGGTATTCCCAGGTAAGAGTCTGGCTCCCTAAGCACTAGACCACACTGACAAAAGTTACAGCAAGAAAAACAAAACATAAAATGAACACACACTAAAATGGGCACCTAGGATAGGGTCTTTTCAGTGGTGGCTCCCAGACTGCGGAATAATCTCCCTCCTAAGGTGCGTAGTCTGGGGGCCACCACCAAGAAGGCCCTACTCTGGGACCCCACCCCTTTAAGTATTGAAAATCGCTACATCAGCAAATGTCTGAGAGGCAGCGAAAGGAGATTTCCCAAAGAGGTTGATTCTTTTTGGCTTCTCGCCCCTTCAAGGGGCCACCACAGCTGCGGCACTGTGCTCTGCTGGTGACTCCCCAGATCCAGCGCACCCGGCAGCTGCCGCCACACACCTCTGCTTTTGCCAAGACCCAGCGGGGGCGGTACAGACGCCAATAGTTCCCCCACAAGTTAATAGTTGCCTTGTTCCTTCAGCCCTGCTGATACGTTTAAGAAAGCTAAGCTCGGATAATTGCTTAATGCTTATTTTTCTCCAGTTCTCTTTCACATTTCATGCCTTTTCATGACAGAAATTGATATTTTCCACTTAGGTTTTTCCTTTCCCTTTCCCCTGCTTCCTCTTAAGGATAAACACACATCTGTTGCACTTCAGTCCCGTGTTCCACGGAGCTGAGGCCCGTCTGCCTGGGTTGCTTTAAGCATCACCTTCCTTTCTTCACCAAGTCACGAACAGAGGAAACCATTCCCGCGTCCTTCCTTAACAGCCGTAGTTCTAGAAACCTGCTGGAGCCGTTGCCTCAACAAGAGGCTCTGCAGCAGGTTGGAGGCCGTCAGCCACGGCTTTCCAAAGCTGAAATGGGGAGGGAGAAAAACTCCAGCCTGGACTTCAAATTCCGGATCACCATTTCCTGCATTTATGGGGCAATTCTGAATTAGCTGGTGAACCAGACCAGCAAGATACTGGGATCTTCCCTTCTGCACACCACTGCAGCGCCACTGTGGTCTTGTGGAGGCCCTGTTACCTTTAGCCTTCTGTCTTCCTCCATGAAGCCAGCTGGGTGACCTTGGGCTAGCCACAGCTCTCTCCTGAGTTCTCACAACCCCACCCGCCTCACAGGGTGTCTGTTGTGGGGAGAACTGCTGCTTTGATTTCATTTAATGGTGAGAAAAGCAGGGTATAGAAGCCAACTCCTCCTCCTCCTCCTTCTTAAAGATCCAGCAGGCCAACTTTTCCTTTCCTTCATCTTCTCCTTCTTCCAGCATTCCATCTAGTCCAGCATCCTGTCTCAGCAGTTGCATCTGGGCATCTTAAGCAGAAGATGAAGGCAAAACCTGCTCTCTGTTCCCTTTAATGGCCTTCAGAGGCATCCTGCTTGTCTTCCCTTATGCTCCCATGGGAAGTCCTTGGAGTGCCTCCTGCCATCTCTGAGGTGCCATCTCTGCTTCTCCACACGGACCTTTTGGTCATCTAAAGCCTCTTTTGCTCACCTTTCTTTTCAAGCAGAGAGTAGGGAGCGTTTCTGGCCTACAGGACTGCAGGACGGTTGCTTGCTGATCAAAAGTGAGGACATTTGCAGTCCTGTAGCGCCTATGTTTTTAAGCCGCAAACTTTGCAACCTTGCCCTCTAGAGCTTCCCCTGATGTTTTGGTGGGTGCACTTTCATTGTTATCTTTTCAGAACCATCTCCAGCCTGGCCCTGGCAAACATTCCCACCAGTTTGGTCTGATGGTTAAGGCTGGTCTATCATCTGGGAATGCCAGGTTTGATTCTGCCCTCCTCCATGAAAGCAGCTGGGTGATCCTGGGCTAGTCACAGCTCTCTTCTGAGCTCTCACAGCCCCACCTACCTCACAGGGTGTCTGTTGTGGGGAGAAGAATAGAAGGTTTGTCCGCCACTTTGAGTCCCTTAAATGGGTGAGAAAAGCAGGATATAAAAACCAACTCTCTTCCTCCTCCTCCTATCTGGCTGTGACCTGGTCACATCTTTAGTGTAAGACGACTTCAGGTTGTCCTTTGGTCACGTTACTAGCGTTATTTTTATTCAGTTCATTTTCCAAGCCGGTTTATCCCCCAGTTGGACCATTCTAACTGGAGTCCAGAGGGCTCAGCCCATCCTGGCATCCTAGTCTATCTTCTGCTCTTCAGTGTGAGCTGGGGGACGGGATAAAGGAGGCTGAACCGTGCCTTGATGGGTGGGTCCAATCTTTCCTTTCGGCCAATGTCTAGGGGAGGGCGCCATCTGCGAAGTCCCTTGAGTGAGACAATGGCATCCCATAAGTAAGGAGGTAGATTTGACGCAGCGAAAGGGGTGGAGAGCCAAGAGTCCCGTGGAGGAGGCTCAGGTGGATCGCGGAGAAAGGTGTGAGCTACGCAGCCCAGAGCGAGGACGGCCTGAGGACAACCTAGAACGATCTAGGTGTGAACAGGACCTCAGTTCAAATTATGAATAGGATGTCCTCTCTCGTCTAGATGTGACCAGAGCCTGTGCGTGTCTTGTTCAAGGCTCAACCTCTTCCACGCAGAAGCATCAGGGCCCATCGGAGGGAGGAACAGCTAAGGGGCACACGGTGCGTGAGCTTTCCTCCCCGGCTCATTCTCCACCGCCATTAGCCAGCAAGTTAAGATGTAATCTAAATCATCTCTGCTCTTTAGCTTTGAAAAAAATAAATAAAAAATGCACAGAAACCGGCGAGATACCTTGCGGGAGAACTGTGCATCTTAGAACAGGTCTATAATGCAATCAATTCTGTATATCCCAAGTGAAACAGCAACATTTATTTAACGTCTTTTATGGAGCAGCTGAGTTTTATCACAAATCACATTCCATTTCTATTCACCAGGGACCCCTTGAAGGCTAAAACGCACTTACTTTTCTCCAAGGAAATTTACCAATTCCTCAATAAAGCCCCATTTGCCTCTGTATGTAAAATTGACACATTTATTGAATATTAAACATTTGTGGGTTTCTTCCCAACTCCTTTGCAGCTTTATTGGGTTGCGCTTAAAAGTCATTAGGGGAAGGATATATCAAAGTTGTAATAAAGCTCTATTTATTATACAGCAAAGGAAAGCATTGAACGCGCCCTCCGTTGTCTCCCTTCCCACCGCCGGTTTGGTTGTTGCTCTGTGTGTGTGTGTCTGTGTGTGTTTGTGTGCCTGCGTATATTGTCTCAGGAGAGTGCGCCACGAAGGCAGCCATTTTACAGCATCTTTATTTTCTTAAGTTGCCTTTCCCTCAGCTAGGGATCTGGCCAATTCCTTGCATTTTGGCACATTTTAAATTGGATCTAAGAGACGAATGAAAAATCTTCTCTGTTGCGATGACGCCGTGGTTTACACTGGGGGTTCCCAACAGGACGCCCTCTGTGGATGGTGGGTCTCCTAGGGCCCAGGTGGGTGGGAGTCAAGGCGGAAAGGTCCAGCTGGCAGGGGGCCACCTTGGATTTGCGTTGCTCACTCCAGGAAAGAACACTCCACACTTACCTTAGGCGTCGCAGGACTGAGTCGGACACCCAGCCCGAGATATGGAATTTGTTCTAGGCTTGGATGGGTGGCCGAGGTTGCAGGACAGGGGTACCTGCTGCAGCAGTTTTGGGAGCAGGTAATGGGGTAGGCCCTCCATTCCTGACCTTTGGAGTTCATGGGGGGCATGTCAGTAGCACATACGCTGTGAGCCAGTTTAGTCTAGTGGTTAAGGAGCTGGACTCTTATCTGGGAATAGCGGGTTCTATTCTGCGCTCCTCCATGAA
The DNA here is from genome assembly GCA_023333525.1 of Aspidoscelis tigris stejnegeri. Classification (NCBI taxonomy): domain Eukaryota; kingdom Metazoa; phylum Chordata; class Lepidosauria; order Squamata; family Teiidae; genus Aspidoscelis; species Aspidoscelis tigris. Next base: position 9,923,438 of record JALMGA010000020.1, read on the forward strand.
ACCACCTGGGTGACCTTGGGCTAGTCACAGCTCTCTTCTGAGCTCTCACAGCCCCACTGACCTCACAGGTTGTTCTGCTGTAGGGAGAAGAGCAGATGGTTTGTCAGGGCCTTGAGTCCCCTTAAATGGGTGAGAAAAGCAGGTTAGAAAAGCCAACCCTCCTCTTCCTCCTTTACAGCTGGAAAGGCCTGGGAATTCACATTAGCCCGGGTGCCACCTCCAGGATGTAGAGAGCCAGGCAGGAGGCCTCCCAAGGCCATTTGCAGGGATTCAAGAGCAAGTGAAGGTTTTGCCTTTGTCTCCTGCTTGAGATGCCCCGAAGCGATTGGTGAGATAGGATTTTGGACTAGATGGGCTGTGGCCTGATCCAGCAAGGCTCCTCTTATGTACTCCTACGCCAGATGGATAAAATTCCATCCAGAGATTCAGGAATGTTCATTCTTCTGATACTTATGCTTAGATTGCTTTCAGAATTCTTGTCTTGCCTTCTGAAAATAACAAAATAGTGAAACTATTTCACTTTCTCCAGCTGAATTTCTCAGTCTGGAAAAAGTCAGGGCGAAGGAGATATTATTTATTTGCTTACGTGATACTGGATTCCAGGAGCACACATCATTTGGGGGATTTTTCCTTCAGGGGGAAAAACAAGGTGCAAACTACTTATCAACACTCCTTTTCCCGAATATTTAGGCCCATTTGGGTCTATTTAGGACCCCTCAGGCACAGCCTTTTGCTTCTGTGTAGAGATGTGACAAATGCTTTTTTGACATTCTATTCGAATCAGATTGAATACCTGAAAATCCAGCTTGATTCGAATCTTTTAAATCCAAATTTAACAAGATTCAATTCGCATTTACCAAATTCAGATCTATCTGTTTGAATTTTTTCTTTGAATCTGCACATACAAATGTCAACAAGGTTCGTAGCGCCCATGTCCATCTTCCCCACATTCGTACGCATCCGTACCTATCCATACACGTCCGTATGCATCCCGTAGTTATCCCGTATGCAACCCGTTTTCGTCCCGTATGGATCCGTACAAATGTGTACAGATGCCGGAAAGATGCTGATCTTCCAAGTACGCATCGTGTGAACCCGTACGCATATGAATGTCCGGATAATTCGAATGAATAGATCCAAGATTTGAACTTCAGTTCGTATGTTTGCATTCAAATTTCGGGACATTCTATTTGAGTTTGAATGTCGAAATTTGGCACATTCGATCAGATTTCGAATGCCTACGAATATTCCCTGCTCTTGCGGTTCCGGCTCTTTGGAAACAAGTAATACGTTTTCTCTTACAAAGTTCTGGATATCAGGATGCTAGAAACAAAGTGATTTTCCCCTACTAACAAAGTTCCCCAAATTATTATCTTTGCTACAACAGATAAAAAATGTTTTTCTCTGGATGTTTTGTTTTGCTCTTCATTTTATTTGTGAGTGCTGTTTGCTGGCCTTGGGTTTTCGTTGCTTTCTTTCTCTCTGTTTTGCTGACCTGCCAATGGCTGCCATAAAAATTACTTCTGTGTAACGAGGAAGACACCAGGCAGGACCAGAAAGATTTGGAGGGTTACGTGGTCATTGTTCGGCATCTCAGGGCGGGGAGGAGCTTTTAGATTTGTTCAGTCTCGGCCCGGATTCTCCCTCAGGGAGAAAGCAAAGTGCTCGGAACGTAGGGGGTGGCTGGTTTGATTGTTAGCTTCTTCCTGGACATAGGCAATGGCAAACTACTTCTGTATCCCTGCCAAGAAAGCTGCACAGGGGTGCTCATGCAATCAGCCTGGCCCAACCTCGCTTAGCTTCCGAGAGGAGACAAGATTGGTTACGGGCAAACTCCAGCGGATCCGCAAGCCGTGCCCGGTCCAAGGCCTCTCGCTTAATCCAGCCCCCGTGTTACGGATGAAGAGAAGTGCTCTGCCACACTCAGAGGGGATAAACAGCTTTTAATGAAGTTGCACTGCGGTATAATGGGCATCATAAAATTGCCTTCATACTTCAGGGTCCCAGGATGCCCTTTTACTATCGACTGAGTGGTTGGGGATTTCTCTCTCTCTCTCTCTCCCTTCCCCTCTGTCTCTGCTGCAGTGCAAAGTCTGTGCCTGACCAAGGAAGGATGCAAAAGCATCCAAAATGGATAGAAATCACTCGTCTCTTTTATGAGCGCCCGCGCGTGGGGTGAGACCAGGGGCTGCTTTGGGGGTCTGTGGGCTGTCAGAACCAGTTTGCAGCTTCTGACGAACACGGGGGGGTTTCATTGCAGGAAAACAGATGTTCACCTTGTTCCTCGATCGGCTGTTAGATGAGAAATTCATTGCTCTTGCAACAGGCCGGGGGCGCCGGCGCGCCTCGCTGTGGAGTCTATTAGGCAAAGAGCAGGAACTGGCGTTGCGCCAGCCCAGCGCTGATGCTCTGATGGAAGCCATCGAAGGCCACGCCGGGTTTGGAGGCACCAGGAGTAATGCATCGGCCAGACGCTTCTGATTGGGCGATTGATTTGATTTATTGATCGGTAGCCTCAAAAAATTGGCGTCTCAGAAAGCTCGGGCTAATCTTTAACTGCTGCAAACATCTCTGGGGGGGGGCAGACGAGCGTGCGCGCACACTGTGCAGTGTGTGTGTGTGTGTGTGTGTGTGTGACTCAATGCACACACATGCACAAATAAATATATGTCTTTGCAGTGGGGGATCCTCAGGCTGGTGGAGAATTCCAAAAACTGATAAAGGAATTTATGGAAGCCGCCTCAGCTTATCTTAATCACATAGTGCCCCCACCCCCACCCCAATCACACACACACACACACACACTATCCATGAGCCTCCTGCAGAAAATTGCTAGGCGCACAGCAGCGCTGTGGCACCACGTATATATAAATCGATAGGATCCAAAAGCTCCAGCATCGATTACTGTTACAGCATCGATTACCATTACCCATACCCTGCTGAGAGCACTCCCCCCCCCAAAGAAAAAGGGACTGGGGGGAGGAAGGGGAAGGCGCATCTACCGCGTCTAATTGCAATCAACAGCAGACATCTGACACAAGTGACAGCCTCAGCAAAAAATAAAAAAAATAAATTGCTGCTGAGAGGGGCAAAATCTTTGTCTAAAAATAATCAGCCATTCTGCACGCTGCTGCTGATATATCCCTTTTTCTTGGTCTAGTAGTTAGGAAGCTGGTCTCTTATCTGGGAATACTGGGTTTGATTCCGCTCTCCTCCACAAAGCCAGCTGGGTGACCTTGGGCTAGTCACAGCTCTCTTCTGAGCTTTCACAGGCCCACTGACCTCACAGGGTGTTCTGTTGTGGGGAGAAGAATAGAAGGTTTGTCAGCCGTTTTGAGTCCCCTTAAATGGCTGAGAAAAGCAGGGTAGAAAAGCCAGCTCTTTTTCTTCCTCCATGAAGCCAGCTGGGTGACCTTGGGCTAGTCTCAGCTCTCTTGTGAGCTCTCATAGCCCCACCCAACTCATAGGGTGTCTGCGGTGGGGAGAAGAATAGAAGGTTTGTCAGCTATTTTGAGCCCCCTTAAATGGATGAGAAAAGTGGGTAAAAAAAAAAGGCAACTTTTTCTTCTTGACTGGGGAAAAAAAGTACAACCCCTCCCCTTTCTTCCCTTCTGTTTTGTCTGTCTCTCCCTTTCCCAAACCTGTAAAGTTCACAGGCTGGACGATGGCAGGGTGGCAAAAAATTCTCTCCCCTCTCTGACTGCAGTTGTGTTACAGATCCCTATATTACATGAGACGTGGACCAAATCATCCCTGGGAAATACGGAGCCAAGCCTCCCCCTCTGTGTACATTATTATTATTATTTTCTAAAAATGTACAACAGTACTTGTCTTTTTTAACCTCCCTGAGGGCCTCATTGGTGGTGGCCCCCAGCCTGGAACAGCCTCCCTCTTGAGGTTCGCCAGGCTGTATAATTTTGGTGTTTGGTGAAAATGTACCTTTTCACCCAGGTTTTTGCCGTTTAAATAGCTTCCTCAGGTTGCTGTCCTGTTAGGAAGGGAGGGTTGTGGGGAGAGGTTTTTATTTTTAGTTATGTTTTAATATTTAATATGTTTTATTCTTATCACAATCCGCCTTGGGACCATTTAGTGAAGGCAAAATATACATTCCTTAAATAAATAATAAATAAATCTCCAGATTAGGAAAGTGCAGGAATATTCAAAATATTTGTTATTCATACGAATTTGGAAATTTGTATATGAATTGTATGTCTGGACATTCAGATTTCTGAATAATTCGGACATTCATGTGTGTGCGTATCCAGGTGCAATGCGCATCTTGTGCATAACTGTACACATCCATATGGGATAAAAATGGGCTGCGTACAGATGCGTGTGGGAACATACGAAATACGTACATACCCGCAGAGATACGGATGCCTGAATTATTTGTATGAATACGTACGAATGCATTCGTATTGAATGTCCAGCCATTTGTTTGTTTTATTCGGATATATTCCAATTTTTTTAATATTCCGTTTTGGCTGCGGCACCCTCCACGAATGCGCGTTGCCTTGACGACGCTGGTGCTGTGCACACCTGCGGTCACGTCGGAGGTCGTCTGAGGTGCCCAGCGCGCTTGCACAGAACCTCACGTGACCGCGGAGCGCCGGAAGAAGAGCAAACGCTCACGCTGCTGGACGCTTGAGGTGAGCGCCAGGTGAGCGTTGGTGAACGTGTGGAGCACCATTTCAACGAGTAGTGGACTTCTGGTGAGGGTGGGCAAGGCCGTAACAGCCCCCAACACGTGCGGAGGCTCTTCACCAGACGTTCACGACTTCTTCACTAGAGGCCTCCGATTTGGACTCCTTCCTGGCCAGAAATCCAGCAGCCGAAAAGCTTCTTGTCTCCTGGCCGTGAGCTCAGCTGGTGCTGCTGAAAGCCTTCGGAGCCTGCTGGAGAACTCCGTGGCAGTTGCTGTTTTTCTTTCTTTGGGAAATCTAATATATTGATTAGCTTTCTTCAGAACAGCATCAATAAAAGTGTATAATGGCATGGCTGGGCCCCATGGCGTCTTCCTCCTGCTGGTCTGAAAGCTGCCTGTTTCTCCCTCCCCACATCCTAGGCAGGAAGGCGATGTCAGCTCTTACCTTGACGGCTGCCGAGGGGCGCAGCGGCTCCTCTCGGTCTGACGGCCCTGGTTGGAATTGCACACCACCGAATGTCAGCAGTTCAGCGAGCAAGCCCGGCCGCCGGGATTGGCATCAGAGGGCATCAGAGGAGGCCTGCTGGGTGAAGCCACAGCCCGTCTAGTCGGGCAACCTTCACAAGCTCTCAACTCCTTGCAGATGCTCTGGAGAGGCCTCCTGCCTGTCTCTCCAAGCTGGAGATGGTACCTAGGCATCATAAGAACCTAAGAACTTAAGTGGAGCCCTGCTGGATCAGGCCACAACCTTCACTGGCTCTCAGATATCAGCAAATGGCCTTTGGAGGCAGCCTACCTGTCTCTCGAACCTGGAGGTGGTGCCTAGCCATCCATTCTAAGAGCAGCTCTGCTGGATTAGGCCACAGCCCATCTAGTCCAGCATCCCGTCTCACGCAGGCCTGTCGGAAGCATGCCTCCCTCAAACGGAGAAAGCCATGGTGTTGGTGTTTTGGTATTGTCACGTCAGGGTCTGTGCAGCTGCCTTTGCGGGTAGAGAACGGTTGTGCCATTGTGTCCTCAGGAGATGGCAGGTTTCGAACCCACAACCCTCTGTCGTGATGATCTGTTTGCACAAACGCATGTTTTCAGAATAGCACCCTTCAACTGAAATAGCTCTTTTGTAGACCAACGAGGTAGGCTGTTGGGTCTTCCCCAACCCTTCTTCTCTCTCCACCTGTAGAATTTTATTTTTCAGCTCTCTGAGACACCACCAGATATATCCTTGTCCCTGGCCTAGGTCTGACTTCCACCTTCTTCTTATAGTAGCCGTTCAGGAAACCTACACACACCCGTCCCCCTGCCCCAAGCGGTAGAATATCTTCCTTTTCGCTTCATTCTGACAAGTTTTCACAGCTTGACGGATGGAGCAGTGTGGTGAAATGTTTTCAGAGGGAGAGAACAATTTTGCCATAATTAGAAAATGAGATGGGCGGGGGGGGGGGGGAGAGAGAGAGAGAGAGAGAGAGAGAGACCCTCTTTAAATGCAAACAGAGCCTGGTAAGGAATTCTTACTGCCACACAATCGGTTATTAGCAGTTGATCAGTAATCGTGCTGGATCGCCGCTGCTGATGCATGCAGCGTATACCATAATAGGCTGCCTGATTAGTAGATTTGCATATCTTTTGAGGCTCTAGATTCTGTATTCTTTCCTGCCTCTGCCACTGTAAACGGTCCTCTTGCATCTGTGCCGCAGACGTGCGACGGATTTCGCTGTTGGGAAAATGCCGCTTTGCTTCCCTGGCCGGAAGCACTGCGCCCCCCAAAACCAGCAGCAACAGCGGCCGTGGAGGGCCGAGAGCGTTAGGGAGCCCCTTGGGAGAGGCTCACCGGTGCATGCACAAATGTTTTTTGGCATTCGATTTGAAACTGATCGAACGTTCAGAAATCCACATTCGTAAAAATATATCGCGTTCAGATGTGGTAAAATTCTATTCGATACAAATCTACTCGTTCGTATTAGTATGAACATTCGATACATATCAAGATACGAATGAATCCGTATCCAATATGCCTCCAATACAAATTAATATGTATCTGATACGTTTACGCAACATATCCGCAGCTGAAAACATCATATCCGATCTGAATCCACTTTTAATATGCTGTCGATCCATGTCAAATGTAATCTGGATCCATTGCGGTTGTGACCGGCGCTCCGTTTTTCCACACCCCAAACCTAACAAATGTCCGAATTATTCATACAAATGTTTGGAACCATTCGTATTTGTTGGAGTGTTAGCATTCGAATATCATAACATTCGATGGGGGTTGAATGTCCGAATTCGGCCAAATTCAATTGAACTTCTAATTTTACGAATTTTTGTGCACATTCCTAGTGCTTTGGGGTATCACAGCGATATTTACCTGTGGCAGAATAATATGCTCTGCAAGGGTTGTGCGCAAATATGTTATCCGTGTGAATTTGGCTGAATCTGGACATTCGTATCCAAATTGAACGTCCAGACATTCATATTTTAGTATTCGTATGAATATTTCAAATTATTTGTACAAATAATTCAGACATCCATACGCATCTTGGTGCGTATCTGAATGCATCCGGACAAATATCTACGGGATGAAAACGGGATATGTACGGGATGAAAACAGGACGCGTACAGATGCGTGCAAGATTCGTATCATTGGATACGTATTGAATATTCAAACAAACAGATATGAATGTACTCGTATGAATTCGGATTTTCAAATATTCAGTTTGTTACAAATCGAATGCCAAAAATTGCATTCATGCCCATGACTAGGCAGTCACAGAAGAGGCCACAGCTGGTGTCCGCTGGAATGTTAATTGCACTTCTTATTCAGTGCAATTCATTTGGCAAGGACGCCCCTGTTGAGCCATGGAGGTCCTCTGGGTGCATGGCGGGGTCAGCGGAATGGATGATTGTGCCATAATTTGATATCCGAGGATCCCAGGCGGCACAGCTTGGGAACGAATTGAATGCAGAGGTCTGGAAGAGCAGGGCGGCAGCCCTGTACCCAAGTAGGTCAGTGAAAGAAAAAAGAGAGAGAGAGTATATTTTACTGTATGCAAAAGACACAGAGATTTCTCAGCCTGCTGCCTCCTTGGTTCGGTTTAGTGTGCAAAAGGCCACAAGAGACCCTCCTGCTCTTGGGAGTGAATTCGGATGGGGGGTAACTTTGATCTCAAAAAAGGTATAACGGAGTTAGGAGAGAGGGCTTCCGAAATTATCCAGGGGTTGGGGAGCTCCCATGCGAAGAAGAAGGGTCATGTGTGGGACTCTGCTGCTTGACAATGAGGTGAATGGGAAGGAACATCTTGGAGGTTCTCCTTCTCTGGAGGTCTCCAAGCAGGGGCTGGACCTACATCTGTCTGGGATGGTTTAGGAAATCCTGCATTGAGCAGGGCATTGGACTCGATGACCCCAGAGGTCCCTTCTGACCATATGATTCTATGAGGTGTATAAAATTATGGAGTGTGTGACCTAGAAGATGTTTTCTCTTTCTCAGCCCTTTCTCAAGAGCTCAGTGGCACAGACAAAAAGCTGTCTTTGGAAGAAAATCATGGGAAGCCTGGGTTTTCCATCGCTACTATCTCTGGTGGCGGTGTGCTGCCTCTGGGTAGGAGGCAGGGTGGCTCCAAAGGCCAGCTGCTGGGGGACTGTGGGAAGGGCAAGTGGTCATGCTCCTATCTTGCCTGAGTGCTTTCACATGGAACTAGATGGCCACCATGGTGGAAAGACCAGATTGGGTACTGGCCCAATCCTGCAGGGCATTTCTTCTGTCCTCAAGTTCTTGTGCCCATATGCGCTTGGTGGGCTTCCCTATTCAGCTAGTTGGCCACTGTGGTGGTATAAGGTGGCTAAACCACATGGTCCGCTGGCCCAATCCTTGTAGGGCATTTCTTGCCTCCTCAAGTTCTTGTACCCGTATCCTGTTGGTGGACTTCCGTATTCATCTGGTTGGCCGCTGTAGAAACAGCCTAGATGAATCACTGGTCCAGTTGAGTAAGGATTCTTTTTCTTAATGTGTTCATATTATTCAGAGCAACGGAAGGATAATTGCTGCTTCACGCGTGCTCTAACCTTGTGCCTCCTTTGTGATTCTGGGGCTGGGTCTCAGCGCGCTCCAGCTCCCCTCCTCTAGGAGTCAGCCGGCTGTGCAGCAGAGCCCTTTGGAGACAATCCTCCTCTGTTTCCATCAGCTATGATCTTCCCCTAATCTAAAATGGAATCTATGGCTTTGGGCGCTTTATCAAAACAGTGGTAATGGGATCTCAAAGAGGACAGTGATTTTCAGAAGCGTGGGAGATGTTCATTCCAGAGAAAGATATGAAGGTTTGATTCCTTGGGGGGGGGGGGAACAGATGAACAGTGGGGGCTTAGTAACAAGAGATGCTATCAAAGGCAATAACACACGCAGCGCTGTGGGGGCCAAAGAGGTAGGCCGCTCGGCCCAAACGTGGGACTGATTCCCCAACCTCGGTGCTGCTTTTCTGCTCCAATAAGGCAGTGTTTCCCAAAGTGTGGTCCGCGTATCCCCAGGGGTACGGGAAGAGTTTGGTGGGGGTACGCGTTGCACCGGAGTTTGGTGGGGATCACGTGGGAATATCCACTGCACATTGCTTAGCTGCGCCCACAGAACAAGGAAAGAAATAGGCGCATATCGCAGTTTTTACATGGGAACTGGGCCCATCGTACATCGTATTGCAACTCATTATGGCGGGAACTTCTGCGCATCCTTCGCACAGCTTGGGTTCGGCCATTTTTAAACTGCGGGGACATTAATGGTTGACGTTGAGCCGCGGAGCTGTTTAAACGCCGGAGAATCGCAGTGTTATCTAACGGTCTTGTGAGGCGTAAATATACTGCACTTCGTTAAAGAGACAACTTACTTCTTTCATAGTTAATTCTGGGCGCCCGTTATCGTGCTTTAGTAAGTTCCACTGATTTTGATTATTTTTATAAAATACAATTTTTATCCCTAATGTTTTTTTACGGAAATTATAGAAGGGGTACACATATGTCAAAAGTTTGGGAAATACAGATCCAGAGTGCATTCGACATGGATCGAGAGCAGATTCAAGGTGGATTCAGGGTGGATTTGATGCTTTCAGAGGGGATATGTGATACATATCAGATACCTATGCATTTGCATTGGATATTCATGCAAATACATGTGTATCGAATAGAACCCTACCACTTTCAAAGGGGATCTATTCGAATGAATATGAATTTTCTCACATTCTGTTCCGTTTGAATCGAATGCAAAAGAAAAAAAAAATCCATTTGTGCAGATCCCTAACATGGATCCTTTGAGAAACACCACCCCTCTCCGAAGAAGCTGAATGGACGCGGGCAAATTTGCATTAGAAAATTCAATTGAATGCTTGAATTTGCAGATTTTCACCTCGAATCCCAAGTACGGCCACCCAAAGAAAACAGACGATGCTCCTAGATCACAAATACGAGTATTTGGTCGAGTTTTTTGCACTTCCACAGTATTTTACTGGTAAAAATAGGCTTTTTCAATGGAACAAAATAAGCCACAAAAATGCTTGAGTTTTTGAACAAATGATTCCATGGAGAAACACATTTCCAGGCATCCGTTTTGGTTGCAAATCAACCAAACGTTTCATCTCTGCGCATCCCTAGGGCTGAGCTTTCAGCAAGGGGTCCTCCAGGGTTCCAGCAGGCTCCCCCTTCTGTAGACATTTTTCTACCACAAGAGAAGGGGCTGAGGGTTGCAAAGGATCCCCACATAGTGAACGTACAGCCTATGCCCACATGGCTGTGTTACGCATGGATGCCACAAGAAACAATCATGTAGGTGAGAGCATTTCGCTGCTTCTTCAGTGCACAGACCAGCTTTGTTTGCTGATTTTATGCCTTCACAATTCCCACTGTTTGTCTGAATGCAGGCAGCATAAGAGCATAGGAGGAGCCCTGATGGATCAGGCCACAGCCCATCTAGTCCAGCATCCTGTCGCATACAGTGGCCCACCAATTGCCCATGGGCATCTCAAGCAGAGACAAGGGCAAACCTTCTCCTGCTCTCAGATCCCAGCAAATGGCTCTAGAGGCATCCTGCTTGCCCCCCCCCAGCCCCCAGCCTGAAAGATGTATTTAGGCATCCATTCTAGTAGCCATCGATACATCTGTCATCCATAAATTTGTATAACCTTTTCTTAAAGCCATCCAGACTGGTTGCTGCTGCCACCCCTTCTGGCAGCAAATTCCATAGACTGATGACCCTCTGGGTGAAGAAATCCTTCCCCTTGTCTGATCTGACTCTACTGCCTATCAGCTTCATAGGTGCCCCCTGGTTCTAGGGTTGTGTGATAGAGAAAAGAAATCCTCTCTATCCACCTTTTCTATACCGTGCATGATTTCATACACTTCAGTCCAAGCGACCAAAGCCTTGAGGTACATTTCTGCTCCCCTGTCATGTTTACTGCAAAACCTCCCCCGAAAAAAAGAGAACATAACAAAGCCGGGCACCCCGGGATGGTACTGCAAGGCTGTTAAAAAGCGCTGACTCCATTTCTTCTGCCCAGTCTCCGGCATATACACAGGGGGGACTTGGGTTTTTATCTGCTTTTTCTCCAATATATATATTTTTTATATCTAACAGTGAAATATTTATATGGCCCAATAAAAGGCAGAAAGCTTGCAATCTCTCTCAAATTCACCGGAGACCGCGAGGAGCTTCTTTGTACGAATTTAACACCCAGCCGTGACCCTTGGTAATTGACTTCATACATCTTCAGCATCAGGAATTTACATAATCTGCAGGAAAATGATTGATAGCTCCTGGAGAAGAGGCTGTCTGCTGAGAGGCCATGTGCACTGCCATCCGTCTTATGTGTCTCCGCCTGGCCTGCATCACAAATGTGGCAGCGACAGCGTGCCTCCCTGTGTCACCTGGCCGCCCACCCTCACCACCGAGAGAAAGCCAGCTCCATTCCCTTTTAATATAAGCCCAGAGTCCCTGCCTGTTGGTTCTCATGACTGCAAGGAAATGGGCTTAGGAGTAAGTACTGGAATCTGCAAACGTAGCTTGCAGATGGAGAACATGAGAACGTTTGAGGAGCCCTGGTGGATCAGGCCACAGCTCATCTAGTCCAGCATCCCATCCCAGACAGGCCCACCAAGCAGAAGACCCAAGGCAAAACCCTCAACTGCTCTCAGATCCCTGCAAATGGACTTTTGAAATATCTTGCCTGTGCCTCCAACCTCGAGGGGGTACCTGGGGATCCATTCTAGTTAACAACATTAAAAGGGCCCTGCCACAGCCCATGCTGTCCATAAGAACCTAAGAGGAACCCTGCTGGATCAGGCCACGGCCCATCCAGTCCATAGGAATCTAAGAGGAGCCCCGCTGGATCGGGCCACAGCCCATCTAGCCCATAGGAACCTAAGAGGAGCCTAGCTGGATTGGGCCACAGCCCATCCAATCTAGCATCCTGTGTCACACAGTGGCTCACTAATTGCCTGTGGGCATTTGAAGCAGGAAGACAAAAGCAAAACCTTCACCCGAGGCCTTTTCGCACTACGGCCTCTAGCGCATAATTAGCGCACGTTGAGTAGGCTGTTACAGCCTCCTAGCATGCCCTCCCCAGAAGTGCACTAATCGTTGATTAGGTGTGGACCACAGAATCGTGTAACCAAAATTACCTATTTACTTACCTGAAGCGTCCGGCAGCGTGACCATTCGCTCTTGCCAGTGCTCCAGGTCTGAGGTGTCGTGCAAGCGCGCTGATACCTCGGATGACCATAGACATGACTGAGCATGCACAGAGCGTCGGTGTTGCCAAGGCGATGGTACTGACGCTGCCAAAATGGCGGCACCTACAAGAGGACCAGGCTCCAGGATCAAATAAGATGAGGATCCGATCCTGGAATAGAGGGAGGGATCGGGTAAAGTTGAGCGGTCATCGCACTCCTTTCCTGTCCAGCGGATGCGAAGGGTAGTGCAAACACGCCTCTGCTCTTGGGTCTTTGCCAATGGCCATTGGAGGCATCTTGCCTGTTTCTCGAACCTAGCATCCATTCTAGTAGCCACTGAAGCCCCTGTCCTCCATGAGTTTGTCTTACGCTTTCTTAAAGCCATTCAGGCTGGTTGCTGCCCCCACCTCTCCTGATAGTAAACTTCATAAACTAGGGTTGTGCGCCAATACTTGTAATGTTCACTATTCATGTGAATTCAGAGGATTTCAGACATTCGTACATGAATGTTACAACATTCATACATTAACGTTCATACGAATACAAATGTTTCACAACGAATAGTTCATGCATTCATTAACCTGGGGATACTTATTGGATACGTATGCATTCATACAGGATACGTATCTGATATGTACGTGTTGCTATAGGATACGTATCCCGTATGTATGCATTCATATAGGATCCATATCAGATATTCATACGAATACATTCGTTTGAATAGAATCCTACCACATTCAAAGGGGATCTATTCGGATGAATACGAATTTTCTAACCTTCAGTTACTAATCGATTGCCCAAAGCCCCATTTCTCTGCATCCCTACCATAAACCCATGACCCTCTGGGTGAAAAAAGTCCCCCCGCTTCTCGCTCCAGACTCTCCTGACCATCAGCTTCATAGATTGCCCCTTGGTTCTAGTGTTGTGCGGCACACACACAAAAATTTCTCACCATCCACCTTTTCCGCACCAAATTTCTAATACTTTCATTTTAAAAGAAAGTGTTTAAAATGATTTTTAAAATTCCATATTTCCTTAATGGGTTTCACAACATGCTGATTTGTGTCCTCCAAAGCCAGCATGATATGAATCCATAATTCTTTAATGAAACATTTCCTGCACTTTAGAAGAACCATTGTTGATTTATGCATCTGTAAACAAAAGGTCAGTTTACTTAGCCCTCGTGCATGCGTTTCCCCCTCCCCGCTCTCTGCCCCCCACCCCAAATTCTGCTGAAATTAAAAAGCCATCCCAGATCCTTTAAAAGCTTATTTGTGTTTTCTTAAAAGCATAAGTTACAGTTTGGACACCATCCTTCTCCCCGGATGTACATCAGTTAGTGATGGCGCGGACTTGGAGTCTTCACACAATGCAATATGGTGCTTTTAAAATTATTTTAACACCCTGGTTGTGTTTTTCTTGTAGTTACTGGGGAAAGAAAAGAAAAGAAAAAAGGGGGCTATTAAGAATATCGCTCAGCCAAGTGCTCTGTTCATTTGAACCCCCATCTGCATTTGTTTACTTTCAGGCACCCTCATCTAGATTCTTTCTGTGGCTGTGCGATGTCTTTGCTTGCCTTCTGAATTCTCAGCTCTGCAGGAGTTGACTGGCACTGCATTAAAGGTGTAGGACACAGGTGGGGTTTGCCTGGCCGCATTGACCGTTTCGGTGCTGGCCCTGAAAACATGACCCCTCGAAGACCATGGGGTTTGTTTCTGAAATAGATGTACGCGAATATTTGAAATATTCATTATTCGGATGAATTTGTACAAATTTGGACATTCGCGTTCGAATTGAACATCCAGTACAGTATTTGTACGAATACGAATATTTCAAGTTATTCATATGAGTAATTCGGACAGTCATATGTGTACGTATCCATACACATCGCGTACGTATCCATACGGGATGAAAACAGGATGCATATGGGATGCGTACGAGGTTTGTATCATTGGATACGTATCGAATATTTGAACGAATAGATACGAATGTATCCGTATCGGTTCGAATGTCCAGGCCTTCGTTTTTCTTTATTCGTACGAATTTGGATTTTCAAATATTCGATACTGGAGATGAAGCACCCCTCCCACAGACCGTATCGAACACGAAGGTGTGCTCTCAGGTGTGGCCAAGCTGTGGCCCTCCAGGTACTGCTGAACTACATCTCCCAGCATTCAGAAATAGGTTGCATGCAAGAGAGGTCGCTCTTCCCATGGCTTGGGAAAGTTCCGTTTTTGGATAACTCCCACCATGCACCATGGTTCTTAGCCAGGGACTGCTATGGCCTGTGACCATGAGAGCCATCATCCAAGAAAGGTGGTTCCGGTCATCTCCAGCCCATGGTATCAGTTTGCACGTTTGCCTTCCATATTCCAAATTTGCCCTTGTTGAAAGTGAGGCTGCATTGCCAACGGATGCAAAAAATCACAGTCAACAGGGCCCTTCTTTGTCTGCCAAGCGTATGTGACGGAAGATGGATGGAATAGGAAAATGCTGGAGGTGACATGCAAAACGTTAACTCTCCACCAACCATCCCTCTCTCTCTCCTCTCTCTCTCTGTTTCCTTCCCCACTTCCTTTCCCTGACCCTCTGGCGTGCGTGTTCTGTCGTGGTTTCGGTGTGTTCCAGAAGGAGTTTAATTCCGCTGCTTCCGAACTAGCAGCACGACAGGAAGAAAGCCAACATTCTCATAAACATTTAATTGAGCTCAGCCGGGAATTTAAGAGAAATGTACCTGAGGTACAGTATATTTGCTATTACAGAATTAACTCAGTGGGGAGGCAGATACTTGTGCGAATGGGGTCAGGCTTGCATGCAGGAGGAGTGTGTGCAGGAGAGAGAGATTTTGTTTAACCAACTAGAAGCAGGTGCGGCGATTAGCCAGAAAGACACATTTTCACCATCGTCTGAGATGGTGCTTTTACAGCTGAGCCGCCGATCTGACAAAGCTCTGAGCACTGCATAGAAGGGCTGGTGGTGTCACGGGTTTGCTTTTAAATTTATTTGCATTTTTATCGTCTTGCCATAGACCTGAAGGTCTCAGGACGGCTTCTAGCAATAAAAACAAAATAGAAAATGAACCCATAATGGTGCCTGAAAGTGAGAAAGGGAAGCTGTTTCCTCCATCAAAGGCAGAGTGATTAGGCAGTCCTTCACTACTCTCCTGAATGTATAAAATGGAGGTGGTCTGGCACACCTCGGGGGAAGGGAGACTATTCTGTAGTCTGGGGGCCACCACTGAGAAGGCCTTACTCCATGTCTTGACTCTTTTAGCTACTGAAGGTGGTGGTACCCACCAGGAGGGCTTGAAAAGTCCTCTTGAAATCAAACTGGGCCTCCATTCCCCATGGACGCCCCTTCCGTTTAAAGGGAGTCCTCTCTTTCCTCTTCCTTTCCAAATCAAACCATTTATAACAAGCAATATGTCGAGGCAGAAATCCTGGCACCGTTCTCTCCAGGCAGATGGAGTTCCACTTTGCGACTGCTGTTGTTGACAATGCTGCTCTTTTCTGCTTCCCCCAAATAAATGTTATTTTAGTCATTTTGACAGTTGGGGGTTTCCTCCCCTCCTTTCGCTTCATGCCAATTTCTAATAATAATGTTTTTTCCCTCGTATCTAAATTAAGACGAGTCACGGGGCGGTGGGAAGGACGAGGCGCGTTCTTTTAGCGAGGTATCGAATGGTTACTGTAAAATAACACTCGGATCCGCGGGGTGGTTGAGGAGGAGAAGGGCGCAATGTGAAATTCTCCAAGCTGGTCCCCAAAATATCTTCAGCTTTAACCGAATCAGCCTGTTAATGAAGGCGAAGATTAAGAAAGAAAGAAAAAGGCGATAGCCCAACTTAGCATATGCTTTAAAAATAAATCTAGATTTTGTGTCTATAGTTAATCAAGAGTGCTGTTACCTTTGTGGCTAGCAACACCTTCCCTTGTTTTCCTTTCCAGGAAGTCCAGGCTATGGTAGCTCCGGTTCTGAAGAGCTTCCAGGCAGAGGTAAGGAACTTCCGGTGCCCAAGGTATTCTAGAACATTCTGGAGGCATCTGTAGGTCGCTATGGAGTCACGCAAGGGACGTCAGGTACAACGAAGCAAGCACCGTCCCCCTGTATTTCGTTGCTATTTACAAAGCTAGCTAAGCAACGTGGGAGTTGAGTATCCAGGTTTCACAGATGCCGGACCGTCACCGAGCCCCCCTAACTCCCCCATTTTGGCTCCGAGGCTGCTGACAGATAAATTCATGGAGGACAAGTGTATAAGTGGCTGCTAAAATGGATGCCTAAGTACCGCCTCCAGGTTGGAGAGGCAGGCAGAATGGTTGCAGGTTTGCTCACCTTCTAGATGGAATTGGCCTCACAGCTCTATCCAGCGCACATGCTTGGAGGCCAGAACAGACATCCATGCCCAATGCCTGAATCCCCCCATCAGTCAAAATGCACAAATTCACCTTTGGCATAGAGAATGTGGAAAGATAATTACTGGCCACTTTGCTCACATGTTCTCTCGCTCTGAAGGTTGACTAAAGCTGGATTAAACCTTAGGTGTGGCCACAGCCTAGGATGCAGCAATTGTGAAGGAAGGATTTCGCACATCATTGCCTCCTGGAAGGACATCTGGCCACCGTCTGGAGCCCGTCTAGGGCGGTGATGGCCAACCTATGACACGCGTGTCACAGGTGACACGCCAAGCCCTTTTGGGTGACACACATGGTCGCCCTGGCACCTGGACGTGTAGTGCTTGCTTGTTCTTGAAGCGTACGGAATACCAACTTTCAATGGAAGATTTAGCAACAAAAGTCACTAATGTAAAGAATTGTTTTTGCTTTTAATAAATTACATACATCAAAAATATAACTTTTTTACTAGAGCCACAAATATCACCAAATTATGGATATTTCTAGATGTGACACAGCACCTGAGTTAAGCTAGGTTTTCTTGTGAATTTTGACACACCGAGCTCAAAAGGTTCGCCATCACTGGTCTAGGGTCTCACGTTCTTGTCCGCTTGCCTGTGCTTCCAAATCCCAGTTCCCCCTCCGATTTAGACTCTCTGTTGGGTTCCTTCCTTAGCTTCATCATCCCCTGAGCCCCTCTCGGGGAAGGAATGGTGTACATTTCCGGCTGAGCTGCAACTATGACTCCCAAGAGTTTTACTCTCTGGCTGGAAGAGAACAGAGAGAGTAGGGCTGTGGACGAATGCAATTTTTGAATTCAATTCTTAACAAATCGAATATTCATACGAGGTTGTTCTTAAAATAATTGTTTTTTGTATGGGTGGAAGGAACGGAGAGAAGGTGTTCCAGCGCGTGAAATCTGCTCCTTCCCTCCTTAACCCCCCCAGAGAAATTCCGGCTCTTAGGAACAACATATTACGAGTCGTCATTTTGTGCCACTTTTAAATCTACCTCTTCAGAGCAACATAAAAGCACAAGGGAAAAAATATTAAAAGTAAACAATAACTGGATTTGCACAAATGTGGGCTGATTTCCATATTCCCTCGCACTTCCCTTTATTATCCAGTTCCTTTTTTTAGAAGACTGATACGCTTGTTTATTTATAGGGCAATCTGGTATTGATGGATTCCAAAACGCTTGGTGTAAACACATGAAAGAGAATGGCAACAATAGGAATATATTTCAAGTGTGTTTAAAGTATTGCTTGTTTTCTCGGCCGACGTCATTAGATCCTTTGAGAGAGGATAAAGATTAAGCTAGAGGGCGTTTAACAGAGCCTAAGACGGAGGGGTTAAGGAGAGGTTTCCTGGATCGGACCAAAGGCCCGTCGAGTCCACCGAAAGAATCCCTGATTTGTCCACTCTCTTTATTCAGCAGAAGGCTTTAAAACCTCCAGTAATGAAAATATGCAAGCATTTCCAGTTTGAATTCAATTGTTTCCCTCCAAATGGGTATGATCAGCTCGATTCGAGCAACTTCGAACAACCTCCAAACTCGGGTCAGGCAGGACTTGTTTGCTACTCTTATTCAAACTCTTGTTTTTTGAAGAGGCGAGCTGTTCCGCTCAAAGTTGAACCTTGAGAACACCCCTGTTCCAAGTTGCAGCTGTTTGAAACTGAACCATTTCAGTTGGCTCAGAAGGGAGATGCCGGCATTCTTTGAAGATGATGCCATTCTCTGTGCGCTCTGGAGGTCCCTAGGATAGGGACGCAGAGAATACTCTGGGAGGGGAAAGGAAGTTTGCATTCTCTGGTGACTGAACACCAAGTGAGTAAGGTTGTGCAAGAGAAAATCCGAATTTCCTCCAAGTGAGTAAGGTTGTGTTAGAAAATCCTTATTTGTATTAATAGATCGCCTTTGAATGTAGTAGGATTCTATTCGATACGAGTGTATTCCTACATATTCATACAAATATCCTATATGAATGAATACATATTGGATACATATCTGACCCGAACACGTACATATCCAGTACGTATTGAATACATATCCTGTAACAAATCTGCCCTGAAAGCGTCAAATTCGACCTGAATCCACCTTTAATCCACATTCAATCCATGTCGAAGGCGATCTGGATCTGTTGCAGATGTGACGGGCACAGCCGCGTTCCCACTTCCCCAGTTTAACGAATTTCCAAACTATTCGTACAAATGTCCAGAAATATTTGTATTCATACTTACGTCAATGTACGAATATTGTAACATCCGATTTGTGTACGAATGTCGGAATTCATATGAATCTGTACGAATAACAAATGTTACGAACATTTGTGTACGTCCCTGCCAGTGAGAGCTGAAGGAGGCAAAGCCCCGTGGG
The DNA here is from genome assembly GCA_023333525.1 of Aspidoscelis tigris stejnegeri. Classification (NCBI taxonomy): domain Eukaryota; kingdom Metazoa; phylum Chordata; class Lepidosauria; order Squamata; family Teiidae; genus Aspidoscelis; species Aspidoscelis tigris. Next base: position 9,942,554 of record JALMGA010000020.1, read on the forward strand.
CCAGGTGGGCACACAGGCGCCTCCTTTCTTGCCAGCCACAAAGAGTCTGGAGTCTCTTTTGGTCCTCTGGGCCTTGACTAAGCGTTCTGCAACATCAGATGGATCACGGTTTGATAGAAACTTGGGAATGTGTGCTTTCCTGCCTTCCAAATGTGGATGCTTTGACTAGAGTTGCTGGTGGCAGGCAAAGACTGTGCCCCCCTTGCAAACTGAGAAGGCATTCTCAACAGCTTCGTCCACCACACATCGGGAAGGGCCAGCAACCCAAGAATGAGCGCATTCAGAAATTTTAGCCAGCTGACCACACCAGAAGAGCCTGAGAACCTAAGAGGAGCCTTGCTGGATCAGGCCGCAGCCCATCCAGTCCAGCAGCCCATCTCACAGAGTGGTCCACCAGTTGCTTCTGGGCATCTCAAATGGGAGACGAAGGCAAAACCTTCACCTGCTCTCCACTCCCTGCAAATGGCCATGAGAGGCCTCCTGTCTGTCTTTCCAACCTGGAGGAAGTGCCTAGGCACCCATTCTAGTAGCCACTGAAATTCCTATCAAGAGCTACCCTTCTGGTTCTGGCCACAGCACATCTAGTCCAGCCTCTCTGTCTCACACAGTGGCCCACCAACTGCTTCTGTGCTTCCCAAGCATCAAACAAAGGCAAAATCTTCACCTCCACTTTTAGAGGTTTCCTATAGGGCACAATGTGTGTGTGTCCGCGTGTGGCCGCCCTGGGTGGCCCCCTTTCCCATGATCCTCCATAATCTTTGACTTGTATGTTGGTCTTGACTTGTGTCACTCTGTGAAACCTTGTAGGGATAGTCTTGGGGAAAGGACTATACCTTTCCTTCCTCGTGCAGGAACTGGGAAAGAGAGAAAGGGGATGAAGAGGAGGGAGACCACTTTCCCCTTCTGGGATGGGAATAAGTCAATAAAGACACCGCTTTGGCTCTCCACCACAGGCGAGGCAAAAGGCCTCCCAGTGACAAGAGCTTGAAATGGCCAAAGTTTCCGAATCTCCTTGCAGACGAGGAAAAGAGCAAAGCCAGAACCCCGCTAATTACAAAAGTTGCTTTATGAAAGATAATTCAAAGCAATAATTTAGCAAACATAATCAAGTAGCACAGATGGGGATTCTGATGAATAGTTTGCAACATGCAATTAGCACTTCTTGCAGTTACATATCATTAACCCTCAGAGCACAAAAATTATTTTCTCATTATTAGATGAAAAGGTAAAATTAAGCTGACTAGACAGTTAAGGAACAAACTACAATTAATTACCTTCATTTATTACAGTCATTATTTGAAACTTTATTATTTTTTTCCCCTTCTTCATTCTCCTCCTCTTCCCTCGTCTTTTGGATGGATGGGAGGAAAGAAACATCTAAATGCAAAGTTCTGGCCCATTTAAAATTGAGATGGAACATACAACATGAATTTGAGCCAGAGGTAGCCGATATGGGGGCCTCCAGGAAGTGTTGGCTTTTCTACCCTGCTTTTTTCATGCATGTAAGGGGACTCAAAGCGGCTGACAAGCCTTCTGTTCTTCTCCCCACAAAAGAACACCCTGAGTTAGGTGGAGCTATGAGAACTCAGAAGAGAGCTGTGACTAGCCCAAGGTCATCCAGCTGGTTTCATGGAGGAGGGTGGAATCAAACCCCGGTATTCCCAGATAAGAGTCAGGCTCCCTAACCACTAGACCAAACTGCCTCAAGAGGTATAGAGCAAAGTAAGAATACAAATAAATAAATAAACAAGGCAGGTATTGTGATGTGAGCTAGAATCCAGGAAACAGAGTTGAAATTCCCTGGCCTTCTCCTGCCTTTCAGGGTTGTTGTGTGAATAAAATGAATATTCAAGGAGTCATTTTCTTACATAATTTAGACCCAGCCCCCAGCAACCCAGACTGGGCCATTCCCCCCCCCCAATCTCTTTAAAAATGGGTCCCAAACCTTAACCCAAGCAGAAAGGTGAAATTCAGTGTCAGAATATGAAGTATAATACCAGAATAATATAAAATGGATGAATACTGTTACTCCTTGGCCATGGCAGTGCAGACAAGAAAAGAAAGAAAAACCAGGAAGAGAAATAATAAAATTATGTGTCCAGGCAACTGAGATCTTCCGCCAAGGGATATGAATCCGCAACTTGTATAAATTATACAAAAGCTTCTTACTTTGCATAATTTATTCTGCAGTTTTACCATGGCATGCTTTCGGGAGGGTTTTGTGAGGCGTGGAAGAATTAACAGGATCCCTGCTGGATCAGACCACAGCCCATCTAGTCCGTAGGAACCTAAGAGGAGTCCTGCTAGATCAGGCCGCAGCCCTTCTAGTCCAGCCTCCTGTCTCACCCAGTGGCCCACCAATTGCCCATGGGCATCTCAAGCAGAGACAAGGACAAACCTTCTGATAAGAACCTAAGAGGAGCCCTGCTGGATCAGGCCACAGCCCATCTAGTCCAGCCTCCTGTCTCACACAGTGGCCCCCCAATTGCCCATGGGCATCTCAAGCAGAGACAAGGGCAGATCTTCTCCTGCTCCCGAATCCCAGCAAAGGACCTCAGAAGCATCTTGGTTCTCCCAAGTTGCTACAGAGTCACCCTGATCCCCATTTTCCCAACCACTGGAAATCCTGTTTGGGCACCTGATTTTGAGGCTTCAGCAAGGATGCTGTGGTCCTTTCCAAATCATAAAGCCTCTGTTTACGTACTGCGCTCATGAATGTTTGGTACTATGATTTAGGAATTTTGAAACCATACTTAAAGTCTTTGGTTTTGACCTGTGAGTGGATATCCGTTCCAAACAAATTCTGTGGTCTCCTCCTCCTCCTCCTCCTCCTCTTCTTACTCCTTCTAGTAGCCCTAGAGTTGTGCCTCACAGGCCAGCAGATAATCTTGTCTCTTAGCTGGCCGTTCTGTGGTCCTCTGGAAACCAAGTCCTACGGGGAACCATTTGAAAGATCTAGGAATGTTTAGCCTGCAGAAGAGAAGACTGAGAGGAGACATGATAGCTGTTTCCACGTCTGTCTCCGTATGCAGAGGTATCAGCCCTATTCTCACACACAAGGAAGGACTAGAAAGAACGGATTGAAACGACAAGGGAGTCAATACAGATTAAATATTAGGAAAAACCTCTTGACTGTAAGAGCGATCAGTCCATGGAATAGGTTTCCACGGGAGGTGGTGGGTTCTCCTTCACTGGAGGTCTTCAAGTGGAGGCTGGACAGACATCCATCCGGGATGGTTTAGGGAATCCTGCACTGAGCAGAGGTTTGGACAGGATGACCCTGGAGGTCCCTTCCAACTCAGAAACTCTTATGATTCTAAAGTAGAGCGAGGCACGCACCGAGCAAGGGGTCCAAACCCTTTCTGCCTATGTCTATTTTTCCGTGGAGGTGCCGTCTTTCACCCAAACCGGTGGGGGCAGAAAACACTGTCCTCCCCCTCTCGCTTCTCTCCTGAGCACCCAGTGAGGCCGGGACTGACTCAAATTCCTGACATTTTGCCGCCATCCTACAAAGGTCTGTGAAGATCACATCCGAGCGCATTTTCTGCTAAGTAATTCATTGATCCTGAAGCAAGGCGAAGGGAACGGAGCACAATTTGTCGCTCGCAAGGAAATCACAAACACGTGCATTTTGGCTGACCCTCAGTTCCCCATTCCGCACTGGACGTTTTCTGTCCTGCCAGCCGGTCGGGACGTCGGCAGCTCATCTGCCGCCCCCCATCACTGACCCGTTCCAGAGCCCGGTCCTGGTCACCGGAAATCAATCGCCCCTTCTCAGACCTTTGAGGTTTGCTTGAGGACTTTTGACAGCTCATCTGGATGGCAAAAGATCAGAAGATGGAAGGGCGCAAATTGTCAAGGTGTCTTCAAAGGGCTGTTTGCTCCAGCTGTTTTGTTTATCAATAGGCATTTTGACCCCTTTGTAGACAACACAGCAGAAGGGAGGCATCTAATGCTTATTTTTCTGCAACAGCCTTTTGGGAAGATGAAGAGGGTTTTCAGGCTCTTGCCTTTTATTGATTCGTTGATTCATTGATTTACTGATTAGTTGATTCATTGATATATTGATTTATTGATTCGTTGATATATTGATTCATTGATTAGTTGATTCATTGATTTATTGATTCACTGATATATTGACTTATTGATTGGTTGGTATATTGATTCATTGATTCATTGATTTATTGATTAGTTGATTCATTGATTTATTGATTCATTGATATATTGATTTATTGATTCATTGGTCTATTGATTCATTGATTTATTGATTTGTGGACTCATTGATTTGTTTTTCACTCCCCAAGCCAAACAATATTCAGTCTCTCCATCATTTCCTCACTCGCTGTATCTTCTCAGGTAGTGTAGCATCCAGAAATGGATGGAGAAATCCAGCTGAGCTTTTCACCCGGAAGGTCGTTGGTCTACAGAGTTTGCTGCCAGAAGAGGGGTGGGTGGGACAGCAACCAGCCTGGATGGCTTTAGGACAGGGTTAACATAAGTCCACAGAGGACAGGTGTCTTCTGCTTGAGCAATTGATGGTCCCCCTTGTGAGACAGGATGCTGGACCGGACGGGCTGCAGCCTGACCCAGCAGGGCCATCCTTGTGATCCCTTCTCCGTCGTAGTTTGCAAATGGTGGCTCTCATAATACAGCTTCCAACTGCAACCGGCATTTCTGCCACCGCATAACACAACCAGCTCTTGCCCCCCTTGCCATTAACGGCAATCCTGGGATCCCTTCCAGGTGGACGGTTGCCAGGCATTTCTTACCCTGAAGTTTATCCCTGGCCCTGCCTGAGCTTCCACGGCATGGGCACACCAACTGCTCTCTGTGGCCTCCTGGAATACGTCTGGGGTCCCCGTCAAAGAGAGAGGAGACCACATTGTGTCTGTGCCCTGTGACGCGACAGGCAGCGGTCTCCTTGAGAAAGTTCTAATGAGATTAACGTCCTTTGGCTTCTAATAGCAGGAACTTTGCCAGAGCTTCATTGTGCCTGTCAGGAAGTATTATGATAAAATTAAGGGCCAGTAGCAATTTTCTTTCATTCAGTATCATCATCTTGGCAAAGGAAATGATTTAAATCCTCACCCCAACCTCCGCCTTTATTTCCTCTTAAATGAAGTGATCCTTTGCAGCTGATCTTTGTTATATATCTCACCAGCAATAATATCTTCCCCAGAAATAACAGTCCTTCAAAAAAACAATACCAGGGGAAAAAAACACCCTGAATTTTAACAAGGTGGACTTCTTTGGTAATTCCCTGCCAGTGACCATTAGAGGCCTACAGCTGGAGGTTGTATCTCCTTAGGCATCAGTTCTAGATAATGTCAGAGTTGAAGACCTCTGGATGTTCCTGAACCATCACACTCAGCACTCAACTCCCTGAATTTCATAGCAGCTGGCAAAGAATGCTGGGACTTGTAGTCAGTTCAGGAACATCTGGAAGGGCATTGCCAGGTAATGTCTGCACCTCTGTTCTGGCTGGGGCTAATGGGGGCATTGGTCCAGACAGTGCAGAGAATCCCATGTTGTCACACAGGGTTTTGTTGAACCCAAGACACCATGCTTAGGTTTGAAAAGATGGATCTTTTCAGTATGGGTTTGTTTATCTTTGCTTTGTGAAAACATTGGTAGGCTTCAGCAGGAAGAGAGACAGAGCCTAGTCTACAATCAGTCCTCAGCATGTGTGGTTGATCCAAACAGAATCTGGGAACTCAGGACAGGTGAAGGCTTTGCCTTTATCTTCTACTTGAGAAGCCCAGGACCATTTGGTGGCCCGCCGTGTGAGACAGGATGCTGGACTAGACGGACTGTGGCCTGATCCAGCAGGGATCCTCTTAGCCTCTTATCTAGAATGGATGGCCAGGTTGGAGAAATAGACAAGCTGCCTCTCAAGGCTATTTGTAGGAAGTGGAGAGCAAGTGAAGGTACAGTCATTGTACTGAGGCCTGGCTGAGTGAAATGCCCAGAGACTCCTCTGAGGAAGAGACATATGGTTTTGCCTTCATCTTCTGCTTCAGATGCCCAGAAGCAACTGGTGGACCACTGTGCGAGATGGGATGCTGGACCAGATGGGCTGTGGCCTGATCCAGCAGGGCTCCTCTTAATTCATGGACAACAGCTGCATCAATGGCTACTTGAACAGATGCCCAGGTACCACCTCCAGGTTGGAGAGACAGGCAGGACGCCTCTCAAGGCCATTTGCAGGAAGTCAGGAGAAGGTTTTTCCTTTGTCTTCTGCTTGGGATGCCCAGAAGCAATTAGTGGACCACTGTTTGAGACAGGATACTGGTCTAGAAGGTCCATGGCCTGATCCAGCAGGACTCTTCTTAGGTTCTTGTGACGTAGACTCAATTTACTCCATGCCTGACCTGTGTCGACTGTTGGATATAATTTGCATGCAGCAAAAGCCTCTCTTGGCATCTGTTAGCCTTTGAGACTTTTGTCATTTTAAAAAAATTAGCTGTTTTTGTTTAACCATGCCTCGATTTGTAGAAGAATATCAATAAGGCGGAGGGGGAAAGTGAGCCAGAAAGAACGCACAGCCCGTCTTTTAACCCATCCGTGACAATAATATTTTTGCTTCCAAATTTTGCTTTTTGGACCAGGGTGGTGGGTGGATTGGGGGAAGGAAAAGGAGAAAGAAAGTTGGCTTGATAAGGTATAATCATAGCACAGAGGCAAGTCTGACAGTAGTAATTAATTAGGCCATTATGCATTCTACGGTGATAATTGCTTTGCTGGAAAATCACCAGCCATGGAAAGGACCCGGCACAGAAATGTAATTCATCAATCTTGCATCATTGCGGAGAAGGCTTGTGTTTTGCTCACCTTGAGTCCGGGCACTTGGTGGTGGAGAGAATGAAGAGCAAAAAAATACGGAATGATATATCACTGTATAGAAGCGTGAGGGTACCTGAGGCGACTTACCTGGTGTCCAAACGGGGCTGGGTGGCGTGCCGGGCTGGGTGGGGGTCAAGTGGGAAGGGAATATGCAAAGAGTTTGTTAACGTTGTGGGTGGGTGGAGGACCGGCCTCCTTCCCTTCTCAGACTGGGCCTGAGAGCAAGGTGGTGCCGCTGCTTCCATTTCACCCGGACCTCCAGACCAGCCCTTGAGTTGTACTGCAAAACGGCCTCTGAGGCTTCTTTTAGGGTCTTAGAGCAGCCGGCCTAGATGGCTTTAAGAAAGGATTAGACAGATCCATGAGGGTCGGGTGTATCAGTGGGCACTAGAAAGAATGCCCGGGTACCACCTCCAGGTTGGGGAAATAGGCAGGATGCCTCTCAAGGCCATTTGCTGGGATTTGAGAGCAGGAGAGGGTTTGCCCTTGTCTCTACTTGAGATGCCCATGGGCAATTGGTGGGCCACTGTGTGGGACAGGATGCTGGACTGGATGGGCTGTGGCCTGATCCAGTAGGGCTCCCCTTAGGTTCTTATGGACTGGATGGGCTGTGGCCTGATCCAGCAGGGCTCCTCTTAGGTCTTATGGACTGGATGGGCTGTGGCCTGATCCAGCAGGGCTCCCCTTAGGTTCTTATGGACTAGATGGGCTGTGGCCTGATCCAGCAGGGCTCCTCTTAGGTCTTATGGACTGGATGGGCTGTGGCCTGATCCAGCAGGGCTTCTCTCAGGTTCTTGTGGACTAGAGGGGCTGTGGCCTGATCCAGCAGGGCTTCTCTCAAGTTCTTGTGGACTAGAGGGGCTGTGGCCTGATCCAGCAGGGCTCCTCTTACGTTTGGATTTAGAACAGCTGCCTAATTATCACCTCCAGGTTGGGGGGAAAGGCAGGATGCTGTGGCCGGATCCAGCAGGGGTGCTCTTAACTTCTACCTGTTTCCCATGTCTTGACATCAGTCACACTCCGCCAAATAGTCCAACCAGACGTTCTTTCCTTCCTCCCTCCCTCCCTTGTCCCTTCCTTCTTCTTTCATTCCTTCTTTCCTTCTTCATCCATACCTCCCTTCTTCCTTCCTTCCTTCCTTCCTTCCTTCCTTCCTTCCTTCCTTCCTTCCTTCCTTCCTTCCTTCCTTCCTTCCTTCTTTCCTTCCTTCCTTCCTTCTTTCTTTCTTTCTTTCTTTCTTTCTTCATTCCTTCTTTCCTTTTTCTTCCCTCCCTCCTTTCTTCTTTTGTTCCTTCTTTCCTTCTTCTTCTTCTTCCCTCCCTCCCTCCTTCCTTCCTTCTTTAAAAAATTTGATCAGTTGAAGTTGGGCTGGAGCTGGATTAAACCTTAGGTGTGACTACAACCTTGGTTTGGAACCCCCTCTAATGGAATACATTTCCTGGGTGCACCCACATCTACCAAAATGAATCCAAAACAGCTCATTTGTCTTGCAAAACAGCTAACAGTTCTGATGAAACAAATTCTTTGGAATTACTTTGAGTTCTGAGGCACCCCAACTCTCAAAGTTCGGCGTATCCAACACCCAGAACCAAACGTTCCTGAGCAATTATCCTTCATTTCTGTTTCTGCACAGGGTTGGATCAGACCTGCTTTTCCCCTTCCTCATTTGAATTCTGCTAGGATCTTCTTTCCCATGTGCTAGACCTTGACACACACAACCAACTCTTCCCCAGGATTCTACACATGCCCAGGAGCGGACAAAAAATGGGGGAATGCTAAGGCAAGGATCAAACCTGCTTAGATCCAACTAAAACAAACGGCCCCGCCTGTGTTTTGCTCAGCTGAGCAAGGAAGGGTGAAAAAAGCCAATCAGCGGTGCAGCACTTTTTGCCCTTAATCGCCATGCATAAATATGGCACGAGCCACTTTGACCAGTGTTCAGAGTCCACGGCTAAAGGTCTCAGCACCTAAAAAGAAAAAAAAAAGCATGGATGTTTCAGAGTTCCCCATCATTCCTCTGGCCTGCAAAAGGATGTCCACTTTGGCTTTGCTCTGCAGGTGCTGAGCAAACCGTTCCAGCTGAGGATGCAAACGCCAAAACCCGGTGCTTCATGGCCAGTCATAATGTTAGGGAGGGCTTCTTCATGCAGGTGCACTTGTACATATCACAGAGATGCACACAAATCCACTCCCTTGTTATATTTTATGCACTTAGTGGATGTTATGTTGTGGCTTTTTATACAACCCACCCTGAGGACAATATTTCATTTGTGGGAGCTAATGAAAATACACTTTGCAAAAATTCCACCCCGCTCAGGAGTATCAAGGGAGAAGGGGAAACAGGCCCTTGAGCTAGAAGGTTTTTAAAAGACCGTGGCTTATGCAACGTTAACAATAGGATATGGGGAGGGGGAAGGAAGAGGGGGGAACGGGACTGATCTTTTTGCTCCACTGCCTGGGAGCAGTGAACAGAGAAAGCAGTTTGCTCAGGTGGCTGCTGAATTACAAATGACGGGTACAACTTCTGTTCTGAATGACAAGCAATTTAAATTCAGTCTTGTGTGGAGAGCCTGCAAGCTTTTTGAGCAGGGATAAAAAAGAGAGAGAGGGAGAGGGGGAAAGAAAAAGAAAAAAAGAAAGTATTCTGACTCCTCTTTTTTAGATTTAATAGATTGGCCTATCTGATTACGATCAAATATCTGGGGATTTTAGCTGTATGCTTGCAGTCCGAAATGCAACAGGAATCCTGGACCACTCTTTAGAACCTAAGAAGCTAAGAGGATCGCTGCTGCATGTGGCCACAGCCCATCTAGTCCAGCATCCTGTCCCCCACAGTGGCCCAGCGATTGCTCACGGGCATCTAAAGCAGAAGATGAAGGCAAAACCTTCTCCCGCTCTTCATTCCCTGCAAATGGCCGTGAGAGGCATCCTGCCGGCCTCTTCCGACCTGGAGGTGGTACTTCGGCATCTGTCCTCAGTAGGGATCTGCACGAATATTCGAATGCAATCGAAATTCAATCGAATCAACCGAATTTCAGCATTCAAATGTGAATAGAATGTCCTTAAATTCAAATTTAAAGTTCTGATTCGAATTTTGGATCGCGTGTGGGTTCGTACGCTATGCGTGTTTGAAGATCTGCCTCTTCCCCACATCCGTATGCAATTGTACGGATCTCTACGGGATGAAAACGGGTTGCATACAGGATAACTATGGGATGCACACAGATGTGTACGGACCCAGGGAGCATCTGTATTGGCATCTACGAATGTTGTCGACATTCGTGAGTGCAAGTTCAAATGAAAAATCCAAACGAATGGATTTGAATTTGCTTAATTTGAATCAAATTTGGTTACATTCGAATGTAAAAGATTCGAATCGAATTTTTGAGTGTTCGATTCACATTGAATTGAATCCTGAAAATTGCATTCGTCCACACCCCTAGTCCTCAATGATTTTAGAGGATCCCTTGGATCAGCCCATCCGGTCCGGCATCCTGCCTCTCCCTGGGGTCCAGCAAATCCTTCTGGCTATTCTCAGAAGAGAAAGGCAAAACCCTCCCCTTCTCCCACTGTGAGCCAGTTTGGTCTAGTGGTTAGGGCAGTGATGGCCAACCTATGACACGCGTCACAGGTGACACGCCAAGGCCTTTTGGGTGACACACCTGGTCACCCTGGCACCTGGGTGTGTAGTGCTTGCTTGTTCTTGAAGTGTACAAAATATAAACTTTTAATTGAAGATTTAGCAAACGAAATTCAGCAACAAAAGTCACTAATGTAAAGAATTATTTGTTTTTGCTTTTAATAAAATACATATATCAAAAATATAACTTTTTTACTAGAGCTACAAATATCACAAAATTATGGATATTTCTAGATGTGACACAGCACCCAAGTTAAGCTAGGTTTTCTTACGAATTCTGACACACCGAGGTCAAAAGGTTCACCATAACTAGGTTAGGGAGCTGGACTCTTATCTGGGAATACTGGGTTCAATTCCACCCTCCCTCCAGCTGGGTGACCTTGGGCTAGTCACAGCTCTCTTCTGCGCTCTCACAGCCCCACCCACCTCACAGGGTGCTCTGTTATGGGGAGAAGAATAAAAGGTTTGTCAGCCGCTTTGAGTCCCCTTAAATGGGTGAGAAAAGTGGGGTAGAAAAGCCAACTCTTCTTCTTCTCCCAGCACCCTGCAAAAGGCACTCAGCAACTTTACCAGGGTGCTTCCAGTAAAGTCCCAGATGCAGCGTTCCCACGACTTCCTTGTCTGAGCGCTGGGTGTGTGTGTGTGGCTGTGCGGTCATTCCCCGCAACGTCTTGATCGCCACAGCTCTGGCCCTGCATGTGCTGGAATTTGCCCTGGCCATCGCTACAGGGGCGCAGATAGTCTGAGCCAAACTGTCTGTGCTTCGGAGGCTGGTAGGTAAGTTGGGGAAGTTGCCAGAGTTTGCAGCGCAGACGCCAGCCGCCGTCCCCAAACGTGACTTCAGTGGGATGCTATCGAAATATCTGAAATATTCGTTACTTGGATACATTCAAGTTTTTGAATATTCAATCAGCTATGAATCGAGTTCGAAAACTGCATTCATGCGCCCCCCCCAATGGTATCCCATTGACGCCAAGCGCCAAGAGCCCCCCTCCTGCAAGAATCGTCCCCTTTCTCACTTAAATCCTGACGTCTGATTTCGGTATTCATAACTCATGATAAATTGGATGGCTCCCTGGGAGAATAAACATGGGAGTTCTTTGGTAGAAAGGGAAAATTTGTCTTTTTCCCTGCTTTACTGCGCTCCCTGGCGTGATGCTGTGATTCCCCCTCCCTCTCTCCCTGCCTCCCTACCCCACAAACCTTCCTATGTGAGAACTGCGGGCTGACAGGTGACGTTTCTCCCACTTCAGCAGAAAGGGATTCCTGGCGTTGGGGGAGTTTGGTGGCACATCCATCACGGCTGACACACAAATCTGACCAGAAGTTCTGAACAAACTTTTAATGACGCCCAACATCAAGTGGCGCTGTGGAAGCTCACTGGGCTTTGCAAAGGGAACCGGGCCGGTTTAATAATTCATGCGCAGCCAATGGCAGAAAGGTTGCCAGTGCATTAATGCTGCTCTGTTCCTAGCAGGGGTGTGAAAATGCTCTTGTTTAAACCTTGGGAGTCCATGAGATATTCTGGAGGGTCGGGCTTGGAGGGGGGGGGAGAGAGAGAGAGAGTGTGTAAACTAATGAGGAGAGAGCAAAAGGTCTGTTCAGAAAGGGTGAATTTGGCCCCATTATGGCACATATTGTAGGCAACCCCCCCAAAAGGCTAAATACTATTACTGGAAAACCCAGCACCTGGGGTGTGTTTTCCAGCAATAGTGCTTTTCTGCTGACCTTCTGGACAGACCCACCATCATAGATCCATCCAGCGCGCATGCACGGAAGCTGAAACAGGCGCCCACACACAGGTATTTGAGATGCCCAGAAGCAACTGGGTGGGCCACTGTGTGAGATGGAGGGCTTGATTCAGCAGGATTTCTCTTCTGTCCTTCGCTAATGTGGATACCTAGGCACCATCTCTGCACTGGAGAGAGAGACAGGATACTTCCAAAGGCCATTCGCAGGGAGTCAAGAGCAGGGGAAGGTTTTGCCTTCATCTTCTGCTTGAGATGCCCACCAGCGATGTGCAGGCCACCATATGAGACAAGATTCTGGACTAGATAGACTGTGGCCTGATCCAGCAGGGTTCCTCTTAGATTCCCATGTTCTTAAGCTCAGGGGTATACTGCTTTTGTCCATGGAGTCTTTCTTAAGTCATTTCTCTAACCACCTTACTTCCCGTAAAGCAATTATGTTTCTCTTGTTATAGAATCTCCTGTAACCTGGGTTGTTTTTATACTTCCTACCCGCTGGACAGGAAAGGAGCATGATTAACCAACGTTGAGCGCTAGTCAACTTTGGCCATTTCCTCCCCCCACGATTGAATACCTGATTCGATCCAGGGGCCGGTCCTCCTCTGGGTGCCGCCATTTTGGCTGTTGCTCCCTCCATGACTGTGAGTGCATTGTCAGCGCCGTTGCCCTGACAATGCTGACGGTCCGCGCACACGCAGTCATGTCTATGGTCCTCTGAGGAGCCAGCGCACTTGCGTGGCATCTCAGACGACCCCGGGGCACCGGAAGAGGTTCAGATGGTCGTGCCGCTGGACGCTTGAGGTAAGTTCCTGGTAAACGTTGGTCAAGGTGCGGAGCAACCCACACCTCATCAACAATTAGTGAACTTCTGGTGAGGCAGGGCACGCCTGGAGGCTATAGCGGACTCCTCCACGTGCGGATGCTTTTCACCAGACGTTCACTAGTTCTTCACTAGAGGCCATAGTGTGAATAGGCCTCTGATGATGGAGGGAGTTCATTTTTCTTGCCTCCGCACCCTCAAACCTTGGGTGGGAAGTCCTTCTGCCATCTAACTGCTGTAGGGAAAAAAATGCTTTTTTAATGCCTCATCCGCTCCGAGATCAGCCTGCAGACGGCAGCAGGGAGATGTATTTAATCTATAAAATGAGAATGCAGAGGAAGAAAAGGTTGTGTGTTTTGCTCCAGTGATCTTAAAGATCTTGGATGTTCTGAGCAGCTGAGAAAGAATTTCGAGAGTTGATATCTGTCACCTTTTGGACCGTTCAGTGCATTGTTGAAACATTTACACAAAAGGGCAGCGTTTGGTTTTTTTTTTCCTCCTAAAAAAATTATTATTATTACTTAAAGCAAGGCATTAAATTATAATTTTCATTTACTCAAAACCCATCAAAGATTTACAGTGGCGTGACAATACAGGAGTGTTGGAGATTTTGCCCGAGGCGGCTGCTAAGACTCTGAATGCTCCTCTGGGCACAGAATGGCAAATGGGTTGAGATTTTCATCATGTCTGTCCACACCTTGGCGGTTTTGCGTCCCTTTAAAAACCTACAAGAAGCGCTTGGATGATTGCTGTCCAAAATCTTTTTTAGAAATAATACAGTGCGCATGCATTTCGATCCGGGACTGAAAACAAATCGTCTCCATTCTTCCCATACGTAAAGCGCTACACACTTGTAAGCCAGTTTGGTGTAGTGTTTAAGGAGCCAGACTCTTATCTGGGAATAATGGGTTTGATTCCGCCATCTTCTATGAAGCCAGCTGGGTGGCCTTGGGCGAGTCACAGCTCTCTTCTGAGCTCTCGCAGCCCCACCGACCTCACAGGGTGTTCTGTTGTGGGGAGAAGAATAGAAAAGCTTTCTCATCCACTTTGAGTCCTCTTAAATGGGTGAGAAAAGCGGGGTAGAAAAGCCAACTCTTCTTCTTCCTCCATGAAGCCAGCTGGTTGACCTTGGGCTGGTCATGGCTCTCTTCTGAGCTCCCACAGGGTGTCTGTTGTGGGGAGAAGAACAGAAGGTTTGTCAGCCGCTTTGAGTCCCCTCGAATGGGTGAGAAAAGCAGGGAATAAAAGCCAACTCTTCTGTGTGTGCAGCTGGCAGAGACATTGCCAGGTTCACCTTGTTCCGCTCCCCCTGGCAGGAGGCACGCGTGGGGCTTGTTTCGCCCTTTCCTCTCCCTCTATAATCAGATCTTGCGTTCTGCTGCTGAAGAAAAAAAGCCCAGTCTGGACCTCTGGCACCTAATTAAAGAAGACTAATTATTTCTTGGGTCTTTCTGCCGGTCTGAGTGGCAGTTTGCAGATGGAGTCTGAAGCCGGCGCAAAGCCCAGGGTGAGGTTTCTATAGGCGCCGCCCCAGCTGAGGTTGAGGTGAAGAAAGGCGGCTTTGATCTCCTACACCCTACAGGAAGCATCTGCACCAGGTTGGAGAGCAGATCAACTGTCCATTGGGTCACAGCAAGTGGGGATTAAAGCCAACTCTTCTTCCTCCTCCATGAAGCCAGCTGGGTGACTATGGGCAAGTCACAGCTCTCTTCTGAGTTCTCACAGCCCCACCTACCTCACTGTGGGGAGAAGATCAGAGGGTTCGTCAGCCGCTGGTCAGCCCTCTCCAGTCCTCAGACAACTGCTCCAAACCCCTGCCCAGATTTTTCCAAGCAAAATGTGTGTCGCACATTGTAAAGGTTACTCACTACCTCTGGTGCAGCTAATTCACCTGAGCTAAGGTTTGTGCAGAAAGGGAAGAGGGAGCAATGTGAAGGCAGTTGGCATGGACACATGTGTGCCTGGACACACATCTGGAACACAGCAGTGTTAGTTGTCCTGAGATAGTTAAACCCTCAGGGCTCAAAAACTGCATCTCACGTCTGTTGTTGGCTCGTCACTTCAACTACTGCAAACTCCCATCCGTCCGTCCAATATTTGTATTTCTATCCCGCCCTTTACCTGAATGTCTCAGAGCAGGTAACAATATTGAAATCAAACTTATATCTATATTAAATGAATAACAGTATATATTAAAACCATTGCATTGTCTGAAAGTGGGAAGGGAAAAGTGCGTCTTTAATGCCTAGATAAATGTGTAGAGTGAAGGTGCCTCACACACCACAAGGGGGGAATATTCTATCGCCTAGGGGCCATCACTGAGAAGGCTCTCTCCTGGGTGTCCACCTCTTTTACTATTGAAGGTGGTTGTACAAGCGGGGGGGGGGGGCTCCCCTCCGGATCTTAAGGCACGGGCAGGTCGATATGGAAGGAGGCGTTTCTTTAGATATTTGGAGCCCAAGTCATTTAGGGCCTTGTAAGTTGGTTATCACCTTGAATTGGGCTCATTAGCATATCAGCAGCCAGTGCAACTCTTTTAAGACCAGCATGATGTCCGTCCGGCCAGCTGTCCTGGCCAGCAATCTAGCATTCTGCACTGGCTGCAGCTTCTGAACCGTCTTCAAGGGCCGCCCCACCTAGAGCCCTTTACAGTAGTCCAGACTGGAGGTTACCAGAGCATGGATGACGCCAGGCTGCAGATGGCCCAATGCCGATGTGCTCAAGAAACAAATTTGATGGGAGCCATTTTGAATGCTGTGTGGGTGCATTTGCCCTCTGAGTTTAGATGGTGCCCAAATGCCACTTCAGCGTCTTTCCTTAAATTGCCATCATCATCGCCATCACCGTCGCCTCTTTCCCAAGAGTAGGAGGAGCCCTGGGTTGAAGCCTTTGAATCATTTCTAGTCAATGCTGCCCAGCTGCTTTTAACTTTGGGGGTGGTCAGGGTGTCTTTGACACGAGTCCAGCTTTTTTTGCTCCCCTTGATTTCTTCTGTGTTTGTCTTTCTTTCTTTTTTTACTGTTTCCCCTCAGGTGGTTGCACTTAGTAAACGAAGCAAAGAAGCAGAAGCCGCGTTCCTGACGGTATACAAGCAACTAATCGATGCTCCAGGTACCAAACGCTTCGGCAGGTTTTGCAGAATTCCTTTAAAAGCGGGAAGGAAGAAGTGGTTAAAAGCGCTGGGACGCAGGAGGTGCAAGCAGTCAGGTTTCCTCTTTGGGTTCGGGGACGGTGTGGAAATTGCAGTGGAAAATGCATGCAAGCTGCTGCCCTGCAGCGCACGCCCCATTGGTGGCTGCAAAAGCCAGCGCACCGTAGGCAGCATTCTGGGCATCTCCGTTTTAAAATTTAATCACGCCGCTAGTCCTTATGAGGGCAAACATCTATTGCACGGCGGTGTCGCTGAAGGGCACCTGCAAAACGCCAGCCCCTGGGGAGTTCTTTGTCCTTCTAAGCTGTAGGCTTCCTCAAAGTGTGAATGATGGAAGGAGCCAGGGTGGAACACGGAGAAATACATTTGAGGGCATCACGTACAGCAGCGGACAGCAGCATTTGAGGCTCAGCCAATGGGAGGCGGAGGAAGGGGTTGTTTATGGATGCCAGGGATGGTGCAAGATATTTTGCCCTTTTGCTGCCCCACTTTGCTTAATAGGACGGCCAGCGCTCTGCCTTTGATGCTGGGATTTTCAGTAGGCAGCTATGGCTACGTTCGAACTGGGCCTCCCAGAATCTGCCCCTGTTTGGGGCTGATTCTTTTTAAAAATGTTTCGCCGGAAAACGGATCGTATAGATCCGTTTTCCGGCGGCACGTGAGGAAAGGCCCGGGGTCCGACTGTAGCTGTATTTAGATAAGTAATGGGGAACATTTGCCCACCAAGGGGACATCTGAAGTCCTGCGAAGTCCCACCAGGCTGAAATCCAGGCCCTTTCTGCCTTACTTCAGATTATATCCCGGAGTAAGTGCCTGCCTTCTGCATGCTGGTGCATACTATGATAGTCCCCAGGTGGGCCCTACCGAATCCCCCACCATCATGTGGATGGAAAGCCCCTTGTCTGAGATATAACCCCGATGAAGGCCCAGTGTGGAAAGAGCCCAGGTTTGATTGAGTTTGCTTAGCATCTGTGTGGGTGCGACCTGGAAACGCCTTGCGCTTCGTACCTAGAGAGGAGTCACGCTACCTGGGCCGGAAAATAAACGGATCACCAACCTTCCACAGGGATGAAGCAACAGATCTAGAGACACGGCTTGCGTTACCTTTGCAAAGAGGAAACAACTTTTTAAAAACGACTCTTCTCCACGAGGACTTGGCTTAAAAATAATTAACATTTTTTTTAATTTTTAAAAGGGGGGGGTGTTAAAAAAATTGGTGAACTTCTGCAACTAAGTTCCCCCGCCGTAATGCACAAGGGTCCCCCCAAATTTGACGTTTCCCGGTGCAGAGATTTGGGTGGCCTGGTGCAGAGCATCCCTCAACGGGCCCTGCCGCAAAGTTAATGTGCACCAATGGTTTTCCGCTTCATCCGTTCCGTTGCTCTGGGCTCTTCAGGAAGGTTCTAGCGGTGAGCTGCCTTCCCCCAGCGTTCCCTTTTGAAGTGCTGGCGCAACCGACAAGCGGGAACATCTTTTGCTATCGCTGTGTTTCAATGCCTGAGCCAAATCCGTCTTGACAATAAAAAAGGAATACATTTGCTCTCGCCTTGTAATAACGCTGCAGTGATCCGTGCTTGTCTCTTTGACGGCGAGTTAACTAAGATGACTGAACTCCCTTTACAGCGAAGGGGCAGACAATGGAATTTAGATTTGATGGGTTTGGAGGCGGGTTTGGAAATATTGCGGCGCATATGGCCGGCCCTCTCAGGTATTCCTCGCTGCGAGTTTTGCGCTCACGTGCATTTGATGAAAGATTGTAGAGGGAACAGCAGGGCAGGATTCGCGCATCGCGGCGTCCTTGCGAGGGCCGGTTTGGGAACTCAAAATCTGGAGGCGAATCAACTTTCTAGTCCTCATGGCTGTGAAGGTACAATTGCAGACAGGTGAGCTATGCCCAGTTAGAGGTCGGAGGCTGAGCGGAATTTCGAATGGTTTGAAGGGAGAGGTGGAGCCTTGGTTCTTTCAACACAGGAACTTAAGCTTGTGTTGATCAAAATGTTTTTCATTAGGTTAATTAACTGACTGTGCGCTTTCCTTTTCGGGTTTGTTTGTGTGTTCAGCCTTGCGTAGCAATCCTGATATTCTTCCAGAGGACAGAAGAGGCTATTAGCTTGGACCAAAAACAGTGGGGGGAAGAAATAACCTCCTTTATTTAGGATTAAATTCAAAATATTTCACATGTCAGCCTGGCATGTACAGAACTTTAGAGAATCTCTTATCAGCGAACAGCGCATGCAGAATTTTCACGTTCAAATAAAATCAGCAAAAAGAAAAGTTCAAAGAGGACGTGTTCTTAATGTTGAAGTTAATCTCTGCTGATGCAATAGTGACAGCAACATTAAACCTTGAGGACAGGAGAGCCATTCAGAAGGGCTGCCTCTGTCAGCAGGGCTTGGCATGGATTTTCTGGGTAGAATTCTTAGATTCCCTGGACTTTCACAAGGACAGGAAGTCTTGCTGTCCCACATGAATAGTTCTGACGGTATTTCATTTGTGACCTTCATTCACTTGTTTGCATGTCTGCTGTTGTGTTGTGAAGATGTTTAAAAGAAAACCAGAGGAGGAGGAGAAGAAGGAGAAGAAGGAGAGTTGGCTTTTCTACTCCGCTTTTCTCACCCATTTAAGGGGACTCAAAGCAGCTGACAAGCCCTCTGTTCTTCTCCCCACAACAGACACC
Source organism: Aspidoscelis tigris stejnegeri (assembly GCA_023333525.1). Taxonomy (NCBI): domain Eukaryota; kingdom Metazoa; phylum Chordata; class Lepidosauria; order Squamata; family Teiidae; genus Aspidoscelis; species Aspidoscelis tigris. The sequence continues at coordinate 9,961,433 of JALMGA010000020.1, forward strand.
CTGTGAGGTAGGTGGGGCTGTGACTAGCCCAAGGTCACCCAGCTGGCTTCATGGGGGAGGGCAGAATCAAACCCAGTATCCCCAGGTAAGAGCCTGGTTCCCTAACCACTAGACCAAACTGAGGTTCAGACTGAAATCTGAGGCTAAATAAGACAGAAAGCCAGGAACAGCGTTCAAGGGGGGTCCTAGGATGGTCTATGCCCCAACAAAGAAATTAAGATGGCTCCTAGAACGGACGCCCGTACACCATGGCCTCTAGGTTGGAGAGACAGGCAGGGGGCCTCTGAAGGCCATTGGCAGGGATTTGAGAGCAGGTGAAGGTTTTGCCCTTGTCTTCTGCTTGAGATGCCGGTGAGCAATTGGTGGACCACTGTGACAGATGGGATGTTGGATTAGATGGGCTGTGGCTTGATCCAGCAGGGGTCCTCTTACTTTCTTATCTAGATGGATGCCTAGGGCCCATCTCCAAGTTGGAGGGACAGGCAGGATGCCTCTAAAGGCCATTTGCAGGGAGTGGAGAGCAGGTGAGCCTTTGTCTTATGTCTGAGATGCCAAGAAGCAACTGGTGAGCCGCTGTGTGAGACAAGAAGCTGGGCCAGATGGACTGTGGCCTCATCCAGCAGGGCTCCTCTTAATTCATGGAGGACAGGTGCATCCATGGCTGCTAGAATGGATGAATTGGTACTTCCTCCAGACAGGAGGCCTCGAAAGGCCATTTGCTGGGATCTGAGAGCAGGTGAAGGTATTGCAGTTGGTGGACCCCTCTGTGTGGGACAGGATGCTGGACTAGATGGGCTCCTCTTAGGTCTTTAGCCAAAATGGATGCCCAGGTACACCTTCTGGATCGGAGCGACAGGCAGGACGCTTCTAAAGGCCATTTGCAGGGAGCTGAGAGCAGGTGAGGATGTTGCCTTCATCTTCTGCTTGAGATGCCCAGAAGCTGTTGGTGGGCAACTGTGTGAGATGGGATGCTGGACTAGGTGGGCTGTGGTCTCATCCAGCAGGGCCTCTCTTATGTAAAATGCCCAGGGATACAATGCAAAGCAGGTCCAAATCCACACACAAGGTGCGATTATAAACAAACTCCAGCCCGATCCAGCTGTTCACCTGGAGTGGTCTCCCAGGGGTGGGGGTGGGGTGTTAACTGGGATTCTGGCAAAAAGCTGGTCTTGCTCAAGGCCTGCCATGCTCTTGCCCGAGGGAACCCCCAGAGGTTAAAGTAGAGAGAAGATTCAAGGCAGTGCCAACCAGAGAGGTCTGAGGCTTCCGTTGGAAATGTTGCTTCCAGCAGCCTGGACAGTAGCTTTATCTGCTGTGGATCACAGTGCAGAGTGAGGAAATCTCGGGCGATTTGTCTAAGGGATACCACCCAGCCCACCAAAATTTCACACTCTGTCATCATTTAATCCTTACAGTGGGCACTTTGCCCCCTGACTAAGCTTACCCTGGAAGCTGTAGCTCAAGGGCAGAGCAAACTGTCGGGAAAGCCGAGGGTTGCCAGTTCGATCCCCAGCTTTCTCCCTGGCGGTAGGCAATGGCAAACTACTTCTATATCTCTGCCAACAAAACTGCGTAGAGGTGCCCATGGTGTCTGAGAGTGTCTGTAGCACAGTGATAGAGCAAGCTGCCTGGAAAGCAAAGGCTTCCTGGTTCAATCCCCAGCCTCTTCCTGGAAGTAGGCAATGGCAAACCTCTTCTGTATCTCTGCCAAGAAAACTGCATCGAGGTGCCCATGGAGTCTGGGAGTGTCTGTAGTTCAGCAGTAGGGCAAGCTGCCTGGAAAGCAAAGGCTTCCTGGTTCAATCCCCAGCCTCTTCCTGGAAGTAGGCAATGGCAAACCTCTTCTGTATCTCTGCCAAGAAAACTGCATCGAGGTGCCATGGAGTCTGGGAGTGTCTGTAGCCCAATGGTAGAGCAGACTGTCCGGAAGGCAAAGAGTTGCTGGTTTAATCCCCAGCCTCTCCCTCCAAGTAGGGAATAGCAAACCACTTCTGTATCTCTGCCAAGAAAACTGCGTAGAGGTGTCCACAGTGTCTGGGAGCGTCTATAGCCCAGTGGAAAAGCAAACTGCCACCGGTTCACCCCCTTATGTATCCACTGACTAGCAAAGTCGGCTGGGATAGCTTCAGAAGCAAGAAGCAAGTTCCTGATTCAACATATTTATCAGTTTCTTTTCTTCTGAGTGGCTTCTGTCAATGGGAGCCCCAAGCAGGGAAAAGCAGGGAGAAAGTGTGATTGCTCAGCAAGTATTTTGATAAAGTGAGCCCAGGCCTGTGTGTCTGTAATTACGGGAAGGGGGGGACCATAAATCTTTCTGATATTGTTCACACAGATGTGCCATGGAGAAGCCGAATGCGCAAATCTGTGCGTTGGGCTGGAGGGCTGGGGGAAGGGGAGCGGTGAAATGGCGTTAAAAGCATAATTAATGTTATTGTTGTTGAGAATGGTTTGATTTAAGTCTCCCTTCCGACTTGGGCTGTGAAAATGCCTGATTTCTTCATTGTGTTTTGGGTACAAAAAAAACCCCTCATCAACCTCTTTCCCACAAACTTGGGTGGAGAGAGGCTGACCGTGTTAAAGGACAGTGGCTTCTGTTTGTGTGCTTCAGACAGAGAACATCTGGTACAGGTTACAAGGTTTTCTGAGGAGTTTAGCTTCCAAGTTTCTAGACCTCAAGATTTTCTTTGAGGTGTTTGCCGGAGGCTGAAGTGTTCTCTTAATGGAATTTCAGGGGATTGGCAGGATGGATGGATGGATGGACAGATGAAGAGAAGGCAGGAAGGAAGGAGGGAGGGAGGGAGGGAGGGAGGGAGGGATGGATGGATGGATGGATGGATGGATGGATGGATGGATGGACGTATGAATGGATAAGACTACAAGAGATTGGTTGGTGTTTTCAGTACCTTGAATCCTTACAGTCAATATAAGTGTTAAAGAAGGACAAGATAAGGCATTTCCATGAAAGACAAAGCAATTGAAGGGTCTACTAAGAGCGTCCATTTCCAGTAGATAAAATTGTGGAGCCCTGGATTGTGAGCTAGGAAACCAGAGAAGAGGAAAGCATTTTCTTCAGACATTATTGTTGTGGCTATCACAGACAAGAGTTCTGCTTTGTTTTTGCGTTTTGCATAAAAACACACCTGTGTTGATTTATGTGTGTATACAAATATCTGCTCTCAGTGGGTGGGAAGTCAAAAAAAGCATCCTGGGAACAAAACAAAACAACTGGAAATCGCATCTATATTGTTGCCGGAAAAACTTGAGCTGAAGGTGTCTTTACCTTTTTATGCAAATATAATTATTGTAATTATAATATAATTATAATATAATTATTTGCATAAATATAATTATTAGGATTAAAAAATAAAATATAACCATTTATATTTGAAACAAAAATGCAGCTCACCAGAAGAGAGAAGGCTGCATCCAAGTGTTTCCAATCTTTTTATTGTTGTTGTTATAACAGCAACCACATTATATTCCACCCTTTAAGCACCCTGCAACTCTATGGGTGTTTTTCCATTGTCGCTAGAAGTACCCATTAAGTACCCGTTAATGGGTACAAAAATGCCATTACGTACCCATTAATGGGTACTTAATGGGTACTTTTAGTCACAGTGGAGAAACACCCTATAATTGCTTTTCCAGCCTGGGCCTTCGGTAACTTCTCCACGGCTCTGGTTTCCGCTGACCTCTGCCATGGATGTGACTCTGGGCGCAGTGTGACCTTCCCAAAAATGAAAAAACCCAGTTGCAGGGAAGATCTACTCACCTGGTCCACTGAGTGACCATTACGCCCTTTCCTCCTCTCACAAAAGCACAGCAGAGGATACGGTTTGGGGCATAGGGCTTTCAGGTGGCAGTAACCACATGTTGCACATGAAGGCATGGATTAATCCACAGTGTGACAAGTCTGTTGATACACAGGCAGGAGGTGGTAAGATTCCAAGCCGGGCCTGGATTGGTCTTGAAAAAACAGGTCCGTGGACCAAAACGCCCCTTCAATTAGATAGATCCAAAGCAAAGAACAAACAAAAAAAACCCCAACAAGATGAAGAACAAATTGATCTATCTAAAAAAAACACCCCTCACTGTGTCACTGTAATAATTGTGTACAGTCGGACCCCGGTATCCACCGATTCGGTAACCACGGTTAACCACGGTTACCGGATCAGCCCCACGGGTGCTATAAGGGGAAAGCTCCCAGAAACAGAAGGCCTATTTTAGCCTCCAGAAGACCTATTTCAGCCTCTGTAGAGCATTGGAATACGCGCATGACGCCATCGGAGCCTGTCCCAAAATGTAAGCAGGCTTGTGTGGGAGGTGGTCAGGGGACGCCCGGTGGCTTCACGCACCTATTTCAACGCTTTCTGGAGGCCAAAACAGCTGGAAGGCCTGTTCACGATTATCCACGGTTTTAGGTAACCATCCCCAGCGGATACAGGGGTCTGACTGTAAATATCTTTTTCTCTATATTTCTATTTTTGAATCAGTTCAAATGTTGACCTACAACTGCAACAGTATCTCAGTGGATAATGTATAAACAACATTAAAAGGATCAGTGCCAGGAACCTATACCTGTGCACAACCAATTATTGCAAGAATTATGCAAAAAGTGTGCGTAGTCCATAAGAGGAACGCTCTCTCAGGAACCAATGAATATGTTTCAATGCAAAAGGGAAAAAAATCAGTCAGAAAATGCATGAAATGGACTTGAAATGGACTTTCCTCTCACCCTGCAGCTTTTCTGAAGGCCTATGTAAGAAAACATAAGAAGAGCCCTGCTGGATCAGGCCGCAGCCCATCTAGTCTTAGCTGGGAATACTGGGTTTGATTCTGCCCTCCCCTATGAAGCCAGCTGGGTGACCTTGGGCTAGTCACAGCTCTCTTCTGCGCTCTCACAGCCCCACCTACCTCACAGGGTGTTCTGCTGTGGGGAGAAGACTAGAAGGTTTGTCAGCCGCTTTGAGTCCCCTTAAATGGGTGAGAAAAGCAGGGTAGAAAAGCCGACTCTTCTTCTTCTTCTTAACCAAAGGCAAAGGCCAAGGGATGTGACTTCAATGTCTTCCTAAACATATACAGTGAAGGAGTCTGATGCCCCTCAAGGGGGAGACTGTTCCATAGCCTGGGGGCCATCACTGAGAAGGCCCTCTCCCGGGTGCCCACCCCTTTTACCGCTGAGGGTGGTGGGACAACCGGGAGGACCTCCCCTCCAGATCTTAGGGCATGGGCAGGTTGATATTGTCACAATACCTTTTTATTTCCTTTTCCCACCAGCCCCCGCCTCCCCTTTTCTTTCATGTCCTGGAAGCCTAGCAGAGACTATGCACTCATACCCTAAACACTGAGCTAAAAGAGAGTCTTATCATCATCATCACCATCATCATCACCATCATCATCATCAACCCCTTTTTTCTTTTCTCACCTCTGGGTTGGTCCAAAACCTGTATCCAGATGAACAACGGTCCGCAAACCATGTTCAACAGCATCCCCTAGTGGCCCAAATTGAAACAGACGGCAGTGCAACTTTCTGGAGAACTGGGTGGCGGCTTTCCCAGATTTGTTTTTCTGCTGATTTTATTTTGGAATAAGTCAGTGGAATAAGTCTGTGACGCTTGGATGCAGCCTGAGACTTGGGACTTGGAACAATTTCTTTTCTCTTTTCCAACGCTAGAACCAGGGGGCACCTATGAAGCTGATGGGCAGGAGAGTCAGATCAGGCAAGGGGAAGGATGTCTTCACCCAGAGGGTCATCGGTCTATGGAAGAGGTGGCGACAGCTACCGGCCTAGATGGCTTTAAGGAAGGGTTGGGCAGATTCATGGAGGACAGATGTATCAATGGCCCTTAGAGTGGATGCCTGGGTACATCTTCCAGGCTGGGGGGACAAGCAGGAGGCCTCCAAGGCCAATTGCTGGGACTGGAGAGCAGGAGAAGGTTTGCCCTTGTCTCTGCTTGAGATGCCCATGGGCAACTAGTGGGCCAATGTGTGTGACAGGACGCTGGACTAGATGGGCGGCGGCCTGATCCAGCAGAAAGGCTCCTCTTAGGCTCTTATGTTCTAGCTGGCATCCTTCCACCTGTCCCATCTTTGCTTCTCCTTTGCACGTTTTCTCCCCCAAGGCGGCGCCCGCGATGCCCCGTCCGTCCACTTCGCCAGCTCTCAGGGACGGAAATTCCTCCCTCGGCAGCTGAATCTCATCAGCCTGCATCCTGAAGCGTGTGGTTTAATTACCCATATCGTTATGTTAGCTTGCATAGCTGCAAATGTTATTAATGGCCGTAAAGTTCCCCGGCCCTTCATTTTCTCTCTCCCTGCTTTCCTCAAACCCGCTTATGCCCGGCGTCTCCCGCGGATGACCCTTTGCAGCTGGGCAACTTACAGGTGGGCCGCGAGCGGCGGAGAGACACAGGTGTCCTTTTATGGGCTCTGGATTTATTACCTTCTGGTTTTCCTGGAGTTCCTAGAAGAGGCGGCAGGTGGGCAAAAGGGAAGCCCATTTGTGCCCACTTCCCCAGGGTGGTGGAAAATGCCCCCCATTACCTTTCCGGAAAGGGGTAAAAGGTTTCATTAGCATCCTAAGAGCTCATGCTGAGTGAAATCCAGGAATATCTTCTCACTGCAACATAGAGCGTTTTCGCGCTTCCCTTCCCAGTTTGGTCTAGTGGTTAAGGAGCCAGACTCTTATCTGGGAATGCCGGGTTTGATTCCGCCCTCCCCCACGAAGCCAGATGGGTGACCTTGGGTGAGTCACAGCCCCACCTACCTCACAGTGTGTCTGTTGTGGGGAAAAGAACAGAAGGTTCATCAGCCGCTTTGAGTGCCCTTGAATGGGTGAGAAAAGCAGGGTAGAAAAGCCAACTCTTCGACTTCATCCTCCATGACACCAGCTGGGTGACCTTGGGCAAATCACTGCTCTCTTCTGAGCTCTCACAGTCCCACCTACCTCACAGGGTGCCTGTTGTGGGGAGAAGAACAAAAGCTTTGTCAGCTACTTTGAGTCCCCTTAAATGAGCAGCTCTTCTTCCATCCACTGGGTGGGAAAGGAGCACAGCTAACCCAGGTTGGCTAGCATGCACACTTGTGGCGCTAGTCAACTTTGGCTGTACCTCCCCCCCCCCCCCGGTGATCGAATGCGCCCTGATGACACTGATACTCTGCGCATGCGCAGCCGCGTCTACGGTCGTGCGAGGTGCCAGGGTGCTTTTGCACCTCACATGACCCCAGAGCACCGGAAGTGGTGCAGAGGGTCGTGCTGCTGGACCCTTAAGGTAGGTTCTGGAAAGCGTCCGTTAACGTGAATAGTGCTTCACGCCCAGTCGACCGCTAGTGAACTCCTGGCGAGGGCGGGCACGCTTGGAGGCCGAAAGAGCCTTCTCCACGTGCGGATGCTCTTCACCAGAGGTTCACTAATCGTGTGCTAGAGGCCATAGTGCAAATAGGCCTATGGTCTTAGTCCAGAGGAAGGTCAATCAATAACATTATCTTCTTATTGCAGAAATCAGAGCAAGGGACCGTCATTTGCCGCTCAGGGTCCTAATTTGGATAATCTTTTCAGAACTGGGAACGGTGGAGGATGAGGACACACCCCTTCTTGCCTGGGCTGTAGCAGCTTTGATGCCAAGATGTGATGCTTGTACATTCTTAAGGCATTTATCTCATACCTAGTCTGGGAAAACTTTCCTTAATGTTGGATTACTAGCCAGGAAAATAAAATGGCTTTATTTAGAAGAGCTGGCTTTTCTGCCCTGCTTTTCTCAAGTGGCTGGCATCTCAAGGGGTAGACTATTCCATAGCCTAGGGGCCATCACTGAGAAGGCCCTCTCCTGGGTGCCCACCCCTTTTACCATTGAAGGTGGTGGTTCAACAGAGAGGGCCTCCCATACAGATGTTAAGGCACGGGCAGGTTGATATGGAAGCCTCCATCCACCCCTTAGAATATCAGCGTCCAGAGCCAGCCATGTCCCGTAGCTGGGCCACCTCTCCCCAAGAGTCGCCCCCCCCCGCATCCGCCCTCAAAGAAACAGGTGCGTCCCACTGCAAACCGTACCTCGATGGCTGGTGTGCCACAGCCGCCTTTGGTTTCCCCTGCCTGCCACCATGGCACTTTGGATAGGAGGGCTGTTGCTGCTTTATTTTTTTGGCAAAATAGTGGAGGGTTTTTGTTCTGAATGGCTTCATCAGTTGCCAATTATGTGATTAACCAGGTCTGTCTCCCAATCTGACCTGAGACAATTCAGTTCTCATTTCCCCCCATTCTTTTGTTTTTTTTAAAAAGAGATAGGATAAACAGAGAACCAGAGAAGAAAGAGAATATACCTATCCCCATGTGTGTGTGCGTATATCTATCTATCTATCTATCTATCTATCTATCTATCTATCTATCTATCTATCTATCTATCTATCTATCTATCTCTATCTCTATCTGTCTCTATCTGTATCTATATCTCTACATCTATCTCTATCTCTATCTATCTATCTATCTATCTATCTATCTATCTATCATCTATCTATCTATCTATCTATATCTATATCTCTACATCTATCTCTCTATCTCTATTATTCTATCTATCTATCTATCTATCTATCTATCTATCTATCTATCTATCTATCTATCTATCTATCTATCTATCTATCTATCTGTCTGTCTGTCTGTCTATCTATCTATCTATCTATCTATCTATCTATCTATCTATCTATCTATCTATCTATCTATCTACATACATATATATTGGATGTGAGGGCGATCTGGCTGCGACATACATATATAAGCCCCGTACAAAAGGAGAACTTATTTCTAAAAAAAGGCCCAGACGTGTAAATTAATTTGTTCGTGTTGTACAATGGCGCTGCAGATGGACTCATTAGCATGCATACAACAAATAATTATAGATGAATTTTTAGCTGGCCTTCCTAATGGGCCTGCTGGGTTAATTATGTCAATGTATAATTACGTTGGCCCTCGGAGGCCCCGTGCTTCCCTCCCACGGAGCGGGTGCCGCCGGCTAATGACAGGGAGCGTGCACGCGGCTGACGCAGGGAGGGAGGGAGGGGGGGCCCTGCTTGCGGTGCACCTGCTCACCTCGGCGGAGAGCGCCATTGTCTTCGCCCTCCGCCGCCGTGGCCTGAGCAAATAGGCGCCATTGGCGGAACGTGCCGTTGGGTGGAAACTGAGGAGCGGCAGCCAGAGGACGGAGGTGCAAAATCCGTTCAGGCTGGAAGCAGGCAGGCTTGTTTAGCCTGGCTCACGCATTGGCACCTTCTGCCAATTACGGGCGGCACGGCTAGATCTGAACTCTCAGCACCTTTCATTCCCACACTAGGCCAAAGAGAAGCGACCTTTTGCCCTGCCCAAATGTCAGGGCTCCCTCGCTTCCCTTTCGCCCGGCGGCGGCGGCGGCACGGCACCACGCACGCTGCTTTATCCCTGCGGGAAATCTAGGGATGAGGCTTGGACAGGTGTGTGAGGCATGGCTGGGGCTGGGCTTGGCATGGGATGGGATGGGATGATGGGAGTTGTAGTCGAGGATGCAGCCGAGTGGGACCTGTTAAAGGAGCCAGAGCCTGGCTTGGAGGTTTTGGGGACCCACCTGGACAGCCATAGGTGTGTTTCCCATCACAGGGTTTTCTGTGGAATTTTTATTCCAGTTTGGTGAGAGCGCAGGCCTGGTGACTTCATTTATTGTTCATTCTGTGAACACTTTACGCTCAGGTTTCTTTTTTTTAAAGAAGAAGAAAAATGTGATATATTCTCTCACTCTGAAAGTGGACTGAAGCTGGATTATACCTTAAGTGCGACCACAGCCTGAGACACAGAACTTTGGCAACATGTTTTAGTGAACGAGTTTGGTGCATCTGATCAAGTCCTCCGTTTACTGAAAGAAAGAAAGAAAGAAAGAAAGAAAGAAAGAAAGAAAGAAAGAAAGAAAGAAAGAAAGAAAGAGTGATTTAAGAATAAACTGGAAAGCCATGGGATGTCTGGTTGGTGGTAGAATAAATTTCTGGGGATTCCAACAGCTTCTGAGAATATGATGAGGGCAGAATTTCAAGAAAAAAAGGTCATTTTAATTTCTCCCCATTTGGGATTTTTCGTTCCCATAATTTAATTTTAGCTTTTTACATTTGTGGCCCTATTCCTGGCCTTACATTGTCTGTGTCTTGTAGCTCAGTGAGCTGAAGAGCAGAGGGTTGGCTGGTTCAATCCCCAGTCTCTCCCCAGAAGTAGGTAATGGCAAACCACTTCTGTATCCCTGCCAAGAAAACTGCACAGAACTGCCCAGGGTGGTGCCCTTGCGGTCAATTAGGAAGCAGTCACAATCCAGTGATACCCAACAGCATGGCACTTAAGGGCACGCGCCTTTTGTGATGTCCACACATTTGTCAACAACACACACAGCTAGTCTAGACTGAGAGGCTCTCTTTGGTAGCCTTTATTCCCAGCGGAATAAATTCCCTGCATAACAAATTGCAACATGCACAAATATTTGTTGCCATTCCAAATCTGAGCTAACGAGGCAAATTTGGAAGATGCGTACCTGCAAATACGAATGTTGTCAACATTCCTATGTGCAGATTCAAATAAAAATTTTGAACAAATAGATTCGAATTTGGTAAATACAAACCGAATCTAGTTAAATTCGAATGTAAAAGATCCGAATCAAATCGGATTTTTGGGTATTCAGTTCAATTCAAATAGAATATCAAAACAAAAACACCACCCACATTCGTTTTATATGCACCTACGCGGGCCCTCCACTGCAGTGTGGGCAACCACGGCGCATTCACCCCAGATCCGCCCCTGAAGCGGCTGGAAGACGAGCAGCGAAGCTGATCCAAAACAAAAAGGAGTTTTTAAAAACAATGAGGCAGAAAAAACGCCAATTGTTCACACAGTTAGGTTCCGAACAGGTGTCTCAAAGACCTGAGAGCAGGTGCCTGTAGAACCTCAGAGCACTGCATAAGGTAGGGGCCACCACAGAGAAGGCCGCAAGATGGCATTCCATTGTGGCTGTTGTCGTCCACTGAAAGACCGGCTGCAATTGCTTCAATGGATTCCAAAAGATCTTTGCAGGAAACAGATAAATGTGCTTTTCTTGCACTGTGGCCTTTGATGTCCCGTGGACGCCGTGAAGGGGTGGACGGCGGATTCAGGTGGCCCTCCCACCTCTGGACTCTACTAAATGGCTGTACAGTGCCCCCCCCCCCAGGGGCAGGATATAGCTGAGGGACGAGGCGGGGCCAAAACGTTGGCATTTTTGTTACTTGTAACTCGATTTATATCCCACCTGTTCCCCAAAGGGACTCAAAGCGGCGCACAAGAATTAACGATCAAATACAATATATAACACTCCATTCAGAAAACCACACTGCTGTATAGGATCTGAATGCCAAATATCTAGAACGTACAAAAACAGTCTTATCGGGGTTTGGGATAAATTCACTCGAAATGTAAGGAGGCCAACCTATTGAATTAAGGATAAAATTGGAATTAGAAAGTTTTTCTACTTGTTTACAAAAGGACGCAAGAGATGGGGCCAGCCTAATTTCCCTGGGGAGATAATTCCAGAGCTTAGGTGCAGCCACCGAAAAGGCCCTGCCTTTTGTTTTTGAAGATGCTGTGACCCTTGGGTTGACTTCATTTGTCTGCAGAGGATACTTGATCCGCTCATTGTCGTCGTCCCCTTGGTCTAGATACCGTCCCTGCGCTTGAAGTCCAGCGGCAGCAGCTGCATTGTCCTGGGCTGGAGAAGCCACCTCTGAAAGACTTGAACAGGCTGTGGAAGAAGAACTCCGAGCTCCACCAGGGCCCTAAAGGTACCAGAAACCTCCTGCATGCATCAGCCTGGCTATCTGTCTAGAAGAAGATGGGGCAAGACACCGACGCCTGGGCTGTCGGCCAGTTTGGTCTTGCGGTTAGACTAGAGTCAGACCCTTATCTGCTAGTCTCCCGGTTCGATTCTGCACTCCTCCACGAAGCCAGCTGGGTGGCCTCATAGCTCTCTTTCTGAGCTCTCATAGCCTCACGGGTCCCTGTGGTGGGGAGAAGAACGGAAGGTTTGTCAGCTGCTTTGAGTCCCCTTAGGGGTGAGAACGGAAGGCTTGTCAGCTGCGTTGAGTCCCCTTAGATGGGTGAGAAAAGTGAAGTCTCACCCGGAAGTGGCCGCTCTAGTCCGCGCCAGAATCCCACATTCCGCCACGTGATTCACTTCTGCTGAGGTTGATCTTTTCTCGGCTTTTCTCGGAAGGCTTTCCAGCTGCTCCCGGTTTATTTCCCTCCCTTCGGACGTGCCCTGGAGTTGAGGGCCCGCAGTGCAGGTGATGTTGATTTCCCTTCCTTTCCCTTCTTTTAAAAGCTCCAGAGCAAAGAGAGGGGACGCCGCCAAGCGGGCTGACCCTTCCGGAAGGGGCAAGGACCGCCAGCAGCACCAACAACAGGACCTTCTCGCCCGAACCCCAGCTGCCGAGGAATGAGGCTGAAAGACAAAAGTACGTAAGTAGTTGCGGGGCGGGCGCCATCTGGGGCAGGTGGCCTCTGAGGATGAACAGCCTCGGCTAACCCGGCCAGCTCCCATCAGCCCCAGTATGGCCAGGAACTTCCAAGTCACCTAAAAGGTGCCCGTTTGCCAAAGACTGGTTTAGAAGCACTAGAGCCAGTTTGGTCTAGGGCTTAAGGAGCCAGATGGGAATACCGGGTTTGATTGTGCACTCCTCCATGAAGCCAGCTGGGTGACCTTGGGCGAGTCACAGCTCTCTTCTGTTGTGGGGAGAAGAACAGAAAAGGTTTGTCAGCCGCTTTGAGACCCCTTAAATGGGTGAGAAAAGCAGGGTAGAAAAGCCAGCTGTTCTTCTTCTTCTGTGGACAAAGACGGAATCTTGCATGGGAAGACCCATAGTCGGGCCTTGTGTGTGGTGGCCTCAACCCGCGTGCCTTAGAATTGCAGGACTTGGGAGTAAAGGAGGACATTCAAAATCCCTCTCTTCCGTGTACAGCCTCCTGCCCCCTGATTGTGGAGGGAACTGAACTTGCCTTGCTAGCAAGGTTTTAATTTTCGGTTCCTTCTCAACCTCTATCCAAGAAAGAGGAAAGCCTAACCTTTCCTTCTAGGAATCAGAGCTAAAAACCTTTCCCATCGGTACCAAAGAGCTGAAAACAGGGCCTGCCCAGTGATGGCCCCAATCACCTAAGCTTTAAAACTCAATCCCGGATATTTGCAGTGAGGCCTTTTGGCCTCCGCAGAAGTCTGTGGCGCCCCAGCAGACAAGTTACTTCACTGAGCCTTTATCATTCTGGGTAGGGGTGGGCATTTTTAGCATTCGTACAAATACTAAAAAACTAATGTCTCGACATTCAATTTGCATACGAATGTCCAAATTTCTCCAAATGGTCCGAATAATGAATATTTTGAACATTCATGCAGATACCTAATTCTGGGCCTTTATGACCCCCCTCGCCCTCAGTTTCCCAGAGGCAGCAAGCCCTTGCGTAACCGAGCCACCGGTTTGCAGAGAACCGAACCGCTGGCTCGACGTGGGTCGGCTCGACCCTCCTTGCTAGCATCAGCGCCCTGTTATTTCCTTCTAAAGGAACGAAGAGCTCAGGATTTCTCAACGGGCGGCAGTTGCAAAGAGACTCCACTCTTTCTTTTCTTTTCTTTTCTTTTGAACGTTTCTGTCGGCTTTTATCTTACCCCAAATCAAACCTGGCGTCCCGCTGGAGGGACTGCAGTTCTCCTCTTCCCTGGGATTTAGCTGCTTCATACATTTGGGCAAAACCAGCTGATGCTTTTCTCCTTTCAGAGGCCTGCAGGAAGAACAGATCACGTTGGCTTCTCGGCTGGGGGAAGCGGAGGACAAGATCAAAGTGCTCCATTCAGGTAGCTGAGTGACCCAAATCCCGGGGCCCCATGCAGAGTTTGACACCTGTGAGCCTCCTGCACAAGTAGTGTTTGCCTTGTTCTCTTGCTGCCCCTTGGTTTTGGCCCCTGATTGCATGGCCTAGTGCAGTGATGGCCAACCTATGACACAGGTGTCACAGGTGACACGCCAAGCCCTTTTGGGCGACACACCTGGTCACTCTGGCACCTGGGCGTGTAGTGCTTGCTTGTTCTTGAAGTGTGCGAAACACCAACTTTCAATGGAAGATTTAGCAAATGAAATTCTGCAACAAAAGTCACTACGTAAAGGATTATTTGTTTTTGCTTTAAAAAAATACGTATATCAAAAATTTAACTTTTTTAGTAGAGCTACAAATATCACAAAATTATGGATATTTCTAGATGTGACACAGCACCTGAGTTAAGCTAGGTTTTCTTGCGAATTTTGACACACCAAGCTCAAAAGGTTCGCCATCACTGGTCTAGTGGTTCGGGAGCCAGACTCTTCTCTGGGAATCTCAGGTTTGAATCTGCCCTCCTCCATGAAGCCAGCTGGGTGCCCTTGGGCGAGTCACAGCTCTCTTCTGAGGTCTCACAGCCCCACCTACCTCACAGGGTGTCTGTTGTGGGGAGAAGAACAGAAGGTTTGTCAGCTGCTTTGAGTCAACCTTACATGAGAGAGGAAAGCAGGGTAGAAAAGCCAACTCTTCCTCTTCTTCTTCTTCCAGACTGATAAGAAACTTACTTATTATCTCCTTCAAACTATTATTTACCCCTGGTTTAGCAATATAATTATATAAATCTTTCCAATTACCTTCAACTGGAATTTTGACCTCTCCTCCAAAATCCTAATTCTTATTTGCCTAATCATGTTGTATTTGAACTGATCAGATATATAATAATAACATTAGTCAATTCTACAGTTATCAGCCGTTTTGCAGGAGACGGCTGTTGGTGAGAATGCCGTAAAAAACAGTTAATTCAACATATATCTCTTACGTTCCTATATACCTCGTCGTTTGAGTATTATACCCGCCTTCTGCTTTCTAATGGCTTTGATCAGATCTTCATGGAAACTGCTTCCGCTCCAATCCAGAGCGGGTTCTATCAGCTTCCTGCAGAAAATGTGTTTCTTATCCTCTTCCCTTGTTCTTCTCCCTTGCTGGTCAGCACTGAAGGCCACCCAGACGGAACTGGTGGACTTGCGGTACAAGTATGACGAAGAAGCTGCCTCCAAGTAAGTCCATCACTTTGTTCAAGTAAAATTGCATCTTAATTGTCAGTAGGTAGGTAGATAGATAGATAGATAGATAGATAGATAGATAGATAGATAGATAGATAGATAGATAGATAGATAGATAGATAGATAGATAGATAGATAGATAGATAGATAGATAGATAGATTCCAAACACCTACAAAGTGTGGAAAACACCTACAAAATTTGCACCGAAGAAAACAAGTGAGTTAGCCAATACAAAATAACTAGGAGAACAGAAACTGAAAATAAAACCTAGGCTGTCGTGGGAAAATACTTTGACTGAAAGCAAAAAAGTCCAGCAAAACACTATCAGCTTCGTAACCCAAAGCTTAAATGGTTAAGTTTTCAATTTTGAGAATTTAAATATTTAATGTTATTGGTTATATATATTTGTAAATGAAAATAACTGCTATATACAGTGGTACCTTGACATACGAGTTTAATTCGTTCCGTAACCTTGCTCTTATGTCAAATCGCTCGTATCTCAAAGCAATTTTCCCATTAATCCATTCCAGCTCCCAAAACACCACCTCAGTTGTTTTTGTTATGTACTGTACTGTATTTACATACTTGTATCTCAAATCTTGCTCTCATCTCAGAGCAAAATATCACTCGCTCGGCGGCTTGTATCTCAAAACACTTGTATGTCAGGGCACTTGTATGTCGAGGTACCACTGTATGTTGTCACTATTTGTTTGGTCAATTAAAAAAAATTCAAAAAAAAAAGTAGAAATCTCGTGTGAGACGCTCACCCGTAAAAAAACCTGGACGATGAAGCATCCGGGGTAGGGGTGCGGATGAATATTTGCAACATTCGAAATCCGTATAAAATCATTTGAACTCGGACATTTGAATGTGAATTGAACGTTTCAATACATTCGTATGAAGCTTCATATGGGGTTTGTATGGGATTCAGCATTTGTACCGAATTCAAATCCTGCCACACTCGGAGAGCATTTATTTCAACGAATACAAATTTTCTTGCGTTTGACTCAATGCAAATTGAATACAAAAAAACACAATTCATACACATCCTTAGTCCGGGGTCCGTCTGCCTTCCCCCTGGTCATTATCGATCCCCTTTGCTTTACTCCTCCAGGACGGACGAAGTGGCCATGATTATGACGAACCTCGAAAAAGCCAACCAGGTAACCCTGCGGATGTTGGGAGGGCTGTTCTATCACCAAGAGACCCGTACTGGGAACCAGGAGGAAGATCTCAGCAGGTTTTGTGATTCTGCCCTTTCTGCCCCTTGCAGAGAGCCGAGGCTGCTCAGAGGGAGGTGGAGAGCTTACGGGAACAGCTCGCCTCTGTGAACAGCTCCCTTCGCCTGGCCTGCTGCTCCCCGCAAGGACCCAGTGGGGTAAGGACAGGAGAGGGATCCTCGTTCTTGAATATAGCCTGCGTTGTGGTCCACCTGCATGGAGAACCTTGCCTGGTTCCAGCAAAACTCCTGAGAACCTCATCTGCTTCTCGCAGGGAAGAAATTATCATTGGGGCCGGGGGGGGGGGCAGAGGGGTTGCTTAAAATTCTAGATGGTCCTTCAGGTGTGCTCTGAAGGGTCCATTTTGTCCTTTTGCAGGATAAAGTGTGCCCGGGCCCACGGCTGGAGGCAGCTTTGGCCGCCAAGGATCGGGAGATCCTCCGGCTCCTAAAGGAAATCCAGCACCTGCAGAACTCCATGCAGGAGCTGGAAGAGTCTTCGGCCAATCAGATCGCGGACCTGGAACGTCAGCTGGTCGCCAAGAACGAGGCCATAGAGGTAAGAGGTATGAGGGTGGGGCCTGTGGATTTTGGCCACAGCAGTGAAGTGTGACGGCGTCAGAAAGCATGCCTTGAAATTTTGTTTTGTTTGTTTTAGAAATTGGAAGAAAAACTACTTGCCCAGTCGGATTATGAGGAGATCAAGACGGAACTGAGGTGAGGTGCCCTCAAGTGTTTGCGTTGTTATTCTTGCTTCCCTCTCATGTCCCACATCTTTTGCCGGTCTGCCCGTCTTCTTTTGACACCCAGATGTTTAGTCTCAAGACAGCTGGGCTGCTGCGCTTTTCTCAGGCTTGTCCCTCAGAGCAGGCTGTGTCGTTTCGGCCAGATGGACCGCAGGTTTCCGGCTTGTGGGCCTCAGGATCCTGCGGCCATCTGCAGAGGTCAGAAGCAGACGTAGCTTCTGGGCAAAGCTGTCAACCTCATGCAGCCCATCCTCTTGATGGCAGCTGCCCTTGGTTTGTCGGCAGAGCACAGCGTTTCCTTGACTTCTCATTATTCTAGCTTGTGATTGCTTCGGAGTTTTCAAAATCCTGGGGCACTGCTCTATGCAATGGCCCTTCAACCCACACAAAGCACACACATGTAGAGACTTAATTCGGAGGAGAATTCAAATGGTTTCCAAAGGGTTACATCAGCCTGAAAGAGAACAGTCCGCTGGCCTGGTGGTCTGAGTAGTTGGACGTTTCTGTCCTGTCTAGATCGTGATCCTTGAAGTTCTGCAAGTCCTTCCAGCTTTCCAATTCACCTTCTGCCCTCACCTCCACCTGTCTGCTCCCGTCACTCCCAGGCCCCCCAGGCCCCCATGGAAGATCAAGAGCCCACCCCCTGTAGGTTCTCTGTGGATGTTTCCAATCACACCGAGGGATGCACAGAAATATTTGAAATATTCGTTATTTGGACGAATTTAGATATTCATATATGAGTTGAATGCCAGACGTTCATTTTTTAGTATTAGTACGAATACAAATATTTTGAGTTCTTTGTACAAATAATTCATACATTTGTATGCGTATGCATATGTATGTGTCACATACGTTTCCATACGCATTGCATATGTATCTGTACGGATACGTATGGATACTTACGGGATGAAAACGGGATGTATACGGGATAAAAATGGGATGTGTATGGATGCATACAGATGGATGTGAGATTCTTATAATTGGGTACATATCAAATATTTGTATGAATAGATACAAATGCATTTGTATCGGTTCAAATGTCCAGACATTCATTTTTCTTTATTCTTACAAATTCAGATATTTGAATATTCTAATCGAATGGCTAAAATTGCATTCACGCCCACCCCTAATCACACCTCTTTTCTTTCTCGGCAGCATCTTGAAGGCGATGAAGCTGGCCTCCTCCAACGGCAGCCTTTCTCAGGCAAGTGTTCATTGCATAAACAGAAATGTCAGATTTGGCCATGGTAACAGCTGGCTGCACTTGCCTGCAGCTGGATAATTATAAGGTGCCTGCTTCTCCATCGTGTTCAGAAACATCATCTGGTCCAAAATGCTGAAGCAGGTTTTCAGGCACGGGTAGCCCCACCGTTCTGTTACACCAGCCGCTCCGCGGACCCCCACGAGAGAGCCAGACAGGATACCTCTGTGGTCTAAAATGAGAGCTCCTTTCCAACTATTTGCTATTTTGCCTTCTCTTTGACTCAGTTTTGTTTGTATGTTTCGTTTCAGAGCCTCTCAAAACCCAGCGATGCTTTGCTTCTGGGAAAGGATTCCTTCTACCCATCCCAGAAGTTTCTTTTAGATAAACCAAGCCTGGTTCCCAGCACTGGTAGGTTGGAGACTTTCAGGCTCCATCTCTTTGGAGATCATTGTGGAGCAATTGTGGAGAAGGGAAGATCTTCCACAACACAACCTGAAACAAAGGTTCCCCATCAAATACCCGTCGCCATTTATGTATGAGGGCAAGCTTTTTTTAGTAAGTTTGTCTATTTATTTATTAAAATGAGACAATTAAACAAAGTTTGGGAGCAGTCAGTAGTCACCACCACGCACTACATGTGTTTCGTTTTTGAGTTTTAGCATATAACCTGTGAGCTGTTGTTATCTCTGGAGGACCACTACTTCTGCCTCCCTGCTTTAGGGAAAGCTATAGTTGGTGTGTGTATCTCTCCCTTTCTCTTTGGTTTCTAGAGGAGGATGTCTCAGAGGACGAGTCGGTGAAGGATTCCATGGGGACGGACCAGTCCTATCTTTCTCCTCAACAACTCTCACATACGCCCCGGGACGACACCACCTCGCCAACCCTCGTCCAACCCCTGCTGGGCCCCGGACTTGCTCAGGAAGCCCCAGCGACTTTCACGCTCTCACCGTTTCCTAGTCTGAGTACCACCGAGCGGATACCCTTAGACTCTCTTCTCCCGAAACAGATGGGGCCTCCAGGGTATAAGAGTGAGACTCCCGGCTTGGGGGGCTCCTTCCCCACCACCTTCTACACAGCCAAAGGGACTGTGGTGCCTGGGAACCCCAGCCAAGCCATCCCTGCCAACGAGGCCAGCCCACCCAGTGACCAATCGGAAGGCAGCAATCCGGGTTCCGTAGACGAGGAGCAGCTGGATACGGCTGAGATCGCTTACCAAGTGAAGGAGCAACTCCTCAAGCACAACATCGGCCAACGGGTCTTTGGCCATTATGTCCTGGGCCTCTCTCAGGGCTCCGTCAGCGAGATTTTGGCTCGGCCAAAACCTTGGCGCAAACTCACCGTCAAGGGAAAAGAGCCCTTCATCAAGATGAAGCAGTTCCTCTCTGATGAGCAGAACGTGCTGGCTCTGAGGACAATCCAGGTGCGACAGAGAGGTGAGTGTGAATAGCGGATGGGCATTTCCTTGGCACTAGAGAGAGTGACTCCACCCAGCATCACTGGGCATCGCTCTGTGGACGAGGTGGTGGCAGCAACCAGCCTGGATAGCTTTAAGACAGGTATCTCAGTGGCTACTAGAACTGATGCCCAGGTACTTCCTCCAGGGAAGTGGAAAGCAGGTGAAGGGTTTCCCTTTGGCTTTGGCTTGAGATGCCCAGAAGCAACTGGTGGGCTACTGTGTGAGGTAGGACGCTGGAAGAGATGGCATATGGCCTGGTCCAGCAGGGCTCCTCTTGATTCATGGAGGACGGGAGTATCACGGGCATCTCTTTGGCTGTTGTCTCCACCCTTCAGCTCCAGTTTCGATCCTGTTGTGCTTGCGTGGGGTCTCCCTTTGGGATGCTTGCATTTAGCACCAGAGCTCCTCTGCCATTGTCCTCATAGGCCCGACGTGGGCGGCTCTTAGCATGAGGAAAAACTCCCAGGCCTAACAAACACCAGAAGTCTCTGTATCAGCACAACTTACGCTTGACTTCTGCTGCCTTCCAAGCAGGCACCCAATTAACCCAGCATGCACCTGGTAAAAGCAAGATTCGGTTATGCATCACAAAGCCCCGTTTTATTTATTTATTCTTAAAAAGGGGGGGTGGAGGGCGCTTTAATTATTAATCGTCATTCTCCACCCAGTGCGGCTCAATGAACATTGAGGGCTGTTGATTTATGAATTAGAGACACCCGTGTGACTCTTTCTTTCGGAGGTGGGAAGGGGTCCTTGGAGTCTGGTGGCTCTGCGGGGCCTTCTTCTGCAAGAGGCCAAAACACAGAAGGGTCTCTTAGCACCCATTTACAGGTTGGAAAGCTGAAGCTCAGGTTTATCATCATCATCGTCATCATTTTATCCGTCCGTCCGTCCGTCCATCCATCCGTCCACCCACCCATCCAGAACACCCACCCACCCACCCACCCACCCACCCACCCATCCATCCATCCATCCATCCATCCATCCATCCATCCATCCATCCATCCATCCATCCATCCATCCATCCATCCATACCCAAAGGTCTCAGGGTGGGTAACAACATTTAAGATCAGACATATATTAACATAACAACAGTCTATATTAAAACAATAACAGTGTCTGTAAAGTGGGAAGAGAGACAGTATATTCCCATTTAGCCAAAGGCCAGGGCGAAGAGGTGTGTCTTCACTGCCCTTCTAAACATATACAATGAAGGGGCCTATCACATCTCAAGGGGGAGACTATTCCATAGCCTGGGGGGCCACCACTGAGAAGGCCCTCTCCTGCTCCTCTCCTACACAGAGGCTGGTAGGGGTTGCTGTCCAAAATACCAGGGCAGGCACAAAATTATGGAAACAGGACTGTTTTCCCGAGCCTGACGCACACACATACACACCTTCTCAGTGGAGCTTTATCCATTCATTTATTTCCATTTTTATCCTGCCCTATACCCGATGGTGTCAGGGCGGTTAAGAACATTTAAAACCAGATATTAGAGTAGAAACGTATATTAAAACTACAGCAGGTCTGAAAAGTGGGAAGAGAACATGTATCCCCATTTCACCAAAGGCCAGGGCAAAAGAGGCGCCCTGCTGAAAATTCCTGACGCAGAGCAAGGGGGAGACTATTCCATAGGCTAGGGGCCACCACTGAGAAGGCCCTCTCCTGGGTGCCCACCCCTTTTACTATTGAAGGTGGCGGTACAACCAGGAGGAACTCCCCTCCGGATCTTTTTTGGGTTCCAAGTGACAACTGGTCCCTTGCTACCTAATTTTTTCCATTCAGACCTCACCTAGCAGGGCATTAAAACCTGGCAGGCAGATTCTTGCTCTCTTTCTGTCAAGGCAAGCAACTAATGGCAATTTTAAAAAAAAGTCCTCCTAAAAATAGCTGAGCACCGGTGCCTCTAAACACTTCCTTGGTGTAACACGAGTCGAGCCGGTGCAAAACATGAAGCACATGACAGCGCCGCTCTTGTGTCTCTTTGATCAGGGAGCATCACACCGAGGATCAGGACGCCAGAGACCGGCTGTGACGATGCTATCAAGAACATCTTGGAGCAAGCTAAGAAGGAAATCGAGTTGCAGAAGGGAGGTAAGGTGGGGGGGGGGGGAGAGGGACAATGGAGGATCTTTACTGTTGCTCCGCAGTTGGATGGAAAGTGAAATTATGAATCAGCATCCCAGCTGTGGCCCAGAATAACACGGCCTTCTGGGATTCCGGTCTGCTTTCACCCAGAGAGCCAGTGGTCTGTGGAATTTACTGTCAGAAGAAGTGACAACCACCAGTTTGGATAGGTCAAGAAAGGATTAGGCAAAGTTTGCTCTAGTGGTTAAGGAGCCGGACTCTTATCTGTGAGTACCGGGTTTCATTCAGCCCTCCTCCACGAAGCCAGCTGGGCAACCTTGGGCTAGTCACAGCTTTCTCCTGAGCTCTCGCGGACACAAAAACCTCACAGGGTGTCCTGTTGTGGGGAGAAGAACAGGAAGGTTTGTCAGCCGCTTTGAGTCCCCTTCAATGGGTGAGAAAAGCGGGGTAGAAAAACCAACTCTCTTCTTCTTTTTGAATGAGAATAGGGGCCACCTGGATGCCTCTCAAGGAGTTAAGAACAGGTGAAAGAGGTGGCTTTCATCTTCTGCTCAGGATGCCCAGTGTGAGACAGAATCCTAGGCTAGATGGGCTGTGGCTGGATCCAAAAGGGCTTCTCTTGATTAATGGAGGACGGGCGGAGCAGGGGCTACTAGAATGGATGCCTTAGTACCACTTACAGGTTGGAGAGGCCACCAGGATGGATCTATTCGTATTCGATTCGAACGTGAATGTCCAAATTTGAATGAATCCGATTGAATTTTGAATGTTTCGAATATTCTTGCATGTTCCTATCCGATATGTTCCCTTTCATGTTGGATATTCATACAAATGTGTGCAAATGCGTTAATATCAAATATAATCCTACCACATTTGAAGGGGACCTATTAAAAGAAATATGAATTTTCTAACATTCAGTTTGCTACGATTCGAATGTAAAAAAAAAAAAAAAAGAATTCCTGCACATCCCAAGTTGCAACTTGTTTTTCTCTAGATAACATAAATGGTCACCTGCCGCAATACATCTACAATTGAGGTTTAGCCAAGAAAAGCAACCTGATTTGCTCTTTCAGTTGAAATTTCCACAATGTCTGCTGCTCTCTGCTGTTGCCTTCCATGTGCAAATTATTCCTGCCATCTTTTTGAAGCCAAGAGTATGTGAATCACGTCACTGGGGCTGCGCTCACACCTTACATTTACTCAGGATTGAGGCTGTTCTATATCTTCAGGGACCAGACACCAGAGCACGCTTCTGTTTCTTCTGGAGGCTTTCCCTTGTGCAGCTGGGACTATCTTGCATCTGGATCATCCCAGTACTGAGTCCATTTCAGCTGCAAGAAACAGACCTAGACAGAAGGATGCTGGTCTCTGTCGAGCCCAGTAGCAGCACAGAGGTCAGCCAGATGTTTGGCCCACAGAAGAGACATGATAGCGGTCTTCAAGTCTCTGAAGGGCCGTCACAGTGCAGAGGGATCGTCCCTATTCTGACTTGCACAAGATGGGAGGACTAGAAACAACGGGATGAAACTTCACAGGAATCAGTGCAGATTAGATATTAGGAGAAACTTCCTGAGAGTGACGGTGATCAGTCCGTGGAATAGGTTGCCACGGGAGGTAGTGGGTTCTCCTTGGCTGGAGGTCTTCAAGTGGAGGCTGGACCTACATCTGCCTGGGATGGTTTAAGAAATCCTGCACTGAGCAAGGGGTTGGACTAGATGACCCCAGAGGTCCCTTCCAATTCTATGATTATATGATTCAGATCTTTGTTGGCCACTGTTGGCCACATTCTGCCCTGGCTGCCCAGGGAGCCACCTTGCCTCACCCTGTGGCAGTTCATCAGGTCAATCTACTTGGGGCGTTGAAGGTGAAACTCCTCTTATACCTAGATGTGTGGGGTGCTAGATTGTTTCCTTCTGTTTAGCTCTGGGGAAGCAGCACACATGGGGGCTGGATATTTGTTGGGGGATTTGTTGCAAGGGACATTTGAATGTTCCCTTCCAAGTCTATGATTCTGTGATCACTTGGTTGTCCTCCGGTGGTCTCCCGTTGGCTTGTCTACCTTCAGCTCTGTTTTTGTTCTGCTCTTTTTTCCAGGAGAAACCAAGAACGCCGCCGCACCCCAGGCGGTCACCAACGGCACGAGCAGCTCGGAAGACGCCATCAAGAACATCCTGGAACAGGCTCGGCGCGAGATGCAGGCCCAACAGCAAGCCCTCCTCGAGATTGAATCTGGGAGCGCCAGCAGGCCGGTCTCCACTCCACCCGTCGAGCGCTCCACCCTGGCGGCCGTGAGCCAAAATATCGTCCAGGCATACATCAAGCAGGAGGAAGGGATGCTTGGCCCAAACGCCGCCGGCGGCAGCAGCAGCTCGACGCAAGCTCCCCTGACCGTGCTGTCTCCGGCCGCCTTCGTGCAGAGCATTATCCGGAAGGTCAAGTCGGAAATCGGGGACACCGGCTCCTACTTCGACCAGCACTGGGCTTCTGAGAGGAGCTTGCTGAACCGCCCGTACACTTCGGTCTCACCCTCTCTCTCCTCCTCGTCCAGTTACTCCAGCATGGCCAACGGGCGCGTATGGCAACGGGGTGAACCCGGCGACGCCAATCCCAACGAGGAAGACCTTCCCACCTCTGAGGAGGAGCCCCACAGGATGCCGGAAGTGAAGTTGGAAGTGGGCGGCCCGGAACCCCAGGGCCCCGGGCGCCTGCCGTGCTACCCGTCGTACGTGCCGAGGTCCCTCAAACCCACCGTCCCGCCCCTGACGCCAGAGCAGTATGAGATGTACATGTACCGGGAAGTGGACACCCTGGAGCTGACCCGGCAGGTCAAGGAGAAGTTGGCCAAGAACGGGATCTGTCAGCGCATCTTTGGGGAAAAGGTAGGCCTACGGCAAGGTCTCGGCCCGAGACCGTAAGATGGCAGACCGTGGAAAAGGCGTAAAGGGTGGGCTCTCTATGCACTAAGTAAAGGAAACTCATGTAGGCTGTTGTACACCAACAAGGGTTATGGGCCCAGCACATTTCCTGTCAGGGGACAGCAGAGTTTGATCAGGGCTCTGGTGTCCACCATGAAAGGTTTCCCCTTGGACAGGTTTCTTTGGACCCATCATTATATTCCTTTCATGTACTGGCTGGGTGTGACTAACTTCGTGGAGGGTGGTTGTGGCTCTTCTTACTGATAACAGCTGTCTCCCACCTCTCCTCTCTTTACCTGCTGCCAGGTGTTAGGCTTGTCGCAAGGCAGCGTCAGTGACATGCTCTCCAGGCCCAAACCGTGGAGCAAGCTGACCCAAAAGGGACGCGAACCTTTCATTCGGATGCAGCTATGGCTCACAGACCAGCTAGGCCAAGGGATAAGCCAGCAGGCCAACCCGCCCCATGGTAAGTGCCTCCTGGGCCCTAAGAGACAGAGCTGTTCCTCAGGAATAGTCCAACGTATCCCCTCAGGGTCTCCGGGGATTTGAGAAGGGTTGGTCAGTTGCTGCCCTTTCCCGCTGTAAACACTCAAAAGTAGGTTATGATTCATTGCTGTTGTTGGGAGCTGTCGAATTTTGGGCGACTCCTGGTCGGATGCCTGGGCATTTCCATGGGCACCTCCATGCAGTTTTGTTGGCAGGGATACAGAAGTGGTTTGCCATTCCCTACTTCTGGGGAAAGGCTGGGGATCGAACCCTCAGATCCTCTTCTTTCCAGGCAGTTTGCTCTGCCTCTGAGCTACAGCCCTTCCCGGATCCCATGGGTACCTCTATGCAGTTTTCCATCATTAACAAGAAGCTTACCTGGTGTGTCAGAGCAGCGCCCATTCGCACATCTTCCGTTACTCCGGGGTCATCCCTGGCACCTTGGGCGACCCTATACGTGACTGCGCATGTGCAGAGCATCAGCACCAGCATGCTGAGAGCGCTGACGGATGCGCAGCCCCTTGAGACGTGGCCTTCAGCCTCCTTCCCTCTCTGACCTTTGGGACCCATCATCAGTTTGATCTTGGGCTTAGAGTGATGCGCTGTGATGACCCTTCAGAGACTTGAAGACCACTATCACGTCTCTTAACTGCTAGTCTCCTGGTTTTATTCTGCTTTCCTCCACGAAGCCAGCTGGGTGGCCTTGGGCGAGTCACAGCTCTCTTTCTGAGCCCTATCTACCTCACAGGGCATCTGTTGTGGGGAGAAGAACAGAAGGCTTGTCAGCAGCTTTTGAGTCCCCTTAAAAGGGTGAGAAAAGGGGGGTATAAAAGCCAATTCTTCTTTCTCCTTCTTCACTGCCGGATTCCCTGTAATCCAGAACCGTATTGGGAGCGCCACATCTATGTTTTGCGTTCCCAATATAGTGCTGGGGCAGCCACAGGTTCTATCCAAACGGTGGAAATCATTCATTGACCCAAGAAATGTGTTGCCTTGTGTTCCCACCACAATGAGCTCCAGGGTATCTAACAACACTCCATTGTCTTCACAAAAGGGGCAAAAGTGATTTCGCTCCTCTCGATTCCACCCTTTTCCTTTCCCCTCCCTCCCTCCTGTCTCACAGCAAGCCCTGGAGAAACCCGATCCTCTCCTTCCCCTCCGCCAAGTCCGTCAGAGCGAGAGAAGAGCCCTCTGGAGGCCCTGAGTCTCACCCTGGAAAGCAGCAAAGAAAACCAGCAGCCGGAGAACCGGTCGAGCTCCTCGCTCAGCGGGAAGTCATGCGCCAACAGCCAGGCTCCAGTTGGCATCCAAGAGATTGTGGCCATGTCTCCAGAGCTAGACACGTACTCCATCACCAAGAAGGTCAAGGAAGTCTTAACAGATAACAACCTTGGTACGGATACTCAAGGAGGGCCTTGCCAGAAGCGTGGTAGGCATGTGTGGCAAATCTAGGGTAGCCCTCTGTTGCATTGCCATAGATGTGCCGCAAGCAAAACTGTTGGTTGGGAATCCACAGTGTTCAACTCTTGTTTGAAATAGTGCATTTCGTCTTGTCACAATGGCAGCTTCTCCTCCACGTACGCAGTGCTGCGGTGGTAAACCAAAACGTAGTGCAAAGAAGAGGTGCCACCTATATTAAGATGGGGGTTCACTACAGCTTCGCCACTGTTCATTGAAGAGTTAATGGGTTAATCTGGAATGAATCTGGGTGCAATTAGACACAGTTGAAATAGTGCCCTCTGGGCACATTCGAAGCTCTAGGGACAAACATAAAATACCTAAAACCACCTTACCGCATTTTGAAGCCTCTGAATGTGTGCCCCTTTCTCAGATGGGAAATCATCACTCTGAGGGCGACTCACTTTTGCCATGGCTTTGCCGACGTTGGTGAAGAAAGAGAGCCCTCAGGCGCTCAGTCTAGTCCATCAGTTTGATGGACTCATTTTTTATGCACCTGCAGATGGGTTGCACCCCTAGAACCAGAGAATGCTGGCACAACGCTTTATGAGTGAGAAAGTTTCTTCACACTGTTTCCAGCGGAAGACCAACTGTGTCTGCTTTAAAGCAGAGCTTGGACAGTATCAGGTGTTTCTGAGGTTCATCAGTAGTATTCTCAGACACCACCGGGACCCCCAAAGACCATCATTCCATCTGGGACTCCCAAGGACTCTAGAGATGAGACATCCTTTATCCCACACCATATTCTCTAGTGGCCTAGTGGTTAGGGAGCCGGACTATTATCTGGGGATACAGCGTTTGATTCCGCCTTCCCCTGGGCAACCTTGGGCTAGTCACAGCTTTCTTCTGAGCTCTCACAGCCCCACCTAGCTCACAGGGCATCTGTTGTGGGGAGAAGAACAGAAGGTTTGTCAGCTGCTTTGAATCCCCTTGAACGGGTGAGAAAAGCGAGGTAGAAAAGCCAACTCTTCTTCCTTCTCCTCCATGAAGCCAGCTGGGTGGCCTTGGGCTAGTCACAGCTCTCTTCGGGGCTCTCACAGCCCCATCTACCTCACAGGGTGTTTGTTGTGGGGAGAAGAACAGAAGGCTTGTCAGCCACTTTGAGTCCCCGTGAATGAGTGAGAAAAGTGGGGTAGAAAAGCCAACTCTTCTTCTTCTCCTCCCTCACTTTGCAATTTCTCTCTCACACCAGGTCAGCGGCTTTTTGGAGAAAGCATCCTGGGCTTGACCCAGGGCTCCGTCTCTGATCTCCTTTCGAGACCCAAACCGTGGCACAAACTGAGCCTTAAAGGGAGGGAGCCGTTTGTCCGTATGCAGCTATGGCTGAACGACCCCCATAATGTCGACAAGCTCCGGGACATGAAAAAGTTGGAAAAGAAAGGTGAGAAGTCAGAGCAGAGTCAGTGTGGACGCCGCTTGGGGCCCCCGGAGTGTGGCATCCTGGCAGCGTTCCGTGACTCACGGTGGGATCAGGCCTTCTGCTGTCAATACGCCTGATCCTAGAGCGTGTCCCTTGAGCTGATGGGCTGCACATAGGTTGTGAGGATGGGTGGAAGCCTTCCCCTTGCTTAAATACCGCAGGGCATGATTGGGAGGTCTCACCGCAACAAGAGATGTCTGGTTTGGTCTTGTGGTCAGAGTGTCAGATTCGTATCTGGTATTCTCCTGGTTCAATTCCACACTCCTCCACGAAGCCAGCTGGGTGGCCTTGGACTAGTCACAGCTCTCTGTCTGAGCACACACAGCCCCATTTGCCTCACAGGGTGTCTGTTGTGGGGAGGAGAACAGAAGGCTTGTCAGCCGCTTTGAGTCCCCTTAAATGGGAGAGAAAAGGGGGGTAGAAGAGCCAACTCGTCTTCTTCTTCCGTGGTCCACTAGGCCAACCCTTACCATGCCAGTAGACTGGAGCAGCTGCCATCTTGGGCCTCCTGGTCAGGTCTTTGTTCTTCCATGTGCCTCCCTTAGACCACAAAAACGCGTGGAAGAGACCGCTAGTACACTTATTGGTCCAGCCTCCCAGCTAGTGTGGAATCGCCCAAGATCCAACCCCCACCCTGCTTTTTGAATGAACAAACAAACTTAGTTCTGCAATTAATGCTTCACTTTGTTGCACGGGTCCAGTTTCCCAGAGCAACAAATGTGCTTTATGAGGGTAGTTATAAAAACCACAAATATCTGTCCTCTCTCTGCCTCTCTCTGTTTGTTCCCCTGTGTGTGTGTGTGTGTGCATTTACCTGTGTGTACGTTCTCATATGTCTCCTACATGGGTGAATTTTGGCTGGTGCAAGAGGAAGCCCTGATTAACCATTTCCCACGTTCCTGGAAGCAGGGGGCACATAATGGCCGCGGAGCAGAGCCGCCCTCTAGAAGTCTTAAGGCTTTTTCTCTCTTTCCTGTCTCCAGCCTATCTGAAGCGTCGTTATGGACTTCTCAGTGCTGGCTCAGACAGCGAATCGCCCATTGCCCGCTCTGAGTGTGCCAGTCCGATCTCCCAGTCCCAGGACCTCGGCCTTCTGCAGATCAAGAAGCCCAGGGTGGTCTTGGCTCCCGAAGAGAAGGAAGCCCTGAAAAAGGCCTATCAGTTAGAGCCGTACCCCTCCCAACAGACCATTGAGTTGCTGTCCTTCCAGCTGAACCTCAAGACAAACACGGTCATAAATTGGTTCCATAATTACAGGTACGGAATCGGGTGAATTGGTCACCAGCAAACGTCCCCTGCTCCTTCCTGGTCTTGTGGTCAGAGTGCCGGATTCCTAGCTGGAGGTCTCCCAGTTCGAGTCTGCACTCCTCCACAAAGCCAGCTGGGTGGCCTCGGGCAAGTCACAGCTCTCCTTCTGCGCTTTCACAGCCCCACCGACCTCACAGGGTGTCTGTGGTGGGGAGAAGAACAGAAGGCTTGTCAGCTGCTTTGAGTCCCCTCGAATGCGTGAGAAAAACGGGATATATATCCGACTCCTCTTCTTCCTACACAAAGCGAGTTGGGTGACCTTGGGCGAGTCACAGCTCTCTCTCTCTGGGCTTTCACCACCCCACCGACCTCACAGGGTGTCTGTGGTGGGGAGAAGAAGGTTTGTTAGCAGCACTGAGGCCCCCTAAGTGGGTGAGAAAAGCGGGGTAGAAAAACCATCTCTTCCCCTACTACTTCTTCCCTCCCTTTAAGAGGAAATTAGACCCCGCCGAGCACTTTGGCTAGCTACATTTGAATTAAAGGCAATTTCTTCCATTCACAAAAACTGTAATTCAGGCATTCATGTGTCTTATGGAAGAGGTTTGCAAACTGGTCCTCAGAGCAATCCAGGGAAGGAAGCCACTGTGGGCTGCGTAAGGGGAAAACCTGTCCGGACCTGTATATAATGAATCAGCGACTCAGGATACTGGGAACCTAAGATCTTTTCAGCCTACGAAGGAGTTTGCAGCCCTTGTTTATTTGTTTTTATTTAAGAATTTATGCCCCACCCTTCACCAGAAGGTCCCAGGGCAGGTCAGAACGACAACAACAACAACAATAATAAACATATACTGTATCATATAGAGAATATTCTTAAAACGTAGTTAAATCTCTTTATCCTTCGTGCTCACGGCTTGGCACCTGCCCAGTTAACTCACCGGCTTTCTTTTGTCCCCCTGGCAGATCCCGGATGCGCCGGGAAATGCTGGTGGAAGGTGCGCAAGACGATACGGATCCTGAGCAAAGCACCACCCCGCCCAGCCACTCGCTCAAGGGTCCTCAGCCCCGGAGCCCCGAATCGGAGGAAGAGGACCGGAAGCCCACCTTCAGAGATGCCGAGTGCCAA
Organism: Aspidoscelis tigris stejnegeri; assembly: GCA_023333525.1. Lineage (NCBI taxonomy): Eukaryota > Metazoa > Chordata > Lepidosauria > Squamata > Teiidae > Aspidoscelis > Aspidoscelis tigris. The sequence goes on from JALMGA010000020.1 coordinate 9,991,917, forward strand.
AGAGAAAGCGAGTCTCCGGCCCAGATCAAGGAGGAGGAAGAGGAGGAGGAGGAGGAAGAAGGAGGAGCCCGGGAGAAGGACGTCTGTCCAAATCACAGGGACCCTTGCAGACCCCACAGGGAAAGGCAACCTATGCCGGGTTCCTGCGTCAAAGAAGAGCCGGGGAAGGCAGCGTGCACGGGGAACCCCAGCGAGGCTCCCTGCCTGGGGTGGGGCGGCGTCCTCCCCGGCAAAACAAATCCCCTTGGGGCTCTGGAGTACCCATCCTCGCATAACCCCCTAGAGTCGGACAGCGGGGAGCGGCCCCATCCCGACCCCATTAGCTTTAAGTCCACTTCTGAGTCCTCCAGGTGCAGCTTAGAGGTCTCCCTGAACTCGCCCTCGGCCGCGTCCTCCCCGGGACTTATGATGTCCGTTTCTCCGGTCCCTTCCTCCTCTGCCCCTATATCTCCGTTGCCCGCCAGCGCGGCCGCCTCCAAAGCACAGAGCTCCAGCCCTCCCACGGAGGAGGTCTCCGGGCCCCCCAATGGCAGACTGAGCACCAATATCCAGCGGAGGCACGAGAAGATAGCCAACCTCAACAGCATTATCCACAGGCTGGAAAAAGCCGCCAATCGAGACGAAACCCTGGAATGGGAATTTTGAGGTCCAGTCTGGAAAAGGAGGGAAGAAAACCGATCAGCCACCAAAACAATGTTTTCCAGGTCCTTAATTCCGTGGAAGAAGCCGACAAAAAAGCAGGGAACAATGTGGTGTGTATATATAGAAAAAAAAAATAGATCTATCTATATATATGAAAATATATATACATATATATATATTTTAATAATTTCCTCAAGTACTAAGGAACAGAGAGAGAGAGAAAATCAACTCCTTTTTGTTGAACAAGGTTGATTTCTTGGCTATCCTATAGCTTCTTTTTCTTAGCTCCGGATGGGAAGAGAAAATTGACTTTTGTTTTAAATGTGAAAACAGACCTAACACAAACACACACACACACACACACACACAAAGGAAACACCTGGGAACACTTTTAGAAGAAAAGAAATTAAAATAATAATAATATTTATAGACCTCTTTTAGATATTTTAATAAAGGAAACTTTGGAATTTATTAACAGCTCAAGCTGTTTTGATATTAAAAGGAAAAAAAATAGCTTATAAACTGTATCAGTTGCGTCATTAAATGTCCACTGAAAGTCTTGTAGTTTTGCCACTGGATGAGATTAAAAAAAATATGATGATGATGATGATGATGATGATGATGATGATTAAAAATTAAATGATAATAACCCAGACTCGTTGGTCAGAGCCATCAAGAAGTGCTTTTAGGACTGGCCAACCGTTCGCGGAGCCCAAAGGAGACCTCTTGTGTATTGCTCTCCTGCCTTTGTCCGTAAGACGCAGCGTTTGCAAAGCCTTTGGAAAGACTGCTCTTCTAGTCTGCAGAGACGCTAAATCCGGAATCAACGAAACCCTTCTGAGTCCTTGATTTAGTCCTGGTAGTATGTTTTGGAATCTCTTTGATTTGGGGTTTGTTTTGTAACCTGGGCTGGGGGGGTGGGGGGTTGTTACGTGCTGTTGTATATGCTGTGGAAATATGTTTGCAAGAACCCACGCTCAAGATGTAGCACAGTTTTGGAACAGACATCTAGTCCCTACGCTGGTTCTCCGTCGAACTCCAGGCCTGCCAGAAACCAGATGAAGGGACCTGCCAGGAAATATCCTCCAAGTTGCATGTGGCACCCGGTACAGACGGCATTATTACCTCCTTTTATTATTATTTTTAAAAGCAACTTCCTAAACACATACGCACACACCCCAAAATAAAATAGATATTTGGCCTCTTGAAAAGTCTGTAATGCATTTGGCTTTTGGCACAGGACAGACTTTAAAAAAAATCACCCAGCCCACCCACACCAAGATTTACAGGCTTGCTTTGCACCGCAGGAAGGTTGCTACCTTTTTGCTTAGGTTGACACCTTGTTTCTGGAAAGAAGCAACCCAGGAGAAGCGCTTGCCGCTAGAAATATTAAAAGGCCGAGAGAGAAAATACTATCCATTTCTCCACTTCCTCTCCCACACTCCAGTTACCTTCTGCCTGGAGGTCCAGATGTGCTGGCATTCACATCTGGGCCTCTGGCGGTGTTTGGTTGTCAAGGAAAGCAAGGAATCTGTGACCTTCTCAAAAGGGCGAGTCTGGCAGATGTTGGATGCTTTTAACCACTTTTCGTGTTTCCGCATTACGTCTGTCTGGATTGCCCACGAAGCCAAGAATCTCCCATCTCCAGCTTCCACTTCTCAGAAAACTTAAAATAATAAACCTGCAGTCTTCGATGCTGCCAAGAGAAGCCTAAAAGGGTGTTGGCCGTGCCAGATAGAATCTGGGAAGCTGGAAGAGCCGAGGAGGGCGCAAGACACAATTCCCCGTGTCCAAAAGACGCCCCGTATTAGGGGTTTGTTTGTATTTCTGTCCCGCCCTATACCCAAAGGTCTCAGGGTATATTTTCAAACTGAATATATTTCAAATTGAATATCCGAATACATACGAATAAAGGAAAAGAAAGGTATGCACATTCAGACTGATGCAAATACATTCGTTATCTATTCGTCCAAATATTCAGTACTGCCCTTTGGGAGCTTTATGCAGATTTGCGGGGCCGCATCCTGCACGTTGCCTGAATCTCTGTGATGCACAACAGATTTGAAATGGCAAGGAAGGACGTACGGCCTTAGCCAGGGCTCACGGTCTCTGCAAATGCGTATCTTTAACTCGGACGGTCGGATTTGCTTTACTTTGCCGTAGAAATCGACAGAGAAGGAAGTGTAGCGGTCAAGAGCAGGCGCTGGGGTCATGCCAAGAGGTCTGTGGAGAGAAGTAAGGGCAACAGACTTAAACCACCATCCAGCTGGTCAGTTTCATTTGCAACTGGCAGAGCAGCAGGTCTGTGGTCAACATCAGCCGGACATTTGTCTTGAGAAGTAGACCTTGGGCCTATTCGCACTACGGCCTCTAGTGAAGAATTAGTGGACTTCTGGTGAAGAGCCTCCGCACGTGGAGGAGGCCGTTAACAAACTCCAAGTGTGCCCTGCCTCCCCAGAAGTTCATGCTCCACACCTTAACCAAAGTTTATCAAGAACTTACCTGAAGTGTCCAGCAGCGCGACCATCCACAGCTCTCCTGGGGCTCCGGGGTCATCTGAGGTGTCACACAAGCGTGCTGGCACTTTGGACAACCGCAGACGTGACTGCGCATGCGCAGAGCGTCAGCATCATCATGGCAACAGTGCTGACGCGCACAGAGTTACGGAGGGTGCCGCAGCCAGAATGGCGGCACCCAGGAGAGGACCAGCCCCAGGTTTGAATCCGGTAAGTATTTGATTGTGGGGGGAGGAACAGCCAAGGTTGACTAGAGCTCCCAATGCGAGTGCTAGTCAACGTTGGTTAATCACACTCCTTTCCTGTCTAGCGGACAGAAAGTGAAGTGTGAAAATGCCCAAAGTTAGTCTATAAACCTGGAAAAACTGGGAATTCTGGAGTCCAGTACATGTTCATGAGTACACTTTTCTAGAGGTCCCCCCGCCTTGTATGTTCTGTTCCTAGATGCCAGCTGTCTGTCACACAGGTCATGGAGAACATAAAAGAAGCTGCTGGATCAGGCCTCAGCCCATCTAGTCCAGCATCCCATCTCACACAGTGGCCACCAATTGCTTCTGGGCATCTCAAGCAGAAGATGAAGGCAAAACTTTCACCTGCTCTTGGTTCCCTGAAAGTGGCTTTAAGAGGCCTTCTGCCTGTCTCACCAACCCAGAGATGGTACCTAGGTATCCATCCTCGATAACAGAAGGGGAGCCCTGCTGGATCGGGCCCCAGAATGACCAGGGTCAGCCCAAGATACATTGTCCCTTGAGACAACGATGGAAGGGGAGAGCACAAAACGGAAAGAACAAGGGGGGCATATTTAGGGTGACCTCAGCGGACACCAGCAGATCTGCCTAAACAGGCCGATGTCCGATGTCCTTACCTACTTATGCAACTTCACCAGTGTCCACTAAAGCTCTGACCGTGGCCAAAAAATGATGACCACCTCAAAGAGAATTTGGGACCTGCTCTTTGGCCAAGCATACTGGACTAGACTTGTACCCTGATAGAATCTCAAGCCAGAACGACCACTTTAATGGCTTTAATTGGATTGTGGTTCCTCACCCTGGAACAGCTCTTTGCAAAGAAAAGAGTTATATTAAAAGGCAGGTAAGGGGAAACCAAACCATCAAGGCCCCAAGGGTACGTCTGAAACAGGACAGAGCGACCTTTTCTTCTTGCTGTAAGCTTTTGAGCCACAGCCAGATAGGTTGGCCTTTTCCAAGTCACGGACCACTCCCTCCTCGGAGCTTTATTATTTACCTTCATAACCAGTAAGGAACGGAGTCAAGTTGGCACCAGTGACTGCTCCTTCCCTCAATGCTGGAGACTGGCTTTAGTAGAACAGGATTTTGAGCAAAGCACTTAGATAGGATCCTTCAAGAACCAAGAGAGAAATCCTGTTGTACTGAAAGCCGGTGGAGTCTCTTGGTCACGTTTTCTTAGGTTCATGAACTGTGCTTTGGGAAGTCCAGCAAGGTAGTTAGTAGCACTTGGAGAATAACAGGAGAAGGGTTGGTGGCATGAGCTTTCGTAGACACGTCTACTTCTTCAGATCCTAGCATCTGAAGAAGCAGACGTGCCCATGGGCCCCCTAGCATCTGGACAAGTAGATGTACTAACTACCTTGCTGGACTTTTTGAATTAGACTAACACAGCTATTTCTCTGATATTGTGGTTTTGGAAGTTTCTACACGATTGACGGAACTTTGTTAAGCATTTTAAAGAAAATAAAAAAGACCACAGGTTCTGTAAAAGAGCTACTTTAAACAAAAAATAAGAAAGAGGAAAAAGAGAAAGAAAATACAGACATTGTGTAATAACTTGGATTGATGTCTCTATTTATTGTGTCCAGAGTTTGTAGAACTCTTTCAACTGTTGCTGTCTTCCTAAAATTTTAGGAAACACTAGGGTTACCCTGCAGTAAGAAGAGAACGAGAGGGATTCGTTGTGTTTTCCTTTGAAACAGAGTGCATTGTTGATCCAGAGGTAGGAACAAGCTTGGTCTTGTGGGTGGAGATGGAGCAGAACCAGATGGAATGACTTCTGAAGGAACCACCTCTTCCCAGGAGCTACACACAACAGCACCAGCTGCGCAGTTCTGTCCCCAAAAGCCTGCATGGAAGGTTAGGTTGATTGCTAGTCAGGTCAAAGGTCAGCCAGGGACTCCTATGGCTAAGAGCCAGATGGAACTTATGCAGAAGAACCTTCGAGGAGCCTTGCTGGATCAGGGCCCTACCCATCTAGTCCAGCAGGTATCACACACTGTGGCCCACAAATTCCTTCTGGGCACCATGGGAAGACAAACGCAAAATCTTCACCTGCTCACCACTCCCTGCAAATGATCCCTGCAATGTAGAGAGAGGTACCTGGGCACCCATTCTAGTAACCATTGATACACCTGACCCCAATGAGTTTGTCCAGTCCATAAGAACATAAAGAGGCGCCCTGCCGGATCAGGTCACAGCCCATCTAGTCCAGCATTCTGTCTCACAAAGTGGCCCACCAATTCCTTTTGGCCATTCTCAGGCAGGAGACAAAGCCAAAAGCTCTTACCTACTCCCAGTTCCCTACAAGTGGTCTTTAGAGACATCCGGCCTGTATCTCCAACATGGAGGTGGTCCCCAAGCATCCCTCCTAGTAGCCGTTGATACATCCGTCCTCCATGAATTAGTCTATAAGAACCCAAGAGGAGGCCTGCTGGATCAGGCCACAGCTCATCTAGCCCAGAATCTCACGCAGTGGCCACCAGTTGCTTCTGGGCATCTCAAATTGGAAGACAAAGACAAAACCTTTACCTGCTCATGCCTCCCTGCAAAGGGCCTTTGGAGGCCTCCTGCCTGTCTCTCCAGCCTGGGGGTGATACCTGGGCATCCATTCTAGTAGCCATTGATACATCTGTCCTCCGTGAACTTGTTATAAAAACCTATGAGGAGCCCTGCTCATGAGGCCACAGTCCATCTGGTCCAGCAGCCCACCTGACACAGCAGCCCACCAGTTGCTCCTGGGCATCTCGAGCAGAAGATGAAGGGAAAACCTTCACCCGCTCTGGGCTCCCTGCAAATGGCCTTCAGAGGTCTCCTCCAGCTTTTAAGGGCCATGCCAGTCTTAACTTCTGATAACGTCCAGTAGGCATTTCTGCTTTCTAACACAGAGGCTAATTTTGCGCACTTCACCAAAGGCCTCAATGTTTGGCTCTAATAATAAAGGAAAACTTGACGCCTTGGATCCTGTGGGCTGGGGAGGCAAAATGGGACATCTGGGTCAACCTACCTCCCCTTCTTTTGTTTCGCTCTGGAGGATTTTCTGTTCAGCAAAGACACTTCTGCTTTTATCTGGAATCAGCTGACTTTATAAACAATGGTGCCAACAGCTTGGGGCATTACTAGACGGAGCTAAATCCCAGCTTTTGTTTAACTGGGGTGGGAAGAGATCCATGAACCGTGGAAGGGAAAGAAAGGTGTGGACAACATGTTCAGCTTTGTCCCTGACTCGTCCCAGTGAAAACCTGTTTCCTTCACAGTGGCGCAGGCAGGACAGGGCAGCGAGAATTTGGGTCTTCGCCGCCAGTAAAGGGGAGCCTCCAAATTATCCAGGGCATTCAAACTTTTCCCTGGCACCATCAAACACTTCTCTCTGGGAGAAGAAGAGTTGGCTTTTCTACCCCACTTTTCTCACCCATTTAAGGGGGCTCAAAGCGGCTGACAAAGCTTCTGTTCTTCTCGCTGTGAAGTAGGTGAGTCTGCGAGAGCTCAGAAGAGAGCTGTGACTAACCCAAGGTCACCCAGCTGGCTTCATGGAGGGGAACAGGAGTCTTTTTTTACACCCAACTTTTCTCACCCATTTAAGGGGACTCAAAGCAGTTGACAAACCTGTCCACACAGCTGAGGAAGAGAGCTGTGACTCACCCAAGGTCACCCAGATGGCTTTGTGGAGGAGTGCGGAATCAAACCCAGTATTCCCAGATGAAAGTCTCCCTAACCACAAGACCAAACTGGCTCACAGTTTTCCTCTAATAAGGGCAAAGGACACACCAACCCTGTCTTCAGGTCCCCTCCAGAAAAGGGCCGTGGAGGATCCTTAACCAAGAATTTTCAGATTCTCCCTCCCTCTCTTCCTCCCCCCATAAAAGAAATCCCAACAAAATCACTTGCTAAATGGGGAGGGGGCTAAGCAAAGCAGCACAGCCTTGAAAGCTTCATTTACATTCACCCACCCGCCTCCTCCTCTTGGATTAAGGTCACTGCTGGAGCTGCCAGAGGCCGGAGAGGCAGATGAAGCCGGATTCCGGAAGGGTTGCAGAGGAGATGCGAGGAACATCGAATCCAGGCTGCGCAAGAGCGCAGAAGAGAACAGGCGCCGCCTCAGAAGCCAGGAGAAATTGTTGGAAGACAATTGCCTGGGGTCTGCTCATTGATGGCTTCCTCTTTTGGAATCTCTTCTGGGCAAAGAGCTTTTTCCTTTCTTTTTCTGCATGGCCAAGAGGTTTTGTTTTGTTTTGTTTTATTCCCCTGGGACCCTTCAGCCATTCGTGGCCTTCTAGGACCTTCCAGCAACTTCCAAATGGCTTCCGAACCTTTTGCCCTCAGAGAGGCCATGGTCACACCTTAGGTCTAATCCAGCCGGTCACTTTGCTGAGGCGTTCTCTCGCTCTGGAAGTGGAGTGAAGCTGGATTAAACCTTGGCTGTGGCCACACCTAAAGTTTAATCCAGCTTCAGTCCACCTTCAGAGCTGTGAGAGCTCAGAAAAAGAGCAAAAGAGTGCAGAATTAGACTGAGTCTCCACCAACACTCTAACCCATGGAACCAAAAGGGTCATTGAATCAACACCCCATTTCTGTTCTTCTACAAAGAGGCCCATTGGCAGCTTCTAGAGGGGATTTCGGGGCTGCTGAGGTCCTTCTTATCTTCAGCTTTTATTCCCTCATCAGAATTACACTCCATTTCCAGCAAGGTCATTGGGTTAATGGGCTGTGAATTTTAGTTTTCTTTTCATCTTCTTTTCACTTGGAAGGAAGGAAGGAAGGAAGGAAGGAAGGAGAAGAGTTAGCTTTTCTACCCCACGTTTCTCTCCCAGTCAAGGGGACTCAAAGCAGCTGACAAACCTTCTGTTCTTCTCCACTCAACAGACACCGTGTGAGGCAGGTGGGGCTGTCAGAGCTCAGAAGAGAGCTGGGACTTGCCCAACGTCACCCAGCTGGCTTCATGGAGGAGGGAGGAATCAAACCCTGTATTCCCAGATAGGAGTCCAGCTCCCTAACCACTAGACCAAACTGGAAGGGAAGGGAAGGGTGACTGCCCTCCATTTCTCTTGTCCCAGTTTCAGGTGAAGAGCAGGAGGCTCCATGTTGCCTCCAGCTTTGTCCTTGCTAGCAGCCATTTTGTAATCAGGGCCCAGAAGAATTCCCCACATTTCTCCATCAATTTGGGACTTCTGCTATTGACTGAGGATGAACTGCTAGGCCGCCTGACTAAGAAAAGAACTTCTAATGTTTCCATCTGCACATTATCCTGCGGTTAAGACTCATCAACAGTATGTGGGGAAAAATCAGAGGGCCGCATCCTCATTTTCGGCCCCTGCAACTCAGGCCCCTGCAATATTTTGGGCTGATATCTGCAGACATTTTATCACTGCAAACTACCTGCCCTGGAACTATAAAACTGTGCTACATAATCCTGGCTTTCTACACCTTCACCTGTCTGGGGTACAAAGTCACCCCACCCATAGCAATCAGGTTAAAGCAAGCCGGGCAACTTTTTTTTTTAAGGTTGTATCGCAAATGAGGGATGCGCGTGAATTTTCGTAACATTCAAAATTTGTACGAATTTGGCCGAATTCAGACATTGGCATTCGAACTGAGCGCTGGCACATTCGAAGATTGACACCTGAATTTGAATAGAATGTCTCAATGCATTCATATGAAGCTTGGTATGGGAAATCTCTTATGTTCTTATGCGCAACACACGCAAATGTTGTCGACATTCGTATCTTCAGATCTGAGCAAATAGATTCGAAAGTACATCCCTACCACAAATCGTTCTTTGAGCTGGATCTTCTCCCAGTTATTTCCAAAGTGTTTCAGCATGTGGGGGCCACAATAATCTGAAGATCACACAAAGATGGGGGTTTTCTGCCTCCAAACCAAACCAAACCAAACCAAGTTAGGTGGAAACACCCACTACCAATTTGGGGGGTCTCTGCCGACTCTTGCCGACGGTCAGGAGGTGAGGGTGGTCAATCATTAAACCCTTCCACGGTGGTAGCCTGGGCAGACTCACAACCCATTCAGTTGCCAAGATGAGGGTGTGTGGAGATGCCCTGGAGATGAGTTGGGGTTTAGCCTACTTGGGTCACCTCTGACTCCAAGCTTTCGTCTTCTCATGTTCCGTCTCCTCGGCTTTTAACACCCTTCCAAAGCCCGTGCTTGTTTTGACAATCCAAGGGAGATCGCAGATGAGAGGGAATTAACAACAACAACAACAACAACAATAATAATATTTATTGAAAAAACAGGTGGTTCCTTCCAAATCCAGTCCCGTCATGGCCCCAGTTCCAAGGGAGTCCCTCCCATCTCCAGGGCAATGGCGACACCTTCGACCCTGACATTCCACAACTCGATTGTGCACTCGCCCTCCCTGACAAATGCCAGCATCAGAGTTGTGTGAATTGGGTGTGTGCTTTCTGCATTTGATCCACATTCGTTTGAATACGTCCCCTTTGAATGTGGTAGGATTAAATTCAATACAAATGTATTCGCATGAATATCTGATACGAACCCCTATGTATCCGATAGGTGTCCAATACGTACCCCATAACATATCCACCCTGACAGTGTCAAATCCACCCTGAATCCACTTTGGACCCGCTCTCAATCCGTGTCAAATTCACTCTGGATCCGTTGCAGATGTGACCGGCGTGGCCGCTGTCCCATCTCCTCTGGTTCATGAATGTTCCAAAGCGTTCGTATGGAAGTTTCGAACCATCCATGCGAATACAGATCTCAACGTACAAATGTCACAACATCCGGTTCATATACAAATGTACGAATTCGCATGAAGATCGAATGTTACGGATATTAACACCACAGTGTGCTTGATCATGAGTGAAAGTTCTGGGTAGCCATCGGAAGCCGGAAGTGACCCAATCTGTATCTGGCAAGGGAGAGAAGGACGCCAGCCCCCTCAGCCTGTCCAGCGGTGATTCACAGATGACCTGCTGGGTTGCCCCAAACTGGACTGCAGTCTTCTAGCCTGCTGCTTCCACCAGAAAGCCACTTGGACTATCTGACAACCTAGTCCAGGGCTTTCCCCGAGGCCAGCGCCGCGTGGGCGTGACTACGGCACAGCAAAGTTTCCAACTGTTGGACTGGACTCAGGGCAGGCGTGAGTGGCTGTCTTTGCTTGGCCCTCACAGGCTGCTGTCCTTCTGCCCGTCCAGCCACGCCCTTCGGAGTTCGAGGATCTCCTTGCCATACCAATCGTGCAGTCTGGTAAAACAAGCTGCGCCCGGATAGCCAGATCCCTCCGAGCTGGCTCCCCCAGGCGCACAGGAATTCCCCGACGACGCTCTTCTCCGAGGAGGCAACGGAGGCGGCTTCTGACCCCCATCAGAGTTGGGGCCCTCGCAGGTCCTCCTGCTCCAAGGGTCAGTCGGTGGGTATCCCGCCGGCAGGCCGGAAGGACCCTCGGGGTTACTCCACAACGCACAGCCGTTTTCTTTCACCGGTGTGCAAATCGGGACCGCCGGCTTCTCCAGGGCTGCCGATTCGAGCCTCGGTGGCGACGCTGCCTTGTTCTTCCAGTAGAGCGGCATCCTCCTCTGGACCCGGTGCTGGCCCGGGAGGTTCCTCTGCATCTCCGCCAGCTGCTGCTCCAGCTCGCGCACCACCAGCCGCAGGTAGTCGAAGCTCGCCCGCGAGAGAGACTTGACCCACGACTCCATGGCCGCCTGGCTCTCGGCCACCAGAATGTAGGTGCGGGACTTGGTGCAGCCGAACTTGATGGCGAAGGCAAACTCCTCCGTGGACTCGCACAGCTCCACCGTGCAGCCTTCCAGGATGATCACGCCCACCGGCTCCCGGGACTCGCGGTCCTCGAAGTAGAAGAGCATGTTCCCCTTCAGCACGAACCAGCGGCGGTGGTAGGCCGTATGGCGCTCGCCCTTCTTGTACAGGAAGCCGGCGTTGTCGGTGGGGGAGTCGCAGGTGGCGTAGAAAGCCAGGCTCCTCTCGTTCAGCTTCATGGCTGCGCACACCTGGAAAGGGGAAAGAGGCAGGGGCTGGGGAAGAAGCGTGTGTCCATGAAGCAGGTAGAGCAGGTAAAGGTGAGAACAAAAGGAACTAAAAGGATACCTGCAGCCCATCGAGCACTGGATCCCATCTCACAGAAACGGTCCAGAATTGCTTCCTGGTGTTTCCAGCAGAAGGTGAAGGCAAAACCTTCACCTGCTCTTGAGTACCTGCCGACACCCTTGAGAGGCATCCTGCCTCTCTCTCCAACCTGGAGGGGATACCTGGGCATCCATTCTAGAGAAGAGCATAAGAGGAGCTCTGCTGGACCAGGCCACAGCCCATCTGGTCCAGCATCCTCTCTCACACAGTGGCCGAACAATTTGCTTCTTGGCACCTCCAGCAGGTGAAGCCTTCACCTGCGCTCCCGCAAAAGCCCTGGAGAGAACTCCTGCCTGGAGGCGGTATCTAGGTATTCGGTCTAGTTGCCGTTGGTATACCGGACCTCCACAACTGAAGAGGAGCCCTGCAGGATCAAACCACAGCCCATCTCTCACAGTGGCCCATCAGTTGCATCTGGACATCTCAAGCAGAAAATGAGGGTGAAACCCTCACCTGCTCTTGACTCCCTGCCAATGGCCTTGCTAGGCATCCAGTGCCTGGGATCCAGTGCCTGGCAGGATTTACATCTGGTGCCCATGGTGGCACCTGGGGCAAAGGGGTAGGCGGCTACAAGGAAGTACAGCCAAGGGCCAGAAGAGGGAAAGCTAACAGGAGGAGGAGGAAGAACTGGCTTTTCTACCCTGCTTTTCTCACCCATTCAAGGGGACTCAAAGTGGCTGACAAAGCTTCTGTTCTTCTCTCCACACCAGACACCATGTGAGGTAGGTGAGCCTGTGAGAGCTCAGAAGAGAGCTGTGACTAGCCCAAGGTCACCCAGCTGGCTTAATAGAGAAATGAAGAAGAGTTGGCTTTTCTACCCTGCTTTTCTCACCCATTCAAGGGGATTCAAAACGGCTGACAAACCTTCCATTCTTCTCTCCACCACAGAACATCCTGTGAGCTAGGTGGGGCCGTGAGAGCTCAGAATACAGCTGTGACTAGCCCAAGGTCACCCAGCTGGCTTTGTGGAGGAGTGTGGAATCAAACCCAGTATTCTCAGGTAAGAGTCCTGCTCCCTGACCTTTAGACCAAACAGGAGGGCTGCCATTCTATGGAAAGCCCCACAAGGATCACACGCAGGCACTGAACATGACATCTCAGGCACGTATTACCCAGGCCTGAACTGAAGAACGCATGAAGCCACGGGGTGCCGCCTGCCTCCGGCTCCTAGGCACTGGACTCTGGTCCTGCCCTCAGATTCCAGGACCTGGGAAAATCTGCCCTGTGCCTTTCGAGGACGCCCCAAACCGCATCCATCTACTCACTCACTGTGTGCACAACGCATCCACCAGGGCAAGCCCGTATTTTTAGCCTCCGTGGGCAGCAGGAAGGATGACGGCTCCCTGACGCAGATGTGGAAAGCGCCGCTCACGGACCCAGAAGGAGACGCGGCCGGTTGCTTCCTCTCTTCTGATCTCAGCCACTTTGGAAGCACCTGGGAAACGAAGCAGAGATATAAGCCAAAGGCGACCACTGGCCGCTCTGCAGCAGAGATCCGTTTGCTTGCTTGCTTCCTTGCCCGACGGAGGCTCTCCTTGTTGGCTGGTCCTTGGGAGCCACACACCTCTCTCCTGTGTGCAAAGTACGCAGCCAGCGGCCTGGCCTGGCCTGGCCTGGCCTGGCGCCAGCAGGAGGAATCCGGCTGATCCAGAAATCCTCAGAGCCTGCAAACAAAGGCAGCCAAATGCAAGAAGCCTGCAAATCTCTGCCATGAGCGCCAATACGGGGAGGAGATCCCGGGGAAATCCGGCAAAACAAAACCTTTGAGTGAACTCTAGAGCCTTCAGGTGCCACTAAACTTTAATTCCCAGAATTCCTTGCCGCTGGGCAAGCTGGCCGAGGCTTTTGAGCCAGTTGGGTCCAGCGGTTCGGGAGCCGGACTCTTATCTGGGAATACCGGGTTCGGTTCTGCCCTCCTCCAGGCAGCCAGCTGGGTGGCCCTGGGCTAGTCACAGCTCTCCGAACAATCTCAGCCCCACCCACCTCACAGGGTGTTCTGTGCAGGGAGAAGAATAGAAGGTTTGTCAGCTGCTTTGAGCCCCCTTAAATGGGTGAGAAAAGCCAGGTAGAAAAGCCAACTCTTTGACCGGCACCTGGAGGGTCAGAATTTTTGCCCACCAAAATGTCCTTGGAATAGGCAATATCGGTGTAGAAGGGCAGACGGAAATCACACAAATAGAAATAACACAGAACTCCACGGTGAAGAGGGAAAAATGTGGCCAAAACCACTGGAGACTGGATCACATGGAGCCTCAAGCAAGGGGATCGCTCCAGAGGCTGGGGAGGGGCCACCCCAGAGGAGCCCCTCCCGTGTGCCACCAACCCTCTGCACTAGGGGTGCACAGGAATACAATTTTCGACATTCAATCCGTAACGAATCCAATCTTCAAAAATCCAAATCCATATGGACCAAATGTATTCGAACCAATGCAAAAACATTTATATCCCGCCCCATACCCAAAGGTCTCTGGGCGGCTCACAACATTTAAAAACAAACATATTAAAACTGTATCAGACTATACTAAAACCTGTACAAAGTTTAAAATCGAGCGTAATACTAATACTAATAATAAATACAAAAGCAGTTTAAAAGCAATAGTTTTTGCAGGGGGGAAGCGTAGAGAGCATTTAGCCAAAGGCCTCAGTGAAGAGGTGCGTCTTCACCGCCTTCCTGAACATAACAGAGAAGGGGCCTGATGCACCTCCAAGGGGAGACCATTCCGCAGCCTGGGGGCCACTGCTGAGAAGGCCCTCTCCCGGGTGCCCACCCGCCTAGCCGCTGAAGGCGGTGGGATAGCCAGGAGGGTCTCCCCTTCAGATCTTAAGACGTGGGCAGGTTGATATGGGAGAAGGCATTCCTTTAGATCGGTGATGGCCAACCTATGACACGCTATACGTGTCACCCTATACGGACGCGTACGGATACGCACAAGATGGGTACGTATCCATACACGTATGATTGTCCGGATTATTCGAACAAATTACTCAAAATATTCGGACATGCAGTTCGTATACTGTATGAATGTCCGAATTTGTCCAAGTAACTTATAATACGAATATTTGCGCTTAGCCCTTCCGCACACACCTGGAAATGCTGCCTTATCTGCTGGTGCGTCTAGATGGGCCCTTTGCCTTCAGCACCACTAACAGCTCAGCCGCTTCCCGGGTCCGGGTTTGGTCCCATCGGAAACCAGGTCACCTCTGGGCCTCCACATGGAGACACAGAAGAGCATCTTCTTTCGGGGGTGGGGTCGGGTGGGAGGGGGGCTTCTTCCCAGGAAGCTGCTGAGGGCGGATGGGGCTGCTAATGCAGGGTTCTGTTGCGCAGCTGATTTAATTAAGAATTTCTATCCCGCCCTTCACCCAAAGGTCTCAGGATAGAATATAAAGAGCATTCCTAAAACATATTTAAAATATCGCACGCACGCACACCCCTCTTGCTCCCCCGGAGGACGGCACTCAGAGGGGCTAAGCGTCAAAGGCCTGGGGGAAGAGAGAGGTTCGAATCTCTGGTGAACCTCCGTGGGGAATCTGTTGGGAGGCTCAGGGGGCCACCACAGAAAAGGCCCCCTTGCTGCTCTCAGGCCCTCTGAGAGAGGAGGAACTACCAGATGGCTGCCCCTCCCTTTGGGTTCTCAGTACCTGGGCAGGTCCCAGTGGTGTGTGTGTGTGGGTGTGGGTGTGTGTGTGTGTGTCCCCTGCACTCTCAGCCCCAAATTCTGCCCCCTGCATCAGGCAAGGGGGGTGGGTGCGGCAAGGCCTTTCCAGACCCCTCCAGGGATAGGCGTGCCCGCCCTGAGCACCCGCCGCCCCTGGCCCGGGGGCGCAGCCAGTGGTCGCCCCTTCGCACGTGCACTCGCCACGATCGTCGCGGGCGTCCAAGCGCAAACGCCCACGTGGATGGACTGTGTGCGCGCGCCCCTCCCCTCTGCGATCCGGGCCTCCCTGTCCCCCAAGGGTCCCCCCCCCACCCGGTGCCGCCCGAGGACCCCCAAGGCTCCGCCGCACCGCTCCTGCCATCCCTCCTGCGTGCTGAGGGGGGGGGGTCTCCAAGGGGCCGGGTCTCTCTCCCCCCCACCCGCCCCATCGCCAGCTGGATCTGTGCTCCCCGCCCCCCCCCGCCCCGATCGGGGACCCTTGCGCCCTGCACCTGCCGGCCCGCCGTTCGCCAGCTGGCGGAGCCCAGTCGGAGTCGCCCTGGGAGGGGGGGCAGCGGAGTGACCGCCCGGGGTCCCCCTGTTCGGGATGCGCCCGGGGGGGGGGCGGATCCCCCGCCCCGCCCTCCTCCTCCCCTCCCCCTCCTTACTTGCCGAGTCTCCGTGGCGCCAGCGACGGGGTCTCCGTCCTTTGTCCGCCCCCCAGGATCGCCCGTGTGGCCCACAGGCGGGCGGGGGCGGCTCTCCGGGCGGCTCCTCCTCCTGCTCCTCCTCTCCGGCCGGGAAGGTGTGGTGGAGGAGGCCTTAGCCGGCCGGCCTGCTTGACCCTCCCCTCCCCCTCCAGCCCCAGCGCCGCCCACGCCTAGCCAGCGCCCCCCCTCCCCGGGCGCCCACAGGAGATACAGCGGCGGGGCCTGCAGGGTGGCGGCGCCCCTCGAGTAGGGTCGTCGTTCGTCCGACCCGGCCGGCCGCGCTTTGGCGGGTCCACCTTGTTCTCGCGTTTCGGGACGGGGCTTCTGCCTTCGCCTCCCTTCTTCCAAGGAGATCCCGGGTGCGGGTCGTGGGGGGGGGAGATGTGGCCGGGGGTGGGAGCGGGAAAAGCACTCGAAAGCAGGTTCGCTTCCCTCGTCCCCCCCCGTCGTCCCCGTCGTCCCCCCCGCATTATCCTCGTCCGAACCCGAATGGCTGAAGGTCACCCAGGGGCTGCGGCGGCCGGCCAAGGGGGGGGGACCGTGGCGAGGGGGGGGGTCTGAGCGTGTAATACGAACCAACCTTCGCCAAAGCCGCCGTCCAGACGCTAAAGCATCGCTGTGGCTTCAAAGCGCCTGCAAGGCGTCAGGAGATCGAGGAGATAACCCTCCCACGAGAGAGCTGTGACTAGCCCAAGGTCACCCAGCTGGCTTAATGGAGAAAGAAGAAGAGTTGGCTTTTCTACCCCACTTTTCTCACCCATTCAAGGGGACTCAAAGAGGCTGACAAACCTTCTGTTCTTCTCCCCACTACAGAACACCCTGTGAGGTGGGTGAGGCTGTGAGAGCTCAGAAGGGAGCTGTGACTCGCCCAAGGCCACCCAGCTGGCTTCGTGGAGGAGGGCGGAATCAAACCCGGCGCTCCCAGATAAGGGTCCGGCTCCCTAACCACTAGACCAAGGCGAGGACGAACTGACACTCGTCTGGATGGCCCAGAAATGTGAATCACAAGCGCTGCAAAAATCAAATGCCTGGCGGATGGGTCGGGGCCACGGGAGGGGCTGCAGGTGCAGGTTCTGGTGCGTACAGGTCAGGCTGATGTTCTGCAGGGGAAGAGATGTCCGTAAGGCCGTTTAGCCAGCGGACTCTTATCTCGGGTGTGCAAAACTGGATTGACAACGGGATCTACTAACTGGAGTTCATTTCAAGGGAAAATGCAAAACTCCCCCCCCGAAAGGGACCCGACTGACATTAGCGTGCAACTTTTAAAAACCTGCTCTCCGCTCGGCTCCCAAACTAGGCGGTCCCCACGGGCTGCTGGAGGAACAGAAGTCAGTCCTTCTGGCCTGGAAAAGCGGAGAGCAACCGGCCGCATCCCGTCCTAAAAGTCCTGAAATCGCAAAGCACCGTCGTGGCCACCAGGTGGCGCCCGCGCTTTATTTCCTTGAGCTCCGAGCCGATCTCTGGCCTCGCTTGGGGCGAAGGAAGAATTTCAATCAGGGCCCATAGGACTCTTTCTTCTTTCTTTCTTTCTTTCTTTCTTTCTTTCTTTCTTTCTTTCTTTCTTTCTTTCTTTCTTTCTTTCTTTCTTTCCCCCGCCTTTCTTTTTCTTTACCTCACTCTTTCTCCCCCCTTTCTTTCTCTTTACTTCTCTTTCTCCCACTTTCCGTTTCTCTTCCCTTCTTTTTCTCTTTTCCCTTTTTTCTTTTCTCCTCTTTCCCTGTTTCCGTCTCTTTTTTCTTCCTTTTTCTTTTTCTCTTTCCTTCTCTCTTCTTTCTTTCTCTCCCACTTCCATTTCTCTTCCCTTTTTTCCTTTTTCTTTTTCTCTTCTCCCTTTCCCTGTTTCCTTCTCTTTTTCCTTTCTTTTTTCTCTTTCCTTCTCTCTCCCCTCTCTTCCTTTCCTCTCTCTGTCTTTTTTCCTTCCTTCCTTTCCCTGCGTGTCCATAGGGAGGGAGACCTTCGGCCTGCTTCCGCCTAACCCTCTGAAGGGTGAATTACCAGCGCAGTGGCGCCCACTGCCGCCTTTGCCAAGTGCCTCAGCGCCCTTCCCCGCCTGCAGCAGGGGAAAGATGCCGCGGAGCCTCCATGAGGGCCAGCAGGACGCCATGTTCCGTGCCTCGCTCATAAAATGCAGGCCCCAGGAAGCCGCTGACGTCCTCCGCCAGCTGCAAAAACAGCTGTTTTCCTAAGAACTCGGGGCTATTTTTAGCTCGTGTTGCGCACATGGAGGAAGAATAACTTTGGCTGAACATGTGGGTTGCGCAATCGCGGCAGAGGCGCACCTCGGAGCTTCCCGGAGGAGCCACACGCACCTGCCACGGCTTTTCTAAAGGAATTTGCAGCCGGAGATGGTGGCTTTGCAGGCGGTGGCAGCCGAGGCGTCGCTGGCCAGACGGATCTAAGGAGATGTCCAGGGAGCCTCGACGCACCGCTTCAGCCTCCACTGGCACAGCCACAGAGCATTTGAGGGATGTACGGTGGATTTCATCCATTTCAGCAGATTTTAAGGGAGCTGTAGCTCAGGGCTAGAGCAAACCGCCCAGAAGGCAGAGGGTGGCCGGTTCAATCCCCCGAGTCTCCCCAGAAGTAGGGAATGGGAAATCTTTTTGCCCTGGCCTTTGCTTAAATGCAAATGCACTGTCTCTTCCCACTTTTCAGGCACTGTCACTGTTTTAAGGTATATTGTCCTTCTTTTAATATATGTTTTGTTTTTAAATGTTCTTACCTGCCCTGACACCTTCAAGTACAGGGCGGGATAGTGAGTGAGTGAGTGAGTGAGTGAGTGAGTGAGTGAGTGAGTGAGTGAGTGAGTGAGTGAGTGAGTGAGTGAGTGAGTGAGTGTCCATGGAGTCTGGGAGGGGCTGTAGCTCAGTGGTAGGGCAAAATACCTTGAAAGCGAAGACTTGCTGGTTTGATTCCAAGGGTGTTTTTCCACTAGCACTAGAATACCCATTAAGTACCCATTAAGTACCCTTAATCGGTACTTAATGGGTACTTATAGTGCTAGTGGAAAAACACCTCAAGTCTCTCCCCAAAAGTAAGCAATGGCAAACACTTTTGTGTCTCTGCCAAAAAAATTGCCCATGGAGTCAACCAGAAGTTGGTCATGACTTAGTGGTACCCAACAAGGAGACAGTTACCTGCCCGGGCACTGAGACCTCAATGTTGGGGGCCTTCTTGTAGTTCTTTCTCTTGCAGAGGCAAGGGGGCCTTTTCTGTGGTGTCCCCAAGACTCTGGAACAAGCTTCCTCTTGAGGTTCACCATTGTTTTTGGCGTCTGGTGAAAACGTATCTTTTCACCCCGGCCTTTGCTGTTTAAATAGCTTCCTCAGGGAAAGGGGGCGAGGGGGTTAAATTTTTAATTATGTTTCAATATTTGATATGCTTTATCCTCATTGTAACTCGACCTGGGACCATTGGGTGAAGGCCGGGATATAAATTTCTTAAAATAATTTCTTAAATAAATAAATAAAAACATATGTACCTTGGATTTCAGGAAAGTGCTCTCGTTTCCCTGAAAACGGCCTTTGGTTTACAGGGAGGGAACATCCTGGCATCCATTCTAGTGGCCATTGATTCACCTGTCCTCCATAAAATAAGAGGAGCCCTGCTGGGTCAGGCCACAGCCCATCTAGTCCAGCGCCCTGTCCCACCCTGTGGCCCCCCGATTGCTCCTGGGCACCTCAAGCAGAAGATGGAGGCAAAACCTTCGCCTGCTCCTGGTTCTCTGCAAATGATCTTTAGTTTAGAGGCCTCCTGCTTGTCACTCCAAACCGGAGCTGCTTGGAATAACCTTCTACTTCCTTCTGCCCCCAGTCTGTCTCCTTCTGCTCCCGTAAATCCGTTTGGGTGAACTGTCCCCAGGGACCCCGCGGTCCTGCAAAGCCCACTCAGAGGGCGAGGCATGGAGAGCGAACCCTTCGGTAGGACACAGGGGTCCTTGTTGCTTCCAGCCCCAGCTGCTGATTCTGCGGCAAACAAAGACCCCTTTTCTCCCTCTTCATGTCATTAAGATGCCGGGGTGGAGCGAAAAGGAACCGCTGGACCCTGAACGCGTCTCCCACAGTCTCTGGCATTTCGATGGCAGGATTCTCTTTCAGGGACCTTGAAAACCGCTGGGCCCCGCCATCTGGATTTTGCAAAATAATAAGAATAATCAAAATAAGAAAGGAGAGACTTTGCATGTTTAAAAATCACCCTGAAGCAAGAAACCAAGCAGGCGGTAGGAATGAGCCCAGGAGAACACAGAGCCCTTGTGGAGCATGAACTATTCCAAGAAATGTTCGCAATCCAATTTCATCCCAGTTTCATCTAAAACTATTTGGACGCATTGCATGTACCTACTTGTGAGCCAGGTTGGTCTAGTGGTTAAAGAGCTGGACTCTTCTCTGGGAACACCAGGTTTGATTCTGCACTCCTCCATGAAGCCAGCTGGGTGACGTTGGGCTAGTCACAGCTCCCTTCTGAGCTCTCACAGCCCCACCTACCTCACAGGGCATCTGTTGTGGGGAGATGAGCAGAAGGCTTGTCAGCTGCTTTGAGTCTCCTTAAAAGAGTGAGAAAAGTGGGGTAGAAAAGCCAGTTCTTCCTCCACAAAGCTAGCTGGGTGACCTTGGGCTAGTCACAGCTGTCTTCTGAGCCCTCACAGCCCCACCAACCTCACAGGGTGTTCTGTTGTGGGGAGAAGAGCAGAAGGATTGTCAGCTGCTTTGAGTCCCCTTGAATGGGTGAGAAAAGCAGGGTAGAAAAGCCAACTCTTCTTCACGCTCTTGGAAATCAGTTATTGGTGACCTTTGACCTACAGAGGGCGCTGAAAATATAATAAGCAATAATTCTGTGTTTATTTTGGCTAATGACTTAGAAGACTTATGATTCTATTTATTCGTAACTCCGAGTAATTTATTAGTTCCTCCTCTCCTGGCAAGGTGACACTGGTCTTCCTTGGTTGCTGAATTACTTTTGTGGGCCTGTCTGCGCAGGTTTATTGGCAAAGATACAGGAGAGTTTTGGTTTCCAGTCTTTGCTCCAGCCCTGGGCTATGGATTCTCTTGACCGGCAACCACGGAAGGGCAGTCTGCAAACAGAAACCCGCAACATTTGGTGAAACAGGAATAGACGGATATTTTAACGGTTGTTACCCACCCAGAGACCTTTGGGTATGGGGCGGGATAGAAATGTAAGTAAGTAAGTAAGTAAATTTAGGGCCTTATAAGTCAGAGTTAACACCTTGAATTGGGCTCGGTAGCAAATCGGCAGCCAGTGCGACTCTTTTAAGGCCGGTGTGATGTGTGTCCAGCCAGCTGTCCTGGTCAGCAGTCTAGCAGCTTCATTCTGCACCAGCTGCAGGTTCTGAACCGTCTTCAAGGGCAGCCCCATGCAGAGTGCATTACAGTAGTCTAGCCTGGAGGTTACCAGAGCATAGATAACTGTGGCCAAGTGATCTCTGTCCAAAAAAGGCTTCAACTGATGCACCGGCCATAGTTGGGAACAGGCCCTCTTGGCCACGGCCTCCACCTGAGCTTCAGAGTCCAGGGCCTGTAATGAGTCCCCCACGAGCTCCTGCTGAGCACCAGGTGTAGCTTCTAACCGTCTTTTAAACCGATGTGCTTTTCATGTGCAAAGAGCAGAAAAATAATCAGTACATTTTTGGGCTACACTTTGCATAATCCGCAGCATCCACAACCCCGTCCTCGCTTTGGGAGACCACCATGGCATCATTCTGAGTGAGTGACGTTTGCGCGGGAGCCCTGTGGCGAAAGCAGTGCACTCTGCAGAAGCTCAGGAACACTGTTGCCTCCTTATGCCCGGACTCGAGTTGAGCTGAGCCCTGGTTTTGAACGCAGGACTCGTGCGGTCGAGTTCAAACGCTTCCCTGAGCCGGGGACCAAGATGTGCACGTTTGCAAAGCTATCGCATTCCCTTCTTCCGTTAGGGCGCTCCGAAGGCCCTGCGCCTCCCTCGCCGTCAGCGGCACCAGAAGCCGCCCTCGCCCCCGATCCACCGAGGTTAGGAGGTGCGGCCGAGCAGGGCTCTGGCAGGGCCTCCTCAGTGGCGGCCCCCGCCCGGTGTGCGCAAGCGGCTCCTCCACGCGGCGGCTCCAGATCCCAGCTGAGTGCCGGGAGCGCCGTTGTGCCGGCGGCGACCCGCTCCGCCGTGCCACCCCGAACCGTCGGAAAGCGGATCCCCTGTCGGCCAGCAGGCCTAGTGGTGGCGGGACCCGACGGGAACCGGGAAGCGGAGCGGGCGGGCGGGGGGAGGGCTCCCCGCTCCCGCCAGTGCCGTCGTCGTCGTCTGGGAGCGTCGGCGGGGCCACCGCGGAGCAGGCATCCCCGGAGGCGTGAGCGCAGCAGCACCAGGCGAGAGGGCGAGCGGAGAGGGAGCCCGCAGCGACTCTCACTTCCTCCCTCCCGCCCTCTGGGTTGGGTTGGCGGCGCCGCGTGTTGCGCTCTGCCCGGCGCACGGGAGCCAACGAGCGGGGAGCCCTGCTTCGTTCGCCCTGATCCGCAGGCGAGGCGAGGCGATCCTTGCGGGCGTCCGATCCAGCCGGGCGCGGCGGCGGCGGCGGCACCAGAGGAGCCCCGTCTCTGCTGGGCAAGTGCCCGGCGGGCGGAGGAGGAGGAGAAGCGCCGCCGGGTGACGCCGCCGCCTCCTCTTCGATCGCGGCCGGTGGCGGCGGCCAGACGGCGAGCGGCGCCCGCACCATGGGCCGCAGGCAGAGCGCCACCGCCGCCGCCGCCGCCGCCTTCTCCGCCAGGTAAGCGGCGCTGGCGCCCGAGGGGCCCGGGGCGGGCGAGGGGAGGGGAGGGGAGCGCGGGGCGCCGGCGGCGAGGTCGTGCGCTCCGTCCGTCCGGGGCACAAGAAGAGCGGGCGGCGCCGGTGCCATCCACGGGGCGGCCCGGGGCGCGGCGGGCGGGCGGGCAGGTGCCATTTGAGTCCGTAGAAGGGGCAGAAAAAGAAAGAAAGAAAGAAAGAAAGAAAGAAGAGTTGGCTTTTCTCCCCACAAGAGGCAGGTGGGGGGCTGTGAGAGCGCAGAAGGAGAACTGTGACTAGCCCAGGGTCACCCAGCTGGCTTCGTGGAGGAGTGTGGACTCAAACCCTGTATTCCCAGATAAAGAGTCCTGCTCCCCAACCGCTAGACCCAACTGGCTCCCGTTAGGCCCTTTGGCTGGAGCTTTTCTGAAGTATTTCGGTTGCAGATAACACCCAGTGGGTTCCCTGGCCTAAGTGGGGATTCGAACCCCGGATCTAGGCCAGGAGGCGTCCCTTCACCGCCAGGCAAGCCGAGGCAGCTGGAGCAGCGTGTGTGGCAGAAATGCCACAGGGGGTGCTCTCTCCAGCCTAGCAAAGCTGCCTCCTCTGTTGGATTTCTGGCTGTCGGGCGGCGGTTAAAAGGGGAAGGGCTCTGCTGTTCCATTCCCCCTGGCACCAGATTCCCCTTTTCCACCCCAGGAGGGAATTTCCATGATTTCTGCCTTCCAGAGACCGGGACTTAATCTCTTGCTGCTTTCCAGCTAGCCGCGATCTTCTGGGTGAAAGCAGAATTCTTGGAAGGGGCAGAGGACGAACACAAGAGCGCCGTTTGCCTTCTCTCCCCGCCAGGAAATAAAAGCCTTTTCTGCTAGATTTCTGCTGCCAGTCCAGGCGATTTTTAATCTGCATGTTTGTAGGAGGGAGAGACAGTGGAAGGAGAAAACAGCTCAAATGATCCAGACCAACAAAGTTACGCACAAAATCCGCCACTGGGAATTCAGAGCAGGTTCTCCCTTCAAGCACCCCCAAGACGTGCCCGGCTTGGTCACCCCGCCTTTCCCGAAGCGTCAAAAGTTCCTTTCCCCGAGGATCTGGCCCCGTGATCGTTCCCAAGGGCCAGAAATGCGGCGCAGCGTTTGAGCTCCGCGTGGTTTCTTCGGCCGCGCTCCCTGTCGCTGCTTTTGTGGAACATGAGTTGCGCACAGAGGCAGATGCTCCGTTTGTCAGCCGCGCATGGGGTTTTTGTTGGTTTCGCTCTGCGCCATCTAAGCTCCGAAGCCCAGAGAAGAAGGGCTCTCCCCTTCTCCGAGAGATTCCTGAAGATGGCGCGTGGTGGAAAGTGCCAAACGCTGCCCGCCTGGAGCCAGAAGCAGAAGGCAGGATGCTTCGGCCTTGCTGCTTTTTGAGGCAGGGAGAATTTGGACAGGCACCGCAGCGCTGCCCATCAGCGTGCGTGGAAACTACGGGCGACCAGATCTCTCCTTCCTCTTGGGTTCTTATGGACTAGATGGGCTGTGGCCTGATCCAGCAGGGCTCCCCTTAGGTTCTTATGGACTAGATGGGCTGTGGCCTGATCCAGCAGGGCTCCCCTTAGGTTCTTATGGACTAGATGGGCTGTGGCCTAATCCAGCAGGACTCCTCTTAGGTTCTTGTGGACTAGATGGGCTGTGGCCTAATCCACCAGGGCTTCTTAGGTTCTTATGCACTAGATGGGCTGTGGCCTGATCCAGCAGGGCTCCTCTGATGTTCTTAAGTTACGTTCGTATGCTTTCCTGCTTGCTAGAAGACACATCTCATTTGGCAAGGTGCATTTTTTTTCTTATCGTGGCCATTTGAGACTTCTTGGTTTTATTTGTCACAGTTTCAGTGCCATAAGCCATCTTGAGGCCTTTGGAGTTCTAACCGTTGCTTGTTAAAGAAGAAGATTAAACAAATAACATAACCTGTTGTGTGGAAAAACAAACAAAAACCAAATAATCTAAAAAAATCAACAGACTTGGTAGATATCAACAGTGCTCTGTTGCCGCCTTCAGAATCGCCTTTTTCTGCAGTGTTTTGGTCAACCCCTTTCTGCAAGGGAAACAAGGAAGAAGCTTGTTGCTGAAATGTTTCTGTATCTGTAATTCGTTGCTGGAGTTTGTAGCATCTGGGAGAAACGCTACCCCTGGATTGTTATTTAGGACATTCAGTTTAAAAAAAACCCTTTAGAATGATTGGGCAATTTACAAGTTTCTTTCATTCTTTGCCATTCATTATTATTATTGTTGTTGTTGTTGTAGTTGTTGTTCTCACTATGCGGGCTTTTGTGTTAAACCCCAAGCACCTAGGACTGTGTGGTGTGTCAGCGTCTGAATGGTGCAGAGCAGAGCAGGGTGCCCTTTTGCAACTGTCAGTCAGATGGTGATCTTCTCAGTGCCAATGGTCTCCAAGTGCCAGCCAAGGTCTTTGGGCACAGCACCCAGCGTGCCCATCACCACTGGGACCCCCGGTTTGTGTCAGAGCTGCTGAAGGTCAATCTTCAAATCTCTGTACTGCATCATTTTCTTGGGTTGCTTCTCCTTGATTCTAATATCTCCTGGGATGGCAATGACTATTATTATTATTAAGAAGAAGAAGAGTTGGCTTTTCTAGCCTGCTTTCCTCGCCCATTTAAGGGGACTCAAAGCAGCTGACAAACCTTCTGTTCTCCCCACAACAGACACCCAGTTAGGCAGGTGGGGCTGTGAGAGCTCAGAGGAGAGCTGTGACTAGCCCAAGGTCACCCAGCCTTGTCCACTTTCAGTCTGCAACCAGGCCTTGACATTGTCAGTGTTGATTCTGACGCCAGGCCAATGATACAGTGGCGTTGGGGCCACAGGCAGGTGGGTTCCATTGATGCTTTTAAAGGCTGAAGGGAGACTTAGGCAAAACGTCCATCAAATGTGCCTGGAAGTGTGTTCTTTTCTAAACCTCAGCTTTCCGTGAATCTCTCCAGAGCTGGGAGTCTGTTTTGCTTAGAGAGTCCTCAGCATAGGCAGGTCTGCCAAGAGCTTGTACCCCAGTGGTGGAGCAGGTGCCTTTCCCTGTGCGTTTGTGAGAGGTGTGACCTGCAGCTGGTTGCAGCCGTCCGTGGGCGGGGTGGGATCGGTTGCTGGACATCATCAGCAACCCCTGGTCCAGATCCCACATCTGGGCATCGCTTGGGTGCCCTTAATCCTGGTGTTGGAATCCTGTGATCTTTCCTGCCTGCGGGATTCATCTCAGGTGGCATCTCTGGGGTTTTTCCAGTTGTACAGCTTACCTCTGCAGGTAACAAGGGGCCGTGACCCCCTGAGGGTAGGATTAGCTGCCAAGGAAACCCAAGAGCCAGCCAGCCAGCCAGGCAGCGGGGCGGGGCAGGAGCAGGCCTTGGGTGCTGTTGTGTGCATTTGGCGAAGGGAAGAAAACAGGAACGTCTCTCAGGCCTGGATCGCAAAAACAGGATTTTCAAGAGGCACCCATACCTCCGGGAAAAAGTGTGGCCCAAGGTTGTGAAAGGCGGTGCTAGAAGGAGGGGAGGCCTGCTGGAAAGGGCGGGGGGGGGCTATATGGATTCCTTAGGGATGGGGTATCTTCCTTGAAGGATCAACAGTTGGGGGACAGGTTTGGTTTGTGGCCTTCTTGGTGCTCTGTCTGATCCAGCTGAGATGTCCTTCTCCCCTTAGGAGGCAAACTCTGTGCAACTGGGACTTAAGTCCATTTTGGAAATGCTGCATGAAGCCTACAGGGACAATTTACCCTTGGACTGAGTCCCATTGAGCTGATTGAAGCCGCATCAGTTGCCTTGTTGTTGTTTGGTATGGCAGTGGTAAAGTCGGGGCCCGCTTGGGGTGGGGCGGCCCCATGGGCAGAGGAGCAGATGCATTTCACATCCACCGTCAGATGGGTCTCGAACCCCTGACCCTCTGCTTTCCAGGGCAGTGTGGGTTCAATAACTCGCCCTTTAGAAAACATTTGAAGGATGTGTTTCCGAAGTTGCCTTTCATGGGGCTTTATCGCTTGCCTTTGTGTGCAGTTCTCCCCGGAACGTTTTTAAGGTAAGCTGAGAACATAAGAACCTAAGAAGAGCCCTGCTGGATCAGGCCACGGCCCATCTAGTCCAGCATCCTATCACACACAGTGGTCCACCAACTGCCCATGGGCATCTCAAGCAGAGACAAGGGCAAACCTTCTCCTGCTCTCCAATCCCAGCAAATGGCCTTAGAGGCATCCTGCTTGTCCCCCCAGCCTGAAAGATGTATTTAGGCATCCATTCTAGTAGCCATTGATACATCTGTCACCCATACAGTTGTCTCATCCTTTCTTAAAGCCATCTAGGCTGGTTGCTGTCACCACCTCTTCTGGCAGCCAGTTCCATAGACTGATGACCCTCTGGGTGAAGAAATCCTTCCCCTTGTCAGATCTGACTCTCCTAGAGTGTAGCAGAGCGTCCAGCCACCTGGAGACAGCTCACTCAGCTACCTTCCTCACTCTGTGTGGGGACATTGAAGGTCCAGCCCTCTATCATCTCTGTCAGATCATAAGAACCTAAGAGGATCCTTGCTGGATCAGGCCACAGGCAATCTAGTCCAGCATTTTGTTTCACATGGTGGCCTACCAGTTGCTTCTGGCGTCTCAAGAAGACAAGAGCAAACCCATTACCTTCCCTAGAAGGTACATGGCCTTTAGCAGCATCCTGCCTGCCTCTCCCACCTGGAGGCAGTACCTAGGCATCCCTTCTAGTAGCCATTGACACACCTGACCTCCATAAATGAAGAGGGGCCCTCCTGGATCAGGCCATGGACCCTCTCATCCAACATCCCGCCTCACACAATGGCCCAGCAATTGCTTCTGGGCGTCTGAAGCCAAAGACATCAGAAGGAGCTGGTTCTGTTTATCACCAGGGGAACCTTTTCTCCTTGATAGCTGGCAGTGCTCAACAGCCAGAGGACCAAGACGCAAGGTCATCTCACTTGTGCCTTTGGTTTGTATTTTCCAGAAAGTTGGCCTTCCCCAGAATTTCCTTTCCGGGGAGAACCCTCCCCCTGGATGATCAGGTGCAACGGGCATAATTCTATCCCAACTTCCACAGGCGAGCTGGAGAGGAACGCTGGCCGTGTTCCGGGCACCGTTTTGATCCTGCAGAGCAATGCTGAAGGACCAAAGGCAGGGTCAGGCGCCTCCATCATGCCTTCGGGACTTTGGCGGGAGGGCCGGCCGGCCTTGCTGGGAGGCTTCCTTCTGCTTGGAGCCCTCAAAGTGAAACCAGTCTGGTGCCGGATTAGGCCCGTCTCCTTCCTCTTCCAGTTGCTCCTTTATCTTTCTCCTCCTCCTCCTCCTCCTCCTCTTTTCCTCTCGCTGATCCTTTTTCGTTTTGTTTTTAATTGCACCAGGACTGGTTGCAGATGTGGCACACTGGAGAGCAGATTGCGCAATCTTTCTATGGCCGATGCCTCCCCACATGTGTGCTGAGAGAGAGGGGGGGAAAGAGAGAGGGGGGGTACTTAATGCACCAACGGAAAGGTCCTCCTAGTCAGCTATTTCACTTTTCCAAGCGCCCATCCCTCCAGCAGTGTGGGATGGGGGGGGGGGCGGGATCCCAAATGACTCCCTTTAACTTCCCTGTTGAAAGGGACTGAAGAACAGCTTGGGAGTGGAACTTCCTCTTATAGTGCTGGCTAGAAAAAAGCATTGTATTTCGATTATTTCACGGGAGGAAGAGAGGAAGGGAGCCCTTCGTGCTGTTCTATTTTGGTGCACGCGGCTGCCACCGCCGCCGCTGCCGCCGCCACTACCACCACCGCTGTCGCGGGTGCGCACCAAAGCTCTGCGGTTCCTCTCCTGGGTCCAGACCTTGGGTCTCCCAAGTGGACAGCTGTCCCAGCACGGACTCCGGTCTTCTCGGATGCCTCCCACGCCCGCTGCCACCAATATGTCCACAGACGGCGGTGGATCCTATCCGAGGTATCGTATCTTATCCTTCTTCCTCCGTTAGGCCGGCGTGGTGGCGGGGAAGAGCTCCACATGGCCAGCTCTCGGCTGCAGAACTGCAGAACTGCCCACCACCACCACCACCACAGACACACATTTTGTTGGGACGTGGTTTGGCCTGGGCCCTTTTGATCGCTTGCGCGAATGTTGCGGTGTGCCGCCATGTGCTTTCAGGAGAACGCAGATGTGCCCCTACGAAAGTCTTGGTGCTTTGGTGCTGAGTGGAGAGGGAGGGGGCTCTGTGAAAAGGGGGTGTGTGTCAGATCCCCAGAAGCGAAATCTAAATAGGGCTCTGCTTCTCTGAATGGGAGAAAAGGTTGGGGAGGGGTTGGGGAAACACCATGGAAAGGCTTGGACCCCACAGGTCCCCCCATCCCAAGGGTCCCATTGGCCGCCAAACTGCACGAGGTGAAGCAGGAAAAGGCTGCAGGGAAGGAAGGAAGGAAGGGTGCTGAGTCATCCGCCGGCTGGCCGCACTGATAGACCCGGCGGCTGGGGGCCCACGCCGGGGGCGAGAGGTTTGGGACTGCGCACCACCGCGGGATCTCTGGAGAGACAGGGGGGATGCCTCCAAAGGCCTCTTGCAGGGACTGGAGAGCAGGTGAAGGTTTTCTTTTTGTCTTCTGCTTGAGATCCCCAGAAGCAACTGGTGGGCCACCACGTGAGATGAGCTGCTGGACCGGATGGGCCGAGGCCTCATCCAGCAGGACTTCTCTTAGGGTTCTTACGACGTCTAGGTGCTGCCTCCAGGTTGGAGGGACAAGCAGCGTGCCTCTGAAGGCCACTTGGAGGGATCTGAGAGCAGGTGAAGGTTCCACCTTGGACTTCTGCTTGAGACGCCCAGGATCCATTGGTGGGCCACTGTGTGAGCCGGGATGGTAGTCTAGATGGGCTTTGGCCTGATCCAACAGGGCTCCTCTTACATTCTTATGATGTCTAGGTACTGCCTCCAAGTTGGAGAGTTAGACAGGATGTCTCTAAAGGCCATTTGAATGGAATCAGATGAAGGTTCCACCTTTGTTTCCCCCTTGAGATGTCCAGAAGCAGTTGGTGGGCCACTGTGTGAGAAACGATGCTGGATTCCATGGAGCGAGGCCTGATCCAACAGGGCTCCTCTTACGTTTCTGTCTTCCGTTAGTTTTCAGACTCCACCAGGTTACTGTCCCTCCTGTACCTGAGGTTTACCAGCCCTAGTTCACAGAAGCCTATTCTGGTAAGTGCAGAAAGGCCTCAGGTCTCCTTCTAAGCATCCACTTTCCCCTGTGATGGAGTGGTTAGAGTGTTGGCCAAGAACCCAGGAGTCTCTGGGTTCAAGTCCCCACTGGGCCTTTGCTTAGCCTACCTTGCAGGGCTGCTGTGAGGACAAAATGGAGCAAAAGTGAATCATGGATGCAATCTGGCATTCTTTGCACGCCACAGGTAAATAAATTAAGGGAGTGCCTGTATCTCAGTGGTAGACCAAATGGCCTGGAGTGCAGAGGGTTGCCGGTTTGATACCCAGCCTCTCCCTGGAAACAGGGAACGGCAAACTACTTCTGTATGCCTGCCAAGAAAGCTGCATAGGGGTGCCCCTGGAAATGCCCAGATAGTCAGTCAGGAGCACCAGACAGCAGTGAAATGAGTTAAATAAATAAATGATGAAACTCAGAAGGACCCTGCCACGTTTGCAAGTGTTAGCAGGAATAGCCTTGAGCTTTTGATATCTTTGTTAGCAGCGAAATAACTTGTTGTGTTGTCTTATAGGCAAGTGCAGAATCAAACGTACCTGCCTGAGTCCTTGTGTCTGGGCAGTGTGTACATGGATGGCTTTGTGGCAGAATTCTGACCTTTATGATATCCAGTCTGGTAGTGGTTAAGGAGCCAGAGTCATATCTGGGAATACTGGGTTTGATTCTGCACTCCTCCACAAAGCCAGCTGGGTGACCTTGGGCTAGTCACGGCTCTCTTCTGAGCTCTCACAGCCCCACCTCCCTCACAGGGTGTCTGTCGTGGGGAGAAGAACAGAACGTTTGTCAGGCACTTTAAGGCCCCTTAAATGGGTGAGAAAAACAGGGTAGAAAAGCCAACTCCTCCTCTTGTTCTTCTTTTTCCTTTCTTCCTTATTTTCTCTGTCACCATGCTGCCGGTGAGGAAACGTTCCTCAAGAGCTCCTGCTCCTTTCCGCCTGGCCTTTGAAGAGCTTCTGCGCCTCTTCGTGAGGAAGCCTTGCTCTCTCCCTGCAAAGCGAAGGCACCACCACCAGCGCGGCAAAACAAACGTCCTTCCTGTCTGAGCGGCGTGCTGCGCTGCAGTGATAAAAAACGTTGCTTGCAGGAGGAGGAGGAGGAGGAGGAAGGCCAGCCGGCGGCTGGACTGGGAGCGTTAGGCTGGGAGAACAGTTGGCCGTTGCTTCCTGCGCCCTTGGCGTAACGGCCGGCTTTGCGCCAGGGTCGTGGCGGCAACCCGCTTGCAAGGACAGCCGGATTCAATCGTGCTTAAATAAATAGCATGCCTGCCTCCTCAAAACAACCCTGCGGAGCAGGCTAGGTTGGGAAATATTGGCTGACTAAATGTAGCAATACGTTGAGTCTTCTGGATGGCATCAGCTCGAACCAAACCACTACCTGGGCTTTTCCACGGCCTACCTTGGTCCCTGGTCCTGTGGAAGGGGTGGTCCCGCTGCAGCTTCTACTGGTTACATTCCACCTGGGGGCGTTTTCGCGCTGGACGGGAAAGGAGCGCGATTAACCAACGTTGACTAGCGCCCCAAGTACTTTGGGCGTTCCCTCCCTGGGCAATCAAGTACTTACCTTGGTCTAGTGCAGCGGTGCTCAACCTTCCTAATGCCACGACCCCTTCATGCAGTTCCTCATGTTGTGGGGACCCCAAACCATGGGGGCGGTGGGAGACTCGTGGTGACCCCTCTGAAAGGGTAGTTCGACCTCCAAAGGGGTCGCGACCCACAGGTTGAGAACCGCTGGTCTAGAGTTAGGGAGCCGGACTGTTACCTGGGAATACCGGGTTTGATTCCACCCTTCTCCACAAAGCCAGCTGGTTGACCTTGGGCTAGTCACAGCTCCCTTCTGAGCTCTCACAGCCCCACCTAATCAATGATTAGTGAACTTCTGGTGAGGGTGGGCACACCTGCAGGCTGTAACGGCCTACTCTGCGTCCAGATGTTTTTCACCAGAAGTTCACAAATACTTCACTAGAGGCCCTAGTGCGAAACAGGCCTTGGAATGGATCAGGCCGTGGCTTTATGGGCCTTGAAGCACCAAAGTTTGGACAGTCACGATTCCTTCCTTGCTCAGGTTGTCCGGTTTGGGTTATTTATGAATTTATCTTTTTATTTTATTATTAATCTAAAACTAATAATTTGTGCATTTATCTGCATTTTTTCTAGGCTCAAAGGTCCCAGGGCAGGTTACACTAATAAAATAAAACAAAAATAAAAATAAAACAGATGCACTAGAAACAATAGCAGTTTTGAAAGAAGAAAGTTGCCTTGTAAATTTATGAACATAGATTATAAATAGTTACGTTGTGTCAAACTTTAGTGTCAGTAACAATAAGCAAGCAACTAAAGCGGTCTCCCAAAATGTACAAGTGTTACAGAATAATAATCTGTCCTCTAATAGGTCAAAGAATCAGGGGCTTTGGTCCATATTATATCTGGCCGATGGACTGATTTCATATTTTGTAAACAAGGACCTTTGCCAGTTTCCTGACTAGCCCAGTTCAAGGTGTTTACTTTAACCCTTAGGGCCCTAAATGACTTTGAGTCTAAATATCTGAAAGAACGCCTTATCCCATATTGACCTGCCTGGCACCCTAAGATCTGGAGCAGAGGCCCTCCTGGTTGTACCACCACCACCATCTTCAGTAGTTAAAGAGCTGGGGAAATGGGATAGGGCCTTCTCAGTGGTAGCCCCAGACGAGGGTATGGTCTCCCTTCTGAGGTTCGCCAGGCACCTTCACTCCAAAAGTTGACAAAACCTGTTCTCACATGGTGCCTGTGTTCAAAAACGGAGGGCTTCCTATGGCCAAAGGGGACTGCCAGCACGGGACAGTGCCTTTTCTGTGGTGGCTTCCAATCAGGGAATGCTCTCCTCCTTCAGAGTTCCCTACGGTTGACTTGTTTTCATGTCTCCTAGTGACATGAAAATGTGTTCTTTTAGGAATGGTTTCAGACCCAAGGCTATTTCACAGCAGCGTTCTCAATGTTCACGTTCTGAATTTTCGTTGCTGGTGCCAGGCAGGAGCAGCAGCAGTTCATGCCATGGTGATACTGGGAGCACAGGGCATTGCCAATCCCATCTCCCGTGCTCTTTAATATCTATATGAAGCCGCTGGGAGATCTGGAGTGAGGTGTCACCAATATGCAGATGATACCCAGCTCTGTCTCTCTGTGCCATCTAGGTCAGGAGAGGTGGTTGAAGTACCTGGAGGCTATAATGGGCTGGATGAGACAAGACAGAGATGCTGTGTGTCACAGGGTCTCGGGTCCGTGTAGTTGGAGACACCCTGTCCTCGATGGGGTTGTAATGCCCTGGAAGGGACAGGTGCTAAATTTGGCAGTGTCGCTTGAAGCTCAGGTGGAGGCCGTGGCCAGGAGTGCCTACTCCCAACTACGGCTAGTCCGTCAACTGAAGCCACTTCTGGATAGAGACGACTTGGCCACAGTTATCCATGCTCTGGTAACCTCTAGATTGGACTATTGTAATGCGCTCTACATGGGGCTGCCCTGTTGTTGTTACCCTTCCTGAAACCTTTAGGTATAGGATGGGATAGAAATACAAACGATGGATGGAGGGAGGGAGGGAGGGAGGGAGGGAGGGAGGGGGATGGGTGGGTGAGTGGATGGGTGGATTTACTGCGAAAGGGTGCACGATTTTGAATTTTAGTGTTTGATGGTTCCTAAGTTGATGCGCGTGACACTCTGTGGTCTCCCCAACTCCCCGTCCTTCCCCCCCTTACACCTGTTTTCCCCTTTCAGAACACCCAAGTGTCGGCCTCCCTTGCAATGAATGGACCAACCGTCCCGCCAAGCAATCCCGCGTTCCCCTGCGGCTGGAATGAGTTCTGCGAGCGCCACGCGATTGCCACGGCCAAGGAGCTGGCCCGGAAATACCTCCACTTTGTCCACGAGAACCCACAGCATGAAGTCCTGGCGGCCGAAAACTTTTCCCTCCAGTTTGCTGACCTTTTTCAGCATTACTTCCGCCATGAGGTGAAGGACACCTCCGCCATGAGCCAGCCGCAGGTCCCGCCTCCCAGCAGGGTGCAGGACTACCGGGAGACCAGCCGGAAGCCCGGCGACCCCTCGGCGCTCGGGACGCTGGTGGCCAAGGTGGAAGCCGAGTTGGTTGACCAGCGGGAGCCCGGTTCCGAGGCCTGTCCCCGTGGGCTTCCGAAGGCGTGGAGCGCGGAGGAACTTACCGGAATCCCTCCCTCGTCTGCCGTCCGGAGGCGATTCTCACTGGAGCGCTTGCGAAGGACCTGGTGCCACTTTTTCCGCCGGAGGTCCTCTGAGCCGGCTCCCGGCGAACAGGAAGCCCCGGACGCCGGCTCGAAATTGAGCTTTCCCCGCCGATTCTTCCCGTGGGCTCTTTCCCAGGACGGAGCATCTCCGATTCGGAAAGAAGGTCACCTAAAATACTGGATGGTGACCGAGGCCGCCGTGGACAGTGGGACGCGTTGGCAACGGTGTCGGCTGGTTCTACGGAGAGCGGGACCTTTGGACTGGGAGAACTGCGTCCTGGAACTGTTTGATCCTCCTAAGGTAAGTGGGGGAAAGTCCTTGGAACACATTCAGGGACTGTTTAGGGGTTTTTGCTGCACTGGAAAGAGCACACGGCTTCTAGCAGAGGGCTTCTGCATCTCACGCCTGCGTTTCCATCTCCAGCAGAAGGCTGGTCCGTACTGAGTCAAATGCAAGAAAATTTGTATTCGTTCGAATAGATCCCCTTCGAATGTTCAGTCCCATACGAATGCATACAAATAGCATATGGGACCGTTTTGCCTGAGATGCCCAGAAGTGACAGGCAGGTCAGTGTGTGAGACAGGGTGCTGGACTAGGTGGGCCGTGGCCTGATCGAGCAGGATGTCCCTTCATTCTTGGGGGACAAGTGTATAAATGGCTGTGAGAAGGAAGGAACTAGGTACTTCCTCCAGTTCAGAGATGCCAGCAGGATGCCTCTAAAGACCACTTGCGGGCCGTGGGGAGCAGGTGAAGGTTTTCCTATCCAGTTCTGCTTGAGAGCCCATGAGACAGGAAGCCAGGCTCCTTCTTATGCCTTTTAGGTGCCAATCACAAAATGGCAGCTACTGAAAAGAATCTGGTGGCTGGATCCGCACTGAGATCACAGGTGGTGTGTTTGACCTTGCTTGAGGGTAAGGAGGAAGAGCCTTGAACATCTGGATCAGAAGACAAAACCATCCAGCTGGCCCCTTTCTTCCAAAGGGGTTCCGGTGCTGTTGTAGGTACCGGACCCTCTCTAGACCGATTCACGTAGTTCCACCAGCGTCTTGGCGGGAAACCCTCTGTCCCGACACGATCTGTTCGCCTGTGTAGTTTGAGATTAGATA
This sequence comes from Aspidoscelis tigris stejnegeri, assembly GCA_023333525.1. Classification (NCBI taxonomy): domain Eukaryota; kingdom Metazoa; phylum Chordata; class Lepidosauria; order Squamata; family Teiidae; genus Aspidoscelis; species Aspidoscelis tigris. The sequence continues at coordinate 10,027,097 of JALMGA010000020.1, forward strand.
CGTGCGCGAATGTTGTTCGTTTACATTCTGCTCAGATCGAATCCTATTTGATTTGAGCCTTTAAAAATTCAGATTTAACAAGATTCGAGTCGTATTCACCAAATTCGAATCCATTTGTCCGAATTTCTGTTTCGAATCTGCGCATACGAGCGTCAGCAGCATTCGTACGTGGCCGTACGCATCTTCCCCGCATCCGTGCACATCTGAATGCATCCATACACGCCCATAGGCATCCCGTAGTTATCCCGTATGCAACCCGTTTTCGTCCCGTACGGATCCGTACAAACGCGTACGGATGCGAGAAAGATGCGGATCTTCAAGTGTGCATTGTGTACGATCCCGTACACATACATATGTCCGGATAATTTGGACGAATACATTCGAAGTACAAAATTCGATCCAGATGTTTACATCCAAATTTCGGGACATTTTATTCGAGTTCGAATGTCGAAATTCGGCACATCCCTAGTACAGACTGACTCCTGGCCGGGGACCATGTGGTTTAGAATTGGGTTGCTGTTGGCGCCTTCACGAGACACATACCTTGGGGTGAACCCGTCTGCGGGCTCTACCGACATTTCAGGCCATGCTAAAGTCTGGCTCACTTTTATTTGGAGGTCCGGAGATCAAACGGTTCGGAACAGGTCGCAACTTCATATTTGCTTGTTTGCTTGTTTGCATCTTTATCCCGCAATGTCCCCGGAGTGTAAACATTTGGAGAGCCTGGAATGAGGTCTTTCTAGCTGGTATCTTTCAAACTGCATAGAACTCTTTGCTTGAAAGTAGCTCATTTGGACCTGTAGTTCCGGGGGGGGGGGGAGTGTAGAAAGTGTAAAGGAACTTTGCACGCCTTGGCTGGAGATCTTTTTATGATCCGGCACAGCCTGTGCGTGTATCTCAATTTTTCACTCTTTTTTTTAGATTTATGTAATTAGCAGGGTGCAAACGGCTGCTGCTCCTCGTCTCTTTCCGTCCTAATGAATTTCTGTAGGGTTAATACTCTGCCTGGTGTGTGTGGGGGGGAAGATGTGGTTTTTCTAGGAATGCCCCCCTTTTTTTTCTTCTGAAGGACAGGAAAAGATTTAATGTTTCCTTGATTCAGTTAACGTTGAGCTTGCATGTGAGGGTCGGTGTTTGTTGTTGGTTGACTGCGTGGGGCCCTCTGTGCAGTTTTATTGGCAGGCGTACGGAAGTGGTTTGCCATTGCCTCCTTTTGGGGAGGGATGGGGATTGAATCATTGAATCTCTGCTCTCAAGGCTGTTTGATCTACCACTGAGCTACAGACGGTCCTAAAAAATTCACTTCAAATCTACCAAAATGGATAAAATCCACCATACATACAATGCATCTCAGAGCTGGGCTGTCAATAAATCTCCACCCCTGCCTAGGTGTGCCAGTGGCTACTAGAATGGATGCTTGGGGACCCCTTCTGGGTTGGAGAGACAGGCAGGAGGCCTCTCAAGGCCATTTGCAGAAAGTTTGGAGCAGGTGAAGGTTTTCCCTTCGTCTTCTGCTTGAGATGCCCAGGAGCAGTTGGTGGGCCACTGTGTAGGATGGATTGCTGGACTGGATGGGCTGTGGCCTGATCCACCAGGGCTCCTCTTGGGTTCTGATCTTCAATGGATGCCTAGGTATTGCCTCCAAAGTTGGAGAGACAGGAAGGTTGCCTCTCCAGGTCACTTGCAGGGAGTGGAGGGCAGGTGAAGTTTCTGCCTTGGATCTTCTGCTTGGGATGCCCAGGAGCAGTTGGTGGGCCATTGTGTGGGACAGGATGCTGGGACCAGATGGGCTGTGGCCCAGTCCAGCAGGGCTTTTCTTAATTTGTGGAGGACTCGGGTATTGATGGCTACTAGAATGGATGCTTAGGTACCTCCTCCAGGATGGAGAGGCAGCCATGATGGGCTGGGGTTGATGCTCTCTGCCACCCCACCCCACCCCACTCCCAAGTGTTCCAGAACCCACGCCAGTTAGTTTGAACAACCTCCCAGCAAATAAAGGGGGACATTTTTGCAAAGGAAGGGCCATTAAATTTAGCCTGAAATCTGTCCGGTCTCCCTTTGGTGAGGTCAGCCCAGTGTGGATGGAATGCTTTAGAACGGCCGCTGAGATCTCATTGCATCTTGGCAAGCGATTTCTCTGCAAAAATTTGCCCCCGCCCCACCGTCATGCATGCCAGGGGCTCAGAGCTGATGCCCCGGGGACAGCGTGCACCAGGGAGGGCACTTTTTGCGGTGGCCAATAAAGTAAAATAAATCCGTGGTGAGCAGGTGTGATTGAACATATTCTAGTGGGCGAAGAAGTCCACCTCTTTATTTACCTAGGCCAGCCCCCCCCCCCCGCCAGATCAGGTAAAAAAGAGAAAAGGGGGGGGGGTTAAATGTATCTTCAGAACACAGGCCCACAAGCCCTCCTTCGCTCTCCCTTCCTTGCTTTCAGAAATCCTCCCCCCCCCCCGCAAGGAAATTAAACAGGAATCCATTCATTCCGCATTCCCAGGGCCTACAATTAATAGAAAGGAAAGCACAGGGATTGAATTTAAACTCTCACGTACGCTTGCCAAATAGATTTGGAATTGTGTGTGGGGGGGGGTTGGTTCTATTTGCCCCCAAAGAGAAAAGGAAGGGGCTGCGCGAGAAACAGTCGTCCGCATGGACGTGGCCAGGATTGCTGGAGGGATGGAACTTTGGGATGGTTGTGCCCCTGCACCTCTGGGTTGGAAATGCGCAAAAGCAAGCCTGTGGCATAGTGGAATAGGAGAGGGCTACACATTTTGCAGGCTGTCCTTGCCCTGCCCTGTGTCCCTAGGGGGAAAGTTGAGCCTGGATGGTATTCGCCATTTTTGCCGCTGCGCGACAGTTAAAAATTTCACTTGCTTTTGTCACACTTCTGAGGTGAGCTCAAGGGTTAAAGTATCCATACTGCATCGTAATTATTGTTAGCTGCCACTGAGGTGTGGTTGACTGAGTGGGCACCACCATGGCAATCTCTGTGCACTTGTATTAGCAGAGAGACAGAAGTGGTTTGAACATTGCCTGCCTTTAGGGAAAGGCTGGCGATGGAACGAGCGACCCTCTGCTATCCCTCCCAGGCTTTATGGGCACCTGTATGCAGTTTTCTTGGCAGAGATACAGAAGTGGTTTGCCATTGCCTACTTCTGGGGACAGGCTGAGCACCACGATTGGGAGACAGGTTTCCCGTGCGATTCATTTATAGCAGCCTTTGCCAGGGAGCCATTAAAACCTGAAATTAATAAAACTCAGAAAGGATAGAGATCAGCATCACGGCTAGCAAACGCACAAAAGAAAGCTGTTTCTTAATTCGCTTCCAGGTGAACAGGTGTGCTTTTGGCAGGGGTCGGAGGGAACCTGGCGCCAGCAATCTGTCCCCAGGAAGGACACCCTGAGGAAGGATGGGGTTACATTTGGATGAAGTTGCTTCTTTTTGTTTTGCTCTTTCTGACTCCCTTTTCCTGCTTGCTGTTTCCCCCCCCCCCCTTCCTCCCTCTCGGCTGCTGAAGCCTGCTTTTCTTTCTGTCATCCTCTTCCCCCATTCCCTCTCTTGCACACGGTCCAATTTTCCTTTGTTGCTCCTTTTAAAAACATTTCTTCCTCTTTTCCATGCCTCCTCCTTTCTCAATGTCTCCTTGCCTTTCCGCCACCTCCTCCACTTAAAGAAACTGACCGGCTTTTAAGCTTGCCCTATAATCCAGCCCCTCTCCTAGCTCTGGTTTGCTGAAAATACTGAAGCTCAATAATGTTCTTTTTTTTTTTTTTTTTTTAGAACCTTTCTGGGCAACTACCTCCCTAAAGTGCTTTACCAAATTGTTTCTCCATCTAAATTCCAATATATCCCAGCAGCTGTGGGCAGCGGCGGTCAGGAGAAGCGGTCCAGCAAATGGAAGAGACACCCCTGTTTGCACCAGAATGCAGATGACCTCTTAAGAATAATATTTCTTTTCGGGGTGATTTATGCAGAATAAGATAAAGGCCAATGCATCACTTCCATCTAGGGACGAAACCCCCCAAAAAAATCTGAATTATCCGTATGAATACAAATGTATTTGTATCGAATCTAATGGCCAGACACTTGTGTTTTCATTATTTGGAGACATTCGATTTTTGAACGTGAGATTCATAATGAATCAAATTCTAAAACTGCATCTGTTCGAATATATATGAATTTTCTTCCATTCAGTTTGATGCAGATCTAATGCAAAGGACCCCATTCGTGCCCATCTCTAGTTCCACAGGTTGTGGAAAGGTTTAGACCTTTGAGCTATGCGCGCCGGGCGCAGGCTGTTCTCTTTTCTGTGCCAAAGCCAAACCTTTTAAAACTGTTCTATTTCCCTCTCCTGTCCGAGGCGACCGGGGAGGGATGCAGCTGAAGTTTCGGGCGCCCATCTGCCCTGTGTGAGATGGGCAGGGGTCTTTCTACAGTTGGCCCTGCTGCTTCTGGCTCTTCTTCCCTTGTGCCACAGAGCCCAAGCCGCCAGGGTGTGTGCCCTGTGCTAACCACAGGCCTCGGTGCTGTGGAAATCCCCGGGCTGCTTTGTGAATGGAACAGAGGTCTTTAGCAAGGTCTTTTGCCATTCATTCACTGGACTGGGGAGCTCTCTCTCTCTCTCTCTCTCTCTCTCTCTGTGTGTGTGTGTGTGTGTAGATACAGGGTGGGACAGAGAAGTTGCAGCCACACGGTGCTGCCTTTTCAGGAGGGGGCAGGAACCATGGCGGATGATGCCACCCAAGAGCGGCATACGTATCTCTGTTTACAAATAGCGCGTCTATAAAATGACCGTTTCCCCAGCCGCAGTCGCCTTCAAAGTCCCCCAAACGAGCCCAGTTTTACTTTAATGACGGAGGATGGTTTCTCCAAATGGCTCCTCTCCAAGATCTTTGCTTGCTTCTTGAGTCCCTCTTTGGCACCAACGGGGGCATCAGCTGTTAATTGGGCCCTGGCAGTTTTTCCTTGCTTAGAAGTGATTCTGTTTTTACTTGTCGTGGAGAACCGGGTAGAAACACACCAGCTTCAAAGAGCTCCTTTGGACCAGTGTGTTAACCTGTATAATCTTAATCAGCCCTGTGGTTTTTTTGTGTGTGTTTTTTAAAAGATCTTTTTCGTCCCAAGGGAGATGCATCAGTCCAGACCTGTTTATGGAACATCTAGTCTTAAGGAATCAGCCACCTTAAAGAGATGGCCGCTATGGCAGAACCAAGGGGATAGGAAAGTTCTCTACCGATTTGTTGGCTCAGCTGGGACTCAGCAAAGGCCCTAAACTGTGGGAAGGACGGCAAGGTATAGTGGCTAGTGCGGAAGGGATCCAGATCCATGTCACCAAGTACCTGAGCTGCCTGGAGAGTGATCTTTAGCTGGTCATTTCCATTGCATTCGGGGCCCAAATATAGAAGAAGAGCTGACTTTTCTACCCTGCTTTTCTCACCCATTTGAAGGGACTCAAAGCGTCTGACAAACCTTCTGTTCTTCTCCCTGCAACAGAATACCCTGTGAGTTAGGTGGGGCTGTGAGAGCTCAGAAGAGAGCTGTGCCTAGCCCAAGGTCTGTGGAGGAGTGCAGAATCAAACCTGGTATTCCTAGATAAGAGTCTGGCTCCTTAACCACTAGACCAAACTAAGGGGACGCCTTCTCCCATGTGGACCTGGCTGTGGTTTAAGATCTGTAGGGGAGCACTTTATGGTTGTAACACCACCCTCAGTAGCAAAAGGGGGCATCTGGGATAGGGCCTTCCCAGTGATGGCCTCGAGATTATGGAGAGCCAGAAAATCAGTGACAATGCACCTAAGTGAAGACGCTAAAACCCAAGGAAACAGTTGCCCCTTCCCTCCTTCAGGCACTGTTACTGTTTCTAGTGCGCCCCTTTCTTTTCTTTGAACACAGATTTCCAAGCTCATATATGTGTTGTGTGTGTGCGTGAAATGTATGCCTACAGGCTTGCCTTTTAATCTTTTTTAAAAATGGTCATCCTGTGAAGTGCAAAATAGACACTCAAGGTTACGTAACCTATTGACAGTTCCTTTAATGACATGAAGTTATGGAAAGTTCTTGTTTTCCACACTGGAGTAATTTTAACATGTTTTCAGGCGAGTAGTGGAAAAAGCCCGCTGCCTCAATCTGGGGCTTAGTAAGGGCAGTTTGCCAGGCAGAGTTGCCACGTGGAACCCCTTATTCCCTAAGCCGTCCGTCAAAATAAGGCACAGGCCCACGTGGCTATCTCCTCTGTTGATGTGGAAGAAGAGGGGATTTAAGAAGTGTGGTGCTGCCACTAAAAAGGCCCTGAGTTTGCTTTTTTCATTATCGGCGCCATACAAAGAAGCAGCATCTTAGGGCAGAGGGGGAAACCTCTTACCCCTGAATCTTCTTCATTTCTTCTACAAAATTCACAGATCCGGTCCTCAAGCCCTGAAAGATGAGCTTCACAGTTCATGGGTGGTTAATGCAGGAATTCAAAGTGCTTAGAGAAAGATTTAAGAATCCCCTTAAAATGTTACCGAAAATATTTAGAAACTGTGCACATGGTTGGAGATTAAAGACTCTTTTCACAGCAGGCACGAACGCCCATGTGGCCACGGCTGGATCTGCAAAAACCTCTGAACCCGTTAGCAAAAAAAGATGCACATTTCCCCCTCGCTCTAAATCTCCTTGGCTTCTGTCTTTCATTCTTCCTTTCCTTCCCGCCCTCTGACTTGGCTGCTGCTGCTGCTGTTGCTGCTGATTTTTTATTTTTTATTTGTCATCTCAGCAGTTTTTCTCATCTGGCTAATTTAGCAAGCTTCTTTCCGCTCGCACGATTGGCTGGTAACCCAGCCTAATTTGGGGAACAAATTCTCTAGAGACCTTCCTCTTCGATTTCCTGCACGGCTGCATATCTGCGCTCCGCTCTCGGGGCCAGGGCGCATGAGTGCGCCGTCTGTTTCCTGTGTTCTTGTGTTGAATTGTAATCACGCATTTGCTGAAGGATGTCTAGGGAAGTCAGGCAGGGAGGGGCAGGAAAGTCAGGGGCGGGAGCCCGGTCGAGGGAGCTCCCAGCTCGCCGGCGAAATCCACGTAAATCAGTTCGCCCACAAAGGTTCCACATTGTCCCTTGGGCTCCTTTGGATGGGACCAGTCACGGAGAGGCATTTCCGAACACACCTCCTCCCCGTTTTTTACCAAGTGGGGAAGGTATCAGTCACGGAATGTTAGCAAGTGATGCAAGAACTTCTGAAGTTGGAGTGGCTTCAGTCTACTTTCAGAGCGAGATAACACATCAGCCAAGTGACCAGTAATTTTCTCTCCACCTTATGGCTGCGGTCACACTTAAGGGTTTAATCCAGCTTCAGTCCACTTTCATTGCAAGAGAACACGTCAGCCAAGTGATCAGTAGTTTTCTTTCCACCTCAGGGCTATGGTCACACCTACGGTTTAATCCATCTTCAGTCCACTTTCAGAGCGAGAGAACACATCAGCCAAGTGACCAGTAATTTTCTTTCCACATTATCCCAAAAGGGAATTTCCTGAGTTATTTAACACTGAAAGAAATCAACTTCTTGTTGCTTGGCTGATGTGTTCTCCAACTTTGAAAGTGGACTGAAGCTGGATTAAACCTTAAGTGTGAGCAGGGTGTGTGTGTGTGTGTGTCCCTGAAAGTATCTTCCGCATTCATGCAGAAATCTCATAAACAGACCACATTTCTTCACCAGTGGCAAGAGTTTGGTAGCTGTGGGACCAGTGACCTGGCGGTGCCACCTTCTGAGTCAGCGCATGGGGGAAAGGGCTCTAGGAGTTCTCCCCAGAGCAGCGGCCTGACTTGACCACACGGAGGAGGAACGGGTCTGAGGGACTTCAGGGGCAAAAGATGATACGTTCGGGGTCCAAACTCAACAGTGTTTGAGACCCACATTAGGGCTTTGGTTCTTTCTCTCCAGAGTTCCAAAATACCAAAATATTTGTGTTTTTCTTTTTCCTCTTTCTCTCCTCACATGATTAGTACTTTTCATATCTCTCCCTTGCGGTTTAGCTCTCGGGTTAGTTCTCCTTCCTCCTCTGTCAAGGCTTTTCTTCCCCAGCGGTTTTGTTTTGAAGGAACCGAGAGAACCGCAGGCGAAGTCCCCACCTGAAAGAAGGAACCGCTCGGCTCCTCCATCAGAACGAAAGGGCGTGAGGGTTCACGGTTCCTCTGCCTTCCACTGGGCCCCTCTCTGATCCAAGTCTTTTCAGTAACCAGGCAGGGGCTCTGGGCAGAAAAAGGGTTTCCCCTTGTCGGTCCCAACGCCCCACGTTTTGAGCATGTGGAATGGCCACACTTGTCCTGGTACGTGTCCCTCACAGGCTTCGCCCAAAGAGCAAAGGGGTCGGCCGCCGATCCTGGAATGGATTAGCGACTCCTGGATGGCCACAGCCCATCTAGTCCAGCCGGCTAAGAACCTAAGAGGAGCCCTGCTGGATCAGGCCACAGGCCATCTAGTCCAGCATGGTAAGAACCTAAGAGGAGCCCTGCTGGATCAGGCCACAGCCCATCTAGTCCAGCATGGTAAGAACTTAAGGGGAGCCCTGCTGGATCAGGCCACAGCCCATCTAGTCCAGCCTGCTAAGAACCTAAGAGGAACCCTGCTGGATCAGGCCACAGCCCATCTAGTCCAGCATGGTAAGAACTTAAGGGGAGCCCTGCTGGATCAGGCCACAGCCCATCTAGTCCAGCCGGTTAAGAACCTAAGAGGAGCCCTGCTGGATCAGGCCACAGCCCATCTAGTCCAGCATGCTAAGAACCTAAGAGGAGCCTGCTGGATCAGGCCACAGCCCATCTAGTCCAGCCTGCTAAGAACCTAAGAGGAGCCCTGCTGGATCAGGCCACAGCCCATCTAGTCCAGCATGGTAAGAACTTAAGAGGAGCCCTGCTGGATCAGGCCACAGCCCATCTAGTCCAGCATGGTAAGAACTTAAGAGGAGCCCTGCTGGATCAGGCCACAGCCCATCTAGTCCAGCATGGTAAGAACCTAAGAGGAGCCCTGCTGGATCAGGCCACAGCCCATCTAGTCCAGCATCCTAGGAACCTACGGGGAGCCCTGCTGGATCACAGGGTGTCTGTTATGGGGAGAACAGAAGGTCTGTCAGCTGCTTTTGGGTCCCCTTAAATGGGTGAGAAAAGTAGGGTAGAAAAGCCAACTCTTCTTCTTCTTCTATTCCAGGATGTATTCCAGAATGAAGCTAAGTCTGGTCTTTAAAATTGGGGCGTCTAGTGTGACTTTTCGAGTCTTTCCCCTTCCTGGGCAGTGAAGGAGAGGGACATTTTTAGAAAACACACTCACACCCATTGTCCACGTACCTGAAGACAATGCCCAAAGTGGAATTCTGGCGATGGGATGTCCCCCCTCCCCCATATATGTCACAAAGCCGCGAATCTGCCGGTGGCGTCAGGCTCGCGGCTTCTTCGATACGCCCTCCCTGAGATAAGAAACGGGTCGCGCACGAAGGCGGCAGCATTGCTGCGCTTCCCCTATATCACGAAGCCTGTTTTGCAGACGGGCTGCTGTGGGGCGAAGCTGTGGAAACACAGAGGTGGTGTTTCCTTAGGAGGGGCCACCCCTGTGCAGACCCTGCCCACCCGCCCACTCACTGTGGGCACCCCCCAGGCCTACGCTTCGCAAGGGTGTGTGGGTACCATTTTGGGCCATAGTTAGGAGAAGTTTCTTCGAAGCCGGGACTTTGCTAGCTGACTTAGCAAAGGCTATGACTCACTTCCTTCCTTCCTTCCCTCCCTCTCTCTCTCCCTTATTTATCTCTGTGTGTCTCTGTCTCTCTTTCGTTTAATTTCTGCTCCATCCGGGCTCTTCTTCCTTCCCTCCTCCCCCTTTGCATTCTCCGTTCTGGGCAGCTTTGAGGTTCTTTTTTCTCCGAAATGTTACTTCTTGGAAATCATTCCTCACCTCCGCTCTTTGAGATAGCACGTACAGGGCTCTCAGATGGAGGAGAGTGCAGCCTAGTGGTGGGAGCCCTGACGCGGCGATGCTGAAGGGCCCACGGTTGGGCTTCTCCCCCGTCTACGAAAACCACCCAACCGAGGGAGGGAGGAAAGATCCTACACATCGTGCCTCTTTTAAGTTCACAAACCTCCAGCTCAGAATCAGGGCTCAAGTAGTAGAGTTTTGAAAAGCTTCTTTTCCTTTTTTTTTTTTTGAGGGGGGGGGTTCTTTCACTCCGTGGCCAAAGATATCTGCACAGGGTTTGCATTTAATGAGCACCTATTGCTAGTGGTTTTCCAGGTATCCAAAGGCCTTTTCAGGCTGGGGAATCTATTGTTAAGCTCTGGATAGAATGTAAGGAGATAAGAGGAGCCCTGCTGGATCAGGCCACAGCCCCTCCAGTCCATAAGAACTTAACAGGAGCACTGCTGGATCAGGCCAAAGCCCATCTAGTCCATAAGACCTAAGAGGAGCCATCATGGATCAGGCCACAGCCCATCCAGTCCATAAGACCTAAGAGGAGCCATCATGGATCAGGCCACAGCCCATCCAGTCCATAGGAACCTAAGAGGAGCCCTGCTGGATCAGGCCACAGCCCATCCAGTCCATAGGAACCTCAGAGGAGCCCTGCTGGATCAGGCCACAGCCTATCTAGTCCATAAGAACCCCAGAGGAGCCCTGCTGGATCAGGCCAAAGCCCATCTAGTCCATAAGAACCTAAGAGGAGCCCTGCTGGATCAGGCCACAGCCCATCTAGTCCATAAGAACCTAAGAGGAGCCCTGCTGGATCAGGCCACAGCCCATCCAGTCCATAAGAACCTAGGAGGAGCCCTGCTGGATCAGGCCACAGCCCATCCAGTCCATAGGAACCTCAGAGGAGCCCTGCTGGATCAGGCCACAGCCCTTCTAGTCCATAAGAACCTAAGAGGAGCCCTGCTGGATCAGGCCACAGCCCATCTAGTCCATAAGAACCTAAGAGGAGCCCTGCTGGATCAGGCCACAGCCCTTCTAGTCCATAAGAACCTAAGAGGAGCCCTGCTGGATCAGGCCACAGCCCTTCTAGTCCATAAGAACCTAAGAGGAGCCCTGCTGGATCAGGCCACAGCCCATCTAGTCCATAAGAACCTAAGAGGAGCCCTGCTGGATCAGGCCACAGCCCATTAGTCCAGCATCCTGTAGCATACAGTGGCCTACCAATTGCCCATGGGCATCTCAAGCAGAGACAAGGGCAGACCTTCTCCTGGTCTTGTCTCCCTGCAAATGACCTTGAGAGGCATCCTATGTATTTCTCCAACCTGGAGGTGGCACCTGGGCATCGTTTCTATTATCTATTGAGACACTTGAGCTCCATGAATCCATCTAATCCTTTCTTAAAGCTACCCAGGCTGGTTGCTCTAAAAGAACGTAAAAGGAAGACTCGGGGGCCTGTTTGAAGCAGAACCCAAGTGCCAGTCTGGAGGTCTGAAGGATGAAAAGGAAGCAGAGACACCCCCTCGCTTTCAGGCCCGAGTATTTAGGCGCTTGTTCTAGATAAGATCGGGAAGCAGCGCATCTAGTCCAGCCTCCTGTCGCACACAGTGTCCCGCCAGTTGCTCCTGGGCATCTCTCCAACTTGGAGGCAGGACCTGAGCATCCATAGTAAATAAGGATCTAAGAGGAGCCCTGCTGGATCGGGCCGCAACTCCATCTGGTCCAGTCTTCTGTCTCATACATTGTCCCACCCATGCTGAAGACAAGGGCCAAACCCTCGCCTTGCCCAGTCTATAGAGACAAAGCCTACAGCTTCCACATTCCTTCGTGTCCTGCTTTGAACTGGGCCTTCAGTTTTGCAAGCTCAGCAGCAGTTGTGGAAACCGCCGCTTTGGAGGCCGTTTTGCAAGGCTCCCCGTGTGACAGCATTTCCTGTCTGCGGCTTCCATCCTGGGGACCTTTGTCAACGGAAGCCAGCATGGAGTGTCCTGAAGGTGAGGCGGTATGGTCTAGTGGTTAAGGAGCCGGACTCTCATCAGGAAAAACCGGGTTTGAGTCCACCCTCCTCCACGAAGCCAGCTGGGTGACCTTGGGCTAGTCACAGCTCTCTTCTGAGTTCTCCCAGCCCCACCTACCTCACAGGGTGTCTGTTGTGGGGAGAAGAACAGAAGGTTTGTCAGCCACTTTGAGTCCCCTTAAATGTTTGGGGAAAGGTGGGTAGGAAAGCCAATGCTGTTGCTGCTGCTGCAACTCAAGAGATTCCACCTTCACTCTTTTCCATTCCTGATACCCTAGATTTCTACCAAAGGGCTTTTCCCCTCATTCCTGATACCCTAGATTTCTACTGAAGGGCTTTCCCCCTCATTCCTGATACCCTAGATTTCTACTGAAGGGCCTCCCCCCCCCTCATTCCTGATACCCTAGCTTTCTATGGAAGGGCTTTTCTTTCCCTCCCCTGATAGCCTAGCTTTCTACAAAAGGGGAAAGTCCAGCATTAAGGAGCAGCCAGGCACAGAGCTGCCTGGCTGCTAGGAAAGGAGTCAGTTATGAATGGTGGTGGACTTCAAAGTGGGAAGAGAGCAGATCTTGCTTTCTCTCTTCACCCCAGGCCACCCTTTACACACTTCAGCTTTCTAGTCCTCAGTTTAAGGAGAACCACTCTCTTGCTTTTTGGCAAAGAGAGTCATGGCTTATGAAAGCCGGCCAGTTCCTTATCTGTTTTTCTTCTCTCTCTCTCCTTCCACACTCAGTTCAAAAAGATTATCGTCCTGGCCTTGGTTTGTGCGGAGGTTACGTGCCACACACGAGGATTTTGCTGTGCTCAGGGCCTTGCAAACAGCTCTGCCTAAAACAGCAGCTTCCTTGAGAAACAGGACAAGCACATTTGCCCACACGCCTGGCATGTTTTGACGGTCGAGAGTTTAAAGGGTTTTTTGGTAAATATTATCAGCTGCCAGTCGCATTTGCAGATGCATTCCATTTTTCAGGTCCTCTTTTTCCTTGAGGTGCTCCTGAATTAGCAAGCGCCTGTAGCTCAGGGATACAGCAAGCTGTCTGGAAAGCAGATGGTCGCTGGTCTTTCCCCGGGATTAGGGAACGGCAAACCACTTCTGCAACCCTGCCAAGGAAGCTGCATGGAGGTCCCTGTGGAGCTGCCTATGATAACCTCAGTGTCGCCTCTAACAGCTTGGCATTTAGAAATTTTTTTAAAAGGCATTTCTTTCATATTGGCCAAGCAGTTTTTAAGTACTGTGAAATCAGTGCTCTCTGCGCTTTCCGACCAACTTTTTTGCTTATAGTTTTCTCTGCCTGCGTGTCTTTCACTCTGGGAACAGCAAGGAGCCGGGGGGGTTGGTCTGTTGCGCCTCCCCTGGCCTCATTATCTCTTCCAACCAAATGCATTCTCCACTCCTCTCTTCTCCTCTGTCTGTTCTCCAGCTGTTTGCCCACTGCAAAGCAACCTAGGCAGAGCCAAATGTCTCTGACCCAGCATCTGCAAAGACCAGCCCCCCCCCTTTCTTCTTCCAGCAATGTTCAGCCGTGGCAGCGGTCTGCCAAGCTTCAGCCTGCAAGCCCGTGTGTGTTATTTATCTGTCTGTGCCAATGGCTTGGCATCGCCCCCTTTCCAAGACCAAGGCAATGAAGCAACAAGATTCGGTGCGGAAAGGATCGGAGCAGGAATGCGCGTGAATATTTGCAACGCCCGCCATTTGCTCGAATTTGGCCGAATTCGGACTTTTGTAAATGAATCATGTGTCTGCGCATTCGAATATTGACATTTGAATTCAAATTTCGTATAAGGATGTGCATGAATATTTGATCCTGCACTCCTCCATGAAGCCAGCTGGGTGGCCTTGAGCTAGTCACAGCTCTCTTCTGAACTCTCACAGCCCCACCCACCTCACCGGGTATCTGTTGTGGGGGGAAGAACAGAAGGTTTGTCAGCCGCCTTGAGTCCCCTTAGGGGTGAGAAAAGCGGGGCAGAAAAGCCAGTTCTTCTTCCTAATAAGGGTGGCAGGCCTGGGCAAGAGCCATCTCCCTTACATAGCTCCCTTTTAGCTTCTCTTTGCACTTTCAGCCTCCTACAGGGTTTAAGCTCGGAGTCTTGACGAAATCCAGGGTTGCTGGTTGCCGAAATGGAGCTTCTTCAAACAAACCTTTTCGGAAGTGAACGGTCAGCCCCCTCCCCTCAAAGCCTCTCTCCCTGCAAGTGAAAAACCCTAGCAGCAAGGGGCCCGGGCTGGACGGGCATGCTCTTCTCCTGTTGGGCTAGCTTTCTACTTGCGGGCAGTTCAAATACCTTCTGGTTACAAGTCCGCCGGGGAGTCTTTTTTATCCTGCCTTGTGTCTCAGGCTCACAGCCAGATCCAGGAAGCAGCAGGAATGCGATCTTCCTTCTTGGCTCCCGGCGCTGGGGTCCGCTCCAGAAGACTCCCATGCCTTTGCCGGGAACTTTGGAACAAATGATTTTCCAGCAGCCTGCCGTGCGAGTTCCCCTTGTCAGCTGCCCCCCACCCCAAGATCAGCAGATTTTTCAGCCCCCCCCCTTTGCTTGGCCCTTCGCTCCTTTCATTATTTCCCAGCATCTCTCGGCCATAACAAAATCCCCAGTTCTACTACGGTCACCCCCTGGCCTTCTCCCCTCGCTTTCTTTTCTCCCCCCCTTGAAAAAACTGCTCAGCCCTGGCCAACCCACTCCGAAGCCCCTCCGTCTCCAGCTGTTGCTGCATCTGGCTCTCTGAGTCATCGGCCCACAAACCTCAGAAGGAAGCCGGACCGGGGATGAGAAACGGCGTGACACAGATGGAAAGTGGAAGAGGCGTTTGGCCAGATCGGCGCGGGAGCTGGGATAGCCGAGGCGTCTCAGCAGCCACATCCTCCTCTCAGTTAGCGAAAGGAAGTCCGGTTGCACTTGCGCGGCCTCCACGCCGCCGGCCCCCTCGCCAAGGTGAAACCGGTGCTGCAGGTTGCTCAGCGAGGAATGGCCGGTCACTGGATCCTGAGTGGACAGCTCAGAAAAGCCCTGCTGCTTTGGGAGCAGCCGGATCCTGATGAGTGAGGGGGACAGCTCAGGGGTGATGCAAACAGCCTGGAAGACAGGGGGTTGCCGGTTCGATCCCCAACCTCTCCCCAGAAGTAGGCAACGGCAAACCATTTTTATATTACTGCCAAGAAAACTGCATAAAGATGCCAATGGAGTCTGGGAAGGACTGTAGCTCAGCGGTAGAGCAAACTGCCTGGAAAGCAGAGAGTTGCCAATTCAATCCCCAGTCTTTCCCTAGAAGTAGGCAATGGCAAACCGCTTCTGTATCACTGCCAAGAAAACTGCATAGAGGTGGCCATGGAGTCTGGGAGGGACTGTAGCTCAGTGGCAAAGCAAGCTGCCTGGAGAGCAGAGGGTTGCTGGTTCAATCCCCAGAAGCTGGCTTTTAATTGTACATTTCCAGTTGGCTTGAGAACCTCCTAGATAAAGATGGAGTTTGGCCACACAGGATGCTGGTATAATCCCACCAGTGGCTGCTTGGGGCAAGATTAAGGGATTCCTGGCATTTGTAGTATCCCTTCTTGTGCAAGCAGCCTCTGCTTCTTCTGCTGGGGGAGAACACACCTTTCCTCCCCCATTTCCTGTAAGGGGATTCTGCAGGCCTCCCACCCACCCACCCACCCACCCACCCACCCACCCCCGAAAAGTGCTTTTGCAGATGCTGGAATGTCAAACAGCTCTGGAGTTTCCTGCTGCAGCCGATGACAGAACATTTTCCTTTCTCTTCCTTCCCCTATGCTAGCACCGGCCTCCCAGCCGCTCTTCCCCCAAGCTTCATAGGGTGGTGCCCTGGAAGGACCCAGAGGGCCGAGGGCTCGTCCAGCCCTCGCAAGGACCTCTCTCTGTTAACAGCTGTGACCCCATATGGTTTCTTTCTTCCCTGGCGGCTCATGAAACGCCCGTGAATCACGCTCCTCTCTCGGCCAAGCGACTCTGCGCACGGTGGAAAAATCCAAGCGCTTCCTCTGCCGCAGAAAGGTCCGCCCGCTGAGCCAAACTGTACTGGAGGGTTCCTGCTTTCCGCTCAACTCCTCTGTCCGCCATGCGCCATTAGGGTCAGCGTTCAGGAGGGGCTCTGCTTGTAGCGTCAAAGCATTTCGAATTCTTTTCTTAAGGCCCCTTTTCGTCATCTAACCGTTCTTTCCTGCTTCCTTTGGGTGCTAGAGTAAGAAAAATTGGGAAGCAGAGGAAAAAGGTGGGTCCAAAGAACCTAAGGGGAGCCCTGCTGGATCAGGCCAAAGCCCATCCAGTCCAGCATCCTGTCACACACAGTGGCCACCAGTTGCTTCTGGGCATCTCAAGCAGAGACGAGGGCAAACCTCCTGCTCTCAAATCCCAGCAAATGGCCTTTGAGGCATCCTGCTTGTCCCCACAGCCTGAAATATGTACTTAACCATTGATACATCTGTTGCCCATGAATTTGTCCAACCCTTCCTTAAAGCCATCTAGGATGGTTGCTGTCGCCAGCTCTTCCGGCAGCAGGTTCCATAGACCGATGACCCTCCGGGGTGCCTCTAAGGCCATCTGCTGGGACTTGAGAGCAGGAGAAGGTTTGTCCTTGTCTCTGCTTGAGATGCCCATGAGCATTTGGTGGGCCACCGTGTGAGACGGGATGCTGGACTAGATGGGCTGTGGCCTGATCCAGCAGGGCTTCTCTTATGTTCTTATGAAGAAATCCTTCCTCTTGTCTGATCTGACTCTCCTGCCCATCAGCTTCATAGATGCCCCCTGGTTCTAGTGTTGTGCGATAGAGAAAATAATTCTCTTCTATCCTCATTTTCTACACCATGCATGATTTTATATCCTTCAATCAGGTCCCCTCTTAAACGCCACCTTTCCAGGCTGAAGAGGACTAGATGTTGCAGTCTTGATTTCGTAAGGGATTTTATTCCAGCCCCTTAATCATTCTGGTTGCCCTTTGTCCAGTTCCACAATGTCCTTTTTGAGGTGTGGTGGCCAGAATTGTACACAATATTCCAAATGTGGCTTCACCGTAGGTTTATAAAGGGAATGTTTTCTATTCCCTTCCTGATTATTCCCAGGATTGAATTAGCTTTTTTTGCTGCTGCTGCACAGCACTGGGCTGACGCCTTCATTGAACTGTCCACCAGAACCCAGCACTGTCGCTCTCCTTTCTTTCAAGAAAGCAGGTATTCTACCCACCCAGAATCTTTGCTAGGGAGAAGGCGTACAGTTTTAGAGCTTTCTTGTTGTGGGGGCGGGCGTTGAACTGGGGGGACATTTTATCAGAAATGCAAAAGAAAATAATGAGATCCGTCAACCAGGAGACACCGTCCATTCCCTACATTTGTCCCCTGCCTGTGGCCTCCTTTCCATGTTCACCTCTTTTTCCACAGAGCTCTAAGCCAAAGCTGCAGGTGAGCCGCTCCATGGTCCAGGAGATCCGTCACTGCACCCGCCTGGAGATGCCAGACAACGTGCACACCTTTGTGGTCAAGGTAAGCAAGTGGGCCCCATGGCATCTCCTGATGGTGTGGCACCTGAGCCAGGGTGCCGCAGCGGGCGGAAGGAGGAGTTCCTGTGGGTCCTCGGAGGGCAGGATGCTTCTCCCTCTGGCCTCACCTCCTTGGCGTCTTTTGGGCTCCATTTTGCTGCCTTCCTGCAAGGGGGGCGCAGAATGAAGCCGGAGGCTGGGAAACCCAGGACGAAAGGGAGAACGTCGCCCAGCTCGGTTTGGAGGGAAAACAGATTTGAGAAATCAGTCCAGGACAGGGGTGACAGGTTGCCAATTCAAGGCACTGACTCCTAGTTTATTTTGGCCATGACAAAAGATAAACGAAAATAGAATAAACCGTGGAGTAAAAATACAACAGAGAGACGCTAGCCCTGGTCTGGAAAGGCCTAGATGATTTGGGCCACAAATCCTGAAAGGACCAACTCTCTGCCCATGTGCAGAGATCTCCTGAGGACTTTCTGATGGTAGCTCAAGCTTGGGGAGGATTGTGGGAGGATCTTCTCTGTGTTGGACAGTTGTGGAACTGTCTGCAAATCAGAGGGTGGCCTGTTCAGTCTCCAGCCTCTCCCTGGAAGCAGGCAAAGGGAAACCGCTCCTGTGTCTCTGCTCAGAAAACTGCACAGAGGTCCCCATGGATTCTGAGAGTGGCTGTAGCTCAGGAGTAGAGAAACTGCCTGGAAGGCAGAGGGGTGCTGCTTCAATCCCAGCCTCTTCCTGGAAGTAGGCAATGGCAAACCACTTCTGTATCCCTGCCAAGAAAACTGCAGGGGCGGCCGTGGAGCCAGTCAGGAGTCGGACACAACTCAGCATTACCCAATTAGAAGAGGTAAATGCACACAGGTGCTGCTTCTGAGTCCTCCGGGATGGGAAGGCCAGGTCCTGGGGGCTTGGCGGGGGGGGGGGATGACAAGTCCCTCCTTGGACGCGCCTGGGCCTCTGCTTCTCTGGACACAACCTGCCTTTCCCCACTTTCCTTTTCTCTCCCTGGCAGGTGAACGCTTCCACGGATATTATATTTGAGGCTGCCGACGAACCTCAGCTGCACGCCTGGACATCTGCCGTCAAGGAATGCTTCTGCCGAGGGTAAACGCACGTCTCCTGGGGCCTGGGATCTGGCCTGCTGGTCAGAAGGGCGCAAATTCTTTCCTCCTCCTTCGCTGTTCCCATCCTTTGCTCTGAGTCTCCCCATGTTTTCCATCCCAAGCCCCCCCCCGGAAAATGCGTCTGCTCTGTTTTGAATGAAAACTCTTTAAAACACTCTCTAGAATATCCAGGCGCTCCATTCCTGGGTTGCCCATCCCTCTCCGACTAGCCAGTTTGGTCTAGTGGTCAAGGAGCTGGACTCTTATCTGGGAATGCCAGGTTTGATTCCGCACTCCTCCACAAAGCCAGCTGGGTGACCTTGGGCTAGTCACAGCTCTCTTCTGAGCTCTCATAGCCCCACCTACCTCACAGTGGCTGTTGTGGGGAGAAGAATAGAAGGTTTGCTGGCCACTTTTGAGTCCCCTTAAATGGGTGAGGCTAGTGGAGTAGAAAAGCCAACTCTTCTTCATAACCTGAAACGCTCTCCTTCCCTTTCAGGCCAGGAGGAGGTGACGTGGAGCTGATCTCAGCAGATTCTCACACAGAGGCCGGGAGCATCAGCCCCTCCAACAGCAGCACAGACTCCTTGAACCAAGGTACCTGCCCTTCAGACTCCGAGGCAGGGAGCTGGCCCTGGGAACCGCTACTTGCCCGTGGCACACCTTTGGGCAAGAAGTTGCCAACCAGAGGCCTTCCTGCACTCAGCATGGTTCAGTAACAGGAGTCCTCCCAGGTGGATTCTTGACTTATGGATGGAGCATGACCCAGACAAAGAGCGCTTTCTCTGGCGGCACCGGTGGACCTGATTAAAGAGGTCCACCAGGGCACCAGCAAGGGCGGTCTGGTTCCTGGTCTAGTGGTTAAGGAGCCAGACTCTTCTCTGGGAATACTGGGTTTGATTCTGGGATCCTCCACGAAGCCAGCTGGGTGACCTTGGGCTAGTCACAGCTCTCTTCTGAGCTCTCACAGCCCTACCTACCTCACAGGGTATCTGTGGTGGGGAGAAGAACAGAAGGTTTGTCAACTGCTTTGAGTCCCCTTAAATGGATGGGAAAGCAGGGTAGAAAAGCCAAGCCTCCTTCTTCTTCCCAGACTAGCAGGGGACCCATATGGGAGATGCACACTGCTGCTAGGAACCTTTGTTTTCAGCCCTACGGTGGCAGAATGAGACCGCTGCAAATTCAGAGGGGCAACTACAACTTTCCGTGCTGACCCACTGAGCCACATGGTGGGCACCCTCTTGCTGAGCGTACGGGAGGGAGCCCCAGCTCTGTAAGAACATGGGAGGAACCCCACCGGATCAGGCCACAGCCCATCTAGCCAGCATCTGGTCACCCGTCATTTGCTTCTGGGCAATTCTCGGGCAGGAGTCAAAAGCAAGACCTTCACCTGCTGCCATCTCCCCACCGAGGGCCTTTAAAAGCAACCTGCCTGCGCCTCCAACCTGGAGGCAACGCCAGGGCATCCGTTCTGGTGACCGCTGGCACATCTGTCCTGCATGAATCTGCCTGCAAGAACATAATCGGTTCTGCTTCACATGCCTCTCCCTGCCCTCTCGTTCCCAGGAGCGACGCCACCGGGACCTCCGGATTCCCCCTGCCAGAAGACCGACCACTACCTGACCCCTTTCCCCTGGTTCCACGGCCCCATTTCTCGAGTCAAGGCCGCTCAGCTCGTGCAACTCCACGGGGCTGAAGGGCACGGCGTCTTCCTCATCCGGCAGAGCGAAACCAGGCGGGGAGAATACGTCCTCACCTTCAACTTCCAGGGAAGGGCCAAGGTAAAAGTCGGGGTCCCTGGGGACTTCCGCTTTCCTATCTAGTCTACTGATGCCTGGGGGGAAACAACAGGTTAGACGCCTTGAAAATCCCAGGTAGCCAGTCCATCGCTTTTAACTTTGGGCAACTCACTGTTATTCACCCGGGCAATCGAGGAACGCAAAGCGAGTTTGTTCCAGATCTGTTTGTTAATCGCAAACAGAAAGGCCCAAAGCGAGGTTCAGGCTCCACCTCCATTAGAAACAGCATCTGTTCCTGGACTGCCGGCCAGTTTGGTCTTGCGGTTAGAATCCTGGCCTCATATCTCGCAGTCACAGGGTTTGATTCCGCCCTCCGCCACAAAGCCAGCTGGGTGGCCTTGGGCTAGTCACAGCTCTCTCTCAGCTCGCACAGACGTACCTACCTCACAGGGTGTCTGCTGTGGGGAGAAGGACAGAAGGTTTGTCAGCCACTTTGAGTCCCCTTAAATGGGTGAGAAAAGTGGGGTAGGAAAGCCAACTCTTCTTCTTCCATGAAGTTAGCTGGGTGGCCCTGGGCTAGTCACAGCTCTCCTTCTGAGCTCTCACAGCCCCACTGACTTCACAGGGTATCTATGGTGGGGAGAAGAACAGAAGGTTTGTCAGCCGCTTGGAGTCCCCTTAAATGGGTGAGAAAAGCAGGGTAGAAAAGCCAACTCTTCTTCCTCTTCTTCCTGCTCGGGCAGTTTGGAAGCAAGATTCCCTTCCTGCCCAGGGGACTGAAGTTGCCTGCGTCTCCTGACAAGCTTCTGCGCCTTCCATGTTCCATTTTGTGCAGAATCCAGTCGACCCCCACCCTTAGCTGACCCTTCCTCTCCTCTGGCCCCGCAGCACCTCCGGCTTTCCCTGACTGAGCGAGGCCAGTGCCGCGTCCAGCACCTGCGCTTCCCCTCCGTCCTGGACATGCTGCACCATTTCCAGCGTTCTCCAATCCCCTTGGAGTGCGGCACGGCGTGCAACGTCCAGCTGTCCAGCTACGTGGTGGTTCTGTCGCACGCACAAGGTAAGCACTTCTGGTGGCCTTCCGGCTGGTGCCCGATGGCCGGAGCTGCTTTCCATAATTTTAGGGTAGAAAAATGAGAAGACCCAGGCCCGTGGGGTTCCGTGAAGGTTTCCACCGGGACTGCAACGATGGTGAACTAAGCAAATTCAACTTGTTTTCTATTCCTTTCCTAAAGTGTCACTGTTATGGGTTATCAATAGTGGCGTGATGTGCGTCCAGCCAGCTGTCCCGGTCAGCAGTCTAGCAGCTGCGTTCTGCACTAGCTGCAGCTTCCGAACCATCTTCAAGGGCAGCCCCACGTGGAGCATATTACAGTAGTCTAATCTGGAGGTGCTGGAGAACAGGGCCTTGGGGACTTCTGCATCCTCGTTCCAAAGTTAGGTGAAGTGGGAAATCCAAAGCCATGGTTGTTAATTCTGATCCCGTTGTTTCTCTTTCTTCACTATAGCCGTGGGCTCCAGCAGCATAGCGCCCCTTTCCCCCTCAATCCACCGCTGCAACACCGGGTTAAACCTCGTCCAAGTGACCCCAACCAGCTGCCCGCGGTTCCACCTGGCCAACATCCGCCGCAACTCCTCGACGGAGCAGATCTTCCACCTGGTGCCGCCTCCGGAAGAGCTGATTGGAGGCCACACGGCCACGTCGACGAGCCCGGCGGGCACCCGCCAGTGGGATAGTGATTACGAGCTGGACTCCCAAGGGAGAGGCCACCTGAGGGCGGTTAACAACCAGTACACTCCGCTCTGACGCAGCGGGCAGGTTTGGCGCCTGCTTTTGCACAAGACTCTTCCACAAAAGCGCTGGAAAGCCGCGGGGGGAGTCGGACCCCTCTCGTAGATGCTGGTCTGCAAGACGAAGATCAGTGGCACACTCCAGCGGGGCTGAGGCCCCTCGGATGGGGGCCTCTGTAAAGCCCCCCCAGCCCAGCCCCGTTTTGCTAGAATGTTTCTCACTCAAATCATGCTCTCTGATCGGTTTTGCACATAGCTGTTCCTTAAGAGTTTGGGTTGTGTTGCTGGTACATGCCGTACTTGCAGTTGGCAAATTCTCCTTTCTTTGCCTCTCTCTCTCACATGCATGCCCTGTTCGTCTGGCAGTGAGAAGGCAAGAGCGCGCACAGAGAAAAAAAGACCAAGCTGGTCCCCAGTGTGGACGCTTCGTCTGTCTCACTGTTCCTTGTCCTTTACTGCTGCGGATCTACAGCCGCCACAGGCCACAGGCCCTCAGGGAAGTGTGTCGGGGCAGCCTCTGACTTGGAGGGTATTCGCCGTTACCTGCTTGCACTGGCGCAGGGGAGGAAAGAGGTAACTTTGATCAAGTACTGTTTCTTTTCCCCCTATGTGGATAATCTTTCTTGGAAGCCGGGGCCTCTCTGTGGCTTCAGCCCAAGACGCCCCCCAAACTTGGGTCCGGACTAGAAGCAAGTTCTTCCAGAATGCCCCCAGCAGAAATGAAAGAAATACAGGCCCTGCAGCATCCTCAAGCCCCGGCCCCACCTGGACTTTCTAAGCCAGGCTCTGCAACCGATTGGGACTTCATTTCCCGTCAGCCCCAGGCAACACTAAGCATTTCGGCACACGGCAGACGCACCTTGCAAAGGCCTCTCCGCTGTTGATGGGCACAACGAATTGGCCAACGTTGCACTAGGGTGTCCAACTAGGATCCCTCACTTGGCCGTGGAAGCAGGCTGGAAGCCGCCCCTGGGCTTCAGCCTACCTCACAGGGCTGTTGTGAGGAAAACCGGGGGGAGGAAAGCGCCGCAAACAAACAGCCGTGGTGGCATGCATGCACTAAGGCCTGTTCTGATTGACCAAGAGTTTTTCGCCTTCCTTTCATCAGTTTATTGGAAGAAAACAGCCATTCCTAGTGCCTTATCTCCCAGCACTGCAAACTGGGGGCCACTCTGGTGCCTTCCTGATGATTCAGGGCCAGGGTCCGTCATTTCTTCAAAAATGCAGGTTTTGTTATGGTGTTTTTTAAAAAACCATCAGCCAGAATAATGCTCTTCAGGTGCCGCCAACCCTGCCGTGTTTGCATTAGAGGGAAATGCAGAATTTGTGCAAACCAAGCGGCTGCTGCTGCTTCAGCTAGTGGAAGTGTGATCGTGGCGCCCCCAAACCCTCTTCTGTCCCCCAAAACAAATTAAAGCCACCAAGCTGGATGTCCTCGTCAGGTTGCTGGTTGGAAGCCATCTCCCGTAACCACGGGAATAAGGTCCCGAGGTAACAGGTACCATATTTTGACACACGCACACACACTGCTTGCCACCTGATCAGGACACCCTCAAGACCTGCGTGAAGAACGTGAAAAACCCACAAGTTCTGAACAGCAGGAATCGGAAAGACTTGTCCTGTCTCTTGCGTGTACAAGGCTAACCTGTGCCTTCAGAAACACCAGCATTTTTACAAAGAACAACGTCCCTCATGTTTTTCACACGTGAAGGTTTAAGCAAGATACTCATGCCGGGTGAAAGAGGAGATCAACCAAAATATTCGTGCCATTTGATTGCTGTAGATTCCCGAGATGCGCTTGTAGTGTGAATAACAGCTCCGGCAGACTCGTTCAGTCCAACACCAGAAGTTAAGGAAACAGGCAAGTGATATCAGCCTATCCCTGAAAGATAGCAACTGGTCTAGGATTTGCGCACACCATGAGCAAACTCTTTCAGGTGATATGTCCTGACAAGGCACAGGTGCGACTTCACGACCATCCAACCTGACCCCCGCAAAACGACGCAACATTTGTTCCAAGGAGGCATCCAAACAAATGGCTGGAAGGTGGGCTGGTTCACCACAGAAAAGGCTAGAGGGATGAGGTCCCAAGCTCCAGACTTGACCAAAAGTCCCTCGGTTCTTCTAAAGAATCCTGCGCACCTTTTCCTAATACTGGCCTTAAAGCACTCTCAGCCGCTGAGCCAGGGCAAGGCAGGCGAGTCGCAGACCTTCGGATGAGGCCAGAACAGCGTTCCCCACAGTCTTTTATCTCAGCTATTCCTCCTGCCTCCAGAAACGGCTGGTTAAAGCTAAATTCTCTCCCCGCCAACATCGCCGCAGCCTCCAGGATCCCCTCAAGACTTTCTATGCAAAAGCCAAGACATGTGGGAACAGGGATTGAGAGACAAGGACAGAAATTCCTCATTCACCACGCCAGGCAGGAACCGGATGACCTTAGCACCCCAGCCACGCCGCAAGGCGAGGCCAGAGAGTTTTCCATCGCAGGTGGATGGTGGAGTCGTGAAAAGTGCCTTGAGACTTGGCGTCCCAATCCGGACGGCTCTGCTCAAGCCACCCCTGATGGCGGCAGGTAGACACTGCCCTCTGAACCCACTTTGGCCACCTCGGCTTGTTTTGTTTAAAAGAAAACTGTGTGCTCTTTTTGTAAGATGCCCCGCTTTCCACTCTTGTATAGTAGACATTTTTCTATACATTTGTTTCTGTATGTACTGTACGTGTAACTTATTCTCAGATAGCACTAGAACATAGATTCCCCCCGCCCCGCCCCGGAGAAAATAAAACTGTTTTTAGAACTTTCAGGGCTTGGCCTTGTGGTGATTTCTCGGTTTTCTTTTTCCTTCTCCCTCTGCAAGGGAAGGGGTGGGAGATTTGCCGTTGCGATCGCTGGGTGAGCATTTTGAAGGCTTCTAGCTGACTGTTAGCACAGGAAGAAACAGAGAATTGAGATTATTCTTTCATCAAATCCAGGAATACCGTTCACAAGCTTCAATGCTCTGATGCAATCATTTAACAGGGGGTGTTAGACAAGGTAAAATTACCACTGCTGAAGTCCATGAGGGGTTTGAAGCTGAAACTGGTCCAACTTTCCCTTCTTTAGTTGCTTTAGTGAGCCAGTTTGGTCTAGTGGTTAGGGAGCCGGACCCTTATCTGGGAGTACTTGGTTTGATTCCGCCCTCCTCCACAAAGCCAGCTGGGTGACCTTGCGCTAGTCACAGCTCTCTTCTGAGCTCTCACAGCCCCACCCACCTCACTGGGTGTTCTGTTGTGGGGAGAAGAACAGAAGGCTTGTCAGCCGCTTTGAGTCCCCTTAAACGGGTGAGAAAAGCAGGCTAGAAAAGCCAACTCTTCTTTAAACCTCCCTGTTTTTTTCTCTCGAAATAAGCACACAGATCAGCAATGGTAAAAAACCACAGTGTAGTTCAAAAATGTATTAGGCAAGCTGCTGCCAGCTGTGGAAAATAGGGGGTTAAGGAGACTGGCATTAGCTGGGATTTGGGAGCAGGTGAAGGTTTTGCCCTTGCTGTCTGTTTGAGATCCCCAGAAACAATTTGGTGGGCCACTGTGTGGGACAGGATGCTGGATTAGATGGGCTGCAGCCTGATCTAGGTTCTTATTCCAGAGACCCTGTTGACCATAGTAAGTACAGTGCTCCAGGTGTCGGAGGCTGTGGGAAAGAGCATCTCACTTGTACCAGTCTAAGCCCCTCACAGACCAAGCCACATTTTGAAAAGCTTCTAGGCTTGCATTAAACAGATACAGTCACATTCTGTCCAGCATTTAAAAGCAAATGTGCTTTAAACGAGGGAAGTCAGATTCTACCAACTGGGTAAAAAGCAACACCCTGGTATACAAAACTGTGTTATACAGGCAGGTGGAAGACACCTACCTGTTTGGATTGCTCCGTCCACACGCTGCTGCCTCCATCTTGGAGCATCCTGGATCGTCCCCGTTCCTCCAGACCCTTAACTGTGAGCTGCTGAGCTCCCAGACACGGCTGTTTGTGTTTTCTTCTGGTGGAAATGCTGCAGGTGGGTGGGGTGGCCGCAGTTGCGCGGATGCATGCCACAACGGCCATGCCAATGGCTGGGTGCACAGCAGAAGTTGCCATGGCCATTGCCGTGGCAATCTGAACGATTTGGGAAGGAGTGGACCATCTGCACTGTGAGCGCTAGTGGTGAAGTTGGAGGATACGGCAGCGCTCACAGTGTGCTACTGCAACACTCTGTCCCCAAACTTAACTGTGGTGGAACAGTATAGTGATATCGTTCTGCGCAGGTAAGTGTGAGCAAGCCCTATGTTAAACAGGTGAGGGGAAGAAACACATTAAGGAGCATTTCAGTGCAGTTATGAAGCACATTACCCAGAGGACAGGTAGGACCAAGCATTTAAATACCCCCAGAACTAAGTTGGAAGTTCTGGTTTTGCTCTGCTCTTTCTTTTTCCCTGGCAGGAGAGGCAGGCCGCTTTGAAAGAGAGAGGTGGCAAGATGTGAGAACTTGGTCTGTGCAGTCAGGACCATCACTAGTTGTGCTCCCTGTTCTAAAAAGAACTATAGGTCATGCGGTTCTTGTCTGAACAGGATTTGTACCTAGGGAAGCAGAAGGAGGGGGTAAACCCCTGCAGAGGCAACATTTGGGAAACCACATCAACAACAGAAGGGAAGATCCGTTTTTAAAACTTTTTTTATTTTTAATTTTTTTTTAAAGTTTTTATTTTATATTATCTACAAAGTAAAAGTTTCCTCTTAACTTAAAAGTTTCACCACAGCGGTTCTCCTCCCCTCATCAAACATGATTTTATAAATAATAAATCCATTTATCTATTTGATGATTAGAATTTGATCTTTCCAAGCCTCTTTCAAGTTTAGTTAGAAATAAAAGGGATTTTTTTTAAAAGATTTGATTTTTTTTTATTTCATTTTTTTTCTTAGTGAGCATAGCAGCAAGAATCACTCTTGTTATTTCTTTTTTTTTTCTGGCTGATGAATTTGTAGCTCTGAAGGGTTGCTTTAAAAAATAAATAGCTTTTCCAGTTTTTCTTCTTTTTCTGCAAGTGAAAATGGAGTTGGGGCAGGACTTTTGTTTCTTGGGTTTTGTTTTTGTTTTGTTTTTTGACACAACACATGGAAGTATGGAAACATCCCACAAGATTTTTACATGATTTTGTAAAAATTCCCAGTCCGAATTATCTCCCACTGCAAGATGAACTGTTAGCTTTCCTACGGGATGTTACTTCTTTTTCCCCCCCTCTCTTTTAGAAACAAAAATAACTGAAATACTAGATTTTGCTTGGGTTTTTGTTTTGTTTTGTTTCTGTGCTTCTGATTCGGGAGAAGCAAAAAGAGGAGATTATTTGGCCTAAAAAAGACAAAAGAAAAAAAACCAAAAGGGTGAAAGAAGGATCCAGCCTCAGCTACTCCACAGCAGTTTTAGAGTTGCTGTTGATGGTGAGTTTGTACTGCAAAGAGAAAATAAAAAGGGAGGGGGGGGATGAGACGGAAGATTAAAGACCCCCCAAACTATTTAACAAATATTTAGCTACAAGAAACAGTTCTTAACCCGTATGAAACTTCACTGCCTTTCCAGCTACTGCCCAAATCAGCAACCAGCGAGGCTTTCAAAAGGCACAGAAGTAAACAGCTGTTTCCACGCACAAGAACAGGAAAGGGGTGGAAATCAAGCAGACCAGGAAGATGTAAAGATGAAGCTCGAGAGATAGAATTATAGGTTTATAAAATTCCCTTAATTTTTATGAAGGGGAAATAGGCGAGAAAGGGGACAAGATAGATCCCTCTGCACTGTGACAGCCCTTCAAATACCTGAAGACCACTACCACGTCGCCTCTCAGTCTTCTCTTTCAGACCACTAACCCTTTTGGTGGCCCCCCTTTGGACTTGCTCTAGTTTGTCAATGTCTCTTTTGAACTGGGGTGCCCAGAACGGGACGCAGGACGCTAGGTGAGGTCTGACCAAGGCAGAACAAAGAGGAATAATTCATGGCTTCCTAAAAAGCCTCTATACCTCCGTGTGGCCTGAGCAGCAGATGGAAAGGCAGTGGTGCAAAATACTCTACATGTGCAAGGAGAACAACAATAACATTGTCTGAAAGGTGCCTTTCAGGTAGGGTGCGCAGTTGAGGGACGGTTCATTTTGGTTCAGGGCACACACATAGGGAAATTAATCAGCAGAGCACCAAGCAAAATGGAATAACCTTGGCACTGTAACGGGTCAGGCCAAGATAGACCATGCCCATCTGGAGGCCTGGGCAGTGGTTACTCTTCACTATGCTGCAATAACCAAGCTCATGGGTGTCCCCATGGATGGGTGTGGATAGAGGGGAACTGTCCTCTTCGGCTGGGTCCCGCCCTCCGCTCCTCAATCCCGTCTAGTGATGCACCCGCAAGTGTGACCCCCCCCCCCCAGCATGCTCTCTGTGCACGTCTCACCTGAAGGGTGCGTCATGTAGGGGAAATGCGTCGCTGTCGAAACTGGAATGTGCTGCAGGGCACTTTGCGCGATGGCCGCTTGGGCCCCACCGGGTGGCGGCTGGGTCGTCATCAGCATCATGGGCGCGTGGGCGGTCGGGTGGGAAGGAGTCATTCCGGACTGCACGTGGGCCTGAAACAGAGAGGCCTTCGTGGTTGCGAGGAAGCAGCTGGGAAGGGCACGATCCTGCCGCAGGAAACATGGCGGCCACACGGGTGGCAGGATTCTCAGTGGCCGAGGGGTCAACCCTTCCTTGCAGGAAGTGGTGCTGAAGGACGGGCTCCCAAGAGCAGCAAAAGAAGCCACCTGCTTGCCCGAAGAGGAACCGTCCTTGCCACCAATGGCCTGACAACTGGGCAGTGGTGTGCCACCGCAGTTCAGGGAGAGCAGAGTTGAATGGCCTCACGCCCACCACAAGCCTGCAGGATCCAAGGGCGCAGGGACCTGGGATTGCCCTGCAAAAGGCCCAAGTGTTCTCCACTCACGTGGCCAAAAGAAAAACACCCAGCTACTCCACTCTTCAGCAAACAGCTTTACTTCTGGACAACATCCGTTCCCAGAAGACAGGCAGGGGCTTACAGCACCCTCCTGGCCTCAGCCAATCAAAAGCTGCAGCCCCTCGGGGTCTCCTTCCCTGGGAAATGTAGAGCAGGCCTATTGTCATGCCTCGTGTCTTCTCTGACTCCTGGAGGAAGGCCCCGTTCCTGCCAGCCAAAGCGAGGGGGGCGCACCTCAGGGGCCAAACGTGGAAACTGCTTCTGTCTCCCTCACAATATGCAACACCCAGAGCCGAGTTCTTTCCAGAGAGAACAACCGTTGTGCCGCCGGGGGTGTGACTCTCCGAGTCCTACTTAAGAAAGGCGCAACTCTGCCCCCGCAGTTGCAAACGAAGGATTTCTTTAGCAACCCCCGACTCGTGTGACTCCTGATTCTTGACTCCTGACCGACTTCCCAAACTTATGACGACTCTCTGGTACCTCGACTCTTGGCCTGTTTGACTCCATGTACTCTATATCCCCAAGAACTCTGGTAACAGACTTGGCGTCCTGCTGTTGCTAGCTGGGCATGTATGTGCGCAAGGGCTTCGATGTTACCTCCTGCTCTGGATATGACACCTATCGCCCTAGGAAGGACAATGCCGGATGGGCCAGATGTCAGACTGGCCGCCTTTGAAGAGGGACAAATTAACCGGAACTTTGGGAGCTACGGAAGCCTGATTGTGTCCATTCTTTCCTAGCCAGAGCAAGAAAGGGACCGAAAGGGCAGAGCCTAGCAGCCACAGTCCCTGAGGGGCAGAACGTAACACTCTGGAAGGTGGGTCCAATTCCCAGCATCACGAGTGTCAGGTAAGACGGAAGACCCGCTCCCTGTTTAGGAAGGGTAAAAATATGAATAAATAAAATGACATAAGAATAAAACAATAAGCCACCGCTGCTGTCTCCGTTACCTGGGGTACATGAGCCATGTGTGGCGGGTTTGTGTAGGCCGGCTGAACGTGAGAAGGGTGGATAGCAAAGACGGTCTGCTGCGCCGTTGGGAAGCTGCTCTGTGGAGACTGCGCACTGGAACCTGGGTTCATGGAAGGCGGAGTCGGCGCCAGGCCCGTGTGATAGATGGCCGACTGCTGCTGCGCGTTCGTCAAGTGGAGGGCCTGGGCGGCCTGGTGTTGATGGGGCTGCAGGATGGGAGGAAGGACGACGGTTCCAGATGAGAGTGGCAAGCCAACATTAAACCCACCCAAGAACCCTGGCCCTGAAACCGCTCTCTCTGGGGCCTGCCGGCAACGTCTCCCCGAGTTTCTAGGGTTTCCCTGTCACTATGGCCAGCAATGAGGAAGGGAGGCAAAGGCAACCAGGCTGGGAAAACAGAGGAAGCCCGGATTTCACACAGCCAGGAATCCAAGGGGCCGAGGTGCTTAAGTGGGCTCAGAGACCGACGGAGTCCTAAGCAATATGGATGGTAAGGGATAGAAGCCGTGCAAACTCTGGCAAGGGCTGGCTATGATGAAGAGGAAGAGGAGAGGCAGGAGAAGAGCTGGATTTTATATCCTGCTTCTCTCTCTCATTTAAGGAGACTCAAACCTCCTGACAAACGTTTTGTTCTTCTCCCCACAAGGTAGGTGGGGCTGCGAGAGCTCAGAAGAGCTGTGACTGGCCCAAGGTCACCCTTCATGTAGGAGTGCAGAATGAAACCCAGTTTTCCCAGAAAAGAGTCTGGCTCAACCACTAGACCCAACTGGCTCACAGCGATTTAAGCTCCATTTCTCATTTCACAGGTGAAAACACAACACAGCCGGATGGGGACTTACCTGCACTGGGCTGGGCGCAGGGTGACTTCCGCCATGTTGACTCTGCTGCTGCCCCGTTGGCGTGGGAGAAGGCTGTGGATGGGGAGGGTGCGGGTGCAGGGTGGCACTAGGGTGGGTGTACTGCTGAGCCAGAGAGCCAGTGGAAACTGGGAAGGAAAGGGAGAGAAGTAAGAACGAAGAACCAGCGACCGCTACAGAGAAGACAAGGAGCCTGCCCAGGTGGGAGGTCTCCACTGACGGGACGGACCCCGTTGCAAATTCAAAAGCGATTCAGCTGGGATCTTTGAGTCCATCACACTCTTGTTTGTCACTGCATTAGGCTGTACAGGGCTACGATCCCCTTATAAACCTATATGGCCATGTGGACAGGGCCACATATCACGAGGCTGGGAATAGCCCACCTGCAACGTTTTCTAGCCTCCCACTTTCCATCCGGGATCTTGGGTCCCTGCCACGGAAAGTCCAAACTCTCTGGATCCAGGATGAGGCTGACGCACACCCGCGAAAGATGGACAACAGTAGCCACAGCAACTGGGCTGCATTCTTGCCGCGACTTCAGGATTCAGGCTGCTTTCCTGGCCTACCGTCCTCACCGCAGGCCTGGCTCTTAAGGACCGAATTAAACTCCCATCAGCGCGAACACCATTGCCGGTGGTCGGAAATGATGGAATTCAGAATCCAGGGGCAGGGTCTAGTGCTCCAGGCACTGTCTCAACTGTCTTTCCTTCAGGTCTCCCAAAGAGAAGCCCCAGGCTGTGTCAGTCAAGGGACTGAGCCCTTCTCCATTCAAGACTTTAAATTGTCTGCAAATGGCTAAATACTACTGGGTCGTACTACCCGAGAGTCCAGGTCTCACTCGGCACCAGATTTCGTTATCCAAGGGGCAGGTCTCCCTCATTCGCCAGCCCTGTCTCCCAGGAAATTCTCAAGCACGTCTCAGCCCCCCCCCTTCAGCCCCTGCCAGGTTTTGGGGGGATGCTGAGGGGTTACAGGATCTTTTCTGCAGGAAGGGGCTCTTTCTAGAGGAACCAGGTCCAGGGTCAAAAGACCTGCAGGCGATTTCTGGCTCCCTCATCTGCCCCAAGGTGGCTTTCTGTCTATCTGGACAGCCAGATGGCCTCCCAACCTTAACACCTCCAGAGCAGACGCCATGAGCTTGTCATGGGACCCGTTCCTTTGTCCCCCCCCCACCAAAAGAGGGAGAGGAGGAGGCAAGGCCACACGTCACCCACTGTGCCCGAGCTCCCCCTTAAGTCCACCTGGAGCAGCGTTGACAGTGGTAATTTAGAAAGCAGATCTGACTAGGGCTGTGCATGGATGCAATTTTAAACATTCAATTTGTAACAAATCAAATATCTGAAAATCCAAATTTGTATGAGTTAAGGAAAAATGAATGTCTGGACATTCAAATCAATACCAATATATTAATATGAATTCGTACGAAAAATTCAGATATTTGTATCTCCACGGGTACGAACGCATCTGGTACACATCTGTCTGCATCCTGTTTTCATCCCATACAGGTGTGTACAGATGTGTACGAGATGCATATGGACCTGTACAGATACGAATAACTCATGATATTCATAATCATTCGAACTTGGAAATCCGACGGTCCGGGCGTTTGATTCGTGTATGAATTTGTCCGAATAATGAACATTTCGAATATTCGACCTGACTGACTTCTGCTTCCCCAGGAAGCTGTGAGAAAGGCCCGCCCGTCAGGCTTACTAGGACAAAAGACCCAGAGCGTGTCAGTGAGAGGAAGGCGGAAACAGGAATGGAAGCAAAGGCGCTTGCAAAGGGCTGTAGAAGGTATGAAAGCGGCAAGTTCCTAGGGCAACCCCATGGCAGGGAGATCCGATGGCCCAGGTGGGGGGAGAAGGCCAGAAAGGGACCTTCATCGGAACAAGAAAAATACTCCTTTATGGAGCAGGTAAAGGGTGAATCTGGCAAATTACAATCTTACAGTGAGCTAAAATGTGTAAGATCTACCTGAAGGAAGCCGACACAAACCCCAGCGCACCAAACCTACAGACTTGGTCAACAGAAGGTCTCTGGGGCCGCTGGGGAAACCAGCAGAGGCTGTAAAGCACATAACCTGTTGGAAATTGTGAGGATTTAAAAACTACTCTGGAGGTATCAGAAGACCCGGGGTCCCAGAAGGCCACAACTACAGCGCAGAAGCCAAAACCAAATCCTGAACGTCACTGAATTCAGGATGGTCTCACAAACCTCACTGAACGCAGAGTTCAGCATAAGCCACAGGAGTGCATTTTTAGGGCGCTTCTGGGGAAGAGCGTCCGCACCTTGAGGAGGCTGTTACAGCCTCCAGGCGACCCCTATTCCCGTGCCATGCTTGTTTTTCTCCCAAAGTTTTTTTTTTTAACTGTACAATTCAAAGTTAGTACAAAAAAACCAACTCACTGGCAAAGTAGAAAGAAGGGCCTGTCTCCTTGCTGTAGGGTATTTTGGGACATGCTGAATTTGGAAAATAGAAAGGGAAATTAGCCGCACTGTGCAAAACCAGACTATTACTGCTGCAGTCCTCTGGAAAGGTTAACAGTCAATCATTGTTTTCATGCATAAATCAATTTCTGCAATTAAAAAGATCTTCGGCTGATCTGCATCGACGTTAAAATGTCCACAATTAAAAACATTTCACACTCCATTCAGCAATTATTGTTTGAACCAAATTTGCAATCAGTAAAAATATGTTAGTGTTGATAACAGACCCAGAAAAGGGGATTTCTTCAATAGGCATAGCCTAGCTTCCCAGCAAAATGCTGTTTATTTATTTAATTAATTAATTTATTAGCAAAGACAGAAAATGAGAGTGGTTACAGAAAGAATCACACAGAGGAAAATTCTAGATTAAAACATGAAGCAGAGCTAGCATCATACTGTGGAATAAATACTATCAGGGGCATGTGTCTTGTGTATGTGTGTGTTAGGTTTATGCTTTTGAACAAATGTTTTAGTCAGGAGAGAATTTAAAATGGCTCTTTAAGATACCTGGACATACAACTGATTGGAAGCAATACTACTCCCTTTGCTAGATGCGTAGCTGAGGAACACAATGGACTCCGCAAAACTTTATACTCTGTCGGCAAGAGTCTAACTTTGCTGGAGATACTACGACTAGATTTAAAATAGATTCGAAGTACAGTCGGACCCTGTATCCACTGATTCAGTAACCATGGTTTCAGTTAACCACGGTTACCAAATCAGCCCCCCCCCCCCGCCCCACCACCACCACCATGGGCACCACAACAGAAAAGCACCCAGAACCAGAAGGAGCCCATCCCAAAATGTAAGGGAGCGTGGGAGGCAGGCGGGAGGAGTCCAGTGGTGTAAGACGCCTATTCCAATGCTCTCTGCAAGCCAGAAAAGAACTTCTGGTTCTAGGGTTACATGACCCCAGAACCAGAAGGCCTGCTCGCGATTATCCAGTTTCAGGTAACCACAGTAGGAGCCAGAATGTATCTTCAGCAGATATAGGGGTCTGAGTTTATTAGCATTCAACAGACATCTTTGCCATGACCCTGGGTCACAATTATATTGACCCCATATTTCAGGGGTTGGCTTGAAAGGTCGTCAATCCATTTGTGGTCTGAGGCAAAAACAGAGAGAAACCAAGTTTCTGTAAACTGCATCCTGTCTTCAGGCTTTTGCTGTGATATCTGGACAAAGGAAGATACTGATCTTGGCTATCAACCAAGGAAGGACCATTTGAGGAACAGTCCCCCAAAAAACAAGGAAGTTATCTGGGCATTTGGGAAATGGGCCACGAAGAGGCCACAAAAACTCAGCAACTACATTGAATAAGCACCGTCTTGGTCTAATAAAACCCAGGAACGAAGTCTTGCGTTAACCAGATTTTCCAGTTTTACTCAAATACGGAAACTGCACTTCACCCTTTGGAAGAAGCTGGGCTATAAAAGTTTCCCTCTCAATGTTTCTATCCCTTCTTCCTTTAAAAAGGAGCCCAGAATGATTTAAATAATAGGCAGATACTATAAAACCGAGGAATTTATAGCAGATGTTAATGGTGGGTTAGTCATGGTTTAAAAACCTTGGGGAAAGAACCGGTCTCCAGGGATTCCCCGAAGCGTTTACCAAGGGGAAGCGTTTTTGGTCTCCGCTGGCCCACTGCTCCGACCCCTCTCGGATGCCACCCAGTCTCAGCCTCATTCTTTCAGTTTCACGCAGCTCTCCTCCTATCCTGCCTTGCTATGGAAGTGTGAACACCACAGCATCCTGGGTCACATAAAACGGGAAGCGATGCTCGTAAGGGGAAACTTCTGCTCACCAACCGTTCTCCCAGCAACAGACACCCTGGGAGGCAGGTGGGGCTGTGAGAGCTCAGAAGAAAGCTGTGACTATCCCAAGGCCACCCAGCTGGCTTCATGGAGAAATGCAGAATCAAACCTGGTATTCCCAGATAAGAGTCTGGCTCCCTAACCACTAAACCAAACTGGCTAGAAATGTAAACACACCTCTGAAGAATAACAGTAAGGTTTGTGAGAACCAGAGGGCAGATGCAGTGCAATTTATGCCAAGAATTTCACCCCTGACGGCACCAGAAGCCCCAACAGAAAAGCCAAGCTGAATCTTTACTAGAAACAGAATTCTGTTCCCCCAAATCACCAAAGGATCCCTGGGAAAGGAAGGCCATCCTCCTCAAACCCCTGACAGGCGATGAGATCTGTCAAAGAGTAGGGTTGGAATTCAAAAGAACATCCAGCAAATATACCGTAACCCGTCATTTATTTCAGCAGCCCGTGAGAGATTTATATGGTGGCGCACAAATTCTGGTCACCTTTCCTCAGATTTTAAGCTTCCAAGAGGGCTTCCCTGCAGCAATAGCACTAACGGGGTTCGCACCTGGTGAAGTTTCAATTGCACACAGCGGGAAAAAGGAAGATTCCCTTGTGCAAGGCAAAACCACGCTGTGTTCTAGAAACTGTCACTGGCAACGGAAAGACGGCAATTAGCAGAAGCCAGGCATGACAAGCAGGAGGCCTCTAGGGCCATTGGCTGGGATTCGAGAGCAGGAGGTGGTTTGCCCTTGTCTCTGCTTGAGATGCCCATGGGCAACTGGTGGGCCACTGTGTGGGGCAAGATGCTGGACTAAGATGGGCCGTGGCCTGACCCATCAGGGCTCCTCTTAGTCTTATGGACTAGAGGGGCTGTGGCCTGATCCAGCAGAAAGGCTCCTCATGACAGCCCTGGCCCAATCCACATCACACTGTGGCTGAAGGACTGTATAAAGTTTTCTACTTTAAGAGCCATTTTTCACAACAATTTGAGCTTGTGTAAGGAGGGAGAAGGGTATTGTTAAACAAGGGCCCTTTGGGGGTTGAACTACCCTTTCAGAGGGGTCACAACAAGTCTCCCGCCGCCCCTCCCTCCCCCCTCCCAGCTGCCCTGTCCCCGTGGTTGGGGGTCTCCACAACATGAGGAACTGCATTAAGGGGTCACGGCATTAGGAAGGTTGAGAACTGCTGGCCTAGACTCTTCTTTAGAGATTGGTGAGATTCCTAGCTGTTCGCATACACAAGAGATGGCGGCATTGAAGGCTGTGGTCACACCTTCCCTTGAAACCTTCTTCAATCCACCTTCAGGTCTGGCCGCTCACACCTGTTCACTTTTATCCGTGGATTTTCCATTCAGGAAAGTCCAAAGGGAGGGTGGAAAGTCCACAAATAAAATGGATATAAAGGAAAAGGTGAGAGCAGTCAGGCTTCAAGATGGACCGAAGGAGGTTTGAAGTGAAGGGGTGACCACAGGCTAAGGGTAAACTGCCTCCTCATGGTAACTCAGAGCCTTGAAATCGTGGGGAAGGAACGTGAGAAAGAAGGCAGGGAATGCGGACGCACGACCCTGACATTTTGGCGCCAGAACTGTTGGAAGGCCACAACTCCATTTTACGCTCCAGCTATCCCGCTTGGCCCAGCAGCAGGTCGGTAAAAGTCTGAAATCAGAATTCAAAACGTGCCCTACCATACATTGTGTGCGTCTGCTCATGGGCACCATACTGCGTAGCAGTGGAAGAAACTAGACCGGGTTGCGGATGGGCCGGCGGCGCCATCATCCTAGCGTTGCCCTGAATGACGGGGCTATAAACGTGGGGATGCTGTAGCAAGAAGAAAGAGAAGGAGAAAGAAATTAAAAGTCTGTAGAAACAGTCGGACCACCGCATCACAGGGGATAAGCGCTAGGACACACCGCAGGTAACGTAAACTGCAGATCATTGCAAAGGCTGGGAAACGCACTCCATTTCCCATAATTCCAGTGAAACTCTACAGGACTTCACAGGACTCATGGGAAATCTTTACGGCCGAAGAAACAGCGACAGGGGTTTTTTGTCCCTCATTCCTGGGGTTCCCAACAAGGCTGGATTGTGCCAATGGCAGCGTCAGAACGCAAACACATCCTGTCTCTTCCCTTTTGCTCCGCAAGGAACAGTGGCTCCAGGGTTACATTTGCAGGAAGAGCAGGATTTACAAAGCCGGGCCTTACTGTAAGCCGGGAATACCCAAGGACGTAAAAACTGTTTGAACTGCCCCAGATCTAAACTTCTGTGTTCGTTCTGTCCGCACGGAAGATGGCGGGGAACACACCTTCCCCATGGGATTCGCACACAAGTTGCCCACAGATGACGGGCCTTTCTGCACTTATCTTTCATGCGGAGAAAGCAACGTCCTCTTCTGGGATGACTAGAGGGGCCACACCCAGCTGGAACCCTCTGTCCACACGAGACAGAGCAGACTGCGGATCAAGAGGCACAAAGGGCCATCTAGCCTGCTTCCAGGCTAGACTTCCGGTAGACCTCAAGAACAGGATCTACTGGCATACTAGGGCCATGGGGAATCCGTTCTGGTGGCATGGCGCCACTGAAATGGGTCTCCCAGGGCTCCAAGGCAGGATGTTTTGCTCTTGGCCCTCATGGTGAGCTTCAGGGCTGGCATGAGGCTGGTCCATAACAGCCTGGAAACCTGAAATCATGTAAGGTATGATCACACAGCCCTAAAACCAGGGGGCATCTATGAAGGTGAGGGGCAGGAGAGTCTGATCAGACAAGGGGAAGGATTTCTTCACGCAGAGGGTCATCGGTGTATGGAATTTGCTGCCAGAAGAGGTGGTGACAGCAGCCAGCCAAGATGGCTTCAAGGAAAGGTTAGACAAATTCATGGATGACTAATGTATCAATGGCTATTAGAATGGATGCCTAAGTACATCTTTCAGGGCGTGGGGACAAGCAGGAGGCCTCTAAGGCCATTTGCTGGGACTGGAGAGCGGGAGAAGGTTTGCCCTTGTCTCTGCTTGAGGTGCCCATGGGCAATTGGTGGGCCACTGTGTGCGACAGGATGCTGGACTAGATGGGCTGTGGCCTGATCCAGCAGAAAGGCTTCTCGTATGTTCTATGACCGGGACCAGTCCCTGCCTTGAGCCAGAGCCACAGCTCCACAGAAAGACCCAAGGTCTCTCTTGATCAGCCCTGCTGCCTGTGGCAACCAGCTGATCAGTCATGCCCTTCTGGAGAACTCTCCCGCCCCACCATGGCAGATGTGCTCAAGCTACTCAGCACAACAGCTGTGCCTGGATCTTGGCTGCCGAGAGGCCAGGGGAAGGTGTACGTACCTGAGACTGATAATGTGGTACATGCTGGACTAGAGGCTGGTTGGGAAACTGCTGGGGGCTGTAGGCCACGTACTGTGTGGAGTAAGCCGGTGGGGTGGCCACGATGGGGGCCCCTGCAGCAGAGGCCGGGTGCATCATGGCGTTCTGGTGGTGTTGGTCTTGCCGCTGCTGGGGCATATTTGACACTGAAGAGAGAGGGATAAAAAAGGGGGTTTTGAGGGAGGGAAGCGTCCTTCCTCTAAACAGCAAAGAGAAAGGAAAAGAAAAAAGGCAGGCACCTAAAATAATCCACCTAAAATCTAAAGCGCCAGATAGGTTAAAACAGTACAATTTATTTCATCAGCATTTTGGTGTTAATGTTTTTATCTGCGCGTTAGCTGTACGGCATGCAGACTAAGTGTAAAAGTGGGCAAGATTCTATATTATTCTCACCTTTACCTGCTCTGTAGCTCTTGGCCTGGTTGACTGGCATGGGGGTCATGGGAATGGGGTACAAAGGCTGAAAAAGAAGATGGGGATTTAGTATTTATTTTATTATTTGTATTTCTATCCGCCCTATACCCAGGGGGGTTTCAGGTCGGGTAACAACATTTAAAATTGGACATATATTAAAACAACAACAGTATATATTAAAACAGTAACAGTGTCTGTAAAGCGGGAAGAGACAATATATTCCCATTTAGCCAAAGGCCAGGGCGAAGAGGTGCGTCTTCACCGCCTTCCTAAACGTGTACAATGAAGGTGATTGATGCACCTCAAGGGGGAGACTATTCCACAGCCTAGGGGCCATCACAGAGAAGGCCCTCTCCTGGATGCCCACCACTTTTGCTGCTGAGGCATTACTTAACCATTTTATATTTTTTGGTCGTCCACCTTGGCCTACAGCCCCCAGCATTCCCAGATAGGCTGCCAGTTTGGCCCAGTAGTTAGGGAGCTGGTCTCTTATCTGGGAAAACCAGGTTTGATTCCGCCCTCCTCCATGAAGCCAACTGGGTGACCTTGGGCTAGTCACAGCTCTCTTCTGAGCTCTCACAGTCCCACCCACCTCAGGGTGTTTTGTTGTGGGGAGAATAGAAAGCTTTGTCAGCCACTTTAAAAGCCAACTCTTCTTCCAGCTACCACCAGGATCACAAAAAACATAGCAGTACTCAAAGACGCTTTGTTGTACCTGAACTCCTGGGCTCACAGGGACCGGGTACATCATATTTGGTGCAAAACAAACAGGCTGGGTGTAGACTGGTGTGGGCTGCTGGTGGCCCACCATGGAGGGGCTGGGCTGGGCTTGTGGACGGGGTGACGTCGGTGTGGTAGATGGCTTAGGCTGCCAGAGAAAAGGAAACGGAAAGACTGAGCTCCCTTTAGATTCTAAGCAGGGTTAAGGCGTACGGGTTAACGCACCTTGTGGATTCTCCCAGTGGATTTTCACGATGCCCACCAAAGGGCAAGGACAAATGAGAGGGTGTCCTTCCTCACCCACAAAACAGAAGCAGAAAAACCCATACTGTTTCCACTCACCTGAGCAAACGACCGAGGGTTGAATTCCTTCGCGTTGGGGTTCAGTGTTGATTTTCTAACTTGTCTAAAGTCGGGAGGGAAAAAGATTTGTTTTAGGGGAGGAGGGGAAAAAAGACTAGATTCCCAAGTGCGATGGAACGTTTCAGGATACGTGTCCAGGATGCATATGCATTTGAATCAGATATTCTTACGAATACATTCATATTGAGTAGAATTCTGCCACATTTGTAGGGTATCTATTTGAATGAATACAAATTTCTCTGTTCTCAGCCGTCAACCAGATGTGCCCAGGAAACGGCTTTCAAAAGACTGTTGGCTATTTCTGATCACCTCTAATATTCTATTCGCCTTTCTTTCTCAGCTGACATAACTGGATCCATACTTTCTTTTGCTCTGACACCTGCCACCTTAAAGTTGTTCACCCTGGGGGCACCCAGACGTCCCAATCCCCCAGGACGCAGAGGCCCGTTTTGGAGCCCTTCATGGGCTCTTTCTGCTTCCACCACCCTGCACAATTTAGGGTCCTTCTAACTCTTGGTCGCTTATGTATCTGTCAAAAACCAGTGGTCTCCCTATGGAACCTCATCACAGGCCTGCCTTCTGACAGGTTTCCAGTTCCTCCTGCACTATGCTGCTCCGCAAGAGGGGGCGGTCCCTTTAATTCCACGGCTGCTCAGCTTCCCGGAAGTCTATGCTGAGAGACTTCAACAAAACCCAGGGAACAGAGGAACTCTGACAGTCGTGGAAAACGTGACTAAATTGTCGGCAACGTGTTTCCACTGGAACTCATACTGAGGATGTTTGGAAAATCCAAAAACCAACCAAACAAAAAACAGGAAGAGGGATTCCATGTCCCCTCTCCAAGTTCTGACTCAAAGAACACCCCAAATGCTGCTCCATCAGGCATTACTACAGGGGCCGAGAGTTGGACCGACCGTGGTTAGGCACAGGCTGAGTTTCTGCAGCATCTGTGCCGTGACCCTCTGGTGCCCTCTCTGCACCCAACCTTGCAGGGAAACTGTTTCGCAGAACAGCTGGAAAAAAGCACATTACGTCCCATGTTTATTATATTTCCAATTACATCCATCCAGCGGAGATGCATAGCTATTAAGCTGCAGGATTAGATGGTTATTTCTGTTTTCTTACTGGAAAGTTTGCCTCTTAGGGGCAGCAGAAGAGGAAGAAGCCCAGAGACTGCGCCCTGCTAGGGGCGGGCGTGAATGCATTTCTGACATTCAATTAGTAACAAATTGAATGTTTGAAAATCTGCATTCGTACCAATAGATCACATTTGAATGGGGTAAAATTCTATTCGATATGAATCCATTCACACGTGTTGGTATGAATATTCAATACGTATCGGATACGAATGAATGCACATCAGCTACGTATCCAAATATGCATCTGATACAAATGAATACATATCATTACGTATCCAATACGTATCCGTAACATATCCACGCTCTGGAAATGTCAAATCCAACCTTAATCCTCTTTTAATCCGCTGTCAATCCATGTCAAATGCAATCTGGATACATGGCAGATGTGGCTGGTGCTCCGTTTTCCCACACCCCCAATCTAACAAATGTCCAAACTATTCATACGGATGTCCAGAAACATTTGTATTCATATGTTAGTATACGAATATTGTAACCTTCAATTCGTGTACGAATGTCCGAATTCGGATAAATTCATGCAAATAATTAATGTTACGAATATCTGTTCACATGCCTACATGCTGCCGTTAAGCCCAGCAGGCTAGCTTAGGGGAGCTGACAGATAAATAGCCCCAAAAGCGTGAAATGTCCTCTGGGGCTGACACCAACTGATCGAAACACTGATTTACTACGGACAAAAAGATACAGGAAATTTCTCTCTGCAACTTTTGCCACACTCCTAAAAACCTTAGAGGAGCCCTGCTGGATCAGGTCACAGACCATCTGTTGCAGCACCCTGGGCCTATTCGCACTTGACTTTATTCTGGGATATATCCTAGAGTAGTGGCCTGCTGTCCACACTCTAGTGCAGGCTACAGCAGGCCCCAAGTGAGGCCTACCATAGCCTGCATTAGCATGCAGACCACAGACCCCCGTCCTGAGATATACGCCAAAAAAAAGGCCAAGTGCGAACAGGCCTCCTGTCTCACATACAAGTTGCTCCTGGGCATCTCGAGCAGAAGATGAATGCAAAACCCTCACCTGCTCTCAGCTTCGTGCAAATGGCCTTCCTGCAAAGAGGCACCCTAAGGAGGAGGATCCCTGCTGGATCAGGCCTATCTTTGCTGCCCTGGCAAGGCGATGCTAAGAACAGACACTGACTCAGTCATTATGCAGCTAGCTCGGAACCCCAGGTGGTTCAGTTCTGCTGATCCCGGCTGTACTCACTTCTAGCGCCACCTAGTGCTAGCAAGAAATGCTTGCCAGCACTTTGTTTTTGAAACACTCAGCATTGGTTTCCCTTGTTCTAGGCTTCCACTGCCCAGCTGATCTGCTGAATTTGGGGAGGAAGGCAGAGTCCCTGCACCGCGTCGCACTACAGTGTAAGTAAATAGAACACAGGAGAACGCCTAATGCTGTTGGGTTGTCCCTGCATCATCTCCTCCCAAAACTGCCGCTGAAACCTGTGTAGAAGCAACAAAACCGTGATTACGCACTCCGACGGATCCTTCTTCTCTTCTTTCTCCTCTTTGTCCTGCTTTGCTCCGGGGCCACAGGTCTGCACCCCCTGGGAGGTTACTTCAGGACCTCGTTTCGGATCTGTGCCAGTCCCAGTGGGTGAAATACTTGGGCTGTTGGGCTTGCTGCTGCCACTGGTAGAGGTGACACTGCTGCCCGTTTCAGCAGAGTCCTTCCAGCTGGCCTCAGTTTTCTCCTTAGATACTTCTCTTGATTTTTCCCCATCTCTGTTCTTATTTAGCAGCTGCTCCACCGTTTCTGGGGTAGAACTTGGTTGTAACTGTAGTGGAGAGGGGAAAGAAGACAAAATTATTCATAATTTCATCGTATATC
Source organism: Aspidoscelis tigris stejnegeri (assembly GCA_023333525.1). Classification (NCBI taxonomy): domain Eukaryota; kingdom Metazoa; phylum Chordata; class Lepidosauria; order Squamata; family Teiidae; genus Aspidoscelis; species Aspidoscelis tigris. The sequence continues at coordinate 10,070,118 of JALMGA010000020.1, forward strand.
TCTGGATCAAAGTTCCCTTTCAGCAAACACACAGTCTCTGCATGTGGAGGCCTATGTCACTGTGTGCACAAATGCTACCTAAAGAGACCTGCTGCTTGGCCCTTGCCCGTCTATTGCCAAATTCTGCTGGAGATTTTAGAAGTGAGCAGCTGGACAAGCAGCACACGACAAAACTCTTTGCTAGAGATGTGCACAGAACAGCTTTCATCCAATAGTGAGAGGTGGTACATGTGACCTCCCTATCCACCTGGCTCCATCTGCCTCTATTTAGCCTTGTTTTAAGCTGGCAGAGTGCCGTGTGAATGGCCATGCTGCCCCCCCAGCCCTAAGGGGGCTTGGGTATAAGGGGTGGGGCCTCCCTTAGGCCACACCAGGATGTGAAAGGGAGGCTCCTAGCTGGTCTGGTATACTGACAAGTGCAGGATCACCCTATGAATGAATAAATATAAAGTGTTCCCCCACCCCCCCACCCGCTGCCCGCCATTCCGCTTATACTTTCTTTCAGCATCAGCAACAATGGAGAGGTGGATGAGACTTCACTCCCTTGGGTTTGGCGATTACCCTAGGCTAGCACACAAGACGGCCATTGCAGGGCCTGTCATGGTGGATGACAGTTCCTCAGATTCTCTCCAAAAGGAGCTGGATCGCGATCCCAACACTGCGACAAAGGTTTTAAATGAGAGAATCTCCTCCACAGAGGGGGATCGATTCAATGCACACAGCAAGCCCTCTGGCAGGGAGCTGCCAAAAGGTGCTCTCCCATTTGAGATCAGAGCCCCCCTGGGCCAAATACTCAAGTCTGTCAAAGGCCTCAAAGGCCTCAAGTCCAAACGTTAGAAAGGAAGTTCACGCTACCTTGCAGAAAGCAACAGGAGGACTGTCAAAAGGGCTTTTATAACTTAGGGTGCCATCTGTCGCTTTCTTGCAGAATAGCATGGAGATAACCCACTAGTAGGCATTCCTTCTCAGTTCCTTCTTCTGAGAAACTTTAAACAAGCGTTTAAACAACTTGTTCAAGAACGCACCGAAGGCACATACTAATTAAGAAGAAAAACCCCTAAACTGGACGCATCTGTAGGCCCATATGAGCAAGGGGATCCATCCGAAGGAAGACAGCTCACCCTAAAATCATTCTTGAACTTCTTTAAATCATCAATCTGCTTTCTATGTTCTAGAAGAGCTGGAGAAACTCCTGTCAGGAAAAATAATACACAAGGCTGTAATTGGCAGACAATATAAAATTAGCACATTTGGGGAGAGACAAGATATAGACCGTTTGGAAAGAAGCTGGAGGCAGCGTCCCCAGATGGAGTTCTTTAAATGTAAAGGGTGGGACAGAAATTGGGAATAAAACCTGCCCCCCAAGAATATAGGGGTGGCTGGAACGAAGTTAGAGCCCAAGATAATGGGAAGTGGACAAACAGCTGGCTCTAACTGCTGTTTATCATGTCCTCTGACAGTAAATTCCACAACAGACCAACATATTTGGGTGAAAAAAAATACTTCCCCTTGTTTAACGCAATCCTGGGTGTTGCCACTAATGCCATTAGGCTTCCAAAGACCCCTCACTTATTGAAAAACTTGGTCTCATATCTCCAGTGTCATTCACTCTTAAGGCCAGACCGGGTTTCCACGGATCCCCTCACCCCGTTTCCCACAGGACACAATTAACTTCCAGTTTTGCACTACTTGACGGTTTGTAGGAATCAGACTATGGCATTATGAAAAAGGACAACTATAATTCTCCCCTTCTGACATCTGAAACAACTGATCCCATGTGTCTTCTAAACAGAACCAAAGCAGATCCCCTCTATGTGGACACCCCAAATTTATTTTTTCTCATCTCTTCCAGGGCTACTTATATTCTGGTTGCTACAAAGTAAAACCAATGCTTCTGGACAGCAGGGGGCATACTAGCTTCATTCATAAGCGTTTGCAGAAGCTTCAGCTCCACGCTCCAAGGGTATCCAAGTGCCGTAGAACGGCGGCAGATAATAAAGCCAGCCAATGTTAAAGTGGGTGGCTGACTGATTCTAGCTCCATCTAGGAGGCTGCTATCAGGATGAGAGAGAATGCAGGCCTAAGAAAATAAAAGCATCCTTCTTGGCACCAAAAAGAAATCTCTGCAGGGTGAGCAAAGAAGGTGCCTGGTAGCACATACTCTGAAGACAGAAACATTACTGGGTGAGGAAACAGGATACCTAAAAGCCGAAACAGCCCGTGACAAAATTCAGCCTTCACGTAATCCTGAAGCCCACAAAAACCCCGGCAAGATGGCAGCACCAAGCCTCATCAGCACAAACACGTTCCCCAAATTACTTCTGGCAACAGGCTGTTAACCACATCCTCTTGCAAAGACATTCCCTGCCTTCCCTGCACCTCTACGACCATCGGTATTTCCTCAGCTTCTTTCTTTCTTTCCCAGGTTGTTGTGCAGACCTCTAGAGGTTACCTACCTCTGCATTCAGATTTACTAAAACTAGGAGACGTGTCACTCTGCTTTGGGTGCTCCTTAGGGCCAGCAGGAGAGGAGGTCTGCCGCTGGTCCTGAAGCCTTGACTCTTTCGCTGGGAGAGAGAGAAAACACGGCTGCGTCAGAGACTCCGGAGCAAAGAGGACGCAGACAAGGTTCCCAGGCAACCCACGGCTAGCAGAACAGTCACAACTGCAAGACAAAGACCTCTGCTGCCTATTCCAATTTTTTGTAGAAAGCAGCCACGCACACACGAGGCATGGGCTCAGCTTATCACCCATCTGGGCAAAGAGCAATTGGTACAAACTTGGGACAGCACGCACCACCCACCCAAGTTGCAACAGTGTGCCTGGAATAGACGTGTGCACATATGAAGGTCTCCCAGGGGCTGTAGATCTACAGCAGAGAGGAGCATCTGGCATCACATGCCACAGCAGTAGGTGGAAGGGAGGCTCCTAGGACACTAGCTGGTCTGGTATTCTGGCCAGTGCAGAATCACCCTATGAATGAGAGCTGCAGGGTAGGCCGTCCCAAAATGAAAGAAACCCCAAAAGAGACTTCAGTTGGACCCCCGTATCCACCAATTCGGTAACCACAGTTTCAGGTAACCACGGTTACCGGATCAGCCCCACCCCACCCTCCACGGTCGCCATAAGGGGGAAAAAAACCAGAACCGGAAGGCCTCTTTCAGCCTCTGTAGAGTGTTGGAATAGGCGCATGACGCCACCGCAGCCTATGCCAAAATGTAAGGGGGCACTTGGGAGGTGGGTGGGAGGCGTCCGGTGGTGTCACACGCCTATTCCAACACTCTCCGGAAGGCAAAACAGACCTTCAGGTGGCCAGAAAAGCACTTCCGGTTCTGGGACAGCAGGACCCCAGAACTGGAAGGCCTGTTCGCGATTATCCACAATTTCAGGTGCCCACAGGAGGACTGAGAACATATCCCCAGCAGATACAGGGGCCTGAATGTATATTTGCTCCTCTGTTCATTCTAAGCATTCCACTAAGAAGTGCTGCAAATCAAAGGAATTTCCATTCTTCAAAGACACAGGTGAGGAAAACCTCGACTAGAAACAATGCGGTTTTACTGTATTTTCAAAGGCCGCTCTGCTGAGACACCAGGAGGGCAGCCGGGCGTCTAAGGAAAGCACAGATCGCACAGCCTTTTCTTCTGAATTAAGCCCACGCAAACGTTTCAACAGCCTTTCAGAAAGGCAGGCAGGCAGGCAGGCAGGCGCTTGGCTTTCCCCGCTCTCCCCTCCGCACAGCAATTCTCTTTCACGAAAGCAGGTGACACATCAGAAGTGAGCCTGACGCATCAAACCAAACGTGTGGGCGGAGGATTGCTTGCCAGCACTTTTAACGCAGTAGCTATTTTTGGATGGCTGGCGCAGAATACAACAGGAAGAAGCCGCTTTTTACCTTCTGTGGCGGGAGTACCTGCCCGGTTGGAAGCAGGACTCGTGGGAGCAGGAGAAGCCGCCGGTACCGGTGCAGCTACGCTCTCCGTCGGAGTTGAGCCAGCCTGGGGAGAAGAAGAAAGGCCCGGCCCGGAAGGCACACCACCTACGCCGCTCTGTCGCGGGGACCGGGGTCTATGTGCTTTAGGAGACAACCTAGGAACTGAGGACAGGTAAAAAGATACTCCACTGTGATGATCCATAGCTGATTTGCGCAAGCAAAGTGAAACTTGATGGAAATGCTCGCAAAAATCCATGCCTCCAGCCTGGAGAACTCCCCAGATGTTTCAGACAGATGTTCCACCCAATAGAACTAGGATTCCTACTAGGGATGTGCATGAATATTCCTAAGATTCCTTATTCGTACAAATTCCATTCATGACGAATCCAATGCCAAAAAAACGATTTGTGCCCATCCCTAATTTCTACCTATGAAAAAGCAATTACCTAGCTAAGGTTCCAGTGAAGCAGGATACAGAAAGACTTTACACAGAGTGAGACCGGGGAGAAACATGACCCCTCCCCTACTATGAACTTGGATGCCTAATCCAGAGGAAAATAAAAGCTTCCTTTATTACACGTGATTGAGAAATTTGCGGATGGTGGCACCTTTCTGGGTCAATCTATTTGACGTTTGCTTCTCCTACACTTTAGTGGCCAGGGCCACATTGTTGGAAAGGGGCTGAGATATCACACCACTCTGCCAACCAACCAACCTGCCTGCCTGCCTGCACTTCTGCCACCAAGCAAAAATAAAGCTTACCACCATGACAGTGGAGAGGAAGACACACCAGATTTGCTGCTCTAACTTACAGTTCTGGATCCCAAATCCTTAATCCATTTCTAGCGATCAAGGAAGATTAAGCCAATTCCTCACCACCCATCCTGCATCCTGCAACCTACACGTAAGGACCAATGCATGTCCATATTGTTTTCTTGCTAAGGTTCAGTTTGGTCTAGCGGCTAGGGAGCTAGACTCTTATCTGGGAATACCAAGTTTGATTCCACACTCCTCCATGAAGCCAGCTGGGGGACCTTGGGCTAGCCACAGCTCTTTCTGAGCTCTCACAGCCCCAACTATTTCACAGGGTGTTCTGTGGTGGGGAGAAGAACAGAAGGTTTGTCAGCCGCTTTGAGTCCCCTTAAATGAGTGAGAAAAGCAGGGCAGAAGAGCCAACTCTTCTCCTTCTTCTAAGGATCGGCCTTGCTTGCACCCTTAATAGACCTTCTGCTTCCTTGAGTCTCAGTACAGACAGCCAGGCTGTGGGAACTGTTATCTCAGCAGTGGTTCTGCTAGGAGGAGTCTGAGCAACGGTGGGGGTGTCTGAGAACTTTCTGGAAGCCTGAATGATGTACCATCTCCAGATCTGCATCCTCAGTCTTTTGTTATCAACAATGAACTGAGGAACGCGCCACAAACAAACCCTTGCCTCGTACTGGCTTCCTGGTCCCTGGATGGAAGCCTGTGACATCCCCAGACCTTTGGGACTAAGAATCTCAGAGGAGCGGAGAACTTTCTTACCCCCGCTGACGACCGACGACCACGTCCCTCCCGAAGGACTGCCACGGGCCGATGAGGGCGCGACGGCTTCTCCCGGCACATTGTGAGAAACAAATTCTAAGCCACTTGAAATCGTGCCCCTACCCGTGGAGACCCGGTGACCCCGAGAGTGCCGTTGGGCCTTTGGAGACATTCGGGGCGGTCCTGGAAAACAGAAACACACACACACACACACCCTAAACTATGACCACCACGTAATTTGCTTCATTTTCCTTAGCTGCAGTTTACCTATACGACCAGAATTTAGCTAAATTGGAGGCTGCACTCCTGAGACCTGGTTCTCCTTGACCAATGTCCAGATGGACTGGAGCGGATGGGGAACGAAAGCCCAAAAGCATCTGGTTCCCCAGCGTAGGGATGAGCACGAATATTCGTATCATTCAAAATTTGGTCAACTTTGGACGTTCAAACTCCAATTGAACGTTGGCACACTTGAAGATATTTGTGCGCGTCTCTACCCTAATGCTGAGCAGCATCACTTTTTACAAGTCCTACAGTGTTTAAGCACTGGTGCTCCCATTATGTGTTTTTGCAACTCGTGAGTGAACCCTCACGAGGCCAGCTTTGCACGGAGACACCGTGTGTGAGCGAGTGTGCACGTACTCGCACCCTCATAAGATGAAACAAGGGCACAAACACAGCTGAGAAGCCAGTGATTTTCCTACATCCGGTTTTTGCCAAGACTCCTACAGGAAATTTAACAACTCTGAGTATCTTGCAACTCTCAGGAGCAGAGCGGCAGGAAAATGAGGTGAGAAAGAAGGCAAAATGAAGGAACCTAGTAAAAACTTCGTTGAAATCCTAACATGGATTGTTTCACTGCAAGATGGTCACAGAATCGTAAAAGAAAGCCAACGTTTTGGAATCTACAGCGTTAAATCAAGATGGCACACACCGCAGGGAAATAAAATATCTGCTAGCTATGGCCTGAAAACTGCATTCCAGAACTCCTTCATTTTACACGTTTCCCCACCTACAAGTCTAATCTTCAAAGAACACGTTCACAAGAGTTCCACTCTAATAAGTTACCCAAATCATCATTATCTGGAAATAAAATTTTTGCAACGGGCACCGTCTAACCAGGAATCATTTTGGGCAAGCCTTGCTGCCATCAGCCACTTGTTAGGTTTGCATATAACGCCAAGCTGCAGTTTGTTTAGCCAAAACGCCCTCCGAACGTCTGAACTGAAACCACCAGACTCACCTTGAATGCTCTTGGGTCAACAAACCACGCTACAAAATTACGGTTTATTGCTCATCCGTGAGCTGTGGTTTTCCTTATTTCTCTTTTCGCACCTCAAACACACAATAAATAAAAGAGGAACGAAGCAAAAGCAGCTGAAATATTTGCAGCTTTTAAACCTAGGGCTTGCTCAATAACCCATGAATTATCTCAGACTCATCCTTCACAGGCACCCAAGGTGGGCAGACAAGCAAAACACAGCAAGTGGGTTAACATTAAACAGGTTTGTTGTTATTTGGTCCCATCCAGCCTTTTATCCACTGAGTTTGGTCTACTGGAGCTAGACTCTTATCTGGGAATACTAGGTTTGATTCCATCCTCCTTCACAAAGCCAGCTGGGTGATCTTGGGCAAGTCACAGCTCTCTTCTGAGCTCTCACAGCCCCACCAACCTCACAAGGTGTCTGTTGTGAGGAGAAGAACAGAAGGTTTGTCAGCCGCTTTGAGTCCCCCTTAAAGGGGTGAGAAAAGCAGCGTAGAAAAGTCAACTCTTCTTCTTCTTCTATTAATCTTAAAACCCAGTGTGGCTTCCTTGAAGTTCTTCACAGGTTTCCCAGCTAAACTAGGGGACGCCACAGATTTCCTTAACCCTTTGGAGGCAGCATATAAGCAAACTGCTGGTTTTCAGAAAACAAGCCATTGTTAACCTCGATGGGCCGAGTCCAGATATCCAAACACACCACATTTTGACTCAACGAATCGCAGCTTAATTCTTACGTACAAACCAGACCGTGTACATGCAAGATTTGCAAAGAGAAGTTGCCATGGGCCTGGGCAAGGGCCTCCTCCTATCAGACCTCCCCACCGGTTTTGAGTAAGGCTGCTGGTTACCCTATCAAGCCTTGGCCATGGTTGACGCTAAGGCAGGGATTTAAAAACAAAGCGTGGAACCTTTAACCATGGTTATGACTGGGGGGGGGGGGATGCACAGAGCACGCAAGACCACAAAAGTAGCTGAAACGTCTGCGGTGTGGCATCTACATTATCTCTGTGAAACCCCTATTGCATCACTTCGAAAATGGATTCATTTCACACGTGATCTAGAACAGGCAGTCGTAAGATAGTAAATTTTTTAGAGGGCAGTGGGTGGATGGAGCCTTCCAGTAGAACAAACAAACTAACTAACAAACAAACAAACAAACACAAAGGTTAACAGAAACAAAACCAAAAAGGGGACTTTGGATTTATTTATGTTTCTCCCTCCACCCCACCCCAAAGCATACAAATCATAGTCTCAGTCATGAAGAGAACAATTCTTTCAGTTATTAAAATTCACAAGCAGGGGAAGGAGACAAACGGGAAAACTCATGAACAAACAAAATTGTGGTATTTGTACCTTCTGAAGACATGCGTTTAGGCATAGTAGAGACGGGAGCTGGAGAGCCATGAGCACAAGGGTGAGACGGGGGCCTGGAGGGCCGCGAGGGGGCCCTGGCGGGCGGCCGTGTAGGGGTGGCTGCCCGAGGTGGAAGAGAGTTGGGACCTGACTGGTAGCGAGAAGGTGGGCGAGAGGATGGAGGTGGGCAAGGCGATGGCCAGGGAAGACCTGACAGAACAAATGATATGAAGGAAAGCATAAAAACTAAAGAAAAAAAATTATGGGGGGAAAAAAAACAGGGGAGGAAAGTAAAAATGACAAAATGATTTCTTGCACTTTTGTTCTTTAACCCACCAGGGGCTTCTAGAGCGAGGAGGCTCAACATCTGGCCCTCCAGGGGGATCCCTGGTCCTGCGGCTCCCCCCGCTCGCTTCAGCCATCTTGGCCGATGGGACGAGAGCGCTAAGGACACGGAGAGACCTCCGAGGGGCCGAGGTTTGGGCGCCCCACACTCTAGAGACAGAAGCCAGGCCCAGAATGCGCCTTCATGTACGGAGAGGTTAAAAACCACCCGGTGGCCTCTCCCTCAGTGGGTTAAATTCAGAGTTTATGAACACTACTGTGGAAGACAAGGACACATCCCTTGGGTTAACCAGACCACACTGATTTTGCCTGCGCTTCATCCCAGAGAGCTGCGAAAACGAAGCCACGGGCGGCGAGAGAGACCTGCGACCACGTCGGCTTCCCTATCGACCAGGCCGGGCACGGCTGCGCTCGTCCGACCCAGATCAAAGCTGCGTGCGTTTACATGACGCAGCGGCTACGGAGAGAGACCAAGGTCCAAACCAGCAGCAGAGGATTTCACTAGTGTTCTACCCTGGCCACTGGTGGAACAGCTACTTCCAAATGTAAAGACAAGGAAATACGTCAAAACGGTCTTTACAAAGAGAGCTCTGTTTGGCGTTTGACATTTGCTTCCACTGTGCCTCTTCCCAAGAATGGGGCCATTCAGGATTTCTCTGCAAGAGGAAACAGGGCCACAAGGCTCGGCTTAGAGCTGCCCGGTGCTGAGGTTCAGCGGCAGGTTTCTCTAGATGGCACTCGGCCCCCTTCCAGTGTACGAAAGCTCCGTCACTCAGGAAGCAGCAAAAGGATCAGGGTCTAAAGGGGCAGGGACAGGTCTGTTGGGAGCACCGTTTGCCTGGGATCACTAAATACACCACGCTCCCTCGCTCTGCATTCAAAAGTGTGCTGGTACTTAAAAGCACAGGTGTATATATTGGACCACAAGGTGGGGCCCTGGTACCCCTCCACAGAACCACAGAGTTGGAAGGGACCTCCAAGGTCATCCAGTCCAACCCCCTGCTCCTAAACCATCTCAGACAGATGTAGGTCCAGCCTCTGCTTGAAGACCTCCAGATGTGTCCAAACTCCCATCAGCCCTAGCCAACAGCAAAAGGGACAATGAGCTTGCGCTCCAGAAACATCTGGGCGACCTCAGAGGGAGCTCTGCATTTCTCCCGGGCAACCTATTGTCATTTCTTCAGGTCCATCTTCAGAATTAATTTTCAGACCTCCAGAAGGCCAGCATTGTTACTGGTGTCTTTGTAACCAATCTGTTCAGGAGATGCCCCACATCGCTGTCGAGAAAAACTGCAGGCACGGTGGGGGCACCAAATTTAAATGATGTGAAAAAGGGTTGGATTCATTGCTCTTTTGGCCCTTAGCAGAGACTAAACAGAGGAAACGCTTAGCTGCTCTCTGACCTTGCAAAGGCAATCAGTTAATGGCTTTTCAAGGCAACGGAGACCAGCTTGCGTTTCCAAAGGAGCCAGATTCTGGGTCGGAAGGCTGTCCCATCAACTTTCCAAACTCCTGCTACAGACAGGAGGCAAGGTTACTGCCTGAGAAGCTTTCGTTTCCTCCGCTTTCACGATGGGCCTATTCACTTCAAAGCGCTCACAGCCATCCAGCAATGACCGCCTCGCCCTCCCCTTTCCCACCGCCGCGCGCTTCTGTAAATGACAATGGATACTTGCCTCCATTCACTACTCTTTGGTCTGCTGCAGAGTTAGAACCGTAGTCCGACGAGTGGGACGCCGACCGCGAAACGGGCGGCCCCGAGCCCGACTGGGCCATCCTAGGGGAATTCTGCCTGCCGGTGCCCCACGAAAGAACTTCCCTGTTCCGTTGTCCGGGTGGAATGTACTTATTTTCTCTGAAAGAAGCAAGGACGGGAAATGAGAACAGAAGGCTCGTAAATTTATTTTATTTGCTTATTTGCATCTTTATCTCACCCTGTGCCCAAAGGACTCAGGGAGGGCTACAGCCATGAAAACAAAACATAGAATCATCACACTAAAAAGACAAAGAAAGCCAAGTAATTTGAGGATTTCCATCCTTTCCTGAAGGACAAATACGCCTTCCCACCCACCTGGGGGCCACACCATGGCCTTCTCGTTCATTGACGTTTCTCTGAACAGCAGTGTATTTTTCTTCTTCAGATCGGTCATCGTTTTCCAGAGCTGTGTGTGCTTTGTACTGAGCACTAGATTCAATCTCTTCAGCTAACTGAGTTGCTCTGGCTTCCCGCTTCAAAAATTCTTCTGAATTATCTCTCTCTAAGGGTACCCTAAAAGAAAGCAAAGTGGGGTGAGGAAAAAGCAACAGAATAGACTGAATACCACAGGAACCCAGTGGGGGTTAAGATACCTTAACTGCAACCAATAAAAGAGTCATGTTGCCTCTTTATACATCTATGGTGAGGCCCATTTGGAATATTGTGTACAATTGTGGTCACCACACCTCAAAAAGGATATAGTGGAACTGGAAAAGGGGCAGAAAAGGGCAACCAGAATGATTCAGGGGCTGGAACAAAATCCCTTATGAAATCAGACTGCAACGCCTGGGCCTCTTCAGCCCAGAAAGACGGTGTTTAAGAGGGGACCCGACGGAAGAATATAAAATCACACATGTGATAGAAAAGGTGGAGAGAGAAAATTTTTTCTCTTATATCACAACACTAGAACGAGGGGGCATCTATGAAGCTGATGGGCATGAGAGTCAGATCAGACAAGGGGAAGGATTTCTTAACCCAGGGAGTCATCGGTTTATGGAATTTGCTGCTGGAAGAGGTGGTTACAGCTACCAGCCTAGATGGCTTCAAGGAAGGCTTAGACAAATTTATGGACAACAGATGTATCAATGGCTACTAGAATGGATGCCTAAGTACATCTTGCAGGATGCAAGTTGGATGCGTCTAAGGCCATTTGCTGGGATACGAGAGCAGAAGGAGGTTTGCCCTTGTCTTCTGCTTGAGATGTCCAGGAGCAATTGGTGAGCCACTGTGTGGGACAGGATGCTGGACTAGGTGGGCTGTGGCCTGATCCAGCAGGGCTCCTCTTAGGTTCGTATGGACTAGATGGGCTGTAACCAGCAGGGCTCCTCTTAGGTTCTTAACTCTTTCCAGTTCCATTTCTTCTGCAAAAAAACCTGCCCAACACAGAATTCCTGCATTTTATGTTTTCCAAAATGCCCCGGCCTCAGGGACTGATTTCTTTTAGCTAGGTATTTTTTAAAAAAGAACTTTGTTATTGATTATTCTACTAATTGTTTTTTTTAATAGCGTATTGCCATCGAACTCAGTTGAAGAATAAGAAAATCTCCTTAAATAAATAACTATAACTGTATTTTGAGATTTTATCCAGCGAATTAACAGATCCGTCCTTGGCCCTCTCTGAATTTCTCTGTGTTGGGGTTCAACCTAAAGCGAAGGGCCCTGCATGGTGAAAATTCAGTTATACAAAATCATGCTGTATAAGGAAAGCAAGGTATAGAGGCAAGGACTCAAACTGTGCAACTGATATTTGCTTACAAAACCTCTCTCCAAGAGCTTTTGAAAAATGTTTAACCCAAATACTCTAAGGCTGAAACATTTGTGCCCAATGTTTTGAACTTTAAGGGGGGAAAATCAGCATGGTTTATGAATGGAGGTGTGTGCACATGATTCTCATCTTATTTTAGTCTTCTGGAAGAGGAGGGGAGGGAAAACCAGAAAATGTTCTTCTTCATACTAAGATGAGAGAGCAGGATATTCTATAGGTTAGAGAAGAAGAAGAAGAGTTGGCTTTTCTACCCCGCTTTTCTCACCCGTTCAAAATGATTTCCAAAATGGCACCACTTATGTTAAGCTAAATTACTAGGCCTCAAGCCTGGCATATCATTCCTTCTCTGAGCCCAACCAGATTCCTCTAGGCAGGAAGGGAAGAAGAGAGTTGGCTTTTCTACCCCGCTTTTCTCACCCATTTAAGGGGACTCAAAGCAGCTGACAAACCTTCTTCTCCCCACAACAGATACACTGTGAGGTAGGTGCGGCTGTGGCAGCTCAGAAAGAGAAGCTGTGACTAGCCCAAGGTCACCCAGCTGGCTTTGTGGAGGAGGGCGGAATCAAACCAAGTACTCCCAGATAAGGGTCTGGCTCCTTAAACACTAGACCAAACTGGCTCCGCATGAGGGGCTACATGAACCAGAAATGAATAAAAGACTCTACCACATTCTGCACTTACGTGTATGAAGACAAGCTGCTGTCATAAGTGGACACAACTCCGTAGTTTTCTTCATTGTACCGAAACATGTCATTAGGATCCCAGCCATTAGACTAGAAGAGGGGAAAAGCTTGAGTCTCAGAACAGCAGCAAAGGAAACACATTCAAAAATCTCCTAAAAGCAAGGATGGGAAACTGGTGGCTCTGGAACTGCTCAGCAGTGGAGCTACAGTCTGTGAAGAGGAGAGTTGAACCCTCAACCCCGATGACCCCCCCCCAGCCCCTCCCCGAAGGAAGCAAAGGAGAAGACGCTGGGTGGAGGTGCCAACTCCGATCACCCCAAAAGTGAGACATGATGGGAGGCCAACTGCACCGCACCCCACACAATGTAATTTCATTTAAGAGAGATTATTTTCATATTCACCCAAACCTTATTCTCTCTTCCTTCAATGGTCAGCCTTCCAAGAATCGTGTGCAAAAACTCAAAATACGCCCATGTTATTTCCACATTTTTACCCCAGACTTCTCTCCCCTGTTCTCATGACTCCTGACCCGAGAAGAAGACATGCTTACGACATCAGTCTCCAAGGCCTCGAGCTCTTCAGATGTGTTCCCTTCCCCGCCATCCCACGGCTCCAGATCCTTTTCTTTATGTTCACCGTTAACTTTCGCACTGATTGCCGAATCCGTAAAAGCATCTGCAGATGAAAATCTGGATTCAAATATGTTTCATGCGATTCCAAATACCTTAAGACAGGTGAAACCTCATCAAATATTCAATTCCAAATATCTTGCTTGTGAACCAGAATGCTGTAGCTAGGAACTGGAAATCACAAACTAATCTCTCTTTATTGGTGTGGTATAGTAAGATTGTTGAATATGCAATTACTGAACTGATTACTGATCAGCATAACAAGTATTTAGGAAAACTGAGAGGAGACATGATAGTGGTCTTCAAGTATCTAAGGGCCGTCACAGTGCAGAGGGATTGTCCCTAGCCTCACTTGCACAAGAAACAACGATATGAAACTTCAAGGGAGTCAATACAGATTAGATATTAGCAAAAACTACTTGACAGTGAGGGCGACCAGCCAGTGAAATAGGTTGCCACAGGAGGCGGTGGGTTCTCCTTCGCTGGAGGTCTTCAAGCAGAGGCTGGACCTACATCCACCTGGGATGGTTTAGGAAATCCTGCATTGAGCAAGGGGGTGGATTGGATGACCTTGGAGGTCCCTTCCAACTCTATGGTTCTATGAAAGAGCATTACCCCTATCAAGATGTCTGGAGTTCACTCTTTGTACGGTTAGAACAAAGGGGTGAAGAATATGCTGTCTCGCAACATGCTATTAAATTTGTGTTAACGTAATGTCATCACATCTGACATAAAGTTTGGTTATATCTGAATTCCTGTTGATAAACCTAACACTACGATATATGTAAGTTATACACACCTACTTGTTCTCTTGTTGCTCGGTTATTTGTTCATTTTTTCTTTTAAATAATTGTTCTTGATGGTTAGTTTTTGCATAAACGTTCATGTTGTTTGTAGTTTTGAAACGTAAATGTATTATACGTTTATGAAATTTTTTTAAAAAATTGAATATTCAATTCCAAAGTAGAGAAGAGAAAATACACCAAATACTACTAACCATGATGAGGACAAACTCCTACACACACAAGGGAACTCTGTGGAGGAAGAATTTTTACAGCTCGCTATACAAACTTGATAATTGATTCAGTGATATGAAACTATAAATCCACCACTGGGCGAGAATAGTTAATCCAAAGCCCTTGGCGACAACCCCATCTCACAGAAGATCATCCGGTAAATTCCACAGACTGATGCTTGCCGGTCTGAGCTCTCCAGCCCATCAGCTTCACAGAGTTCCCCTGGTTCTAGTGCTGTGCAATAGAGAAAATCATTTTCTCTATCCACCATTTTGTCAGATAATGGATTAACATAAATCAGTATTAATATCCCAAGGGTAGTTCCTCCTCTTCCATTCCAGAACCAGGAGACTTTTTTTTTTTAAAAAAGTAAAACTACAAAGCTAGCTTCAGAAGCCGTTCTAGCACAAAGACATACCTCTCTGTGCGTAACTGGAGTCCAAGTCTTTAAAATGCACCATAACAAAATCCGAAGACTTGAACAAGATGCTTTCTATTATATCTTCCCGTTTTGGCCCCAGATTGGATTCAGCAGTTTTTCTATGAGCCGCATCGAGTACTAAGTCACACTGAAATGCAAAAAGAGAAATGTCATGGGACGGCCTTCTGCACCAAGGTTTTGCATTTCTGCAGCAAGACCTGACAGTCAAGGATGGCCTGTACAAATTTCTAAGACAGAAATCCTTAAGCATATCAAGGAGACCTTTGTAGAAGTTGGTAGTAAGCTAAGTGCTGGCTAAATGTAAGATCTCCATATCACTTAGACTATAAGATCTATGCACATTTCTCCTCTCAGTATTATTTATTTAAGAGTGAACACAAACTGCTGCCAATTTGGTCTTTTCTAATTGTGGCTTATTCTGGATGCTCTCTTTTTTCAACTACACGTGAGTAAACCAGCCCAGAGAGATGTGTGGTAGGGCTCATGTCTCCCTGGCCTGGTTTAGCAGGGGGACCCATTTCACCGGTGCACACAACTGAGCTGCCGACACAGATCCCCCTGGGTTCCAAGGCCAGGAATTTTAGTTCCTGTCTAAATACCAGGCTCTAAGCCAACATGAGTTTCGGAGCAGCATTGGAACCTTTTTCCAAAGGCAGACAGAGAGGTGTGAACATTCCAGGACAACGGAACCACTCCAGCTGGAGCAACCCGAGTAAATGCGGACACGACATACGATAAACCCAAGAATAAATCAAGAGTGCAAATGCAAAAACTTAAACTAAGTTTCTAACATGTAATCTGGTTACAGCTCCTGATTCAAATAATACTCAAAAGACAGAAGGAAAAAACTCGGAGAATTTGACTTCGTAATTATTTCTGTGTACGACTTCTAGACCGCAGAAGCCTAGCATAGGAACAAACAAAGCAAGAAAGAAGGGCAGTATATTTACCTTAGAGCTG
Source organism: Aspidoscelis tigris stejnegeri (assembly GCA_023333525.1). Classification (NCBI taxonomy): domain Eukaryota; kingdom Metazoa; phylum Chordata; class Lepidosauria; order Squamata; family Teiidae; genus Aspidoscelis; species Aspidoscelis tigris. The sequence goes on from JALMGA010000020.1 coordinate 10,085,786, forward strand.
TAAGTTTTAAAAATTCCTTCATATATATTTCCATTTTTTACTTGTAATTCACATTTTGAACCCTAGATGGAGAGAGGAGACAAATCTCTTTTAAATACTTTTACAGAAATCAAAAGACAGCTCTTCAATAAACTCTCAACAGTGCTCAACCACACACCTGGGCAGAAACTCCCCTGGCCTCCCTCCTGGTTTTTGTTTTTACTTTTTTCTGATTTCTATTAAACCCAAAAAAAGATTGATGCAAGCAAGCAAAAACCACACAATTCCCTCAAATAAAGTGTAATTCCCAACCCAGTGGGAATCCTGTCACCCATTTCCTCACCTCCTTAAGAACAAGATCAGAGCCTAAGAGGAGCCCTGCTGGATCAGGCCGCAGCCCATCTAGTCCACCTGCCCTGTCTCTATCCCTAAATTATGAGCCCACCCCATCTCACTTTTAACATCTACTGACTGGCAGTCTTAACCACACACTTAAGGCCCAGACTTTAACACACAGTGCAGTGTACAACGTTTACTATTTCATTTTGCGCCAGAAATACACCCAGCAACCCCCACCCCAGCAAAGCGTTTACAAACGCATGCTCAGAAACAGCGTTTTCCCAAAGTAGCCTTGCTTAGACTACCCAGAACTGGTCACACAGTGCGGAACCTGTAAGTCAAACACCCCCAAGGAAACGTCTGGCCAGAACTTACAACCACTGAGGTCAGGATGTGAACCATCCGCATATTCGCATATATGCCAGGAAAAGGTATCTAAAAGAAGGGCACCCGGGAGGGGGGGGGAGGGGGGAGGAGAGAGAGAACAACATTAGGCATCGGTGAACAGCTTCACACCATAGAAATCCCACCAGGAAGCATTTCAAATTAAGTGAGCAGAACAGAACCAAAAGAGTGTAAAACGTCCAACCACAACCCGCCTACTTGGAGGTTGGGTAAGTTATATATCAAAGGGGTTTTTAGTTCCTGCCTTGTAACGTATGTTCTGACCAGCCCTGGGACCTTCAGGTAAAGGTGACAGACAGACAGACAGATTAATTCATTATGGTTTTGGCATCTTCTCCGAGGCCAACCACGTGCTTTTCTAGTGCCCTCCTTTCTCCAAGGAAAGTTCTTAGCAAGCCTGCCCCCCCCCTTTCACCCTTGGCCATACCAGCAAGGACCTCAGGTGTCCAGGTTAAAAGACCTTCTAAGGCCCTCCTCACTCAGGCAATCCTACCAAATGTGAGCTGTCGGCCACATGGCTGGTTTGGGCAGGGGAGCCCATGGATTCATGTGCGGAGTTTCCGTCGACAGGGGGACCTTCCTCTGCTCTTTCTTCCGTCAAAATCAGGCGGAGAAAAGGAAAGGAGAAAATGCCACCATCCTCCCTTGTAAGTGCCAGTCGCTCTTTGGCAAGGCCTCCCTATCCTTTGTGCCCTTTCCTCCTGCCTGGGTGCTGACCCATCCCTGTCTATCCTGAAGCAGGTTTTGTGACATCATCTAAAACAGGTGAGTTTTTAAGGTCACCAGCTGCCTACCTCCAGTGGAGAAATTTTGCTTCTAAAACTAAACAAAAAAACCAACAATCTTTCTCCCCTATCAATAGACATTCCTGCCACACCAAGGGAACATCAGGTGGGTTGCCCTATGGCTATGTTTATGCACTGTTTGGGGCTTGTCTTTAATACACATTAATACACATACATTAAGTTTTTCAACCCTTGGAACAGGTTCTTTGGAGTTTATGGAACAGGAAGGAATTTAGATGCCAAGCCCAAGAATAAGTTTCAGCTTTCCAACGGGAAGAGACAATGCTGAGATAAAGTTGTACGAAATCGGCCTTCCCACAGTGGATTCTATTCTAGCGAGTTTTCAGGTGCTTTCCAGACCTTAGGAAGCCAAACTGCGGCCCTTCAGATGCCGCTCAATGCAACCTCCATCCATTCAAAACCATCGTGCCATTAGGGATATTCTTAATTGCTATAGCAGAGAATCTCACGGTGAAGGCACCACCACAGAGAAGACCCTGCTTTCTTTCCCCATGCTACTGACATGGTGGTGTATGGTTCACGACTGCATAAAAAATTTAAAACTGTGCCTTACTGCATAAAATGTCCAGGGCAGCTTGCAAACCAAACTAACAAATTGTAAAAAAAAAAAATACATATAGGACTACATCTAACTTTTGCGCAAGGGGCAATACATGGCCCACACCTTAAGTAGGAATTCAAATACATGGGTGCTTCCACCAACAGTGCCAAAAATATCAAGAAAACAGGTCAGTTTAGTATTTCATGTGCCTAAGTATAATCTGGTCTGCCAACTCCAGACTGCATTCCCAGCATCGAACAGGAGCTTACCAGGGCAGTACCTCTCAATAATCCTGCCCACTCATTTCGTTTAGTTACTATTCAGTTATTTATAATATTTGTGTCTCTTCCTTGACCAGGACAGGTCACAACACATGATAAAGCAAACATGAAAATATATTTGGAAATATCACCCACCCCCTTTCCCTTCTTCCCATCCCAGCAGGGCCTCACTCAGAGGAACCAGGAATCCAAGGCGCAGATGCCAAAAACTATTTAAAGACAGGGAGCCACCACAGAAAAGGCCCTTTTGCAGGCCGCAAGCTCTTACACCTTTGGGGCAGCAGACCCACAAGAAGTCCCTCATTTTGTGACCTTAAGACACAGACGGGTCTGTATCGGAAAAGGCGCTCCCTCGGACATTTGAGGCCAAGCCATTGGGGACTTTATAGGGTCACCTCAACATGGTGAATCGAGCTTGGCAGCAAACTGGTAACCAAGTACAGCTCCTGCAAGACCACTGCAACCTGTATCCGGCCACAGAAGTCCCATCACCAGTCGTGATGCTGCATTCTGCATTAGTTTCAGCTTCTGGACTGTTGTCTACCGCAGCCCCACCTAGAGTGTGCTACAGTAGTCTAGTCTGGAGGTTACCAGAGCGTGCATCACTGCTGCCAAGCTGTTCCACTGTCTGTAACACGTGAAGACAAAACAAAAGAGCGTGCCAACCTGCTCAGGTAAATAGCCACACAGTTCAGGGCTTGGCATCCGAGGCTTTAGGTGTCCTGACATATCCGACAGACAGGTCTGTCCCCTTACTTTGCTGTAAGGGCCACTGTGGCAGTTCCAAAACGCCAGTCTCTTTGGCCTTCCACCTTTCAAGGAGACCAAAAGCCCTTTCCACATCCGAAAGATTAAAACATCTACTTACCGACGACGGAGGTGGACCTTTGCCACTGCTACGTCCTCTGAAAAGAATAAAGATCAGGTAAGCAACCGAAGGAAATAAAATGCATTTGCTTATTAAGGAAATAACATCTGACAAAGAGCAAGAAGTCTACAGTACCAAGAACAAATAACAGAATCAGGGGTCTGAAAGGGAACTTTACTCTTGCTACCAAAACATTCAGCATCTACAACCATCTCTCAAGTAACACTTGGGTTTGCTTCTTGCTTTGAGCATGTTTTGAGAAACCGCTTCAGGAAAAGGGTCTCAGTGAACACCTGCGAGTTGTCAGCTTACTCCTAGCTGGCAATTATGCCTGTAGAGCAGTTTTGGACAATGCAACAGCTTCAATCCCTCTGTTCTGCACACTTTGCTGACCACTGGAAAGCAGAATCATATACATGATGCTCGCTCTTCGACTCTAATCCAGTATCAGAGCTACGGGGTACAAGTGTTCTCAAAGATGAGGGCCCAAGGCAAATTTGCTGAATGTTTTTGTCACTACAAAAGGGAGAAAGAACCCTTTTTTAAATAAGTTAAAAATAAAGACGGTCTGATCGTACAAATTTTTCCTTCTCCGAGACCAATAAGCAAGGGAGGCTGACCTAACATGTGATCTGAAGTCTCTTTTCTAGGTGCTGAAACCCTAAAGCTTTGAGATGGTTAAAAACCAACCAGACTCACCCCCCCCCTCTGCCAAAGATATGGGCTCTTCAAAATGTTCAAACAAGAAATGCCATGGCAAGATACTCAAAGCCTTTTGACCAGAGATGTGCAAATTTTGGTTCGTGTTCAAAAATTCAAACAAACAGTTCAAATTTGAAGCTGTTCGCGTCAAACATTCTGTGGTTCGAAAATCCTGGCATTTGACTGAACCAAACAGGAACAACTCGATGGAACAGTTTCGGCCTGCTGCCCTTCTGCCCTTCGAAGGGGCTTTCTCCAGTCGGACAATTGATATTTTTTTGTTTTTGAACAAGTTCCGAATCAGACACAAAGTATTCTGTTTCATCAAATGATTGGTTCTTGAGCCAAACAAACGAGTGTTCGGCTCAATTCAAACCAAACACCAAATTTTCATTCATGCACCTATCTACACACAATTTCAGGAACCTTAAACTACTGGACCACCCTAGAGAAAGAGACTGCAGGGGAAGGAAAAGGATGAATAGTTATGTATCAATCTGCTTTCTAATAACAACCTGCTGCCTTTGAGGTACGTTCAATGTTACTATCTCAATGTAAAATAACACTGGGTTGCAACATCAAACTTCATTATTTGCAACTTTTTAACATAGTCCTCCAGGTAAAATTTGCTTTCTTCCTGGATGTTCCTAGATATTCTCATACTCCCTTGGTCATTACAACTACATATTTACTCTAGGTGGATACGATATACGACACAGAAATCACACACAATACTGAAAGGCATATTCTATACCGCGCATGTGCATTATTCCGGTTGCACAGGACTCTTGCATTATTTGATAACCAATGTAATATTTAAAGCTCAGTAATTAACACAGCATGTTCTATTTTAATTCAAGCGTTGCCTACCTCTCCCACGGGAAAACCCTCAGCTATCTGAAAAGTTCACAGATTTCCTTGCTTCCTTTGGGGGATCCGTCACCTCAAAAGGCACACTAACCTCAAAAAAACCAGCTCCTGTTTCAAAAAATCAGGTCAAAATGCAAACATTTAGCAAGCTAGAGATGGAGAGTGGCTCTGCTTTGCTGTGCAGTGAATGTGGGCACAGACTATCAAGTATTAGAAGTCTAATAAGGCAAGAATTACTGATACTGCGCCAAAGTTGGGGGTTTCTTTCGGGACGAGAATGAAAACTGAAGCAATGCTCAGCAGTGCCTTGGATGTCTCCCCACCACCACGCAAGAAGTTCACATCATGTTACTCTGTGAAGCTGTGCAATATATTGTATTATGACTATTTTTGCCATAATACCTCATTAGGGATCCACTAGGAACCCAATGGGTCAAACCCAGTTGGTACAGATCCCATACGTACTCTCCACACATAGGACCCCTTAAGAACGTGCTGTACCCATGGCAAAATCCAGATTTAATGGGGTCTTTGGGCACTTAAATCCGGATTAACGGTAGACCCCCTTTAAAGGTGTCTTCAATCCGGCTTCCGTCATGAAGAGTGGATCAGAGCATGTATATCCATATGTCTACCAGGGTAATGAGGTCCAGGGGTGGGCTTAGAGGCCACCATTTGCAATGGGGTAGCTCTGGCTCCACCCTTCAACAAGGACCAGATTTCAAAGATCTTTATCTTCTAAATCCGGATTAACGAAGGTAAGTGCAAAAACAGCCTATTATTTATTTGAGCTTTCTTCCATGCTGCCCCTCATTAAGAAAATTCCAGTAGTCTCATATTACACTAAACACATCCAGAGAAGGAGAAATTTGTTGACAAAGTGAATATTAAAGTACAAAACTGTGAGGGTGTCTTTAAAAAGTGGTTCAGCTAGAAATAGATGTGGAATACATGAGCACATCTACCAAAACAACCCATATGGCTCCCAGGAATCGGCCACTGTGTCTGCACTTCTGCTGTCTTTTAACTGTTTCATTTTACTGTTTATGTTTTTGTACACCGTCCTGAGGCTGAGATACATTGCCGCATAAAAATAAAACAAAAATTTGTACTCATGTAGCAGCCCTGCCCCTGGCAAACGGCTCATCTCTCCAAGAAAACCAACATTTCCCCCACAGTGTATCTAAAAATGGCTTTACGTGACAGCCATTCATCACCCCCTTGCTTTATACACAGAGTTACAGTCTGATTACGGCCAATAACTCAGAAGGTAAATGCAAAGAATCTTGAACCAACAGTGAGAGAGAAAAGCTTAGGGGGTTTCACAATAAAGCAAAGGGCAGCCGAAAGCTTACGTAAGCATGAAGTCTGCAGAGGCACACGCTTTTGGAAAAGATGGTTTTGATCACTGCACATCTAAAAGCCCTAAACAGGAGAGAAACTGGTTCTTCCAAAGACCTCCAACCTTGTCCTGCAATCCTGGGACACCTTGTGCGTCCAACACGAGAGGCAGGAGAGAGGAGATCGAGATTTTAGATCAGAAGCTAGGGTATTTTTATCTGCCAAGTATTTGGTGTGTCTGATTTTACACCAAATAGTTTTATTCTATTCCTGCTTTTATCATGTGGCACAGATTTTCATAGTCTCCAAACCCTTTCCTGTTCTGATTTATGCGCCTTTCTGCCACAACATGCTTTGAGGTGATTTTTAAGCAAAGGCAGGTATTGAAAAGATGGGTTTATTTGTTTACTGACACTGTAAGAATCGCTGCTTGAGATTCTCAGAAGCAATTGCTGGACCATTTTGTGTGGGACAGGATGCCGGGCTAGACATGCTGTGGCCTGATCCAGCAGGGCTCCGCTTAATATTGAAGGCTGTGCTCATCTGTGCTATTTCACATTTATTTAATAGGCTGTGTATAGAATCGACACAGCACTGGTCTACAGAGTTTGCTACCAGAAGAGGTGGCAACAGCTACCAGCCTAGATGGCTTTAAAGAAGGGTCAGACAAATTTATGGATGGCAGATGTATCAATGGCTACTAGAATGGACGCCTAAGTCCATCTTTCAGGCTGGGGGGGGGACAAGAAGAAGGCCTCTAAAGCCATTTGCTGGGATTTGAGAGCCCTTGTCCCTGCTTGAGATGCCCATGGGCAACTGGTGGGCCACTGTGTGGGATGGGATGCTGGCCTAGATGGGCTGTGGCCTGATCCAGCAAGGCTCCTCTGGAAATCGAAGTCGAAAGTAATGAGCCATAGGACAATCATCTTTGTAAAGGGCAAGCAGCCTGTTTAGGGCAAAGTCTGCCCAAAGATAGAAGGAAGTTACTTCCTATGCGTAAAAATGATTGAACTCTGGTTCCTGAAGCCAGATGTAAGTTCCTTCTTGGTCTTAAAGGCACCCAGTAGCTTCCAGTTCTCAAACCTGCACCCAAAGGGCACATTTCTGCAATGTTTTAAATTTCTACTGAATTTTCACATGATGTACTTTTCATGTCCCACCACACATGTCACTGTCTACCTCTGTGTCTAAGTTCATGCCTCAACTGGGGATAATCTTCATCTATCTAACAAAGAGATGCCAGCCCACAAGAGTTTACGCCATAATGAAAGCTTCAAGTTTAGGATATTGCAAAACCACGATTAGCTTTCCACAATGTTCTTGCCTTGAAATCTTTCTCCATCCTTCTGCCCCAATTCAAGAATTGTTCTAGGTTACATTCTAGAGTTCAACCAATGGCTGCTGTGCTCCATGCTAGTGCGCGCGCAACAAGCCCTTACCCTGGGACAACGCACAATGAGGGAAGAGCGTTCACTACTTCAGGAATCAGAGAAAAGGGTTAGGGTGAGCAGATGAAGAAGAAAAAGAAGAGTTGACTTTTCTACTCTGCTTTTCTCACCAATTTAAGGGGGGCTCAAAGCGTCTGACAAAGCTTCCTATTCTATTCACCACAACAGAACACGTTGTGAGGTAGGTGGGGCTGAGAGCTCAGAACCTGCGAACTCAGAACTTGTAAGCCTGTTTGGTCTAGTGCTTGAGGAGCCAGACTCATATCTGGGAATACAGGGTTTCATTCCGCACTCCTCCATGAAGCCAGCTGGGGGACCTTGGGCTAGCCACAGCTCCTTCTGAGCTCTCACAGCCCCACCTACCTCACAGGGTGTCTGTTGTGGGGAGAAGAGTAGAAAGCTTTGTCAGCCACTTTGAGTCCCTTAAATGTGTGAGAAAAGTGGGGCAGAAGAGCCAACTCTTCTTTTTCTTCTTCTTCAGAAGAGAACTGTGACTAGCCCAAGGTCACCCAGCTGGCTTTGTGGAGGAGTGCGGAATCAAACCCAATATTCCCAGATAAGAGTCTGGCTTAGGGATGTACATGTATGGGGTTTTTTTTCATTCGAATTCAAGTTGAATCAAACGTGAAAACATTCAATTCGAATGTTTAAAATCCAAATGCAACAAAAAATTATTCAAATCCAATACATTCGAATCTATTCACTCGAATGTTAGATACGAATTTGAAGATACGAATGCCGACAACGTTTCTATTTGTTATACGAATCTGTATGCATTTCGTATGCATCCCGTTTTATCCCGTTTTTGTTCCGTATTATAAGCACAAATGTGTACAAATGTAATACATACGTACCTGTACACTGGAGTGATTCAAATCATTCTAACAAATGTTTTGGAACTTTCAAAATTTGTTCGAATGTTTAAACCTGAATGTGAAGACATTCTATTCAAATCTGAATACCCACATTCAATCGAATTTTGAATGTTTAAAACACTTCCCTAACTACTAGACCAAACTGACTCAGAAGAGTAACCCCAGAAAGCAGGGGCTCACAAGGTCAATCCAGGGACTGGCGATGGGGCACGCAACCTCATTCATAGACCGTCCCCACAAAACAGCCCAAAAATCGAATTGCACATAGACAGCAGCACCATGCTCCATCCCTTCAAAGTGAAAGGAGTTCCCAAAGACATTTGCAGAACACGTTGAGAGGCGGCTTCTCAAATCACGCTTGTGGGTACTTTATAGGCTACACACAGACAGCTGCACCTGCCAGATAACAGCTGTCTGGTTCCCAGGTTGCTAATACTGGTCAAGAACAGTCCTTCAAGGGCCATGGGTTAAAGGCCTCAATACCTTGACTCCCCGAAGGGTCAGAAGCTACCAGGAGAAGCTAATATCAACTTCTGTCAGTGCTCTTCAAACAGGTCTTGGACTCCCTTCACAAATTATGAGGGACTAGTGTATTTAAACAGCTTTCTTTTTACTTGTACAATATGCACATTCATACCAGAAATTCCTTTGCCATCAGCTTTTAGGAAAGTGAGATCTGAATTGCCCTAAACTTAGGCAATCTTAGCTTGGCTGGAGGTCAGGACAGATTTCACCATGCTCTCAAATCCAAATCAGTGTTTTGGACCATTTTTTTTCTACATTCAGTAGCAGCATAGTAGAAGTTAAACAAAAGCAGTGGCCATCACTTTTCCTTCTGAAAGGGCCAAGGAACATACCTGGCTCCTTCCAGATTTACCTCCAATGGCTAAGACTAAACTATTTTTTCACGTGTATCACACAGAAAAAAGCAATGTCAAAAGAGGTAGAAAGGGAGGTGGACAAAAATTTTTTAAAGAGTTTTCTGTAACAAAGTCATCTAATGACTGAATTCAAAAGTTATGCCTGTGGATGCTGCCACATGCCAACAGAGGGGACAATATTAAACCCCATCCTATTTTCCTTAAAAAACCCACCTAACTCAGAAGGACCGTAACCTCTGAAGGACAGCCCAGTCAGCTTTTACTATATGGTTAGTTATAACTAAGATGCTGTAAAAATGCAATTTTCACTCCAATGGAAAATAAGAAGTGGAGAGCACCAGGGAAAGGCTGCATTTTTAATATTAATACCTCTTTGTGATATGCCATCCATGCCTTGACTATAACCGGATGCATGTACTTTAAAAAAACTTTTATATAGCTAGCTACGGGTGGCACAAGGTCCATCAAAGCTACATGAGACAGGTGAGGTTTGTGATGAAATACAACCCTACGCAAACATTAGCAAGCCAGGGGTTATGCACTACACACCACAGCGGACCTTCTGGGGTTCTCATCATATATTCCCCCTTGATAATTTTCCAAACTTTTGTGATTAGTCCTGTTACAGAGGGGGAAACCTAGGAAAAGAAGAGTTGGCTTTTCTACCCTGCTTTTCTCACCCATATAAGGGGACTCCAAGCGGCTGTTCTTCTCCCTTAAGGGGACTCCAAGCGGCTGAAAAAGCTTTCTATTCTTCTCCCCACAGCAGGCACCCTGTGAGGTAGGTGGGGCTGTGAGGAGAGCTGGCCCATGGAGGACTGCAGAATCAAACACGGTATTCCCAGATAAGAGTCTGGCTCCCTAACCACTAGACCAAACCGGCTATTCAGTGGATCCTCATGAACAGAAACGTTATGGCACCAAAATCTCAAAACTGCACAGGTAAGAACAGTCATCCCTCATCTAACACTCTGGTGCAGTTCCCCCTGGCCCAAAGCACCCTATTACGTGAGTCATCACCACCCATCAAAAACTGGGCTTAATCAGTAAGGCCCAATCTTCCAATGGCAGGCGAGAGGGCTAACCCAATGCAACCAAGAGCATCTTGGAGGGCAGGTTACAGAATTTCACTGCACTTGAGGTATATTTTAGCTGGCATGTTAAAAGCAAAAAAGCACTCTAGAAAAGCAAGTTATACTGAGTTAAGTATGACAGTGCTTGAATGAAACCAACTCTTGTCGTAAAACTCCCACTTCTAAGCACATTTCCTTGGAAGAAACTCTGAGAGATTTCAGCACAGTTCACTTCTCCGCAGAATGTTCCTTAGTTAGCAGAATATGCCCGTCAGCTGTACAGAAGACATTTTAGTGGATGAAATTCAGAAGCGAGGGGAAAATGAACAAACACTTTTGAGGATACAGAGCACCCCTGCTTCTAGCCACAGTCTCTGCATATGTCAAGAACAACGCTGCAATCTCCTTGCCATAAGCACCCATCCTTTCCGCCAGTACGTGATTTAGATCCCAGCATAATGCATATGGTTAGCACCCTGGACCGCTGACGCAGCCAGCAAAGGCACAAGGTAAATACTTTAAGCAATGTGGACCTTATACGCATAGGAAGCCCCTGTGCAAATGCTCCTAATCCTGACCGGTGGGAAGAGAAAGTGCCCTAGACATGCTAGCGGAGCAGTCGCATGAATCACCTTTCTCTTCTTCCACCAGATGGGGCCTGTTCCTACTTCAGAAGGCAAAAGAGGAGAAAGTCCACCTGAAATGGGCAGCGAGGCACACATACACGGGGGGGGGGGCGGTTGCGATGGAACATTACAGAAGGGCCAAAGGAGAGAGCCCAGACAACAACATGTAACAAAGCACGGTTCCTTTCCACATTCAAGAAAGGTGCCTGGGCCTTCACCTCCCTGCTACTCAGATGTCCTCTATCCAAGCGGAGCGCCCTCTTTACTGAGTGCTGAAGGACAAAAGCCCTACACAAACGTGCAGCCGTGACGGCAGTTCCCACAAAATGCGCACAGAGCAGGGCCTCTGCTGTCACAGGCCCCTGCGCCAGCACCAATGTCTTTTCCCGGCCTGGGCAGCTTTTGCTGCAGCCATGGCCTTGAGGGAGGAGGGGGGCGGAGGAACCCTTTTGTAGCCAGTTTACTAGCGCTAGCTAGCTTCCAGGCTGAGCGGACCTTTCCCTAGAAATCCCTCCTCCCTCCTCTCCTTCCTCCACAAACGCACACACGTCGGATGGGGCCCCCACCATCCCATAGGGTGCAATCTGGGTTCCCTCCACCCGCTGAGCAACGCCAAACTTTCCCACCCACTCCTTCCTGGGCAGTGTCAGCTGGAAGTGCCCGTCGACTGCCGCATAACAGTGTTTTGGGGAGGGGGGTCAAGGAGGAGGAGGCGAAGTGTTTGAGGCAGATGCCCAACATGGACGCCAAGCCGCCTTGGACGGCCTTTCTCCAATGCCCTGCATGCAGCAGGCAAGATCACTCTCCCCGCCCTGGCGCCCCACGTGAGGGACACAAATCCTTGCCAACCGGGAGGAGGGTGCCAAAGGTTTTTTCCCCCTCCTCCCACCGCCTTTTGAAACCTTATTTCTTCCAGGTCAAAGGCAGCAGGCGGCTGGTGGACTTCCCTCAAATTCTTCAGAGGGAGAGAGCACAGAGCAGCCTGCTTGTTTGTTTATTTTTGTAAAAAAAAACCCCAAAAACAAAACCCTGTCTTGCAACTGCACACATCCCAAAGTCTCACAAACAGATGTTGGGCTCCCGGCATCACAGGACCCTGAATTTCCATTCTGGAGCCAAACAATGATTTCCCAAACAACTTAACCCACCATCCTTTTGGCAAGCAGTCGCCCCTGCCCCTTCCCAACCCACACACTACCACACGCCCACCCCCCAAAAAAAACCAGCTCATCACACCACTTTGGAACAGGGGAAAGAAGGCTGGGCGAACAGCTGTATATACAACACTCTCATTTGGGTCTGGGGGCAGAAGTATCCATTGAATTGGCCAAGATCCTCCTCCTCCTCCACAAACTGAGGAACCCACCTGCCCATGTCTGCCCACCCCACTTCTGAGAAGAGGAAGGCTTTTTTTTCCCAGCAAAACCAAGCCACAAAGCCCAGCAGGCTTCCCCATGCAAACAGCCCACAATATTCACTCTCCGTCCCCAGAAGTGAGCGGGGTCTTAACTGGGAGGGGGGGGGGCTGCTCTTAGCAAGGGAGGGCGGTATTTGGGAACACACGTCCTCCATAGGGGGGAGCCAGGCAACACACCTGAGTGGCTGGGTAGGTGGCCTTTCCCTCAAGTTCCCCTTGCCAGCCAAGGGCTAGTTCAGCCTCCCTCGGGGCACCCTCAGGAGCTAGGGTGCCCCTAAATCAAGCAAGCCCCCTCCCTCCCTTCCTTCCCAGGAATAAGATGGAGGACCAAAGGAGGGGGTACCCACATTCCTCCTCCTCCTGACACCAGGCTCCAACCCCGCCAAACCCCTGCCCAAATGCCAGCCCTGGGCGTCCAGCACATCCCTGGGAAATCCCCCCTTCCAAGGATGGATGAGATGGGGGGGGGGACAAATAGGGAGAGAAAGGAATTCCGGTGGGTGGGAGGGAGGGAGGGAGGGAAGGGGCCTCCCGCCCCTAGGGGTCCCTCTGAGGTGGGTTTCCCTGCCCTCACCCACATGCCAGCCTCCCCGCTGCGCTCCGTCCCTGCGCCCCCCGCCCTCACACGAGCGCGCCCTGCACAGACACACGGCGCCCTTCCCCGCACTGCCCAGCATGCGGTGTGTGTGGGGGGGGGGGTCGGGACGCCCCCACCTGGGGCGCTGCTGCTGCTGCTGCTGCTGGGCATAGAGCCCCCCCCCCGCATACCCGGCCGGCCGGCCGGCCTAGGCAGAGCCGCACCCGGCGCCCGGGCACGCAGAACAGGCCGGAGCTGCAGCTTCCCGGCCAGGCCAGGCCAGGCCGGACCAGGCCAGACGCCCCCCCCCCCCGCCAAGGGCGCCTCCCCTCCCCTGCCCCCCCCAGGCGACGCACCTGCCGAGACTGGGCCTCGCCGCCGTCGCCGGGGTTCCGCTCGCCGGGCCCGGGCCCGGGCCTGGGCCTGCTCCGCCGCCGCCCGCGTGACTGAGCCCTCCGGCGCTGGCGGGGGCTTTGCGGCTGCTGCCGCTGCCGCCGCCTGCCTGCGCCGCTCCTGCCGCGGCTGCCGTGGCGGGCTGAGGCGGCTGCTGAAGGGAGGCCGGCGGCGGAGGAGGCGGCGGCGGCGGGGCTGAGGCGGCGGCTGGCGGCGGCGGCGGCTGAGGCGGCTGCTGCTGCTGCTGCTGCTGCTTGAGGGACATGGCTGGCCGAGGAGGAGGAGGAGGAGGCGCCCGGGCGGACAGCAGCGGGCGGGCGGGCGGGCGAGAGGAGGAGGAGGAGGAGGAGGAGGCGGCGCGGCTGCTGGGGCTGCTGCTGGGGCGCGCGAGCGAGCGAGCGAGCGAGCGGGGGGCGCGCGCACGGGCACACGCACACACAGGCACGCGGCGCGAGCAGGCGAGAGACTCCTTCGTACTGAGAGAGAGAGAGAGAGAGAGAGAGAGAGAGGCCGCCAGCCGGGAATGAAAGAGCGAGCACGCGCAGACCATAAACGCGCGCGCACGGGGGGGGGCAGGGAGCGCAGTGGAGGCGGGGCGGGATGACGTCACGGACTCCGCTCGTCCCACCTTCCCTGGCGGGAGCGGGAGGAAGGATAAGGAGAAGAATAGCAGCAGCAGCAGCAGCGCCCCCAAGTGCGCGTGCCCGAGTCTGAGCTCGCCGCTTGCTTGATTGACGGGCCGGCGAGCGAGTGGCCTGGCCGAAGGAGGAGACGGCGGCGGCGGCGGATGGCTGAGAGGCCGGGGGGCGGGGCCGACTGGTGGCCCCGCCGGGAAGGGAGGGGGAGAGGATGCGAGCGAGGCCGAAAAGACCGGCGGGAGGAGGGAGGGAACTGAAGGGGCCACGCGAGGGGGGAGCATGGTGGCGGCGTCGGACATCCGCCGCCCTCCCGCCCGTTGCCATGGCAGCGGAGGCCTGCGCGCCTTTCGGGCCCTCCCACAACAACCGCCCCGCGAGGTCGGACAGGCCTCGTTGTTTTTTTATTTGAATTTTTATCCCTCCCACTATATACCCAAAGGTCTCAGTGCGGGTTACATTAAAAACCAGCGAGCGCACAAAGTGAACATCCAAGCCATGACGGTGCCTGAATGTTTAACCAAAGGCCAGTGGTGGGAGCCACCACTGAAAAGGCCCTACCCCGGGTGCCCACCGCTTCTGCAACTGAGGGCGGTGTGACAACCAGGAGGGCTTCTCCTCCAGATCTTGTTCCCTCGGAGACATTAGGCCACGCTCCCCCATTCGCACCAGAGAGACCAGCTCTCCTACTCCGCAGTGGCGTTGCCGACAGATCCATTTCTGGGACAACCCAGTGGGAAATAAACCAAATTTTTGCCACAAACTGCGTACGATTCAGTACCTGAATTTGTAAAACCTTTTTCTTATAGGGACGGGGGTTTGGACTGTTGACTTCTGTGGCAGAAATGCATCGTTTTAATAATAAAACGATTGCAGTTAAGGGGTCGTCTACCTGCTTTTATGGCATCAGGAAAATGCATCTCTCCCTTCAAAACAAATCTGTATGAAGAGTGCAAAACAAGAGGTGCTTGAAAGGCATGGTCTAAACTCTGGTGTTTTGTCTTTTAAGGCTTCTCAGCCACAAGGTGCCTCCATCCTCTTCTCAGTCTGGTCTTTATTCTGGATTATATTCCGGAATAGGGACTTGCTATCCACACGCTAGTGCAGACTAAGCCAGTCTGTACTAGTATATAGTCAGCAAGTCCCACTTCTAAGATATAATCTGCAACAAGACCCAGTCTGGAAGGGGCTGCAAGCATCTGGGCCTCTCAAACACCGCCAATAATGACTTGAGTCTGACCTGAGTCCTCTGTAGCCACAGAAACCCATGAATGTTCCCCCACAGGTTTCAATTCCTGCTGCATTACCCAACCAAAATAAGCAGTCACAACATGCACATTTCTCCAGTTTAATATACTTGTTTAATTCTTGTTGCAGATGTTACAGTGTAAGTTCTCTTCTGGGGGTGGGGGTACAGAGTCAACCAAACATGGGTTACCCCGCTGAATAACAGCAGCCACTCTCAGTCCGGCTAGGCAAAAAGTCTGGCAGGCCAAAGTGCAGCTGCTTGCACAGCACAGCACAAGAGGCGACAGCACCTTTGCAACTGTATGCAATTATCTCGCCCATCACCACCAAGGAAAAAAAATGCCGTTCCAGGTGAATAGAGGCTTCCGTTGCAACAGTCCACAGCGCAACACAAACGCAATGTGAGAACAAGCCCGTAAAAAGGGCAGAGAACCTAGACTCAACCCCTAGTAACAATCAACTTTGGAACAAGGAATACGGTTGCTCTGAAATTCAGTTTCGTGCCTCAGTAACTTTCGGGTTTCATAACCTGCAGCTTCTTTGCCACCCAAATTTCTTCCCCTCTCTGGATGACAATTCTCTCACCTTTAAAACATCAATATTGCACTTGAGTTATCAGGGTTTACAACTTTTTTTAAAAAAAAAAAAGACCCCACCAACAATTAAGAAAGGGAAAATAAGGCAAACCTAAACGCGAGAGTAATCCGCGGAAAAGAAGAACTGTACAGCCGTGTCATAAAGTCTACTTGGTCAAAGGCTGTGTGCTTCGCCGTCAGCTTGGATTTTTAAAACAATTTTTTAAAAAGCCTTTCAGCTTGCTGTGAACTACATCTGATGAACCAGAAGCACCTGCCAAGAGAACAAAAAAAAAAAGCCAAAGGTGCCCCTTTTCGCACAAAAGCAGCTGCAATGAGTGGACACAAAACTTCAGTCCTCGTACGTAACTTTGCACCATGAACGGCAGGATCTCTCTTCCTGGTTCTAGCCTGTCTGCCACGACCCGGATGTGGCGCTGCTCTAATCCCCAAGGCCTCTGGCTACTCCATGCGACAGCGGCCATTTTGTGTGTGTGCTGTGGTGATCCAGGAGGTGAAGGTGCCGGCCGAGCAAGAACCAGAAGCGGCATTTGGCGTAAGAGACGTCTTCAGGAAATGTGCCCTTTGGGGAAAGGCTTGCAAGGTGTTACTGAGCCTAATATACTCATCTCAGGGGTCAAAAAGACCTCAAAGTGAAAGAGGCTTGATGTACGTTTGTCAGAGACAAACCTGGAAGGAGCAGGTAATATTCTCCTCTCTGATACCTGATGCTGGTTCGGTCTCTGTGCGCAGTTTTTCTCAAGAGAGGTTTTTCATGTCCAGGCCCATCCGGCAACAGGCGGTTTGTCAAAGTGTGCAGAAGCCAAGCTGTCTCCTACTAAGGGGTAGCTAAACAAGTAGTTACAGTTCTCTGCGGCTCTTGATGTTAATTCTCTACATAAAACACCCCCTGAAGAGACCCTGCCGCCCACAGGGCATCCAGGAATCTGTTCTCCGAGAGGGCCTGCTGCTTCTTTCCTCTTGTCATGAGAACGCAACTTAGGTTAGGACAGGATGGGCCGCAAAATGAAGCCCCGGCTCTGAAGGGGCGCAGCAAAGGCCCTCAGCACCTGCTCACAACCTCTCTCCAAGAACACATCTTCAGGAGTGGATGGAGACCCTCCACTGACAGGGTTGGTTCCAGGTACTTGCAGGCCAGACGTCATGAGGGTTTCAAGGCAAAACACCCCCACACCGTTGGCCAAGAGAAAGGACGAAAGGCATTTGGAAGAAACCACGGGATGAGGGAGAATCGAGCCCAGGCCTCACTCCTGCCCCACCTCCAATGCAGCATAAGGTACTGGACATTTTAGGCAAGCATGGAGTGCCAGGAGCAAGCCTAGAGTTTCCCCACGGGTACCCGCCCCTGGCCACCCTCGGCTGCACTGGGGATACTTAAAAAACAGAAACTTTGTGCACATTTATAGGTTCCCCCCTCCTCTCCCAGGTAGCCCTTGAACGCCTGACCAGCCTTCGTCACTGACATAGCCTTCCCACCACCAGGCTTCTCAGCCCCGGGAGCAAAGCCCTCAAAGAAACAGGCACCTAACAGAGATGCAACTCCTAAAACAGGCGAGGCCCTAGGTGCAGGACCTCCAATGCCAACCTCGGGCAGAGACTCCCAGCCCCCTTTGGGGGCACGTTTCCCTTCTGGGTCCACCCAACGGCGCTGCCGCTTTCTGGAACTACCCAAAGGTGCCCGCGTCTCCTTCCAATAGGCCTCCTGAGCTAAGGAGGGGAGAACCCTGGGTTCAGGCCTGCTCCTTGATCGCAAAGGCTGCCTGGGGGCTTTCCTACCCTCCTCCCAGGGCCCCCTCCCCAAAAAATCTAAGGCTCCAATGTCATTTGGTTTTTGCACTTCCTTTAAAGTGAGATTGTTTTTCAAGCAAACATCTAAAGCTGAGCACAGTGTTCTCAGGTACGCAGCAGAGAAGGTGAGGTTAAATAATGGTCAGGCTAGCACAGGGAGGAAGGAGAAACCAAAGGACTGCTGATGGCCCTGGCTGGTGTGCCAGGCCAGGGGAGGTTCTAAGCAGGAGCTGGTTACAGACCCTCGCTAGAACTCCTGCAGCTCTTTTGGCCCCACGGGTGACGCTCGCTCTGCCCACCCCGCACCAGCAACATGGGGCCGCTTTCCGGTAAGGTCAACCACCTCCGCCCCAGCCTTTCATTTGCCCCTCTTGCCTCTCCCTTTCCGGGACGAAGACTTCCCGGCGCCCCCCGCCGAGGAGCCGGCCGAGGACGCCACGGCGATGTTGATCTGCCCGTCCTGGATCTCCTGCCGGGCCTCGGCGGGGAGATGGTTGATCTTCTGCTGAGTCTCTAGGTAGAACATCACGTCCCTCAGCTGCTCCTGGATCTCCGTGATCTGCAGGTCTTTCTGCTCGCACGTCTCCTTCAGCAGCTTCTCCTCGTCCTTCAGCTTGTTCTGGAGCACAACCTGGTTGGCCCTGAGACACTTGTTCATTTCCTGCTCTTCCTTCAGCTCTGCGGTCAGCCGGGACACCTTGCTGCTCAGCTGGGAACACCTAGGCAGGAAAAGGCACCAAAGTCCGTCTGTCAAAAGTATCTGCTGTTCATTCTACGCCCAACTCTCCCATCACCCCTTGGGCCCCAGGGTAACACTCCTGCTTGGTTGCTCAGGAAGACACAACAAGGTCCTGCAACACTGGAAGGGCTACAACTCGTTTATTCCCCCCCAAACCGGACTTTCTTGGGTGAGCGTGACCGAAGTGGAGCAACGTCTCCCTATCTGAAAATAAGTCACTTCTCAACGATATAATGGTACGGTAAGGTCACTATGGGACTAGTGCTGACACTGTGGTGTGAACCCTACCGCCACGGTTAAGGCAGCAGGCCAGTCACTGCTTCCCTCCTTAACTTAATTCACTTACGAGAGGAAAATTTGGGGCCTTCTTTAGCAACGCCGCCAAGGTTGAAAATGCCTGGAACTGTGCAAGCGCCCATTCCAGTGCTTGCACAGTGGGTATTTTCAGCCAGGTATCGCCCTGCACTAGCGCATGGGTGCTTCCCACATGAGGGCACGAAAACCCGGGTTTGGTGTTCTTATTCCCGCCACAGCGCCACCCTGGGGTTTCACGTCTATAATCCCGGACTATGCTGGGATTGCCTTAGATGTGTGTGGCAATCCCAGTACAGTTCTGGGATCGTCTTGGGTATTGTGACCAGTCTGCCTGCAGCTTAGGAAGTATGGAGAGATATCAATGCAAAAGATAAAGAGAGAGGATTATACTGGACAGATCCTACTGTTGCTTTTTTAATAACTCTTTTTGTATCAGTGACACTAGAGTTGTGCCAAGGCTACAAAGATCCATTGTGCAGATCCCAGATGAGGAAGAGGTTGGAAAATCCCCCAGTAAGAAAGACAGTAGCTAAGGTCCAGAAGGGCAGTTAAGGGTGAAGTCTTATTTATTTTATTTAAAATGTTTATATCCTGCCCGATATCCTAAGATCTCTGTGCGGCTTGCAATAAAAAGCCCATATGCAAACAAGACATTAAATACACACCCCGTTAAAACAATATTAAACAGCACAATTAGTTAAAAGCTAAAGTTAAAATTAAAATAGCACTTGAGGCTTTAATAAAGAGCCAAGTCTTTACTTGGCACCTAAAAGTTAGAAGAGTTGGAGCTAATCGGGCCTCCAAAGGAAGGGCACTCCATAAGTGATGGTCCACGGCTGAGAAGCCCCCTGCATGTCCCGATACAGCAGATTTCTAACTGGTGGGGCACGGAGAAGCCCCCCTCCAGCAGGTCTTAAACCACGGGTATATCTGTATGAGAGGAGGCATTCCCTCAAGAATTGAGGTCCCAGGCCATTTAGGGCTTTAAAGGTCATTACAGGCACCCTGAATTCAGATCAGAAGCACACAGGCAGCTCTTTCAAAACAGGTCTTACGTGTTGCCTCTTAACTGTACCTGTCAGCAGACTGGCTGCCACATTTTGAACTTCCTGCAGCTTCCGAGTCTTCTTCAAGGGCAGCCCCACGTAGAGCGCATTGCAGTAGTCTAATCTGGAGATTACCAGTGCATGGACTACTGGGGCTAGGCTATCCCCATCCAAGAAAGGCCGTAGCTTCTAGAGTCAGAGATGGATCTAGGAGTACTCCCAAACTAGACACCTGCTCCTTCAACTCCATCCAGAACAGGGTGTTTACCCAGTTCTCGGACCCGGGAACCTCACCTCAGAAGAGATGCGTGCAGATTGTTCCCTGGAAATCACCCAAGGGACTTACTTCCTCTCCACAGACTGCTTCTCCTTGAGCAAATCATTCAGCCTGTGCTCCAGCGAGTCACACTTCTCAATGGTCTCCTTGAATTTGGTTTTCATGTTGTTGATCTTTTTAAAAAAGAAGAAAATAGGGAAGGGGGGTCCAATGAGACAGACGGCTGACATTTCTGGTCCTTTCATGTGGGAAAACAAGCAGGCACTGGATTTCCCCCTGCTTTTTTGCTCCAGCAAGCACAAGGATCACACGACTTCCTTCTACTGACACCCGGTTCTTAGCCGTACACAAAGCAAGCAAGGAAAGGGGAACTCTGACTCTGCCAACTTCCATTTTCTGTCCCACAAGAGGCGAAGGCCATGCAAGCAGGCAGCTTTGCTGGCTGCCTTGAGGAAAAGCGTGCTGAGAGCCTGAGCTCTGGATCACTCCGAAGGCAGAAAAAGAGCCTCCTGCCAGCTTCAAAGCTTCTCAGCTACAAGGTGGAGACCAGGAAAGAGCAAGCAAGGAAAGGGGAAAGATTCGCCAAGGCCCCTTCTGCTCTTGCCAAACTGTGGCCCTTTCTGCACTCAGCTTTATTCTGGACTATATCTCAGGATAGGGACCTGCTGTCTGCGTGCTAATGGAGACTACAGCAGGCCTCGCCTGGGCCCCACCTGTCTGCACAAGCATGTGGACAGCAGGGCCCTATTCCAGGATATATACCAGAAGAAGGCCAAGTGCAGAAAGGCCCCCTGCCACCTCCACCGCCTGCCCTCAAAGAAAAGACCCCTGCTGCCTGAGACTCACCCCAGAGCTCAGGGCACGTGAGGCGGTCTACCATCAGACAATAATACTCGTTATTTGGACGAATTTGTAGAAATCTGTACCTTTGCATACTTTAGCATTTATATGAATATTTTGAGTTATTCATATGTATGTGTACATACGCGTACGCATCTTGCGCATATTTATACGCATCCGCATGGATATGCATACAGGATGCGTTCGAGATTCAACTCACTGGATACGTATAGAATATTTGAACGAATAGATACGAATGTATTCTTATTAGTTCAAATCTCCAGACACTCGTTTTTTTTATTATCCGTACAAATTTGGATTTTCAAATATTCGATTCATTACGAATCAAATGTCGAAACTTGCATTTGCGCAAGCCCCTATTAGACAACCTAAAAAGTACCCAGGGAGAGCCCTAGCCCTGCTGACACAACGCCGTTCCATTCACAGCCCTCCCATTGGCCTCCCAGGCTCAGAAGAGCCAAGCAGGCCAGCCCCATAAGAAGGTTTACCTCTTCTGCCGTATCTTTTTCTATCCGGACAATCTTGTTCTCCCAGTAGATGCGCTGAGACTCCAGCTGGCTGGTCAGCAGGTACGAATACTACATTCAGAGGGGAAAATCTGAAATTACACGCTATTTCTGAGATCATGGCCCGTTTCTGCACTAAGATTCCAGAAAACCCTGGGGCGAATACACCTGAGATTTAAAGCAACCTGCTGCCTTGACTGACTGGGTGCGGAAAACTAAGCGCAGATACAGGTCTGTCAATTTCTGGGACACCCCAAATCCCTTGATCTCTATCCAGCGTGACCTGGGGCCCAACACGAAGGAAGCTGTACTCCTTGAGTACCTGCAGACGCTCCTGTGTGCTAAAGAATCAGAACAACTCAAACAGAGCAGAAGATGAGCTGGTTGCCAAGAACAACCAACGATGAGGAGATTTACACCAGACTTACTTCTAGTTGTAAGGCGTCGATCTTCTCCTCCTGGCACACGTCTCCCTCACACTCATACTGAACCAACTTTCCGTCCGTCTTGCTGGCCACCAAGCGGTGGACGTAATTGTCTAGGCACAAAGACAGTAAAACCCCTTGGTGAACCAGGCCAGCGTTCCTTTGGGGAACAGAATCACAGGAAATGCAGTCTCACCCGCTCTCCTACCTCCCTTAGCCCCCCCCCCGGGGGGTGGGGTGGAACAAAAGGCCCATCCTGTTGAGACCCTCCCATCACCAGGCAAGCGCCTGGCTCCCTCTGATGCCACCCTGCAGAAGAAACCAGGTACCCCCAAACGCAGGGGGCCAGTCTCCCAAGTTCCTAGCCAGCCCCCTTCCCCAGGAGCCAGTCCTTAGGCAGGCAGCTTCCCTCTAGGCCACCGAGCCTGAAAACGGGGAGAAGACCACACTACCGCTCTCCTCTTCTGCACCCTACTCTTTCCCCTTCCTTGCTGCTATTACAGCAGCCACCCACTTTGACCACAGCGAGCCACCCGTCTGAACTGGCCTGGGGGTAACGAAACATCAGCACTGTGACAGGAAAAGCCACAAGGCAAAGAACAAATGGTTTTGAAGGAATGCTTTCTTTCCTGGAAGGATGGGCTGCGCGCAAAGCCGCTGCCTTGCAAGAAGACACCCCAAGTGATCAACAAGTTCACTGCCTGGAGCCCTAGAGAGCCCTGAGAGACCAAGGGCCTGACGCCAAGACGGTCACTTTCTGTCCTCCCAAGATAGCAGCCCCAACCAAGATCCTTGGCTTTTCCTCTCTCTCTCCCCCTCTCAACTACCTCCAGCATAGTCCCACACTCGGTGGTTCGTGAGCTGCATGGCGTACGTGTGCTGGGTCTCTTCAAAGTGCTTATAGGCGTGACGGCTCACGTAGCGCCCGCATCCGATGTGCCCACAGATCAGACATATCCAGAGGTTCTGCATAAGAGAAGGAGGACCAGAAGTCAAGCACCGGGAGGGGGTCCTCAAACTCCTCTAGCAGTGGCGGAAAAGGGACGTTCATGTCTTAGATGTGCGTTATATTGACATTTCCATAAACAGCACGGTTTGCCACGGCCCACGCCCAGGGAGAGGATGGAGATCGCACCAGCAGCTATTGGGCTTTGCAGGGTGTTTGGCATTACCACTGAGCCACAGAAAAAAAAAAGGGGGGGGTTGCAAAAGCAGTTTCTGTGCAAATGGGCTCTGCTCACTCACTTCCTGAACGCCACATTCAAAACACTTGTTCTCCTCCACGGGTTCTGGCGTCTGGCAGTATCTGCATACTGGACACCTGGCGGAATCAGAAGATAAGGAGGGGGAGTGACGATCCAGGCTAGAGACCAGAAGAGTGAGCTTCACCTGCCCGTCTCCCCAGGCTGGAGGTACTACCTGGGCATCTCTTCTAGATTAGAACCTCAGAGGAGCCCTGCTGGATCAGGCCACAGCCCATCCAGTCCAGCATCCTGTCTCACACACAGTGGCCCACCAACTGCTTCTGGGCATCTCAGAGAGAAGAGAAAGGCAAAACCTTCACCTGCTCTCCACTTCCTGCAAATGGCACTTAAGAGGCCTCCTGCCTGCCTCTCGAAGCTGGACATCCATTCTAGTGGCCATTGATACATCTGTCCTCCATGAATTAAGAGGATCCCTGCTGGATCAGGCCACAGCCATCTACTATAGCATCCTGTCTTGCACAGTGGCTCACTAATTACTTCTGGGCATCTCAAGCAAGATGCAAAGGCAAAACCTTCACGGGTTCTCAATCCCAGCAAATGGTTCTGAGAGGCCTCCTGCCGGTCTCCCCAGCCTGGAGGATGTACCTGGGCCTCCCTTCTAGCAGCCATGGATACACCTGTCCTCCTTGAATCTGTCCAACCCTTTCTGACCTAAGCCAACTCAGAAAGGCCAGATTAAAAACCCATCCCCGCGTCAGGGGCGAGCGAAGCAGGGCATCTTACGTGGTATCTTCCCAACGCTGCAGGCACTGGCTGTGGAAACTGTGGTTGCAAAGCGTGGTGAGAATCCCATTGACGGACTCATCCATTCTCTCCAGGCACACGGTGCATTTTGGGAGCTCCGTAAGGTCCATGACAGGAAGGCTGGCCCCCTGTAGAAGAAAGGGACATCACACTCACCTATCAGCTGCACAGGCAACCCAGCCATGTTCCAGTGCCACCCCTCACGGCCACTGCGGAGGCATCCAAACACCTGCGCTCAGCACTGGCAGGAAAGCAAGGCCACAGGGGCAGGAGACAAGGAGCGGACGCTCTCCACCATGCAATGTCCAGCTGGCCAGCCCTTCCTCACAGGAAGGTTTAATCCAGCTTCAGTCCACTTTCAGAGCAAGAGAACTCAACAGCAAAGTGACCAGTAGTTTTCTTTCCACATTGCCTATCCCAAAGGGGAATTTTCTGAGTTTTTTCACACTGAAAGAAAACAGCTTGTCAATTTGCTCGTTGTGTTCTCTCAGTCTGAAAGCTGACTGAAGCCAGATTAAACCGTAGGTGTGACCGCGGCCACAGAGCGTCCAAGGAGTCTTCTGAAGAGAGAAGAACCTGAGCCGCAATGATACATTTTGAGACTACCGCTGGGCCCCCAATATTGGTGGCAGATAGGTTCCAGTTCCTACCGCAGTTACGGGAAACTGTGGATATCTGGAAGGCTGGAAAATCACACACAATTTCCTGTGAGACCCAGAAAATCGCCTGAGATTTCCCAGGACTCAAGGGGAATTGTGTGAGATCCTACACTATTTCCAAATGACCTGGGCCTCAGGCAGCCTCTGGGAGGCCTAATGGCACCAGCGTGGCAGGTGTGTTTGAGTGCACTGGTCCAGTTGACGCCGAATAAGTGAAGCTGCGGTTACCGGGTCAGCAGACACGGGGGGACACTTGTACTCTCGATTCCCCCATCAGGTGTTTGATGATTTATTAAAGGCGATGGGTCCCTCGAAAGGGCTACAGGGATCGGTACCCCCCCCCCCCCCGGCCAGGCAGAGCTGGCCTTGAACGATTTGCAAAAGCAATGGAGTACAAAAGGAACTCACGTCTTCGGACTTGAAGACTTCCGCCCGCTCCACGTAAACCAACTGGCAAACATCCTCCTCGATGGAGTTGAACTGCCGGCCGTTGCAAGCGGTATAGAAGCTGTCCGCATCCGCCTGCAGGCAGGGACACAGGCTGATCAGTTTGAAAGAGTCAGAGACCAGCAGGGACCCTTCGCCCAGCCCACCCCAAGCCTATGGAGAGCGGTGCATGTGGGGAAGAAAAGCGGGCAACGCTCAGAGGCAGGACGATACACAGATGGGTCGGCAGCCATGGCAAGAGGAGCTGCCCAGTTTTTAGGCAGCAGAATGAAATCTAGAATTGGCTTCCAAGCTCCTGAGTTTAGTATCTCATCCCTGAGGCATGAGCTTCATCTTTCGGTGCCCCCGGGGTCAGGACAGTCCCCATCTCCAATTTAAATATAGAGGGCCTAGCAAATAAACCATCTTAGGAGAATAAGGATCTAAGAGGGGCCCTGCTGGATCAGGCCGTAGGCCATTTAGTCCAGCATCCTATTCCACACAGTGCCCCACCAGTTCACCTGCTCACAGCGTCCCACCCTTCGCCTGCTCTCGAATCCCAGCAAACGGCCTTTGGAGGCATCCTCCCCAGCCTGGAGGATGTACTTAGGCATCCATTCTAGTAGCCATTGATACACCGGTTGTTCACGAATTAAGAGGAGCCCTGCTGGATCAGACCACAGCCATCTATTATAGCATCCTATCCTGCACTGTGGCCAGCAATTGCTTCTGAGCATCTCATGCAGAAGACGAAGGCAAAATCTTCACCTGCTCTCAAACACCCTACAAGTGGCCTCGAGAGGCCTCCTGCCTGTCTCTCCAATCTAGAGGCAGTTCCTAGGTAGCCATTTTTAAGAGCGATCCTGAGGGAACAAGCCTTCCTAAGGGGAAAACTGGTCCTCCGCCAGTTGAATTCACCGCCCATCCCATCCCCACCGTTTTTATTTTTATACCTGCGTGCTAAATTTGATGAGAACCATGTACTGGTTTGGCGTGGAATCTCGGATGATCTTCATGTGCTCGATGACTTCGTAAAAGGAAGCCACAAACTTCATGAGGTCGTGGCTGGTCATGGTGGCCGGGACCGTGAGGATACACAGCATGGCGCTGCGCCGCACGTCTTCTTTCAAGGACGTCATTTTGCTGCGCGAGGAATAGAAGCAAGGATGGCCAACGCTTTGAAAGGTCCGAGACCCAGCGAGAACTTTGGCTTTTACCAACAGGAATGTACTAAGAGAGACATTTCAGCACGTGACGCTTGCAAGAGAGTTTATCTTTTTTTTTTTTTAACCGCAGGATCTTATGAGAAAGAAAAAGCACTCTGTGACTTATCACCTGCAAAGCAACTGATTAATCTGGAACATCAGAATAAACAGCACTGGGTCTTCCTGTCAGCAGCACAGCCGTTTTCAGACTGGATTCCAGGAATGCTCCTCTCCAAACCCCCAAGGAGGAGATCAATAATGGCAGATGAGCTTCCTAGCAAGACGGCTGTGAATCAAGCTGTGCGGCGGCTGAGGGACCAACTTGGGTGCATCTTTCATTCATAAATGATAGGGCCAAACAAACCAGGCTGGGGAAGGTGACTAAATAATTCAGCACAAATTCTGAGTGATGGGCAAAGGGATATGACCCTAGTTCAGCAACAGAGCGGCTGCCTGGAGAACAGAAAAGCACATGCTCAATTCTCAGTACCTCCCTGAAGGAAGAAGAAGAAAAAGGCTTTTCTACCCGGCTTTCCTCACCCATTTAAGGGGACTCAAAGTGGCTGACAAACCTTCTGTTCTTCTCCCCACAAGAGAACACCCTGTAAGGTCAGTGGGGCTGTAATAGCTCAGAAGAGAGCTGTAACTAGCCAAAGGTCACCCAGCTGGCCTCATGGGGGAGGGCGGAATCAAACCTCGTAATCCTAGCTAAGCATCCAGCTCCTTAACCACTAGACCAAACCAGTCCAGGGCTGGGAGTATGACTGATGTTCCCACTTCCTATGGGCAAAGACTGAACCTGAAGGGTCTAACACTGCATACAGATGGGGAGAGACTCTTAGTTCCTTGATCTCTTCAATACTACCCCTTGTTTTTCAAGAGTTCTAAAGCCATTTCACCTCCTTTCCTGGATTTTATCCCACTGATGTATCATTGTACGTATTCAGCTACAACCTTAATTGCACTTTTAAAAAATTGCTGTTTCTTCCTAAAAACCTTGTGAGGAGTGCTGAAATGTAAGATCAAAGTCACACCACCTTCCTGGGAAACCTTTCAAATGATCTCACATGTTAATCAATACTAAAGAAGCTGCTTTGCCAACGATCAGGCCGTCGGTCAACCTAAATCGAGTTGCACGGAACTGCGGCATGTGGGAGGGCCTTCTCAGTGCTGGCCCCCAGCTTTGGGAAACACCCCCTTTTGCAAGCGTTTGCTCTACAGTAGAGATGCACACTAATGTGTGTTTTTTTTGACATTCTAGTTGAATCAAATCGAATACCTGAAAATCCTATTCGATTCAAATCTTTGAAATTTGAATTTAACAAGTTCTGATTTGTATTTACCAAATTCAGACCTATTCGTTCAAATTTTTTATTCGAGTCTGCACATACAAATGTCAACAACATTCGTATGTGAACGTACGCATCTTCCCCACATCTGTACAGATCCATACATGCCCGTATGCATCCTGTAGTTATCCCGTATGCATCCTGTAGTTATCCCGTATGCATCCTGTAGTTATCCCGTATGCAACCTGTTTTCATCCCTTATGGATCCATACAAAGGCAGGAAAGATGCGGATCTTCAAGTACACATCGTGTATGAACCCATACACGTGTGAACGTCCAGATAATTTGAACGAATAGATCTGAAATTCAAAATGCGATTTGCATGTTTACATTCGAATTTCAGGACATTCTATTAAGAGTTCAAATGTCAAAATTTGGCCCATTCAATCGGATTTCAAATGCCTACGAATATTCATGCACATCCTTACTCTAAAGTGAGTTGTAACTCCTCTCTCCCATAAGCAATCTTGTCCTGGAATTCAACCAAGGCAAGCCAGGAAGAAAAGGAAACAGCTGTGGCTCAACATTAAAGTGGTTGTCTGGGAAGCAGAGGGCTGTTAGTTTCATCCCTGCCTCCTTCCTGTGAGGTGGTCATGGCAAACCTCTTCTGTCTCTGCCCAGAGGTGTCCAGAGTCACCAGGCGTTCCCTGCTCTTCACTGGGTCCCTAACAACAAAAGCAATGCATAAGAACAACCGTTTCTTACTTTGTCTTGTAGAGGTGCATGACGCCATGAACTATTTCAACAGAGGGGTTCCCGCTGAAAAAAGAAATCTGGTCTGGAAACTGCTTTGATGGAGAATCCGGCGCCGCTCCAACACCCCCACCTTGGCCCTCGAGCTTGCCTCTGTCTTCAGGGAAAGGCGCCTCCGACGTGCTGCCCTCCTCCATGGCCGCCTTCAGCACTTCTTTTGGAAGGAATCCGGAAAAAGGGCACACGTGAAATGGTTGGCATGAACGATTCCAAACATGCTGCTAAACTAACGAACTTCAGATTCGGTACACGGAAGCAGAATCTGCTGCCGTTGAAAACAGCACATCCAATCTGTCTGAGCCACGTCATGGTTTATTTATCTGCAACTATTTCATGTTAATTCAGTTAGGTAGGCAAATGGTTGTCTTCAAAACCACTCATGACCTTGTTCTTATGCTTTATTCCTTTTCCTCCTCAGTTCCCTAATAAAGGAAAGCTCTAGAGCTCATGTGAAAAGACAATCTTGTACATTATGAGTTTATTAGCTGCTTCCTCCTTCCTCTGAAATCTGATTATTCTATTTAAAATTGCTGCAGCAGAACCCTGAGTTGACTCTGGAAGCAAAATGGTAGCCAACTCAGCTCTTGGGAACCAGAGCTTATATAGGCCCTGATGGAAATGCCTGATGACAATCTAGCTGCTACATTTTGCAACAATTCTAAGTTCCAAATAATCTTCAAGGGTAGCCCTATGAAGCACAAATGACAGTACTCTATCCCAAATTAACACTCTCAGATCTTAGGGCGG
Source organism: Aspidoscelis tigris stejnegeri (assembly GCA_023333525.1). Classification (NCBI taxonomy): domain Eukaryota; kingdom Metazoa; phylum Chordata; class Lepidosauria; order Squamata; family Teiidae; genus Aspidoscelis; species Aspidoscelis tigris. The sequence goes on from JALMGA010000020.1 coordinate 10,114,792, forward strand.
CCTATAGCTGATTAAAAATAAGTGAACTAAACTTGCCCAGGTTGAAGTGTGTAGGGCCCACAATTTGACAAGGAGAGGAAAATCTACTCTTTCATTTTTCCTGCCAGCTCCCTGCCCAAACCCCCCCCCCACAACAAAGCTTTCTATTCTTCTCCCCACAACAGACACCATGTGAGGTGGATAGGGCTGTGGGAGCTCAGAAGAGAGCTGTGACTAGCCCAAGGTCACCCAGCTGCCTTCGTAGGGGAGAGTAGAATCAAACCTGGTATTCCCAGGTAAGAGTCCGGCTCCCTAACCACTAGACCAAACTTGGCTCAGTCAAGAACACACCCAAGTTCCTTTCTAAGGTTCTGCTCCAACCCAGCCAGTAAGATACTTTGGTGACCTTCTAAAACCGTACTGTACTCCATGTAGTTACAATTCGCCTACGACTACAGAATAGAAACAGGCCATGTACCTGCATCCGGTTTTATAGTCTCAATGATCATATCTGTCATCTCCCTTCGGCCAAGATGCTGATGAATTATGGCGGCTCTTTCCACGGGCGCCTTCCCTTCCAAGGAGGTGGCGGCAGCGGTCAGCGATTTCTCTTGGATTCCGTCATCAGACATCTCAGTGGCTGAGCAAAAACAGTGATTCATGTCATTAACAGCTACTTGCAGCCTCGAGCAAAACATCTGGAGGGCCACAGGGCTTGAGAAACCAGAGCAACAATATCCATTGAAGGTGCAGCGCCTTCCTTCCGATCCAACGAACCACATTCTCAGCCTCTTACCTATGACATGCCTATTATCTTACTTTGTTAGTAGGAGAAGGTTCCAAAACTACCTATCTGTTTACTGCAATCTGAGGAATGCAGATGCGCAGGAAATTATTTTGCATTCCCATTCAAGTCAAATCGAATATCATTTGATTGTTTAGAATCCGAATGCAACAAAATCTAATTCGAATCAAATACCTTCACATCTATTTGTTTGAATGTTAGATTTGAATCTTAAAGATCTGAACGTTGACAACATTTGTACGTGCTTTATACGCATCCCATTTTATCCCATAGGTATCCCGTTTTCGTCCCACACTATCACCGCAAATGCGTACAGGAATGTATGAGATCCGTACAGATCTGTATCACGCCGGTCTTAAAGGATCTGCGTTGGTTACCTATTTGCTACCGAGCCCAATTTAAAGTGTTGACAGAAATATTTAAAGCCCTAAACGGCTTGGGCCCTGGGTATCTGAAGGAGCGCGTTCTCCCATATAGACCTGCCCGTACACTGAGATCTCAGGGAGAGGGCCTTCTTGTAGTTCCTTCTTTTGAAGAGGTTCGACGCACAGGGACATACAAAAGGGACTTCTCTGTGGTGACCCCTAGACTTTGGAACAGCCTCTCTCCTGAAGTTCGCAATGCGCCTACATTGTATACCTTTTGGGGCCTGGTGAAAACATATCTTTTCAACCAGGCTTTCCCCATCTAAATAGCTTCCTCAGGGTGCTGTCCTGTTAGGGAGGGAAGATGGATGTGGGGGGGAGGGGGTGATATTTTTAATTATTATTATTTTCTTCTTATACGTTTTATTCTTATTGTAAGCTGCCCTGGGGCCATTTGGTGAAGGGCTGGCTATAAATTTATTAAATAAATAAATATGTATCTAATACACGCACATCTGTACATTCAAATGCTCCAGATCATTTGAATGTGTAGACCTATTCAAATTTGAATGTCCACATCTGACAAAATTTGATCAAATTTCAAATGTTTAGAACATTCTTACACATCTGAGGATGATGTACAGTATGTGAAGAACAATCCTACACACACAGGGTCACTCCTGCAGGCCCCAAAAGGACCTCTTTCTAGAAAACCAGCTAACAGGGCTAGAATCTAACTATGATAAATCATGTGGAAAAATCTTGACAGCAAGGACTTTCTATCCCCTTCCTGCCATGACCAAAAGTAATTGTTTGTAATTTAAAAGGCACACAGTGCAACTTTAATAAGAGAAAACCACAGTGTACTTTCTGCCCTGTATTCTTATTTTGTCTGACACATCTGAGATGAAACAGAAGCACAAACTTTGGCATTTAGAATATCTTTTCTCACACAGGCTATGAGGCAGCGTCAGTCCATCGATAAGCCACATCTTCACGAATTTACTTACCCTGCATTAACTTCCATTATAGAGTTAATCAGCAAAATAAAACTGCAGACACGGGTGCTCTGATTTGGCTGCCTAAACCTTGCTCAGTTTTCCTGACATAACTCTGCAATGCAGAGCAGAAAGATAATAAAAGCATTTAATGCAGCAATTTCTAATCTCACAGTGGGGCCCATTTCTACACACGAAAGCAAGAAGCAGCCCTTCAAGAACTTTCTGCTGCATTTAGCACTGAAAAACATAACAGGAAGAAAGATCAAAAGAACTGCTAATGAATTCTAATGTTCAAGGCACCTCTGAAATTGCCCAAATGTGCAAAACATAAGAACCTAAGAGGAGCCTTTCTGCTGGATCAGGCCACAGCCCATCTAGTTCAGCAACCTGCCTCACACAGTGGCCCACCAATTGCCCATGGGCATCTCAAGCAGAGACAAGGACAAAACCTTCTCCTATTCTCCAATCCCAGCAAATGGCCTTAGAGGCATCCTGCTTGTCCCCCCATTTACAGCCTGAAAGATGTACCTAGACATCCATTCTAGTAGCCAAACAAGAGTTGCTGATTCAAAAAAGACGAAAGGAAGCATTCCTTCATGGAAAGAAAGTTAAACCAGAACTTACGAGCCAGTTTTAGCTGTGTCCTCAAACAGCAATGGCTCATTGTGGGAGGAGGGCTGTTTGAAGGGGGGGGGGTCTTGCAACCATTCACGTCCCTTTTTTAATACCATTCTTAGCTTTCACTTAGTGAACTTTAAGGTTCGCCATGCCCTGCCTGGCAGAAGAAGGCAAGCCCACCCCTTCTCTGCATTTCTCTCAAGAGTCCTGGTTGGGTGTGTTTTACGGGGAGTTAAGTCAGCGGCGGCGGCAGCAAGTAAACAACAAGCAGGATCAGCGAGGGCGCAGGATGTCGCCTCCGGGCCAGAGGAGGCAGCTAAGACGAGGATGGATGGATGGATGGAAGGAAACACCTGGGAGAGAGGAAGGGAGGAAGGAAGGAAGGAAGGGTAGACCAGGGAGGGAGCCCTTTTCCTCAGGGCGGGGGGGGGGTGTGCAGAAGCCGCAGATTGCGACGGAATCTCCTAGGCAAGGCGCCTCCGGGCTCGGGAGCGTGGAGCTCGCTGGCGCCTTTGTTTATTTACTTGTTTGTTTACACTTCCATCCCGCCCAACCCCCGAAGGTCTCTTTGAAGCTGGGCGACGTCGCTTCCCTCGAGTGGCGAGAAGGCTGAGCTAGCAGGCAGCCCCCGGAGCCCCCCATCCGCCCGCCCTGGCCCTGGCCCGCGGCCACAGGGGACTCTCTCCCGCGGGCGGGCGGGCGGGCGGGCTGCCCTCCCTCCCTCCCTCCCCCCTTTCCCCAGCCCTCTCCGCCCGAGCCCCGCCAGCCCCCCTCGGCGCCTCACCGGCCGCGCTGTAGGGGAACCCGCTGGGCAGCGGCGACCTCTCGTCCAGCTCCAGGCGAAGCACCACCAGCGACACACTCATAGGGCCCGCGAGGAAGACGCCGCCCCCCAGGCCGCGGGGCCCGAGCTGGCGGCTGCGGGGAGGGAAAGGCGAGACGCCACCGGCTTGGCAGCGCCCGACGACGACAGACGACGACGACGCCCCCCTCGCTCGCTCGCGGATTATGATGAGCCACTTCCGCCGCCGCCGCCTCGGCGACCTCTGACCTTTGACGTCACGCGCGCGTCCGGCTGGGTGCGTGGGGCGGGCCTTGCCGCGCCTGCGCCGTGAGGCGGAGAGGGGGCGGGGTCAGGGACCCTGTCGCGTCGTGCGTGCGCCTTCTAGGACTCGGGCGTTCGCGAGCTTCGCTCTTCATAGCCTCGCGCGAGGGAGGACGCCGCTGTTGCCGCCGCGTTCTCGCGAGAGTTGGCGGCCGCGTCGGACTTGAAGGAACTATCTCGCAGGTCAAAGGTCACCTCTGGGCTTTGACACGGGAAGAGGGTCCCCTGGGGGTCCCGGCCTAGGATCATGGGAGTTGTAGTCGCGTATCACACACCACTTGTCAAAAGGTGTTTCAAAGTTGCCCTCTCCTTTGTGAGCCAGGGGGACACAACGCGCGCCCCTTACCTCCGCCAGCGCTGGGAGCTGCGGTGTTCCTCCCCAGGCACGCGAGGCCACAGATCCGGGCTCTTTAATCCTTGCCACTAGGGCCAGAAGGGAGCTAAAGGCCATGGAGTTCCTAGCAGAGCAGGAAAGCCTTTCGCAGAGATTATAAGCGGTGGGCACCCTGGGGATGGCCTTCTCAGTGATGGCCCCTAGGCTATGCAATACTCTGAAGGAACGCCTCCTTCCATATCAACCTGCCCGTGCCTTAAGATCTGGAGGGGAAGCCCTCCTGGTTGCCCCACCGCCCTCAGCAGCAAAAGCGGTGGGCACCCAGGAGTGGGCCTTCTCAGTGGTGGCCCCTATGCGATAGAATAGGCTCCCCCTTGAGGTGCGCCTGTCACCTTCATTGTACGCATTCTGGAAAGCAGTGAAGGCGCACCTCTTAGCCCTGGCCTTCCGTTAAACCTGGATACACTTTTCCCTTCCCACTTGCAGATACCACTGTTTTAATGGATGCTGTTATGGTTTTAAATGATGTTTGATTTTAAATGTTGTTACCCACCCGGAGACCCCCAAGTATAGGGCGGGATAAATATGTAAATAAATAAACAAACACACAAATATATCAATTTGAGTAGGTAGGGATTGTGGGAATTGTAGCCTAAAGGCAACAGGAACTAACATTGTCCCTTAAGCAGAAACCTGTCTGTGCTTCATCTGCCCTTCTCTGCTATTAAAACACAAAGACAGAAAGGCACAGACGCCCCCAGCTAAATTCTGACACCTTCTCTTCAGGCCTTAAGCGGTTAAGAACTCTTATTGCTACAGGGCTATTCTGTTCCCTTGTGGAAAGCAATTGCCTCTATCTGTCAGGGGCATAGCTAGCAACGGGTATGGGGGGGTACAATGCAGACAGAGACAAAAACGCACACGCAGCAATAAAAGTCCCACTCAGCTGCTGCCAGCCAAGGCTCCAAAGGTCGCCTCCTTTGATTTCTGGGCTTTCAGCAAAATCCCAGCTCATTCGGTGGTATTTTCTACAGCACAGGGAGTTGTTCCATCGCTGCCTGGAGGCCCTGATAGGCTGGATGTGGACCAATAAATTGAAACTGAATGCAGACAAGACGGAGGTACTGTGTGTCACTGGGTCCCGAGTCCAGGAAGTTAAGGGACACCCGATTCTCAGTGGGGTTGTTTTGCCCCAGAAAAATCAGGTGCATGACCTGGGAGTGCTCCTGGATTCATTGCTGTAATTTCAATCCCATGTGGCAGCAACTGCCAGGTGTGCCTACTATTATCTTCATTCAGTGCACCAGTTGAAGCCTTACCCGGATTGGGATAACTTAGCCACAGTGACGCACGCTCTGGTAATCTCCAGATGAGACTACTGTAATGTGCTCTACTTGGGGCTACCCTTGAAAACAGTTCAGAAGCTGGAACTGGGGCATAATGCAGCAGCTCAACTGCTGTCGAGAGTCTCTGTCCGGACTCATATCAAGCCAGTCTTAAAGAATCTGCACTGGTTACCTATTTGCTACCGAGCCCAATTCAAGGTGCTGAAATTAACATACAAAGCCCTAAACGCGTTGGGCCCTGGGTATCTGAAGGAGCGTCTTCTCCCATATAGACCTGCCCATGCACTGAGATCTCAAGGAGAGGCCCTTCTTGGAGTTCCTTCTCTTGTAGAGGTACAAGGCATAAGGACATGCAAGAGGGCCTTTTCTGTGGTGGCCCCTAGACCAGTGATGGCCAACCTATGACACGCGTGTCACAGGTGACACGCCAAGCCCTTTTGGGTGACACACCTGGTCACCCTGGCACCTGGGCATGTAGTGCTTGCTTGTTCTTGAAGTGTATGAAATATCAACTTTCAGTTGAAGATTTAGCAAACGAAATTCAGCAACGAAAGTCACTAATGTAAAGAATTATTCGTTTTTGCTTTTAATAAAATACATATATCAAAAATATAACTTTTTTACTAGATCTACAAATATCACAAAATTATTAATATCTCTAGAAGTGACACAGCACCCAAGTGAAGCTAGGGTTTCTTGCGAATTTTGACACACCGAGCTCAAAAGGTTCACCATCACTGCCCTAGACTCTGGAACAGCCTCGTACTTGAGGTTTGCCAGGTGCCTACGCTGTATAGCTTTGGGCACCTAGTGAAAACGTATCTTTTCACGCAGGGTGCTGTTTGGGAGGGATGGGGTTATATTTTTAATTATCTGCTAATATTTGATATTTTTTATTATTATTGTAACCCACCCTGAGACCATTGGGTGAAGGGTGGGATATAAATTTCTTGAATACATAAAATAAAATAAATATGGTGCCAAGATCTGTAAACACTGGCTGCAGCTAACACTTCTCCATTCCTCCTTACAGACAGCAATCCTTAAAAAATGTGCATTAGCAGATTTTTCCAAGCTTTCTATAACCATCATGCTAGGAGATCACCAATCCTGCAAAAACGCTGGAACAATTCTCCACGCTGGACAACGGGGAGAAGTTCCGCCACCTGCCCCTATAAAGCCGTGATCTTTGATATGGGTGGAGTCCTCCTTCCCTCTCCATACAGACTGGCAGCAGGTGAGTGTTTCTGGCAACAAGAACCTCATCCAGGCCCACACGGCACGTGACTTCTACTGACTGGCCACCTTCAAGCAGAAAGGCTGATTTTTCTTTGCTGGTTTTTCTACTGCATGAAAAACTGAAGGTTGGACATGGACCTTTCCTGAGTTTAGATATCCTGCCTTGCTTTTGATACATCTATTCTCAGGTGACATTCATAGTCAAAGATTAAGGATGGGAGAACCTATACATTGTTTCTATACATTGCTACGGTCCCAAAGCCTCAGCCTCCATGGTCAGTTAAATTACAGACTACAGGTTGTTCAGGTTTATTGTATGGGGTCAAGAGCAGGTGAAGGTTTTGCCCAGAAGCAATTGGTGGGCCACTGTGTGTGAGACAGGATGCTGGACTAGATGGGCTGTGGCTTGATCTAGCAGGGCTCCTCTTAGGTTCTTAGGATCCTGGCCCTTGCTGGGCAACCATCCTTCCTCCGGTACAGTTTTTCTTAGTGGTTACAGAAAGTTTTCTCTGCTTCCTCCCCCGCTGCTTTCTCACAATTTCCCCTTCCTCTCTTTAGCCTGGGAGGTTCGGAACTCTGTCCGCCCTGGAACAATCAAACAGGCACTAATATCTGGAGGGCAGGACCGACCTTGGATGAGGTACATGAGAGGAGAGCTGAAGCCCACGGAATTCCTACAGCAGTTCAGACAGCAGTGCTCTGAGATTGTAAGGCGGCATTTTTTCCTTGGGCCCTTTCCGCACTGTGCCTTATTCCAGGACATATTTTGCATACTGCAGGTTTTGTGCTTTGAATGGACAATACAATGCATCTTCACCACTAATGAGTTTACTGTCAACGTCTGTCTTTTGCTAGGGATGGACACAAATATTCATAACATTCGTTATTTGAATTTGGATATTCATACACAAATCAAACATTACGATATTCTTGTACGAACATTTGTAAGAATACAAATGTTTCCGGACATTCAGATGAATAGTTCGGACCTTCGTTAGATTGGGGGTGTGGAAAAACAGAGCGCCAATCAACTCCGCAGTGGATCCAGATTGCATTTGACATGGATTAAAAATGGATTCAGGTCAGATTTGACATTTTCAGAGCACGGATATGTTACGGATACATATTGGATATGTATTTGTTTGCATTGGATACGTATTCATTCAGATCCAATACGTGTCGAATATTCATACGAATAGATTCACATCGAATAGAATTTCGTCACATCCGAATGTGATCTATTAGTGCGAATATGGATTTCCAAACATTCGATTCATTACAAATTGAATGTCAGATCTGCATTTGTGCACACCTCTACCTTCTGTGCACGTAAAATACAACGTAGGGTTTTAGGTGTTCCTAAGGTGACCAGCATTTATATTTCCTGCTAAGCTGTGATTCCTCTCTCTCTGTTTTCCTCTCCCCTCTAGGCAAATTCCTCTGTCCCTGCAGAGTCCTTTCTGACAGAATTAACCAGCGCTGAGATGTCTCAGCAGCATCCAGGAATGACTGAGGCTATCAAGAGCATCCGAGGCAAAGGGCTCAAAACTGCGGTTCTGAGTAACAATTTTTATTTGCCCAGTGGAGAAAGCTTCCTTCCCCTTGACCGAAAACAGTTTGACGTGGTAAGTTTACAGTATACCGTATTATGGAGATGGCACGGTGGGGAGCGGTTGTGTTCTTAACGCGGCCTTCCTAGGCAACGCCTCCTCAACTGATGAATTTGGGACTCTTTCCACGTGTTGTTTTGTATGACATGTAATTCTGTAATATATTAGTTATTATAATCTTGGGTGAATTTTGTATGGTGTCTTTTCTCTTTGTTATAAGCTGCCTTGGCATCAAAATGGAAATGATGGAATCACGTGTGCCTAAAAAACTTAGAGGAAGAAGAGGGAGAAAAGGAGTCTGAGGCCTTTTGTGCACTTACCAGGAGTGAATCTGGGTCACGTGGAGGCATCGGCTGGATCAGCACCAACAGTGATCTGGCCCATGCCTCCCACAGCTGTGAAGCTCTCACGGGTTTTGCAGCCACCACCCCAAACCTCCAAAGTCCAGAAACAATGGTGCTTTGCCTCAGAGGCTGGCAGGGTGGGAAAAATAGCCCCTGGTAGTTCTGGATCATGGAGGTGCAGCATCTGCAGCCCTCCAGACATTGCCGGGACTCAAATCAGCATTTGACTCCCAGAATTCCATGCCAGTCTTCGTGAGCCATGTTGAACACTGCTACAATATATATTTACTCGTGTGTCCTGTAGTACTGTTAGGAAAATTGCTGCTCTATCAGCTTTCTTCCATCCTTGTGGGTTTGAGTAAATAAACAAGCTAGAGATGAAGGAATTTCTTTTAACTGTTTTGCAATACAGGAAACTTGCTTTCCAGACATTCCATCAGGACAAGTTCAAACTCTCTCACATCACAACATGACTTTTTCTCCCTATCCTGGCCGGAAGATTACAGTACTCCCATGCCCTCTAAAGTTAATTTGCATCTAATTTATTCACATATGAATTATCTCTTTTGGCACACACAATAAAGGCAAAATAAGAACAGTTCAAGCAAAGTTTGCACTGACTGGCAGAGAACGGTCACTCCTTTGAAGCTGCAAAATCTACAGACATTCTTATCAGTCTTTGAAAACACACTGGACTCCCTAATTCCTTACAGTACTCATTAACACTTCCTCTCAGAACTTGCCAGAGTCCGTACTAGCATGGGGCTGGCAGGCTCCTATTCTGGAATATTAATCTGCAATAAGGCCAAGAGCAGAGTGTGGCAGTCTCCTGTTGGCCTCCCACTCCAGCAATTTGTCTTAATTCCCTAGGTAATTGAGTCTTGCCGGGAAGGCCTCTGTAAGCCAGACCCTCGCATCTACAGACTTTGCCTGGAGCGTCTAGGCATCTGTGCCAAAGAAGCCATTTTTCTTGATGACATTGGCCAGAACCTGAAAGCAGCAGCTCAACTGGGCATCAAAACACTGAAGGTGAAAAAGTCTGTGAAGTTTTGCATTCTGGATTGTAACTCTCTTCTATCCTCTCCCCTCCTTTTTAAAAGAAGGAAATTCACCAGTAGATTAGCAAGAACAACCCACTGATTAATTGTGGGTTGTGGTGTGATTGAAAACATCTGAAAGACATCTGAGAAAATGGGCAGACAGGACAATCAATCAGGGCTGTTCTTAGGTTTCTGTGCTAGGAGCCTGGCCACCTTGTTATGTTCATGTGCTGCTTGTGAGCCAGTTTGGTCTAGTGGTTAGGGAGCTGGACTCTTATCTGGGAACACCGGGTTTGATTCTGCCCTCCTCCACGAAGCCAGCTGGGTGACTGTGGGCTAGTCACAGCTCTCTTCTGAGCTCTCACAGCCCTGTCCGCCTCACAGGGTATTCTGTTGTGGGGAGAAGAACAGAAGCTTTCTCAGCCGCTTTGAGTCCCCTTAAATGGGTGAGAAAAGCAGGATAGAAAAGCCTCCTCCTCCTCCTTCTTCTGCAACTGGTTGGCCACTGAGAAGCAAAGTTGCCAGATTAGATTGGGCTACAAGTCCAATTCATTGCAGCATTTCTTAGGTTCTTGTGCTCTTGAGAGTCACAATATCAGGCCATCTTGGTAATTTTAAAAAATCTTCCTTGGACCAGAGCCAAGATCTGAGTGGTTGGTTGGCTGAGAACTTGCTTCCCAAAGAGTGTCTAGTTTTAGAGTTGTACTCTCTTTAACATGCTTGTTGGTGTCATTTTGGGTCACACCACATAGATAAGGTCTTGTGGACTATGTAAGGCAGATACATCCGAGACCTCCAGGAAGGATGTAGAGCATCAGCCTTTCCTGTTCATCCATTCTTCTTATCAGAAGTTCAAGGGTAGACCTACAGAACTTTTCTGAACTTCAGCTTCCCAGGAACTCCATTCTCTTGGTGCTTCTCCTTTCTCTTTCAGACACCTCTCATGTCTTCCTTCCTCATCTCAGGTTGATGACCCAGACTCAGCAATTCAGGAGTTAGAGACCCATCTTGGTTTCGCCCTGCGATCAAACGTTCCTTACACGTGTTCCGTGAGGCCAGCGATGGACATGCCCAGGGAACCGCTGCAGAAGTATCTTGGAAGCATCCTGGGGAGCTCAAGTGCCGGTATCCATTTTCTTAAGATAACCAAGGGACCCAGAATGTTTCCGCTTTCAAAGTCTTGTCTGGCAATAACAAATATCCATTTGAATTTATCAAAACCTTCTCTTCCTCTGTCAGCAAATGAGAATGACTTGCCACTGGCCCACGTTGTGGGAGCATATAGATAAGCGTTGCTCTTGCATGTAAATTGCCTTCCCCCCACATACACACAAAAATTTTTAAAATATAATGAACTTTAGTACTTAGAGCAAAGACCTCTGAGCCTTCCTTAAAGTCCCTTTCCTCATGAAATGGCAACGGTGACTATTTTTCACCCTGAAAAGGACACAGAACTGAAAAAAAGCTGGAACAAAGTTCCAATTACTTATGTTATTATAAAAGCCCATCCACTTGCTTTTACAGTAATCAAATCTTTAAAGTCCATTTTAATAGATTTCACTTTCATCTTCTGCTTGGGATGCCCAGAAGCAACTGGTGGCCACTGTGTAAGATGGGGTGCTGGACTAGATGGGCTGCGGCCTAATCCAGCAAGGCTGTTCTTTTGTTCTTATAGACAAATTCATGGAGTATCGATAGCTACAAAAATGGATACCCAGGTACCACCTCCAGATTGGAGAGGCAGGCAGGATGCCTCTGAAGGCCATTTTGCAGGGACTCAGGAGCAGGTGAAGGTTCTGCCTTCATCTTCTGCTTGAGATGCCCGGAAGCAATTGGCGGTCCGCTATGTGAGATGGGCTGTGGCCTGATCCAGCAGGGCTCCTCTTAAGTTCCTAAGTTCTTAGGATGGGATCTGATTTTTGCACTGCAGAATGGAAAAACAAAGAGATCCCATGTTCCTCTGGGAGGAAGTAAGAGACCCTTAAAGTCGAACATCTGACCACGTGAACCGTTAACTCCCTCACTTTCTCTCCCACCTTCCAGAGCCTCTGGTACTTCGGCAGTTCAGTCACGGGCAGTCCAATCCAACCTATTACCTCAAAGTGGGGGACCATCAAATGGTTCTCCGGAAGAAACCTCCAGGAAAACTGCTTCCTTCAGCCCACGCAGTAGAGAGAGAGTTCAGGTGAGAGCGCACGAGCAGTTCCTCATTCACCTAAAAAGAACTGAAAATTAATGCACTCAGCTTGCACACTTTTGAGTTTTATACTCTTCCAGATCAGATACAAGCTGTTCTGTCTTCTTGAAGAATATTCATAGGGGATGCATTGCTTAGCTGGCCAGGTAGAAACCTCTCCTCTCGCGTGAGGTTTATGTTTCCCTTCTGCCTCACCACCTAAGGCCTTCTCTCTGGGCATTTCCAACACCTTGAAATGGCAACTTGTTAAATCAAGATGGATGTCCTTTCAGAGCTGGATGGCTAGTCCTGATTGCTCCAGCTATTCATCTGAATGGATTGCTCATTGCTGAACCCTGGCAAAATAACACAGAGAGAAAAGTTCAGGCAAACCTCTTCTTTTGGCATTCCACAGAACTCTAGCCTTTGCCGCTCTGGGTGGCATCCGTCTAATAGTTATTTTCTTCCCTTCTGTCCTGGCAGAGTACTGAAATCTCTCAGAGAGGCTGGGGTTCCAGTTCCTAAAGTTCTTGCCTTATGTGAAGACTCAAGGTAAATTTTGTTGCATTTTGAGTGTTAGGAGCAGAATGGACCACCCATCCCCTTTTGCCCCAGTGTATCACACAGGATGCCTCTCAAGGTCATTTGCAGGGAGTCCAGAGCAAGCGAAGGTGTTGCCTTCAGCCTTCTGCATGAGGTGCCCAGAAGCAACTGGTGGCTGCTGTGCGAGGCAGGATGCTGGACTAGATGGGCTGTGGCCTGATCCAGCAGGGCTCCTTTTCATTCATGAAGGACAGGAGCATCAATGGCTATTGGAATGGATGCTCAGGTACCACCTCCAGGTTGAAGATACAGGGAGGTCCTTTGGAAGGAGTGGAGAACAGGTTTTGCCTTTTGTCTTCTGCTCGAGATGCCCATAAGCACTTTGGTGGATGACCATGTGAGACAGGATGCTGCGGCCTGATCCAGCAGGGCCCCTCCTATGTTCTTCTGTTCCCACAGCATCCTGGGGACCCCCTTTTATATAATGGACTATTGCTCTGGACGGATTTTCAAGGACCCCTCCCTTCCTGATCTGGAGCCCAGCAAACGGAGAGAGGTCTACAATTCCATGAACAGAGTCCTCTGCAAGATCCATAGTGTGGACATCAAAGTAGCTGGCCTGGAGGATTTTGGGAAACACGGTATGTAAACTCTCAGGGCATTGGCCTGCCTGACCAGCCCCCCAGGGCTAGGTTTTCCCTGCCAGTTTTCCCTGCTTTCTGCTTCGCTTTGCTCCAAGTGACACGGTCCCTGCCCCCACCCCACAGGGAACTATATCCAGCGGCAAGTCCAGACCTGGAGCAAACAGTACCGTGCCACAGAGACGCACACAATCCCCGCCATGGAGAGGCTCCTTGCTTGGCTTCCGTCACACCTGCCAACGAGCGAACGTCTCTCAGTTGTACATGGCGATTTCAGGTACGCGCTGACTATCGGTGTCCCAAATCTAGATCAATTTTCACTGCAGGATTTAAGATCTCAGGGAACAGCTGGATAAGACTCTTGCTGCGTCACTGCTAGGGTGTAGTTCAGCCTTCCTGACTGACTTATAAACTCACTCACTCCCTTCCTAAAACAGCTTAAATTTAGAGAGTTCAGCTATTTATCTTTCCCTGGAGATAGATGTGCCCTTGTAACCCCCCTTGCAAGCCACATTCTGTCAGGATCTCCCACCAACTGTCCTTTTTCTCCTTCGGCAGGCTGGACAACCTGATCTTCCATCCAGATGAGCCCGAGGTCATCTCTGTCTTGGACTGGGAGCTCTCCACGCTGGGCGATCCTCTTTCTGATGTGGCATATAACTGCCTGATGTATTACCTGCCCTCTGACTTTAATGTTATAAAAGGTACATAGGCAACTCTAAATGCAGAAAGAAGTGCACCCTAAACGGCTTGTGCCCTGGGTATCTGAAGGAGCGCCTTCTCCCATATAGACCTGCCTGTGCACTGAGATCTCAAGGAGAGGGCCTTCCTGTAGTTCCTTCTCTTGCAGAGCTATGAGGCACAGGGACATGCAAGAGGCCCTTTTCTGTGGTGGCCCCTAGACTCTGGAACAGCCTTCTTCTTGAGGTTTGCCAGGCGCCTACACTTTATGGTCTTTGGTTCCTAGTGAAAATTTATCTTTGCACCCAGGCCTTTGCCGTTTAAATAGCCTCCTCAGGGTGCTGTTCTGTTAGGGAAGGAGGGTAGGGGTTATATTTTTAAATTATTTTTAATTTTAAAATATCTCATCTGTTTTATTCTTGTAACCCATCTTGAGAAGGATCAAGTTTGGGAGGCAGAAACACTGTCTGGAGAATGTAAGAAAGGGCGGCCTGAGTCATATCTTGCAGCTTGACCGTCTGGGTGGGAAACGGGGAATCCATACTGCAATTTTAGATCGATGCTGTACCAGTTCAATTATCTGGACTCTTTCCAAAATCGTGCAAATGTTTTTGCTCCTGCGGCTTCTGATCCTGACTCACCCGCTGAGACCAAAGAAAGGAGGCGAATCTGGGGAAAGAACCTTGTAAGGCAGAAAGCAATGCTGGCTGCGGGAGGTCTTGTCTCTCCAGGAGGATGCTATGTAGAAATCCTGACCAGGGTTGCTTTATACTCCCCTGCAGGCCTGAGCGACTGTGACTTGAATCACTTGGCTATTCCCACAGCAGAGGAATATGTGCAGATGTATTGCGACAACGTGGGCATCCCTCCCGTGGAGAACTGGAACTTCTACGTGGCCTTTTCCTTCTTCAGAGTGGCCGCCATCCTGCAGGGGGTGTACAAGCGTTCGCTCACCGGTGAGAGGAGGTGGCCCCGTGGGCCCAGAGACCAACCACAGTTGAGGAGATGATGGGGGGGGGGTGATGGGGGACCACAGGTGCCCTTTCAAGGAGGTCTAAACCTGTTGAAATAAAAAGGCCAGCCAGAGGGTTAATTTTCTGACCAACCCTCCCTGATGATGTCAAGTCTAAGCAGGGCCAGGCCTGGAAATACCAGAAGCTATAGGTGAAAATGGATCATTGGAAATCACCTGGGAAGAGGGCAGTGGCAAACCACTTCTGCATTGTTGCCAAGAAAGCCTGTTTAGATCAGTTTTAGCCAGTTCGCTCCCACGAGACCAGGGAGCTGGTCTCTTATCTGGGAATATAGGGCTTGATTCCACACTCTTCCATGAAGCCAGCTGGGTGGCCTTGGGCGAGTCACAGCTCTCTTTCTGAGCTCTCCCAGCCCCAACTACCTCACAGAGTGTTCTGTTGTGGGGAGAAGAACAGGAGGTCTGTCAGCAGCTTTGAGTCCCCTTAAGTGGGTGAGAAAAGCAGTGTAGAAAAGCCAGCTCTTCTTCATGTAGTCACCTGGCATTGAATCTTCTTCCCCTATCTTATTTCTGTGAACAAAATCTTAACATTCCCTCCATTTAACTCTTTGAATACTCCCTTCTCTAATTAGCGCTCCTGGGATCCATGACAGTTCATCAAGGACAGTGTTACTGAAATGTTTTGAATAAAGGCAAACAAAGTCACTGTACATCTAGGAGAGATTTTGGTCCCTAGTCACCTCTGATAGGCGCCAGCTTCTTGTCTCCAGACGGGTGGGGCAAAGGGGGTGTCCCTGAGGGTGATCAGCTCTCTCCATTTCCCGTAGGCCAAGCCAGCTCAGCAACAGCCGAACGCAGCGGAAAACAGGCTGAATTCATGGCAGATCTTGCCTGGGATTTTGCTACAAAAGAAGGCTTTCGGATCTTCAAGGAACTTCCAGCTCCTGGTTCTTTTACCAGGAGGTTCAGCACCCGGGCTCATCCAGGGATGTCCCCATGGAGGAACTATTCTGCCTTGGCTTCTGCGTCCAGATCCCACTTGATCGTCTCTCCAGACGGGCTACCTAGCCGAGTTCAGGAGCTGCACCGCAGGCTGAAGAGATTCATGGACGCTCACATTTACCCAAATGAGCAGCTCTTCCGAGACCATCAGATGTCCTCAAGTCGGTGGACCCCCCACCCCGTCGTGGAGGAGCTCAAGGCGAGTCTCCCCCCCCTCCCGAGGGAAACACAGCTGCTGCCGAGCTTCCAAGATCAGGGCCACACGCCGCCAGCTTGGTTTCCAGCTAATTCTTACGTCCGCTTTCCATTCTGTGGCTGAACAACTCTGCATTCATCTTTCCTAAGACTGTATTCTCCACTCTTTCTAATGCTTTTGCCTATACAATAAATTCTTTTTTTAAAGTAGCATTTGTTTTCCATAGAGAATTAAATTAACAAGGATATACAGTGTTAAAAAAGAAACCAGAACAGCGAACGCATAGCAGGAGAGTAATTTACAATAGAGATGTACGCGAATATTTGAAATATTTGTTCGCATCCAATTTACAAACATAGTAACGTATCTAATCAAGTAAACCTGAACCTTAGAAAAAGACGCACAATAGGGGCTCTTTCACCTGGGGGAGAATACAACAGCAACAAAAGGGGAGAAGGAAAGGGCCGTATGACTGGGGAACCTGGTAGGTAGGAACCATTGCCCCGAAAAAGCCTCAAGGTGTGTATAAAGTAGCGCCTCTTCCAGCACCTGATGACAGAAAGTGCCATTTCTCTGCTGTTTTGCTGAATATATTTCCCAAGATGCTCTATGGACCTCTGAGCATCAGTCTCTCTTTCTCTCTGTCTCCCCCAACTCCCCCTATTCAGGCCAAAGCAAAGTCTGAGGGGCTCTGGAACCTTTTCCTGCCACTAGAGAGTGACCCAGACGTGAAATATGGCGCAGGCTTGACCAACCTGGAATACGCCCACCTGTGTGAGCTGATGGGGACTTCAATCTATGCGCCTGAGGTACTGTATGGCTGAACAATCCCATGGGGGAGGGGAAGACACCAGGCTCCTTCCTTCCTCCAAGGGTAAGGCGATTCCCTGCATGCAATTATTTCATTCAAACGGGACCAAACCATTCTTCCACTGGGAATATCGGTTGCAGTAAGAAAAGCAAACCATATCTGTGTGGCATTTGTTTAAAGCAAGGCAACCTACTTTAAAAGAAAAATCGCTCTGGTCTCCATTATATACACAAAGGCTGATGCATTTTTTAAATCTTCACCCTTTCAGAGCCCTCCAGATGTTTGGATCCCAGCTTGCATCAGCCCCAGCTGTGATAGTCTGTGAGCCAGACTCGTATCACGCTGGTCTTAAAGGATCTGCATTGGTTACCTGTTCGCTATCAAGCCCAATTCAAGGTGTTGACACTAGCATATTGGGCCCTAGGTATCTGAAAGAGTGCCTTCTCCCACATAGACCTGCCTGGGCGCTGAGTTCTCAAGGAGAGGGCCTTCTTGTAGTCCCTTCTCTTACAGAGGCACAAGAGCATACACAGGGCCTTTTCTGTGGTGGCCCCCAGACTCTGGAATAGCCTCCCTCTTGATGATCGCCAGATGCCTATCCTGTATAGTTTTTGGCGCCTGGTGAAAATAACTGCAACATTCGGGGCTGGGGGGTTTTTTTTGTTTTGTTTTTAATAACATTTGCAGTCAAATCATGGGCCCTATTTGGCTTTGTGGCCCAGCTGTCAAAATCCCAGGTTTGCCATTTTTTTCCATGCCAGAATGAAGCCAAAACCTTCGTCTTTGACATGAAGCCCTGTGGTTTTTCTAAGCTCCTCGCCCTCAACGCGGCGACCCATTAACACCTGCGCTGCAGGGCAAGACTCTGTGGGTTCAGGACACCATAAAGAAACGCGCGTCCCAAGAACGGGTTCGTTGTGCTACTTTTCGTCCAAGCCTGTTCTGATTTCTCCGCTTCAGGTGTTCAACTGTTCCGCCCCAGACACGGGCAACATGGAGGTCCTGGTGCGCTATGGCACTCCACATCAGAAGGAGCGCTGGCTGCAGCCCCTGCTGGACGGCAAAATCCGCTCCTGCTTTGCTATGACGGAGCCGCAGGTCAGTAGCTCCACTCCAGAGGGGGCAGTGGGGGCCACTCGGGTTTCCAGGTGGCCTTCTGGGGAAACGGCGTTTGGTTTCTGCCTCCTTTAGAACTCACAAAATATTTGCCCACTTCTCTGTTCATCCTCTGCTTAGCCCTAATCTCTACTGGGACCTTTGGGCAAAAGGCAGGATAGAAATTCTAAAATAAATTAAATATGCAGTTGCAAATCTGCTTTGGGGTTAGGAGAAAGGTGTTTCAGTGATGCAGCAGTCACAGGCCAATCACCGTTGTCCAGATCCAATTTCCACATCAAATGGGTCCCATGAGGCCATGAAGTCCAACCCCAGCCTTCTGCTTTAGGCTAGGATTTAGATCGAAGTAACTCCAGGCTTCACTTCCACACATCCAGCAGTGAAGTAGCTGCCACCCCTGTAGACAGCTGGTTCCCCTGTGTGAAACAGCCCTTACTCCAAACATTTTTTCCTGCTATTCAACTGGAATTTGCCTCCTTCTTGCCCATTTTTGTTGCTGGGCATTCTGGGATAACAGGAAATACGACAGACCATGTCTCTTTCAGGCATCTCCTTAGCATCTCCTTCCTTCATCTTCAGCAATAAACATACTTCTCTCAAATCTTTCTCATGAATCTTGATTCCAACCCCTTGATTGTTGATGTCCTTCTCAATTTTTTCATACCTTTCTTCATGTGCGGGCCTAACCATTTCCAAATTCAGTGGAATCATTTCTTTCCGTGGTTTAGTGACTATACTGTACTTCTGAGACAGCGCAGAATAGTGCTTGCCCTTTTTGCTGCTGCATCACACTCTCGGCTCAATCAAGTTCAATCTGAAAATCTGCTCCTCTTCTCCTTGTTTATAGCAAGACCCTTGCACAGAAAAACATATGCATCCAGTAGATTTTTTAAAGCTTACATTAATCGGGCTGAAACAACCTATCTGTCCATAATCGCGAGAAAAATCCATTTTCCTTAGGTTGCGTCCTCAGATGCCACCAATATTGAAGCTTCCATTGCCAAGGAAAATGGCATGTATGTTCTGAATGGGCACAAATGGTGGATTTCAGGTAGGCTGAACAGTTCTACAGATTTCCCATGCAAAATCTCACTAGCAGATTTTATACCCTCAAAGGACTGGGTCTCTTTCTCCCACGGTGATCGTTTCTCAGGCGGCTTTCAGAGAGCAAAAACAGATACACGCAAGAGGATATTGGGTGGATCTTTGTGAGTTTTATTGCTTGTGTGCCACACACTGCTCAAATCTGCTGCTCAGCAAGGTGTAGCAGGTGATGGGCCTGCATTCAAAACAGCTTGAAGGGTCTAAAAGCACAGCTACGTGCAACGCTGACAATTAATGGCCGCGGAGCATTCATCCACTGGTGCAAGGCATGCAGCTGCCTTCCATACAGGTCTCTGTCCTTGACAGGTTCTCTGGATCCTCGTTGCCAGCTCTGCGTCTTTATGGGCAAGACTGACCCCATGGCCCAGAGGCACAAACAGCAGTCCATATTGCTGGTTCCCATGGATACTCCGGGGATCACGGTCACCAGGCCTCTGAGCGTCTACGGCTTGGATGATGCTCCAGGTGAGACAAAGCAGGCTGACTCCCAGCCCGGCCATTTTGGACCCTCAATGTCTTTTGATTGCCAGACAGCCTTGCCATTGTAGATCCTGAACTCCTCTCTGTACAGACAAGGGGCTGGGCCTGCGGGGAAACAGAGTGCCTATTATAGCCAAAGGCCAGGGCAAAGAGGTGCGTCTTCACAGCCTTCCTAAACATGTACAGTGAAGGAGAGACTATTCCATAGCCTGGGAGCCATCACTAAGAAGGCCCTCTCCTGGGTGCCCGCCCCTTTTGCTGCTGAGGTTTGTGGGACAACCAGGAAAGCCTTCCCTCCAGGTCTTAAGGAACAGGGGGGTCGATATGAGACTGCTTTGAGGTTATATTTTAATGGGAAGCTGCCTGCAAATATCTCAAATGGATAAAAGTTTTCCTCCGTCCTTCCCCTTCCAAGGTGGCCATGGGGAGATTGCATTTCACAGTGTCCGTGTGCCCGAAGAGAACCTCTTGCTTGGCCCTGGCCGGGGCTTTGAAATCGCCCAGGGAAGACTTGGCCCAGGACGGATCCACCACTGCATGAGGCTGATCGGTTTTGCCGAAAGAGCGTTGGCTCTCATGAAGGAGCGGGTGAGTGAGACCCCAAGATCGGCTCTCCTGATCCTTCACCATCCTGTCCTGGGCTAGTCATGGTTCTCTTTCTGAGCTCTCATAGCCCCACCTACTTCACAAGGGTCTCTGTGGTAGGGAGAACAACAGAAAGTTCGTCAGCAGCTTTGAGTCCCCTTAAATGGGTGAGAAAAGCGGGGTAGAAAAGCCAACTCTTCTTCTTCTTGGCAGGTTGCGTCTCGCGTGGCTTTTGGGAAGCCGTTAGCGGAACAGGGCACCATCAAGGCGGACATTGCGGAGTCCCGTGTCGCCATTGAGCAGGCCCGGCTCCTAGTTCTGAAGGCAGCCCACCTGATGGACACCGTGGGGAATAAGGTAACGTACTCAAGAGAAGGCCAGGAGCCCTTGGGTGTGGGGGACACATGGCCAGGGTGCCAAACTCTCCAGGCCCAGGTTTGGAGGCGCTACTTTGCCAGTCGCTTCAGAGTCTGCGCTGGTAAGGGAACTGAGACTACATGGTGCGTAATAAGGCATTTCTTCATTTCATCCTTATAAAGTGGACAAATTTCAAGAGAACACTGTTGCTTCTGTTTGATGGAAGGGTGCTTGCCAATTATCTTATTTTACGTGATAACAGACAGAGGTTGGAACTGGGAATTGCTAGCAAAGCCACATGGGCCTCCTGCCTGTGTTTTCACACACAACTGACAAACGCCACTCCATTTGAACGTACATTTGCATTTGGAATAGAAATCTGTTCCATAGACGGATAAAAACTTTGCTTAGAACTGCGTGGGCCTTGAATTCCCAGCTGTCTTTCATGCTGAAATCAGACCTTTCTGCCCCTTCCACATCCTCCACCCAAGGCCAACTAGGACAGAATTAGCAAGAGGTAAGATAAAAAGGACTTTTGAGAACAAAGGCAGCTCGATAGCTCTTTTATTTGCACACAAAAGGACCCTGAGAAGGTTGGAGCGGACCAGCATTTCATTTTCTCCCCACCCAGGAGGCTGCTCTGGAGATTGCTATGATCAAAGTGGTGACCCCAAGAATGGCTTTGCAGGTGATCGACAAAGCAATCCAGGTGAGTCCACCTTAGGCTGGGCCGGAAGTACCTCTGGCCTTGATTTGGCTGAGGGCTGCGCTGGTCCCAGGCTTAAGAAAATCCAACAACTGTGGATCTGCCAAGAAGGGCGGAAATGAATGTGAATTCCTGGCCAAAGATTGTTCCTGATCACAAAAATAAGCCCAGCTGGGCAAGAGAAGGTCATCAGAAGTTACCGAGGCTACTCTGGGGATTGTATATTCCTTGCGGGAGGGACTGTAGCTCAGCTGTAGAGCAAACTGCCTGGAAAGCAAGGGGTTGCTGGTCCAATCCCCGGGCTGTCCCCAGAGGTGGCAATGGTGAACCACTTCTGTGTCTCTGCCAAGAAAACTGTGTGGAGGTGCCCATGGAATCTGGGAAGGGCTGGAGCTCAATGGTAGAGCGAAAGTCCTGGAAAGCAGAAGGTTGCCAATTCGATCCCCAGCCTCCCTTCAGCAAATGGCAATGGCAAACTGCTACTGTGTTCCTGCCAAGAACTCTTCATAGAGGTGTCCATGGAAGCACCCGGGTAGTCAACCAGGAGTCAGCCATGACTCAGTGGTACCCACCATATGACTTGTATAGTCCACGGTTAGCTACCCTGGGTATAGCATTTTGACCCCTTGCTCTTCTTTCTTGGCTTTCCCATAGGCCTTTGGGGCTGCAGGGCTCAGCAATGACCAGCCACTGGCACAGTTCTTTGCCTGGGCACGGGCTCTCCGCTTGGCTGATGGTCCTGATGAAGTCCACCTGGCAGCCATCAGCAAAATGGAACTGAAACGCTAGCGGAGCCACAGTTGGGGCCACTCAAATTCTGACGTCTGGAGTTGGGGAAGGGGTATCAAGATCTCAACTCGGAAGCACAATGAAACCAAAGGGAGGGTCTCTGTGGATCCATCTGAGTAGCCTCTACCTTCACAGCACCTGTGTCAACATCTCTATCGCTACAGCCATTTTTTAGGAAAACCAAAAAGCACGGTGCTGGCAGCCTGCCATGTTCTTCGCTTTATCCGACTTGAAATCTTTGGCAGAGATCAGAGGTGGATGAACCTTTCTGGATCTTCTTGATCACCAAGAGACGTAGCTGCTGAGTCGGTTCTGCTTCTTTAGGGAACGGCCCACTTTGGGGAGAGAAAGGCGATGCTTACAGAAAGAGACTCTTAAGCCTTCTGAACTTACTGTAATTCACTCTGTGATTTCTATTTTTTTTAATTGAAACGTCCAAACTACTGACTGCGTCAAGAGCAAAATAAGCGCGTCAACGCGGCCTTTTTCTTCCCTCTGCGGAATGCCGCTGTGCACCTTTTAAATCCGGAACATGAGACTCAGGGACTGTGGCGTGGGGGCGGGCAGGGAGGCTGTGATTTAATTCCTCTTGTCTGTTTCTGCCTGGCCAGTTGGGTGGCCAGAAAGCGCGGAGAGCAAGGCACCTGCCATAGGCCTGTTTTGCACGCCACCTTATTCTGGATGATACTCTGGGAAAAGTGCCTGCCGTCCTTCCACGTTGGTCTCCACCAGTGTGTGGACGGCAGGCCCGTTCTGAGACGTAGTGCAGAATAAGGCCCAGTGAAGAAGGAAGGAGAGAAGAGGCTTATTCGCACTATGGACTCTAGGGAAAAGTAGTAAAACTCCGGTGAAGAGCATCCGCACACATTGGAGGCTTCGAGCCATGAACTAGGACAGTGATGGCCAACCTATGACACACGTGTCACAGGTGACACGCCAAGCCCTTTTGGGTGACACACCTGGTCACCCTGGCACCTGGGCATGTAGTGCTTGCTTGTTCTTGAAGTGTACGAAATACCAACTTTCAATTGAAGATTTAGCAAATGTAAAGAATTATTTGTTTTTGCTCTTAATAAAATACATATATCCAAAATATAACTTTTTTACTAGAGCTACAAATATCACAAAATTATGGATATTTCTAGATGTGACACAGCACCCGAGTTAAGCGAGGTTTTCTTGCAAATTTTGACACACACCTCTGAACTAGGAGCATCCAGGCCAAGGGTGGTTTGCACGTGTGAACGCCCCTTGCCCGACCCCAAAGGCCTTCACATAGCCAGCCTCAGTCTGCTCTCCCCTCCTCCCCCTCCCGCCTGGCTCGCAGGCCTAGGGATGCTGGCAGAGGGGCGGTTTTCCTCCCCCTGCTGCCAGATTTCTCCTTTGCGACTGGTTGGCCGCAGGAGGAAGGGGGCTGGGCCGCTCACACCCCCAGGAGCGAGAGGCGCGTCCGTGGCTGCAGAGCCTCCCTCTCCGTCCCTCGCGTTCGCTCGCACTCGCCTTGCTGGGACCGAAGCCGAGGCGAAGGCGGCACCATGTTGCAAGCGGCGATCCTCAAGCCCTGCCGGCGGCTGCGCCCCATCCAGCTGCCCAGACTCGCCTGCCGGGCTCGCTCGGCGGCGGCGGCGGCGGCGGTGCCTGCGCCCAACCCGCAGCCGGAGATCCACTGCAACAAGGTAAGGCGAGCGGGCCCAGCCTTGGAAGGCAGCGGGCGGGACGGAGGGGAGCTCGTTCGCTGTTCCCTCGTCGGTCCCGCCGGGCGGATTCCCGGAGCCCCTTTGGCACGCGCCAACGACAGTCGAAAGAGAAGCGCGTCCCCTCTGCTGCGCGCGCATGTTTTGGGTGCGGGGCCCCTGAGCGCGTGCAGAGCGCCCGCCGCCTTCTCCTCCTCCTTCTCCTCGTCGCGAAGGCGCGTTAGGGCAAGAAGGGTTGTCCCAAACGCGCATCTCCGTCCGGCCCTTGAAAAGCTCTCCATTTGGTCCCGTTTTCACGATAGGGTTTGGGAGAGAAATGTCGCCGATCTCCATCCAGAGGTTCGAGTCCTCCAAGCGCATCCTGCGCGCCGTAGGCTTCCGAGACCCCCGGGCCGGGCTTGGCGTTGCATTGCTCTGCCCCCTCCCGGATCCCACGACCCTACCTGAGCATCCTGGAGGCCGGCAGAAAAGACCCTTGGCGTCCGGGGGAGTGGGGTGGGGATAGTAGGCCAAGGAAGGCAGAGACTAGGCTGAGTTAACTTTGCAGGCAGCGAGGAAGGAAAGGCGGCCTTTCTGAGCAACCCTCCTGCCTGTAACGCCAGGGAAAGACCTGCTTCTTAGCTCCTGGCAAGTCCGGTCTAGTGGTTATCTTATCTGAGAACACTGGGTTTCATTCTGCCCTCCTCCAAGCTGGGTGACCTTGGGTTAGTCACAGCTCTCTTCGGAGCTCTCACAGCCCCACCCACCTCACAGGGTGTTCTATGGTGGGGAGAAGAAGGGAAGGTTTGTCAGCCACTTTGAGTCCCCTTAAGGGAGAAGAACAGAAGGTTTGTCAGCCGCTTTGAGTCCCCTGAAATGGATGAGGAAAGTGGGGTAGAAAAGCCAGCTTTTCTTAACTGAGAGATCCGTGGCCTTCCCAACGGGCCTAAAGCCCTGGAAGAAGTCTAGAGAAGCAGCAGCGGAAAAACCACCATATCCTTCTGCAAATCGTGTCCTGCCTGCCTACAAGAGGGAGGGGGGGGCGCTATATTTGCATGCATGTCTGATACTTTAAAAAAAAAACTTTGTTGTTGTTCTGAGCTACTCTGGGGCTTACCGATCAGGGACGTGGGGTGTTTTTCCACTGTCACTAAAAGTACCCATTAACGGGTACTTCTAGTGACAGTGGAAAAACACCTGTGGACACAGATACTCAATAAATAAATAAAATCATCCCACCTAGTAGGCAAGCAAGAAAGAACACTTCTGCTCTCTTCGGCTCATCTTTTAAAAACAAACCAAAAAAGGTAGGTGCTTAATTGCAAAAATAAGAGATGAAAGAGAGCCAGAATTTGATTGCAAAAAGACGATTGAGGGAACAGAAAGCCAGAATTTGAACATGTCGAAATCTTTTGGTGAACGTGCCAGAATCTGAGCACAGCTGTTGCTATTGCTTTGCATTGACCCTGGCGGAATGTGTAGTCAAGCAGAAAGGCCCATAGACACGCACAGAGGTTCTGGCACACTGCAGGCCCCCATGGTGCAACCAACCAACAAGCTCTTTCCTTCCCATGAAGAAGACTACACCATGGAATCCAGGGCTCTGCAGATGTTGAGCTCCGCAGCCCCCGTCAGGGACCATGGCTAAGAGGTCCGGCAGCCTTTGTGGACTGGCAGAGAGGTTGATGAACTCTGGCCTTCGTCCATCCCTCGGTCACTCTTTGGCTGATACCAGTTTTCTGAGAATTCCCTTTAGCCTGCAGAGTGGCTTCTTCAAGGCTATTTGTTTTAATTTTTCCTTTTGCAATCAGCTTCGGTATTGCTTCTTGATAACTCTGTTTCTTCACAGTGAAATGCATCAGCTTTCAAGCTGGGAAAGTTATGGCTCCAATAAATGCAAAGAGACCTGAGCTTGCAATGCCTTGTGTGCTGCTTTAATATTAAAACCATTTTTTAAAAAAAGCAAAATGTATGAACTTCTCAGAGACCCAGGTGTATTCTGTTAGAGTCTCACGGATTTAGTAGTAGAAGCAACAGCAATCTCTGGGGGAGGACCCCAACATTTTGACACCAACATGTTTGCCTAATATTGCATTTAAATTTAGCATCCACTCGTTCATACTTACTTGGGTATGAAATTTATGATATTTTCAGAAAGAACAAAAATACAGAAACTGAAACGCAAGTTAAGAGACAATGACAGACATGGAATTAATGCTTCTCTTTTTTTAAGCCCTTAGAAGGTGCGGCCTTTGTTTACTTAATATTGCTGTTGCTTCTCTTTTGCAGATCTTAATTGAGAAGCACTTCTAATCTGCCCTGACTTTATTATCTGCAGGACCTGCCAGGCAGGTTATGTGCTCTTTGTTTCTTTGCGCTGCTTTAGGAACTGCTGAGCTGATAAGTCACTTAGAAAGAAATGCATTTACTCTGAACCTTGCGCAGCTTTGCACCGATTTAAAGATCTCTGCAGAGATTCCTTGCTCTCCCCTTGCTGAGGAAAGCAATCTGTGCCTGACAGGTTACTGTTGCTTTTTATTTTTGGAAACAAGTTGTCTGCTATCCCTTCGGTGCCTATTCCATTTACACTCTCTCCCTTTTGCCAGCCAGCCCGTTTCTTCTTCAGTATGCAAGTCTGGAGAGGAAGAAGAGCTTTCTTTTCATTGCTTCTGTCTCCCAGCCAGCCATGCCTTCTTCTGTTATATTCCATCTTGTTCCCATAGGCAGTTCCCTGTTCTTTTTCTTCCCTGTTGTCAACATAATCTCTAGTTGCCACTGTGTGCTTCCTCTAGCAGAGGTTACCATGGGAGGAAAGTTGCTTTTCGCATAGCTTGCTATCATCTTTCATCTCTCCACTACTGTGATGCATTTTCACACAAGAGCTACGGAAATGGAGCCTTTTAATCCACACACCTGGTGAGAACCTGTGCCAGTCACCAACACCAAGAACAGGAGGCTAAGAATACTCTAAATTCTATTTATTGATCAGTCGGCAAAGCAGGGGTCTCATGCATCTGGGCCCAAAGAAAATTCCTCACAAGCTTTTATGTTTACATTTTTATCCTGCCCTATACCCGGGGGGGTCTCCAGGTCCATAACAGAATTTAAATATTATCTTTTCAGTAGCTCTTAACACCCTTGCCCAAAAACCACATTAAAGTTCTTGAACAGATGGTACCTTCTTTTGCAAGTCTCTTTCACAAGTGATGGTACAGAAGCAAACTGCAGGTGTTAATTCTATCAGATGATTTCCAAAATGGCACCACTTATGTTAAGCTAAATTACTAGGCCTCAAGCCTGGCATATCATTCCTTCTCTGAGCCCAACCAGATTCCTCTAGGCAGGAAGGGAAGAAGAGACTTGGCTTTTCTACCCCGCTTTTCTCACCCATTTAAGGGGACTCAAAGCGGCTGACAAAGCTATTCTTCTCCCCACACCAGACACCCTGTGAGGTAGGTGGGGCTGTGAGAGCTCAGAAGAGAGCTGTGACTAGCCCAAGGTCACCCAGCTGGCTTCATGGGGGAGGGCAGAATCGAACCCGGTATTCCCAGATAAGGCTCCAGCTCCCTAACCACTAGACCAAACCGGAGTATATCACACTTCGTTTCCCAACAACCTGCTGTTCAAAGAACGGACTCGGTAACATTGAGTCCTACAGTTTGTGTAAGGACCGTAAAAATAGGGCTTAGTGTGATTTTCTTTTATCTTACTTTTAGATCCTTATATCCCTTATGAAAGATGTGGAAATATTTCTCTTTTTTGCACTTCATTTCCCGCTATTGACCATGCCTGCTCTACAGTTAGTTATGGAAGCCAGACCTTAATTTCCAACAGTTTCTTATAAAAAAATAAAATTAACATCCACCAAGATATTTAAACAAGCCACTACTCCAATGTTCCGAAGAGTATTCTGGCCACATTTTGAAGCCCTATCAACAGTGGTCCTTAAAGGTAAATCCAATAAAACCCTTTACATCAGCAGACAATGTCCTTGTAGAAAAATCAGCCGTGCCCTATGTATCGCCTGCATTACAGAGCAGCACCTCCGTTATTACAATATCAGAATTGTTTGGATTCATGTTATCGCCAACATTTGCTCTCTGATCAACAGGACCTTAGTTTCCCTGACTCTAAGGAAACTATGTTGCGACAAAGGGTATCTTGTGATTAGTGCTGTTGAAATACAGTATGTATCTCTATTTTAATGCATTTTATACTTTGTATATTGCAAACTGTGTCTGTTTACCACTGTATTGCAGCCGCTGCTGTTTGCACCTGGTCAATGACTGGTGAATGACGTCTGGGCCTCTTTAACTTGGGAAGGCAGCGTTTAAGAGGACCTGACTGAAGTATATAAAATCATGCATGGAATAGGAAAGTTGGATAGAGAAAATTTATCACACAACACTAGAACCAGGGGCATCTATGAAGCTGATGGGTAGGAGAGCCAGGTCAGACAAGGGGAAGGATTTCTTCACCCAGTGGGTCATCAGTTTATGGAATTTGCTGCAGGAAGAGGTGGTGACAGCAACCAGCCTAGATGGCTTTAAGGAAGGTTTAGATAAGTTCATGGACGACAGATGTATCAATGGCTACTGGAATGGATGCCTAAGTACATCTTTCAGGGCGTGGGGACAAACAGGAGGCCTCTAAGGCCATTTCCAGAGATTTGAGATTGTCTCTGCTTGAGATGCCCGTGGCCAATTGGTGGGCCACTGTCTGACACAGGATGATGGATTAGATGGGCTGTGGCCTGATCCAGCAGGGCTCCTCTTAGGTTATAATTTAAAAAGCCAGTTCAGTTCTGTGCAGCGGCTTCCCCTCCTTCCAAGCAGACTTTTCTTCCTCTCTTTGTAGAAAAAGGTTTTTCATTTGGAGAACCAAAAGTGAAGTTGGCTTTAGCAGGGAACTGTCCTGCCTCCCACTGTAGGCCTACTGGAAGGAAATGCAGATAATAAGACCAATGTCCTCTGCAAACATTTCCCCTCTCTTTAAACACAGTATCTTGGTAACTGCTATTTGCTGCCATTAGAACAACAAGATAATGGAAGATATCAGGCTGGAAACTATGTTCACTTGCTAAAGGGCATATGAATAGATTGTGGAGAATTAGCATGGCTCTGAGTGAGTGAGTGAGTGAGTGAGTGAGTGAGTGAGTGAGTGAGTGAGTGAGTGAATGCATTCATTTTTTCTGAGGAATGCAAATCCACACACTTTATTCCTTCCCCTCTAAGTTTAGGATATTTTGCTTTCTTTCTGAATTAGCCATTTGTTTTGCAGGAGGCAACTGTAGCCAACCCACAAAAATGTAGTCAGTTTGTTTCCCGTTGTTATCTCTGGTCTGGGAAGAAAAGCAAGGCTGCAGTTTTCTCAAACCCCAGTTGCCAACGTTTGTAAAAGCTACTTAGTGGAATCTTGAAACCCTCCAGGTTTATTTGTATTTAAGCAATGCTCTTGAAAGATCTTGGCCCTGTTACTTGGGCTCGTAACGGTTGTCCAGTGGATCCAGTAAACAAACTTTTCTATCAGCTTTGACTCGAAATCCTTGGGAAGCACCGAGAATTTAATCTGGTCCTTGAGATCTAGATCAGGAGTCCTAAACCTTTTTTGCACCAGGGAACGGCTTCCTTTTCCATGGTCAGACAGGGCATGGCAGCTTACTGTGGCGGCGGCAAGGACCACCAAAAAAAACCCCTACAGCACAGCGCCAGTCTGTGGACCGGTGGTTGAGGACCCCTGATCTAGATGCTTCTGTTTCTCTCAGGAGCCTGTTGGATACTCTTCAGAAATCCACAAACAGGATTTGAAATATCAGTGTTTACCTTTTGCATCTTCTGGATGTTGGGAATTAAGGAATACAGAATGGCACCACGGTATAGGAATGTTCCATGTCTGTATTGGTTTCTGAGCTGACAAGGTTCTGATTTGCAGATTTTCATCAACAATGAATGGCACGATGCAGTGAGCAAGAAAACGTTTCCAACCATCAACCCATCCACAGGGGAGGTGATCTGCCAAGTTGCCGAAGGAGACAAGGTACTGTGGCCAGGAGATTCCGAGCCTTAGTTCATATATAGGATGTAGTGCCTAGTGCTAGCTGTTCAAAGGCGAAAGGAAGGAACGAAGGAAGGAAGGAAGGAAGGAAGGAAGGAAAGATTTTATGACCTGAACTTGGTACTTTCCCCGATCAGATAAGGATGTATGCTTTTCAATTTGACTTACCACCTTCCCTCCTTCTATTCAGACATAAAAATCAAATTCACATAGACCAAACTCTTTCTTTCTTGGATACGTTTTGTGATTTTAACGGCCTCCTGGCATGTTGTTGTTTTTCCCTCTTTGCTTGAAATCTTGACCAAAGGAGCCCTAAAGAGTCTGAAATCTTGCTCGTCACTTCAGGACGGTGCTTTGCCCTGTCCCTGGTTGCCAAGCGATTTGCCTGTAAATACGAGAGGTCACTTCTACCAACAAGTATGCTGCTGGAGTTGAGGCAGCTGTAAATCTACAGACAGAGCCAGGGAATAAATGTATTACTTAACAGCTTGCTGGCTCCTGTACTCATCTCCCGTTACCGTGCAATCACCCCAGAATGAGCTTCCTGCCAGGACAGAAATCTTCTGTCTTTATCTGCCCTAACCAGATGTTATGAAATCCACATTTTCAAGGCTACATACAGCTGGCAAGAAGCCAGGTTCAAAGTAAACACTTCTCACTCTCCCAAAGCAGGGATCTTTATATGGGTGTGCTTAGAGAACCAGACACACCTGCTTTTTGTAACTGGATAGTGAATATCGGAGGGCAGCCGTGGGACTAACAAACAGAAATGACACAGCAAAAATGGCCTAGAACTGAAGGGCTGCTCTGCTGGAAAGCTACACTGAAAGATGAGGCCTGTTTGCACTTGCTGGCCTGGTGTGTTTAACAATACCATACCAAGTTGGCAAGGATCCAGTGCGGTGGCAGCCATTTGCACTACAAGCGCTAAACAAGTCCCATACCTGACCAGCAGCACTCGCAAATGTGAACAGGCGGCCTGGGTTCAGAATGTTACCCAGTACAGCACACTATTGTGTCTTAAGCCAGACGGGTCCAGGAAGCAAACACGCGCGCTCAGGGCTAGCAGGAGTAGCAACCAGCTAAAGTTCCAGAGTTCTTTGGGGGAACAAAAAGTAAAGTGTAGTCAAACGTTCTGAGGTCCAAAATGCCAGAGGGTCTACAAGGTCAGATATCAGTCCAAGGATCAGAAATACAAAAAGCACATGAACCGGGGTTGCAGGATAAAGAGACGTTGTCTGCAACGAGTGCATCTCAGCTGTTGTCGCTCTTGCCTCAGAATGCTCGGCAAAGGGCATTGCCCAGGGTCTTTGTCCGAGCTGTGTCCATCTTGGGCTATGGGGTCAGCGTTCAAACTGAAGCCCTGAGCCGTGCCTCCCTCACCCTGACTCCTGGGGACACTTGGCTCGCTTTGGTTGTCCCAAGCAACAGATGGCGCTTCTTCGTTGGAGGAGGGGCTGATGGCACGAGACATGACGCACACCAACACCACCAGTGTAGTTTAAATTGCATCCTAAGACACCAAAGCATTGTCCTGAGCAGCATTTTGAGCTCTTGTGCATCACAAGTGTGTTCCTGTAGTGGATAGGCGTGAAACTGATTTTCTCCATGCGCAATCCTCCAGGGTCTCAAGCTCGCTTCTGGTTCTCTCCTCAAGCGGTCTGATCTTCTCATGACACTTCAATTCACTTCTTCCAGGCAGATGTAGACAAGGCTGTGAAGGCTGCCAGAGATGCCTTCAGGTTCGGCTCTCCATGGAGACGGATGGATGCCTCTCAACGGGGCAGGCTGCTGAACCGGCTGGCTGATCTGATTGAGAGAGACCGGGCATACCTGGCGGTAGGTTTGCACAGCACCTTAGGAAAGCACAGAGTTCTACTTTTATCCCCTTTGATCCGTAGGGTGATCCTGGACTGGCCAACATACGAGACCAGCAGGCCTACAAGGAGTCTCCCCTCCACGCACTGCTGTGGTTTTAAGGGAGAGTCTGCTCCTATTGATCAAACAATCAATTGACTGAATGACCGATTGACTGTATTTGTATATGTATCAGACATTTATTAAAACAACAGTATAAATTAAAACAGTAAGTGTAAAATGGGAAGAGGCAGTATATTCCTGTTTAACCAAAGGACAGTGCAAAGAGCTGCGTCTTTACTGCCCTCCTAAACATATACGGTGAAGAAGCCTGACACAGCTGCATTCTTCTGGGCGCGGCTTCCCTTAGACCACACCAGCCTCTGGAAGGGAATCTCCCTTCTGGTGCAGAATCCCCCTTAGATGGCCAGGTGGGCGCCTTTTTCCTAACTTCCTTTTCTTTGCAGGCTCTGGAAACCTTGGACAATGGCAAGCCTTACTCAATCTCCTACCTGGTAGATTTAGACATGGTTCTCAAACAGCTTCGGTAAGGAGTCGTGATGGCGTGGCCTTACTAGACAAGCAGTTAAGAAATGGTCAGTGTAATATAGCATAGGAGCAAAAATCTTGGACTTTGGCCTGGGAGACTAGAGTTTAAAGCCCCACTTGTCCATGGAGGTTCATTGGATGAACTTGGCCCAGTCTGGTCAAAAGCCAGCTTGATCTTATGGTTGGAGTGCCGGAATCATATCTTGCAGTCACAGGGTTTGATTCTGCACTCCTCCAAAAAGCCAGCTGGGTTACCTTGGGCTAGTCACAGCTCTCTTTCTGAGCTCTCACAGCCCCAATCACCTCACAGGGTGTCTGTTGGGGGAAGAAGAACAGAAGGTTTGTCAGCAGCTTTGAGTCCCCTTAAATGTGTTGGAAAAGTGGGGTATAAAAGCCAACTCTTCTTCTTCTTTCTTCCTTTTCTTCCTCCTCCTCCTCCTCCTTAATCCTCACAAGACTACTGTGAGAATAAAATGGTGTGAAGGAGAATAAAGCTTGCCGACTTTAATTCTTTAGAACTAAGGCAAGTTTCCCTGAGTATTGCCCTGCCATGGAGGGAACATTTTAAATACGTGTTAGGTATAGTTTATATATTTTACATTTTTATTGTTGTGTCCTGCCCTGGGACCTTTGGGTGAACGGCTGGATATAAATTCTTAAATCAAATAACGTTATAAATTATTCAGTAATACTCATTTATAGCATTTCAGTTCATTTTGAATTGTTCTTCTCAACTGTCGTCGGCTTTTATTTATAAAAGTAAAACTGGGGAAAGCTGGGGAAAGAAATGAATCTGCTTTATCAGTTACTATGCAGGGTGGGCTGACAAGTTCCATGGAAAAACCATTCCCCTGGATGGCGATTTCTTCACCTACACAAGACATGAGCCCGTTGGTGTCTGTGGACAAATCATTCCGGTAGGTACGGTAAATACCCTTCTTGGGGTACAGAAACTAACCTGTCTCTCAGGCACAGGGGCTGGGTATGTTTGTCCCAATTTGGCACCAGATCCGTCACAGAGTAAGCATCTGACTGTATTCTGCAGTCAGGAATTCTTGTCTGAAAACACCTGTTCTATACATTTAATGTGATGTTCTCTTAAACTCCCTTGGGAAATGATCCAGATTCCTTCTTCGTAAATGAATGTTTACCTCTATGTGGGCAGCCATTACAACCAGTATCCAACTACTTCCCTATCTTGCCCCTTTCTTCTTGTGAAGAGATGTCAGAGTTTGAACCAGAGAACTTTTCTGGGCAAGGCAGATGTTCTAGCGCTGAGGAGCAGCACTGATTTCCTGCCTGAGTTTATAACAGCATGAAATAAAAAATAGAGAAGCTTTCTTTCATCCATTCATTCTCATGGGCTTCTTTGTCTTACTGCAGTGGAATTTCCCCTTGCTGATGCAAGCCTGGAAGCTGGGGCCTGCCCTGGCCACAGGCAATGTGGTGGTGATGAAACTGGCCGAGCAAACCCCACTGACCGGATTGTATGTGGCCAACCTCATCAAAGAGGTGAGATGCGTCCAGGGCACAGCTGACCTTTGAGCTCCTTTTCCTTTGCTGCACTCTGAATGGTCACCATTCCTCTCAGGGCAAGCTGCACACCCAGAAGAGGCACAAGCGTTCGCTCTCTTGTCTGAATGTCCTTAAAGTTCTCCAGACTTCCATAATCTTGAGTTTCTTTTTGGCCCTGCAAGGCAAGCTGCCCAGGCAGTTTGGAAAAAAATGACACCTCTACACTATGAGATCCAATTACTTCGAAGCAGCAGTGGCACCCTTCCAAAGCAAAGTGCAGACAAGCAGAAATTAGGAGATTTCTAAGGCATCTTTACCTAGGAAGAAAGTTCCAGAATTCCTGGCTACCACTGAAATGGCCCGGTGCTGAACAGCTGCCACTGCTAACTGTAGCCAGACATAAAATGCAGACCTTTTGGGAGTGGTACAACCATTTATTTACGCTTACACGCTGCCTATGGCATTCTAATGGTTAGAATGCTGGATTAGAACCTCAGGGGCTAGAGTCCCTTGGCTAAGAAACCGGTTTGGTCTAGTGGTTAGGGAGCCGGACTCTTATCTGGGAATAATAGGTTTGGTTCTGTCCTCCCCCACAAAACCATCTGGATGACTTTCAGCTAGTCACAGCTGTCTTCTGAGCTCTCACAACTCCACCTACCTCACAGGGTGTCTGTTGTTGGGAGAAGAACAGAAGGTTTGTCAGCCGCTTTGAGTCCCCTTTAATGGTGAGAAAAGCAGGGTAGAAAAGCCAACTCTTCTTCTTCTTTTCAGAGGCAGTGACATTTGCAAGAGGGGAAAATGGAGGGGAGGAGATTAGAAGAGTACATTGTTCCACCATGAGCAGTTTGGAGAAAAATGGGATATATAAATACAAAAAGCAATACAATACCATCAGTCCTCCAGGTCTTTGGGATAGGGGAAGTTTTATGGAATATTGACAGAAAAAAAATCTAGTGTAGATAGTGAGATAAACACAAGAAACAGGGAGATCAAATATAGTACCTGTCTGAATCAAAGGAAAAATTTTTTTAACACAACAGTGCAAACCTAGACACAGCTCAATGAAATGAAGAACTTCAAAGATGGTGTTTAAGGGGGAACCTGAATGAAGTAGATAAAATCATGAATGGTATAGAAAAGGTGAATAGAGAAAATTTATTTTCTCTATCTCACGACACTAGAACTAGGGGCTGTCTATGAAGCTGGTGGGCAGGAGAATCAGATAAGACAAGGGAAGGAATTCTTCACCCAGAGGGTCATCGGTCTATGGGATTTGCTGCCAGAAGTGTTGGTAACAGCAACCAGCCTGGATAGCTTTAAGAAAGGGTTAGACAATGATGGATCAATGGATGCCTAAGTACATCTTTCAGGCAGGGGGAGGGACAAGCAGGATGCTTCTAAGGCCATTTGCAGGGATTGGAGAGTAGGTGAAGGTTTGTCTTCTGCTTGAGATGCCCAGAAGCAATTGTGGGTCACTGTGTGCAACAGGATGCTGGACTCCTATGTTCTTATGTACAGAGATCATCTCTTTGTTCGGCTGTCCAATTTTATCCCTCACTTTCCTCCTGAGACAGTGAACTGTAACATCCTTCCCATGTATTGGAGGATCAACTTTTGCTTATGCTACACGCGCTTGTGTTCCTAAACTAGCAAGCTCTGAAGTTTGCTCAACTCGCTTTCCTGACCTGGTTTTCTCTTGCCTTTGGGACGCGTAGGCAGGATTCCCTCCAGGCGTGGTGAATATTATTCCAGGCTACGGACATACCGCCGGTGCTGCCATCTCTTCCCACATGGAAGTAGATAAAGTCGCGTTCACGGGATCCACAGAGGTGAGCAGGTTTGGCTTTTGGAGGGGCCGGATAGACTTAATCTTGTAGTCTCTAGTTCCCTAACATCTTTAAAGTTGACCTGCATTTTAGCTGAAGGCAATCCTCTTTCAGACCAGCAGTTGCAGGAAGGAGAGGGCCCTGGTTCATTCTGCCTGTGGGAAGGCATTTAGCCGAGAGCCTCTTTGATTGGAACCTGTCTCTGCTTCTTCCTGTCCAATGTACCTCTCTTGTCTCTTGACTGACAGGTGGGGCATCTGATTCAGAAGGCCGCAGCAGAAAGCAATATGAAGAGAGTGACGTTAGAACTGGGCGGAAAGAGCCCAAACATCATCATGTCGGATGCTGACAGTAAGTCTCTCTTTGGTCTGATGGAAACAAGAGTAGAAACTCATCAGCAACAGACTATTGCTCGTGCCTTGTTAGCTAGCATTCACTTTAGCTGGGGCTAACAGATGTTGTGAGCCCAATAACAGATGGAGGACCATTCCTGCTTTAGGTTGTATCCAGGGGCCTGTCTGCACTTTCCTTTTACACTGGTCCGGCACGTCCACACTCTGCCACCGGTGTGGAGTGGGATAACCCCTCCCAGCAGCAATCCAGCTGTGGACCACTAAGAAGCAGTCTACAACCTGCCATAAGCAGCTGGGTCACTGCTGCGGAGGTGGATTTGCACCCTCTTCCAGGTGTGGAGAGTGAGCAGCCTGCAAAGTTGCTTCAGGTATTACAATCTGGGTAGCCCCAGGCTGGTCGTTCACACTTACAAGCACTACTGGCTAGGCATGGGGGTAGTTTAGCATCTGTAATGCAAATAGATCCTTATTGGCCTAGCATGGTGCTCTTATTCTCTGCCAGACCGGTAATTATGAAGGGGCACCAGTCTTCCTGCTTCACTTACAAGCACTGCTGGCCAAGTACAAGGGCATTTTAACGCTTGTAGTGCAAATGGCTGCCACCGTGCTGGATCCTTACCAGCCTCACATGGTACTGTTATCCCCTGCCAGGCCAGTAAGTATGAAGAGGCTCCAGTTTTCCTGCTTTTAGGTTGTATGCAGTTTAGGTAGAGATGAATTGCCACACTATGGGCTATCAAGCTGAAATTAAAAATCATACGATTTGGTGTGAATTGATAGCATCACAGCCCCCATAAAGAGCTTCAGACTTCCTGACACCTGACTGGTCTGCTTTCCTTCCAGTGGACTGGGCTGCTGAGCAGGCACACTTTGCCTTGTTCTTCAATCAAGGGCAGTGCTGTTGCGCAGGATCACGGACATTTGTCCAGGAAGACATATATCATGAATTTGTGGAGAGGAGTGTGGAGAAGGCCAAAGCCAGAGTGGTTGGGAACCCATTCGACTTCAAAACAGAACACGGACCCCAGGTGGGAGCTGAAAGGTTCTGGTCAGCCCTTTAAAACCCATTCAGATCAAATAAGCCTGCAAGGAATTCTTGTGAACTGGAATCGGTTCTGCTCTGGTCTTTGCAAAATCGTTTTCATCTGCGATTGCAAAGATTCACTGAATTCTTACGACGTTATTTTAGAATTCTAAATCGGCAATGATCCGTGGTCAGGTTTGCTCGTGCATTTCATAAACAGGCCAAAAGCTGTGGCTCTCCAGATGTTGCTGTAAAATCCAGCCAATGGCAAGGAATGTTGGGAACTGGAGTTCAGCCCTACCTGGGGCCTCAGGTTCTCCATTCATTTAAGGATTGCAAAGATAGGGAATATTCTTCATGTTGTCAATGAAGGTAAATTAAATTTCTGCTTGCAAGGATACCTGGGGCTGGTACTTGTAGTAAGAAACTTTTTCTGGAAAGGATTAGACTGATCCGTCTTTTTTCCTGGCTTTTTTAGGTAGATGAGACTCAGTACAAGAAAATCCTTGGATATATCAGCACCGGTAAAAAGGAAGGAGCCAAGTTGCTCTGCGGGGGTAACCCTGCTGCAGACAAGGGCTATTTTGTCCAGCCAACCATCTTTGGAGAAGTGCAAGATAACATGACCATTGCTAGAGAGGAGGTAAGGGAGAAAATATATCATCCCCTTCTACTGTCCTGTCATTGATCTTGATTCTTCTTCCAAGTTGTAAATATGGAATTTTGTATGCCTTATATTTGTAAGATAGCGAGAGAAGCCCTGCTGGATAGGGCCACAGCTCATCTGTTCCAACATCCTGTCTTACACAGTGGCCCACCAGTTGCTTCTGGGCATTTCAAGCAGAAGGCAAAGGCAGAACCTTCACCTGCTTCTTTACTTCTGGAAAATGGCCTTGAGAGGCATCCTACCTGCCTCTCCAACCATAGTTTTTGGCACCTGGTGAAAACATGTCTTCACACCCAGGCCTTTGCCATTTAAATGGCTTCCTTGGGGTGCTGTCCTGTTAGGGAGGGAGGGAGGGTGGGGCTTATATTTTTAATTATGTTTTAATATTTGACATGTTTTATCCTCATTGTAACCCATCCTGGGACCAGTGAAGAGCGGAATATAAATTTCTTAAATAATAATAAATAATAAAGATGTCCCCTTCAGAAATCCCACTTTTATCCAGGGATGCAGAATTCATGCTTAAGCAAATGTAAAGACCTACGGGCAGAAGAGAGTGAAGGAAGGCATTCATTTTGCTGTCAAATTAGATTTTAATCTACAGTGCTGTTACTGCTGCAGGGTCCTGCCTTTTAATTTCTGCTTATGTGTGGTTGTTGCGTTTTCCCGCAGTATTGCCTTAGCACTAATACAGTATTTATCTCCATGTGCTTGCTCCTCCACTGATGCAGATATTTGGCCCAGTAATGCAAATCCTGAAGTTCAAAACCATTGAGGAGGTCATTCACAGAGCAAACGACACCAAATATGGGCTGGCGGCCGCAGTATTCACGAAAGATATCGACAAAGCCAACTACATTTCTCAAGGGCTGCGTGCTGGGACTGTCTGGTAAGGGGCTAAAAGCCAGAGTTCGGTGGCAAGGAGCAAAATAGCTCAGATTTAACCCTTGGGATCTTCTAGTATGATTGGGGAAACGTTTCATATGCCTGAAACACATAAAAACGTAAGAAGAGCCCTGCTGGATCAGGCCACACTCCATCTAGTCTAACATCCTGCCTCACACAGTAGCCCATCAATTGCTTCTAGTCACACGGGAATGAACTAGATTAAGATTTTTTTTTTTTAGTGCTCTTACATCAACATCAGTGTTTCTTCATTTAAATGGGGTTTTGGAAACTTAGATATTTTCTGCGTCTTTCATCATTTAAGCAATTCTACTTGCAATACTGGACTGTTTAATATGTTTAATATGTTAATGGTTTTGGTGTGTTCATTTCATATATTGTAAACTGCCCTGAGACTCTTGGGTTGAGTATAGGGTGGGATAAAAATGCAAATAAATAAATAATATCTGTTATAGGGTAAACTGTTACAACGTGTTTGGCGCTCAGAGTCCATTT
This sequence comes from Aspidoscelis tigris stejnegeri, assembly GCA_023333525.1. NCBI lineage: Eukaryota > Metazoa > Chordata > Lepidosauria > Squamata > Teiidae > Aspidoscelis > Aspidoscelis tigris. Next base: position 10,153,657 of record JALMGA010000020.1, read on the forward strand.
GGTGGATACAAGCTATCTGGACAAGGGCGTGAAGGCGGAGAATATGGTTTGACACCGTACATGGAAGTAAAAACAGTAAGTAAATGACATTTTCTAACCCTTGCCTGGTTTAAACTTCGTCGCACTGCCGATTGTCAATATTTGACCTTCTGTGCGCTCTTGTCTGAATGTAGGCAGGGTCCCTGAGGTAGGATTCAGTTAAGTCTAAATGGGAATTGGTTGTGTAAGTTCTGCACCTCTGGTAGCCAAATATGAGAGATCACGTATGGCAGCCTTTGCTAACCAGGAATCCTTCATGTGTTCTGGATTATACCTCAAGTTTTTCAGGCGGTTTGTGAAGTTTATTCCGTTTTATAGGGTTCCCTCCTGTCAGCTCGGTGATAAACAAATATTTGTTCCCTAGGCATCTCTTTGAAAATTCTTGATAGGAGGCACGGAACTGGTTTAGCTTTTCAAGATCAGTTTGATCAGTTTTCAAGACAGATTGCTTTGTAGAGAATCACCAGTGGAAAAGTGCCATAAACTGAATAAACCTTGTTCTTTCCAGGTAACCATCAAAGTTCCACAGAAGAATTCCTAAGAAGCCGCTGTCACCCGTGGTATGACCATTTCAATGGTCCCTCACCCTGACAACAACATTTAAGCAGAGACGCAAACCTTTGGAAGGAAACCTTGATCTTCAAAAAGCCCACGTAACTTAATTTTTTCAAAGAAAACAGTAACCTAATGAGTTGTATTTTGCTTGACTTTCCTCCTCCATCAAATACAGCTCTGTAAACTAATGCTACATCACTGAAGGCTTTGAGTAGCTGAGCTTACTGGTCCACTATTCCCTTCTAGTCCACCAGCCCCCTGGGCAAAACGGGAGGCGAGAAAGAGGAGGGGTTACAAAGATGCTTTAGGAGTACCAGAGGCACCCGCGTCACACTGGTGATCCTAGCTCTATAGTACCACTTTATGGCAATTAGAAATGTGTCGGGAAGGTTGACAGAAACCAGATAAATCAGTTGTTCTTGAGCTTTTCCGTCCTAAGGTAACTCAAGCTGACTCTTCTTTTATACATGAGATCTCCAAAACAGCCTGCTTACCTTGACTATCTACTACTTTCGAACCAGCGCGATTCCTTTTTAATCTACCAAATAATAAAGCAAATTTCATACTTAACATAGATATAGTCTATTTATCAGTGTTAGTAATGTCTTTTTATGCACACTCAGTAGTAAGTACTAAATATTCAAAGTGGAAGTAGCAGTTCTAGGACAAATCAGGAAAAATAAGATACAGATGAGCGTATACCAAATTCAAGAAGGATGAAAACCAAGTCCATAATGTTGCCAAGAAACCACACGGATGTGTCCAAAGATGGTCTTTTAATCAATCAGCAAGACCTCAGATTAATTCAATTAAAAATCTCTGCCTTTGCTGTATCCCATCAGGACACCTTACACCTGCCCAGACCAATGTTCCTTCCCCTCTGGAACACCTTTGCAACCTGTTCTATTAACCTTTCAATGGCTGAATTTACTGATACAACTCCAAACCTAATTAACAAACCTGAAGCCCGCTTTCTTTCCTTGCCTTAAACCAGGTTGCTTAAGAACATAAGTACCTGGGAGGAGGTCTTTTGGATCAAGCCATGGCTTATCTAATCCAGCATCCCGTCCCACACAGTGGCCCACTAATTGCTTGTGCGTCTCAAGCAGAAGATACAGGCAACACAACACCCCCCGAATCTGCTTTCAACTCTCTGCAAATGGCCCTTAAAGGCATCCTGCCTGTCTCTCCAACCTGGAGGGGCAAGTCTTTGACATCCATTCTAATAGCTGTTGATCCACTTGTCCTCCATGAATTTGTCTAAGCCTTGTTTAAAGCCATCCAGGCCAGCTGCTGTCACCACCAATTCTGTATGAAAAAATTACTTCCCTCTGTCAGCCCCAACACTCCTGCCCATCAGAAGAGTTATAACACAGGACTTAATTCATTATAATGGAGATGAGATGCATCCCTTACTTCAAATCTCAGGCACAACAGGAATCTTTTAACTAAAGGTACAGATAAGGTGAAATGGGTCCCTTGCACCACGTCCACTGAGATAAAAAATGTGCACAAGCTGCAATAATTCATACCAAATTCACCATCCACCTCAAACATTCCTAACCCGCCTTCCTTTCAGGGGCTTGCTCAATAGTAATTTTTTTATATAAGTTACATTACAATTGAGAAATATATATATATACTTTCAACAAGCAAATGTCATAACAAACAAATGAAACAGTTACAACTAGGGATGCGAACGGGTTTCTTTTGCATTGATACGAATAGATCACATTCGAATGGGGTAAAATTCTACGCAATACGAATCTATTTGTACATATTTGTATGAACATTCGATACATATTGGATACAAATGAATACGTATCCGATATGTATCCGATACGAACAAATACATGTCTGTATGAATAAATACGTATCCGATACATATCCGCACTCTGAAAACGTCAAATCCAACCTGAATCCACCGTCGATCCATGTCGAATGCAATCTGGATCCATTGCGGATGTGACCTGCGCTCCTTTTTCAGTCTTAACGTCCGACCTATTAATATGAATGTTTGGAAATGTTCATATTAGTTCATATGTTGACATTCGAATATTGTAACACTCAACATGGGGCGCGTGGGAGTTGTCCGGCCGTGTTGCGCACCTATTCCAACGCTCTACGGAGCCCAAAATAGGCCTTCTGGGTAGTGTGGACCCAGAACCGTAAGGCCTGTTCGCGGTTATCTACGGTTTTCGGTAACCACGGTGGGAGCCAGAACACACCCTCAGCGGATACAGCGGTCTGGCTGTATTCTATTTATTTTAATTTATTTATTTACATTTATATGTAATATAAAAGTTTGCGTTTCCATAGAAACACAATGGATTTCTTTCCTCAGGGTCTAAAGCCAACACTTGGCCCTGGAAGGAAGGGCCTTGTATATTAAGTTATTTATTTACATTTATATGTAATATAAATGTTTGCGTTTCCATAGAAACACAATGGATTTCTTTCCTCAGTGTTTTCTAAAACCAACCCTTGGCCCTGGAAGGAAGGGCCTTGTATATTAGTTTCTAAAAAAACAAAAACAAAACAAAATTAATAACAAAAAAATTCCACTGCATACTTTTGTCCCATTAAAGTAACTTTTCTCCTCAGACGGGTTAGCATATAAACTTCCCCTACATTCCTCCCCTTAAAAGTAGCAGCTTCCGGGAAGTGAGTGGCAAAGGATTGTGGGAGATGTAGTCGACTCCCCCCCGCAGACCTTGGGGCAGAGATGGACGCCCCTCTCGAAATGGCTCCTCACCTCGTCCCGCTTTCCCTGACATCGCGAGAGCGCCGCTCGCCGAAGGCCGCCGATCTTAAGAAAGAGGCGGGGCTTGGCGGCTCAAAAGTCCGTCCTGCTATAGGGAACGTTGAGGAAAGGGGCGGGGCTAGCTACTGGGGCCCCTCCCCTCCCGCAACATTCCTCCTCGCCTTTCTTAAACCTTCCCCTCAGGTAACCCCGCGCCTGGGCGCTGTGACGTCACCGGTCGGCGACGGGCGGGAGAGAAAGGACCCTTCCCCTAGGGGGAGCTGTGGCAGAAAAAAGGCATTCAACCTTTCCCGAAGAAAGGGACGGGAGGGCTTTCGACTGCGCTCGTCGCGTCGCGAGGGGATTCTCAGGGCGTCTACCTCGTCGCCTGAGTTCCACTCAACTTCTTTCCTTTATTACTTCGAAGGGATTTTTTTTTAAAAAAAGGAATTACTTCTACCAGCTCCGCAGAAGCGGGCGCTGCAGCCACACGAGGAGGGAGAGAGGCGAAGGGCCGCACGTCGGGCAGGCGGCCGAGTCAGGCAGGTCTGCCCCGGGCAGCAGGAGGCAGGCAGGCAGGCAGCAGGGGCGACGGCGCTCGCTGGCTGAGGCGACGATGGCCGGCCGAGGGGCGCTGCTGAGGCGGAGCCCGGATTAAGGCGGAGGAGGGGAAGGAGCCGCGCTCGGCGTCGCTTCCCGGTGCTCGGCGTCGGCTTCCTCCTCCCGGTCGTCGCGCGGCGGCGGCGGAGCGGCCTTGGACCTCGGGCCGCCGCCCGCCCGCCCACCCCCCGGAGAGGCCTCCCTCGCCGCTGCCCGGCTCGCCCTCCTGGGCTGGGCGGGGATGAGGCGGCAGCTCGGCGGCGGCGGCAGCGGCGGAGGAGGCGGCGGAGGCGGCGGAGGAGGCAACGACAGTAGTAGCGGCGACAGCGGCGGCGACAGCGACACCGACGACACCGACTTGGAGGGTCGGCGCCCCCCCGCCTAGCTCGACCCCACCCGCCGCCGCCGCCGGGCCTGAAGCGGCGGAGGATGTCGGAGGAGCCCGAGGCGGACAAGATGATCAAGGTGGGCGGCGGGGGGGGGGGCTCGTTCCGTGGGTCTCGAGGGTCGGAGGGAAGGCAAAGTGCCTCTGGGCGTGGGCAGAGTGCCTGCTGGGCTACAGAATCTGATGAATGTGGGTGGTGGCGATGAGGACCAGAGAGAGAAAAGAGTGCCTCTGGGAGTGGGCAGAGTGCCTGCTAGACTATAGAATCTTCTAAGTGTGGGAGGTGGTGGTCAGGCCAGAGAGAGGAAAGAGTACCTCTGGGAGGGGGCAGAATCTGATGATAGTGGGCGGTAATGATGAGGATCAGAGAGAGGGAAGAGTGTCTGCTGGATCACGGAATCTGCTGAGTGCAGGAGGTGGTGTGGTGGTCAGGCTGGAGGGAGGGCAGAGTGCCTCTGGGCGTGGAGAGAGTGCCTGGTGGATTACAGGACATGCTGCGTGTGGGAGTTGGCAATGAGGTGAAGATAGAGGGAAGAGTGCCTCTGGGCATGGGCAGAGTGCCTACTGTACTACAGGACCTGCCAGGTGTGGGAGGTAGCAGCAAAGGAGGCCCCCTTTCTTCCCCCCTTCCCCAGCTAGCTGCCACACCCCTTGTGTCTTGCGCTAGCCAGAAGGCTGTGAAAAACAGATTCAGCTGGCAGGTGGTGGCGTGTCTGAGGTGCGGCTAGGAAGGGCCAAGTAAGTGGGGAGAAGGAATAAAGTACTTGCTTTTTCCAAAGGGGAAAATGTTGCATTGAGAATGGAAGGCAGAGAGCTCTTGAACATGCATGGAGTGCCCCAGATAAAGAAGCCACCAGGAGGTGGCCATTCTTCCCCAGGCCATGTCCTTTGAGTTTCCCCTTAGGCTATGAAATAAGACAGAGGCAGGACATAGAGGGTGGAAGAAGAGAGGGAGGTGCCCGCAGAAGAAAAGTCAACAGTATGCCATGGTGTTTAAAAGTTATAATACTGTACTGTGTTTGATAGAGCAGAGTGCTCCTGGGCGTGCACAGAATGCCTCAGGCTTGTGTGAGCAGCAGGGGGGAGGAGGTGCATGCTTTTTATTTCTTGGCCTCCAGCATCAGTTAAATACACAGCTCCAAAGGACACCTTTGTTCTGAGGCAGCATTGAGAATGTTGTGCATGTTTATGCAAGAAGCTTAGCTTTTCAAAATGTCTGCGTTTCACTTTGAGAACAATTTTAAAAATAAATAAACCAGTGTTAGTGCAGCAACAAAACTGATATGCCAAAATATTTTTTAAATGTTATTTTGGAACGTCAAAACAAAATCCCATCTTGTGGCCCATGCAAAGATTAAACGTTTAAAAGCAAGGTCTTGAGCCATAGATACTGCTTAGGAGGGCTGGATGACATGTCTTGAAAGATAGCTTATATATGTGTGTGTGTGTGTGCCTTTCCATCTCCCTAGAAAGGCAGCTTGGTTACAGGGTATCCCCTACTAAGGACAAGCTGTTTCATAGTTACTACCTGCAGGCTGTCAAAAAAAAAAAGGAATTTATTTCACTTATCTGCATATTTAACTTGCCCGATACCCTAATCAATTTTTTAATTTAATATTCTCCTACTGATTTTATTTGTATGTTGTTTTCAATTTATTTTATATTTTACTACATTTGTATCTCACGTTTCATCCGAAGATCCCAGGGCATGGCATATGATAAAACATTTAAAATATAACCTCCTTCTCTAGCAAATGTTGAAACTGCCCCAAGACCTTTTGAAGAAGGGCAGGTTCCCTCTTCAGCCAAAGGCAAGGGTAACAGTGAGAGTGGGAGCAGAACGGAAAGCCATCTCTGCTGTTCCTTGCTTTACATGGGGAAAGCCAGTTTGCAAGATTAAGGGGCAGTGGATCTGTGGGTGGTGAGATTCCTGCTCCCAACATGTGTGCAATTAAACACGAGGCATTGAAGGAACCTTGGAAGACAGACCTTTTCTCCTCCTTTCTAAACAGGAAACTTCCATTTTAGAGGAATACCACATTAACTGGACTCAGAAGCTGGGTGCTGGCATCAGCGGTCCCGTAAGGTAAGGCCCGCCCTCCTACTGTAATGGGATTATACTTTTACGACGACCACAAAGTACAATAATGATTAGCTCGATTGCACTGTGTATGGAAATGTGCCACATTCGCTCTTGTTTCTCTGTTTCTCCCTGGCTTGCTTGGCATACAGTAAAACTGAAAAAAAGCTTTAAAAGATGTGATTGTTGGGCTTCTATATATAGTGTCTCCCACTGTGTTCCTGTTTATGTTATCTGTTTAAGGATTTATATCCCGTCCTGTGGCAGGTCACAACAATAAAAATATATACCAATTTCAGCAATTAATGCAGACTGACCCACTGCCACGAGACTCATGGGACTCTTTTCTAGCACTTTTCATAAATGCTCTGACAAGCCCTTTGCTTTAACAATTTCTGGGCACACACATTGCAGCAAAAGGTAACTTTCAGGTATGGCTGTGTGCCTTGATTAAGTCTGTAAAAAGTATCCTGAAGTTTTACAATGATTTTATTGCTCTCCGGACAGAGTCTGCATGAAGAAATCGTCTCAAGAGCGGTTTGCACTGAAAATTCTTCTCGATCGGCCTAAAGCTAGAAACGAGGTATGCAGTGCAGTTCCTTGGAAATGTTGCATGAATCTTGGTCTTGTCTTGCGTTACCAGGTGCCTCCCATTATTCACAGGGGAGAGAATCCCTTATGGGTAACCCACAGCTTTTGAGGAAATGTGTAGCGTGGTCCAGCTCCCCCAATTTGGGGCACATTAGATGAGCCACTGAAGCCAAGTATGTCCACGGTTTGTGGTGATGCTTCCTCCTTTTCTAGGTTCGGCTGCACATGATGTGTGCGACACACCCCAACATTGTCCAGATTATTGAAGTCTATGCTAACAGTGTGCAGTTTCCTCATGAGTCCAGCCCAAGGTAAGCCCTTGCAAAGATGGTTTGACTCCGGGGGCTCCTTTTCCACGGTTTCCACCAGGTCGGTGGGTCATTCGCTCTTGAATTTCAAACCTCCTTTTCTCCAGAGGGAACAGGAACTTCTCTACGTCCTCATTCTTGGCTTTTTTCCTCACTGTGAGTGTGCTTTCCTCTCCATCGTGACAAGTGTGGTGCGCAGAACGTGTTTCCCCCTCTGTTTCTTCCAGCTATTCTGACTCGCGAGCCATCTGGCTCAGAGCTGACACTTTTCATGTTTGGGGGCGCAGACAGCTTAGATGGAGAACTCTTTGGAGGGGGCCAGCAGGGTGGTGTGTTCCCGAGGGAGAAGCAAACAGGTGCCAGTGTTATTATTTGAATGTTGTTAAAGCTGGCCAAGGGAGGAGCAGGTTGGATCGTGGGACAGGAAACAGGGAGTCATTTCCTCCCAAAGTCTTCCTGGCTAGAAACCACATTGGATTTCCCTGTCTCGATCTGGGCCTTGCCCTCTGAGCCTATCAAGAGTGCTGAAATGTCCCAGCACAGGTAACACCTCAGCTGTGCCCACGTTTCCCTGCTGTTTTCCTGAACGTGTGAAATTCTTCAACGGCAACTCAGTAAAGAGCCAAATCTTCGAGAACTCCTGAATCCCTAGAAACTGCTGCACTGCTCTAGCCCTTTTCCTGTCCTCCCAGACAAAGCAGCTGGTCTTGGGAGCATAGGTCTTGTTGGCATAACATTATATTAACCCTTTTGACTTTTTCGAGTAACAAACCGGATGCTTTTAAAACAGGGCTCGGCTCCTAATTGTAATGGAGATGATGGAAGGGGGAGAACTGTTTCACAGAATCAGCCAACACCGGCACTTTACTGAGAAGCAAGCAAGCCAAGTAACAAAGCAGGCAAGTTTTCCACATTCCCCCCCACCCTGCCCAACCCTCCCCCCCCCGCCCTCGTCTAAGCAAAAAATGTGGGAAGGATGGTTCATGAAATGACTAACATTTTTCTTAAGATGGGATGCAAGACACACGCTGTTTTAAAGCAAAAATAACAGCAGCCACGCTAGGGATGTGCACAAACATTCAAAATAACCATTATTCGTACAAATTCTGATATCCGTATACAAATTGAGTGTCTGGACATTCGTATTTCCAAATTTGAACAAATACAAATACCTCAAGTTATTCGTACAAATGATTTGGACATTCATATCTGTACGGGTAAATATGCATCTCGTACTTACCTGTACGCATTCATACAGGAGGAAAACAGGATGAGTCAGAATGCATACTGGTACATACAAGATGTGTATTCACCCATACAGATACGAATGTATTCAAATCGAATGTCCGGACATTAGTTTTTTTCATTATTTGGATGCATTTGGATTTTTGAATATTTGATTCATAACGAATCAAATTTGAAAACTGCATTTGTGCCCACCCCTGAGCCATGCTGATCCAGATTGCCTGCTTTGTTATACTCTGACCACTTATCTCCCGAATCTGATGGCTGAGGCCTAGTCTTTCTTTCTCTTCTTTTGAGTTTCTCCCTTTGGATCCCGAAATCTTACTCCTGAAGGATGGAATGTTTGCATTCTCCGGAAGGGAGTCCGTGTGAATCTGTCTGAAGAGCAGACAAGTCCTGAACTAGATGCCCCGTGCAAGGCTTTGGTGAGGTGCCTCCAGGGTGAGAGATTTTACAGGGCTTAACCATTACAGTTTCCAGACTAGGGTGGGAAGGGAGCAGGTTTTGACTGATGTGGGAGGCAGCAAAATTTGTTGATGGGTTTTGAATGCCAAAACCCATGAACTTATTCTGTTGTACACTTGGACTCCCCCTATCCACGGGGGGATAGGTTTCAGGCCCTGCCGCTGTTACTGAAAACTGCAGATATCTGAAACAGTGGGAAATTGCACAGGAATCTGGGAAATCTCACATGATTTAGTGCTGTTTCTCACTGCTCCAGGAAGCCTCTGGTAGGCCTAGCAGGGGGACAGAGGCTGATCTGGTCACGGCGGATAAATAAAACCATGGTTACCGGATCTGTGAATCTAGGAGTCTGTCTGTACAAGGTAATTCCAGGAATGACTGACATGCATAAATCTTTTGAATAGAAGAAGCGGGGGGGTGAAAGCAGCAGCCAGATTTGTTGATGGGGATCCCCAAAGACCCTGAATTTACTTATATAATGTAGCCCCAGAAATCACGGATATGCACCAATCTTTTGAATATAAGAAACAGCGGAGCTAGTTTCCTACAAGTGAGGTTCCATACTTGTGTCTCTGTCTGCATTCTTAATGTTGCTGTTGTTACTGTCAGAAGTTCATTAGATCTTACTTGGTATAGACTAGTAAATGTAAATCTCAGAAACTAAGACGGTTGTCTTTTTTGTTCAATGTAGGTAATAATCATTGCCTAGTTGTTTCATTTTCAGTGTTTAGGGTAAGAAAGCTTTTAAAATTTGGATAGTCTGCAGAATTACATCTCATCTTCAGACCGTAAAGACAACTGGGAGTATTGTATTTTCTGTGTGTTCAGTGTTGATCTGTTTGCTTACCTCTCTTTCGTAGGAGATAGGTTGTATTATGGAAGATGAATAGGAGGAAGAAAACCAGATTGGTGTTTCTTCTACAGATTATCTATGTTTTTTTTCTACTGGTTGCTTTGCCACTTGTCCTAGTAATGAAGTCTCCAGTGTGACCTTCCCAGCTGTATTTTTTCTTTTTGTGTTTCCTGCTGTAGCTTTTCCATTGCAGTATATTGTACTTTGGGGGGACGCATTACTTCACAAACATGCCTTTTCAAAGAAAAATAATTTGTGTGGGCATTTTAAAGTTTGGATCTGTCTTTCCCCCAATAATTCTGCACAGATAGAATGCTGTGGTATATATTTAAAAACTAGCAAAGTATTCCCTGATGGTCCGTTTCTTTGCTTATGAATCAGCGACCCTGAAGAAGTCCATGGAACTGTTCTAAAGCACTTGTTTTAAACAATTTTAACATTTATGTTGTGTTTTCACCTACTTCCATCCATTTCAACAGATTGTCTACTCCTTCGAAAAAGGCTTCCAAATTCTGAAATGTTTGAAGTTTACCATACTAACGATCTTCTTCTCCAGGGGCAGCATAGCCAAGTTCTAAATCTACTGGATCTCTTGGCTTTTCTTATGCTTATTTAAATAAGAGGGCACAAAGATTTCAAAGTAGATTTGAATGGCTTTTGTTCTGGAGCCCATCTCTATAAGCTCTTTCAGGACTGATGATTGATTTTGATCTTCGATGGCATAATATTTCAAGAAATTATCTGAAAAATAATCCATTGGGTTCATTTATTTGTGACAATATCAACATAATAACCCATACAACTGATTGTTTGTATTATTGGTTCTTTGAAAAACATCAACAAAATGTTGGTAGCACTGTAAATCTATAATAATTATTATTTCTGGTTTGCATTTCTGGTCTTTTTAGTGGTTAAGGAGCCAAACTCTTATCTGGGAATACCAGATTTGATTCCGCCCTCCCCCACGAAGCCAGCTGGGTGACCTTGGGCTAGTCACAGCTCTCATCTGAGCTCTCACAGCCCCACCCACCTCACTGGGTGTTCTGTTGTGGGGAGAAGAACGGAAGGTTTGTCAGCTACTGAGTCCCCTTAAATGGGTGAGAAAAGTGGGGTAGAAAAGCCAACTCTTCTTCTTCTAGTTCTAAATGCCCTAAAACTTTTCTGTTAACAGAGTTTTAAAATAATGCTTTAAGGAAAACAATGTCTCTGTTTGATCTTGGAGTTGTTTTTCACTCAGGGCTGTGCACAGTTAGCTGTGGCTAATTCTGCAAATTGGCCTGTTCAGCACGGGCGAAGTAAATCTGCACATAACAGTGTTACTGTTCAGAGTGTAATCAGTTCAGCAAGCCAAAAGATTCAGCTGGTGTGTGTTAACAACGTCAAACGAGGGCACACAGTTACAACCTAGCATCCGTTTTGGGTCATCCGTTTGGACTTGAAAGCCGGGAGTAACTGGCAGTAACATCGAGAGTCTTTTCTTTTTCCCATTTGGCTTGACAAGACCAGGGGCCTCAAGCTCTGGGTCTCCAGATGCTCCCAGCATTCTGTGCCAGTCCATGGGGGGGTGGGGGTGGCACAGCATGCTGGGAGTGGAATGCTAGGAGGAGGAGTCTGGTAATATCTGGAGGATGTTTGGGACCCCTGGGCTAAGGCCGTTGTGAGCTTCGTGTGCCAGTCAGTTCCCGCAAAGTTGTAAGATAGCCGTTGAGAGGTTTCCTCCCAACCAGTGTCCAGGATCTCAGAGATTAATGCATGCTTCCTGCCCTTCATCCAGCTTAAACCCCTCGAGAAGGACAAAGTAAGGGTGGAAGGCGCCTTTCCCCAGGATCCAAGTGGCTTTCATCCTAGATTGCCTCCTTCCTACCTGGTTTTTCCCTGACAGAACCAGCTGGTCCCAAACCATGGATGACTCTGGGAGGGTTTGGTTGCTGGCAGAAACTATGGCTTGGCTTTGCGAGAGAGGCGTGGGGCAGCAGGAGGGCTTGGCTTCTTCCACCAGCGGCTGCTTGCTTTGCAGGAGAGCTGTGGATGTGGCTGCCCTGCTGCTTCTGCAGACACTGCACCTTCGCTGGCACTCGCCCTTCGCTGCGGCCTTGGCCCTGGCTCCCATAATCCTTTGCAACAAAGGCTGTATCTGAGATCAGCTTTCTGCTTTGCTGGCAGCTGCTATAGGAACGGCCAGTGGCTTCCCCCCAATGGAAGCACAGGTTCCCAGCGTGGGCCCGGGGCCTGGTAGATGCCAGGGGCCTTGGAGCCAGCGCATGGGCCTTGGGCCGGAGAAGAGGGCCTCTCACCCTGCATGTCGTTTTTCCAGGCCTTCTGCTGGGGGCTTGTGATGAGGCAGGGGCTTGACGGCAGCAGTGCTGAGGAGCTTAACAATGCCGCCATGTCTTGCTCCGTGTGTCGATCTTAACCCTACTGATGTCATTGCGCCAGCAAGAACCGGGGAGTGACACTGCTGATCTCTTGTGCCCTCTTTCCAGATAGCTTTGGCTTTGCAACACTGTCATTCTTTAAACATTGCCCATCGAGACCTCAAGCCTGAGAATCTTCTTTTCAAGGACAATTCTTTGGTAAGGGGAAGATTTTGCTAATCTCTGTTTTGCTAGTTCTGTGGTTACTGCTAGTTGTTCCAAATCAGGAGGTGAAATCTCTCCCGCTTCTCCTCTGGCCTTTGGTCTGCTGTTTCTTCACGCCCCATGTGCTCTTCTTACCTCTCTGTCTTGTAGCTCTTTGAGCCAGACTCTTATCCAGTTCCCAACACCCCCCACCCCAGCAATTATTTTCCCCATCTCTGGGCCTTGCCCTTCCCCTCAAGATCTGCAGGGCGCTGTTTCATCCCCGGCCTTCTCCCAAGTTCCTTCCCTCTCCTGCCAAATCTTTGCCAGCTTGTCCGCATGCCTCTTACCCCAAGGAGCATCAGCAGCAGAGTTTTGGAAGGGCAAAGATTTCAGCAGATGCTGACATGTTCTGTGTTCTCCTTGTCGCTTCCTTTAGGACGCCCCAGTGAAGCTGTGTGACTTTGGATTTGCCAAGGTGGATCAGGGGGACCTGATGACGCCACAGTTCACTCCTTATTACGTTGCTCCCCAGGTAAGGGCAGGAGACGGTCACCCGGTTGGATATGTCCTTTCTCAGTGCTCCAGAGTCAGTTGGATGACCCTTCGGAAGCCCTTCCTTCCTCCATTAGTCCGAGCCTACAGAGAAGATGTAGCAACAGGGAACAGAGCAGGTTTGCAGGCAGTCTAGAAAGCCCACAAAGGCAACAGAATTTTGGTTTTGCCTCTCCATGCCTGCTGTATCCCAGAATCCTTCATCTGTCTGAGAAATCCTGGGATAGTTTGCTTGCCTGTGTTTTGTTGCAGTAAACAGCACCTGGATAGCACTGCAATTTTAGGCTGAGCTCATTCTGAGTGTGCCAACCAGACGTTACAACCAGAGCAGGAAGTAGGCGGCCCCACTGTGGATGAGAGAGGCCTTTTGCCCTGGGCAGAGAAGTTGGCAACCCATGGGCTTGGTTTAGTGAGATTTAAACATATCACCCCTGCCGTGGGTCGCAGTGAAGACCCATTAACAGCATTTAACTGTCATTTGGAAAGAAAAGAAGGACCAAACCTTGTACGTCTCTTGTTCTCAGACAGTGCCCGCCCTAATATTTTTCTGTGGGTTTCCTTTGCTTTTTCAAACCCAGAGCATCAGCAGCTTTGAGTGTTCTGAACTGCATGTTCCTTGTTAAGAGAAGTACAGTCACACCTCTGTACCCACAGGGGATACGTTCCAGGTCCCGCCGCAGATAACATAAACCATGGGTAATAGCAATGCTGGGAAAGGCACTCCATTTCCCAGAATTCCTGTGAAATCCTGGATTTCAAAGGCATTATGGGAAATCGCGCACCATTTTGGGCCACTTTCTGCCTGTCCCAGGCCTCAGAAGACTTTAAAAGGCCTAGTGCGGGGGTGGGTGGGTGGGGCTGACCTGGTCACCGTGGGAAACTGAAACCACGGTTACTGGATCAGTGGATATGGGGGTCCGACTGATCTCAGTGGGTACCACCAGGCACTTGATCTTATCAGGCCAGAAGTGCCAAGTGTTGCTCAGTCGACAAGCCAGCCTTGACACCTTGTCCTTTCACAAGATGGGACTGAACTCTAGTTGTGCCTGTGGATGTTTCTGACCAGCAATGCCCATCATTCCATGCCAGCCTCAGCCGGACTGGTCTGGTAATCATGCACCATGCTTTCCCTCTATCCCTTCAGGTACTTGAGGCACAAAGGAGGCATCAGAAAGAGAAATCTGGGATCATCCCTACCTCGCCAACACCCTACACTTATAATAAGGTATCGTCCTTGCTATACATGCTCCTTGCTAAGCACACCATAGTGAATTTGATGCCCAGTGTGCCGTCTGATGCGTGATGGGAAATTCTGCCATTTTTTTGAGGTTGACGTGATTGAAACGATGCAGGCCACACGTTCTGAGCCCGGGGGACATCACTTTGGTGCAATGGTTTAAGAGATCGACCTGTAACTTCTTGCCAGTTTCCACAAGCCTTAGGCAATTCTGAAATGCCCCTGTCATCATTCCTCCAGTTGCAACAGCCACGGGGCTTCTCCTTGCCTGTATTAAGGCATCTCTTCTCTTTCATTACTGTCCCTAAGGTAGAACAAGAAGAGGGCGCCGTCCCCACTTGGTAACATAGCACCCGGGTAGACCTGGCTGAGCTCTATGCCCAGGGGCCTCCAAGACAAACGAGGAGGGATTATGGGGGAAATTCTCTTGGGGCAAAAGGGCCGAGGTGTGGCCCCCCAGGCAATCCTTAATGGGAGTAGTAGTTCTGGAATATCCGGAGGACCACAGCTGAGCATCTCTGGACCAAGGAAATTTTCTCCATGATGTCCCCTTTGCACTGTCTTTGAACAAACAAGGGTGCAGAAGATTGGATGCCCAGCCTGGCAGGATAAGCCAGCCCATCCGGGCAGAGTGTGTCTTCCTTTTTCACACCTGCTTGTGCATGTTATATGTTGTGTGCCACACAAAACTAACCCTCCTTTTTATCCCCCCTCTAGAGCTGTGACTTATGGTCCCTGGGGGTCATCATTTATGTGATGCTCTGCGGCTACCCCCCGTTCTACTCTAAACACCACAGCCGGACGATCCCCAAGGACATGCGGAAAAAGATCATGACAGGAAGCTTTGACTTCCCAGAGGAGGAATGGAGCCAGATCTCTGAAATGGCAAAAGACATTGTGCGCAAGTAGGTTCCCGGGGCAGGGCGTGTGTGTCCGAGAGAGAAACCTTGCTCATCCGCTCTTCCTGTTGTGAAGCCAGCTGGCTTTGAGCTTGATTGTCTCTATCCTTTGGAAAACCATAGATTGCTGAAGGTGAAGCCAGAAGAAAGACTGACCATCGAAGGTGTCCTGGACCACCCTTGGCTGAACTCCACAGAGGCCCTAGATAACATTCTGCCCTCTGCCCAGCTGATGATGGACAAGGTTCCTCCATTTGGATTGCTTCTCTCTCTCTAAACAAGTTGTTGTTAAAACAGTCCTGGAATGTGGGTTTGATCACTTGGCCATATTAAGAAGGTGGTTTGGGGCCATAATGTTCTGTTTCCACAGGCCCCAGCCTGGTACCTTCCATCTATGTCAGAGACTCTTCTTCTGGCTGTAGCGAGAAGGCTCCGACCAAGAACTGGGCCTTTTCAGTGGTGGCCTTTCAGCCCAAGTGCAGTTTAATCTCTTTCCCTGAATACCCCGTGAGCCAGTTTAGTCTTATGGTTAGGGTGCGAGACCCTTATCTGGGAATACTGGGTTTGGTTCCACACTCCTCCATGAAACCAGCTGGGTGGCCTTGGGTGAGTCACAGCTCTCTCCCACAGCCCCACTGACCTCACAGGGTGTCTACTGTGGGGAGAAGAACAGAAGGTTTGTCAGCCGCTCTGAGCCCCCTTGAATGGGTGAGAAAAGTGGGGTAGAATCAGAAATAGGGGTAATCGGAGGCTGTTGGCCGCCTGAATTGTTGGAGCTTAGAAAGGATCTGTGGGTTCCCTCAGTATATATCCCAGCTGCAGTGTTTCTGTTTGACGTGTCTCTCCGTTTGAATTTATTTGCTTACGCTTCGGGGTTTTTAAATGCTTCTTACACGCTAGGCCATGGTGGCTGGGATTCAGCAGGCGCATGCGGAGCAGCTGGCGAACATGAGGATCCAGGACCTCAAAGTCAGCCTGAAGCCACTTCATTCTGTCAACAACCCGATCCTGCGCAAAAGGAAACTGCTGGGGTAAGCCTTTCCATCTCAACAAAGCCAGCGATGAGAGCCATGTATGGCAAACGCCTCCCATGCTGAGGAGAAGTGAAGCAACGGGCTGAAAACAGCTGCAGTTTTTCTTGGGGGGGGGGGGTTGACGGTGCAAATGGGCACAGGACCCCTCCCCTGCGGCTGCAAAAGAGTTTAATCCAAAGTGGCCCAAAGGCAGGGGGAAGGGGTGCACTAGGACCCAGAGGTGGCCTGGCAAGCTGTTTTAAAATGATGGGTGGGTTACACAGCAGTGCACAGACATATAAACATCAGGGGAAATAAACTGCTTTAAAATATCAGGGTAAAAATTGCCAGAATCAAGGCCGCCATTTCAGAAGGGGAAGAGATTGATTGATTGATTGATTGATCGATTGTCCGCTCCCTGGCAGACAACTGGGGGCAGCCTACCACAGTGATGGCACCCTATCTGTGGGCCCCTGTCTTTTGGAGGAAGACCCTTCGGACATGACTGAGTATTGAGATCTCAAGGAGAGGGTCTTCTCATAGTTCCTTCTACGTGGGAGGAACATGCCAGGGGGCCTTCTCTGTAGTGGCCCCAGACTCTGGAACAGGCTCCCTCCGGAGGTTGACCAACTGCCTACATTATACGTTTTCCGGTGCCCGGTTAAAACATACCTCTTCACCCAGGACTTTGATGCTGAGCTCCCTCTGGTTGTTGTTCTGGCAGGGAGAGCAGTATATATATTTTAAAATAATGTATATATTTTACCATTTTATCATTCTGGGACCTTTCAGTGAAATACTGGGAAGAAATTATTTATTTAATTAATTTTAGATTTTTATCGCGCACTATGCCTGGAGGTCTCTGGGCAGGTCGCCACATCTGAAATCAAATGTTATTAAGACAATATCATCTGCAAGTGGGAAGGGAAAAGTGTATCCTCATTTAGCCAAAGGCCAGGGCAAAGAGGTGCGTCTTCACTGCCTTCCTAAACACGTACACCGAAGGGGCCTGATGCATCTCAAGGGAGAGACTATTCTATAGCCTAGGGGCCATCACTGATAAGGCCTTCTCCCAGGTGCCCACCCCTTTTGCTCCTGAGGGTGGTGGGACAACCAGGAGGGCTTCTCCCCCAGATCTTAAGGCACAGGCTGGTCAATATGGAAGAAGGCATTCCTTTAGATATTTGGGGCCCAAGTCTTTTAGGGCCTTATAAGTTAAAGTTAACACCTTGCATTGGGCTGGGTAGCGAATCGGCAGCCAGTGCAGCTTTTTTAAAACCGGAATGATGTGCATTCTTAAATAAATAAAGGATGGACAGGGCAATGGTGTTGCAGCCAAGCCACAGACTCCCATAAGGAGTAAACCCATCAGGCGTGTGGCGAGCAAAAAGCCCCCAGGGCAGGAATAGCTTGCACCTGACGGCCAAGCAGCAGCATGTTGCTGGATCGCCACTCCAGCCCTTCCGTCCCCGGCGTGCCTGGTTTGGTCTCTAAGACTCCGCCTCTTGTGGCAGCTATTTGGGAAGGAACGCTTGGCGTAGGTTAGAAGCCGCGAGGAAGATCGAAGCCTTGGGTGGCTGGTAACGCCACGGTTGTGTCTCCCTCCTTTGGACAGGACAAAACCCAAGGAGAGTGTGTATCTCCACGATCCCGAGAACAGCAGCGAAGACTCCAACGTCGCCCTGGAAAAGCTCCGTGACGTGATTGCCCAGTGCATCCTGCCGCAGGCTGGTAAAGGTCGCAGATTTTAAGACAAGTCATGTTTCTGGAAGAGGGTGCCGGGGGCAGGGGGGGGGGGGAAGGCTGATCGTCAGGCAGCCCTTTGTGCAAATTCCGTAGTCACGCACTATGGGCTGTAATGTGAATAGGCCCCTGGTTACCGCACTTCATGGGCCACTTTGCAAGGCTGAATTCCATTAGTGCTGAGCTGCAGAATGCCTACGAGTCTCTGGGCCGATGTGAACCACCGTGTGACCTGCAAAGACGCTTCTGACCCTTTCCCTCTTCTGATACAGGCGAGAACGAAGACGAGAAGCTGAACGAAGTCATGCAGGAGGCCTGGAAATACAACCGGGAGTGCAAATTGCTACGGGACACCCTCCAGATGTTCAGCTGGAACGGTGAGCGCCGTGCAGGACGCGGAGAGCAGATCAGCACCTCTTACTCAATTGGGTCTGAGCCTCAGCTTCCTAGGCAGCTGCCCAAGGGACGTTTGCTTCTTCCCTTGGAATCTCCCTGCGGCTCTGCTGGTCGGCTTCCACCTGGTGCAGAAGGGCTCACCTTTTGCCCCCGGTCAGTGTCCAGCGACTTGTGCCACGGGGGGGTGTCAAGCAATACCAGACGGCCGTTGAGCCCCACAGGGGCTCCCATGCGCCCAACATGCCAGCCGACGTTTGCACAGAGCAGATGATCAGAGATTTCAGCACTTCTAATTTAAAGCATTCCATACCTCTGGGCTTAATCACTTTGTCAGCTGCTTTGAATCCCCTTAAACGGGTGAGAAAAATGGGGTATAAAAGCCACGTCTTCTTTTTCCTTCATGAAGCCTGCTGGGTGGCCTTGGGCGAGTCACAGTTCTCTTTCTGAGCTCTCATACCCCCGCCAATCTCACAGGATGTTTGTTGTGGGGAGAAGAACAGAAGGTTTGTCAGCTGCTTTGAGTCCCCTTACATGGGTGAGAAAAGCAGGTTATAAAAGCCAGCTCTTATTCTTTTTCTTCTTGCTAGCTTCAAAGTTGCATCTCTGGTAAACTATGGAGGAGGAGGAGGAGGAGGAGGAGAGCATTAACTCTGTGTTAAGAGGGAAACAGGTCGGAACTGTCCGTAAGCACAGTCAGAGGCGGTGGTCCATTTTCTTTATGATTTATTCCAGGCAGGGGATTCACGGACAAAGTGGACCGACTCAAGCTGGCAGAGATCGTGAAGCAGGTCATAGAAGAGCAGACGACCTCCCATGACTCTCCGTAGCAGGGCTTGCTTCTTTTACCATGAATTCCCCCTTCCATCTTTCTTTTTTTTAACCATTTGAGATTTATCCTTTCAAATGTAAAAATAATTATTTTTATGTAAATTAATAAATCATAATTATTTCATTCAATTTCCACGCAGCTTGAAAAATGCTGTATAGTTGTAGATAACAAGAATCATTGGTACTGTAATATTTTTTTAAAAGCTCAGTTCTTCAAATATATATATATATAAATATATATATATAAATATATTGTAAAATTTTTATGTACTGTTTAATTCGCGGCTCCGTCAAACAGGGCGATTTCATTCTGCCTCCTCTTCAGTTCAGCTGCCTGTATCCACAGGGGATACAGACCGGCGGATGGGGGGGCTCAGTTCCTTCCATTTGTCCTCAGATCAGCAAATTCCCTGAACCAAAACCACCGGGACGGCGGAGCACGTGAGGCTCTAAACTTCTCAAGACCCTGGCAGAATCACTGACAACGGCGTCTTTTCCCCCTACCTCAAATCTTCTCTCTCTTAGGACGCTGCGTTTTCTGTCTCAAGCAGTCCAGCTTTTCTTCTGCTTCCTTCAGGGGAGGACAGAAAACTCTCCTCTCAATTTGAAAGTGATAACTTTTTTTTTCTTTTTAAAGTTAACAAAGATGTGTACATATTTCTAGTTTTCTACTTTACAGCCTCCTCCCCCCCCCCCGTTCTTTTATTCCCTAAACTGGGCTGATGGTGGTTTTATAAAGTCCCTTTGATATGTCCACTTGTGCCCTTCAACACCTGAGATGCTGGAACAAAAGCCGCCGGGTTTGGCTAATTCCTAAAATTAGCATTAGTCCGTGGGATTTTATTTTCTTTCCTCCTCCTCCATCGCTCATGATCTTCTGGGGTTGCTCTGGTTTCATAATCATATTGTCTCACGCTACCTAACAGCTGTGTGTGTTTGTTCTTTTCCCTCGGTTTGCCGGTGGTCTCACCGGCCTCACGCCCTGCAGCGATGTAGCCCTCCAGCCCTCATCGTTCTTGACTGCTCACAAAATTGGAAGGTTAGCTAAGAGGATCTGCGTGTCGGCAGCCTCTCTGAGACCGTCTCCATCGTGGAAGCGAGGTCTCTGTAGTGGTCATACATCAGGCTTGGCAATAAGGCACCGGGGAGAGGGCCAGAACCCCCTGCGAGGAAACGAGAGCAGGTTGTTTTTTCCACCACATAGAGGGCCGCAATCCTCCATGCTAACAAGAAATGGAGACTATAGAGGTTTGCTCTTCATCACATTTCAAGAGTCCTCGGCTAGGTGGATTTTTGCCACCTGTCTTACTTGTGTCCCAAAAAAAGAAATTCCCTCCAGGCCCTTCAGTGATGTTCTCCTTGACCTAGAGTAGCATTTTAAAAAAATCTTCCAATAGCAGCAGCAAAAAAGACTATATCTCCGTCCTCTTTGCTGACCTACACTTACGGTCTTTTAAAGGTGCCACTGGGTCCCTGCTGTTGCTGGATTTCTCTCCCAGGAGATGGCAGCGATGAGCCTAAGTTGGTTTGGTGTAAAACCGGCAACGAAAACTGGGTTACCTTTTTAGACTTGTCACGGGCTGCTGAGACTTCTGGGGAGAAATGTCATCTAAAGGCTCTTAACTTCTAGGTCTGTGATTATCTGCCACCTCCGCCACCTCTGAAGTCTCCATCAGGTAGCAGCTCTTTGGACTTCAGTTTTCTTTTGGTCACTTGAGATGCTAAAGAAAAACACCTGAAGGTTGGCATGGACCTTCAGAGTTCAAGGCACAAGGGCTGTTTCCTTATTGCAAAAGATTTACTCTTCTTTCCTCAGGTGTCCTGAGAGATGACTTTCTGAGATTAAAGTGACTTGTTAGGCCTCGGTTTTGCCTGCCTCCTTATTTTAAGCTGGGCTCAAACGTTCTTAGTTCTTTGGGGCACCTCTGGTTTGAGGATGCGTTGGCCGCTCCATCCGTCAGAGGTAAAGGAAGTATCTTGCTCGCAGCGCAAGGCTTTGTGGAAGGAAAGAAGGAAGGAAATAACCCGCTGCTTTGTGTTCGTCCAACACAATCATACTTGGCCCCTCTGCTGAAGTGAATGGGTGCAGGCCAGGAACCTTAGAGCCACTGCGTACGGCAGTCTTTTCGAATTCACGAGGGCTGGGTCCCACAAAAACCTTGCGGATTTCAAAACCTGCCGAGGAGGAAGGACCTGGAAGGGGCCATGTTGAAAAACAGCCCCTCCTGCTTGAGAAATCTCAGCTTGCAAATCTCAGCCTGACTCGGTGAGCTTTTGCCAGTTTTTTTCCCCCTTGTGAGTAGCAAAGTGCTTCTTCGCAAGAACGCAAAAGCTCCTGCGTAAAAAGCTCCCAAATAACAAGGAATGATTGCGCATGCGTAGGAATCTCGCTGCATTAAGTGCGTTTTCCCCTCCTCTCCTTTTGGGTAAGTCCAGGCAGGAAATGTAAAGGTCTTAGGCACGAAGAACACCCTCTTCCGACCTTCCTTTTATGCCACTTTTGGGGTGTTGGTGGAATAGTGCCTGATGGTGTAGAAAACCTCCGTCGGCCAGAGTTCGTCTTGCAAAAATCCACAGATTTCATTTCTGCCCCAAGACGCCATTTTCCACCGGGGTCTTCCCCACTGTGAAACCGGCACGGCGTCGGAAGGCTTCAGAATCATTTTCCTTCCCGTTCTTGGCATTCTTTTGCTGTAGCAGGTTCTTTTTAAAAAAATCAGTATTATCTAATGTAAATATGCATCGATGTACATAAATGATTTTACTAAAATTTACCAACGTTTTCTGGCTCGCGTCTTTGATTTGCTGTCCTTCCCGTCTTTCCGCATCTTCGGTGATGGTCTTAAGAGGCCAGTAAACAGCTGGATGAGTACCGGCCACGCGCACACACTCCTTGTAATCAGAGAGGGCTGGGGCTGGGGGTTCAGCTCTCCTCATCCAGATGTTGAGCTACAGTCCCTGTCGGCCTCTCAAAACAGACTTGCAGGGGTCCACAGCTGGGTCGCACTGATCTAATTGGAAACACTATGCAGTTGTGGTTTGGCCATCCAGATGTCGCTGAACTACATTTCCCATCATGCTGCGCCATTGGCTAGGGCGAGTACAGCTGATGAGACTTGCAGGTCAGTCAACCACTTAAAGGATCGCCCATTAGCTTCCTCTGTTTTTAGACTCAGGATGTCTGCCCGAGTGCTTGCTATAAGCCACAAAATTGGGCTTAAGCTTTTACAATTAACTACGCCTTGCTGAGAAACCGAAACAACCATTGTAGAACAATGGCCCTTTCCATGCTGGGCCTTATTCTGAATTTTATTCTGGAATAGGGACCGGCACCCGCATGCAAATGATTGGTCCGTATTCCAGGATATAATCCAGAACAAGGCCCAGTGCAGAGACGGCCAGTGTTTCAAAGTGGAAAATGGAATCCTCTTTGATCTCTGTCCAGAAAATAAGCACAGTAACCATCATGGGGCATATATTTGCTCTAGACAGGTTTTACCTGCATCTTTGGTGGGAGAAGCGGAGCTATGGCCATCAGCATGCCCAGGACGCAGAGGTTGTAGTGGAAAGACACATCAGTGATCCACGGGCAGTGGGTCAGAGAGAACCCTTGGTCTCTTGCCCAGTGGAACGTTCTTCTCCAAGGAGTCACAGAAGGAAAGCGCCAACTGGTGTTCCATTCCGGGGTGGGAACTGATACTTTCCCAGAGCTACCATCCCCGCCTCCCATCACCTGCTGGCTTCCCTAAGCCACCAGGTTGCTCCCCTTGAACCCGACGGTTCTCTGGGCCTGCAGCATACGGAGCCGTTGCCGGAATAAGAAATTCCATCCTCTTGCGTTTTCCTCTGCAACTTGGCGCCACCCGAGAGAGCTTCTGGGTTTGCTCTGAGATGCAAGCACAGGGGAGAGAGTCTTGGGAAAAAGCTGGTGATTTGGGTATCCTCGGAATAGCTACCAATGCCTCGTTCCGTAGACTTAAAGGCCGTTTTAAAAGCTGGTTTTAAAATTGGCCAAAGCGCTTCATATGACAGAGCCCCGGACGCCCGTCGGTCTCCTGGAGAGCGGTGCCATGGGAGAAGACACCACCATCTTCGGGTGCAGTATCCTCTTCAACCTGGGGGTCCTTGTCATGTTGCTCGAACCTCATTCTCCCACCACGGAGAGCACATTGGAGATCCCCCACGGATACGCTTATTATGAAATCATCATTCCACGGAAGCTGGCCAGGTTACCTGGCAAGTCTCAAGACCAGCTTTCTTACATCATCAAGGTGGAAGGCAAGAATTATGTCGTCCACTTAGAACGGAAAGACCCACTGGTCAAGAAGTTCCCAGTCTTCATTTATGTCAATGGCGAGCGAGAAAGGGCCTATCACGAGATCCAAGGGAACTGCTTCTTCCGTGGCTACGTGGAAGGTGCCACGTTGTCTTTTGTGACCCTCAATACTTGCTCAGGACTTAGGGGCCTTCTGCAGCTTGAGAACTTGACATACAACATAAGGCCCATGGAGGACTCCTTGACCTTTCAGCATCTAATTTCCAGGGCAGGAGAAGAGGAGGAAACCCATTCACAGGGGTGTTGGCTAAGTGATCTGGAGATGTCTCCATCCATGGTTGGTTTGGCAGAAGGAAACATCTCAGAGGAGCTTAAAACTGACTCATTCCTGGAGCTGTTTGTACAGGTGGACGTACATCTGTTCCGGGGGCATTCAGAAAACGTGTCCCTGACGGTCCATACCGTGGTCTCCCTCATTCAGATGGTGGATGACATGTATTTCCCTCTTCATCTCCGTGTCCTCCTAGTTGGACTGGAGATCTGGACGGAAAAGAATCTGATCGTTGTCACGGATTATGTGGAAGAAACCATGATGCATTTTAATACCTGGCGAACAGAGAACGTTCTCCCTCGGCTGAAGCACAGAGCAGGGGTCCTCCTGGCCCAACACAGCCGAGGAGGGACTGTGGCCAAACACTCATCCTTTGGAACTGTCTGCGACAAAGAAATGGCGGTTGCTTTTGTATCCGTTAGGAATCCGCTCGACCAGTTATTCGCCCTGGCCATCGCCCACGAATTAGGGCACGTGGTTGGCATCCCAGATGACCCGCCAGAGGCCTGCTACTGTGCCCCCAACCTTAAGTGTATCATGCACAGCGATGGGCCCTTGGAGGAAAAGCCGCTGTTCAGCAACTGCTCCATAAACAGCTATTTTGAGGCCCTCGGATCGGAGAGCGGCCGGTGTCTGCTCGCGACCCCAGAGAACGTCGAACTATTCAGTGTGAGCTCCTGCGGGAACGGCGTCGTGGAAGCCGGCGAAGAGTGCGACTGCGGTGACGTGCTGACGTGCAAAGCGAGCAAGTGTTGCCTGGGGAACTGCACCATGGCACCCAACGCCGTGTGCACAAAGGAGCCGTGCTGCAAAGGGTGCCGCTTTGCCCCACAGGGGACCCTTTGCAGAAAGGCGGCCGGCGAATGCGACCTGCCCGAGTACTGCAGCGGCCGCACGGCCGCGTGCGTGCCGGATCTCTTAGTCCAAGACGGGACCCCCTGTGGCAAGGACGGCTACTGCTTCCTGGGGACCTGCGCCACGCACGCCTCGCAGTGCAAAAAGATCTTCGGCCTGCACGCGGAAGAGGCGCCCCACCTGTGTTTCAGGAAGGTCAACGCCAAGGGGGACCGCTTCGGTAACTGTGGCAGCGGAAGCCGGAACGGGACGGACGCCTTTTGGGGGTGCGGAGACGACGACGCCCTGTGCGGACGGGTGCAGTGCGTCAATGTCAGGAAGCTCCCAGAGCTGGGCAACCGTGCGACTCTAATACAGACGGCGGTGGGCGGCACGGTTTGCTGGGGTTTAGGTTTCCCCTCTGGGCCGCCTGCGGTGGACACTGGCGCGGTGGGAGACGGCACCAAGTGCGGCCCCGGCAAAGTCTGCTTGAACCAAACGTGCACGAACGTCTCTGAGATCATAGCGGCCAACAGGACCTGCGATCCTTTGACGTCCTGCGGCGGGAACGGAGTTTGCAACTCCAAGGGACATTGCCACTGCCACAAAGGCTGGGACCCTCCAAACTGTCTGTTCCCAGGGCGCGGGGGAAGCATCGACAGTGGGCCGGGCCGGCGCACCAGACTCTATAGCCCACAAACCGTTACTATTATCATTATAGCTTCCTTCATCCTCATCATTGTTGTGGTATCTTTCCCCTTTGTGATGTTCACAAGAGCACTTGCACCTCGTAACGCACCTGGTCCTCAGACAATGCTAGAAGACACCCATCCTGCTTGAACCCAGGTTTGGAAATCTTTTTCCTCTCTCTCGCTCCTTTTTTAAGGCTGCATTTCCCAAGGTCCTTTGCTAAAAGGACGCGACTAGTAGTCATGGGTGCTGCAGTCAGAAAAAGAAGAAGAACTTTTCCAAATCATGATTAAATCCAGAAACTGCCATCCGTGTGCAGGAGACTCTTAGGGAAACGGTGTTAGGGCGCTGGTCCCGTGGAATGCGGACCCTGTGGCTGGAAAACCCTAAACTTCCTTTCCCTTCCACTGAGTTGCAGACTTTTGAACCGTTAAAAGCAAATCAATAAACTGTGTTGAGTTTTGAAGTGATCTGAATTTCCACCACCTTGCCCAAACAGGTTTCTTTTGTGGCTCTCTCGGGGAACGATTTGTTGGAATTTTCTGACTGGGAAGGAGGAGCAGCCCCCCTCGCAGCTTCAAAGCTTCCCAGCAAAGGAGTGCTAGTAAGATACTCTGTTTACTCAGAAGTAAGGCTGGGGAGAGGCCGCGAGGCTCATCTTGAGGAGATGGGCTGCGACCCTGGCTTTCCGCTCTGCTTTTTAGCCCCTAATGCAGCATCGCCACCCCGCCTGTGGTCAGGAGCAAAGAAAGAAGTCGGGAGGACAGGAGCGCGTTGTGCGTTTGCCAACAGATGCCTTTAAAAGGGGCAGGTGGCCACAGGCCAACCATGACCAGAGAAAGACACCTTCACAACGACCTTGTGAGCTTCTCCGGGACGCCTAGCTGGCTGCAGGGTGCAAATTCTGGGCTGGATTGAAACAGCTGCACCTATCCCAAGCAAGGCGCAAGACGGAGCCATTACCTGGGTTGACTTTTTGTGTTACCTTTGTGCTCTGCGCCGCAACAGCCGCACCTTTGTCTCCTCAGGCTTAGAGAAGCCTCAGGGAAGGACTCAGAGGAGGAGCTGGTGAGACCAGGTCAAGGCCCCGTTGGTTGTTCCAAATAACCCGGAAAAGCACTTTGTTAGCCCCTAGTCGGCCGCTGTTATGATGCAGTCAGAGGCTGTGGTCAGTGCCAGCATTGGCCACCTAAGGAAAGATCAAAGGAATTGCACAAGCCCTCTTGACCGGCGTAAGGCCAACACAAATTGGTGGCCAAATTACATTATACTACTGAAGATTTCCAGGTTTGTGTTAAACATAATCACACTTGGCTTATGGCATAAATGCATTCCGTACGCAACATCGCTAATGTTACAAAATGGGTTCTGTTTTGCTTGCTTTTTAAATAAGAGCCATAACCATAAGGGTGTCCACAGGGTGTTCTGCTGTGGAGAGAAGAACAGAAGGTTTCTCAGCAGCTTTGAGGCCCCTTAAATGGGTGAGAAAAGTGGGGTAGAAAAGCCAACTCTTCTTTATGTCACCACTACTTTGAATTTACCGAACGCAGAACGATCAACACTCGCGCCGCAGTATAAGGTAAATTCAAAGTTTCCCGTCTGGACAGAATGGAGAAAAGTGAACGAGAATGGCTACCCCTTCCCGTATGACGCACGCCTCACCGCAGGCACCACGGAAGCTGCGAAACTCCGCTTGGAGTGGGGATGAGGAGCTGTCGCTTTGCAGCATGTAAGCTGCGGGTTTTTATCTAGCTGCTTATTTAATCCGCTGATTTGGAAGCTGCATAGGTTGCGGTTCTAGTTCTGTGCGGGGCTGCTGGTGGAGGTGCCCTCCCTTGAACAGGGTGGGTTTCCGTTTTGACAACGTTGTTTTGCCCTTTTAAGGGCTGCCAACCATCTTGGGTTCTTCATGCTTCGCAGATGAGGCAACCCAATGTTGCCTCTCTTCTGGAACAACTTAGTCGGAAAAATTCAGTGGAGAGGGCGCACTGGAATGCAAAGGTCCTTTAAAGGGGACCGTACCCAAGAATCTCAAAGCCTCATACAAGCCGCCATTGGCTTCCTGTGCCAAAATCTCTTCCTAAACCTAACTTAGAAGACCCTGGTTCCAGTCCCACTACGGGCACACGAGGCCTGCTGAACTGCCGGCCACTCACGGCATTTCTGTAAATCCAGAGATCACAGAAGGGCTGTGTCTCTCTCTCTGTGTGTTGGAAACATCACCAGGAAGCTTTGAAGGAATGTCTTGAGTAATGTTTGCACAGAAGTGAATACAAATAGCCTCAGATTTGCTTAATTGTGCAAGCTCGAAAAATGAAATGTTCATATCACCACTGGTATGACGTTTTTCTAATCTGGGAGACATCATAGCAGAAAGACACCTTAAGCCAAGTTCCCACTTGGCAATTTAATCCGATTTTAAACTGGGATTTTTAAAATCAGCAGCTAGGTCTGGTTTTTTTTTTGTACCCACTCTTAGCTTATAATGCGGAGTCATTCTCCATTCTTCAGTGCCCAGCACAGGAGAAACCCCCTCCCCACGCAGTCAGCAACTGGACACCATCATACCCTGACTTCACTGGGGCAGGCAATTCAAACCCCACCCTCTATATAAATAGTATGAAACTTCAAGGGAGTCACTACTGATTAGATATTAGGAAAAACTTCCTGATCAGTCAGTGGAATAGGGGTGTTTTTCCACTGTCACTAGAAGTACCCATTAAGTACCCATTAATGGGTACTTAATGGGTATCTCTAGTGACAGTGGAAAAACATCCTAGGTTGCCATGGGTGATAGTGGGTTCTCCTTGGCTGGAGGCCTTCAAGCAGAGGTTGCACCTACATCTGTCTGGGATGGTTTAGGAAGTCCTGCATTGGGCAGGGGGTTGGACTAGATGACCTCAGAGGTCCCTTCCAACTCTATGATTCTAATCCTACCCCCCATCAGATCATGGAGTCCTTCAGCAGCAGCTTTTGTCCACCACTTGCCCCCCCCATGTTGAATTCACCTTAACACAACTTCTCTTGTTAACAAGGCAGCAGAACATTAAATATAACTTTTCCTTCTTATAATGGTGTTTTGCACTAGATCGGTAGATCAGAGCAGCACAAAATGGCAGGGAGTGAGGCAAAAGGGGTTAATGGCAGAGTGGAAGGGAGGGAGGAAGGACCCAGCTTTTTAGACAAAGCTGACACACTTTGCAACCCAATGACCAAAGCTGCTAAAGTCCCTGCTGCATTTGTCCGAGTCTGTTACATTGTTGTGTGTGTCTTAACTACTGCGGGCTTTGTTCATTTCCCCTCCCCTTTCAGCCGGTGAGGTTTCCTTAGCCCATAAGGGAGAGCCTGGGGAAGAGGGGACTGCAGCAGACGAAATCACATCTTCTCATTGGATCAGCGAAAACTGATGCCCCTAAAGCACGGTTCCCTCCCTGCTTGCGTTCCTATTTTGCTAAATAAATTGGAATATTTGTAAATCCAGCGCGAGAAATATTCTAAAAGATTTGATCCGAATATACCGTAGATAATCTGCATTTCAGGACTTTTAATCCTCAGAAACCGCAGATTCTTTTAAAACTTTGGGAATGGTGAGTGTTCGGAATGGTCTCAGACCTCATTATAATCTGGACACCCTAAGATGTCCAGGTAACTCCACAGAGACCTTAAGGCAGTTTTCTTGGCAATTGTACAAGAGCAGTTTCCCATTACCTCCAGCCAAGGGAAATGTAGCCCTTTCTTCCCCCACCCTTTTAAGATGTGTTCATTTAGACATGACTCCCGGCTGGCTCTGTGGACACCTCCACGTAGCTTTCTTGGCAATGACACAGAAGTAATCTGCCATTGCCTTCTTCCGGAAGAAGTCCCTTCTAACGCCTTGGTTGAAATAAAGGTTTAATAATGCTGATTTAAATGTATTCATTGTTTTTCTAACCCACCCACCCCGACAAATTCCATCAAACATGAGAGAACATATTTAAACCGTGCTATTAAATACAGTTTTTTCATCCACCCACCCACCCCCAGCTGAAATAATGACCAAGGCTGAGCCTCTCCACACAGGGTGCAAACAGCATCTGTCACAAGCAGACACGCCTTCTCAGTTTGGAGCGGTTGACCAAGCACCAGGGTCACCCACCAGGGTGACTGAAGCATTTCTAAGCTCTGCCCTGGAAGCTAAACTTACAAATGGACATTTCCCCCCTCCATAAACAAGCCCCTTGCAGCAGAGAAGTTTTGTAGCGTTTCCTGCCCAAAGGCCTCCTCCTTTTCCAAAGGTCTAGTGCGGAAAGATTGGTTGTCCGGCACAGAAGGGGCCGGTCTTTGTCCTGATGGCAGGGAGAGGTGCTGGGGTCCCAAATTCCCGCTTCCTTGGCCCTTTCTCCACCCCCTCTAGGTCACTTCCAGGTGGACAGCAGCAAAAACACACTTCCACTGTGTTAGAACGGGCAAATATCCACACAGTCTTCCCAAGTCAAGGCTGGTAAACTAACATCCAGAAAACGCGTTCCAACGCTGCGCAGTGCTACCTAAACGTTAATCCAGCCCCATTCCACTTTCGGAGCGAACAGAATCCATCGGCAAAGCGGTCAGCTGCTTCCTTTCTGCATCGCCAAACCCAGACAATCCACTTTGGCTTAGATAATGTGAGAGGAAGCTGGACAGGCAGTCAGGTATGAACACGGCCAGCAGCGATGGCACGGATGTTTCCAAAACAGTGTCACTTACTGGCACATCTGGCCGAGACCCATGTGGTACTACGTCGCTGGGAACTCCTGGGAGCTTGCCAAGGGAGAGAGGGGAAGGGATGGACACTCAGCAAACTCCCAGCATCCTCGGTGAGTTAGTTCCGTGTGGACGTCGCCAAATCTGCCCTGGAAAGCAAAGTGAACCTGTGCCGGAGTTTCCTGGACACTGCTGGTTTTCCTTTTATGTCCTGAGTTGCACCAGAGATGCTACAAGGTTCGATTGCCATCGTTGCTTTCATGTGGCTCAGAGACACTGGCCCTGTCTGCACTTGGCTTTACTCTGGAAAACATCTCGGAACAGGGGCCTGCTGTCCACATGCTAATGCAGGCTACAGCAGGTCCCGAGCGAGGCCTGCCAGAATCTGCAATAGCATGCGGACAACGGACCCAAGTCCTGATTTAGATCCCGGAATATGGCCAGGTGCAAACAGGCCCTGTGCAGGAGGCATCAAAAGGAACTGCCTGGGGACACAATCCAGACTTTACTGCTGACGTGGTCCTTCCTGCCCGCTAGCAAGGACCCTGAGTTCTGCTTGAAGAAAAGAACAGCATCTGGACCACGGCGAACCAAGAGCGAAAAGGAAGACGGGGGAGCGAATGATGAGGTTATTCGTTCTCCCTGCTTTCACTTCCGGTGGAAAGCGCACTCTTCTTCCTCTGCTGTCGTTCCCTCCACTGGTCACTCGCCCAGGACTTCAGGCTCCCTATCTTGGGGGCCACACTTATGATAATCGCGAGGCCCAGCACCGACAGCGGGATGACGGTGCCAAAGACCTGCTTCACCATGAGCGTGTTCCACCTCAGTGCCGGGTGGCCCCCATCGGAGCTGCCCCCAGTGCCCCAGTACTGGCAGTGCGGGGGGGCCCAGCCGTAGTTGCAGTGACAGTTGTTGTGGTTGTTACAAACCCCCCGGCCCCGGCATTTTTTCACCGGGTTGCAGGACATCCTTGGCAGGGCGACACAGCTACGATTGATGCAGAACTTCTTGGTGTCACACGGCGTCCCATCGGGGATTTCCCCAAAGTCTTGGGTGTCTGCTCCGCCGGTGAACGCCACGCTCCAGCAGCTGGGCTCTGTCTCTGGGAACTGCACGACCAAGTCGTAGCCCGGCAAGCGGGGGACCGTCATGACGCTGGTACAGTGCAACCGTCCGCACATGACGTCAGCCGGCGGGCACTTCAAGAACGTGCCGTCCGGGGAAGAAGGGCCACAGTTGCCAAAGGCGTTCCCCAGGGCGTTCAGGGAGCGGAAGCACCTGGCCGGAGCCGCCTCGGTCCCGTCGCCAAAGAGCCGGTTGCACAGAAACTTCCGAGTCCAGCACTGTTTTTGGTAGCAGTAGGACTTGTTGTCGTCACACGGGGTGCCGTCCTGCACGTAGGAATCGCCGGGGCACCAGGGAGACTGGCCGGAGCAATATTCGGGAAGGTCACAGTCGTTGGCCTGGGCCCGGCAGACGTACCCCCTCGGCATGAAGTGGCAGTTTCTACAGCACCGCCCGGAGGAACAGACCGCGCCGGGCCTGAAGGCGCAGTGAGGGGTGCAGCAGTCGTCTTGTTCGCATTTCTGTACGCCGCCACAGTCACAGTCCTCTCCTTCATCTAGCAGCCCATTGCCGCAGCGTGGGAAGGTGGTTATTTTCTTGGGAACGTTGGTCAGGCAGTCCACATTCCCGCTCATAACGAGCTCATAGAACTGCTGGATGCTGCAGTTGCTGAACTGGTCGGACCCCGCGCCGCTGGAGTACATGATGCAGGTCTTCCGCCCGCCGCAGATGCACCTGGGGTTATCGTGATCCAGCCCGATGTGGTGACTTATCTCGTGGGAAAACACCGTCGCAAAGAGGGCTGGATTCTCCCTTACGTATGAGACAACGCCGGCCGAAAAACCGGGCCTGCAGATCGTTCCCCTGTAAGACTTCCCGCAAGACCGAGGGAAATTCTGGTCGGCTATCAAGTAAGCTGTGTCGTGGCTTATCAGCTTGGCCAAAACATTGGACCTCCAGAAATTGAACTGGTTGAGGACCAGTGTGATTTCACTGGTAATATTGATCAGGTTGCGCGAGTTCCAGATTTCTATTCCGATCAGCGTGATACCCGTGTGGAGGGGATGGAAATGGAGGTCCACTATGTTAATGACGTCCAACACCGCCTGAATCACCCTGGTTTCGTTGGAGGCCTCACGCTGAAACGTGAGATGGTCCACCACAACGTAAAGTTCAATGTACTTAGGTTTCCTTGGGTCTAGATCGTCCCGCTTGTATTGTCTTCTCCTCGGTTCTTTGGCCTGGTCCTCTTCAGTTGTGGCTCCACAGTAGTTTCCAAAACTGGCTTCCAGGCCTTTGGTGAGGAACAGCAGGTGCTGGAACGTTGGCGAGTCCTGCAAAGGCCGAATGCCGTAACTTCTGTCCCTGGTCTTCAGGAGTCCTTTCAGGCCGAAACAGGCCTTGAGAGCTACAAACGAGTCCGCGAGTCCGTCCACGTAACCTTCATAATAGCATCCATCTGGGATATGGGGATAACTTTCCACCCGTTTCCCCTGGGAATCATATGTGAAGACTGGAAGATTTGGGGCCACAAACGTGGTTCTGGGCTTAAGGTGGATGACATAATCCTTCTCCGCCATCTTGATGAGGTAGGAAAGATGGTCACTGTGGTTGCATTTTGAGTCCAACTGCTTTGGAATTATCACTTCATAGGAGGTGGGCTCTGGAGGATAAACAGGGCAAGGAGATATATAGAGAAGAATGAACCCCAGCAACGTAACACGGGTCACGAGTGGCTGAACAAGCCAACCCAGGCGGCTTCGGCCAGGCTTTGCCATGATTTCTTCATCCACTAGACCTTATGCATTTTTTACTCAAGCAGAGAAGAGAAACAGACGTGGTACTTCGTGGGAAAACCATCTGGCTTCCACAGGTTTCTTTAAACTCATAGATCATTCTTCCATTGCAAAGGAATGCGCCTGCACCGTTCTAGATTTTGTTTCCACCAGGCCGTACAGAAGCTACACCAGGCCTCTTGGTCCAGTTGCTGCCATCTTTACAGTAGCAGAGATGGTTCTGTGGTTTAGTTGGAAGATACCAAAGAAGAAAAGGATGGGGAAACTGAGGCGGGCAGGGAGATCTCGAGAGCTTCCTTCCTCATTCTCCCAGAAGTTAGGGCCGCATCTAGTAAAACGTAACAGCAAAAACATCCGGCAAAGAAGATGGAAAGAACTGGCGAATTCCAGCGGGCCTCTGATCTCCCTCTTCACTGCAATGGAAAATCCCAAGCGTAGCCGTTGCTTCTGACTTCTTTTAAATGCAAACATTCCGGAGACCAAAGCAGCTGCGCCTTGGAGATGACCAGAAGCCTGAGACAGATGTTGGCCCACCTTGGACGTGTTGTAGCCAAACTCCCAAAAAAGGTGGCCAGTTTGACTTAAGATAAGAAGAGCTCTGCCATTCTGGACCACAGCCTATCTAGTCTAGCATCCCATCTTGCAAGTGGTCCCCCAGTCTCTTCTGGAAATTCTCAGGCCAAAGACAAAGGCAAACCCTCACCTGCTTCCCCACTCATTGCCTCCCTCTGCAACCCAGAGGTGGTATCCAGACCCCACAGAGTTACAAGGAGTTGACCTCAGGACATCTTCAACATTCAACAGTCTCAAAAAAGTGGGTCGTCTGAACTGGAGATGGACAAGCCACTTCAGGTGAAGGACTAAAGGAGAGATGTGTTTAAATAAACCACACTCACACTTCATGGCTCTGGGAAATTCTAGTGTGTTACCAGGGTGTTGAGTTGTGTATCACACACACACGTGCCAAGGCAAAAAAAGAGAAATTAGAAGTAACAGAGTCCAGAAATATTCCTTTTGGAGCAGAGCCTAATAAACTCTGTGGCTTCCTTGGTTTTTATCCTTATCCTTCTGCAGCTGTTTACAGGAGGGGAAACCAAAAGGAACTCTGGTGCCTTTTTGCACAGTAGGGGAAACACTGATACATGGGGGTTCTTTTTTTTTTTACTGCTGCACTACCATCAGCAACAGGAACCCTATAGATCCTTTTTTTTAAAATAAGCAAAACCCAACAGGATCCTTGAAGTGTAGTGATAACAAAATTTCCTAATAAGTAAAGATGGATGGATGGATGGATGGAAGGAAGGAAGGAAGGAAAATATATGCCAAGTTACTTTCTTGCTCTTTTTGGTCAAGTTCCCACTTGGCAATTTAATTGTTTTAAACAATTTTTTTAAAAAAAATCAGCAGTGAAATCTGGGTGTGGTTTTTTGCGTTCCCACTGTTACTTTATAACGCGGACTCACTCTCCATTCTTCGGTGCCTGGCAGGGGAGGAACCCCCTCCCCTCTTTCCCACAGCAGAACCCCCTCACCATGCAGTCAGCCACTGGACACCATCATGCCCTGACTTCACTGGGGTGGGCAATTCAAACCCCACCCTCTACATAAACCTGCCCCCCCCCGCCCCGCATCAGATCATAGAGTCCTTTGGTAGCAGTTTTTGTTCACAGGGTCTCCCCCACCGTAGCACAGCTTCTTTCTCATGTTAGCAAGCAGTAGAAGATTAAAGATCTCTTCCCCTTCTGGTGTTTTGTGCTAGATTGGTAGATCAGAGCAGCGCGAAATGGCAGGTAATAGGGAAGGAAGGAGGGAGGGAAGAGGAGACACAGGACGGAAGCCTCCAAAGTTACGATCGCTGCCGTTTGTAAAATCAGACACATTCAGTTGATCTCTTTGTTACATCGTGTTCTGGTGTCTTTTGTGCCTTTGTTACATTGTGGTCTGATTTCTCTCATTCTTCACCTCCTCCCCACCCCGATTTCAGCCAAGCCCGATCCCCTTAGCATATAATGGCAAGAGCCCACAGAAAAGGGGATGAAATCACGGCTTATTATTGGATCAGGGGAAACTGAAGAGACCGCCCCTAAAACATGGTTCCCTCCCCCCCCCCAAAAAAACACTTGCGTTCCCATTGCTAAATAGTGAGGATTATTTCTAAATCCAGCAGTGAGACCTCTTTGGATCCAAATACAGATAATCTGCATTTCAGGACCTTTAATCCTCAGAAACTACAGATTCTTTTAAAACTTTGGGAACGGTGAGCACTCAAAAACAGTCTCAAGGCTTGTTATAATCTGTTTGGGAACGTGCCCTTTCTCTAGGTGAGCTTCGTCTCTTTGAGTGGCTTTTGATTGTAACGTCTTCTTGGAGAACAGCACTCGACCGGAAATTATGCTACCTGAGACACTGCAGCTGCTAATGCCTACGCCCAACTGTCTTGTCTTTATTTGCCAGCATTAATTTCAAGTGCGGAGCATTCGCCTTTGTTTGCTTGTTAATGCCAAATGGGAAAATGTAAAAATAGGCCGCCCTGATGCTGAGGAAGTCTGATAAGATCCCAGAGAGAGGCTTTTGCTCTCTGCTACACCACCTCTTCTGCCCTGTCAATTTGCAGAAGAGCTTCCTAGAAGCCTGCAGGCGAGTATCATTAAAAGAGTCTTTCTCTCTGTCTCTCAGGCTGGAACCGCAGCACAGAATCCTCCAAGCCATCACCAAATAAATATCCATAATCCTTGGTCTACCTTCCCCCTTGCAGACGCTCCCCATTGTCTGGAAAAGGCCCCATTTCTGGGCGTTGATGGCCGGAGTCATGGATGACCCTGGGCTGACCCAAGTACTGTCACAAGGGTGAGATGGAAGGAAAACGCAGCTGGATGGCCGAACCCCGGGGTGGGGGCAGGCAGGCAAAGAAGATGGCAAAGCTCCGTTCCTTTGTCCTCCAGGGACGCTGCAGTCCAGGGCTAAGCAACATGGGCGCACCTTTCCCCCTGCACCAGTCAATGATGAACCTGCTATTTAGGCATCCTTAAAAAGAGAAAATCTGCAGACTGGGAGAGACTGTCCAGAGCTCCCTGCTTTGTCCTGCTCATAAGACGGTGGCAGAGCGGGGCGTGGAGAGGTCTTCTCGGCGGGAGGCCGGGAGGGTGCTGGAGTACAGGCGCTTCTGGGAGCGCAGGAGCGGCGTCTGCGTGTCCACTTCCCGGTAGGCCTCGCGCTTCAAGCAGCGGAACATGTGTTGGGTCCAGCCATACACGGCACAGTTCAGGAACCCCTGGGAGGGCGCAGTCAGGGCCTGGGGGAGGAGGGAACATGCTTGGAGCAGAGCAGGGCAGGCAGGCAGGCAGGGTTACCATAGTGAAGAGAAGACAGGGGTCCTGCACCTTCAGTGCTTGAATGGAAGAGGCCCCTTGGGCAGCTGCCATTCAAGGTTATGGTTTTAACATGTTCATCTGTCCACTAGTTTTTAATGTTGCACCTGCCCTGAGACCTTTGGGTAAAGGGCTGGATACAAATAATAAATGAATAAGTAAGGTGACATGCCCCTGCCTTTTCCTTGTGGTAGATCCAAGCCAGGCAGGGAGAACAGAGCACCATTAGAAGGAGAAGAGCTGGCGTTTTTACCCGCTTTTCTCACCCATTTAAGGGGACTGAAAGCAGCTGACAAACCTTCTGTTCTTCTCAGAACAGGCAGGTGGGGCTGTGAGAGCTCAGAAGAGAGCTGTGACTAGCCCAAGGTCTCAGGAGGAGAGTGGAACCACCATGGTGGTGTTGGGGTTGCCTCACATGTCTCTGGGAATCCTCCATAGCCCCGCTTCCCCTCCCCACCAGAAATGCACCAAGGACAATTGCTGCAGAGCCCGGTGCTGCTCACGGGGTGCCCAGCCTTGACTTACCTTCCGGACGGAGCTGCCAGGACTGCTCCATTTAGTGCACATGGCACATGTGCCAAAACAGGCGCCCGTGCATGCACTGAGGGGACCCCATGTGCATCCTGGCATTCTGGACGCCCAAATGGCTGCGTTGGTTAAAATGTGCCAAGACAGTGCTTGGCCACCACGATGTCCAGCTAGGGGATAACAATTGCGGAGGGAGGGCTTCCCACATTATCGCCTCCGAGCGGGATATCCAGCCGCCCTCTGGAGGAGGCCGGAGACTGGATCATATAGGGAGGAATTCTTACCTCCAAAACACAGAGCACCATATAAACCCCGTTTTTTTGCACACTCGCCACTTTGAGGATCCCAAGGAAAAAAGCTACGGGAAAACCAGAGAAGATGGGGAGATAAATAAAACATATTCCTGCTTTCCTGGCAAAACACCCCCTTCAACTGTGTGTCCTACTCTACAGGTCACGCCCCGGCCAGCCTACGGTCTAGGTAACCAGGATATAAAAACACAGGGGACCCCCAAGTTTCTCAAGCCGGAAAGCACAGCTGTGATCTCAGAAACTAGTTGAAACCAGCAGTATCCATGACCCTGAGCTCCATAATATCAATCTCTAGGGAGCTTGAAAGTACATGTGGCTCTTCCCTAAGAGCCCTGGAAGCAAAGAGTGTCTGGTAGGCAGCTGAGCTCAAACTCCGATCATAAGAAGAACAGAAGAACCTAAGAGGAGCCCTGCTGGATCAGGCCACAGCCCATCTAGTCCAGCCTCCTGCCTCACACAGTGGCCCACCAGTTGCCCATGGGCATCTCAAGCAGAGACAAGGACAAACCTCTTGCTCTCGAATCCCAGCAAATGGTCTTAGAGGGCTCCTACTTGTCCCCATGGTCTGAATGATGTACTTAGGCATCCATTATAGTAGCCATTGATACATCTGTCATCCATAGATTTGTCTTAACAATTCCTTAAAGCCATCTAGGCTGGTTGCTGTCAACACCTCTTCCGGCAGCAATTCCATAGACCGATGACCCTTTGGGTGAAGAAATACCTTCCCTTTGTCTGATCCAACTCTCCTGCCCATCAGCTTCTTGGATGCCCCCTAGTTCTAGTGTTATGTGATGGAGAAAAGGAATGTCCTCTATCCACCTTTTCTATACCACACACGATTTTATGTACTCCAATCAGGTGTATACAATCGGTGGTTGTACACCTCATAGGCCCTCCTCGCCGGCTCTCACCTGGTCCCCAGCAGAAGAAGAAGACCACAGGGTACAAGACCACGCCTTGCTCCACCACCTTGATAGTCGCCCATTGCTGGTCGCCCACGTAGCCGGTGGAGCTCACAAACCTCTTGTACAAGGCCCTGGCCCGGATCAGCAAGACCTGCAAGGTTGGAAAGACGGTGCAAACCCCACGGTTTACCAGGTCCTCTTACCCCACCTGGGCAGTTAAGTTACCGCAGCCGAGGGGATAAGTCTGGAGACAATAGCTGTGGGATGTCTCTTCCTTTCTACTGAGCTACCTTGCTGGGTTGTTGTGAAGAGACTCACTTAGGCTGCACTTTGCTTTGCAGCCAATACCTCCTTCATCACTGGCACTCAGATGTAAGATTTGCACAGCAGAAAAAAAAAAACCCTAACCAGGGACTATAGATGTGCACAATCTCTATCAGGGACACAGTTTAATGACTACTTCCACTTATATTCCATTACTCTCTCCCCTCCTTCATTTCACCCTAAGGGGACTCGAAGCTGCTGACAAACATTCTGTTCTTCTCCCCACCACAGACACCTTGGGAGGTCGGTGGGACTGTGAGAGCTCAAAGAGAGAGCTGTGACTAGCCCAAGGTCGCCCAGCTGGCTTCGTGGAGGAGTGCGTAATCAAACCAGGCGACTGCGAGGTAAGAGTCTGACACTCTAATCACAAGACCAAACAGGTTCAAATGCAGGTGAGGCGGTGATGTAGGAATTTCACCCTTGCCTTCTTCCCAGGTCACAGGGAAGACTATTCCAGAGGGTGGGTGCCAACAGATAAAAGGCCCGGCTGCAGGTACTCATAAGAAGATGTTCAGCGATTTGTAGTACCGCAGCAGGGCCTCCTCTGAAGATGCCAATATTCTCACGGGTCGGCATTACGAGAAGAGGCCTGCCAGGTAAGCTGGTCCCACGTTCGGGGCCCTCGTATGTCAAAGGGAACGCCTTGCATCGCTAATCAGAGACGTGCAAGGCGAACGCTCCCCTCGATTTTGATTCGAGCGCCTCTGGGTCTTACCAGGATCACCGTGAAGCTGGACAGGAACGAGAGGAGGAAAGCTCCAATGCTGTAGTAGTTCAGCGGGGAGCAGATTTGCAGCTGTTCAGCAGGGAGCAACGAGGTATTTGTGTGCATCAGGAGGCATCTGAACACAGAAAGAAAAAGAGCTGGCTTTTCTGCCCCGCTTTTCTCACCCATTTAAGGGGACTCAAAGCGGCTGACAAGCCTTCTGTTCTTCTCCCCGGAACAGACACCCTGTGAGGTAGGTGGGGCTGTGATGGCACCCAATAAGAAAGGAGGTAGATTTGACACAGCAAGAGGGACTGAGAGCCAAGAGTTCCTTGGAGGAGGCTCAGGTCAATGGCAGAGAAAGGTGTGAGCGATGCAGCCCAGAGCGAGGACGGTCTGAGGACGGCCTATAACAATTAGGTGTGAACAGGGCTGGTACGAGCTCAGTTCGAATTATGAATGGGACGTCCTGTCTCATCTAGGTGTGATCAGGGCCAAGAAGAACATTCCTAAACCTCTGAGGAACCCTGCAACTGAGATGGTGCCCTGGTGAGGAATGCAGAGATGCTGGGATGCTGCTAGAGGCCTCCAGATGTCAGCAGCTTCAAGGATGCAGGCCGGTCTGCACCCATCTTCCCCCCCCCCCCCAGAGCCCCAAAACAGAATAAAACAAACTTACCCGTGCTCCTTAGTGAAGTTCTGATAACATCGGTACTGATTGCCCCACCCGAACACAGGGCTCATTAATAAAAGTGGGAATACGCTGGGGGGGGGGGGGAGAGAGAGACCCACACTTTAGGACACAGGACACTGACCGCAGGCTTCATCTCAGACAAAGCAGCCCATGAAAATGTGACAGATGGGGTCGACGTCTAGGACCCTCCAAGAATCACACGGCAAAACCAGAGCAAAGGATCAGTTAGCCCACCCTGCAACTCATCACAGTGCAGAACATGGCGGCATTTGGTCTGATCCTGAAAAGCTCAGCAGGTTTAGCTTTGGATGGGAGGCCACCAGGAAATCCCGGGGTGGTAGATTAGTTGAAGATTTTTTAAAAAATAGTTGGAACTGTAATCAAATTCAGTTCCCCTGCCCCCTCAAACTGTGCCTGAGAAGCCGTATGACAGCTTAAACTTACATAGACAAAATGATGGTTATTCGGCTGTTATTTGTATAGTTCAAAACCTATGGGAGAGAGAAATATGAGATATTAGCTGGATGCCTAGAAGACAAATCTCCAACAGTACTTTCAGGTGACAAATGAAGCGTTTTGTAACTCCAAAGGAGTGCAGAATATTCATCCTTGCCCAGTTTAATGCCCCATCATGCACGAGAAAGTACACTGGGTGTGTTTATGCCCATGTTAAGAGTGCAACGTGGAAACAACCCGAACGCTGAAACTCAGTCAATACATTGACAGTTGATTAACCAAGAAATGAATCAACCTAAGTGCTGAAACTCATCAATATATTGACAGCTGATTAACATAGCAAACGCATCATACCAAATGCTGAAATTCACCCATGAAAAGGCGTTCTAGCCCTGTGATTCTTAAGGGCCATTTTTACTGGGAAGCCTTGATTTATGTCTCTTTGATCAGTACAGCCGGGGAGACAAGGAGCTGGGCTGGTGGGTGGGCGTGTAGGCAACGCTGAGTTCCCTGGGAGTCGATGGGACATTTGCACGGGAAGAACGCCCACACAAAGAGCCTCTTGTGCTCTCCGACAAGTGGCGTCAAAGGGCGGCTCATCCTGAGCCCAGCCAGGTGTGAAGGAACGGCTGGCCACAAGGCAGGTACAGGTGGAGTGTTTGATCCCCTCGTCCTGCCTTCCAAGGCTGCTTGGTCTCAAGGCAAGACCGCTCTCCCTCCGCTCTCAAGCACAGAGGCTGCTTCAAAGACAGGCCACGACTTCGGCTCCCGTCTCTCCTCTGGCCAACCCGCTGCGCCCGCTCTGCTGCCCGCCCCACGTGGCAGCTCCATTGGAGCAGCAGAAATGCTGCACAGAACCCAAATGTGCCTCCAGAACCTTATAGCGGGAGGCTGCAAGCCAGGAGGGACGCGTGCCCGCCCTCCGCCCTTGGCTTCCTTCTAGGCCCGGCGCTGGCCAACGTCAACAGCCGCCTTTCCTTTGATGACGTCCCACCGCGTGACCGCCAGGACGCCTCCCGATCGGTTGCAGGTGCAGGCACACCGGTCGCATCTTGGCGTGGAGCCGACAAATCAGCGCAAGCAAACAGACATCACCACCCACACTTCAATAGCGCCTTGGCGAAAAAGAAATGGTTCTGCAATCGCTAATATCCTTTTATTTGCACACCGAGGTTTGGCTCTCGAGTTGCAAAGGATCTGTGAGGCAAGGAACTGTTTCTCCCATTTTCAACTCAAAGTGGGCATTTCTTTTTCTTTTATTTACTATTTGCATTTCTATCCTGTCTTATACCCGAAGGTCTCAGGGCGGGTAACAGCACTTAAAATCAGACATATTAAAACAACAACAGAGTCTTTAAAGTGGGAAGAGACCGTATATTCTCATTAACCAAAGACCAGGGCAAAGAGGGGCGTCTTCACTGCCCTCCTGAACATATACAGTGAAGGAGCCTGAGGCACCTTGAGGCGGAGACTATTCCATAGCCTGGGGGCCATCACTGGGAAGGCCCTCTCCCGGGTACCTGCTCCTTTTACCACTGAAGGTGCTGGGGCAACCAGGAGGGCCTCCCCTCCAGATCTTAAGGCATGGGCAGGTCGACATGGGAGAAGATGTTCCTTTAGATATGCATGGTAGTTCTGGGCCACA
Organism: Aspidoscelis tigris stejnegeri; assembly: GCA_023333525.1. Lineage (NCBI taxonomy): Eukaryota > Metazoa > Chordata > Lepidosauria > Squamata > Teiidae > Aspidoscelis > Aspidoscelis tigris. The sequence continues at coordinate 10,195,403 of JALMGA010000020.1, forward strand.
GATAGGACAAGAAAGCCCTCCTTGGACACCGGGTAGAATTTAGACCCAACCCCTCGGAAGAGAGAATGAAATGCTAAGGAGTCCTTCATACTCCATATTCCATGCTGACATACCTGTGTCAGAGCTGAATGGCTTTCGATCAGATTGCCTTATCAGACAAAGGCTCTGAGGGTCTGCAGGAGACGTCCAGGACTGCATTCACACCGACATTTTAATCTGGCTTTAGTCCACTTTCAGAGTGGAAGAACATAGCAGGAAAGTGATTTGTCATTTTTCTTCCATGTTTTCTAACTCAAAGGTGGATTTTCTGAGTTAAAAAGCCAAATGAAGAAGAAGAGTTGGCTTTTCTACCCCGCTTTTATCATCCATTTAAGGGGACTCAAACTGGCAAACAAACCTTCTGTTCTTCTCCCCACATCAGACACCCTGTGGGGCTGTGAGACCTCAAAAAGAAAGCTGTAACTAGCCCAAGGTCACCCAGCTGGCTTCATGGAGGAGGGCGGAATCAAACCTGGCGATTCCCAGATAGGAGTCTGGCTCCCGAACCACTAGACCAAACCGACCCACAAAACCAAACAGCTTGTCATTTTGCCAATGTGTTATCTCACTGAAACTGGACTGAAGCTGGATTAAAATGTAGGTGTGTACACGGCCCAGGTCTTTCCTCTGCTGAAAGGTGCAGAAGCCTCACCAGGTCCCCCCAGTTTGAGTCGTCTGGCCGGCATTTTAGAACGAAGCCCCGTTTGCTCTACGCACACAACCAGCCCATGACTTCTTATAAGAGCCGAAGGAGGGAGGCGCCCGCAGCCCTCACAGACCAACCCAGTTGGCACCAAGCAAGAACGCTGCTCAGGCAGCCAAAAACCAGGGTCACCCAAGAGCAGCTGTGTCCATGGCAAGGGCTCAACCCTCTCCCGAGATCCAAGTAAGGGTGACACTGGACCTTCACGGGAACATTTTGGGTCACCTGGCACCACCCAAATGGAAAGTGCCCACGCTTAGTAAAACGCTTTGCCTAAAATACATCCAGAGCACGTCCAGCATCGCTGGGCCCTCGATCTTTTCTGCTTAGCTGCTCAGATGTTTTGGGGACCAAAAGGAGAAGACACTCAGCAAGGAAGGGCAAAGGCAAACTGCTGCCAATGGAGGATTTACCCGAAGTGGCCGGCTCTGTAGACTCTGGTCGTATTTCACCTTCAGGTCTGCATAAAGATGCCAAGTGTAATTGATGGTGTACAGGAACGAAGCGATGTAGAAGAGCTGGAGAAGAAGAACAAAGGCTCACTCAGGGGTTTACAAGGCATCTATCACCTGCCAAGCCTGAACCAAAACACGCTTTCTCTTGCGCATGACTTAGGAACTGTTATAACATGGTTTCCAACCAGTTTTCACCCCATTAAGGCCCAGAGATGTCTTTAAAAATGGGGAAAACACAAATGACGTAATTACTCTTTGCTCTTGAGGGTTCCTTAGGAGATGCTGTACATCCTCCAGACTGGGAAGATGGACAGGAGGACTCTAAAGGCCATTTGCAGGGATCTGAGGGCAGGTGAAGGTTTTGCCTTCATCTTCTGCTGGAGATGCCCAGAAGCAGCTGGTGGGCCACCATGTGAGATGGGATGATGGACTAGATAGGTTGTGGACTGATCCAGTGGGGCTCCTCTTAGGTTCTTCCCTAGAATGGATGCCTAGGCGTCACCTCCAGGCTGGGGAGACAGGCAGGAGGCCTCTAAAGGCCATTTGCTCAGAGTCAAGAGCAGGTGAAAGTTTTGCCTTCGTCTTCTGCTGAAGATGCCCAGAAGCAGCTGGTGGGCCACCAGGTGAGATGGGATGGACCAGGTGAGCTATGGCCAGAACCACAAGGAGTCCTCTTATGTACTTATTTACTATCCCTTTTGCTGCCACCTAGAAATAGCTGAGGACTAGTAAATCATAGAATCCTAGAGTCGGAAGGGACCTCTGGGGTCATCTAGTCCAACCCCCTGCTCAATGCAGGATTCCCTAAACCATCCCAGGCAGATGTAGGTCCAGCCTCTGCTTGAAGACCTCCAGCCAAGGAGAACCCACCGCCTCCCTTGGCAACCTGTTCCACTGACTGATCGCCCTCAATGTCAGGAATTTCTAAACTGTATTGACTCCCTTGAAGTTCCATCCCATTGTTTCGTGATTAAAATCTTATTTTCCACACTCTCTGCTAATTTTGTAGTCAGAAAAACAAACACCGAGAAAGAGAGGCATTTTGGTGAGGTTGGCAGCCTTGGTAGCTGGAAAGCAATAAATATTCCTAATATACGTAATAATTAGGATGATAACAGTTCTATGAATATAGCACATTATTTTTAAAAATCTGCAGATTTGTACGGCTGTAATTAAAATTCTCTTACATGGTAGAAGTTACCAAATAGGCCTTTTTTAAAAAAAAAATTGCATGCCTGACTTATGGAATGATTGTTCAAATGGAGTGAGCTTGGAAAATGTGATGAAGCCAAAATTTCCCTTCCGTAGACAAACCGAAACAATAAACATGCAACCACTAAGTTTGTGGATGAATCATCTTTCGGTCTTACAGGGCTTCCTCCGACAGGATGGACTGAGCAGAGCAGCTTTGACCGATTCCTTCTGTGCATAAGTACCCTTAGGCTCCCAGGCCAAACCTGGGACTAGAATCCCACCTGTTGAGCTGGTGGGACAAACGCCCACCTGACGTCGATTCAGAAGGAGGAGCTGAAAGCAGGTTAAATTTTGCCTTCACCTTCTGCTTGAGATGCCCAGCGGCCGTTGAGGGTCACCACGTGAGACAGGATGGGCTGTGGGTAATCCAGTAGGGTTTATCTTAGGCTCTTATGTTCTAGGAAAGTTGTCCCCCCCCCCCTCCATTGTTGGGAAGATCTGGCCCTTGTAGGGCTTGGGATGGGAAATAACCTTTCCTTATGTTTGGGTTCCCCCTTGGTCAACAAAACTGTCTGGCCGTGAGCTCAGAAGCCAGAGGGATAACAGAATGAACCAGCCATTCACTCTACTGCTGGAGCCTGTGGAACTCCCTGCTACTGGATCTACAGGAGGCATGGGCTGGCCAAGGTGGCTTTCCCAGAGGAGTAGAGAAACAAAGCAGCTGCACAGTTCATGGATTTCTGACCACGTGAACCTGGGAACAGAGAATGAGAAACTGCCCTTTGCCAGGCAACCCACAACTGCTCCTTGCTGCCCTATGAGACGGACACCGTCTGGTCCTCCTGCTCCGCTCTGTGCATGCTCTTTACAACGCGCCTCCTCGTAGGCTTCATATTTCTCCCATTAATTATCACGGCTGCGCATTTGTGTTAGCCAAATGAGGCGGAAACCTTTTAAAAAGCTTTCTAGGTCATTTGGATTTAATTGAGGGGAGAGCAGGTGAATTGTACAATGGGGGCCCGGGGATCCTGCTGGGTGACAGTGAAGCAGAACAGAAAGTAAATTCTGCAACTGAGAATGAGGCAGGGAGATTGGAGGGGGGTATAAAGACAATTGGGGGGAGGGCACAGATGATCCTGCACTTAACTTGGGAAGAATGCACATTTCCATTAAGAGGAGCCCTGCTGGATCAGGCCACAACACATCTAGTCCAGCATTTTGTCTCACACAGTGCCCACCAATTGCCCATGGGCATCTCAAGCAGAGACAAGGGCAAACCTTTGCTTGCTCTTGAATCCCAGCCTCCTGCTTGTCCCCCCCCCCCCAGCCTGAAAGATGTACTTAGGCTTCCATTCTAGTAGCCATTGATGCATCTGTCATCCATAAACTTGTCTAACCCTTCCTTGAAGCTATCTAGGCTGGTAGCTGTTACCACCTCTTCTGGCAGCAAATTCCATAGACCAATGACCCTCTGGGTGAAGAAATACTTCCCCTTGTCAATCTTAACTCTCTTGCTTTTAAGAACATAAGAGGAACCCTGCTGGATCAGGCCACAGCCCATCTAGTCCAGCATCCTGTCCCACACAGTGGCCCACCAATTGCCCATGGGCATCTCAAGCAGAGACAAGGGCAAACCTTCTCCTGCTCTCGAATCCCAGCAAATGGTCTTAGAGGCCTCCTGCTTGTCCCCATGGCCTGAAGGATGTACTTAGGCATCCATTCTAGTAGCCATTGATGCATCTGTCATCCATAAACTTGTCTGACCCTTCCTTGAAGCCATCTAGGCTGGTTGCTGTCACCACCTCTTCTGGCAGCACATTCCATAAATTGATGACCCTCTGGGTGAATTAATCCTTCCCCTTGTCTGATCCGAATCTCCTACCCATCAGCTTCATAGATGCCCCCTGGTTCTAGGGTTGTGTGTTTCTATACCACGCATGATTTTATAGGCTTCGTTCAGGTCCCCTCTTAGACGCCGTTTTCCAGGTTCAAGAGGCCTTTTTCCATTCTTGAAAACGCAAGTCAGTATTAACAGCAAGCAATTTTCCCCTTCTCTTTTGGCAGTCTCTAAATCGGGTTTCTCACTCTAAAGTTGGACTGAAACTGGATTAAAGCTTAGGTGTAGACCTTGCAGTTCACAGCCATATGCCTTGCTAGGGCCCGAAAAAGGCTGACCACCAGCTCACACACATTTCAAATTGGTGATTAGATGCTGGACCAGAACTGTGCCTCAGTCCTCCTGAATCTTGCCTCCTGAATATCAACAAGACAGCTGCTGTTTATGGCAAAGGTATTCTAGCTTCCTTTGCGAGAATAAACATTAGCCCGATGCTGTCCTTCAGAGGAAGGAGTGGAACATGGGTGGCATTTTGGAGATCAGCTTGTTTAATGTCTGATGGAAACAATGAAACTAGGGAAACAGGAAATTCCCAGAGTGGCTGATGACACACAGGCAGCAAACCCTAGCTTTGGAGAACCAATGGGTCGCTTTTTGTTCTGCTGTGCTTTTCAAGCTATATCTGCTGCATTTAAAATCCCCCATAACCAACAACCAAGTCAGGATCCTATCATTCCCAAATAGGGGTGTGCACATATACAATTTACCCGTACAGATATGAATGTCCAAATTTTTCATAGGAATAACTCGCAATATTTGTTTTTGTTCAAATTTGGAAATCTGAATGTCCGGTATTTGTATACGAATGTCCAAATTCGTACGAATAACGAATATTTCAAATATTCATACACATTCCTAGTCTCAGAGGATCTTGCTGCAGATTTGGTATCCATGACATAACTATTTCCTCCAGTCTGAAAATGTTTCCTTGTTCAAAACCAAAGCCTAGGAATCAAGCTACTGGCCAACTAGTGATCGCAAAAACAACAGTAAATCCATATTCTAGATGCAGTACTCAAAAATAGGTCCAAAATGAAACCAGGGAGCAAGTTCACAGTATGTACCGCACCACATTATGACCTTCATGAAAAGGCACTTTAGAAAGCTCTGTCTGTAACCCCACAGCATCCTTGCCTCTAGAGTGGAGACCAAGCCAGCTGGATGACTAACTGCCTGCTACTCCCACCTACGGCCACCAGATGGGGCTTGCGGATGACAAATTAGCCCTTTTGTTGACTGCTTCTGATTATCTGGTTCTGGATAGTTGATTCTAACCAGAAGTCAGGTCCTATCTAGAAAAGCTGGTAAATGACACTTGAAAACCCAATTTTTTAAAAGGTAGAGCAAACTACCTGGAAAGCAGAGGGTTGCCGGTACCCTCCCCAACTTCTCCCCAGAAGTAGGGAATGGCAAACCACTTCTGTATCTCTGCCAAGAAAACTGCACAGAGATGCCCAAGCAGTCAATCAGGAGTCAGCCACAACTTGGTGGTACCCATCGCCATAATCAATAACAAATAAAATTTTAAAACAAAGCAAAAGATAGAGACAGAAGTCAGAAGTGACACAGCAGCTTTTGTGGGTCTCTCTTGTCCTGCTGCTGTTAAGGGGGTTTGTGTCAGGTTTTTCTATCATTTGCTAATTCCAAATTCCTTGCCAGCCCCTTGCCTCTCAGCCTGGCCTCCCTTGCAAGGTTGCTGTGAGCGGCTTAGAGGAAAGGCAGGCAGAAAAGCAGGAAATAGAACATTGGGATTCCTCGAACCTCCTTGCCAAAAGAGCCAAAGCAAAACTTTTGCAAATTAAAGTTTGCAAACGTTTCCTGTCTGCTGCAAAGGCAGCGGCTGGACTCTCAGCCTAAGACCAAAGAGCCCTTGGGTTTGAACTGTCCATTGGCTGAGGGAGCAAATTGGGCAACCCTGGGCCGCTCATCTGTTCTACCTCAAAGGGCTGGTGTGAGGAGGCAAATGAAATGCTGTTGCATGAAGGCAGGGAAACAGGCGCCTTGAATAAGACACAGAAGAAGAAGAGTTGGTTGTTCTGACCTGCTTTTCTCAGTCATTTGAGGGGGTTCAAAGTGGCTGACAAACCTTCTGTTCTTCTTCCCACACCAGACAACCTTTGAGGTGGTGGGGCTGCGGGAGCTCAGAAGAGAGCTGTGACTAGCCCAAGGTCACCCAGCTGGCTTCATGGAGGAGGGCGGAATCAAACCTGGTAATCCCAGATAAGAGTCCGGCTCCCTAACCACTAGACCAAACTGGCTCACAGAGAAGCAACTGTTAGCAGGATTATGTAACGCCAGTCAGCCCATAAAAAGGTCTACTGGATTTCTGGGTCAAGCAGGTACAGTTTAACCAATGCCCGTCCCTCCTGCATGCTGCCGAGCATGGCTGACACCTGCCTCAGCGTCTTGCAGCTTTCCTGACCTACCTGCGCTGCTCGTCTCTCTTGCCAAACCGCAGATCTTGTGACACACACACCTTTCTGCCCAGAGCAAACAGCAGAAATCCCCCTTCTGAAAGTAAACATGCCTCGCATGGGTTAGGGCTCGCCCAGAGCCTGCATGGCGCCCTTTCCATTCCCTTGCTGATTTTCGGGCCACGTTCTCATAGGATATGACTCCTTCCTCCGGTTAGAACATAAGAACATAAGAGAAGCCTTGCTGGATCAGGCCACAGCCCATCTAGTCCAGCATCCTGTCGCACACAGTGGCCCACCAAATGCTCACGGGCATCTCAAGCAGAGACAAGGACAAACCTTCTCCTGCTCTCGAGTCCCAGCAGATGGCCTTAGAAGCGCCCCAGTTCCTCCTCCCAAAGCCCCTTACTTCTTTAGTGGCTTTCCTCCCAAGAGTTCTGGGAAGGTGGTGAACCCTAGCCACCGCCTCTTCTTCATTTCACTCTCACAACACCCCTGCAAGGTAGGTGCTCTCAGAAGCCAGCCCAATTGCACTCAGTTGACTTTCACAGCCCAACTGGGGTTAGAAACTGAAGCTGCGTCGAGGCAGGAAGAGACGGGGCCTGCTCCGTGAGGGCCCCTGGGACCCAGAAACCATTTGTCCTTAGCCACATCAGGTCGGCATCTTACATTTTGGTCCTTTTTGGCAGGTCTTTCACACCCTTCTCTTGAGGTTATTCACTTCTAAGTGTTTTCCCTTTCATTATATCTTTCTTTCTTTCTGCAGACTCAAAGGTACTGAGCAATTTTATTTTAATTTTTTTGTTAAGCATCTAGGATACTAATTAATAATCTCAAAACTCTTGGAAGCAAAGACAGGGGTGGAGGAAAGTGACTACTCAGCATGTGTTTTTGGCTCGATTGACTTTGGCCGTCCTAAAGTCTTATTTGGACTTTGTTTAGTTTAGTTATATGTAATCTAGTCAGAATGTCTGGAGGATCCCAAAGGCCTGTGATGGGTCTAGCTATGGAAATGTCCTCTCCTGCCCTGTACTAGCTCACGGGGCTCTTCCTGAAAATCCACACGCTGCCTCTTTTGGAAGCTGCTGCAAAAATGTGGCGACTTCACAAAGAAGGGTTTAAAAAAACGAACAAACAGGACAACCAGCCTTGCATAGCGCAAGGCCTTCTCTGTGCCAGCCCCTGGCTTGACTGGCTGTCGCTGAGCAAATTTTTTGGTGCAATATGCAAGCTGATTACTTTGATCTCCTCAAAGCGAAACACCACCAAAGTGAGGCCAGTTTCTAAGGAAAGCCCTATTCAGCCCTGTTGTCTGTGGGTCGCATTCTGCGCGCTGGTACTGCCCATTTCCACCGTCTGCCAACTGGCAGAGGTGTCCAGCAAAGGGGCTATTTCCATATGGTCCCTAGTTCAATCAATACATTATTTGATAAACCTGGCCACGTATAAACCAGATTGGGAAAAAATAATTTTTGCCATATGGGGCTGTTGCCAGAGGCTTCCACAAGAATCACAAGAGCTGCGTTCACACCTAAGTTTTAATCCAGCTTCAGTCCGCTTTCAGAACGAGAGAGCACACCGGCTAAGTGGCAAGCTGCTTTCTTTCAGCACTATCAAACTCAGAAGGTCCCATCTTTGAGTCAGATGATGCAAAAAGAAAATGACTGTTCACTTTGCTGATGTGTTCTTCCATTCTGAAAGTGGACTGAAGCTGAATTAAAGCTTAGGTGTGAACACAGCCCAGGTCTTTCCTCTGCTGAAAGGTGCAGAAGCCTCACCAGGTCCCCCCAGTTTGAGTCGGCTGGGGAGATTTGTGCAAATTGTACATTTATCTAAAATGATCTTTCTCCAGTAATGTTAAGGGCCCTGGGTCTGCAGTCTAACTGGACAAATACTCCATCTAAACTGGGCTCAAAACCAACTTTTCTTTATCTTTCTTCTTTTCTCCTTAAATTTGTGGGCTTTCTTGTAATCTTCAATTTCTCTCTCTCCTGTCTTCCTCCCCTACCTTTAATCATTGTTTTTACTTCGATGCAGGTAGTACCTGTCTATAAACTGCCCTGGATCCCAGGTGAAACATATTTTGGCAATGACTGAATGCCCAAACAAACAAACAAGCAGAATGCAAACTCTTTCACCTCTCCCATTATTTGCACGTTGTAGCAGGCAGCCCCTTGGCTTGACGGGTCGACAGCGTCTCTTCCGTATAGGAGGGCTCCAACAAGCCAGCAGACGCCCAAACAAAGATCTGAGAGACTCAGGTAGAAAAGAGGCCGCACCTGTGGAGGAAGCAACATTAGGACTGACTGCATATTCCTGTGGGTGCAATCTTCCTTCCTTCCTTCCTTCCTTCCCTACCTACCTACCTACCTACCTACTCCCCGGGGGTCTCTGGGTGGATAGTAACATTCAGAATCAAACATTATTACAACAGCATCTGCAAGTGAGAAGGGCAAAGAGGTGCGTATTCACTGCCTTCAGAAATGTGTAGAATGAAAGCGATGGATGCACCTCAAGGGGGAGACCATTCCGTATCCTAGGGGCCATCACTGTGAAGGCCCTCTCCCGGGTACCCACTCCTTTTACCACTGAAGGTGGTGGCACAACCTGGAGGGCGTCCCTTCCAGATCTTAAGTCAGACAGGTTGACATGGGAGAAGGCATTTAGATACTTGGGGCCCAGAGCTAAGTCAGACTTAACACCTTGAGTTGGGCTTGGTGGCAAATCAGCAGCCAGTACAACGCTTTTAAGCCCAGCATGATGTCCGTCCAGCCCGCTGTCCCGGTCAGCAGTCTAGCAGCTGCATTCTGCAAAAGCTACTGCTTCCGAACCGTCTTCAAGGGCAGCCCCAAGTAGCGCACATTACAGTAGTCCAGCCTGGAGGTTACCAGAGCATGGATAACTGGTTTAGATCAGTAACTGGTGGTCTGCCTTGGGACATTTCACAAGTTATGGATTTGCTCTAATATCAATCTCCATGATATTAAGAGAGTGTCCAGAGTGTGGCCTATAAGGTCAGTCCTTACCGGGAAGGAGTACAGGTGTGGTTGTTGGGGGGGGGGGGGAGAAGCATTTTCAGGAATACATGATTCATATAATGTTCCAGGTTCCATAAAACCAGGTGTTGTCTTCCCGCACGAGAAACTAGCATTTTTTCTGCCATCCATTTTCCGGGACCAGAGTCCATTTCATCAAGAAATGTTATTATATTGTAAACAAATGTAAAAAGGTAATAAAAATGTGGAAAGCACCGTGTGTTGCTAAGAACACAATGTTTAGGGGAGAAGAAGAAAAACAGGAGGAGTTGGCTTTTCTACCCCACTTTTCTCACCCTTAAGGGGACTCAAAGCAGCTGACAAACCTTCTGTTCTTCTCCCCACAACAAGCACCCTGTGAGGTAGGTGGGGCTGTGACTCAGAAGAGAGCTGTGGCTAGGCCAAGGTCACCCAGCTGGCTTTGTGGAGGAAGAAGAAGAGCTGGCTTTTCTATCCCACTTTTCTCACCCATTTAAGGGGACTGAAAGCTGCTGGCAAACCTTCTGTTCTTCTCTCCACCACAGACACCTTGGGAGGTAGATGGGGACTGTGTGAGCTCAGAAAGAGAGTTGTGACTAGCCCAAGGTCACCCATCTCGCCTTGGGGAGGAGCACATACTCGAACCGGGAGACTACCAGATAAGAATCGGAGACTCTAACCACAAGACCAAACTGGCTCACCAGAAGCTGCCGACAAGCCGCCTCTTATCTGAAATTCTGGTGATCCGATGGAAGATATTAAGGAAGCATTCAGCACCGGGGGAAAGCACACATTTTGCATTGACAGAAATATCAGCATCGGGCATAGACGGAGAGACCTGTGCGTAGGCCTCACAAATCAGTCTCAACTGCTGTTCTACGGAAAACAGACACCTCTCGGTGTCTGTGAGGCTGTGGGTGCCCTTGCCTTGCAAAGTCTTGTGAATCGTGAGGACGCCGGGCACCGGCTGCCTCCAAAAGACTGCCAATGGGGTGGTGCCAAGCTGGAACTGATGGCACCCCCTGCCACACCCACTTTGCTATTAAACTCCGCAAGGGGTGAAAAGTTGTCAGCATTCGTATCTTCAAAGACAAATAAAAGACTCATTTGATCTGAATCACATGTGAATGCATTCGAACCAATCTGGATTTTCGGATTTTCGATTCGAATCAAATCCCCGAAATTGCATCTGCGCACGCCCCTAGTCCTAAGAAATGGACAAACAAGCCACAAAGGCTTCTCTTATCATTTGCAGCTTGGAAACAAGGAGGGGAAGTCGTTTGCCGTTCAGGTGCCCGCAAATACCCCAAAGTCTGGAGCTTTTGAGCGAAGACTATAGTGGGTTCAAAAATGAAGGTTAAATGAAAAACCAAAACAAAACATGGGCTATTTGTTTTAGCAAGGAGAAGAGGCTGTGCTTGAAAATTTTTAACATTCTTTAGAGAACGTGTTCCTTCCCGGCCAGGTTGCATAACCTGCAAATTAAGTCTACTTTGAAAAATAAAATTAATCAAGGAAATTCCCTTACCTCAGGGGATCTGGCTGTGTGCTGGAACATGGTATAGCCGATCACAGAGCTGGATCCTATGATGCTAGAGAAGAAAAGGAAATGATTGGTCCAGCGAGGGATGCTAATTCTGCTCCTGCTGGGGAACAGCCAGGTGGAGGGAAGGAAAGCTGTACCAGGTGAGCCGTCCAGCCGTTCTACCTGCCCACTGGGAGATTGCTGGCCAGGTTCCTGCTTTTTACGCAGCTCTTCAGGGCAAGTGAATGCTACCCAGATGAGAGATGTCGACCCCAGATGAGCAATTTTTTAGCACAGGTCTGGTGTGGGGATTTGCTGCTATTCCTTTGTGTTTGAAAACAGTGTTTTCTTCCACAATCTGTCACACACCCATTCACAGACTTGGAAGCCTACTGGTGAATCGCCACTTTGCCCTTCCCTTCCCTCTCTCTGCAGGGCTTGGAGGTAGCACATGAATTGCACAACCCTTCATTCCTTACTCAGTATGTTTCTAGGCCTCATTATATGAGTGGCTCCCTTGAGGAGCAAAGCAAAATATAACAGTATACAAAGCCTGTTCTCATCATAGCAAAATAATCAATGCAATGCAAATATATTCAGACTGTAAATAAATCAACAGTAACAAAGTTGAGGAGTTTCATAGAGGAAGAGGAAGAAAAGAGGAGTTGGCTTTTCTGCCCCACTTTTCTCACCCATTTCAGGGGACTCAAAGCGGCTGACAAAACTTTTGTTCATCTCCCCACAGCAGGCGCCCTGTGAGGTCGGTGGGACAGTGAGAGCTCAGAAGAGAGCTGTGACTAGCCCAAGGTCACCCAGCTGGAGGGTGGAATCAAACCTGGCATTCCTAGATAAGAGTCCAGCTCCTTAACCACTAGACCACTAGCACATTGACCCGAACTCTTTCTTTCTTTCTCTCTCTCTCTCTCTCTTCCACACAAAGAGCAACACCTATTCTTTTTTAGGTTGCCCAGTATTGATCGCTGCCGCAGGCTCTTACACATGCAATCCAGTTTGAGGAATTTTATACCAGTACATTTCCACACACTGTGAAAAGTCAGTATGTCAATAGACCAAGCAGCTATTATTTCCATGGGGCTGATTTTTTTTTTTTACCATACAGAATAGAATATGTACGTAAAGCGGAGCCCAAAAAGCCTTTTCCAGGCTCCATTTTTATTTCCAGAGAGAAAAAGAAAGTTCACAGTACCTGAGAGAGGCCATGACGGCCTGTATCCAGTGGACAGCGTCATAGAACTGCGGAGGGAAAGAGTAAAACGTGTTACGCCTTTCGCCATTAGGCGCCAAGAGGTCCACAGTTTGCAGCATGAAATGACTCCAGCCATAAATGTTATTCAGGTGACCAGTGAAAGGGATACCTTGGGTGTTCTTCCACTGTCACTAGAAGTACCCATTAAGTACCCGTTAATGGGTACTTTATGGCATTTTTGGGGACCCATTAATGGGTACTTAATGGGTACTTTTAGTGACAGTGGAAAAATACCCCTTCTTGAGTCCAGCTGGTAGATATTTTCAAAGCGCCGTTTAAAAGCCAAGGCCGTGTCCAGGCATTGGGTACTTGATTTATTCCAGAATATCCAAATGTAGCGGAACAAGCAGCTGGTGTCTGGATGCAGCCCAGTTATCAACCAGTGCTTCTCTGCAAGTCGCCAGACTCACGGCAGGCAGGCAGGCCGGTGCTCTGAAAGCGAAACAGGAGGGAAGATGCTAGAAACGAACTGATGGGGAAAAGGCAGAAAGGAGAAAATCTTGGGGTGCTTTTCCACTGTCACTAAGTACCCATTGAAGCACCCATTAAGGACCCACTTGGCCGAGAGCCGGATGACCCCATTTCCACCACAGACCGCATTAGGGACACATTTGTTTCCACCACAGCTAGGGAAATCTGGATCATTATGGGTCCTTCCGGACCTATAATCCGGATTTTGTGTAGACCTCATTAAAGGGGTCTACAATGAGGTTTGGCAGCTGGGCCAGGAGGGGGGAGGGCAGGTAGAATGTCTTCCTCCCCCCTCAAGCACCCCCAGGACCGTAGTGTCGAGCAAGGGGAGGCCAGTTTGGTCCAGTGGTTAGGGAGCCGGACTCTTATCTGGGAACACTGGGTTTGATTCTGCCCTCCCCCAAGAAGCCAGCTGGTTGACCTTGGGCAAGTCACAGCTCTCTTCTGGGCTCTCACAGCCCCACCTGCCTCACAAGGGAGTCTGTTGGAAGGTGAAGAACAGAAGGTTTGTCAGCTGCTTTGAGTCCCCTTAAATGGGTGAGAAAAACGGGGTAGAAAAGCCAACTCTTCTTGCTGGTCTGCCCTAAACGCTCCTGGAAAATCCCAGTTGTTTACCCAGCTGAAACACACCTAGATACATCTCAAACTGTTTTCCTTCCGTATGTGCAGGCAAAACAGCTTCGATTTCGAAGGGATTGTGCTGCCATTTCTCTCTGAAACGTTACAGGAGTCTGAATCCGGACTCCTATAAATGAATTTATTTTTTGTATGAGTTCCCCCTGTCCAAAGCTGTCAGCCACCCTTAAACCTTCTGGGGCTACATCCTTTTCGCCTTTCCTAGACCATCCACACAGGACCTTCCCCTGCCTGCTTTCTGCCTCCCAGACGCAGTTTGACACGTTTCCTCGCGCCCCGTATTGCGCTCAAGGGGGAATTTCACGTGCATGCAAAACTCCCAGGCAAAAGAAGAAGAAGAAAATGACCCCCAAGGCACCAAGTTCAGAAATGCAGCATTCAGGGGCAAAATAGAGGAGACTCTATAGACTTAGACCTGCCCAGGGCCCAAGATCTGCTGGGGAGGCCCTCTTGGGGGTGCCACCCCGCGTCAGAAGTTAAGGGAGTGGGAACGCCTGGCAGGGCCTTCTCTGTCACAGCCCCCAGGCTACAGAATAGCCTCTTATCTGAGATGCACCCCTTTACCTTGGCGCTTTGGCTGAGAGACCAGCACCCCTTCCCCGTGCAGGCAGGGTCACAATGGGGTGCAGGTAGAAAATAAGTCCATAGAGCATGGAGTGAGTGTCAGGGCCCGGGGGGGGGGGCTTCCTGCTGTGTCCTCAATGCACTTGAACCCCTCCCGGTGTCCTCTCCTCCTTGGAAAGTTCCCAAAGCCAAAGCTTCCAGGCCTTTCCAAACTGCATTGTTTTTACCCCCCCCCCAACTCTCCATTAAATTACTGAGTCAAAAAGAAGCCCAGTGTTGAGGGGGGGGGGCTTAAATTGTCCCCAGAGTTTGTTCCACACAGCTGCTGACCTGGAAAAAGGGAATTATTTCCCTCCCTCCTTTCTTTGGCTGGGGGTGGGGGGTAGGGGACAGCAACCGGAAGGAGAGTGGCCCCTATCATGAGCCCCCAGTTCCAGAGAGGCGTCAAGTCCCCACACTTTGCCCCCCCCCCAATGAATGCCGCCCTAAGGACTTCAGGGGTGAGGAGAAGGCGGTCAAAAGCTCTTCTCAGAAGGAAGGAAAAGAAGACGCGTTGGCTTTTCTACCCTGCTTTCCTCATCCATTTTAGGGGACTCAAAGCAGCTGACAAACCTTCTGTTCTTCCCCCCCACAAGAGACACCCTGTGTAGGTGGGCTGGGAGAGCTCAGAAGAGAGCTGTGACTAGCCCAAGGTCACAGCTGGTTTCTTGGAGGAGCGCGGAATCAAACCCGGTATTACCAGGTAAGAGTCCGGCTCCGTGACCACTAGAGCAGGGAGGGAAGGAAAGAAGGAAGGAAGGATGGAAAGGAAGGATGGAAAGGAAGGCAAAGGAGCGCCCTGTACGCCCCCCACCCCAGAGCCTGCCTGGCCGGGAGGGAGAACCGACCGACCCGCCCGCCCGCCGCTTCGCTGAGATGTTCTGCCGCTCTGAAAGCGGAGTGACGCCGGATTACGCCGCCAGGAGCCTGGAACTCTAGTCCGGGGCAAAGGCAAGGCGAGGAAGGGGCGATCCTCCCCAGGGCGCCCGCGGAGTCCGAGCGAGTTGCCCGCCCCTCCCTGCGCGGCGCCCCCCACTCACCTGCGCCCACCAGTCCAGGGCCTGCTGGGCGACCAGCACGCGGGCGGGGAGGGCCATGCTCGGCGGGGAGGGCGGCGGAGCACCAGCACCAGCACCGGCCACGGGTTAGAGCCGCCGCGCCCCGCCCGCCCGCCGCCCCGCCGCCGCGCCCTCCCCCGGCGCTCTCCAGATGCGGGCGGCACTCAGCGCAGCTGGAGTCCCGGGAGGAGGGGGGAGGAGGAGGAGAGTTGCCTTTCCTACCCTGCCTCTCTCACCCATTCGCGTGGGAATACTGGGCTTGATTCTTCCCTCCTCCACGAAGCCAGCTGGGTGACCTTGGGCTGGTCACAGCTCTCTTCTGAGCCCTCACCCCCTCACACGTGCCTCACAGGGTGTCTGTTGTGGGGAGAAGAACCGAAGGTTTGTCAGCCGCTTTGGGTCCCCTTAAATGGGTGAGAAAAGCGGGGTAGAAAAGCAAACTCTTCTTTTTCCTTGGGGTTCTTCTGTGGACAAAGGAAGTTGCTGGTTTCTAATCTACCTTTGGGGCAGGGCAGGTGGGGGAGAAAGAAAAGGTCCTGCTGCTCGCATGGAAACTTGGGGGCCAGACGCCAGGAGGCCCTGTTCGGAGTTAAAAGAGAGGGGCAACTCAAATCTGGTGCCAAAACACTCAACTGAAGCAACCCCTTTGGAAAGGATTTTGGAAAGCTAACAAGATCTCAAACCAGCGCATGTGGGAGCATCTCCCCCCACCCCCACCCCGGCAGTCGTCCTGATGCATTCAGAAATCTAGAGGTTGTGCTATTGGACTTTGGCTGTGTCCACACTTAAGGTTTAATCCAGCTTCGGTCCACTTTCAGAGCGGGAGAAGACATCAGCCAAGTGAAAAGGTGTTTTCTTTCAGTGTTAAATAACTCAGAAAATTCACCTTTGGGATAGATAACGTGGAGGGAAAATTACCGCTTCCTCTCTCCGAAGTCGGACTGACGCTGGATTCAAACTTAGGTGTGACCAAAGCCTTTGAGAGGTTGCTGATGCCCAGGAAAAAGGAAAAATAAATGAGTTTATTCTGCCCCCTCGTGGCTCCTCAAGTCCCTCCCAGCAATTACATGAAGCCACACCTGTGGTTCAAAAGCCGCTTACAGGTGGCAGCGTCTGCACGTTAAGAGGCCTTAATCCACATTAGAGGCCAGATAATGCGTTTCTAAGATGTATTCTCCTGCCTTTAATGTGGGTTACTGGCGACATGGGGGCACTTGTGTCCACATGCTACCACTTCCAAGCACGGACGTAGCCACCACAGTGCACTCTAACGCTTACAGTCACACCTGCATTTTAACCCACTTTCAATCCACTTTCAGAGTGAGGAAACCATACCAGCCAAGTGACTACTCATTTCTTTCCACATTATCTAACCTAAAGGTGGATTTTCTGGTATAATGCTGATGAGGTCTCTCACTGTGAAGCTGGATTCCGGTGTTTTAAGGGTGTCACTAGGTGCCACCACCACCCAGGCCATGACTCAATGGACACTGTGTTCTTAGGAAGACCAACTCACCCCTCCATTTCAAGCCATATCCGTTTCAACAGCTTACAATTTGGTCTTTATGCTCTTCCTTCAGCTGCTGGTCTTTCGAGGAGAAAATCTTATGAAAGGAAATGAAACGTAGCCCTTCTGAGGCCTGTGCTGCCTGCCAGAAGGCCAAACGCCCCTGAGATTCCCCACAAGATGCTCAGCTGTGCCACATCACTGAAGACTTCTGCCACAGAGCCTGCAGGTGCCCATGATGAACCAGCCTCCACTAACGGGCTCCCTTCCCTTGAAGAACTAAACAAAACAACCTTCCCAACGTTTTTTATTCTTCCTGCCATCCGCCCTGGGGCTGAGAGGCTTTGGGGCACCAGATGACCGCTTTGGCTAAGGGGAGGGAAGTGTCCAAAATGGCCATACTGGGTAGGCCTGAGGGGAATTTGGAGGCCAAAATGGCCAGGCTGGCTGAGGGGAGTTGAAGATTTGCAATGAATCCAATGCCCAAAAACTCATGTGCACATACCTAGCCAGGGATGCTTTGTGCATTTTTAGTTTTTAAAAGGCCCTTGCAAATTTCAACTTCATTTAAGAGCCCTGCTGGATAAAAATGACATGTTCCTAATGTGGAGCAGGGTTGGCATGGTGAACAGCTGTCCAGGAGTGAAGAAAATGGCCCCCACTGGACACAGCAGAAAAGACACTTGCTGGCTGAAATGATTCCACCACCTTGGCTTTTTCCCAGGACTGCAGCCAGAGGTACCAGTGACTAAGGGACCCAGAGGTTTGCATGTTGACTTTCCTTATTTGGAATAGTGTGTACAATTCTGGCCACCACACCTCAAAAGGGATATTAGAATCCACTTTTAATCCGCTCTTGAACCACGTCAAATGCAATCTGAATCCGTTACGGATATTACTGGCACAACTCCGGCCTGGAGAGATGGCGTTTCTTCACCCAGAGGGTCATCGGTTTATGGAATTTGCTGCCAGAAGAGGTGGTGACAGCAACCAGCCTAGATGGCTTTAAGGAAGGGTTAGACAAGCTTATGGATGACAGATGTATCAATGGCTACTAGAATGGATGCCTAAGTGCATCTTTCAGGCTGGGGGGTCAAGCAGGAGGCCTCTGAGGCCATTTGCTGGGATTCGAGAGCAGCAGGAGGTTTGCCCTTGTCTCTGCTTGAGATGCCCATGGGCAATTGGTGGGCAGGATGCTGGACTGATGGGCTGTGTCCTGATCCAGCAGGGCTCCTCTTAGGTTCTTATGGACCGGATGGGCTGTGGCCTGATCCAGCAGGACTCCTCTTAGGTTCTTATGGACCGGATGGGCTGTGGCCTGACCCAGCAGGGCTCCCCTTAGGTTCTTATGGACTAGATGGGCTGTGGCCTGACCCAGCAGGGCTCCTCTGAGGTTCTTATGGACCACATGGGCTGTGGCCTGACCCAGCAGGGCTCCCCTTAGGTTCTTATGGACTAGATGGGCTGTGGCCTGACCCAGCAGGGCTCCTCTGAGGTTCTTATGGACCACATGGGCTGTGGCCTGATCCAGCAGGGCTCCTCTGAGGTTCTCATGTTCTCCCTGCCATTGGACCCCTTACTTCCAAGGAAACGACCTTTGCTTTTGCTAAAGCGTGGGGTGGAAAGCTGAAGCACCTAACCGCACCTTTTATCCAGTAACCTTTATTAGCAAATTCAGTACCACTGTAAATTCCACCCCCGCCCACCCCCGGGAAACATTTCCGCAAATACTGGTCGCTGCAACGTGACAAACGCTCCTTTCAAGTTGCCAAATATGTGCTCCCCAAGACCAGCCTCACAAAAATGGCCCCTTGACCCCCGCTCCCCTCGAGTTCTTCAGGACGGAGAGAACGCAGAGAGCAGCCATCTTGTTCCTCTAACCTGCCCAGGATGCTGAATAAGTGTTCTCACAGCAGGCACGGGGCGCTGGCTTTCTTAATTCCTCCCCCCCCGCCCCCTGTACCTCAAGAGATTATCTGTTTGAACTGGGGCAACCAGAACATTCTACTGGGATGATTTGTGGGCCAACAGGGGAGGCAGCGCAGTGAGTCGGCAGGCCAGGTACTATGGATTCAGCCAGGCCGCTCCGTGTCCAAAGGGCGGCCATTTTGGATAGGCCACCAGCCGAACGCGGGGACCCTTTGAGGACGGCACCACCATGCAGAAACCTTCTCATTTAGCAACCTGAAGGGAGAGGAAAGGAAGGAGCGTCGCCTTTTTAAACAAAGGGCCCTGAAGGATTCCCACCGGCCCCTCTGCACTCTTAACAACGTGATGGCGGTTTCCAAGCTCACGCTGACGGCAGAGTTCAGCACAGGCTTCCGAAGGGGGAAGACTTTAAAAGGACAACAAACAAACAAACTTAGGCAAGGAGGAATTCCTCAGGCAACGTGGGGACGCCTCTGGGCGCGTAAAGGCGCTCCCCATGGCGACCCAGACCGCTTCCACTTGGCAGGCCGCGGCCCACATCGTTTCCCTGCCCGTCAGAGTTCCTCCTTGGCGTCCCTCTCCTTCGCTTGGAAAGAGGCGAGGATGTTCAAGCGTTTCTGGAGCTCTTCCTTCTTCCCTTCGCTCATCTTGTTCTCCTCAATGAGTTTGCCGATCCTGGACGCCTCGACGTCCACAAACTGGTCTCCCTGGGCGAGGATTTTGCTCATGACCTTGACATACTGCTCTGCGGACTTGCGCTCCGCCTCCTTCGCCCTGGCCAGGAGCCCCTCGCCCTCCTTCAGGAGAGCCCTCCGCTCCGCCTGGTCGGCGCTGCCCACGAACCCGCCGGCCAGCGTGTCGAACTCTTTCAGGCAGCCGGGCATGCCCATGTAGATGCCCTTGCTCTTGAGCCAGCGCTGCAAGGCGCTCGCTTTGACTTGCCCGGGGTAAGGCACAGGGTTGTCCAGGTCGCCATCTTGGAACAGGTAAAAAACAGGGTAGGCCTCTTTGTCCAGCTTGTATTTTTCCCCAAGCTCCATATTCATCTTGTCGCCGTAATCTGCAAATTGAGAGAGGGCAGCAGAAATGACATGAAGACTGTAGATCAGAACCGGAGGAGAAACTCAAATTACGCTGTTTGCACAAGAGCTGCTTAGCTACAGTGAATCAGGAGTAATTTGCAGGAACCAGAAGAAGAAGAGGAGAAGGAGGAAGAGTTGGTTTTTCTACTCCACTTTTCTCACCCATTTAAGGGGACTCAAAGTGGCTGACAAACCTTCTGTTCTTCTCCCCACAACAGACATCCTGTGAAGCAAGTGGGGCTGTAGGAGCTCAGAAGAGAGCCGTGCCTAGCCCAAGGTCACCCAGCTGGCTTCATAGAGGAAGAAGAAGAGTTGGCTTTTCTACCCCTTTTCTCACACATTTAAGGGGACTCAAAGCTGCTGACATACCTTCTGTTCTTCTCCCTTAAGGGGACTCAAAGCTGCTTACAAACCTTCTGTTCTTCTTCCCACAACAGATACCCTGTGAGGCAGGTGGGGCTGTGAGAGCTCAGAGTTGTGACTATGCAGAATCCAACCCGGCATTCCCAGGTAAGAGTCCGGCTCCTTAATCACTAGACCAGACAGGTTCAAAAAGACAAACCTAAGACTTTATTCTGGATTAAACCCTGCCAAGGGCCTGTCATCGTCTCCACCCGCATGCGGACGGCTGGTTCCGATTCCGGGATATAATCTGTAATAAATCCCAGTGTGGAAAGGGTCACAGGGACTATCATTTGTAGTGAGGAATGAAGCTTCTAGATTTTGCCCTTTCAAAGACAATCCTGGCACTCTGGAAACGGGGGCTGACCAGCCACGCCCCTTACCTGAAATCCCCACCTCGGCCACCAGCAAGTCACTGCTGGATTCTGAGCTTTCAGCCACCGTTTTGAACTCATCTTGCTTCTCTCCGTAAGGATACTGGGTGTCAAATTTTACCAGGACAAACTTGTGTTTTGGGATCACCTAGAAAGAGGAAGAAAAGAAGAGGAGTTGGCTCTTCAACCCTGCTTTTCTCACTCACTTAAGAGGACTCAAAGCGGCTGACAAACCTTCTGTTCTTCTCCCCACCACAGACACCCTGTGAGGCAGGTGGGGCTATGAGGGCTCAGAAGAGAGCTGTGACTAGCCCAAGGTCACCCGGCTGGCTTCGTGGGGTAGGGCAGGATCAAACCTGGTAGTCCAGCTCCCTAACCACTTAGACCAGTGGTGGGCAAACGGTGTCTCTGGAGCCACATGCAGCTCTTTGACCCCTTGAGTGTGGCTATTCCAGCTTAGGAGTACCCTAATTGAGTTAATAACGATGTACCTACCTATATAGCTTAAGTTTAAAAAATTTGGCTCTCAAAAGATACTTCAGTCATACTGTTGATATTTGGCTCTGTTGACTAATGAGTTTGCCCACCGCTGACTTAGGACAAAGAGTTATCAGGTTAGGATATATTCTGCTTCAAGCTGATTTCACCCACCTGGCAAAAAGAGAACCTCTATGGCTGTGGTCACACTGCCGCGTTTAATCCGGCTTCAGTCCACTTTTGGGAACGGGAGAACACATCAACCAAGTGAGAAGCGGTTTCCTCTCAGTGTTAAATAACTCAGAAAATTCCCCTTTGGGATAGGCAATGCGGAAAGAAAATCCCCCGTCTCTCGCTCTCAAAGCGGACTGAAGCTGGATTAAACCTTAGGTGTGGCCGCAGCGTGTGGTTTTTCTCTGATCCCATCTCCTAGCTGCTCCGAGACAGTGTTTGTCTTTTCAGACAGGTGGATCACGGGCACAACCCTCTCTGGGTGGCATCTTCAATCCCGGCGCTTCCCACGACGCTGGCGATCGGCCTCACTTTTAATGACCAGCGAAACAAGACGCGCAGGATCGGGCGCCCAGGGCACCGGGCGCGGCCTCCGCGGCTGCTCTTCTTCCCCGGGAGCGAAATCAAAGCGGTTTCGCCCCGCCTTTGGCGTCCACTTGTACTCCTGCTATTGGAGACCGCGCGAGTCCGCCCTGTCCCCGTCTCCTCCCTATCGGCTCGGGCAACGTCGGGCAACGAGGCGGCGAAGAGGAGGAAGAGGCGGCCTGGGCGCTTGAGCAGCGAGGCGCAAGGAAGCGCCGTGCAATTGACTACGGAGTAGCACGCTACGCCCCCCCCCCAAAGGGCCGCTTTGCTCGCGAGTAGGAAGCAGGAGGCCAGACATCCGCGAGCACACGCCTCCCTCCCTCCCTCCCTTCTCGGCGCCCCGTTTGCAGAATCGAAGCGCAGAGGCCATTCATGCAATTAAAAAGGGGGGGTCTCAAACTTTGCTTGTGCCCCCCACCCCCCCCGGAGCCTCCCCGACCCTCCGGAGCGAGCGAGCGAGCGTGCAAGGGAGCGCACGGCCTGCGCCATCTGCTGCGCCTTTACGCGCAGGGAGCTCCCCAGCGGGTGGGCGCGCGGACGCTCCTCCTGCCCCCCCCCACGCCCCTAAGAGACTCGCAGGGGTGGGGAGGAGGGGGCGCCCCCCCCCGTCCCCATGCCCTCCCCCCGGCAGGATGCGGAGCTCTCCAAAAGCCCCCGAGGCTCTCCAAGCCCTCCGCCTCTCCACGCCCCGGCGAGCGGGCGAGGGCGCCCCCTGCGTCGCTCCCCTCGGCCTGGAGGCGCAGGGCGAAGCTGGGCCGCCGCCTCCTGCTGCCCTTCGTGCCCGCATCCCGGTACCTTGTAGAAGGTGACGGTGTCGAGGGGCAGCGCGCCCTTGGTGTGCAGCGCGCCGCTGGTCTCCAGAGCGGCGCAGAGGAGCAGCGCGAGGAAGAGGAGGGCGCTGCACCGGCCCCCGCGGGCCAACGGGGGGGCCAACGCGCGCAAGGCCCCGGCGGTGTCTGCCATGGCCCCGGCGGGAGGAAGACGGCAGGGAGGCGGCGGCGGCGGCAGACAGGCAGGCAGACTGACAGCGGTAATGGGGGGGGAAGGGAGGGAGGGAGCTTACAGCGAGGGAGGGTGGGGCTTTGCTGGGGACGGCCACGTGATCGCGCGCCCGCGTGCGGAGGCCCCCCCCTTCAATTTAAAGGCGGCGGGGAGGAGAAAAGCGGGAGTTGGACTGTGTTTCCAGAACGCGTGGCCCGCGCACAACCGTGCTCAAAGGCATGTGCAGAGTGCGCTCGGCCGGGAACCGGCCCCTTCTCTTGGTACCCCGCCCTTCTTCTGAAGCTCCAGACGTCGTAAGCAGAGATGGACCGTCCCCCCCCCCCGCGCAGGGCGCCTTAGCCGCTAGGAGACCAGGCCCCCTCCTCGGATCGAGGCCGGTCGGGGCTCTGGGGACTCGGAGATGACCCGAAACGTTTGAAATTCGTGCGAATTTGGCTGAATTCGGGGATCCGCATTTGAACCTAATGTTGGCACATCTGGAGGTTTGCGTTCGGATTCAGATCTAACGTTCTGATACATTCGTAGGGGATCGGACATTCGTATCCAATTCGAATCCCACGTTTGAGAGCTTCTGAGCTCTCATAGCCCCATCTGCCTCACATGGTGTCTGTGGTGGGGAGAACAGAAGGTTTGTCAGTCGCCTTGAGTCCCCTTAAGTGAGTGAGAAAAGCAGGGTTGAATCCCACGTTTGAAGGGGCTTCAAACAAATACACATTTTCCTGCGTTTGATTCAGTAGCGCAGACACTTCAGTCCTACAGCCGACGGCTCAGAGGGGAAACCAGTTTGGTCTAGCGGTTAAGGAGCTGGACTCTTATCTGGGAATACTGGGTTTGATTCCACCCTCCCCCATGAAGGTGACCTTGGGCTAGTCACAGCACTCTTCTGAGCCCTCACAGTCCTACCCACGTCACCGGGTGTCTCTTCTGGGGAGAAGAACAGAAGGTTTGCCAGCAGCTTTGAGTCCCCCGAAATGAGCAAGAAAAGCGAGGTAGAAAAGCGAGTTCATCTTGGGAGTGAGGCCTTGAGAACGCGCAGGACTTTGCTCCGGAGAGCCCGTCTGGAGGCCGGGCATCGCAGCCCCTGGGAGACGCTGGGCAGGTGGCTGTCACGCGGCCCCTCTGCGCCCAGGCAGTTTTCGTCCCTTGCCTCGCCTTGAGGAAGTCAAAATCTCCCGCTCGGGTCAAGGGAACGGAAGGGAGGCCCGCCCGACTCCATGCAAACCCGTGGCGTTTTAGGCGCAGTTCCGTGAGCGGCCCGTTTTACTGGAAAGCCCGTCTTTCCCTGCCTGCCTCTCCAACCTGGAGGCACACCCTGGGCGCCCACACCTGTCCTCCGTGAATTATTCGCTACTGAGCCCAATTCAAGGTGTTAACTCTGACTTATAAGGCCCTTAATGGCTTGGGGCCAAATATCTAAAGGGACGCCTCCTTCCACATCAACCTGCCTGTGCCTTAAGACCTGGAGGGGAGGGCCCTGCTGGTTGTCCCACTGCCTCAGCAGCAAAAGGGGGGGGCACCCAGGGGAAGACCTTCTCAGTGATGGCCCCCAGGCTATGGAACAGTCTCCCCCTTAAGGTGCATCAGTCACCTTCATTGCACACATTTCCGACGGCAGTGAAGAGACACCTTTGATTAAACGGGGATGCCCTTTTCCCTTCCCACCTGCAGATGCTGTTGTCTTAATACATACTGCAATTGTTTTTAATAATGTTTGATTTTAAATGTTGTTACCCACCAGGAGACCTCCGGGTACGAGGCAGGATAAAAATCTAAAATAAAATGAATGAAGAAAGAAAAGCATCCTGTCTCTCTCTCTCTCTCTCTCCAACCTGAAGGCGGCACTATCAAAGCATCCATGCTAGGTAAGCACAGAAGGGCCTCCCTGCTGCCCCCGAAGGCAGCCTCCTCGTTTCCCTATCAGAATGATTTGCTGCTTCCCTAAAGGTTAGGTAAATCATGGAGAGCCAGAGCTCTCCTGTCTGTCTCCAGCTTGGACACTTACCGGGCGCTTCTGGCATCCTGAGAACTTTGAAAAAGAAACTCTGGAGCTTCAGCTGAGCTGTTTTATAAAATGCCTTTCAGCCCATCTAAGGAAGCAGCAGGATAGAGAAAAAACCGTCTGAACGTTTGCAAAAACAATCCTGGGAGGCAGGAGAAAGCAAGTGGAGAAACAGAAGAGGCAGGTGAACTTGTTTATAAAGAAACTGATTTTTATATATATTTATATTTTTATGTATATATATTTATATATATAAATTATAAACCCATCCAGTTTAAAGCAGATCACTAGCAGTTGCCGCTTAAATTCTATCAGTGGCTCAGGTCTTTCGGAGAACTTAATTTCATAAATTACATTGACGAAATCAAGGAAGAAAGTTCAAAGGTGGTCTGTGAATAACAGAAGTTCCTTTCAATACATTAAAATCAGAGGTAAACCTCCCTCCCGCCCGCAATTCAGTTGCAAAATCTAAACGCAATATATAGCAAGGCAGCAATTGCAAAATATAAATGCAATTTTTAAAACAGTTAAGAAATTACCAAAATATACAGCTCCCTCCTTTCCATCCAAACTACATCTGAGCAAGATAGACTTTCTTAAAGAGGAAAAAGGTAATGGGATTAACACCTTTCCACTTTGACCCACAACCAAGGAAAGAAAGCGGGACCCTGAAAGCGGGAGTTTTCTGCAGATTTTTGGCTTGCAATTCCACCACCACCCCACCCCAAATTTTGCAAAAGCAATGAACTTCTCAGGTTGCAAATGGCAGTTTTCATGTAAATCTGGGAAAGCACCACAACAAAAATATACTTTTTTTGCAGATCCAGTAGGGTTGCAAACAGCTGTATAGGGAAGGAAAACTTCTGGCGGAATCCGAGCTCTGGTTTTTGTTCAGCTCATAAAGCTCAACATTTAAGGGGCTGTTTTTTCACGTGAATCTGTTTTATTGTGGACCAAAATATTTGGGTGCCAGAACCCAGTTTTATCAGCATTCCAATACAAGTTAAAGAAAAACAAACATACAGAGGCTATCTGATTTTATAGTAATTTGGGGGGAAATGCACCGTTTCCTTATTCAGTATTGAGAACTTTTTGCAATTTCTGCTCTAGAGTTTTGCTTAAAATATTTAAGGCTCGGATTTCTCTGATGCAGGATTATAACCTAACAGTCTGATTGGGGCAAGATTAGACGACCGCATGGAACTGCTTCCCATTACAGGGAAAGCGCTCTTTGCGTCGAGCGATAGCAGCAGGTGGACATAGATCACCCCAGCGAACAAGAATTGCAGAAAAGTATAATTGCCATTTAAAACAGAGAAGAAATATCTAATGGGACATCTAATTCCCCAACTGGAAAGGCGACGGCCTTCCGCCTTCGATGTGTGGGAGAGCATGTCAGAACTTGTAGAGCTGCTTGGGATCTTGGGATCTTCCACCCATTTGCCAGTCTAAACCCCTTGGACAGTTTTATGACCTGCAGAGAAAACCTTGCGTCTTTTTCCGGCTTCCACAGAGCCTCTGCAAGCATCTATCGGAAGAAGGAAAAAGTCAATGCTGCACATCGTAAAATGCGTTGTTGTTGTTGTTGTTTGCTTATCAGAAACTATTTACTAAAAGCTTCTCTCCAGCCCACCCCACGAAAAAAACAGAAGTCGTTTGTTCCGTACATTCTTACTGAACAATTCCAATTTCAGTATTTTATTCTCACGTCAAGATTTGTCTCACATGCCGAACCGGGGACAATGTTTCTGTGCGGAAAACACCTCCAAAATGTGAAAATTAAAAAAAAAAAGAGCAAGAAAACTCAAAAGCACGTCAAGGGCCGCGTTACGATCTCTTAACGGCAAGTCAATTCATGTCAATTTCAGTTCTGAAGGACAGAACGTTTGGAAAGAGCAAGCTGAATCAGAGCTGGATGGATTCAGGCAACTTCAAGCAAGAGGTCTTTCTCTCCTTGGACTGGTGAGACGGCCGGGAAGACGATGATGAAGACCGATAATTTATCCCCTCCGCTGCACAGAACAGCGAGGAAGATGGAGGAAAGATCCGGACAGGCGTTCTGAGAAAAAGGAGACGTTACCCAACGGGAGAGATCCGGCCCACGCAGAAATGCATAGTCAGGAGATTTTGAGCTGCGTTACTTCTGCTTGCTGCTGCTAAGGCCCCGGATCGGCCTAAAGCTGGAAAACTCACGCGGCTTCTGCTCCTGTCAAGTTCACCCGTTCCCTGAAGCTCATTTGTTTTAACCTACTTGTAGGAGATTTCCCAAACTACCTGCCGATTTTTAGGAACCGCTGTTCTTTCCTTTTGCTTCCTGAGAGCAGGGAGGGCCGGGTGGGTGGCTACAGCCCATACATTTTTAAACACTCTTAGAAGAGGGGAAAGGGAGGCTCAGATGGCCAAAAGACTGAGCGCGGAACAGAGGCCGGCCGACGAGGGAAGCCTGCCGGCCTTCAGATCGCTCACGGGTTGTGACCAGAGACCTCACCGTCAGAATTCCCAGCCCTTGAGTGGCCCAGTGGTCTTTGCCAGGAGCTTTTCCGCATGCGTTGGGTTGCAAGGTGGTTCAAAATGCCAGGGTGAGAGTCTGCCTGGAATCCCTCCGATCAGCGCCGTCCCCGGACTTGACGCACGGTCCTCAGAGATTCTGCTGCGGTGCGAGGAACAGCCAGTCCGATCCAAAACCTCCACCCAGTGACCCTCACTGCCTCTGAGCATGTTTCAACCGCAGGTCTCAACCTTGACCCCAGGCTGCCCAGGTGCTAATTTCTCCTTCCCGTCAGCTCCTGCTAAGGAGCGGCACCAGAGGCCCACAGCTGCTGTGTGAGTCCAGCGCTGTGCCGCCGAGCTTCTGCCCACCAACGGCGTATAAAGCGTCCCTTCGAAAGCCAAATTTTCAAGCAAGTTTTCATCCTGAGATTCGATGGAACCCCCTTTTAAAAACGATACTGCGGTGGTTGTTTTTCTTTCCTTCTTTCCTGGGGCAAGGAAAAGGAAGCCAGGGCTCCAGGCTGGGAGTTGTCAACCAGTGTGAGACTTGACGAAAAAGGAAAAAAAAAAAGGAAGGTTCTTCACTGGAATAATAAATAAAATTCCCCACCTGTTCCAGGCCACTGGTTCGCCAAGCTGACGCGCAGGACAGGTGCAGCACAGGGAAAAGGCTGGGAAGTCTCACAGCTGAGCAGGTTTTCTTCAGCTTCTGCTGTCCTAAGTCAATAAACTCTTAAACAAAACTAGAACTGGCTGCGCTTTTGGTCTGGGGGAAGAGACTAAAAAACAAAAACCAACGAAAACCTCCTCTGAGAAATGATTTACACTGGATTTCTATTGCTGCTTCCGAGGACTTGAAGCCTCCTGGTATCTTCGGGGCGAAGGTCCTTCCTTTCCTCCATCCAAGGGAAGCGGAACAGGCCGGGCGGCTTGGCGTCCGTCGCAATACGCTCGTGAACGTGTATAAAAAGTGGTCGAGCCCTGACGGAGGAGGCTGCCTGCTTCTGCTTTTGTTTTTTATGTACAATAATTTAATCGGCTTGAATATAATTTTTTTTAATACATAAAAAACCTATTTTGCGATCAAAGTCCTTCATGCAATTTTCAGGAAATGCCAGAGTTTAGTGAGTGGATGGCCAGTGCCGCCTGTCCGTCGGTCCGTGGCGCCTTCGCTCTCGCTCTCTCCGCCTTCTGCACCCAGGGAGAGACCTTTCCTCACACCTTGAGCGTCTGAATGCCCTCGATTCTTTTTTTCAGCACTTCTCCGATTTCCTGAATTGCATGTTGGTAACTGTTCTGGATTTTCCCTAGCACAGTCTTTGTAAACTTGTCTTCTTCCTGGGAGAGTGGAAAGAAGAATTGCATCCGTATTAGGGAACATGGGAATTACGTTTAGAGTTACCAACTCAACCTTCAGAAAACGCCTTCAAATGTTATGTATTCATTGTAGCTTCATCCACCCCGGAGCTTCCCAGAAAGCCTACAAAGGAAGGAGAAATCAAAGAGGAAAGACGGACAGGGAGGGAAAAGGAAAAATAGCGACACTCTCAGGGGCAGCGGGATAGTAGATTTTGAGTCATGGCCTGAGGAAGCAGAAAGACAAAATGCGTCCAGCAGAGGACAAAAGTACATCACATAGGCTACCCTTTGGGTTGTAGCAGATTTTGGAGAAGGCCTAATGTTGTGTTGAAGAGTATAGGAATCGTATTATACCACATGGTTACTTTAAACCAATCAGGAGATAGAATTGTTATTGATGTCAAGCTGACCTGGTTCTCGTAGCAATTTCCATTTCTCATAATATTACAGAGATAATGTTCCTACATTCTAGCTAGAAACAGAACAACAGATTAATATACACCCGCTGTGTTCAGCATGTATTAGCCTCATGGCCTGGTGATGTGAACTCTGATTGTGCCAGAACATTCCACGAGTGAAAATGTCCTGACAGCTAATAACTATCTAGAGAAAGTGCAATATCTTGTTAGATACCCTAGTTAACATTCCCCCCCTCCCTACTTTTTCCTCCCCTAAACAACTGGGTTTTTTTTACCTGTGACTGTAAATTGTCCTCTATGGACATTTCTTCAAGTTTAAGTGCAGCCAGGGAGATTTCAAGCCCTTTGATATGGTCTATCACATTGGAAGTCAAGATCTGGAGCCCAGAAATGTAATCTTGGAAGTTGGTGAAAACTGGAGGCTAAAGAGGGAGAAAGAGAATGAAGGAGCTTCTGTGCTTTTTGTAGTATCTGTGCCGATGGAACGTAGCCCATTGAGCGTTTCTGGCAAGGATGTCTTATTGCCACTAGATGGTGCTATAGGCATGCAGCCATGCCTTGATCCAGGCTTGCTGGGCACTGGGGGCAAAGACAGCGCCACCTAGAGCCAGCCATTTTGAATCTGCTCTCAATCCATCTCGAGTGCACCCTGGATCCATTGCTGATGTGACTGGGGGAGCTGCTCTCCCACCTCCCCAAGTTCATGAATGCTCTAAAACATTTGTACGATTATGAAAGTCAATGGAAGAACGTCGTAGCTTTCGATCCTTATATGAATGTCCAAATTTGTACGAATATCGAATATTATGAATCTTTGTGCACGTCCCTAGTGGAATGTGCAAATCACCCACTGCAAATGTTTTTACCATTTAATCATACAGTACAGTTGGACCCCCACAATCCACTGGGATATGTTCCGGCTCCTACCATGGTTACCTGAAAGCGTCGTGCAACCCAGAACTGGAAGTGCTTTTCTGGCCTTCAGAAGGCACATTTCTGCCTCCGTAGAGCACTGGAATAGGCGTGCAATGACGCCAGGCGCCTCCCACAGCCCCCCTTACATTTTCGGAGCAACCCAGAACTGGAAGTGCTTTTCTGGCCTCCAGAAGGCACATTTCTGCCTCCATAGAGCACTGGAATAGGCGTGCAATGACACCAGGCGCCTCCCACAGCCCCCCTTACATTTTCGGAGAGCATCCATTCCAACGCTCCACAGAGGCAGAAATAGGCCTTCTGGTTCTGGGTGCTTTTCCCTTACGGCGCTGGTGGGGCTGAACCAGGAACCGTAGTTAGCTGAAACCGTGGTTACCAAACCAGTGGATACAGGCGTCCGACTGTGTATGGTGTCTTATGCCTACCATGGCTACATTCGTTTCCTTTTTCTTCTTTTTCTTCTTCTGCAAGCTTGATCTGCAGGGCCGGAGGACGGCGTCAGAGTAGCTGCACACCCAGAGGACGATAGAGATGGTCTGGAAGCAGCACAAACAGTTTAGCGACACGGCTGGATTGTCAGGTAGCGCAAAGGCAACCGGAGCGAGTTTCCCAAAGAAGGAAAAACGAGGCCCCTCACTCACCTCCACAAAGAAGACTAGATTTTCTAAAACTGCCGGGTGGGTTTGGAAGCTGCCCTTCCTGACTTCCAGCAATTCCCCTTTGCATTTATTGAACTGATCTTAAAAAGACAAGAGAGAAAGAAAAAAGTAAAGCTTCAGAAATCTTTTGTTTTGGTAGCTGCCCATTCTACGGGCATCCACACCTCCTTTGTGCAAAGAATCTGTGCTGAGCTAAGGTTTTGTATACCCCCAGCATTCCACCTTTCTCTTTAGTAAATCAGTATTAAAATTTTCACCTGTGTCTGGCACCTGCCTGGGAGGATCTGTCTATCCTACAATCCTTACTTGACTTCCTGCTGCCAGGACCTATGAGACCGCATCACAGCCAACATGGACCAAATTTCCAGAGCTTTAGCAGAGTTAATTGCAAAGTCTGACTTACCTGTTAGTTGTTCTAGTAATGACTTAAAGCGGTTTCCTATCCGCTCCTGGATCGCTGTTGAATCTTCTGGAAATAAACAAGATTCATCAAGGGGCTTGCCCAGGTGCACAGTAAAAGGTCAAAGGAGAAATGGATCAATTAGTGCAAGAGGAAAGGTTTCTAAGATTTTTTTTTAAAAAAGAAAAATCTTTGTAAAATTGTTGGCACAGAAAATTATCTAGGCTTTCCACATCTTCACTCTGAGTGGACCTAAGAACTTAAGAGGAGCCCTGCATGATTAGGTCAGAGCACATCTAGTCCATGAGAACCTAAGAGGAGCCCATCTAGTCCAGCATCCTGTCGCACACAGTGGCCCACCGATTGCCCATGGGCATCTCAAGCAGAGACAAGGGCAAACCCTCTCCTGCTCTTGAATCCCAGCAAATGGCCTTAGAGGCATCCTGCTTGTCTCTCCCAACCTGAAAGATGTATTTAGGCATCCATTCTAGAAAAGAACCTAAGAGGAGCCCTGCTGGATCAGGCCACAGCCCATCTAGTCCAGCATCCTGTCGCACACAGTGGCCCACCGATTGCCCATGGGCATCTCAAGCAGAGACAAGGGCAAACCCTCTCCTGCTCTTGAATCCCAGCAAATGGCCTTAGAGGCATCCTGCTTGTCTCTCCCAACCTGAAAGATGTATTTAGGCATCCATTCTAGAAAAGAACCTAAGAGGAGCCCTGCTGGATCAGGCCTCAGCCCATCTAGTCCAGCCACCTGTCTCACACAGTGGCCCACAGATGGGTATCTCAAGCAGAGACAAGGGCAAACCTCCTGCTCTCGGATCCCAGCAAATGGCCTTAGAGGCCTCCTGCTTGTCCCTCCAGCCTGAACGATGTACTGAGGCATTCATTCTAGCAGCCATTGATACACCTGTCGTCCATAAATTTGTCTCACCCTTCCTTAGAGCCATCTAGGTGGTTGCTGTTGCCACTTTCCCCTGAGTTATCCTCCACCCCGACCCCCAGTCAAGGGGGTCAGCAGAGCAGCAGGCGCGCAGGCAAGGCCTTCGAACTCGGCCAAAACCACAGCTGCACCCCTTCCCCTCTATCCCCCCCCCCCCCGGAGTTGCTTCCTGTCTCCTGAAACTTACCTAAGCCGTTGGTGTCGAGTTCATAAATTTCACTAACGAGATAAAACAGGCTGGTCTGGCACTGGCAGCTGCCGCTGTTGAAGAAACCGGCCATCCGCGACGGAGGAGGGCCAAGGAGCGGGTACTGGGGAAGCAGAAGAGATCCATGAGATTCTGGGCTGGTTGCGTCCATCTCCAGGGAAAGTCACAGGAGCCCCTTCTCTGGGGTGGGCCGGTGGGGCTGCTGGCTCAAGTAGCCCAGCGGTCTTTCTCGTGGGGGCAACCAGGTGTGCATGGCGACCCGCAGTCAAGGCGCAAGTACTGCAGACACCTTCATGCAGCCTCCCTCTCATGGACAGCTCCCTGCAGCCACGTGGCCACCAGACCTAGTAACCCATGCAAGGAACTCTTCCTGTCCACCTTGCTCACAGGCATAATTTTAGGTCCTTTCTGCACGTGCAACGAAGCCCCCATTAGGACCACAATAGGGACGCAATTGGTCTGGATCAGTTATGTACCTTTTGCACACACGACCCCTTAAGGACCCCATTCTGGACTCGTCGGCACGAGCAGCATTGAAGTCAGGGTTTAATGGGGTCTCTGGGCCCCTAAATCTGGATTAATACAGGACCCCTTTAATGGTGTCTTCAATCCCATCTTCCGCCATGAAGACTGGACCACAAAGCACGGTTCCGCACATATACCGGGGCAATGGGGTCCTGGGTAGGCTTACAGGCTGATCCTACCCCCTGTTTTCCGTTCCTTAACCAGTTCTCATCCATCACTGGACCTGCCCACTGACCTGGCCTGAACCATGAAACAGGAACTCCACCCCATCGCTGTACCTGGATCTTCTGCTCAAGAAACCGCCTTCCTGAGTTCACAGCAGCGTCCAGCTCCTTCAGCAGGGTCCGCACGGTATCTATCTTGGACGAGACGCCGTTCTCCGTGGTTTTCTCAGAGTTCTTTGGCTGTGAGCTGTGGCCCAGCGCCGGCAACCCACTTATCAGCCTTAACGTCAGAGACCGGATCCGTAACCATATGATTTCTTCCTTCAAGGAAAGTTCTCTGTGCTCTTCAGAAATGCTCCTGAGAGAAGAAGACAGAGGGAGACCAAAACTTAAAACAGTTTTTTCCCTGCTGACAGGAGGATATTCCTGTCGTCCACGTGAATATTGTAAACTGCCCTTGTCTGATTCGAGAGCAGGAGAAGGTTTGCCCTTGTCTCTGCTTGAGAGGCCATGGGCAATTGGTGGGCCACTGTGTGAGGCAGGATGTTGGACTAGATGGGCTGTGGCCTGATTCAGCTGGGCTCCTTTCAGGTTCTTATGGACTAGGTGGGCTGTGGCCTGATCCAGCAGGGCTCCTCTTAGGTTCTTATGGACTAGAGGGGCTGTGGCCTGATCCAGCAGGGCTCCTCTTAGGTTCTTATGGACTAGGTGGGCTGTGGCCTGATCCAGCAGGGCTCCTCTTAGGTTCTGATATTCCTATGCTCTGGCCCAAAGCAATGAGGTTTAAGGATACAGAGGAGAACTGAGAGTACACATTTTAAATGAGACAAATTTTCACTGGGAAACTATCAAAATAATTGGGATTTAAAGAGTTCTGCAATAAAATTTAGGAAGCCCCAACAACAGATAAAATGCCCGATGGGTAAGGGAGCTAAATCTTAACTACTCTGATGGACTGAGACTGATCGAATCCAGCCATCTCTTCCTTTGAACAAACTGCCTCACTTTATAGGCTTCAGTTTGAAGTTCTGTTTTTGCTGATTATGTGATATCTAAGTAACTGAACTGGAACACGGTTGACTTGCATGAATGTTCATTCTTGACGGTTATCCAGCAGAATCACTCTCAGTCGTCAGCCAGAATGCATGCTGGGATAGAACCGACCGTGGATTCTGCCGGTAACCATCAGAGAACCCATAATCTGTGTTTTTCAATGGGAAATATACCGTTTTTAAAATTTTTCAAGCGTTTGAAATCTAACATAAACAGCTGCTTGCTTGAGCCTGCAATTTTCATTCATTCGTCTCTACTGTATTCCTATCCAATCTAAGAACACCACCAGGAATCCCAGATTGGGATGGAACAAGAGAGCAGGGTGGTTTTTGGCCAGAGAAACCTGGACACTGCTGGGTTTACCTGAAGCCATCGCTTGCATAAAAATAAAAAGGTAAAGAACAAAAACAGAGATGTCATCTTTGGCTTGCCATTCACTGTATGACTCAAAATATGGTACCCCTGAGAAATGGCTCCCGTGGCGGGAGCGCTCTGGTAGCTACCTGTCTTTGGGGTCCCAGTTAAACAGGACTGTGAGGTCTCTGTTATCCTGTAGGCTGTTCCAGGGTATGTCATCCCCTTCTGGACTCAGGCTCATGGACTTTATGCTTTCTTCCAAACTTGTAGATCTAGTTTGCGGGAAACAACACAAGAAAAACGAAAATCAACTCCGGCCCTTTTGGCAAGCTGCGACTAGCCACCATCCGCCAGTCCTTCGAGACGCCTGAGCCACACTTCTTCCTGCTTTTCTACCCTGTAGCCTCCCTCAAAGCCCGAGGATAAAGACAAAGGAAAGATGTTTTCCATACTCACGAATTTGCTTCAAGTAAGAGGTCTAATAACATGCGTTCTGT
Organism: Aspidoscelis tigris stejnegeri; assembly: GCA_023333525.1. Lineage (NCBI taxonomy): Eukaryota > Metazoa > Chordata > Lepidosauria > Squamata > Teiidae > Aspidoscelis > Aspidoscelis tigris. The sequence continues at coordinate 10,230,058 of JALMGA010000020.1, forward strand.
GCGGACTTGTGCAAAATGAAGCGAGGAGTTTAGCCTGTTCCTGAAAGCAATGAATTCTGGGATCTTCTCGAACGCACCATATTTATAGGCTTGAATAATGTATTCTGAGGTCTAGGGGGAAAAACCCACAAGGTCATCAGAAGAGCTCTGCTGACTCAGGCAAACCGCCCATCTTGTTCCAAGGTTCTAACTTTCACAGGAGTCGAGCAGACGCTTCTAGGAAGTGCACAAACAGGACACGCCCAGAGCATTATGCTGTTCTCGAAAAGGCCTTCCCGGTGGGAACAATCTCCATCTGCTCCCTCGGGAACACGTTAGGGCGGTCCTTCTGAGAGAGGTTGGGCAGTCTTTGAAATGGTGGACCAAGAGGAGCAATCTAGAGTCAGGATGACCTAGAACCGTCCTTGGAACTGTACTGACAACAGATGCCTGTCGCTAGAGTTGGGGAACTCATTGCCGAGACCACACAGGCTTTCCTCCTGGTGACTTAGGAGAAACAGGAAGGAAACAGGACCTCTTTCCTTGAGGGACTACCTTAGATTCTTGGGGCCACCCACCCAGGGATGTACATGGATATTTGTCACATTTGTTATCTGTCCGAATTTGGACCTTCGTACACGGAAGTTATGACATTAGTACATCAACATTTGCTCGAATACGAAGGTTTCGGACACTCGTTAAACTGGGGAGGTGGGAAAGCAGCTGCTCCGCACATCTGTAGCTGATCCAGAGTGAATTCAACATGGCTTGAGAGTGGATTCAAAGCGGATTCAGGGCGGATTTGACACTTTACAGGATAGATAGCGGATGCTATTCGTTTGTATTTGACACATATTGGATATTCGTATAAATTTGCCCCTCACAGTTTGGAAATTACTAGCAGGGTTAACTACACAGCGCCTTATTGTTGCAAGACAAGGGGCGTGGAAGAAGCGGTTTAACTCTCCCCCGTTTTGCCAGCCCTCGCCTAGGATAATCTCAAGAAGAGGCACCCCATACTCTGACAGGCGGCTTGGGGAATTTCGCCACTTACATCTTTCTGGTTGGAGTGGAAAAACCTGAGTGCAAAATTGCAGGACTGTGATGCGGCAGCATAGTGACCCAAAGCGGCAGCATAGCGTGTCATTAAGTAACTGCAACACAATAAAGAGACAGAATTTTAGGACCGAGGGGACATCCGATCTCCTTCCCCTCCTCAGTATAACAGCCCTTGGGCTCCTGGTGGCGAGGATCTCTCTCCCTGGGGCTTGCGCTGAGCTGCAGATCGCCGTTAGCAAGTTGCTCAAGGAGGAATGAGCCTGTAACGGGCTTCGCTGCGCAGGGCTGCCCCGTCCGACGACAAAGCCCAGGCGAGGGGGCAGCGCAGGCAGACCGAATGCTGGACACGCGTGTTCCCTGCTACGCCGTCACTTCCTGTTTCCCAGCTGGCCACGCAGCTGGCTTGTGCCCAGCGTCATCAGGTAGGCAGAGTGCCAGGGAAATCCCAGGAAGGGGACGATCACTGTGCTACCACAACCAGGTTCAAGCGCAATTCTGACGTGGCCCTGCATAAGGGCAACCGAGCAAGGACGGAATGGGTTTGCCACTCAGCTGGCATCATGCCCAACTGCCCTCACCGTGCCCTCTTTGTTGAACGGGGCCAGCCCTGCGAGGAGAAGACCTAACAACAGGCCCAGACCTCTTTGGGCGGCTCACTGAGAGCGACCTTTAGCTTGGCACAAGCCAATTCTCTCCCCCTGAGGCTCCAAAGGAGCCAAGTATCTAAGCAGCCATTCTAGACGAGAACATGAAAAGGAGCCCTGGTGGACCAGGCCACAGCCCATCAGGTCCAGCATCTTAGCGGCCTATCAACTGCTCCTCAAGCAGAAGATGAAGGCATCACCTTCCCGTGCCCTCAACTCCCTGCAAATGGCCTTGAGGTGGCACCTGGCCATCCATTCTAGTAGTCACTGATGCACCCGTCCTCCATGAATTAAAAGGAGGCCTGCTGGATCAGCCCACGGCCCATCTAGTCCGGCATCTAGTGGCCCACGAGTCGCTTCCGAGCACCTCAAGCAGAAGGCAAGGGCAAAACCTTCACCTGCCCTTGACTCCCTCCCACTTGTCCTTCCGGCCCGGAGGCAGGAGGGTCGGAGGCGGCTTGCCCTGGGGTCCGGGGATGCGTTACCCACCCAATGGTGTCATGCTGTATGTGTTTTGCGTCGAGGCTCGAGTAAAGCTCCACAACGGGTTCAAAGGCCCCAAGCATGCAGTAGATTCGGATGAGCAGCAGTTTGAACTGGGCGTTGGAGGGACTGTTACTCAGGCCTTCTTCCAGGACCGCCAAGCACTGCAAGGCGGCTTGCTCCTCCCCTGAGGAAAGAACACCACACTCAAGGACCAAACGCCGAAGGAGCGAGCGAGCGAGGCAGCCAAACAAGGCGGAGAATCAGGATATCCCACATGCTGATACAGGGAGGCCGGGAGTAAGAAGGGCGGAAGATGGAGCCCGATCCCACACCTGTAACCCTGCCTGTGACCCTCACTGTGGGGGAATTTAAGAGACAGGTAGAGAAAGGCGTCACCGTCCTTCCACACCCTCCTTCCAAACTGCAGAAGGCTGTGGAAATCCTTGTTCTCCATCTTAACCCCAGCGATCTCCATGCAGGCAGGATCTGGATCCGGAGGTCCCGGAACCCCTCCCAGATGGAGATCTATGGGACAGGGACCAGGTCGACTGGCTGCTTTCTGCGGACACAAAATGGACTCCCTCCCGCCCTCCCAGAAGGAAGCCCCAATTTCCACATCGGAGGAACAAGGATTCCCCATCGTGCTCAGAGACCCCAGAGCTGGGGCTTGGAGCCAAGGACTGCAGGAGTAAACCCAAAGCTTCCTGCGTTTCTCCTGAGACTTTTCCTCAGCGGGGCCCAGATTCCTCCGGGGTCCACTTGGTGGGAAAACGAGGTGAAAGGGCAGAGCACATGGTGAAAGATGAGCCAGATGAACAAGGGATGGTTTTTCAGAGAGGGAAGGAAAGAGACAATCGCTGGGGGTGGGGTGGGGGCAGTTTCCACGCTTGTATTCAAGGTACAGGGCACCCTCTAGCATTCTGCCGTGGAGTGGGAGTGGTCAGCCATCCATTTCTCTCACCACCCCCACCCCAGGGTAACGAGATTGATTCAAGTTCCTCTAGGCCCCTTGGCTACAGATACAAGGCAGGCGGCTTGCTAGCCCAGAGCGCCCCCTGTGGGCACGGAGGAGAGCGCCAAAGGACGTACCTGCCTCTAGCCAGATGTCAAGCAGCAAATGAACAGCCAGCAGACAGTAGTAGTCGGAGAACTGCAGTTCTGTTTTCAGACAAGATTTGCCTAGAGAGAAGCAAAAGTCCTGCAATGTAACTCAAATGCATTTTTAAAAAAGTCATTTAAGCCTGCCGGGCAACTGAATTCCAGCAAGGGGCCTGAGACTTCCTCTCTGGAGCCAAGCTGGATAATCCATCAAAGAAAGGAAGAACTAGGCTAGCGTTCGAGGAAGGGTGGGATGGAAAAGAGCCAAGCGCTCGCCCCCTGGAGTCACCTCCTAGGTGCGCTGGAGTCGAGCGTGACCCTCTGCTCACCGAAATTAAGTCCGTGCCGGTACCGCAGCAAGAGATCCCGAACTGAGCTGAGCTTCTGAGCTTTGTCCATCGCGTGATAGAGGCCGAGGGATCTCATGAGCTGCACAATGCACAGATGCTGCTGCAAAGCCTTGATGTTGGCCGGCAGGGCCAGTTTGCCTTCCGTCGGCCCCAGGAGGGGAATGACTCCCAACAGCTGGTTAATGAACTGCAAGGGTGGGGAGCAAAGGACACATTGCAACATCTAGGCCTCTACAGCCCGGAAAGACGGCGTTTGAGAGGGGACCTGATTGAAGGATATAAAATCATGAAAGGGATGGAAAAAGTGGGGAGAGAAAAGCTCTTTTCTCTATCACACAACACTAGGACCAGGGGGCATCTATGAAGCTGATGGGCAGGAGAGTCGGATCAGACATCTGGAAGGATTTCTTCTCCCAGACGGTCATCGGTCTATGGAATTGGCTGCCAGGAGAGGTGGCGACAGCAACTATCCTAGATGGCTTTAAGGAAGGGTTGGACAAATATATGGACAGATGTATCCGTGGCTACTAGAATGGATGCCTAAGTCCATCTTTCAGGCTGGTGGGACAAGCAGGAGGCCTCTAAGGCCGTTTGCTGGGATTTGAGAGCAGGAGAAGGTTTGCCCTCGTCTCTGCTTGGGATGCCCATGGGCAATTGGCGGGTGGCTGAGTGAGACGGGATGCCGGACTCGATGGGCTGTGGCCTGATCCAGCAGAAAGACTTCTCTGATGTTCTTATGTGGCGTGCAGTACCTCTGCTATCCGCAACGACAACATCAACCCGCCCGGGACATCATCAAACTGAAACAGGACGGTTGTGCAGAAGAGGGGAATGGCCACCGGACTGACCTTTGTATACTGGGACGACTGGAGAAGATCTGTGAACACCTTGAGATCCGTGAAGCAGCACGGCTTGTCCCCAAACCTTTTGAAATACTGAAACATCAGCTCTTCTGGGTCACCTGACAATTATAAAGGGCCGATAACATACAGACGTGTCTACCTCAGGATTTTGCCTTCCCCGTGCTGCACGCCACCTCCTTCCGCCAGGGATATCTGTGACGTTCGCAGGTGTTTTTCACCGGCTTCTGCAATTCCAGGGCAGAATCCTGGCTCCCCTCGCAGTAGGCCCGCTCTCGTGAGGCTCCACCTGACGGCCAGTGAGCATCTCTTACCCAGTTTGTGTTCCCCGTTGCAGCCTCTGTGCCGCAAACGCCTGATCAGCTCCAGCTGCGCGAGGAACGGCCCTCGGAGTGGCCGGCCGCTGTTGGCCTCGCGCTTTACCCGATGCTCCACAAAGGTCACCGCTTGCTCTACGGTGTGATGCACTTCGCCTTCCAGAGAGCTGTGGGAAGGGAGGAGCTGTGAGGCTCCCTGCTACTGCCGCCGTCCTCGCCGTTGTGATATGTACCCTTTTGTCCACAACCAGACTCATCGCTGCAACGGATGAGGACGGTGGCAAAGCCAAGAAGGCCTCACTAGCGGACTTTAAGGCCCAGGCATTTGGGGTCCAAGGCTTTTAGGGTCTTGTGACAGAAGTGACAGTTCCGTCACACCACCCTCAGCAGCAAAAGGGGTGGGCACCCGGGAGAGGTCCTTCTCCGTGATGGCCCCCAGGCTATGGCATAGCCTCCCCCATCATCAGGAAGGCGATGAGAAGCACCTCTTTGCTCTGGTGTTCAGTTAAACGGGGACACTTTCCCTTCCCACTTGCAGACACTGTTGTTTTAATATATGCTCTTATCATTTTAATATATTTCATTTTAAATGTTGTTACCCGCCCTGAGACCTTCGGGTATAGGGTGGAATAGAACTTCCATCATTCCAGAAATTGCATTATGTGTTTTAAGTATACGCTGACTCAAGCCCGTAACAGACAAGGATGTTCAGGTGACGACAGGCAAACAGAGTATGGCCCTAGAACGTGAAAGAACCACATCCCTCCATCTTTATCCCTTGGGAGTTCCCAAAGAGGCAGCAAAGGCTCAAAGCTTTCAAAAGGAAGCGGGACACTCACTGTTCTCCGTCGGCCGGAGGCGTCCAGCCAGCGTCAATCAGCTGAAAGACGGAATCAAAGTAGATCATATAGAACTGCCAATCATCTGGGCTAAAAGGGGAGAGAGAGAGAAGAGGGAAGATTTGCAGCCAAGGACGGTGGGCTTGGCCGCACACCCTCCGGGACCGCCAAGGAAATGCCTTTTCAGGCTAGGGTCCCCGACAACTCTGCACTAGGAAATCACTTTTGCCCTAAGCGAATGATATCGTGGTCTGATTATTTTAAAGCGGCTGGTGCTCCCTAATCCAGCCACGGAGGGAGAGTAAAAATGTCAAACTGTTGTACAGGTGGAGGAAAAATTAGTCTGCGTACGTGGAAGAAGCAGCTGCAGGTTCAGAACTGGGAAACAGGAAGAAAAGGTTTGCTTGGGTTTCTCTCTGACTCGGACTCTGCTGCAGATTGAGTCAGGGTGGACTATAACCCTCTGATGTGGCCAAGAAAGGAATCATCTAGTAGCCCCAAATGTCTCTCACTTTTTTAGGAGAAGTTTCCTCGCAAGCGCGTTGCATTCGGGCCACTTGCATAGCTTCCGGTACATCTCCACACATTTGTTCTCTCTGCTTTGAAGCTCGCTGGTTAATTTCTCTAGCGGAACAGAAAATAAGGCAAAACAGTATAAAAATAAAGGGCAGTTTTGGAGGATGTTCCCCGCTTAATCCTGACCTCCCAAAATGAAGCCGCGTGCGAACGGGTCCCTAAGACACCTGGGGGTAGGGTGGGGGTTCCCGTAAAGCAAACCTTCACAGTATAAAGACGTTGGTACCAGGGCACTCAGCTGTGGCCCCCCAGATGTTCCCGAATTACAATTGACTCAGGCCCTTTCTGCGCTGGGCCTTATGCTGGATTGTATCTGGATTAGAGGGGCACATCTGAACAATAAAAATCTGTGTTACCTGACCAGGGGGTAGGCTGGTCAATGAAGAAGAAGAAGAGTTGGCTTTTCTACCCCACTTTTCTCACCCATTTAAGGGGACTCAAAGCGGCTGACAAAGCTTCTGTTCTTGTTGCCACAACAGACACCCTGTGAGGTAGGTGGGACTGTGAGACCTCAGAAGAGAACTGTGACTAGACCAAGGTCACCCAGCTGGCTTTGTGGAGGAGTGTGAAATCAAACCCAGTATTCCCAGATAAGATTAAAGTAGGGATGTTGGCACAGGAAGCCAGGAGTCGCATGCTGGATCCCATGCAGAGGGAGGACACAGCTGAGGCTGCACACAAGCTGACCAATTCACGCATCTGAAGTCCACTTCCCCAATGCCTGGTTCTTATACCTATGTGACTATGGTTCTCACAGACCATGAGAAGGGAAGCCCTGAACCTCTCTCTTCATTTGCTGGGACTTCAGCTCTCATCAAGAGGGGCCGGCTTCACTTAAAATCCAAAAACATTTGAAGGGTCAGAGGTTTAAGACTGGCGTGGTCCTGCCCTGCCAACCATATTCCTGGCGCTCAGGCACAAAGGCAAAAGAAGTTCATCTTTATCCACCAGCCACGCCACGAGGCTTTCAGCTCACCTCCTAACTTGCCTCTCACGATATCGAGAGCTTCCTGGTATTTTCCCAAGCGTTCTAGAATCATGTAGTAAAGTTCGACCTGCCAACGCGGAGAAGGAAAGGATCAGAGTTGGTTCACGGGCGCAACACGAAATGGAGATCAGGAAGTTGTCTTTCCAAAGAACATCCAAAGGGAGCAAAAATGACCTTTACCACCTGCTTGGTGTGGGAAACTGATTTAATCCATCTTCCCTGCTCCCTGTCTCCATCAGGTTAAGAAGAAGAGTTGGCTTTTCTACCCTGCTTTTCTCACCCATTTAAGGGGACTGAAAGCTGCTGACAAACCTTCTGTTCTTCTCCCCACAAGAGAAACCCTATGAGGCAGGTGAGGCTGTGAGAGCTCAGAAGAGACCTGTGACTAGTCCAAGGCCACCCAGCTGACTTCATTGAGGAGGAAGAAGAAGAGTTGGCTTTTCTACCCTGCTTTTCTCACCCATTTAAGGGGACTCAAAGTGGCTGACTAACCTTCTGTTTCTCTCCCCACAACAGACACCCTGTCAGGTGAGTGGGGCTGGGAGAGCTCAGGAAAGAGCCGTGACTAGCCCAAGGTCACCCAGCTGGCTTTGTGGAGGAGTGAAGAATCAAACTCGGTATTCCCAGATAAATAGTCCGGCTTCCTAACCACTACACCAAACTGTTAATTATTGAACTACCTGAATTAACTCTCTAGTTAAGCGATTAAATTGTTTTGTACTGCAAACCTCTGGCCTGCTCACGTAATGAAGTTCACCCTCCACCCCATTTTAAATCTCTGATCTACTGGGGATTTCAGGCTGCTGACTGCTAAAATGTCTCTGCCTTCCATGCAACCACAGGATGTGAATCAGGGCCAGCCAGGAAGAGAAAATCAAAAGTGCATATTGCTTCTTAATGCTCACAAGAGGAGGTTCTGATTTTTTTGTACAAGAAATGTGGCCAGGATTCCAGCAGCAGCAGCAGCAGCTGGAGGGAGACGACACCAAATGTCTTTATCGGAAACCAACTGAACTGAAATTGAATTAATCTCCCTGGGATGATGACGTGGGAGACTGAAACATGAAAAGAAGAAAAACTTACTTCGGCTTCAGCTTCAATTTTATCTTCTTTCACCATTTTTTCCACCATCCTTTCAGCTAGAGGTAAAAACATGGTTTTCGAGAGGTTTTCATCCTGTGCAGCTATAGACTAGAAGAGAAGAACACATAAATCTGCCTGATGTGAAATCCATCACAGGTCTACATTACACAGTAGTGTTTAGCCCAGATGGACACTCTATGCCAGGAATGTTTAACTGTAGCCTACCCAGCATCCCATGCGAGGCTCTATAGCTGAACCCTGGGAGTTGTAGTTCAGAGACACCCACAGCTAGATTTGAAGTTGTTTTTTTGGGGGGGGGGTTTAACTCCAAAGGACATGTCCTAGCTTGATACACTGTACCCACCTGCATAATTAAGCTCATTACAGACCAAAAATAGTACGGGTTTTTGGGGACAATCTTATACAGTGCCATTCCAGCCTAGAAAAAAAAAGGCAAAAAGAAAATATTCCAGAGTCACCTGCATCATTACCACCAATTTATACTGAAAAAAGAAAGAAGTTAGTTAAAAAAGTTTTGGAAATTGTAACCCTAAGGGACGAAAGTCAGATTTACCCCACCCTCCATGCCAAATTGGCTCGTGTGAGATAAAGAAGAAGAGCAGTTGGCTTCTCTACCCTGCTTTTCTCACCCATTTAAGGGGACTCAAAGCGGCTGACAAACCTTCTGTTCTTCTCCCTACAACAGACATGCTGTGAGGTGGTGGGGCTGTGAGAGCTCAGAGGAGAGCTGGCTTCATGGGGAAGGGTGGAATCAAACCTAGTATCCCCAGATAAAGAGTCCCAGTCTTTAACCACTAGACCAGACTGTCTCAGCTACCTGAACTTATCTCTACTTCCATTTCTTTTCCAGATCTGAGTTGAAATGAACAGAAGAATTGGAACTGAAGTCTTTCAGTGCCTGCTTTTTGCTGCTAACCAGATAATGAATGATCTGCATTATCTATGTAGAAAGGATTTTTTTAAATTATTTTTACCTAAACTAGTCCCCTTTTGGGAGCGACAAACGTGTTTTTTTAAAGACCTGTTTTTTCTCAATATACCTTTAAAGGTTCTTAAATTGTTTCATATTTGGTCAAGTTAAGATCCTTAAGAACTTCATTTTAATTTGCACGTAATACACACCTGATTTCACGACGCATCAGGATCTAGCCAAGATCCTAAGATGGCGTTCTGTACCGGCGGATCATGTGTGCCGAACCCAGCAGGGTGGCCTTTTGCAACTGACAGATGGTAGCCTTGCCGCCGTTAAGCTGTTTTAAATGCCATCCAAGGTCTTTTGGAATGGCTTCCAAAACTCTGTCAGTTTGTATTCTGAAGTCTCACAATATTTTCACCAGTTCATTTTCGACCAGTTTTTCAAGCACTCGAAGTGCAGGCGTTTGTAAATAAATGAATTCAGAAATACTTGTAAACACCTCTCAAGCCAATTGGGTCTCGGTTCAGTTCGATGGAGTACCTGTTGCATCTTCTTGTACTCTCCAACCCGGGCGTAGGCCATGAAGAGGTGTGAGTGATACTCCTCACTGCTCGGAACTTTCTTCACAGCCGCCTCGTAGAGTTTTATGACCAGCTCCGCTACATTGGAAAATTTAAGAAAGAAGTGCGCGTGATTAAGAACTCAAGAAGGCAGGGCTGGTAGCTTTCTTCTAACCCAGAGGGGCTCGACCTCTGAAAACGTGAAGTGCAACCCCCTATTCTTCCATGCCAGCCCCAGCTAACGTCCATCAGCTGTGATTCAAGCATAATTTGGGGTGTGTGCACCACAATGGCTACTAGAATGGATACCTAGGCACACCCTCCAGGCTGGGGAGACAGGCAAGATGTCACCAAAGGCCCATTGCTGGGATTTAAGAAACCTGCACAAGGACTCCAGATTTCCTGTTGTGTACAAAGACTTGGACCGGAGTAAAATACAGAGAAAAGAGATCAGGAAACTCACGTCGATGCATTTCCCGATACAGGATAGTCAGCGCCTGCAAGGAATTATCGTCTGTGGGTTCAAGGGCTGCTACTTCTTGGGCTAAAACAAAAGCCTCATCTTGTTTCCCTGTTCTCTGCAGGCCAATGGCTTTTAAAACCTGTGTGCAAATTAAAAAAAGCAACATTAAAAGGACTGCTTGATGGTGGTTCAACGGAAAGACTTAAGCACAAAACTGGAGCAAAGGTGTTAGATTTGCATAAAGTATGAAGAGGCATTCTTGCCCCACCATCTTCCCACGCCGTCAGTGAGCTCAGCAGAACCCTGATCTTGAGTTCTCAAAACCAGTAACATGTTCCCAGGCCCCTTCGTGAACACCAGAGTAAACTACAGAGAGGAAATGCAGGTTCTATGAAGAAGAGCTGGCTTTTCTAGTCCGCTTTTCTCAGGGGACTCAAAGCAGCTGACAAACCTTGTTTTTCTCCCCACAACAGACGCCCTGTGAGGTGGGTGGGGCAGGGAGAGCTCAGGGAGAGCTGTGACTAGCCCAAGGTCACCCAGCTGGCTTCATGGAAGAAGAGTTGGCTTTTCTACCCCGCTTTTCTCACCCATTTAAGGGGACTCAAAGTGGCTGACAAACCTTCTGTTCTTCTCCCCACAACAGAGAGGTGGGGCTGTGAGAGCTCAGAAGAGAGCTGTGGCCAGCCCAAGGTCACCCAGCTGGCTTTGCAGGGGAGGGCGAAATCAAACCCAGTATTCCCAGATAAAGAGTCCGGTTCCCTAACCACTAGACCAGACTGGCTCTATGAGAAATGCCAGCAAGCACAAGTAAGACTGAGAAAGAGACAAAGATGGCAGCGTGATGGTAAGCAACCATTCAAGAACAGACCTTCTACCTCCAGCCTACTTAACATTTAAGGCAGGTAAAGGCACAAGGGAGAAACAAGCAAACTGTGAGCTCACCTTAGCACAGTGGAGATCTTTGTGTTTTTTCAGCAATTTGTCTGCCTGCTGGATGGCCATTTTATTATTGCCATTATCAAGGTAATCTAGAAAAAGAACAAGACAAAGATAATAGGCCAATCTCAACTACAGAAAGGTATTCCTATGGATTGGGAGTAGGACTTCCCATTGGGACGAGGGGCAGAACCTCCCATCTGGCTTGGTCTTCGGAGAAAAAACAGAGGTGTGCAAAGGAGGGTGAGAAATATATAAATAAGAAACATCTCCTTTCAAAATCTCACACGCAAAACGTGACAAGGCTATCCCAACCTACCTGGACAGTGGTAGATTCAGGGAAGTGGCATTGTAGTGCTTTTAGCCCAGATGAAAATTAATTTGGGGGACCAGTGTGATCGGATGTGATAATAAATCACTCATTTTAGGCCCTTTCCGCACCGGGCCTTATTCCAGATTACATCCCAGAAAAGGGGCCTGCCATCCGCATGCTGAAGGGGACAACAGCAAGCCTTTCTTGGGACCTGCTACATGGTCATACAGACAGCAGGCCCTTATTCTAGAATTACCTGGGATAAGGCCCAGTGAGGAAAGCAAGAAAGATGAACTGTGCAACTCATAAAAAGGCAAGCAAAGGTCTCATGGTTACAAGATTACAGAGAATCCACGTTGTGAATGCTGCCGAGGGAGCAAGTTTGTTTGTTTTTTAATTAGGAAACCTCCCAAAGCACTCAGCAAACAGAAAAGTCAAAAGAAGCCCAAGCATCTAAGAGAAAGTTGTTAGTTGTTTCAGAACTTTAAAATGTTGCCAGGTTCCTCTGTCACAAAAACATCATTTCAGCTACCAGAAAGACAAGCGGTTAGAGAATATTAAGCATACTTTGTGGAGGACTTTGATGTAGAAGGGAAAACCACTTCTTAAATTTCTGTACTCCATAAAACAAAGATAAAAGGCAAACACGTAAGAACCTCAGAGGAGCCCTGCTGGATGAGGCCACAACCCATCTAGTCAGCGTCCCGTCTCACACGCAGGCCCACCCATGGCTTCTGGGCACCTCAAGCAGAAGGCAAAGGCAAAACCATCACCTGCTCTCAGCTCCCTGCAAACGGCCTTCAGAGGCATCCTGCCCGTCTCTCCAACCAGCCAGAGGCCTCTTTCAAGGGTCAGCAAGTTGGAAATGTTGAAATGGGAACAAGAAGAGAAAGACCTTGACCAAACGTTACTCTAGTTAGATGCCAAAGCAACTGTTTCCACCCAAGACTCTCAAATGCCTAAGTCCCAGCTGGACAGCAGTATGCTTCCGCAATTGGTATCATTTGTATTTCCTTGGGATGTTCGACTACAATAGTTACTCGGAGGCAACATATGAGAAAATTTAAGGGATGAAAGCCCTGTTTGGACCTCACACATCTAAAAACAACGGGCCCAAGTTCCATAAATAAAAATAACTGGAGCAGGAAGTCAGGCATGTTAGGGCTTCCCAGGAAAGGATTTTCATGTTCTGACATCCGCTGGAATTCCAGGGTTTTCACGGCGTTAGTTACTGCAGTGTAAAAATGACCAAAGTTAGCCAAGGACTGTTGCTGGTCTTAGCATTGGTGCTTCCACAAAATTCTGGACATGAATTTAAGGCCCCTAATCTTCAGGACAAGGTTCCTTCAACCTGTTCCTACAGGTTTCTTATGCAGAGTAAGATTTTAAACGTGTTTCAAGAACACTGTATCTATTTTACCTTTTTATCACATTGTGAATAAAATAAAGGACGCTTTAAAAGTACTCTCGAAAGAGATGAGATCTAGCTTTCCATAAACATCCGTGGGAAACAGACTGTGGGGGAATGAAAATCGAGGGTGTATTTTGATATTTACAAAGCACAGACGAGTTTTGTAGGCTTAACATGAGGCTGAATTGGACTTGATTCTGGTTCATAACCAAGGTGGTCAATTTAAGACCAATGTCTGAGAGTACTTACAACTAGGGTTAGCAGGAATGCTATTTTCAGGATTCGATTTGAATCTTTAAAATCTGAATTTACCCAAATATGATTCGAAGTAAGCAAATCTGAATGCCGACGACATTCGTATGTGCCAATACGCATTGTTATGCAACCCGTATGCAACCCGTTCTCGTCCCGTTTGGATCCGTACTAATGCGTACAGATGCGGATCTTCAAGTACATATCAGGTACAAACCGGTACACATACGAATGTCCAAATAATTTGAACAAGTAGATTCAAAAATTCAAAATTCGTTCGAATGTTTAAATTCAAACTTATGGACGTTTGATTTGAAAATTTGGATGAATTTGATTGAATTTCAAATGTCCTTGAATATTTGTGCAAATCCCTACTTACTACACAAGGCTATATTTGAAGTCGCTAAATTAGACTGTGTATTTAGCCTTACAGAACTGTACCATAAAATTACTTTATTTCGCTCCTGAAAAAAGGCCCACTCTACCTAAACTAGTTCAAGTCCCTTGAACGCCATTATACATAGGCTTTGGCTGATGTGAGTATGTGATTATACTTCCCCCCACCCCCACCGCAGATACTATTATTTTAGTATTTTAATATGCTGAATCTTTTAAATATTTTCATGTATATTTTTGGTTTTAATCTGTTGTTTTATAGGCTGTTACCTGCCCTGAGACCTTTGGGTATAGGGCGCGATAGAAAACTAACTAACTAACTAACTAACTACATACATACATACATAATGGCAAGCCGTGCTCAGAAACTAAACTTTCTTCACTGTTAAATATTCAGATGCCTCTTGTAACAGACAGAACAAGATTTCACACACCTTTTTTTTTTTTGCTAGCGTTTGCAAAACCGCACAACAGAAAAATCCACAATTCCCAATCATCCTGCTTCCTGACAAAGGCAGGAAAACTTAGCATGCAACTGTATATCAGAATGTAACAAAGCCGTTTCCTGGTGGAGTAAGGAAAATTCCCTGTTAACTTTGCAACTTTGACGGTACCATATGTACATCCCGGAGCAATTAAGACACACAGGAGCCAGTTTATGACGAGCAGAGGTTGCTCACAGGCTAAGTATGGGTTCTCTTGTTCTGATATGTCATAGAGCTGTTCTGATAAAGTGGTTACCCTTGTGAGTCTACAGGACAACCTCAGACATCAATCCATTCACAGCACGCAAAGAAGATCCCAAAGGAGTCAGAGGGAATTGTGGTTTTATAGGTGGTCTCTGACCTCCACCTCAAAGGGAACCCTGAAGGGGTTGGTGGAACAAAGTGCGTTGCAAAGAGAAGCTTTTCCTGGACTTTTCCACACAACTAACAAACCTAACACTCCCCTAACATCGACCTGCTCGACCTGCCCGTGCCTTAAGATCTAGAGGGAAGGGCCTCCTGATTGTCCCACCGCCCTCAACAGCAAAAGGGGTGGGCACCCGGGAGAGGGCCTTCTCAGGGATGGCCCCTAGGCTATGGAACAGTCTCCCCCTTGAGGTGCGTCAATCACCTTCATTGTACACACTCCTGAAGACAGCAAAGACGCACCTCTTTGCCCTGGCCTTCGGTTAAATAGGGAAACACTTTCCCCTTCTCGCTTGAGGGTGCTGTTGTCTTAATATACACTGTTATTGTTTTAATATGTTGACTTTAAATGTTGTTACCCGCCTGGAGACCTTTAGGTATAGGGTGTGGTGGAAATACAAAGAAACAAACAAGTAAGGCAAAGCTACACAAAGGCACAAGTCTTAAACGGAGCGCACAAGCCCGCCAGGTTCACGCAGGAGTGAAGGGCCTTCAAAACACCCCTCCAGTGTCCAAGGGGGGAAGTGATGAAGTTCATGCCTCCACACCCAAAAATTTTACAATCAAAGTCTTTGGGATGCTACTCACTCACTCACCAAGGCTGCTTAATATCATGCTTGGAGCTCCATAAACCCCCCAGGGAAAGACACACATTACATAACACAGTAACCGTACTTTGACCCTAACTATGGAGGGTCATCCCCCCAAAACAAGCAAGCAGGCAAACAAACAAACAAACCCTGCCCCATTATGCAAAACACTTGGAAAATACTTGGGAGTTGGGGACTTTCCAGTTCTCGCTCAAGCCAGGCTGTAGGCTCTTTCCCACCCCCCTCCAAACCCTTTTTCAAGCTTCCAGACTCTTTGACTTCACTTCTAAACATTTCTGGGGCCCTTAAAGCCCCGAAAGGGGGAATGTGAGATGGTTAGAGAGCCCACAAAAACCCCTCGGCCTCTCTGCTTTAAAGTCTATTTGCAGGACAAAATGAAGCTTGCTAGTAAAGCCAAAGCATAGCAAATGAAGGGTTTGCCCCCTTTATTTTTTTTTTTTTTTTTTTTGGGGGGGAGGAGAGTCGAGGTAAATTTGCACAGCTCTGCTTTTCCTTTCCTCCCAAAACAGCAGGACTTATTTCGAATATTTATATACCGCTTCCCATTTCACCAACTCAGATGGTTTCACAAAGCATAAAAGCAGCAGCACCTGAAATCACAGTTGTATAAAAGCATCATTGAAATCCCCTGGGTGGGGTGGGAGGAAACAAACTAACAAATAATCCCACCACCAAGAAAAGAGGGGGGGGACTTGCTAAAAAAGCTTCCTGGGGCGGAGGGGGGGGGTCCCCCTGGCCCGCTAAGCCTTCTCCGAACTCCATGGGAGGGAGGGGGCGAGCATGGCCTGCCTGTCACATCCCTTTATGGGTGGGGGGGGGGGGCAAGCGAGGCTGCTGCCTGGCTGCTGAAAGTGCTCCCCCCCCCCTAGAAGAATAAGCAACGACCGTCCGGAGGTGGGTGGGTTGCGTCTCCCAACTCAGACCTTGGTCCAGTCCAGATCTGGAGGGGAGGGGAGGGGAGGGGAGGGGGGTGCGCACCAGAGAACCCCCCCCAGCACCCCCCTATTACCACGGGGAGGGGGCTGCTTAGCTTCCCTCCCCCCAGCAGGCTGACAAGTAGTGGCTCCCGACCCCACTCCCACGCAAATCGCCCCCTCAACGCCCCCCATTGGAGGAGGAGGAGGAAGGGGGGGGTCCCTCCTAAGCCCCCTCCCGCCAGGAACCCCCCCCCCAATATACCCGGTGGCGGACCAAGAGCCGGAGACGCTGAAGGGCGGGAGGGGGTGAGAGGAAGGGTCACCGGGCCAGCCCCCCCCCCCCCGCCGCCGCCGTACCGTAGATGGGCCTGAGGCGCCGGTCGTTGGGGTCCTGCACATGGCCCCGCGCCGCCGCCATGATGAGGGAGGGAGGGAGGGAGCGCGCCGAGGCCGCCGCCGCCGCACCAAGCGAGGCCCCTGAGGCGCCCGCCGCCGCTCGCTCGCCCGCCCGCCCGCCGCCGCCTCAGGAGTGCGAGCCCTCGCCGGCGGCGGGCAAGGGGCGGGCCTGGCTGGCCCGGAGGCGGCCTGCTGCTGCCGCCTGGGAGGAGCGGGCGCGAGCGAGGCGGCGGCCAGGCGTCTTTCCCTCGCTCCCTCCCTCCCTCCCTCCCTCCCTCTCGCCGCAGGCCGCTTCGCTCCCCGAGGCGGCGAGAGTCAGCGCGGGCCGGCGGCAGCAGCCGGCGCGCCTCCCTCCTTCCCTCACGGCCGCCCTGCCAGGCGGGCTTCTCTGCTACCGCTGCTCCTGGCCTGGCTAGGCCCCAGGCTGCTGCCGCTGCCGACTACAGTTCCCAGAAGGCCAGGCTGCGGGCCGCCGCCGACGCTCAGCATCATGGGCGGAGGAGGGCTGAAAAAGGTGGGGAAGAAGCACGGAGAGCGGAAGGGCTGGCAACGACGCTTCCGGCCCGCCTGCGACTCCCGTGATCCTTTGGGGGCGGCGGTCGGGATGGCGTCAGGAGGCCAGGGCCCGGAACGAGCAGCATTTCCCACGACTGGAATGGAGGGAAATTTAAGGGGGACTACATATCCCATGACAACTGTGAACTGGTTTTAAAGGCAGTAGGGGGTCTCAAATTTGGCCAAGCCCTCCCCCCCGCCATCCAAATTCAGCAGCTTGTCTTCTCAGGATAAGCAGAATACCTGGCCCAAGGGCTTGGCCTGCACTGAGTTCAGCTTCGCCTGACGTTGAATCAGGGGCGCGAACGGCATTATGGTAGATGAAGTCCAGACAAGGAAGCAAGGAACCCCATCAACCTCTATGGGTTTTATGTTTTATATCGCTTGCGGTTATTTGATGTTTGAAGTTCTTATAACAATATGACCTTTAGAATTGTGTGTTTTGATTGTGAACTCTTGTGTGCTGCTTTGAGTCCCTTTGGGGAAAAAGTGGGATATAAATAAAAGTATCCATCCATCCATCATCTATACTACCCCAAGCAGGGAACTGTGCAGCCTAAAAAGTATTTGACTGAGAAAAACAACTATCTAAAATAATATCCCATATCGACCAGCCCCTGCCCTAAGATCTAGAGGCAAGGACCTCCTGGTTGTCTCTCACCAGGAAAAAGGGTGGACACCGGGGAGAGGGCCTTCTCAGTGATGGCCCCCAGGCTATGGAATAGTCTCCCCCTTTAGGTACACCAGGCACCTTCACTATATATGTTTAGGAGGGCAGTGAAGATGCATTTTTTTGCCCTGGCCTTTGGTTAAGAGCGAATATACTGTTGTTTTAATATATGTCTGACTTGAAATGTTGTTGCCTGCCTTACCTTTGAGTCTACGGCAGGACAGAAATAAATAAATAAATAAATCCATATCCCTCTGTAGAAACAACGGAGAAGAGTTGGCTTTTCTCCCCCACTTTTCTCCCCCATTTAAGGGGACTCAAAGCAGCTGACAAACCTTCTATTCTTCTCCCCACAACAGACACCCTGTGAGGTAGGTGGGGCTGTGAGAGCTCAGAAGAGAGCTGTGACTAGCCCAAGGCCACCCCGCTGGCTTCATGGAGGAGGGCAGAATCAAAGCAAACTGGCTCTAAAGTAAACCAAACTAGACCTAACCAGTAGATCAAACTGGAGAGATGCCGCAGGTATGGTGGGAGATAAGACCAGTGTGTGACTGGGAGGCAGGCTACATGCACAAGGACGGGAGGGGCGTGAACCATTCCACAGAAGGGATGGCCAGTTCCAGAGTCAGGCTCATGGCTGGTTTGGGGTCCGTGCAAAAGCCAACTGGACATTTTGCGTTTGTGTGTGTTTAATACACTTTGACAAAATGGTCAGCGTGGGGAGGAGATTGCTGGATGAGGCCAAACGTCCAGGGCTCAGCCAATGGGACGTTCCCTATTAGGGTGCTTTCCCAGAAACTGATAGGAAGACATTATGATCCACGCAGAGGTCAAAAGTACTGACCGAAAAAATCCCTTTCCTGGACTCCAGCAATTCAACTACCATCCATGAGAGCTGCAATTCAGGAAAGGAAAATTTCCAAAACTGTCATAAACGGATCTGAAGGACTGAGAGCTCCAATGCACTCCTGGCCCCGCCACCCCACCCAAGTACCTGTTTGAGCTTCCGATACTCCATCCCAGATTTGAAGCTATGGAAAGAGGCACGGCAGGGAAACGCCAGAGCTGATGTCAGCACGCATGCAAATTGCCCATTGCAGAGCATCCTGGGAACAAAGAGGCGGGGGCTGCAGCCGGAGCCCCCAGGTCTAGTCAGTTTCCCGGCTCGGCTTGAAGGGCCCTTGCTCGGAGGGGGGCACAAGGGGGGCCCTTGGGATGGGGGCCGGGGGCACCGTATCCCCACTGTGGGTCCGTCAGGGGCACGGGGCGTGGGCGGGCGGGAGCAACTCATACTTACCTGGCAGGGGAGACACCATGATCACGAAGGTGGTTTTCCCAGGGTGAGGCTCATCCATTGCACTCCGGGTGTGCTGACCCCTGCGATTTCCCCAAATGCGGGAAACTCGACTGCATAATTTGTGGTAGTGGGGGACTGCGTTCGCGCTTTCCCCTGGCTGGCTCTGGTGCAAAGACAGATGTGGAGAAGGGAAGGGTCTGGGGGTCTGGCGGGGAAGAGGCTGAGTTCAGAGTCCTGCAACATCTAGAACAGACATGCTGATGAGCCACTTCAGACTCCTGGACAGAATATCGGACTCATATCTTGCAGTCACAGGGTTACATCGCACACTGCTCCCCAAAGTGAGATGGGTGGCCTTGGGCTAGTCACAGCTCCCTTTCTGAGTTTTCACAGCCATGCTGACCTCACAGTGCCTCTGTGTGGGAAGAACAGAAGGGTTGTCAGCCGCTTCGAGTCTCTTAAATGGGTGAGAAAAGTGGAGTGGAAAAGCCAACTCTTCTTCTTGGCTCTGCCGAATGAGGTTGGGCAACTCTCTACAATCCCAGGTGGTATAAAATTGTTCTTTGGAAACTGCTGGGCACAGACAGCTCCATTGACCTATTTATTTGTTTGTTTGTATTTCTATCCTGCCCTACACCTGAAGTTCCAAAGGCAGGGGTAAAGAAACACATTTTCATCAACATGTCTGACTAAATATATACGGAGGAGTCAGAGCCAGAGGTATCCTATACCGAGGAATGGGAGTCAAAAGATTTTATGTAATGACTTGTCAAGCATTCCCGATGTTGCAAACTCTCCCCCTCATGATTAGGATTGGAACTCAGCCTCTTCTCCGCCAGACCCCCAGACCCTTCCCTTCTCCACATCTGTCTTTGCACCAGAGCCAGCCAGGGGAAAGCGCGAACGCAGTCCCCCACTACCACAAATTATGCAGTCGAGTTTCCCGCATTTGGGGAAATCGCAGGGGTCAGCACACCCGGAGTGCAATGGATGAGCCTCACCCTGGGAAAACCACCTTCGTGATCATGGTGTCTCCCCTGCCAGGTAAGTATGAGTTGCTCCCGCCCGCCCACGCCCCCTGCCCCTGACGGACCCACAGTGGGGATACGGTGCCCCCGCCCCCCATCCCAAGGGCCCCCCTTGTGCCCCCCTCCGAGCAAGAGCCCTTCAAGCCGAGCCGGGGAACTGATTAGCCCTGGGGGCTCCTGCTGCAGCCCCCGCCTCTTTGTTCCCAGGATGCTCTGCGATGGTCGATTTACATGCGTGCTGACATCACCGCTTGAGTTTCCCCACCTCGCCCTTTTGGGACCTGGCTGGGATGCTTCCAAAGCAGAGATCCGAAGGGCACTGGGCAGAGGCCTGGGTTGGCACTACATGGAATTATATTATCTTCCACAGTCCCACTGTAGTGAGCCAGTTTGGTCAAGTGCTGTGATGGTGAACCTATGACACACGTGTCACAGGCGGCAGCGATGAGCGCGTTGTTGCTGTTTGGTATCTTGTGGGCCACAGGCCACTTCTGGGTTGCGACCTACAAGATACTGGGAGCAGAGACACACTGAAGACCTGCGTGCGGCAACAATGGCTTTGCTCACAATTTTTCCCTTTTGTGAGAACATTTTCACAGCGTTAAATAATACTAAAACCAATAAAAGAAACGGACTGACGGATGAAGTTAGTAGCGCTCGCTTGAGCTGGAAGGACCAACCTTCAGCTGAAGATTGAGCAAATGAAGTTCAGCAACAAAAAAGTCACTATGGTAAAGAATTATTTCTTTTTGCTTTCAATGAATACATATATCAAAAAATTATGGATATTTCTAGATGTGACTCAGCACTCGAGTTAGGCTAGGGTTTGTGGGGATTTTTGCAAATTTTGAGACATCGAGCTCAAAAGGTTTGCCCTCACTGTTCTAGTGGCTAGGGAGCCGGACTCTTATCTGGGAATACCAAGTTTGATTCCACACTCCTCCACAAAGTCAGCTGGGTGACCTTGGGCTAGTCACAGCTCCCTTCTGAGCTCTCAGCTGCTTTGAGTCCCCTTTAATGGGTGAGAAAAGCAGGGTAGAAAAACCAACTCTTCTTCTTCTTCCTGCTCCTCCTCCTTCCCAACTCTAAAGACTGCCACTGGGGTTTAGTGAACAAAAAACTTTTTTTTAATTAGTGCCTTTTTCGGGTTTTTGAAAGGCTCAAGACTAGTGACAAACCATGCACAGACATGCTACTCCTTTCCTGTTCCAGTTACTTTCATCTTTGGTGTGAAACAAAGTCTCTAGAAATGAGGAAGCAGCGACAAGCGCAGGAGTCTTTCAGCTGGTGTTTTTTCTGGGTTTTATATTTTGTTTTATGCCTGGTTACTATTTTTTCATTTTCCTACTGTTGTTTTAAGACCAGTGCGATGTGCATCCGGCCAGCTGTCTCAGTGAGCGGTCTAGCAGCTTCATTCGGCACCAGCTGCAGCTTCTGAACAGTCTACAAGCGGCACCTTTGGGAGACTGGAGGCAGAGCAAGATGGGTCCTCCTGTCCAGCTGCTGGGGGTCGCTGTGCATGCATATGGACCCTGGGAAAGGAGGCACCATTTCAGAGCTCCACCTCCTGCCATTCTGGACTTCCTTGTAGTTGCGCAAACTGGGTCAGCTAGAGCCTCCTTCCCTTCTCCACATCTGTCTTTGCACCAGAGCCAGCCAGGGGAAAGCGCGAACGCAGTCCCCCACTACCACAAATTATGCAGTCGAGTTTCCCGCATTTGGGGAAATCGCAGGGGTCAGCACACCCGGAGTGCAATGGATGAGCCTCACCCTGGGAAAACCACCTTCGTGATCATGGTGTCTCCCCTGCCAGGTAAGTATGAGTTGCTCCCGCCCGCCCACGCCCCGTGCCCCTGACGGACCCACAGTGGGGATACGGTGCCCCCGGCCCCCATCCCAAGGGCCCCCCTTGTGCCCCCCTCCGAGCAAGAGCCCTTCAAGCCGAGCCAGGGAACTGATTAGACCTGGGGGCTCCGGCTGCAGCCCCCGCCTCTTTGTTCCCAGGATGCTCTGCAACGGGCGATTTGCATGCGTGTTGACATCAGCTCTGACGTTCCCCCACTATGCCCATTTCTGCAGCCGCTGGGTTGTCTGTGAAGCAGATAATGAGGGGCGGCTTGGGGGGGCATTGCAGATTTATGTTATCTTCCTTGGCTGAAAATAATTGGTAAGAACCTCAATTGGGGAGTTGGTCCCTAATTCTGATCAATTTCCATCCATGGTTTAAGCTCCACTTAGATTATTACGGTGAAAGACTAGTTTTTTCATAAAATAAAGCTACAACATGTTAAACATTCAATTTAAGGGGCACGAAAAAAAAGAGGATTTGGCTTTTCTGCCTCTCTTTAAGGGGACTCAAAGCAGCTGACAAACCTTCTTCTCCCCACAATAGACACCCTGTTGTGTACTCAGAAGGGCTCAGAAGAGAGCTGTGACTAGCCCAAGGTAACCCAGCTGGCTTTGTGGGGGAAGAAGCGTTGGATTTCTACCCCGCTTTTCTCACCCATGTAAGAGGACTCAAAGCAGCTGAAAAACCTTCTTCTCCCCACAACAGACACCCTGTGAGGTAAGTGGGGTTCTGGGAGCTCAGAAGAGAGCTGTGACTAGCCAAAGGTCACCCAGCTGGCTTTATGGAGGAGTCCAGAATCAATCCCGGTATTCCCTGATAAGAGTCTGGCTCCCTAACCACTAAACTGGCTCTCAACGTATCACGGTTTATTTATGTTCTTTGCCATGTAGACTCATGTACTGTGTGTGTTGGGGGTGGAGCCAGAGCTGCCCCACTACAAATGGCACCCTCTAGGACCACCTCAGGACCCCATTTCTTGGTATACATGTGGAAGCATGCTCTGTGATCCTGTCTTCACAGCGGAAGACCACATTGAAGACACCATTAAAGGGGTGTTGCGTTAATCCGGATTTAAGGGCCCAAAGACCCCATTTAATTCTGTTTTAATGGGGTGTGTGTTTAATGTTTGGTTTTACATGGTTTTTTTTATTGTAAGCCGACCAGAGATCTTAGGATACGGAGCGGGATATAAATATTTTAATAAATAAATATTAAATCTGAACGAGGGTCTAATGGGGTTTTTAATAGGTCTTGTGTGCAGAAGGTACATAATTGATCTGTACCAACTGGGTTCCTAATGGGGTCTCCGTTGCACATGCAGAAAGGCCAGGGTGTCTCATCTGTGTTCATATATTTTGAATGACAGCTATATGGTAAATTAGAAATAAAAGCTTGTAGCCCTTGCTAAAGAGCAAACTCTTCAGGGAATTAAAATATCTAGTTTTTACGATGTCGGAAGAACCACCACGTGGCATTACTTGCATTTTAAGCTTAACCCACTTTATGTATCTCGGGTTAAGTTCCGAATTTAATCCTGTTATTTAAATTCATGTTGATCCCTTTTATTAACTTCATAATATTCCTGGACTTTTATTAACTTTGTAATATTCCTGGACCTGAGGGTTCTACAGGGGACTTTACAGGGGAGTGTAGAATCAAACCCAGTATTCCCAGATAAGAATCCGTCTCCCTAACCACTAGACTAGACGAAGCTTCCCACATAGACCTTCCCTTCTCCGCATCTGTCTTTGCACCAGAGCCAGCCAGGGGAAAGCGCGAACGCAGTCCCCCACTACCACAAATTATGCAGTCGAGTTTCCCGCATTTGGGGAAATCGCAGGGGTCAGCACACCCGGAGTGCAATGGATGAGCCTCACCCTGGGAAAACCACCTTCGTGATCATGGTGTCTCCCCTGCCAGGTAAGTATGAGTTGCTCCCGCCCGCCCACGCCCCCTGCCCCTGACGGACCCACAGTGGGGATACGGTGCCCCCGGCCCCCATCCCAAGGGCCCCCCTTGTGCCCCCCTCTGAGCAAGAGCCCTTCAAGCCGAGCCGGGGAACTGACTAGACCTGGGGGCTCCGGCTGCAGCCCCCGCCTCTTTGCTCCCAGGATGCTCTGCAATGGGCGATTTGCATGCGTGTTGACATCAGCTGTGGCGTTTCCCCGCCTCTCTCAACGGGTCGGATTGTGGAGTTGTTTACTAAATCTAAACAACTTCAACTCTGACTTAGTGACAGATAAGAACCAAACTGAAAACAAACTCGGAATAAACACCATGTTTTCTATTGCAGTTACTATTAGTTTTGACTTTGATTTGGTAAAGATTATCAGTAGAGTGCCTACAAGTTTTTAATGGTGTTTTAATAGTTTTGTGTTTTCATTTATAGAAGGGTTGGCTTTTCTACCCCGCTTTTCTCACCCACGTAAGGGGACTCAAAGTATCTGACAAAGCTTTCTATTCTTCTCCCCACAACAGACAGCCTGTGAGCTGGATGGGGCTGAGAGAGCTCAGAAGAGAACCGTGACTCACGCAAGGTCACCCTGTTGGCTTTGTGGAGGGAGAAGAAGAGTTGGCTTTTCTGCTCCACTTTTCTCATCCATTTAAGGGGATTCAAAGCTGCTGACAAACCTTCTGTTCTTTTCCACACAAGAGACACCCTGTGAGGCAGGTGGGGCTGTGAGAGCTGAGAAGAGAGCTGTGACTAGCTGAAGGTTACCCAGCTGGCTTCATGGAGGAGGGCGGAATCAAACCCTGTATTTCCAGATAAGAGTCTGGCTCCTTAACCACTAGACCAGACTGGCTCACACCTATTTATTATTGGGGTTACTCTCCCATTTTTGCCTTGCCCTTTGACCTTCAAGAGAGGCAGTGAGCAAACTGCTGCACTTTTGATTCCTAGATAAAAGCAGTGGAAAACTACTCACGTTCTTCTGCCAAGGGTGTGGCTCTGATTTGGTGCTACAACTGCCTGGAAAAGAGGGTCACAAGGTCACTTCTTGGGCTCCTTCCAGATGAAGGCAACGGCAAGCCACCTTCAGCTCAGTTCGGAAAAACTCTTATCACTCTTGGAAGTGGCGCCAACTTTGCAGGACAGCAAGGGCCTGAAAGCAGAAAGTCGGAGAACTTCAGGGTTCCCTGGCATCTCGGTGGAAGAAGCGAACAGAAGACGTTCTACATACTCTGCCGGAGAAAGTGACTGTAATTTGATGCTATTTACGTATTTTATTTTTATTCCACTCTATACCCAAAGGTCTCCAGGCAGGTAACAACGTTTAAAATCAAACACTGGAACAGTCACAGTATGTACTAAAACAGAAGCATATGCAAGTCTGAACGGAAAGTATATCCCCATTTAGCCAAAGCCCAGGGCAAAGAACTGTGTCTTCACTGCCTTCCTAAACACGGACAACGAAGGTGATTGATGCACCTCTGGCCAGTTGTCCTGGTCAGCAGCCTAGCAGCCTCATTCTGCACCAGCTGCAGCTTCTGAACCGTCTTCAAGGGCAGCCCCATGCAGAGCGCATTACAGTAGTCTAGTCTGGAGGTTACCAGAGCATGGATGACTGTGGCCAAGTCAGGTCTCAGCGCCTCCCCAGGGGGACCTCTGGCACATCCCTTTCTACACCTTTGCCAGCTGGTGTGAAGAGAAGCAGCAGCAGCGTTGGCTTTTCTACCCCGCTCTTCTCACCCTTTAAGGGGACTCAAAGCATCTCCCCACAACAGAACCCTATGAGGTCGGTGGGGCTGTGAGAGCTCAGAAGAGGGCTGTTACTCGCCCAAGGTCACCCAAGTGTGTGTGTGTCTGTGTGTCGCCAAAGAGGAGCCTGCAGAGCCTACTCAGAGGTGGCCCCCACGCCGGGACCTGCCAGGGCGACCACGGGCCTGGCAGCAGCTGCAGCTCGGAGGCGAAGCCCCGGCCTGGGACGGGCGCAGGGGAGAAGGGCGAAGGAGCCCCAGCCAGGGGGCTCTGCTTTCTACGCGGGGCACAAGCTCTCTGGGCGGCCCTCTGCCCATGCCCAGAGGCCCCCGGGCGGCCACCCCGTGCCTCACCTGCTCCTCTTCACCTGTGCGGGGGGGAAAAGGCGGCAACAAGCATCGGGGGCGTGGCTTCCTTTCCGTGACGTCACCCGCAGGAGCCCATGCCAGGGGGAGGAGCCTAGCTCCGATGCGGGGGAGGAAGCGGTGTCCTCTCGGACCAATCATAGGCTGCTATTCCGCTCACGGAAGCCGCCCGTCAAGAGGAGGCAGCCAATAGTAGAGGAGCCCGTTGGGTCCGCCTGCCTGGGTCAATCATAGGCGCGCGAGCGGAGGAGAGGGCGGGCGGAGGCGATGTTGACAGACCCGTCCGCCAATCACGTGAGGCGGGGGGCTGAAAGGAAGCGGGCCGGGTCGGGAGGGAGCGGCGAGTCGGTTACTTGGCTGGGTTTTGTGGTTCTCGTCCGGTCGCGGCGCTCGAAGCGAGAAGGGCGGCGGCGGCGGCGGCGGCGGCGGCGGCGGCGGCGGCGAGGAGGAAGACCTTGACCTGTGAGAGACCGGCTGATCTGGGGAAGGGGGCGGGAGGTCCGGGATTTGTGCGCTCTCGAGCTTAGTGCCTTCTCGGTGTTGGCCCCGAGATTGGGCTCTCTGGCTTAGTGCCTTCTCGGTGTTGGCCCCGAGATTGGGCTCTCTGGCTTAGTGCCTTCCCGGTGTTGGCCCCGAGATTGGGCTCTCTGGCTTAGTGCCTTCCCGGTGTTGGCCCCGAGATTGGGCTCTCTGGCTTAGTGCCTTCCCGGTGTTGGCCCCCGAGACTGGGCTCTTGGGTTTAGGGCCGGCTTGGTGTTGGCCCCTAAGACTGAAGTGCCCTTCCACTCACTATCCGCCCTTGGAAGGAGGAGGCTGGCAAAGAGGCGCCTGTTGAGCCCGTCCTCTTTCTGCCCCTAACAGCGCTGTAACTGCGAAGTAGTAACTGCGCCGCCACTGCGAAGTATTGGGTGTCAGGTGTGACACCCATGCACTGACCGGTATCCCCCAGTCTGGAACCCCCCACCCCCACCCCAGATCTCTAGAGGGCCCCTAATTTCCTATCACTCCCCAGGAAGCAGCACTGTGCTTCCACTGGGTGGGTGGACAGGAATTAGTGTCCGGACGGGGAAGGCTGGTCTATGCGTTGGGCATGCCAGGATCGGACTGGTAAATGGTTGCAGTCTTTTCCAAAGGATTTGGGGAGGGGGGGGGGAAGCTGTCTTTTTGCCCTTCCAAGGAACAAATTGCCTAGTTTCTGTAACCGTGGCAACTTGTTTTCTTGCCCACTGGCCTGCAGATTTCAAGGAGATGAAATGGGTTTCCGTGCAATTATGTTTTCTCAAAATTGCTCGGATGGCCAAGGTGGGGTGGCTGAACCCCAGGGGGGCACTTTGTGAACAGGCTCCTGCGTAGGAGAATGAGCAGCCGGTCAGTCCAAGTGGTCACCCTTTCTAGAATCCACTAGAAACAATTCCTCTCTTCGTAGCTTTTCCCGGACAATGCAAATTTTTCTTAAATGTGGCCTTACTGTTCCATTCCCACACCTGGTGCGCCTACTTGATACAAGTTAGACTATTACAAAATTAAATGATTCATAAAGCAGGTTGTTCCTTGTTAGTTAAAACTGTTTGGAAACAGAGTGTATCCATCAGTTTATCCTTAAGAAGGAGAGCTGGCTCTTCTGCCCTGCTTTTCTCACCCATTTAAAGGGGCTCAAAGCGGCTGACAAACCTTCCGTTCTTCTCACCGCAACTGAATGCCCTGTGAGGTAGGTGGGACTGTGAGAGCTCGGAAAGAGAGCTGTGACTAGCCGAAGGTCACCCAGCTGGCTTCATGGAGGAGGGCGGAATCAAATTCAGTATCCCCAGATAAGAGACCGGCTCCCTAACCACTAGACCAAACTGGCTGACAATGGGTGTTTTCCCACTGTCATTAAAAGTACCCATTAAGAACTCATTAATGGGTACGAAATGACATTTTTGTACCCATTAATGGGTACTTAATGGGTACTTCTAGTGACAGTGGAAAAACACCCAATGTGTCATGGTTAATGTACGTTCTTTCCCTGTGTGTTTTGTAAAGGTCTATGCTTGTATTATCACGTATTACTGCTAAAGTTTTAAATAAAGTTACCGTTTAAACGGAAAACATAAAAATAAAAAATGAGCAACCGGGCGGCGCCAGGTGGCTGTGAAAGACAGAAAGAGAAAGTGACTCGTCTCCACCCCCCTCCTCCCATTTCCTTCCTTCCTTCTTCCTTTCGTTTCTTAGGGAGGCAGACGCGATGGCGGCTGTGCCAGAACAGGAAAGTGAAACTCAGCTCTGCAGCAACTGGTAAGAAGGAAAAAGCTTCTGATCTCATTGGAGGGTTCCCTGCCCTGCCCTCAGGCCACATGACTGGACACTTGGCAATGGCCCTTCGACTTTTAAAGGCGGTTGGCTCTAGGTTTGAGGATCCCTCTCTAGTCCAGCAGGGAAATTCACAGGAGACAGCACCTTATCCCTGGGCTCTCTTGCTAATCCTGTATTGCATTGCATTTCTATTTTTTTTACAAATAATAGAGTTCTGCCTTCTGACCAGAAGCTCCAGAGAGGCTGAATTGTCTTTAAAAATACTGATGCTTTATTTGGTGTGTTTTTATCATCCCTTCTGTTCATTTCAGGCTGTTCTACGGTCAGAGGTGGTTTGTGTGTCAATTTCGCACAACCCGTTGTCGCTGTTAGAGATGGGGGATTTCCCCCCTTATTTTTGTAACTGTAGTTCAGGATCGTTGCAGCATCGGCCTCTGAGCGGACGGCCTTTCTGCTCTGGGAAAAAGAACAAACACGGATTTAGATCGGGAACAGGGATGGGATGGATGAGCCTGGGATTTCGGCACTGACTATGAGCATCAGGCAGGGGGTAGATTTTGAATGAGAAGATCTTTGCTCTCCTGGAAAACCCAGAGGAATGTGTCTTAGCTGGTCAGTGGCATTTCAGCCTTTCAGGGACAAACGCTTGCTGCCGTCCTTGAGCATAGCTAAGTCGGCTGGAGTTTGTCAGTATGATAACCTAAATGGTCACAGATTGGGGAAAATGGCTGTTGGCTAATAGTTGACAGGGAGATTCTGTTGGGCTTATTTTGGGGTGTGTGTGTGTGATAATTTAAAAGAAACGCAGAATTGTAGGGGCATTAAAGTTCCCTTCTGGATTGGCGTTTTTCCGTGTTCTCTCATAGGCCCCTCCACGCGCCCCACAGGTACCCTTTTCTCCAGAAGAAGACAGCGCTCCGAGCGGCGCGAAGTCGCTTTCACGACACTTCCACGTTGTCTGTTTTACAGCAAAAAGGACATTCCTCTGGCGAACTTCACCATGCATGAGGCCCACTGCAAGAGGAACATTGCCGTCTGTCCGGTCTGCAAGGAGGCTTTTCCTAAATCGGAAATGAGCGCCCACAGGGAGGAGGAGCACGCGCAGGTGATGAACGGTGGGCCTTCCCGCCCAGCCCTCCCTGGAAGGGTTTCTGCCCCAGGGAAGGCTTCCTCTCCCGTCCGGTTCTGGAGCAGCCGTTCTTTTTTCCTTCCATCCTAGGCTATCTGTAAATGCGGCAAGAAGACCGAGAGAGGATATTTGGAGGAACACATGGTTAGTAAACGCGTCTGCTGCTGGCCCTGCCCTGTGGGGTGAGGCAGCAAAGGCAGAAAGCACTGGTGTGTGTGGACTGAACTTCAGGCTGATAAAATAACCAGGAGGTCATTGCTTATGCCGTTGGGCTGCCGTGTCCACAAGGCGTACGTTCCAGGCCCTGCCGCGGATAACATACGACCGCGGATAATAGCAAACGCTGGGGAACACTCCATTTCCGATAATTCCAGTGAGATCCCCCAGGAATCATGGGAAATCTCACTCGAAATGGACTCCCTCATAATTCCTGGGACATCCGGAGGGATTTCAAAGGCATTATGGGAAATCGTGTGCCATTATGGGCCATTCCCTGCTTGTCCCAGCCCTTGGAGGAGCTTAAGGTAGGACTAATGGTGCCCACAGGGGGGGTTGATCTGGTCACCACGGGAATCTGAAACCGCAGTTACCGGATCAGTGGATATGGGGGTCTGACTGTAGTGGGCATTATCCATCTCTTCCTTGGCTGGCGGTGGCCTAGGGCTTCTGCCGGGCCCCTCCTTCCACGGGCAACGTATGGGGCAGTTGCCAGTAGATTCCTGGCATTGTTGACTCTGTAGCCTGAACGTGGGGAGTTGCGTGTCACCTGCTCAGCTTCTTGGTCTTGCCAGCCCCACACTCTTTCTCCTGGGCCCTTTCTGCACTGGGAATTATTCTGGAACATATCTCTGGGTAGCCATCAGCTGGCCACAAGCTGATGCAGCCTATAGCAGGCCTCCCCTAGGGTCTTCCATAGTCTGTGCTGGCATGCACATAACAGGTCCCTATTCTGGGATGAATTCTAGAACGGGGGCCAATGCAGAAAGGACCCCGGTCACTATTCCTAGTTCCCAGTACCTTCCTTGGCCCTCCCCTGGATCATTTGCCCGGCTGGCAGATGCTCTTGTTAACCACGCATCCCGTTCAAAGCCTGAGCACTTTGTGGCCTGTGCGATTTGCGTTGCCGCTGCGATGACACAGCACAGCTGATGGGTGCCTGAGATGCCCTCCGCCCTGTGCGGTTTTGCCCCCCCCCCACCACCACAGTTTGAATCACAGATTTTAGAAAACTCAGCTCCCCACAAGGCACATAGCAGTGTCCTGGGCTCTGGACATTGTGTGTGGGTGCCCTTTGGGATGTCAGGCTTCCAGAGCCAGTTTGGTTCAGTGGTTAAGGAGCTGGACTTTTAGCTGGGAATACCGGGTTTGATTCCGTTGTGCTCCATGAAGCCAGCTGGGTGACCTTGGGTGTGTCACAGTTCTCCTTCTGAGCTCTCATAGCCCCACACCTACCTCAGAGGGTGTTTGTTGTGGGATGAAGAACAGAAGGTTTGTCAGCAGCTTTGAGTCCCCTTAAGGGAGAGAGCAGAAGGTTTCTCAGACGCTTTGAGTCCCCTTGAATGGGTGAGAAAAGCAGGGTAGAAAAGCCAACCCTTCTTTTTCTTCATGCGGAGGTGACCTGTGTAAAATGCCGCCTCCTCCTCCTCTCCTTGCAGGCCTCAGAGTGTCGCTTGCGGCCCGTGACCTGCCAGCACTGCGACATTGAACTGGCCTTCTGCAGGCTGCAGGACCACGAGGACTACTGCGGCGCCCGGACGGAGCGATGCCCCAGGTGTGGCCGCAACATCATGCTGAAGGACCTGAAGGGCCACCCGGAGAACTGCGAAGAGCTCGCGGAGGCAGCCAGGATCAGCCAGGCCAAGCCCCGCTTGAACTCCGAGACGTCTCTGCAGAAGGTCCACGCCATCCGCAACCTGTTCCACGCGGACGGCCCGGCGGGTTCCCTGTCCAAGGTGAACAGGTTTCCGGAGAACAGGCTTTACAATTGCCTGTCAGGGGAGCAGACGCCCAGAGAGATCAGCAAACGGAACATAGCTGTGTTGCAGCCGGATCAGAATCAAGGTAGGAGCGGAAACCGGTTAAACAAACAAACAAACTTGGTACCACTTTTTGGGACTAGCTCCAGGCTGGAGAGGCAGGCAGGCAGGAGCCAGTTTGGTCTAGTGGTTAGGGAGCTGGACTCTTATCTGGGAATACTGGGTATGATTCCGCCCTCCCCCACAAAGCCAGCTGGGTGACCTTGGGCAGGTCACAGACCTCCTCTGAGCTCTCACAGCCCCACCGACCTCACAGGGTGTCTGTTGTGGGGAGAAGAACAGAAGGTTAGTCAGTAGCTTTGAGGATGCTTAAATGGGTGAGAAAAGCCAACTTGTCTTCTCTAAGGGCCACTGCAGGGATTTGAGAGCAGGTGAAGGTTTTGCCTTCATTTTCTGCTTGAGATGCCCAGAAGCAACCGGTGGGCCACTGTGTGAGATGGGATGCTGGACTAGATGGGCTGTGGCCTGATCCAGCAGGGCTTCTGTGATGTTCTGATGATCATCCTTCAGATGGGAGATAAATCAAACTCCCGTTTGATGATTATGAACCGGCCAAAGAGAGTGTGAAATGGTTTGGAGCTACTGCCTTTGCTTCTAACATTTGGTTCTGCTTTGTTCCACGAAGTCCCCCTGCCCTTTGGCGGAGAGCCTGACTGCAACCTGGACTACCTTTTGGCTCTCAGCCTGCAACGTGAAAACAGCTGTCAGGAGGAGAGGACCAGAGAGACCCCCAGGGAATCCTGGAAGAACCTTTTACCCACCAGGACTGAGCAAGCTGTAAACTTGGTTGACAGAGAAGACCCAGATATCTTCTCTTATGACTGGTTGGCCCTGGCTGAAGCTCAAAACAAGCCAAAAGGTAAGTTTATACGTCTCGTTGCTCTTGTGAGATCAGCAGTTCATGATGGAATGTTCACAAATAATCAAGCTGGACAGTTTGTAAATCTTTTTGGTGGTTGGGAAGTGGCACAGTCATGAGCTACCCTCCACCCCACAAGTCTGGGATTTTATCTTGGTTTGTCCATTGTGGAAAAAATGTGGAGGCTTTTGCGAAACAAGGTGAATAAGATCATTACTGACTTGAGTGGGAATGAAGAGAATCTTCCCATGTTCATTCAGTACCTTGAACGAGAATGTAGGAATACTGTGATCTTTTAGAAATATCCGTGGTGTATAAAAGTGGGCCGACGGAGAGGTGAGACCCTATTTTTTTTCCATATTCTGCAGCTGACATATTGCTGCCTTGCGAATTCTGTGAAGAGCTGTTCCCAGAGGAAGACCTAATCCTGCATCAGGTTTGTTACATTCTTTACCTTTCCCTCCCTTGATGAGCCAGACAAAGGTGCTGCAGGTGACGACAGGTAGATCGCACGCATGCGCCTAGTGTGACGGTGACTCAGAAGTCATAGCTTTTGTTTATAAGAGCAAATTCAGGCCTGGAGTTGGGCGTCTAGAAGGCCAAAATGGAGGGGGAAGTAGGCGCAAACTTGGGACTCCTTCAGTATGGTAATTAAAATGGAAATGAAGTGAAATTATTTTGCCTCTGTATGGGCATAACTGCCCTCCAAATGGTACTCCTGCGTAAGTTCTAACTTCTCTCTGACTGTTGCTGGAAGAGGCTGATGGGAAAACTCAGCATCCATCTTCCCATCTCGCCCTATACCCGAAGGTCTCAGGGCGGGTAACAACATTTAAAATCAGACATATATTAAAGCAATAACAGTGTAAAGTGGGACGAGACAGTATATTCTCATTTAGCCAAAGGCCAGGGCAAAGAGTTATCTCCACTGCCCTCCTAAAGATATACAACGAAGGCACCTGACACACCTCAAAGGGGAGACTATTCCATAGCCTGGGGGCCATCACTAAGAAGGCCCTGTCCCGAGTGCCCACCTGTTTTGTTGCCGAGGGTGGTGGGACAGCCAGGGGGGCCTCCCCTCCAGATCTTAAGGCATGGGCACGTCGATACTAAAGAAGACATTCCTTTAAATATTTGGGGCCCAAGTCATTTAGGACCTTATAAGTTAAAGGTAACACTTGGGACCGAGTTCCCCATCCCTCCTTTGGGTGTTTGAGACCCACCAGCATTTTGGGGCTTCTTCATTTGCATTCTTGATCGCCTTGTGCATATTTTTGGAAAAGGGGTTAAGGCTTTTTTAATGAACGAGAGGTAAAGCTTTGTGCAAACGGGTGCAGGGCAGAGCGCAGCTCCTGGAATGGTTCCGGTTGCTTTAGGTCGCATCCGCCGCCTCTTGCAGATCGGTTCAGGCTTGACGTGGAAGAAGCAAAGGGTCCCTGGGTGAAATGTCCTCCCTTCACCCACAGACTGGCTGCAGTCCTGCGAGCGCCCTGGAGTCCTTCAGTAAGAGGAGCTCCTTCATTCCTCCACCGGAGCATTTTCAGGAGCTTTTGGAACAGATGCGCAGCGGTCAGCCCGTCGGCCGGAGAGAGGGGCAGCCCCCCGCTTGTGGCAGCCTCATGCTCCCATGCGAATTCTGTGGCGTCCAACTGGAAGAAGAGATCCTATTCCATCACCAGGTAGCGAGAGCCTCGCCATCCCTTTAGCTGTGGTTTCTGGCTGGGATGGATGAACATGGATGCTCTCTTCTTAATGCAGGACCAGTGTGACTTGCGGCCTCCCACGGCCCTTTTGGGAGAAAGGGCTCCAGCGCAACACGAGGCCTTGGCTGCAGAGAATGCGGAGAGGAGAGACTCGCCAGACCTGCCCAGAAGACGCATCCGACATCAAGGTATTGCTAAGAAACAGTGCTGTAGGTTCCCTTAAGACTATTACTCTGGCTAGCTTTGTGACATGTATTGATGTTTGGCTTTTTATTGGCAGAAACTCAGTTAAACAAAAAAATTCAGGGACTAGGCATGTACAAATAAGGTGCAGGAAAGGGCAGCCAGGATGAATAAGTGGCTCGAACAAAATCCCTTACAAAATCAGACTGCAGCGTCTAGGCCTATTCAGCCTGGAAAGACAGCGTTTAAGAGGGGACCTGATTGAACTATATAAAATTATGCATAGTATATATAGAAAAGGGGGAGAGAAAAAATTTCTTTTCTCTATCACACAACACTAGAACCAGGGGGCATCGATGAAGCTGATGAGCAGGAGAGTTGGATCCGACAAGGGGAAGAATTTCTTCACCCAGAGGGTCATCAGCTTATGGAATTTGCTGCCGGAAGAGGTGGTGACAGCAACCAGCCTAGAAAGGGTTGGACAAATGTATGGATGACAGATGTATCAATAGCTACTAGAATGGATGGCTAAGTACATCTTTCAGGGTGGGGGAACAAGCAGGATGCGTCTAAGGCCATTTGCTGGGATCTGAGAGCGCGGGGAAGTTTTCCCTTGTCTCTGCTTGAGATGCCCATGGGCAGTTCGGGGACCACTGTGTGAGACAGGATGCTGGACTAGATGGGCCGTGGCCTGATCCAGCAGGGCTCCTCTTAGGTTCTAAAGAGGCATTTCGATTTGTTTGGAGGGATGAAGCCCTTAGGGGTTCCTGAGCTTCTTTACAACCTCCTGAACAGGTTCAAACAATGGTTCGCACAGGTTTACTAAGGACTAGTAACTTGACAGGGCTGTCACGCAGGGGTCTTTTAACGGGAGCATTAAAAACCGGAAGTGAACGTGGAAGGAGGAGTCCATTCGTGGGGGGATGGAGATAAGTCACAGAGTGCACAGGGAAGGAAACGAAATGGGAAACTAATTTAGGGGGGCTTCCCCCCCTTGCAGTGCCTAATTGTGTTTGTTGTTTCCTTCTCTAGGGGAAATCTCCCCAGAGTACCTTGAGGAGTTCCAGCAACAGCAGGCCCCTGCATGGCCCCCCCGAGGGAGCCCCTCCTACAGGAACCCAGCCGTGGCCAGACACACCCAGCTGACCCCTCCCCAGACCCTAAGGATGGAGCAAGAGAAGCCCAAGGCCCTGGGAGGGGGCGCTGGGGGAAGAAAGCCAACTTGGGACCGGAGCGAACCTGCAGCTGCCCCCTTGCCACCCAGGCGTCCCCCACACCACAATGCCCTTCCCAGCAGTTATGCGCCAGGCTGCCTGCCAGAGGGCCCAGTCAGACCCAGGTAGGCTGCGGTTGCTTGTTGAGGGGCTCTGTCTTCTCCTGGGCTGTTTTTGCATGTACCTTTGTTAATCCGGATTTAGAAGATCTGGATCTTTGGAATCTGGTCCTCGTTGAATCAGGTCGTTGAAGATCCGCATCATGGTGAGGGCCCCGCGTCCTGGTAGACGTGGGGACCTGCAACCTCTGATCTGGTCTTCTTGGCAGTAAACACCTTTAAAGGGCTCTTGCATTAATCCAGATTTAAGGGCCAGAAGACCCCATTAAATCTGGATTTCGCTGGTGCTAGTGGGTATACGTGGGGTCCTTAAGCGGTCTTGTGTGTGGACAATGCATGACTGATCTGTGCCAATCGGGTACCTAATGGGATCTTCATTGCTAGAACAAAAACAGCCCTCAGCCCCTCCGGTCCTTCATAGAAACATAAATTTTGTAAAAGTGAAGGAGTTGGGTTAGAAAATAAAGCCCCGGCCATGGCTTCCTCCTTGGGTCTAGGTGGCTTTAAAAGCAGGGACCAACAGTGTCCCAGTCAGTCTGAACTGACCTCAGATCCAACCCCGCTTCGGTCAGCAAACCAGGATGTGTCAGATGAGCGGTGTCTGCCTTCAGGACCCACTTCCTGGCCCTTTGCAACTGAAGTTCTTCTTGGTTTCCGTTGTTAGGAAAGTTGGTTGGTATTTGGGGAAGTATGTTCCACTTGCTTAATTTTGCCTCATTCAGAGTTTCAATTTCCAGCTGCCAATAGCTGTGTTCACTTATGGCTCTTTGCATCCTCTTTTTGTAGCCCGAGAGGTGGGGAATGCAGAAATCCAGCTCCACGGAACCGATTCTGCAAGACCAAGGTAAGAGCCGCGGTTGACGGACCCGGTCAGAATAGGCCCAGCGAAACGAAGCCTTTCTTTTTTTCGATGGCGGAGGTGCCGACTGATCGCTTTGGAACTAAAGTGCCCTTTTTAATTTGTTAAAGCGTTCAGCTAGATGTCCTTTGCAGGCCCTTCCAACTCAAGGGCTGTATAATTCTTCTCCTGCATGATTTCTGTGGTCCTCACACGGGTCGTCTAGCTTTTGCATCCACTCCACGCTTGACTTATATCTTCTCATTAAGCGGTTTAATCATTTTGTTGCCTTTTGAAAATGCCAGTTTCATTTCCTTATTGGTTTGGGATATCCAAAGGACCCCACCGTGTCTTTGCTGGCCCTTCAGTGCCAACAACCGAATCACCTGCATTCATGCAGAACTTTGGAACCAGGGCAAGGCCTGCGAGGAAGGCAGGATCTGGCGTTTCATGTTAACCCTTTCTAGTGCCGCGCATCACCTTGTTTTCTTCTCTTTCACAGGTAAAGTCCCAGCATAGTGAACCAGACTGTCCTGACACAGAATAATGGGGAAGGGCCTTACTCACGGTGGCCCCACAGTGGCTGTAAAGAGGCAGGCAAGCATGCCACGGCGGCAGAGCACGGATGTGGTGGCAGGAACCTTTGTCTTCAGTTTTTAGGGCTGCTTTTTTTTTCTTTTTGAATATGCAGTGTCTTTACACTTTTGAGTTCACAGTGCGATCTTGTGTGTGAAGACCAGGCGTTTGCTTAGAGGGCTGGACCTTGGGTCCTAAGGCAAGAGGTTTTTGCTGCCCCACCGTTTGGGAAGATCAAGAGTCAAGCAAGAACCAACTCTGAGTGGAGTCCACTGCAGAAGCTTGAGCTAAACTCTTAGGGCTTTCAGCTTGCAGACTTCACGCTGGGAGCAGATCCTGTCCTTTGCCAGCCTATTTGCCCAGCCTGAAATCTGGGCGACTCACAGAAGGGAGACGGAGGAAAGGGAAAAAGCCATAATGTTCCATCCTTGTGCCTCTGTGTATATAGTGTGTCTTCAGATGCCAGAAGTGCCCGTTTGGAAAACGAGGAGCACCAGCTGCCTTCTTTCTCTCTCTGTGCTGACGCGTGTGCCGTGAAGACGACTCCTTTTTAAATTCCTTGTAATAAACTTTGTTCCCATACCTCCATCGTGGGTGTTTGATCTCATTCAGCTGCAGGCCCTGTGGCCTTTTGGTACCTTTTACAGGAATCTAGACTGGGCTGATAACCCGGCTTTGGGGTTCAGGTCCTTGACTCTTTTTTTCCCCAAAAAGAGAACAAGGTGCAAGATTAAAAGAATGAGCCGAACCTTCCGTTCCGTAGTGGGTGTTTGTTGTTAGTGTTTGCAGCTGTGCAGAGGAGAAAGGATGCCTTGCTTCCCACCAGGTTCTCTCTGGAAAGCACCGCCCAGTCACCCCAAATTGGGCACTGGCTTCTGCTTTGGTGGGGGCTGTTGGCTCCTTTCCACAGCTGGCTCACCTGCTCTTCCGAGAGACAAGGAATTCCAAGTTAGCGGGCACAGTTAACTGCCTATGAGCATGGGAGACATTTCCTAGTTTGCCTCTTGGTTGTGTGTGAAATGGTGGTTGGGCACGTTTAGGGGCATTTCATGGGAACAGGCAATACCATTTGGTCCCTTGGAGGCCCCAGATCACGGAAGGGTGTTGGCATCATGGCCCTTCATCTGTCCACAGTCCCTGGCTTCTCAGCTCCTCTTAAATGGACTTTGGGGGGTGAATCTGCTTCCATAGGGATTAGAACCGAGATTCTGTAAGAAGAGGGAGGTCATCTTGGTTCCCTCCCTGAGAGTGGCCATGCAGAATCTTAGAACCTAAGGGAAGTCCTGCTGGATCAGGCCAGAGCCCATCTCGGCCAGCCTCCCATCTCTCACAGTGGGCATCTCAAGAAGATGGAGGCAACACTCTCACCTTCTCTTGACTCCCTGAAAGTGGCACCGTGCAGTCTTTTCAGCTGGTTCAAATAAACAAGTTCAAAGTCAGCGTGTCCAACTGGGAAAAGGCTTCTCTTTGCCAAGAGGGCCACAACCCATAGGCCAGTTCCACGGTCTGCAGGGTTTTTTTTAAGCCGTGGAGGGATGAATGCAGCTAAGCCGCACTTTTCTAAAACTACGCTGGAAAAGATCTTCAGGTTGGCCTCCATGTTCTGTGACTTCTCAAGTGAAATAGGGCTCTGATCCTTCGGGGTGAGGGATGGGCTGTAAGCCACATATGCAACACGCCCAAACCTTCAAAGCCACCTTTCAGTAAAAAGCACCTCTCCATAAAAACTAATGGCAAAAGAACAGGGCTCCGTCCCACTGGCGCAAGGCAACCAGCAGGAGCGAAGAGCAGTGACTGGGAATAACCGTCTTCGTTCCTGTGGTTTATATTGGTGGCATGTGCCAAGTCTTCGGCACCAACAGGGGCAGCAAGGGTCAACCCGCTGGTCAAGTTCCAAAGGGGATTCAGAGAATAGCTATGGCAAATGCCTACCAATTGACAGGGCAAGTCGAGACTGTTCCTTGGTTTTTATCTGTCACAGCTAGTTCCAAAAGCAGCACCAGAGAAGTTGGTTGGAAACTTTTGATTCCTTCTGGGGTGTGTGTGTGTGTACGTAAAATCCTCCAAGATTTCCAGGAGAAACCCGTTTTAGTTCAGCTGCGGCAGCCAAGATCAGCGAACAGCACCAAACAGTTTTAAGGACACTTCCACCAAAAGTAAGCATTTATTAAGTACAAGAAAAGCCAAAGAGTCTTTTAAAAACAAGTGGCAACCAAACTTGCAGTGTTATTTCCAAGGGCAAAAGCGCTATGTTGGGGCCTACAGAGGGAAAGTATGGTGACATTTTGATATACTTGAGAAGGAACAACAGTTCTGGGGGGAACAGGGACTTCTGTGAAAGGATTAAAATCTGGAAAGCTGAGAATAAATTAAAAAAAAGAAGGAAAGGCAAACGAACACACACTCAGCCTCTGGTCTCCCTTGGGCAGAAGAAACTCTCCATGTCCCTGGTGCCCAAGAGGAACAGGAGCCCTTGGCTCACTTTTCCCTTTTGTACAAAATATTTACATACTTACTGTAAGTAAATACATTACAAATTAAAAAGTACAGTGCATTTAACCTACCTCGGAATAGAGCCGGAGAGCAGGCGGCCTGAAGAGCTCCGTCTCTAAAGTAGCTTTTAAATTTTGTTCTGCGATCGCAGCGTGGGAATCGGAAATTGCGGACGCTCGCGGGCCAAGTGTTAAGGAGGGCGAGTGTAAGTAGCCCGGACATTTGACACCTGACCCAGAACACTTAAAACAGGTTTATCGTGTGTAATAAATAGCAAAATGGATGCTTAACATAAGCTTAAAACCAAATGCTTCAACATCCGTATTCTGTGTCGTCTCAAGGACAGCTTTACATTCGGAATGAAGATTCAAGTGAAAAGAAACGAACCCAGAGGGTTGTGTGGGGAAGAGACGCACTGCAGGAGATAAATCGGCGTTTGGAGAGAGAACGTAAACCAATTCGATCGGTTCGAGGAACTGGGGGCAGATTTCTGTTTTAAAACTCCCTCCCCCCCCGTTTTAGCAGCATCTTTCAGCCTGTCCCTGCCTGCCTGCTCTTCCAAAAAGGAATCCACAACGCAGATCGAAGTGTGTAGGATTTCGACACAAAATGTTCTCCAAAAGCAGCTCCATTTTACAGGGTGTAAACGCCACAGAGGACAACTTCTGTTTGTTAAATGCAACCATAAATAATTGGAATAAATACAGGTTTAAGTCATTTTACAGCCCACACGCCCCCGGGCTGAGGTGTGGAGATGCCCCAGGACGCCAAAGTCTTCTAGGCGGGAACGGCGGCAACGTGGCGGCGGCTTCCCACTTCCATTTGCAGCCGGAAACGTGGTGACGGAAAGGCCTGTGAGGTATTTGGCTGGACCAGGAGTTCCCTTCAGAGAAAACCAGGTGCGCGGTTTGAAAGAAGCAGCCAGATTTTGTTAAAGCAAGACTGATCGATCAGCCCACAGCGTCCTTCACAGGGGGACCAGAGTCACTTCAGGGCCCCCTTCCTTCCATCTGGGGCTTGTGCAGGCGCCTCTGAGCTTGCAGTGTGACGTCTTGTCTGAACGTGCCGCTCCCCTTTCAGCCGTGAGACGGGCGGACGCCCAAGCGGACCGTTTCCTCCCTCTCTCCACAAGGGATGCTGGACTCCTCACACACAAACACATCCACGCTCTTCTCCCCACTCGCTCACGGAAACGGCTCCTGCACACCAGGCGAGCCAAAGGCCGCTATTCACAGTACTATACAATAAATACAGATCTCCCATTAATACAGGCAAGCAAAGCTGTGCTGGACCTTCTCTCCCGCCCGCCTGCCTTGGACGGGAGACACTCCAGAAGCGCGCAAGGGCTCTCGCGGGCCAGAAAGTTTGCTTGGAACTAAGTGCTGGCACTTAATATTATGATAGATAGCACCAAGCCAAGCCAGATGCCCAGGGGCCTTCTGGGAGTCTTGCATTAGGAAGGCGACCCCACCAAGGCATTCTGAACCAGCTTAGCTCCCTTGTTTGGTGTCTGCTGCACACTCTTCACATTAGTCAAGGGGTGGAGGTGGGGGGGGGGAAATGTGCGTGCTTGAAGCGGCACCCAGACACAGGGTGCCTCCTGCAATAAACGTGGGCACAATCCAATTTGCCTCTACTGTAGGGCAGCTTTCCTTGGGTTACCAGGGGGCTTTGGCCTGGACTTCCACAGCTTAGAAACTGGGGAGGGGGGAATAATAGGTGCCTGGGTGCTGGCAAGGGCCTTTAGATTCTACGTGCAGATTTACAGGGAGAAGGAAAGAAGCCGTAGAAGCTTTCATTGCCCTTTGCCCGGGCCCCTCCGTTCTCTGGGTCCGGGGCCTTCTGAATACAAAAAAGGTTTGTGGCAGCTTTAGTTGCTTTTGGTGTCAACTGTTTGATCTTGGTCGTCGTGTTTTTTTAAAAAGGGGGTGGGAAAGTATCATGCAGTCTGGTGTACCCTAAACTATTTGTGCTTTGAAAACAAATCGTGGCTACGTGGAAGAACAGAATGCCAGGCGTCCTGTCACCCAAGCCTGGGAATGCTTGTGAAGCTACTACCCCCTTTCTCACCCGTGACGGCAACCCCCGTGAGGAGCTACGCTCGTGCGCCCAGAAACGCAAAAATGCTGGAGGAAAGACGGTCCCCACCAGCCTGGAAGCTTTGCTGTGAACTTCCTGTCCGGTGACCAGCCCTCTCCTACTCCCAAAAGAAATGTAAGGATCTCATGGTTTGTTGAACGTCGGCCTGTATGCTATCCAACAAATATGTCACAAACAAGGCAGCAAAGACAATCCATCCACCACAAAAAGTTCACAAACACAACACGGGAGTCTTCCAGCAACTCCCGAGGCAGAAGCGAAGGTCTGGAGGGAAGGATTTGGCTTTTCAAACACGTGTCGCCTTGTCACAGCGGGATGGTTGAGGTGGCCTTTCGGCTGAGCCGCCGTCTCTCCGAGGACTGCCCGACAGGTCCCGTGGTCTGGATGGGAAAGTGGCTCAGCCGCTGAGAGGGTCTTCACGGTAGTGGATAGCGTACCGGAGCTTTTCCAACATGATCTCGAGAGAGGAGTACTGTGGAAGTTTGATCATGAACATGCAGGTCTCGACACGGATGTAGCGTGAATCTGGAGACCCTGCGGAGAGCCAGAAGGGAGGAAAAAACTTAGGTTTTCAGTATTGGAGACCACCGAGTTCCTGTAGGAAGTTTCAGCCACAGAATTCTCTGATTTCCCAGATAACTCAGTGTAGTTCTGACTAAGCTCCTATGTGAGTGAGCAGTCTGGATAGCAGCAGCAGCTGCTGTTTAACAAACCTATTTCAGGATAGGGCCCTGTTGTTTGCATGTTAATGCAGACTATGGCAGGCTTCATC
Source organism: Aspidoscelis tigris stejnegeri (assembly GCA_023333525.1). Taxonomy (NCBI): domain Eukaryota; kingdom Metazoa; phylum Chordata; class Lepidosauria; order Squamata; family Teiidae; genus Aspidoscelis; species Aspidoscelis tigris. The sequence continues at coordinate 10,272,218 of JALMGA010000020.1, forward strand.
TGAAGTTCCATGAGAGTAAAGGACAAGACACTAGCATAGCAAAATGAAGGCCCCTAGGGCGGTGTGTAAATGCCATGGGGGCTGGTGGGGCAGAGGAGCTGTCTGGAGGTTCGTCAGAAGCAGAGCATCACAAGGCTACAGTTCTAGAAAGATGCTCGTCAAAGGGTCGAGCCTGCTGAGCTAGTTATCCTGAAATCACACCCGGGGAAAGGGGAAAGGGTTGGGGGGACCAGTAGCCGGCCTGCTATACTGGGACCCTCCCTAACACAGACTGTTCTTCTCACTGTCACTGTCACAACTACCCCCGCCATGTCTGAATACGAATATTTTGCATTATTCGTACAAATAATTCAGACATTCTTATCTGTACGGGCACATACGTATCTCGTACGCATTAGGGACGCGCACAGATGTGTTTCTGGCATTTGAATCGAATGTTTGAAAATCTGTATTCATATGAATAGATTGCATTAGAATGTGGTAAAATTCTATTCGATACGAATCTATTACGTACATATTTGTACGAACATTTGATATGTATCTGATACGGACTAATACGTATCCATAACATATCCGTGCTCTGAAAATGTCAAATCCGACCTGAATCCATTTTTAATACGCTGTCGATCCATGTCGAATGCAACCTGGATCCATTGCGGATGTGACTGGTGCTCCATTTTTCCACACCCGCCATGTAATGAATGTCCGAACTATTCGGACATGCACGAATTTGGATTTTTAAACATTTGATTTGCTACGAATTAAACGTCGAAATTTGCACTCGTGCACACCCTCAGTCTGAACTGCTTCGGAACATCCAGCGGCTATTGGGAAGGTGGTTTAATCTCAGCGCCAGAAGAACGTATCCCCTGGGAGACGGGCAAGTTAGAAGCGGCTCAGCCCATCGGGCCCTGCAGAGCGCAGGGGGCCTTCCTACCTGCCGTGCCATCCGGAGGAGCGATCTTCATGGGGTACGGTGGGACGTGCGCTGTGTCCGGCCCGCCATCTTTGCAAGGGCAGGCAAAGGGGATGCGCTCCTGGTTGCAGGCAAACTTGATGAACTTGCACAGCTCCTCTTGGGTGAACATCTCCAAGGCTCCCCAGAAAAACTCGATGTGCTGGTCCGTCTCCATCAGCCCCACTTGGTACATGGTGTGGGCCTTCCCAAGGCAGAGGCAGAAGAAAGAAACAGAGTACAGGTTGAGGGAAACCTTGCCGCCGTTCGAGATGCTGTGTACACCGTCCCATCTGCTGCTCTGCTTCCCTGGAGCTCCCACGTGTCGCTGTGATCTCCTCTAAGGGCTCTCTTGGGTGTACAGAGGTTGGGGGAAGCACACAGCACTCCTGGGGACTGAGGAAAGCCCCCCTTTTGTCTACGGAGGGTGCTGGCTCCATCCATCCCTTCCAGATATGTTCCAGGTTGCCCCCGCACACAGAAAGCACCTACCTTGAGGAACTCCAGGTTGATGTATGGCAACCCACAGGTCCTCAGTTCCATCTCCAGGGGTGTCAGCATGGTCAGAAGCTGGAGGGGAATAATGGAGCCAAGGCCAGACCTCACCGCCATCACACACTCTGGATTTTGTAGCTCACGTAACCTCAAGTTCCGAATGGCTGTTGCATAGACGTCCTTGTTCTCCCAGCTGAGAGGGAAGAGGGAGACACTCCTGTATCTGTGAGGCAGCCAACGCCTATCCCAGGGCAGGACTGCCTCACTTGCAGCCCTGTAGATGTCCCTGGATTCTCAGCGTTCCACAAGTGGGGCTGGCATGGAATGCTGGGAGCTCCAGTTGAGAAACATCTGGAGGACAGGGGCATGAGGCCCCTTGTCCTATGCCTAAGCCCTGCAGGAAATGGTTCACTGGCTGCTTTTAGCCTTTGGGTCCCATCCGTGACCCGCAACAAAGCCCCTTCTATCTTCTGTACACAGAATGAAGCTGATAGCCTTTATTTTAGAATCTAAAATTTAGATGCACAAATCTCCCTGTGTTGTGGGATGCTTTCTTAGGTGCTCAACTGTGGCTGTCCAGCTGTTCCTGAAACTCTTAACTCCCATCAGCCCCAGCCAGTCTGGCCAACGGCAAGGAATGCTGGGAGGTGTAGTTCAGGAACATCTGGGGGGCTTCAGTAGGCAGTAGATTTCACCAATAACAAGGCATCAGCGTGCCTTGGAAAATCAGAGGTCTCACACTTTTTCCAAAATTCGAGAGCCATCCCTCCATGCCGCAACCATCGGCCAAGCTCCTCACCACACCTCTGGCCTGAAAGGCTCTGGTTACTCACACCACCGGGATGTGTCTGCCTCGGGCACACAGCTCCACCTCTTCTCCGGTCATCGTCGGGTAGGTGAACTTGCAGCTGGGCTTGTTGGGGCAGTCCGGGCTCTCGATGGCCAGGTGCTGGGAGGCAATTTCAGCACACAGGGCTTCCAGCTCCGTCTCGTCATTCAGCTAGGAGAACACCAGGGAGAAAGGAGGGTCAGGACTGATTGCCAAAAGCAACGCCACAGGCCGCTTTCTATGGTTTTTTACCCGGGACTTCTGGTCTGTAAGGCCCCAGGGCTGACAAGCAGAGTCACTGTATTAAGGAAAGGACTTCCTTAGAGGCAGGGATGGTTGCAGCCGAACATAAGGGTTTTTTTTCAAATCAGAGCCAGTTTTAAGCTTGGCTTTTCTGAATTTCTACAACCCGATGATTCTTCTCTAATTTCTAGTATCTGATCTCACCCACAATCAGATCCCACTGAATCACCATGGGATAAGAAGGCAGTCTACATCAATTCCATATCGACCTGCCCGTGCCTTAAGATCTGGAGGGGAGGCCCTCCTGGCTGTACCAGAACCCTCAGCAGCAAAGGGGGTGGGCGCCCGGAAGAGGGCCTTCTCAGTGATGGCCCCTAGGCTATGGAATGGTCTCCCCCTTGAGGTACGTCTATCACCTTCATAGTACACGTTTAGGAGGGCATTGAAGATGCACCTCTTTGCCTCGGGATTTGGTTGACTTTCCATTCCCACTCATCAGACACTGTTGTTTTCATATATACTGTTATTGTTTTAATATGTTTGATTTTAAATGTTGTTACTCACCCGAAGACCTTTAGGTATAGGGTGGGATAGAAATGCAAATAATGAATAAATAAATCCAAGTTGAGACCATCATGGCAGTCTTAAATGTGCATTACCCAGCCACTTCTAGATACGAAGCTAAGAGGAGCCCTGCAGGATCAGGCCACAGCCCATCCAGTCCACAAGAACCTAAGAGGAGCCCTGCAGGATCAGGCCACAGCCCATCCAGTCCACAAGAACCTAAGAGGAGCCCTGCAGGATCAGGCCACAGCTATCTAGTCCAGCATCCTGTCCCCATACACAGTGGCCCACCGATTGCCCGTGGGCATCTCAAGCAGAGACAAGGGCAAACCTCCTCCTGCTCTCGAATCCCAGCCAATGGCCTTAAAAGCATCCTGCTTATCCCCCCAGCCTGGGAGATGTTCTTAGGCATCCATTCTAGCAGAACTAGAACTCTGAGCATTCCTCTCCCATCATCCGGTGTCAGCCCCACAGGATGCTGGCATGGGATGCTGGGAGTTGTAGCTCAGGACCACTGGAAGGGCTGCAAGTGGAGGAGCCCTGCTCTAGGGCATCAGCCAGTGAGGATGGAGAAGGCCAGGCAGGAATCCTCACAGACTTACATTTTCAAATTTCTTGACATAATTGTACGTCAGGATGTCGGCCTCTTGCAGGTCAACATCTGGGTCCAGGGCTTCTCCAACCAAGGTCTTCCAGAAGGAGGGTAGGAGATCCAGGGGTAGGGGGACGTCTGCTCGAATCGCGATGCCCAGCAGCTGCCCAAAGAGGTGCAGGAGTTGTTCCTCGCCGTAGCTGATGGGGCTGGGCGTCAGAATGTATTTGCCCTGACCAGAAAGGACAGCATTAGCCCAGACCGGACACAGAACCAGATCCACAGTTACTACCAGACCTGGACCACAGAGCAGCAGTTTTGTCTAGTGGTTAGGGAGCTGGACTCTTAACTGGGAATACCAAGTTTGAATCCACCCTCCCCCACAAAGCCAGCTAGGTGTTCTTGGGCTAGTCACAGCTCTCCTTCTGAACTCACACAGCCCCACCCACCTCACAGGGTGTTCTGTTGTGGGGAGAAGAACAGAAGGTTTGTCAGCCGCTTTGAGCCCCCTTAAATGGGTGAGAAAAATGGGGTAAAAAAGCCAAATCCTCCTCCTCTTCTTCTTCTTCTTCAGACTCAAGGAAGGCCCCAGGGTCAGGGAAACTGAGCCCCAGGCAGCTCCCTTTCGGCAAGTACCTTGTTCTTATTGACTGCTGAGCTGGGACAGAGCAAAAGGAGGGAAAGCAGCGAGCTCTGGAGTTCTTTGCACACGTGCCACAGAAAGTGTCGGAATGAGCCACCTGCAAGGGGCGGAAGAAAAGCCACTGGGGACAGGCAGCAGGTCTGCTCAGCCCACCCACCTCACCCTGCGCTGCTTCAGTCTCGGGTGTTCTCAGGCTCTTCCTGCCCAACGCACTGTAAATGGCAGGTGGGGGTGAGGCAGCCCTTCGTAAGGCCTTTTGGCTGCCATCGTAGGCCAGGCAGATCTCCTGCTCCATGTTTCTCATGGCTGCCGGCAAAAACAGCTGCTACCCATTGAATCCTGCCCAGGAAAGGCCATGATCCACCCTGTGCTTACTTGTGCCATGGACCTCCTCGCCCGTGAAGCGGATGTTGAAGGCGTAGGTGGGGTCCCCTCCGCTGGCCAGTTTCACGCACAGCTGCGAGGATGGGACGCACGCCAGCTGCCGGGCCGCCTGGCAGAAGTAGGAGTTCTCCGAGGAGCGGATCTCTCCTGCCGGAGACCGGGGAAGCAGTGGAGGAAGAAAACAAAGGAACGTGAAAATGACGGAGCTGGGCCAGCTCTGAATTCCAGCCACTCTGAGCTCCCACCACCTTCCTTCCCTGGGATGGGACGTAAAAGGGGGCAACCGTGAGGTCCGTACCTCCAACTATTTCAAGGGGGTCCAGGGTGATCTCGGGGGCTGCGTGGTCAGCTGTCCTCTGCACTGTGGCGTTGAGGACCCGGTTCATGACGTTCACTTTGGTGTCGTAAAAAATCAGGCCTAAAGAAACAGACGCGCTGCGTTGCGATGGCTTTGTCGGCATTATCAAATCACGCTGAATAAACCTCAGAATCTGGACTCCTGCGTGGCCCAGAATACATTTACTGCCAACTCCCCAGTTCAGGAGAACAGGCCTCATGTGTGCTCCCTCCTAAGGCTGGAAGAGCGCTCGCTGCTTGTGATCTTGCATGCTGCTTGCAAACTGGAGTGGCCTGGCATCAAAAGTAAAGGCATAGGCCTCTTTTCTGTACGCCTTTCTCTGACTGGACATAGGAAGAATCCCAGGCGATTGTGGGCTTTTGTTCTGATCGCAAACCGGGATGCTCCTCCTCCTCCTCCTCCTCCTCCCTTCCAAAGCCCCCGTGCTCAATGCAGCTGCTACAGACCTCTGGCCTCGCGCAGGAGCGCGGCGATGCTATTGGTGTACACCTCCGTTTGCCGGAGCTCCACCAGCGGCAGGAAGAACGTCTCCAGGGTGGTGTTGAGCGACTGGAGGAGCGCAAAACGCAGCCGGAGGCTTTCGATGGGCACATCTGCGACCAGACAAGGAGGTCAGGAACCGAAGGAGGAACACAGCAGGCCAGTTCCCCCACAGCACAGAGACCCAGCAATTCTTGTACTACAGTCGGACCCCCGTAACTGCGGCAGATACGATCCGGGCCCCACCGCAGATAATAGCAAATGCTGGGAAATGCACTCCATTTCCCACAATTCCAGTGAAATCTCATGGGATTTCAAAGGCGTTATTGGAAATCGTGTGCCATTTTGGACCATTTTCAGCCTATCCCAGGCCTCAGAAGACCTTAAGGTAGGTTTAATGGCACCTGCACGGGGCTGGGGTGTGGGCTGATCCGGTCACTGCGGGAAAGCGAAACCACGGTTACCAGATTAGTGGATAAGGGGGTCTGACTGTACTGTACTTCAAACCCACAATTGGTTTACACCTCGCACAACTGCCCGATCCCTGTACAAATTCACCAAAACGCATTATCAAGCAGAATATAGTTCTTTTTAAAAAAAATCAGCTTGTAGAAACAAGAGAAAAAAGCCATGCCCTCCGGTAGCCCCTAGCAGGGAGGGAGAGGATGCACAACCAAGGATACCATACATACTTAGCAGGCAGGAGACCCGGGGGTCGGCTGTGTCGGCCGGGTCCAAGTACACTTCGTGGGGGTGCAGCCGGGCGGGCGTGATCGCCAAGTGGCGACACAGCCGGTTGATGTACTGGACCAGGGCAGTGTCCATCTCCAAGGACCACTTGCGGCAGGCCTTCTGAGCATGCCGGGCGTCAATGCAGGCGCACCTGGAGCACCAGAGAAGACACGTAGAGAAGAATGGCTTGTGCGCTGGGCTCTCAGCCACTATCTTGGAACCGGGGGGGGGGGGGGGCGGCGGGGGGGAGGCAGCCCTTACCTTTCAAAGTGAAGGTCGTACCCACATGACAAAATAGCACGCCACACGCTGCGGATGTCTTGCTTTGCCCTATCAATGACAAATCTGTGGAACCCGTCCAGGGTCAGGTACTTCTCTTCCGGAACTGAAAAGAGGAGCCAAAAAGGGGATTCAGCAGAGGGTATTTCCGCGTGAAGCTTGGAGGAGGATAACTTGGACACAGTGATCCACGCTCTGGTAACCTCCAGTTTAGACTACTACAACGCGCTCTGTGTGGGGCTACTCCTGAAAATGGTTTGGACGCTGGAACTGGTGCAGGACGCAGCATCTCAAAAGCTGACGGGAGTCTCTGGCCGGACTCACATCACGCCAGTCTTAAACGATCTGCATTGGTTACCTATTCGCTACCGAGCCCAATTCAAGGTATTGACAGTAACATATAAAGCCCTAAAGGGCTTGGGCCCTGGATATCTGAAGGAGCGCTTTCTCCCATATAGACCTGCCGTGGCACTGAGATCTCAAGGAGAGGGCAATCTTGTAGTTCCTTCTTTTGTAGAGGTACAAGGCACGCAAGAGGGCCTTTTCTGTGGTGGCCCCTAGACTATGGAACAGCCTTCCTCTTGAGGTTCGCCAGGCGCCTATGCTGTATAGTTTTCAGCACTGGTGAAAACGTACCTTTGTCCTGTTAGGGAGGGTAGTTATCTTTCAAATTTTGTTTTAATATTTGATATGTTTTATTCTTATTGTAACCTGCCATGGGACGATTTGGTGAAGGGCAGGATATAAATTTCTTAAATAAATGAAATGAAATGAAATGAAATGAAAAGTGTAGAAGGGTGAGGGTCAAAGCAGCAGAGGTAAGGTCCAGAAAGTGAAAGGATCCCAAAAAGGGCTTGGCACAGAATGCTGGGAGTTACAGTCCAGAAACATCTGGAGGGCAGAAGTTTGGGCCCCCAGTTTTATTTACCTTCCTGCTTTTTTGTGGGGGACTTGTCTGGGTCTTTGTCTTCCGGTTTGCCTTTCTCTGGAGACTTGGGTTTCACTGTTGGCTTCTTCTCACTCAAGGCTGTCCTGCTAATGTCAGGAAAGTTTCTGTGTCAGTTTGGATGCTTGTTTGCCATGCAACACCATTATTCACAGTCGCTGGCGCCACCCGTCACTCCGGTCTGGGTAGGAAGCCTCAACCCATTGGTCGCATTCCTCCCAAGCGAGGCTTCCCCCCTGCCGGAGACCCCAGACGGGGAGCCTCAGGCCTTATGGGGCACTAATGTCTGCACCCAAGTTCCTTCTGAGAGACCCTGACTGTGTTCCTGCTGTAGGCCCAGGTGCTGAGCCCACAGAGCAGAACAGTCTCCAAGGGACAGCTGGACAAGGAGATGTCCCCACTGGTGTGGTGAGACAATCAACCCAGAGCATGGAAGGTTCCCACCTGACGCTGTTGAGCACGGCTTTCTCCTTGGCTGGAGGCTTCGTCACGGGTCGCTTGGTGCTCACCACTTTCACCGGGTGCTGCTCTTTGCCCGCCTTGTTGTATTTGCTCTTATCAAACTTTGGTTTGGGAGCTCCGTACTTCCGCAGGATCTTCAAGGAACAGCAGGAAAGAAGAAGAGTTGGCTTTTTTACCTGGCTCTTCTCACCCATTTAAGGGGACCCAAAGTGACTGACAAACCTTCTGTTCTCCCCCCCAGAAGAGACACCCTGTGAGGTCAGTCGGGCTGCGAGAGCTCAGAAGGGAGCTGTGACTAGCCCAAGGTCACCCAACTGGCTTCATGGAGGAGTGCGGAATCAAACCCGGTATTCCCAGATAAGAGCCCGTCTCCCTAACCACTAGACTTCTGACTCTGGAGATGATCCTCAGGTGCCAACCTTATTTAATGTTCAGTGGGGCTCCTCCTCTTAGACATCAGAAGGAATGTGACTCAGATTACAAAGTCTCTTAAACTGCTTTCCGGAGCGTGGAACCTATTGTCCCTGAAAGCTACTCCTCTGAAGCAAAGAGGAACGCAACATGTCGTGCCAACCTGGGTCAGCTGATCCTCCAGAACTTTCTTTGGGGGGCGGACGTTGGTAAAAAAGGTGTGCAGCAGGTTCCCGGGGGTCTGCGCATTGATCTGCTCCTTGCTCAGGTAAATCTCAGCCACTTTGGTTGGTTTCGCCGGCGTCAAACTCAGCATTTGCTCAGAGTGGAGGCAGCTTTTAAAGATCTCGGTCAGGACCTCACGAGCGCCTTGTGCAAGCTTCTCACCTGTGATAAGCCATAAGGTAAAGAAGAACGGCAATTAATAATAGGATTAAGAAAAACGTCTTGGCCACAGTTATCCATGCTCCGGTAACCTCCAAACTGGAATACTGTAATGCACCGTACATGGGGCTGCCCTTGAAGACGATTTGGAAGCTGCCCCTAGTGCAGTATGCAGTATGCTGACCGGGACAGCTGGCCAGACACACATCACGCCAGTCTTAAAAGAGCTAAACTGGCTGCCGATTCGCTACTGAGCCCAATTCAAGCCGGTTTTGTGGGTGAGGAATCAGCCTGCTTTGATGGAAGACATGTGGAGGAGTCTACACATTTAGGCTGACGCCTACCTGTGTCTCATATGCATAGTGTGCATGCAAGGTATTTGCTAAACCTAAGAGAAGGGCACCTTTGATGGTTTTGTCGTTGAAGTAATCTTCAAGCGCGGGACTCCCTTGGGTATCAAACAAGCTCTGATTCACAGTTGAGACCGTTAAAATCTCCTCGGTTGACATCTCCATAAGCTCATCTTCTCCATCCAGGCTTGACAAACCAATCAGATCGCTGCTGTTGAACAAGCTGGCTCGTATCTTCTCGATCTTGGCCCGGGATCTTATCTGGGTTCAACAGGAAGATACAGGTAAGTGTTACTTTGAAGATAGTTTCTCTCTCTGGCATCAATGGCTAACGCTTGGCTTATTTTGGTGGCTCGATCCTTGACCTAGGAAGTGGCCTTGAGAGGCATCCTGCCTGTCCCTCCAGACTGAAGGAGGTATCTAAGCATCCATTCTGGAGAATAACCTAAGAGGAGCCCTGCTGGATCAGGCCACAGCCCATCTAGTCCATAAGAACCTAAGAGGAGCCCTGCTGGATCAGGCCACAGCCCAACTAGTCCATAAGAACCTTAGAGGAGCCCTGCTGGATCAGGCCACAGCCCATCTAGTCCATAAGAACCTAAGAGGAGCCCTGCTGGATCAGGCCACAGCCCAACTAGTCCATAAGAACCTTAGAGGAGCCTTGCTGGATCAGGCCACAGCCCATCCAGTCCATAAGAACCTAAGAGGAGCCCTGCTGGATCAGGCCACAGCCCATCTAGTCCATAAGAACCTAAGAGGAGCCCTGCTGGATCAGGCCGCAGCCCATCTAATCCATAAGAACCTTAGAGGAGCCTTGCTGGATCAGGCCACAGCCCATCTAGTCCATAAGAACCTAAGAGGAGCCCTGCTGGATCAGGCTGCAGCCCATCTAGTCCATAAGAACCTAAGAGGAGCCCTGCTGGATCAGGCCACAGCCCATCTAGTCCAGCATCCCACCCCACACAGTTGTCCACCAATTGCCCATGGGCATCTCAAGCAGAGACCAGGGCAAAACCTTCACCTGCTCTTGAGTCCCTGCAAATGGCCTTCAGAGGCCTCCTGCCTGTCTCTCCAACCTGCAGGTGGTACCTGGGCATCCATTCTAGTAGCTATTGATACACCTGCCCTCTATGAATTTGTCTCGCCCTTTCTTAAAGCTCTCTGGGCCGGTTGCTGTCAGCCCCTCTCCTCTCCCCAAGAATAGTCACCTCTACGACAGCAAAGCCCTTGATGGGCCTTGATGGAACCGGCTGGCTGTCCAGGGAGGTCACTGTGTACATAGATCCAACATCCGACACTGACGCCGTCTCCACGTTGTCTATCGGCTCCCCCAGGCTTCCGAGGCTGCCAAGGCTGCCCGTGCTGCAGAGCGAAATGTCTAAGCTTTCTTGGCTGGAAACCACGTGGGGCTCCAGCAGTCCCGGCGGAATGGCCATCTCCAAGCCAGCCTGGAACTGGTCAACGGAGATGTCGCTCACAGTCCGAGAGATGCCCTGCGAGCTGCACAGAGACGCCTGGCTGGTGGAGGCGGAGGCGCTCACACTCATGGCAGGCGTGACGCTGCTTGAAGTGCTGACGTCCAAGCTGTCCGCACTGCTCGAGACGACGGGTTTTTCCAGCTCGGTCCTACACTCCCCTCCCTCAGCTTTCTCTCTGACTTTCTTTGGATCTTCCTCCTGCACGGGGATATAGATCTCGTCTTTGAAGACGCCGCCGTGAGCGTTGCAGGCCTTGCGGATGGCGCTCCGCACCGTCCCTTCCTCCAGGTGCGTGGGGATCCCCGAAATCACCAGCAGGCGGCTGTGAGCGGTCGCCCCCACGAGTGCCTGGCAAGCGTCGGCAACGGCGTCGTTCGTCACGCCCAGGCCCTGGGGGTCCTTCTTGGTCAGATGCCTGAGAATGATGAGCAAGGTGAGGGCCCTATGGAACCACAGCATGTCCTCTGGCTTGCTTCCCCCGAGGCTTAGCAGGGTGGGGTCGGTGTCGGCGGCGCGCGACGAAGTCCGCTTCCCTGACGAGGAGGTCTTCTCTCGCTTCATCTTGACCTTCTTCCTCTTGGACAACAGACTTGGGCTCTGGGGAGTCTGCCCAGGGGAGGAGGAAGAGGAAGAGGAGGAGTCGCTGAGGTTCGGGCCACTGGTTGAGGACATGACGTTGGCCGTGATGCTCATGTTGATCGGCAAGGTCACCTCTGCCACTGCGAGGCAAACCTCCATCAGGGCGTGGAAGTAGGTGGAGAATCGCCCCTGCTCGGCTCCTCCCGCCCCCGCCCCGCCGCAGGCGTTGCCAGAGGCCCAGTTCTGGGTCTCTTCGTCGTAGAGCTTGTGGAGTTCCGACTGGAGAGCCATCAGCAGGGCCAGGCAAGGGTTGAGCTGGAGAGCGATCGAGGAGGACAACCCGGCTGGGCTCTTCTTCTGCTCAAGGTTGTGGATTTTGCGGAGCAGCTCAGCCAAGAGGTGGAACAGGAGCTCCTTCACGCAAGCCGCCATGTTGGTGGTCCACAGAAAGTTCCCTAGAAACAGTAGAACGGGATGTCAAGAATTAAAACACAGTGGGGTTTTTTTCGGGGGGTGGGGGAGGGGGTTGCAGTTTAACCTGAGGGGAAAAAGGTGCTCTTGCCTCCAATTTGTTGTAAAAGCAGCACCTGGAGCCCAGACCAGTGAGCCGGGGATGGGGAGTCAGCAGCCCCCTGCATCCTTAGCCCTTTCCATCCCATCAGCAGGAAGGAATAGGAGAAAATGGTTGTGGGCCCCACCTCCCGAGGATCCCTGGATGTAAAGGACATCATGGTCAAGGCCGTCTTGGGAAAGGTACCCCCTTCCTATCCCCCAGGGCCTCTTTGGTGTAATTTCCCCAGACAGTAGTGATGGGTCATGGGTCAAGGGTCAAGGGTCAAGGGAAGCCTTTTGTTCAGGAACAGGGATCCAGAGGCCTGAATTAGGTGTGTTGAATCTTCTTGCCTCTCCTGCATCTTAGAGCCACACCTAGCGCTAGGCTTGCTTTGTCCCCACAAGTGCTTGTGGGAGGTTCAACATCCTGGCCTTTGACACTCCTGCCTGTGGAAAGCCCAAGGGGCAACTCTGTTCTCACCGAGGATTTCCACCACTTGCAAGAGAACTGAGGCCGGGATTGTGTCCAGGTCCTCCTCAGATTTCCCATCACCGTCGTCCAGTTTCCAGGTCAACAGCTGCTCTGCAAACGCCATGGCCAGCGGGAATTCCAGCGGAATGGAGTGCAGCGCAAGCACGGCTCCGGGAGGGGGCGACACACCTGGGGGAAGGGGGAGAGAGGAAAGTCTTGAATTCAAGCCAGTGTCCTCGAGGGCTAACAGGACAAGACTGCTAAAGAGTCTAAGCCAATACGCAAAGCCTCTTCGGAAGTGTGTTTAACTCTTACCGAGTTTGATGTGGACTTTGTCTGTGGAAATGATGACTGAAGGATACTGGTTGGTGGTCGGCGGTGGGGTCAGGCCCGTGTTGGTGGGAGAGGCGTCACGTGGGTAGCATACCGCCTCAATGAGGTTCAGTTGCCCGTTCCTCTTGACTTTGTGGCCAAGACTGTAGAGAAGGATCCGTGCCCAGGGGGCCTTATACAAAGAAGAGCTGCGAAGTAAAAGGGAACCCTCATGAGAACATGATGGACACATCCCCCACTTCTTTGGGGGTTCCTTGGAAGAAGAATTTTGTGGACATGGGCAGGATTGTGAAGGAAATTTTGATGTGCCCTTGATGCTATCCCAGAACGGTGGATTTTCCCCTCCTAGCTGTAGTGTTTAATAATATTTTTTTTTAAATCCCAACTTTGGAAATCATTAGTGGACAGAAGTCCTTTCGAAACCAGCCCCCCCCCCCCCCCCCGGCAGCTACTTACTCTTTGCGGAATCCAGACTGGCTTTCCTTACAGGACACAATAACAAAGGCTGCCCCAGGGAAGTTGACATCCATGTTGACTTTGGACTCTGAAATGGGAAATTCCTCTGATGGGAACTGCTCAGGGGCATTCTGGAAACAAGAGTTTCAAAACTGTCAGAACACATGGACTAAAACACCAACTGCTCCTTAGAATCCAAGGTGGAAGCCCATCACAGCTGACTCCCTGCTCTGCTCAGATATCAAAATCAGAACGTTTGTTCGGTTGATGATTGTCCAGACCCAATCTAAGTCCATCCAGTGATGGAGAGGTGACCTTCCCTTTAAGCAATCTGGTCCATTGTTCGACTGCCTGTATTTGACGTGTCTAAATAAAACTGGGATACGTTACAAAAACTATGAGCCTTCAGCGGATGGGGGTCTCTCATGGAGACACCCTGACTGCCAGTTTGGTCTAGTGGTTAGAGAGCCAGACTCTTGTCTGGGAATACCGGGTTTGATTCTGCACTCCCCCATGAAGCCAGCTGGGTGATCCTGAGCTAGTCACAGCTCTCTTCTGAGCTCTCACAGCCCCACCCACCTCACAAGGGTGTCTGTGGTGGGGAGAAGAACGGAAGGTTTGTCAGCCACTTTGAGCCCCCTTAAATGGGTGAGAAAAGTGGAGTAGAAAACCCAACTGTTCTTCTTCTAGTTATTCAGGTCCTGCCTATGGAGAACTTGGAAAGAGGCGAAGAAGATCTACAGGCAACTGTAACTACTCCACCAGGCTGCCTTTCCTATCTTTCCCGAAAGAGAAAGGCTTGGCTACTTGGAGCCCGACTTGGGCTGCTACTGTCTCTAAGATTTCATTTTCACCGGCAAGGAAGAAATGCCACATGAGGCCACTTTGCTTCCAAATCCTCTCTTTGTGGATGCAGAAGAATTAAAGCCATGAAAACAAAGGAACCCGTTACTAGGGGAATCAAGGTACCAATAGATCTGTAGCATTTTTAATTCCATTTTTAAAGATCTCACGGCAACGAAAAGGCGACTGAAAGAGACACTTGCCTGCAGGAAGGAGCAGACCTGCTTCGTCAGGTCCAGCAGGCTCTCCTCCCCCTGGTGAAGCGTCCGCGCAATGGCAACGTTAAGCCACTCCTGGATAGTTTGAGAGTTGCCCTGGTAGAAGAGATCTGTGGCTGAGCAATTTTGGGAATGGATGCAGTGCTGGAGGGACTGGGCCTGGAGGACAGAGCTGGAACTGATTGTCCCATCTGCCAAGTCAAGAGAGAAACAAAACTAACCTTGCTCATCTTTCAATGTCTGTTTTCCCTATCCGAACCGAGACCTCACCAATGGTTTCACCCCCAAGGCTGAATGGATTAGCCCAGATATGCCCTCCTTTATGCACAGGAGGGTGGCTGCCGCTGAGCGGTAGAGCAAACAGCCCCAGAGGGCAGAAGGTTGCCAGCTGCCTCCCCCCAGAGGTAGGTAATGGCAAACCATTTCCGTATCACCGCCAAGAAAACTGTACGGAGGTTGCCCGCACAGTCAGCCAGGACCTGGCAGGGCCTGACAACAACAAAGGCGACAACATTCTCATTTTTTGTTTTAAAAAGGTTGGTTTACCAGGAAGCGGCGGCGCGAGAAGCTGATTGGACAGCAGCTGGAGGTGCTCTAGAGTGATGTCCCGAATGGCGGGAATGTGAAAGAGACGAGTGAACATATGAGGCGACTTGGGGGCAAATATATTGAGGAGAGCCATGCGGCAGTAGAGCCGGGCAAGGGCGGCTTCACATCGTAAAAGCTCTCTGCCAAAGAAAACAAGGGGGAACATATATTCCAAGGAACTAAAATAAGCACAGTATCTGTGTACGGAACATTTCTTTAGCGGTTAAATTAACAGGAGCAGCAGCAATTAACTGTAGCTTAGCAGATTTGTTCACTGTAGGTAAATATTTGGAGGACTGTCCCTGCTTTCCTTCATAAACACCTGGGGCAGGTGGCTCCCTTTACCTGTGTATCTGAATGTTTGTGTTGTCCAGAGAAACCAGCCCGTTTGTCGCAGTCCTCCTATAGCCAGCAGGCGGTCTTTCCAGCATATCGATAGGGTACCAGTATCTTACCAAGACACCTTCGCTCCTCAGGTACGTTTCTACCTGGACAAGTTCATTCACCTGAAACGACAAAAGCGATCAGCTGACAACCCCCGCATCTTCCTGACAGACCGGCGCCAAAAGCCGCCAGAATTTCTCCCGCGCTCGAGCTCAGCCTCAACTTGCCGAATCCACGTCCAGCACGATGCCGTGGAGCCCAAAGGTCTTCAGCATGCCACGGATCGCAAACTTAGGCAGGGCCGTTCCCACGGCATTGGGGGCCACGTTGTTACTGTCTGGGCATCGCGTGACAACGGTGAGACCTGAAGCCAAGAAAGAAGTGGTCTCTAAGAACAGCTTGGCCTTCCTGAGCCCAGCGCCCACCGCTAAAGGAAATTCCTGCTACGCCTCGCCTGTGGAAGGCCATCCTGTGGTGCAGGTGAGCAGCCGCTACCTGCGTTTAGCCCAAGAAAATAATCTCCGCCCCAAACGGCGTGGAGAAATGTACCTTTCCGAACTTTATCAATGGTGAACTTGTTGGCTTCATCTTTGATGTCCTCAATGGTGGGAAGGTACAGGTCTCGAGGGATGCCACCATTTTCCTCGTAAAGGAACTCTACAGTTTGGCGAGCTATGTCAACCATCCCTGAAAAACAACAACCAAGCTTCAGTTCAGTTTTGGTATCCGACTTCTTCTCAGGCAACGGCTGAATGAACGGGTCACAGTAGCCTAGATCCTCTGGAAGAGGCACCTTTGAGTATCTGTGACTGCAGCAAGAGAGCAAGAGGCAAAGGTCCCTTGGGTCAGGAAGGCGAGGCTCGAATGCAGAACTTGTGCTTCTGAGAGACGTACCTAACTGCAAAGCTCCTTTGATCTGATCCAAACCAGATTTCCTCTCGGCTTCGTTGCGGAACCGTCTTCTAATTGTAGGGAACACTTTGGTCTCCCAGGCTTTAACCAGCAAGGCGTAGTGATCCTCCTGCAAAGAGAGGGCAATGTTCATCATACTGAGCTGCTCCTGAGATTTATTCATCATTTTCGTCCCCCAAACTCCCTGAATTTGACAGAAATATAGGTCGTTGTCACACAAAACAGACACAAACTAAGAACCCAAGCAGATGGTGAGTAGAGAGCCAAAGGTGTGATTCCATTTTGGGAGGCTCGGTGCTGAGTATTTAGGACAGCGAAGCGAGTGCCATTTACAAGATGGACTCTGGTCTTACTCTGTTGTACCAGCACCCTCCACAGCAAAAGGGGCCTTCTCAGTGATGGCCCCTAGGCTATACGTAGAATAGTCTACCCCTTGAGGTGCTTCAGGCATGCGTTCTCACTTTACATGTTTAGGAGGCTAGTGAAGACCCACCTCTTTGCCCTGGCTTTTGGCTAAACGGGGACACAGCTTTTCCTCCTCAGTTTTCAGACACCTGGGGGGTAGGGCCGGATAAGAAAGCCATTAGTTAATTAAGTAACTAACCCGTGGGATGTCATCGTCGTCGTCATCGTCACTCTCATCATCTGCAAGGGGAGGGGGGTGAGGATCCGGGCCGGAGGTGATGAAGTTTTCATAGCTGAGCTCCAATTTGCAGCGGCAGGAGGTGTCGACGTCGTATTCTGTAGTCAAGGGAAAGGCGGAGAAGAGAAGGTCACTGGGACGGATGGCCAGTCTGCAGAGCCCAAACAGCCACAGGCTTTGGAGAGGCACTGTCTAACCCCCCCTCCCCCTTCTGGACATCAGAACCAGAAACTGGCAACAGGCGTGGAGGGAGTGAACATGCTGAAGACGAAGTCAGCTCTGTCTGGTTTCCCTTGACCGGCAGGGGCTCTATGGGGGCGGAGGAGCTGGAAATATGCAGAGCTAAATGGAAGGAATGGCGTCCACTCTGACTACCACAAAGTTTCTACGCCTCCTGCTGGTCGCTTGGAGGAAAAGCAACTGGAAGCAAGCACTCTCCATGTTTCAAACATGCCTCCTGGAAACTGGGATCCAGTGACTGTGCTGGGGACCCTCTGCTACAGATCTTTAACCCTCTCAACATGGATGGAACTCCCAAAGCTTCTAAGGGGTGCATAACTGAGCTCTGAGACTATTAAACTGAGCATGTCTTAGAAATGCCACAAACATGGCATTTCTAAGCCTCATTTGCAGCGATACAATAATTTAGAGCCTGTTTGGCTCTCAGGCCGTGTCCCCATGCAACTCTGGCACGGTTCCGAGTGCGGGATTGGCGCAGTCCGTCCCCATGGGCTTTGGATTTGGCACACAAAAAGCGTACCAAATCCCCCCCCCCCAAAACTGTTCCACAAGGGTGCCAGATTTAATACCTGTTAAAACAAGTCTTGGCACGGTTTGGGGAGCTGGAATGCATTGCTCAGCGAGCCGGGAACGCACATGGGGACGCTTGCGGGCTAACGGGGAGGAGATCTGCACTCACGTCATTGGGTGTGCTTGCTGTCCCTGTCCTGTCTATTGAAGATCACAGCCACCGACTTTTTAAAATGCCGATCACAAAGGCATGATGGGGGACGGCTTGTTTTTTTTTAATTTTCTGCCATTTCCACAAAGGTGGCGCAGCTCCCCCATACCACGGTTTGCGCCCAGCCATTCGCGCCCAACCCACGCCTGTTCCACGTTGCCGGGAATGTCATGGGGATGCCTGAAATGCGTGCCCAGTCCCGCGCCCGGCCCCTGCGTGCCCGAACAGCACCTAAAGTGTGCTAGCTGGTGCCCATTAATGCCACCCCCTCTACTCTGTTTTGCCAGCGGGGTCAGAAATAAGTCCTTTAGCCCTAGAAGAGGAGGCTTTACGTTGCTGTGCTGTGGCTACAGCTCCGATCCTGCAGGGCGGCCCATGAGTCCCTGGATCGGAGGCCGTGCTGGTGCCTGCATCGTTGTCACTATCGGACGCCATGGCAAAAGGCAAGGCTTCAAAGTTGGCACTGATTTCCTCTGCGAGATCCACACACAGGTCGGCAGCATTCCGGTGAGCTTGGCCTTCGGCATAGGCAAACTGGCGGGACCCAAAATTGGCTCGGACTTTGGTGTTCTGGAAGAGGGTGAGGGGAAAGGATGAGGGGGGCTTCTTTCGTGTATCATTTCAGTCCTGATCTCCCTGTCACCCTCTAAGGCAGCGGCTCTCAACCTCCCTAATGCCGCGACCCCTTAATGGAGTTCCTGATGTTGTGGGGACCCCCAACCACGGGGGCGGAGCAGTTGAGAGGTGGGAGGGAAGGGTGGTGGGAGACTCGTCGCGACCCCTCTGAAGGGGTAGTTCAACCCCCAAAGGGGTCCCGACCCCCAGGTTGAGAACCGCTGCTCTAAGAGAAAGAGGGATGCACCGCAACGTAAACAAACACTTTTCAGAACTACCTTATTGCGGGGGATGCATCCCAAGAAAACTGTTCTGGTTGAACAGTCAAATAGGAAATAAGCATTAGAAAAAATAACCATGAGAAATGATCAGCCAGCAGAGGTACTCCGCTTTTCAATAACCAATACTGAGAGACATATATTGCCCTTTCCGCACTTGGCCTTACTCTGAAATGTATCTCAGGACTAGAGGTGCGCATGAATGCAATTTTCGACATTCGATTCACAATGAATCGAATATTCAAAAATCCAAATTCGTACGAATAAAGATAAACAAATGTCTGGACATTC
The DNA here is from genome assembly GCA_023333525.1 of Aspidoscelis tigris stejnegeri. Classification (NCBI taxonomy): domain Eukaryota; kingdom Metazoa; phylum Chordata; class Lepidosauria; order Squamata; family Teiidae; genus Aspidoscelis; species Aspidoscelis tigris. The sequence continues at coordinate 10,290,928 of JALMGA010000020.1, forward strand.
GAACCGATACGAATAATGAATCTTGTATACATCTGTAGGCATCCTGTTTTCATCCTGTATGTTTCCGTACGCATACGGATGTCTGAATTATTCGTACGAATAACTAAAAATATTCATATGAATACTAAAGTACAAACGTCTGGACGCTTGACTCATTTACGAATGTCTGAATTTGTCCAAATAACGAATATTTTGAATAATTGTGCACATTCCTACTCAGGACAGGGATGCTATTATCATAGAATCATAGAGTTGGAAGGGACCTCCAGGGCCATCAAGTCCAAGCCCCTGTGCATGCTATCGTCCGCATGCTAATGCAAACCAGGGTAGGCCTCACCTGGGTCCTGGCACAGCCTCCACTAGCATGTGGATAACAGGTCCCAATTCTAGGATATAAGGGCCTATATTTATTTCTGTAACTTAAAGACGCTGTTTAAGTTAGGCCAAACCCCAGAAGCAGTTTCCAGTAGCTATAAAATGCGAAAACACTTTTCTGTGGGAAGGAACAAGACTTCCAGCCATTTTTGATTGCACAATTCAGGTTAAGAAAAGGTTGAGGTTGTCTGTTTCCCCCCCCCCCACACACACACACACTTTTTTTTTCTTAAAAAGATCCCAGGAGTTGATTCCATGAACATTTTGCTTTGCACATTCAAGGGTTTAAGAGTTAAAATCGGGCCCTGGGGCCAAGACCCATCTGGCTGAGAGACAGGGAGGTGTTTAACCTGCCTTCTTCTGGATGTGAACCACAGGCCACATTCCCCCGGACACGTCCTCCAGGTAAGGCCCCAAGCGCTGTCCGCAGTATGTAAAATACACTCTGCCTTTGGCGGGCTGCCCCGGTGGAGGAGGAGTGCCTTCTGCCCTTTCCCAGCCGATGCCCGAAACATCACCTGCAGGCAGGGGAAAGAGACAAGAAGCAAAGATGTTGAGCTGCTGTGAGGCAGAGCTGCCATTTTAAAAATGCTCCGAGGCAAAGCATGGCTGAAGGAGACATACCAGGAGAGAGGGTGACATCTAGGCGCACGCTTTTCCACTGCAGCAAACTGGATCCGTTGTAATGAACAGCTCGCCCGTTGCTGAAACAAGAGATGCAAAAGAGCAAAGAATTAAAGTGGAGAAACCATTTTCTTAAATTTTCACCGAGATGAAAGAGCTTGGACCGCTAGAAGGAAGCAACAGCAACCTTGTAAACAGCTTGGTGACTTAATTTAGCAGAGGCGGGGTGGGGGCGGAAATACTGGTGTCTTTGCTGGGAAACCCAAGAAATACCTGACAGTTTCAGGAAATAAAAGATGCCGGTGAGTTTGGATTGAAAAGGGATGGGCACAGCTACCATGAGAACGGTGCTGTTCAGGCCTGCAGGGCTCACTGAAATGAAGGGGGAAAGAGTTCTGTGCAACTCTAAAGCTTGCTGCCCTACTAACAGGTCTGGAATAGCCCCTGAATTGCCAGTCCTTTGCATTTAGGAATGCTCGTAAGAAAAGCAAGAGTCACCCATATGTAAGGTGCTGATGCAACCCGGCAGCAGCTTTGTTCCCCTGTCGAGGGATCTGTGACATACTTGTGGAAGAGGCAGGTGCCCACAGGGTTGGTCCATGCGCCGTCACGCTTCTCGGCCTCAGTGGCAAAGCCAAAGGAAACGATTGGCCCCGTGTCGTCATCTGTATCCCCGTAGGACACAATCTCAATCTCCCAATAGAAAGACGGAGCCTGAGTAAAAGGGCACCAGACAAGCAGAGATTAGCCGAGGCGGGAAAGTCCTTCCTGGCACACCTGGGCAAACGAGCGTGACTGGATTCCAGTGGCCGTCGCTGTGCCGATTCTCACCTGCACCGGGACTGGCGACGTTGCATAAATGAAGGTGCCCCGCGGCAGCCCTCCGCCTGCACTGGGATCTGCAAGGAAGGTCACGGCTGTAAGGTGTGAGGAGAACATGCAGGCTCGCACAGGTGGGAAGACCCTAGAAGCGCTCCAGGTGATTTCCTTGGGCTGGACCGAGAACAGAAAGGCCTGCATTTAATGACACGGAACCGCAGTATGCAAGTCGGACGTTTCAACCACAAAGAACAACTGCCGGGGTGGCGAGGTCCTGGGTGCAGGCCGCAGAAGACGCTGTAGGTTGAGACGGCCTGACACCAGCCTCTGCCAGGCACTGAGAGGATTTTAAAAGGGGGCTGAGGGAGGCAGGCCAAGGGTCCGCGTAGAATATTTACCTGCCTTCGGTCCGCCTGGAGTGGCGGTGGCGGTGGGCGGGCGCTATCCCGGTACAGCATCCGCAGCCGTTCACACTGCACTTCCACAACAAGGAGACGCTCCCCTAGGGTGCGGGCAAAGGCAGCAACAGAGCAACCCTTAGATTTGCAGAGGAGAACGGCGCTTCTGCAGTCACTACACTAGAGAAATCCGAAGAGCTACAAATGCCGAATGGATTTTAACTTCTCTTGTTTTACGTAAGTGGAGCTCTGCTGGATGAGGCCACAGCCCATCTAGCCCACAGCATCCTGTCCCACACAGTGGGGCCCACCAATTGCAAAACCTTCACCAGCTCTCAAATCCCAGCAAATGACCTTTGGAGGCCTCCTGCCCGGAGGAAGTACCACGGCATCCACTCTAGTAGCCTCTGATACACTTGTCCTCCATGAATTAAGAGAAGCTCTGCTGGATGAGGCTACAGCCCTTCTAGTCCAGCATCCTGTCTCACCCAAGGCCCACCAAACACTTCTGGGCATGTCAAGCAAAAGGGGAAGTCAAAACCTTCACCTGCTCTAAGTACCCTGCAAAAGGCCTCTTGCCTGTCTCCGCAGCCTGGCGAATGTACCTGGGCATCCATTTTCCACACCCAACCCTGTGAGGCAAGTGATGGCGAACACAGCCCCACGGTCAGTTTCGAGGCCAGGCGGGGCCTCCCAGGTGTACGCTCCCTGGCACCCAAGCTTCCGCTGATTTCCGGCCAATCAAGTAAGCCTGGGTAATATACAAGGTAGTAAGGAAAAGAAGTCTGAAGGTGTACCAGGGCTGCACTCCTGCGCTACGAGGTTAAGGACTTCCACGGCCGCTGGGCACTGCTGGATGAATTCCTCACAGAAGGCACTGTCCTCCAACAGCTGCGCCATGACCAGGCAGGCTCTTGAGACAAAGGACACAGAACATGAACCGGCATCACAAAACGAGGCCAGGATACACACAAGCCGTGAGGGGACAAGGGCCTCTTGCCTGTTAGTGAGCTGGCTGGTTTGAGCTGCCACAGAGGGATTCACCAGGCATTTCTATTTTCACATTTCCTTTGTCTTCTTTCCTAGCAGCCCAATCTCAAACCCAGCTGGAAGCACAGCACTCACCTGGTTCTGATTTCAGCAAGAAGTCGGACCACTGCCATCACTGGGGTTGAGCAATCTCCGGTGGCAGGAAGCAAGGTGTGAATAGAGAGACTCCCCTCCTGAGGGAGCAACATGGACTGGACCGCCTGGACCACCTTCTCAGTAATGGACAGTTTATGGAGTGGCAGCGCCTGAAGGCGGGGCAGGGGGCACAGTAAAAAAGTGGAATCCAAACTGTTAGCTTCCAGGAATGAGGGAATCACCTGGAGTTATAAAGTCACGTGTACACACTGGCCCAAAACACACGCCATCAAAAATCAGGGTTACATACATGCCATGACATTACTGAACTAAATTTGGACATTTATTAATTTATTTGTTTGCATTTTTATCCTGCCCTATACCCGAAGGTCTCCGGGCTGATGACAACATCTAAAATCAAATATTATTAAAACAATAACAGTGCGTATTAAAATAATAGCATCCACAAGTGGGAAGGGAAAGGTGTATTCCCATTTAACCGAAGGCCGGGGCAAAGGGAGGTATCTTCACTGCCTTCCTAAATGTGTACAGTGAAGGAGACAGACGTTCCTCAAGGGGGAGACTATTCCACAGCCTAGGGGCCATCACTGAGAAGGTCTTCTCTCAGGTGCCCACTCCCTTTGCTGCTGAGGGTGGTGGGGCGACCAAGAGGCCCCCCCTCCAGATCTACAGTACATTATTTGATAGCTGCAGCTCAACAAATATTGGTGAAAAATTGGAAATACGTTGATAATCTAACAACAAGGGAGTGGAAAAATTGGTCTATCACAGGTGGTGGTGGTGGTGGTGTATTTATTTATTTATTTATTTATTTATTTATTTATTTATTTATTTATTTATTTATTTATTTATTTATTTATTTATTTATTTATTTATTTATTTATTTATTTATTTATTTATTTATTTATTTATTTATTTATTTGAATTTGAATTTGAATTTGAGTTTGAGTTTGAATTTGAATTTGAATTTGAATTTGTATCCCGCCCTATACCCAAAGATCTCAGCATATAAAATGAGCATTAAAACCATGACAGTGTCTATTTTTATTCATTCATTCATTTTCATATTTCTCCTCCACTGTACCCAAAGGTCTCAGGGTGGGTCACAAAAAAAAAAAAATCATCATAAAAGCAGATAAAATCAATCAGCTAAACGGTGACCGGTCAAAATGCAGGGCACTAAAAACAGTCCTTGCCCACCAGCATTGGTGAGATATTATTTACCAGGAAATAAGGAGTATTGAATTTAAAAATCGCCTTACCTCAGACCTTGGAACGCAGAGCCTAGATAATGGAATGGTTAAAGTGTCTGAGGCTTGAGAGGCCTTCCTATAGTCTATACTAGTGGGTGGGAATTTGACAGTTGCGATACCTTCTTGTTCATTAATAGAAGCAACTATCCCAATGCTTCCAGCTATTCCTCTTCCCAAAACCTATTAGGAAACAAAAAGTAGAGAACTTTTACTTATTTAAAATGTTTATATCCCGCCCCATATCCTAACAATGTATCTGGGTGGCTTACAATAAAAAGCCCATATACAAACAAAACGTTAAATACGTACCCTGTTAAAACTAATATTGTTTTAACTTACTGTTAAAACAGCATAGTTAGTTAAAAGTTAGGAGTTAAAATAGTGCTTGAGTGAATTAATGCCAAAAGGCTTTAATAAAGAGCCAAGGGCCTGTTCCCATACGAGGTAAAATCCAGAGTGGATTCGGATTCATCACTGAGGGATCCCCAGTGATCCAAACCCACCCTGCATTTTAGGCCCCCTGTTCCCACGCCAGTTTTCTTTCCCTGGATTTTTTGGGGAAAATCCGGGGAAAGAAAACACCTGTTTCCACAGGTTTTTTTGGGCTGACTCAGATTAAAGCAGCCAGGTGAGTGAGGGGTGTGGCCCGGCCACCGGCTGTCCTCCTTCACTCGGCTTTAAACCAAGCCAGAGGAGTGAGGGGGAGGCTCCTCTCCTCCCAGCATTCTCGGCTGCCTTCCTTCCTTTTCGGTCGGGAATAGCAATGAGTGCATGTCGAGGTGTTCCCAAAGAGGCTGCAGGTGTGGATAAACACACCTGAGAATGGCACGGCTGGCGAGCCGCCACCACCAGCCTCCTCCTCAGCTGCCTTTTGGATGCGGTGCCCCCTCGCTCACTTACCCGGCTGCCGGCTGTCCTCCTTTGCTCGGCTTTAAACCGAGCTAGCCTATTCTTTCCCCTTGTTGAAACAGGGAGGGAACAGGAAGGCAGGCAGCTGAGGAGGAGGCTGGTGGCGCACCGCACTGTTCGCAGATGTGCTTGTGCGCACTTGCGGCCTCTTTGGGAACAGCCTGACGCACACTTGGTGCTGTTCCCAGCCTCCAACCCAACCCGCAGCGGAACCCGGATTACTCCAGATCAGATTAATCCGGGTTTGCGCCGGATTTGCCGTTAAGTGGGAAAGCGGCCTAAGAGTTAGAAGAGTTGCCACTAATTGGGCCTCCAAAGGAAGGGCATTCTATAAGTGAGGTGCCATGGCTGAGAAGGCCGTCCTTCATATCCCAACACAGCAGATTTCTCTAACTGGTGGGGCATTGGGGAGCCCCCCTCCAGCAGATCTTACACCACTGGTAGAACGGTATGAGAGGAGGTGTCCCCTCAAGTATTTATGAGCAAAATTCAGATTTATACTGGCAGAGGTGCACAGCAACCACTGTAAAAGAAAAAACACATTTAGCTTCTGTCTTCCAACAGATCTGATGACTGCTGAAGCCGAGCGCTGCCAGTTACCTGTACTTCGGAGCCGATTTTTATGGTCTCTTTGAAGCCACCAAGGGCGCACAGAGCAGCGACGGCCTGTCGAGCAATGCGTTGAAGCTTTGCAAGTTTCCTTCCGCCGCTGCTGCCGCCATTCTCCAAGATACTCTCAGCATATTTTCCCAGCTGAGGAATGTACATCAGAGCGCGGGACAGAACCTGAAAATAAATACAGACCGGTGAGGCAAAGCCAGAGAGGTTTCTAGATTGCGATTCTGGCCTATTTAAGGATTTTATTTTAAACACTTAACGATAAAATATCTCACTGTTTTGATCAGACCAAGCAGTTTGAAGCAGTATGCCCCTGAAGCCTTGGAAAACTGAAGAAGAAGAAGAGGGCTTTTATACCCTGTTCTTCTCACCCATTTAAGGGGGCACAAAGCGGATGACAAACTTTCTGTTCTTCTCCCCACAACAGGCACTCTGTGAGGTGGGTGGGACTGTAAGAGCTCAAAAGAGAGCTGTGACTAGCCCAAGGTCACCCAGCTGGCTTCATGGAGGAGAGCGGAATCAAACCCGGTATTCCCAGATAAGAGTCTGGCTCCTTAACCACTAGACCAAACTGAGAAGGGAGGCACAGGAAAAAGCAGGCCAGCCCCTCCAAAAGCAGGTATTTTGAGGTGCAGACTGCAGTCGGAGGTAGTCTAGAACATCCCTCTTACTTTTTCCGCTGTTGTCGTCCATATCTGGGCAGCGTTGGATTCCGGCGCCATGAGCAAACTGTGAAGCAGAGCGATCACTTCCGCTGCCATGCTGTTGGCTACGTGGCCACTGATGAAGGGTCGCACAGGGTCAGTTCTGCAGAGACAAGCAAGCATTCATTCTGCTGCGCCAGCCAGGCTCAAAGGGGTAACAAATTCAGGAAATCTCAATAAACTGGTTGAATTTAACCCGCCAGAATGTGGTTGCAAACCTGGACCCCTCCAGGCTGCCTGCTGGCTATGGTCCTGACTCCCTTTTATCTCTGACAAAAGCAACGCCCCTCAGCCCTGCAAGCCCATTTCCAACACGCCAACAACGGGAACAGCTTCTCTGGAGATCACCGGACATCAAGCGGAGGTCTCCCACCTGGCAAGCTCTGCGTTCCGCTCTCTGCAGATGGAGGTCTGCGCGGTTTTCTTTTTGTCGCCCGTCGACAAGCCACTTGCGCTTTCAGGAGTGGCTGTTTCCACGGGCGGCCCCACGCTCACAATCAGCCCGGACTGTGCCCACTTTGTCGCCTTCCGTAAAGCTGCGGCTGCCTCTTCAGTGATCACCTCACAACAGCCACTCTGGAAAACAAACAGGCCTTCTACACCCACTTGGATTTCATCAGGTACCCCTGGAAACAATTCCTCACACTAGGGCACCATCCAGAGGGGGCCCTCCTGCTACACGCCCCCCCCCCCCCGGCAAAAAACCCATGCTACACTAGCTTCTCTCAGGAGGGTTCTGCCCTTACTTTGGTCATGTCTCGATCCATCTTCACCACCTTTTCCATGTTAGCCCCCGTCCCGAGACGGAAGGGCCGACCTTCTGAGCTGCTGCAAAGGGAAGAACAAAGGTGGCATTCAGGTCTCCGACCGCATCTCACATTCACAGTCGTTTATTGCCATTCCTACGTTCAGGTTACCTTAGCAACGGCTGAAGGACTTCGTGAGACGACTGGTCTTCCCGTTTATGAATAAAAATGGAAAGTTTACCATCCACAGCTTCGCTCTCTTCCCCCGGATCTTTGTCCCCTTTCAGGGAGCTTTTTGGACTAGCTTTTGTCAATGATGTGTCAGGCTCAGACGCAGTGGGCGACAGAACCGTCTGGCACCCTGTAGGCAGGAAGGAAAATGAAATCTACATACACATAATTCAGGTAGTATCCGGATTAGCGGATTAAATCCGCTGTTATAAGAAAATATGCAGCTTTCCTGCTGCGAGCCACGACGCGCCATCCGGATTCAAGCAGCCTCCCTGCTGCTCTCTCAGAGAAAGCTGTGATACTTACGTGGTGCGTGAGAAAAGGCAGCCTTTGGGAGCTGAGCTGCAGGCTCAGCTCTTGTTTGCCATCCTGTCCAGACTGGCGGGAACATTTGAATTTACCTGAAACTGCGGAGCAAGTGCTCATCGTTCTTCAGCAGGTAAATCTGAAGTAGCTGCGGCACAATGCGCTGCCACTATGCAGCATCGGGCGTCATATGTGACACCCACGTCCCAACTTAGGCATAGGAATGCGCAGTACCTTTAAGTCTGGACCACTCTCAGTCTATCACTTGCGCTGGACCAAACAGTAAGAAGTAGGCCAACCCCAAAGGCATCATCCCTTGCTGTATCCTAGAGCTTTCTAGGCGACCCAGCCCCAGCGTGCTGGACAAACTGTTTTCACTTGTGAACTGACGTGGTTCTGTGAACTTGCACAGCCTTAGGTTTTGCCAAGGACTCTAGGGGGAAGACCATATAGGTTCATAAGAACATGAGAACATAAGAGGAGCCCTGCTGGATCAGGCCACAGCCCACCTAGTCCAGCATCCTGTCCCACACAGTGGCTCACCAGTTGTGTCTGGGCATCTCAGGCAGAGACAAGGGCAACCTTCTCCTGCTCTCAAACCCCAGCAGATGTCCTTAGGGGCCTCCTGCCTGTCCCTCCAGCCTGGAAGACACACCTAGGCATCCATTCTAGTAGTTCGTCACATCTGAGCTTGCAAGGCAACAGAGCAGCAGAGCTAGGTCCATTTCCTACCTGGTACCACGTAATCTGCCAGTTTTGCTAAGAGCAGGGAAGCAATTTTGGAAGCTGGGTCGCTGGGATCCTCCTGTTCGCTGTTCAGCGAAGGCACCGAGTAGCTCCATGGTGGCAGCTCCACATTCCCGCAGTCCTCCACGCTCATAAGTGGGAGCGCAGCCCGGCAGAGCTGAAGGATGATGAGGACCAGCTTAGGCGAAGGGCGCTGGTCCAGTAGCAGGGACAGCAGTTTGGACACACAGGCCGGCTGGCTCAGGATCGCTTTCCCAATGTGACTCCTGGCGGGTTACAAACACTGTCAGATTATGTGTTGAAACTGAGGTTCTTTAGCATACGGCAGTCTACAAGCAGTATTAAATGAATGAATGTAATAGATGCGGGGCTGAAAACAGGGTATGATTCGTCACAGAATTCTGAAGGTTCCCCGGCACACGTAGGCACAATTTCTGTGGCCCATGTTCCTATCAGGAGTCCAGGCAGCCAAGGACCGGACTGTACCTTGACAAGTCGTTCAGAAGACTGAGGACGTCCTGCAGGGCGTCATTCCCTGCGGCCTGGTTCCCACAGCACTCCGTAGCACGGGCCAGATGGTTGGTCAAAAGGCTGGAGACCTGGCGCGCCAGACCGGAATGCACAGCCTCTGTTGACCCGCCTAAGAGAGGGACATGAGGGATGGCAGTTGATGTTCAACTGAATGCCTTAAGAAGTTATTACACACACATATATATATATAAAGACACTGATAATGCAAACTGGCCACCCAGCCAACCCGCTCACCTTCTTCTTTCTCCCATTCCACACAGCGATTGGCAAGCACCTGGAAGGCAGCCCAAGCCATGGTCGCCACCTTCTGCTTCTTGGTCTGCTTCTCGCTGGAGCTGGACTCTGCCTGGCTGCTTAAACTGCACAGCCGGTCCATCAGCTGGACAAGGCCGCTCCGGACAAGGCACTTCTCTTCACTCCTGCGCAGAGACACATGAGGCCCACATGGAGGAGGAAGAAGAAGAGTTGGCTTTTCTACCCCACTTTTCTCACCCGTTAAGGGGACTCAAAACGGCTGACAAACCTTCTGTCCTTCTCCCCACAACAGAATACCCTGTGAGGTGGGTGGGACTGTGAGAGCTCAGAAGAGAGGTGTGACTAACCCAAGGTCACCCAGCTGGCTTCGTGGGGGAGTGCGGAATCAAACCCAGTACTCCCAGATAAGAGCCCGGCTCCCTAACCACTAGCCACTTACACTCCATTTTGGGGGAACCTAAACCCAGATATGACTCAATTTAAATAGCCATGGCATGTGCTTACCTGGTATACGGTATGGTGCACAACAGGCCAATGCTGTTTGCACATGCGATGGGGTAGCGGGCGCAGAGCGCCACCACCGAGGTCATGGTTTCTCCAAAGGCTTCTTGGACCTGCTCCACCATCCCACCACAGGTGAGCTCTTCAATTCTGAGGGAAGTGAAACAGTGGAGCCCCATCAGTCTACAGACTCTTCCAGGAGAAGCCCCACCAAACTCAGGGAAGGAGGAAAAGATTGGAAGTAGGACAGGATTGATGAGACAAAAAGAGAAGCACTGAAGAAGCCCTTGTGCTAATGCTGCTGCTGTTCCCCAGGAAGCCCAAACTCTCCATCTGTTTCCAAGAGAGACAGAAGTCTTCAGATTTCCAGTTAAATCCCACAGAAAATGCCTCTTTTGTTTTAACCCGAGCTCTGTTTCTGAACAGGAAAGATGCTCGGTCTGGACTAAAGGAGCGCCTTCTCCCATATCGACCTGCCTGTGTTTTTAAGATCTGGAGGGGAGGCCCTTCTGGTGATCCCTCCACCTTCAGTAGTTAGGCGGGTGGGCACCCGGGGGAGGGCCTTCTCGGTGGTGGCCCCCAGGGCTGTGGAATGGTCTCCCCCTCGAGGTGCGTCAGGCCCCTTCTTTGTTCCTATTCAGGAAGGCGGTGAAAACGTTCCTCTTCACGCAGGCCTTTGGTTAAATGTTCCCCACACTGTTTTTAACTATTCTTGTACTTTTTAAAACTGCATTTTAAGACTTGTTTTGTTTTGATATTGTTTTTATACGTCTGTTTTTAAATGCTGTGAGCCGCCCAGAGACCCTCGGGTATGGGGGCGGCATATAAATGTAAATATAAATAAATAAATAAACTCTTTGAACACCTCTGTTCGATTTGAACCAGTTTGGTACATCTCTAATCCTTCACGTTAAGAAGCTCAGATCGGAGGAGGATCCTTCCTGATAGCAGGGTGAGAAACGAGGGGGCGAACACACTGGTTGAAAACTCCACATATACAGGTTGCAGTTTCAAAACTGCTACACGTTTTCCCAATCATGAACGCGCAAAACTTACGGGGTTTGAGGGCTGACTGCACACAGTGGCTTGCAGAAACCTGGGGCCTATTCGCACTTGGCCTTTTCCTGGAGTATATCTCAGGATAGGGGTCTGTGGTCCTCATGCTAATGCAGACTCTGGCAGACCTCACTTTGGGCCTGCTGAAGCCTGCACTAGCATATGGACAGCAAGTCCCTATTCCAGGATATATTCCAGAATAAAGCCAAGTGCGAATAGGCCCCTGGCCACTGCATAAAGCAAAGGATCGCTGCATGCCCTGATCTGCAGCCCCAGACCAAGCGCCCTCCAGATGCACCTGACAAGAACTGACCTTGGGCCTCCTTGGAGCACCATTGTGACGGGACCCACAAGATGTGTGACTCCACCAACACGAACGGCTGCTGTTAAGAGCTCCCGCATGTGGACTAGAGCCTGCTTTCTGGTATTTCCACGCCGCCAGCGAGTCTGAGCTGCTAAAAGGAAACTGCTGCTGGATACCTATGAGAAAATGATGTGCACTCTGTATCTTTTTTCTGGTGGACTGGGAGCACTGCCCGCGTTTGGCTAAGTTGAGGCACGAGTCTGGATTAGAAGTGATCAGGTTGGATATGGCAGAGTGTTGGCAAACAGGAAGCTCCACTCTTGAACAAATGCATTTTGGGACGAATTATTCTGCATTTGGGAGTCAACTCCGGGTCACGTTAAGAGAGCACTACCTGTCGTGAATCTACAGGCCGGAGAGGGATCAACCTGGCGTCAATTCTGCTGACACCTCCTGAGAAGTCAAGATCTGTATGAACCCTGCTTGCCACACGCTGGCAAACGTGACACAAACTGCTAGTTCTGCTTTTGGAATATTAAGCAAACTTTGCAGACCAAAGGTCCAGGTTTACTCCTTGGTATGGTTAGTTAAGAGGACCTCAGGGAAAACATTTGTGAAGCGGCCACTACCATTAAGAGCTGATCATGTTGGACTTGGCAGACCTCCAAAGGAGTCCTTCTGGATCGGACAGAAAGCCCCCTTTCGCAGTCAAAAGACAACGTGTGCCATGACTTACCGCTTGGTCAGGATTGGTCCCTATGAACGCAAACAGCTGCCCCAGCAGGACACTGTAGGTGGGTTTATCTCGGCTGTCCTCAATAGTCAGCGACTGAAGCAGTGTAAAAGAGCTACTTCTGTGGCTGGTAACGTGGCGACGCCTGGGGACAGAGAAAGGAGGTTTATGATGGAGACTGAGGAACTTCACAGTACGCCAAGAGCATCACTACTACATCCAAGGGGTGTTCAAGGACCTGGGAAAGAGCCACATACCTTTGGCTTGACCTAGTGAACTCCAGGTCTTCATTGGCAATCATCTCAAGGTCGGACGGTGCGGACATGCTGCGAAGAAAGACCGGCTGGCGAACAGCGTGGGAGATCACCTTGGTCTCTGATGCTGACTTGCAAGCTGCAACATTCAGAGCAGGACACAAGCTGTATAATGCCATTTCACAAAAGCAATAGAGGCCGGCTGCCAGGTGAGGGGGTCTCCTCAATGCACTCAAAAAAGGAAGTGCTTCTGCTGAAAATCTCAAGGTCCTTACACATCCATTTTGCAAATCAGGGAAGGCTGACATCAGGTTTTAAGGCCAGTTAGAGAGGCTGAGAACAAATTTGCCAGCCATGGAGTTGGTATCTTGTGGGATATGCACCACGAGAAGAAACCTGACCTTCGGAGATGAATTCCATAACATGTCCTTAGGGTACCACCTCACTGACCCCAAATGTGCTCACTGCTCTCCATCCAGACTCAGCAGGGCAGCTGGACCTTACCTCCAGCCTTGTGGCGTAAACTGGCAGCCTATGGCATTACTGTGTCTTTTGTCTTTATGGATATTATGACTTTTGTCAGAGGGAAAGACAATGGGCATCAAAGAGGTTGCAGATGTTCAGCATAACCTATCAACACACACTTTCCTCCCAAGGCTGCCTTAAAAGAAACCAAGCTCCCTTTAGCAATCCTTCTCACCAACCCTGCCCTTACCTGGAGTCTCTGCAGGAGTGCCAGATATGCTCCTGGTCAGCCCAGGCTGAGCGGCAATGGTGACATGCAGGAGCAATTCTGCCCGGTTCATCAGGCTCTTGACCAGTGCTTTTGTCTTAGCCATTGGATGAGAGGGCTTCTGGAGAACGGAGTTGACTTCCTGAAAGAACTTCTCCCTAAAAAACAGTGAAAATCAGTCCCAGCTATTTTGGACGTCCATTAGGTCTTCAGGAACATTCAAGGAATAGAAGGCTTTTCAAACCTGAGGATGCAAATGGAGAAGAAAAGGGCCTGGGAACTGGAGGTCTGGAACCAGGGTTAGCTCAAAGCCACTGTTTCCCGTATGAAGGGACAGAGCACAAGAACAGAACAGTCCGGTTCAACGGTTCACTGACCTGAGAGATAGAACCATGTTCTCAAGATCGCTTCCATCAAAAAAAATATCTTTCATGGAGCAGAGAAGTTCCAGTTCTTTCATTTTGCTCTATAAAGAAGGGAAAAATGGGTTTGAGAAGGGCTGGACGGGGGTGTCTCCGACATGTATGCAAATAAAAGCAGCAGTTTAATGGATGAGCGGCCAAAAAAAATGGCAATCATGCTTAAATGTTGCTTAGAACTTTGCAGAGGAGAAAAGAAGCTGGAGGGACACCCAGGCCGCTTTCCCCTTTGGCACTCTTAAGCTAAAAGTACTCTGTGAACAGACCTATTCCAAAACGAGACGGACATGTTAGAACACCGACAATCTTCCGCGCAATTCACTCATATTAGTTATTTCTAATTGCTCAGTTTTATTACCATGATGCATACTGGAAAAATGCTAGGATCCTTTTGAGATGCCTTTCTCGTACGTATAAGCCTGCAGAAACCAGCTGTTCCCGAAACTGACCACAATGGTTATTTGCAGGGTAATTAAAAAAAAAAAGTGGGGGGGGGGTGCTGTAGCTAATAATAAATTCAGCACAGCGTGTTACAGGAATGGAGAAAAAGCATAGCAATTGAGAGAGATAGAGGGAGAGAGAACGGGATCTCCCAGTCAGAATGACACCGATGAGGTCAAGAAGAGAACTGACTCACCTCATTGAAATGATAATCGTAAAAGAAGGGCACGTTGTTCTCTAGTTTCCCATGCATAGCGTCCTCCACTTCACTTTGCCATTTCTGTTCCAGCTCTGCAACACTCTAGGCAAAAAAAAAAGAGGGATGTGGAATATGAGGCTCACCTTTAGCTTTTCTCTCTCTCTCTCTCTCTCTCTCACACACACACACACACACACACATACACACACACACACACACACAATTGTGTTTGGAATAACAAGGATTTCCTGCAATCAATACAACTTGCATTTAAGAGCTCCAACCATCTTCTCTGCCTGTGTAGGGAAAGTATAGCTTTATTACCTGCAACTGCCTCTCCATTGCATTCAGCTTCTTAAAGGTCTCCCCCATAATTTTACACAGTAAGTCATATTCCTCAGCGTGCTCCTCTTGATACTGGAAATTTATGAGGGACTGGAGGGCATCCACCAGATTCAAGTGTTTGATCACACAAGAAACCACCATTTCTTCCATTATGTCCGGCTGGATCACTTCTCTATTGAAAGTGAAAAACCAGAAGGAAAGGTTTTGCAGAAAGTTTTACTTTGGCATTATGGTACCTAGTATTTCATTAGGTTTTCTTATTCCTGAGGGTTCTCTCTTATTTACAACATTTCCGGCACTTACTTCATCTTAAGAGCTCCTAACCAATCTATTTATAGGGTTGTTGAGGAAGAACATAAGAGGAGCCTTTCTGCTGGATCAGGCCACAGCCCACCTAGTCCAGCATCCTGTCCCACACAGTAGCCCACCAATTGCCCATGGGCATCTCAAGCAGAGACAAGGGCAAACCTTCTCCTGCTCTCAAATCCCAGCAAATGGCCTCAGAGGTCTCCTGCTTGTCTCCCCAGCCTGGAAGATGTACCCTGGCATCCACTCTAGGGGCCATTGATATATCTGTCACCCAGAAATTTGTGTGACCCTTTCTTAAAACCATCTAGATTGGCAGCTGTCGCCACCTCTTCTGGCAACCAGTTCCATAGACTGATGACCCTCTGGGTGAAGAAATCCTTCCCCTTGCATGATCTGACTCTCCTGCCCATCGGCTTCATAGATGCCCCCTGGTTCTGGTTTTCTCTACCCATCCTTTCTACACAAGGCGTGATTTTATATACTTCAATCAGGTGCCATCTTTCAAGGCTTTGATGTTGCAGTCTGATTTCATAAGGGAGGTGTTGACATTTCCTGTTTTTTTGCCTGGCCACCTGCGAGCCATAATTCAGGAATTCTGAAAACCAATTAATCTTTAAATAGAAGGGTGGCTGGCATGTCGTTGTTGTTTTTTAATTCTTCCTCAGAAAAGTTATTTGAATCACAGGCTTTTGATGAGGCTACAAAGAGAAATAACCAAAATTCAAGATGGGCCAAGAAGTGTTTATTACTTGCCTGATGCTAGGTCGGAATTGAGGCCGAGCTCGACCAGATATTTCCCTGAGTTTGAACATGATTCCTGGTGGAAGCCTAATCCTTGGCAAGTCAAAGTAATGGCCAACAGGGGGCACCAGAACATCCGACGGGTAGGTGAACTCCCGGTCTTCGTCGATGGTGAGAGGCAGTGGGGAGGGGCTTGGAGTAAGGGCTGGAGAGATTACGCCGTTGGCCTCGACTTGCCACTGGCACCTGGGAAAAGAGGTAGAGAGTAGGGATGTGCCCAAAAATATTTTTTGTATTCGATTCATATTGAATCAAATTCTTTTGAACAGATCCCCTTCAAATGTAGTGGGATTCAAACCTGATTCAAATGTTCAATCCCATACAAATCCCATATGAATGTCAATCTTCAAATGTGCCAACATTTGATCTGAATATGAATGTCCGAATCCAGCCCAATTCGTATGAATTTAGAATGTTACAAGGGTCCCCAAAGGGGTCCCGACCCCCAGGTTGAGAACCACTGCTCTAGAATAACAAACAACCCATGCTCATAGTAGATTACTGAAATTAAATTAAAGCAGGAGGTTCAAGTACCTCCGGCACATTCCCCAAACTAATTTTCATGTGGCTCCTGTGCATTCTTAATGAAAGTACGTACACCCAATACTATTAGCAGTAAAGACCTTTGGGTACATGGATACGCACTTATATATACATTCAGTCTTGACAGCGTAAACGGTGCAAAAAACCCCTGCTTTCTTCTCTCCAAGCACTCAAATCCAATTCAATTCTCAAGACCTTTTGGACTTGTTTTAAGTTCAGACACGACACTGGGAAATCAAACCCTAAAACTCTCCTCTCACATTCAGTTATATGCTGACGAGCAAAATTCTGGCAAGCCTCTATGATCTGGCTCTAGGAAGAACTGGTCTACGTTTATCTTGCACACTTGATGATCCTATTTACCTCTGTAACAGTTTGGACCGCAGAAGTTCTTGGCACGTTTCCTCCTCTTTGGTTATTTCTGGCCCATTGTACAGTATCCTCAGCATAGAGCACGCCAGCACAGACAGGCCCAAAGCCAGGTCTACCAAGAAAGGCAATCCCCCCGACACATCTTCTGAAGACTCCTGAAGCATAGAAGGGCAAAAATGCAGACGCAGTTGATTCCGGTTGTGTTTATTTTTATAGATGCATTAAAACAGACATTGGCAGGAACGTTGTCAGATGGGACCAACTGATACTCTAGTCTCACTTTCATGGGTCCTCTGTGCACACTGCCTTAGGTTCCAGGATGTGTAAAGGACGGGGTAACTACAGAAATGAATATCTGGAAGGTTAGATATATCAACACGGTGGCCGCTGGGGTTCACTGGGGCTCACAGGAGGCGAAAAGGCAGAGCTAATCCTAAGAGAACATTACAGACTGCAACCTTAACCTGCAACTAATAATTAGGTTGGTTCCATTTCAAAAATCTTGAGAAGGATTAACCAACCCGATACGTCATCACCTCTTCACTGAGGTGTGAGTGAGCAAAGATCAATGACATGAATGGCCTACAGGTTACTCAGTTCTAACACAACGTACCTGGGCTCGGACCGTGCAGGAAAAACCCCACATCGCCTTGTCTGGAGTGTTGTGTTCTCGACCGCTCCGCATTTCAAAGGAGAAGGTAACTGTGTCCCCTTCCACCTTACGTTTTGAAAGAGAAAAGAGAGGTTTTTTTAAAAAAGTTTTTCTTAAAAAGAACACTGAGGGTGTGTTCCCATTCAAGATTTAAAGAGCTTTGAAATCATTTTGAGCAATAACCATTCCCAAAGTTTGAAATGAATCCAGAGTTTCTGAGGATTAAAGTCCTGAAATGTGTATTATCTGTATTTGGATCAAGAGTTCTCGCTGCTGGATTTAGAAATAATTCTCACTTTTTAGCAATGGGAATGCAAACCGTTTTGGGGGGAGGGAACCATGCTTTAGGGGTGTTCTCAGTTTTCTCTGACCCAATGACAAGCCATGATTTCCTCCCCTTTTCCCCAGGCTCTCGCCATGACATGCTAAGCATCAGGGTTGCCTGAAAGGGAAGAGTGAGCAGAGCCTGCAGTAGCCTACAATGTAACAAGAGATCAGACTACAGCAGGGAGTGAGTCAAAAGTGTCTGATTTTACTTTATGGGGCAGAGATCAGAAAGACTTTGGCCTTGATGCTTGCCACTTTGTGCTGTGACGATCCAGGACAAAGCTGGTGACTCTTAAAAGCCTGCCTACTTTGTCTTTCCTCCTTTCCCCATTGCGATCACCCCTTGCCATTATAAGGAAAAAGGGAAAGTGATATTTAATATTCTACTGCCTTGTTATCAGAAGAAGTTGTGCTATGGTGGATAAAGATGGGGGACGAGGACAAGTGATGAACAAAAGCTGAGGCCTCTTTTGATCCATGATCTGATCTGGGGAAGGTTTATCTAGAGGGTGGGGTTTGAATTGCCTGCCCCAGTGAAATAAGGGTATGAGGTGCTGAGGGCAGGAGAGAGGGGAGGGTGGTTCTCCCCTGTGGGTCTGTATTATAAGCTAATAGTGGGAATGCAAAAACCAGACCTTGCTGCTAATTTAAAAAAAAACTGCTTAAAACCCAGATTAAATTGCCTAGTGGGAACCTGGCCTAACAAGCAAGCAGGCTTTCCTTGTCCATTTAAAATTACAAGTAAATTCAAGCTGGGTAGTGATTACAGCCTCAGGGTTGGTCCTTTGACTATTTTAATTCTTCAGCATTAAAATCACAAAATCATTTTCTAAGCCTTGCCCAGCTGTCAAAAAGAGATTCATGCCCGCTTGACTCTGTACCTTGACTAGATCTTTGGGCCAGCCGGTTCCTAAGACACTACGGCTGCCGTATCCAAGCGTGTTGCCTCCATATTCAGCGACTTTCCGACTGTTTGTGTTGGGGCCTGCGTAGATCACCAGCTTCAAAAACATGAAACAATTTATTAAACAAAGATGACTGTTTAAAACCATTTTATACTGTTCTGGGGGAAAGAAGCAGATTGTTATACACCCTTGAGTACTGTGGCAAAGACGTCATCAATCACGGCTTCTGTTTTGCCACCTCAAAGGAATGGCCTTAGCCTCCCCACCTCCTTGGGTACCAGGAATACCAAACAGCATTATTTGGGCTTAGCTTTGTCCAAGGTTTTATCTTCCCTCAGTAAGTTTCTGGTGTTTAACATGGCACAACCTAACCCCAGAGGTGGGTTTTGTGAAAAGTGGATAAAATTCTGTTGGGCTCAAGTATTGCTCAAGTGCATTATGGAAGGCTGGATTCTGGGTATTACAGGTTCGCCAGCCACAAGTACTAGAAGGTGCCAGAAGGGGAACCCACAACAGTAATCTGAATGGATCTGGGTATCCAAACATAACTCAGGGGGCACGTTAATCCATTGTAAGGCACAGCACAGGAAGGAACACTGTACATTTTGCTGGAAAGTCTTAAAGCAAGTTGTGCTCAATGGAACCTGTGGTTTCATGGCCTCACTTACCTTGTCATAATCATACTGTGAGGAACATCGGCTGTCAAACCTCAGGTACAAACAACGGGCTCCTGGAATATGTACCGTCTCTTTAAACTTATAGTTGTCCCTAACGGGGTGAACGGTCTCAACTGTTTTCCCGGCCGCCCAAGGAGCTGGGATTTTCAAGCCAGTAAGGAAACCTGGTTCTTCTTTCTCCTCTAGCATTCTGGCATAATGGGAAAGAGCAGTTGCGAAGAAAAACATGAGAACTGCACCAGAGAGGGAAGGTCTTAAACTTCTTTCATTTTGGCCCCAAATATCTAAAGGAACACGTGATCCCATATCAACCTGCCTGTGCCTTAAGATCTGGAGGGGAGGCCCTCCTGGTTGTCCCACCACCTTCAGTGGTAAAAGGAGCTGGTACCTGGGAGAGGACCTTCCCAGTGCTGGCCCCCAGGCTATGGAATAGTCTCCCCATTGAGACGTGTCGGGCCCCTTCATTGTATATGTTTAGGAGGGCAGTGAAGACACACCTGTTTGCCCTGACCTTTGGCTAAATGGGAATATACTGTCTCCTCCCACTTTACAAACACTGTTATTCTTTAAATATATACAGATGTTCTAAAATACATCTGATTTAAAATGCTGTTACCCACCCTGAGACCTTCGGGGTTGGGGTGGGATGGAAATGCAAATAATAAATAAATAAATAACTTTTCAGGAGACATGCAGAAAACTGTATGCTCCATCAAGAGGAAACACGGGTACGAGTTGGATATTTGCAGAGTTCCCCTGAAGTGCAAAGCTTCTTAATAATAGACTAAATGAGAACATTGTACCTACTCTACTGCCGCAATAAAAAAAGTTTTGGTCCTGGTTCTTGTTTGATATTTTTAAAAGCCACCTAATTCTCAGCAAAGCTAGATTCATCCACTTCCAGCTCTTTATGGCCAAGCTCTTTCAGGAGCCTAAAAAGCCATTTAACCGCTCTGTCTAAAGGAGCTTCTGACCCCTGAACCATTCCTCTCTAAAGAACACTGCAGAAACAATATTGCCAGTAAGAGAGGGTGTTTATGCACTCAAGGTGTGGAAGGAGAAAAGGTGGGCTAGCACAGGTCAGTTTCGGGATGCCCGATCAATCACCTCTCATCGGGAAACAGCTTGCTCCTCTGTTCCAATGCCCCTCCAGGAGAACTGCCCATTTCGGAGAAGACGGCAGACTGGGTTTTCAGCAGCAATGCGGTCTACAACGAAAGGGTCTTTTGATTAGCTTATGAAGCATGAGTGGTGCTCACAGCTGTAGAGGAAAGACTACAACTAGACAGTTGGAAAGGGGGACGTCCTTCCCAACCTCCATGCCTTGACAAAAATCCTTTGTGCCTCTGCTACTTGCCCTAAGAGATGACATGAGCCCCGCTGAGTCCTTCACTATCCTCCTAGAAGAAATAACATCCCATGGCCACATGCAGTTTCTGTGGCCAAGCAACTGAATTTGTTTCCTAAGAAGCTAAAGGTGCCTTAAGGTTATTTGACAGGCAGCTTCTGCACAGATGAAAAACAGAAGAACCTAAGAGGAGCTCTGCTGGATCGGGCCATTGCTCACCTAGTCAAGCTTTCCGTCTCACACAGTAGCCTGCCAGTTGCTTCTGGGCATCTCAAGCAGAAGACAAGGGCAAAACCTTCACCTGCTCTTGATATTCATGGGCTGACAATGATGAAGCTGGAAGGCTTTTGCCTGCCCCAAGAAACAGGCTTCTAATTCAGCCTCTAGGACACTATAGTGGGTTGGTGAGCTTTATAAAAACTCCTATCCTATAGAAAACGGACATGGAGATTGTACGTTTGCAATTCACGGAACAGGAAAAGACACAGGGAATTAACAGTCAGAAGGAGGGGATGTCAAAAGTGGCTGCACTTGGGGGCAGGGGGGTCGGGGTTGGGGAGACCATACCTGACTTGTGTAGAGGACCAGCTGCACTAGCTGAGGCATCAAGGCATCAGCCATGGTCAGCGTCTGAAGGTTAGGATGCATCAGTGAGGTCAACAACACCGGAAGCAAATGGCCCAGCATTGTGGCTTTGGTCACCTGCTCCAGGCCTTTCAATCTGCAAAAAGAGGGCCTGTGGGTTTAGCTCATGTCGTCAGTTCACCAGATCAGCCTGGGAGTACCTGGCTGATACCACCATCCTCCTACTTATTCTTAAATAAACAGGTTGCTTTTCCCATCTCAAAGCAACTTCAAAGTCAGCAAGACAAATACGCAACATCCGCTATAATAAAAGATTAGGATGTCTAGCAAGAGAACAAGAATACCCATGCTTCCAATGAGGAATGAACATAGGTAAAAATGTCTCCTTGGAGGCTAGGGGGACCGGCAGGTTCCTGAGGGAACAGGGATGCTATCAGACCATTACTGAAGATACTTAATGCTTTAAAGACGAAACCCAGTTCCTTGAATTCAGCCTGGTAACCAAAGCAAAGAGATAACCACCCTCTAAGCTGCCCTTCCAGACGCTTTCTGTCAATCAGGAAGGATTCTGCGCTGGCTGAAATACCCAGGCCATCTCCAAGGGCAGACCCTCAAAGACCATATTGTAGTAGCCTAGTAGAGTGTGGTACATCACCACCATCCTGTTATTTCCACCCAAATAAGGCAACAGCTGGATCATCTGGGCTTTGTGCTATCATTCTTACCACACAGGGTCATGAAAGCAGAGTGTGAACCTTCGAAACAAAGCAAGCCATCTTACCTCTGCTCCCGGTCTGGAATATCACTGTTTATCAAGGCTGTGGTGACCTGCTGCAGCATTTCTAGAACTTCATCGCATCCCGTCAGGATTTGGGTAGCCAGAGCCAAGATGCTGGCCTTAAGCTCCTAGGTACACACACACACAAAAGTATTAAGCTTTTTCTTTACCCAAAGGCAGATCCAGCTGGCTTCAGAAACAAAAAATGGAATCACAACCAAACAGACATGAGATTCCCCACATTGATGGGATGACCATGAGAATGACGCCTTGGTCTCTCAGTGATGCAGACAATCACGCTTCAGACAACTGAAGGTGGACTGAGCTTTAAACATCTTATCAGCTCTTTTCATTCAAAAGCCTATTCCCTTCAAACCCCACTCTCTCTCATCTGGGCAAAGGAAATTTTGACTGTTTATTTATTTACATATACATACAATTGTTTGATTCTGCCATTTAGCCACGACTCAATGATACCCAACAACAAATGTCATCGGGGCGCCTAAAGGGTCTCACAGTAAGGATGGAACCAGCCAGGGGGGTCAATGAAGAAAATTAAAACCCCATCCTGGGTTGCTCTTGCAAAAAAGGTGTCAGGACAGCTGTTTTTAAACTTCTGTAAATCCACTTCAAGACTATATTTTAAGGAGATGTGGCACATCAATATTTCAAATGTCAATAAATAAATATAGGAGGAGTGTCCATTAATATAACATCAGACTCTAATTTGAGAGCTAGAGTACTAAGGAAGGAGAAAACTTGAAAACAATAACAACAATAACGTGTTTGCAGAATGAAAAGTGGCACAGGCAGCACATATAGCATTTTCTTCATACAAGTACATCAAAGAGCAATAATGGCCAGACTAAACTTGGCTGCTGGGTCCTCTGTGGGCCTGGGTCAGAGGAGTAAACCTGCCTCAGTTGTGAAATGTTCTACAGTAGATCAAGCCCCACCTGCAAAGTCTTAAACAGCCGGGAAGTCAACTAGCAGGAAGTAAAGGCTGAGCATAAAAAAATAGCATACTTTGCCTTGTTTTTTTTGTATAAATAGCTCAAGTTCCCTGGAAGAGAGGGGGAAAATGTTTCCAAAATGATACTTCTAACAGCAGGATAGTGCTGTAAACTGATCACTGGGCAGCAAAACTTCAGCTCCAAACTGCATGGAGGTGAGAATTTCACAGAAAGAGATAAGTTCTTTGGGTGGAAGGAGGAGGAGGAAGCTGTTTTTTATACCCCACTTTTCTTACCCTTAACGGGACTCAAAGCTGCTGACAAACCTTCTGATTTTTTTAAACCTATATAGGAACTTTCCAGGTGTTTACTCTTCCTTTAGTTCTCTCTCATAGAGAAACCTTCTGTTCTTCTCCCCACAACAGACCTAGGTGGGGCCGTGAGAGCTCAGCTCCTGTGCAGGTCTATGAGCCGGCCAGGGGGGAATAAAGAAGCCGCCCAGGGAAGTCATAGCTGAAGCACAGAGACAGTGTTAGCTGCACGCCAACAAGACTACAGTGAGCAAATGAAAAGTGATGAGACTGCACACAGGGGGTGTATACCCATCAGCCGAACGGCAGAGACAAGGGCCAGAGGAGAGCATGGGCTGCCGAAAAGGGTACTGGAATTTTAATCTTGGTGTTTACCTGTACCTTCAATGTCTCTCCCTGCAAGGAGCTGTCACTGTCATCGTTTTCATCGGGCTTAATCAAAATTGTATTACTCAGAAGGTGATTCTGTACAGACATCAGATACCGGAGGCAGGAGGAGGCAGCCTTGAATACAAAGGAGCACCGTTCTCATTATCGTCTCAACAGTTCGATCAGAAAATCAGCACAGAAAAAGGGCCGTGTGCTATTTTTGAAACACGAAGGAAGAGAACAAACAGGGAAGGGTTGCATGGGGAATGTGGAATTCTTCTCCTGCTGGAACGCGATAGCCTTGCAATGCATTCAGTCACATAACCGAGGATGAAGCTGCTCAAATTCAGAGACACCCTGGATTCTGCTGAGCTGACATGCAGGCAGGGAACAGAGAGTCAAATTCACTCTCTAAAAGAGAGACTAATCTGCCAGAGACCAAAAGGCACGTTCTGAAAAGGGGGCCAACACAGTGGGATCTCCGCACGGGGAATATACTGGCTTTTGAGATTCTATATTGTGAAAGAACATACAAAGCCCTGGGCCTTATTCCAATTTATAGCCCAGAATAGGGACCTACCATCTGTACGCTTTTGCAGACTACAGCAGGCCACGCTAGCATGCTGATGGCAGGTCCCTATTCCAGGATATAACCCACAACAAGACCCAGGACAGAAAGGGACTAAGATCAACGTCAAGTCCTGGGTGCCAAATTTTAGCTGTCATTTTTTTTTTAAAGCAAATTACCAGCTACTCCAGCTACATATATACTGTGGTCATAAACCTGGGGGCAACAGATACTCATTCATTCACATTTCGACCTTGGTGGCAGGAAGGCCACCAGAGGCGAAAGGTTCCACTGCACTGCCTCTCCTTTGGAGTTAGCAACACCACCACAAGTGAGACCGTGCAAGACCTGGTGGCCAGTGGGAAGGCGCTCAGTTCAGCTCTTTTGGGTGGCCTGGATCTATAACAGCAGCAGGATCTATTACAACTCAACATTCATTACTTCAAATTTCAGCCCACTCAGGTTATTGCTCTTTTGGAGCCAGAGTGGTCCAACGATCTGACTGGCCTGGGGAGAGAATTTCCCACCCAGCTGCAAAGCTCCTCACGTGAGCCCTTTGGGCATCTCCTCACACAGTCCCAACCTAAACGACCTCACAAAGCTGTTGCAATTAGAGATGCGCATGAATATTTGAAATATTCATTATTGAGATGAATTTGGACATTCGTACAGAAATCAAATGCCCAGACATTCGAATTTCCTAATTTGAATGAATATGAATATTCCGAGTTATTCATACGAATAATTTGTCTTTCCTTATTCGTACGAATTCAGATTTTTCCATGGGAGCAGCTGCAACAATGTACAAAGACATTAGACAGTAAAGATACAACTTCACAACATCAAGTCTAGCGTGCTGAATACACTCATGACTGGAAGAAAGGCCTTCACTGCAGCCTTTACACGCCATCATTTGTTCTTTCAGTTACTAACCAATTGCTGGCTGCTGTCCATACAGCAATTATTTGTCTAAAACAGAGGTGCTCAGCTCCGCTTTTCTAAAAGACTAGCATCCAGCTCTCACCATGCCGTGCCAGCTCCACTAGAAGGAATGCTGGCAGCTGCCTTTTAGGGTCATCTGGTGGGGCTGCGAGTTGAATGCCCCTAGTATAAAGCAAGGGAAAGAAAGCTGGGCAGCAGGTTCCCAGAAGACACGGGACGTCTGCCTAAGCAAGCCTACAGAACTGCAAGCAAAGGTTTGTGCTTCTTTGTTCTGCAAAGGGCCCAGATTCCCTCTGGGGCAAGCCAAGAGGTTGCACAATTGTCTGACCCCAATTACAAGGGAAACTGGCCCCAAGATATTGGTTTGGAATGTTTGGCAACTAAAAAACACACATTTATAAACAGGAAGTATCTCCTTAAACTTTGCAGGAGTTGCAAGACAGCTCTGTCTTGCCACGGCTGAAGGAAAGAGCGGGGGGGCTTTTGGAAAAAAGCAAGTTAGGAGGTGTTACTCACAGGCACAGTTGAGAGGAGCCTTTGAAATTCATCTCTGGACACAGTTTGGCACTTGGTGATTAAGATACAAGATTCTCGGACAACAATCTTGAGAATGTAGTGCAAAAGTTCATCGTTTAGTCTTTAAAAATGCAGGAGAGACATGGTAAAATGGCAAGGACTTAGAATTGAATGAAAAACAATAACACACTTCTGAGAGTGCATTAATTAATTCAGTCAGAAAAATGTAGCAGCAGCTAGCAGGAAAAAGGCACAAGCTTGCTTGCTAAGAATCGCGTACGTACAGAGAGCAGAGCACCATGCCTGACCATAAACTTCCCATAAGCATTCTGGACACACAAGGAGGGGGAACGGGGGGCTGCACTTCAAACTTCCATTGCTTCACTCCAGTGCCCAAGAGCACCTAAAGTGGTTTGCTGGATTTCAGGCCTGAGATTCAGTTTCATTTGAGGACCTCTAATGCAGACTCACAAATGCTAAGCAGATGCCTGTACGTACAGAGGAAATTCCTAGCGGATCAAGCCCAGGAATAAATAGCTGATAATTTCCCAAAATAGGAAGCTTGGACTTGCCCAGAATAGTTTTTTTTCCAGAATATGTAGTTGAGGAGCTACAGTCTAGCCAACTGGCACTCGGTATTACTTGGAAAAATAATCATAAAGCCGGCAATGAAGGTCTCCTTTTATACTCTCTGTTCATCCACCCAGCACACAAGGTAAGGTCCCACCAAAGCTGAGTTTCTTAGCAGACAGCACCCTAACAGGCAGTAAAGTTGTGACTCTTTACCTGTAATGCTCATCGTCTTCGCTTCCAAATCTGTTGATCTGAAGCTGCTCTGCCAGGTTCGTCATGATCACATCTCGAAGCTGCGCAAGTCCGCAGTTTCTGTCTCCTACGACGGAAATGTTCATGGAGGGAACAGGTTAACGCGAGATGATTGGCTCCACTGTAAGCCACTAGCACCTGCAAATTTATTTTAGGGAGGGCAGTATCCTGTAGGTGACGAGCTCTTATCACCTGATGCTTTTAGACATTTGGCGTCACTGACCACCCCTCACCTGGCAATAACTTCTAGGAGGTCACCATAGCTGACAACATTCAAAATGGCTGAGATCTCAAAAAGGACCAAGAAGTCCATGCCACCTTTGTCTCTTCTGACAGCAACCAGCCTGGATGGCTTTAAGAGAAGGTGAGGCAAATTCATGGAGGACAGGGGTATCAGTGGCTCCTAGAATGGATGCCTCTAAAGGCCATTTGCAGGAAGATGAGAGCAGAAGATGGTTGCATCTGAAAATTCCCAGAAGCAACTGATGAGCCACTGTGTGAGACAAGATGCTTGACTAGATGGGGCCTAATCCAGCAGGGTTCCTCTTATGGTGTTATGGTATTAAAATCAGACCTGAAGCCAGGCTGAAATGATTCAAGATAATATTCAGGCAATAAGCTATCTCCCAGGCATTTCACTGATCAACAAAAATACTGGAATTTCTGATTGCTAGAAGAAATGAAAAAGAGAAGAGAAGCAGAACAGGTAAAAAAAAAACCCAGTAAGAAAGGGAGGTTTTATTTGTCCTTCAGGGGCCGACAGAAAGAGGAAGTGGATAAGAACCCCTTGGCAAGGAAGGAGCCTATAGATGAATTTTCATTTCCGAATGATTAAAAATTCCTACCTTCAGTTAAGACCAGCTTTAACAAGTTATTGATTTCCATCTCTCCAGGATACAAGATATTTAGACCAGAGCTTGAACAAAAGAAAAAGGAGGTACCTTTTAGCATGTCACAAAATACGAAGAATTTTGGGAAATTTTTCAACTGTACTTATAGTATCTCAGTCCATGCCCCATGGTGTAATAACTCCTTGCTCAGCACAGACCCATTTAAAAATAAAAGCATCCTTCTGGCATGGTTCTGACATAAGACTAACAAGAAGAAATTCTTTTTTAAAAAGTGGATTTCATGCTTAAGGAAAGACGGTAATACGGAAAGATCACTGTCAGCGGTTTAAACCAAGGCTATTTCACATTTTTCCAGAAAAAGAATCTAGTAAACATGTTGCAATCAGCAACAAAATACTAACAAATTTAATGAAATAATCAACAAGGCAAATAATATAATAAAAGCGTTGCGTTAAAAGAGATTATTCTTCCAGATCCAAGAACAAAGTAACTCTTATTAAGACACATAAAGGTTTTGCTTGAAGACTTTTTTTTCTGTTCTTGAAAGGCAGGACCATCTATTTTCATCCCCAGACGGAACATTTGAGATGAATGCTCTTTGCCCTTGAGCTGTGTGCCCTACTGCCATCTTGTTATCTGAACAAAGAATCCTGAAGTTATATTGTAACATTTCCGTTGTTTCAGTAAAATGGTAAAATAAAAAAGTGTCAGGTGGAATGAGCAACGTTTATTTAAGCTTGTAATTTCAACTTCTTTGGGAGTGATAGGAAACCGCTAACAACTGGCGCTATTTGCACAGGCAACTGCAAGATGAAACAGGTGCTTCTGTTCTGTCCCATAAATGAAGCCAGGAATCTGGACACTTGAACACTGTAACCCTTGGTAGTGCATCAGAAGCGTCTCCAGCCAAACAACCACCTTTTCTCATTCCAGGATTTCCAGTCTCAGCCACCACAAAGGCAGGCTGGGTTCCTGGTGGGCAGGGTGACCACTTTGCAGGCACCTAGTTCTCTAAGTCAAGACTGGAGGCCAGGTTCAGAAGCTGCCACATTCTGACCCAAGGCAGTGAACATTCACCTGCTACTATAACAGTGCCGAGGGTGGTTGACGTACGAGTGCTGCTAGCCCTGGTTCCACAAATGTAACGCCCTCTACGTGGGGCTGCCCTTGAAGACCAAAACTTTAGTTCAAAATGCAGCAGCCTGACTACTGATCAGTACAACTTACAGGTAACACACAGCCCTTGTTTTGAGAGAGCTGCGCTGGCTGCCTACATGCTTCCGATTTGAA
Organism: Aspidoscelis tigris stejnegeri; assembly: GCA_023333525.1. NCBI lineage: Eukaryota > Metazoa > Chordata > Lepidosauria > Squamata > Teiidae > Aspidoscelis > Aspidoscelis tigris. Next base: position 10,319,497 of record JALMGA010000020.1, read on the forward strand.
TTCAAGGTGCTGGTAATGACCTTTAAAGCCCTAAACGGCTTGGGACCTCAATCCTTGAGGGGATGCCTCCTCTTATATAGACCTGCCCAAGGTTTAAGATATGTTGGAGTGGGGCTCCTTTGTGTCTCACCAGTAAGAGAAATCTACTGTGTTGGGACACGGGGGAGGGCCTTCTCAGCTGTGGCACCCCACTTGTTTTTTATATCTATTTTGTGCCAGCTTTCCTAACTTTCAGGCGCCAAGTAAAGACCTGGCTCTTTATTAAAGCCTTTAGGCACTAACTCACTCAAGCGCTATTTTAATCTTAATTTTAACTTTTTAACTATGCTGTTTAATACTGTTTAATGGGGCTGTATATGGGGTTTTTATTGTAAGCCACCCAGAGATCTTAGGATATGAAGCGGGATATAAATATTCAAAATGAATAAATAAATGTTCTCAGGATCCTCTTCGTTCATCGCAACGCACCTGATGGCCAAGCAGACCTCCCGCTGGATTTCAGGGCTGATCTGATCCACCGGGGCCATCAGTAACTGCCAAAGCAAGAGGCTGGATCGCCTTATGATGTCACGGTTCTTTTCCGTTTGGGGGCTGAAGAAGAACTTAAAAACCACCTGGAAAGGGAAGGGGTTGAAAACAAACTGCCAGTGTTTTTAAAAGAGCACATTTTATCTGGCTGTTAACTCATCTGTAGTCATTGGGTTATTTATCACTATTAAAGCAGCTCAAAAAAAGAAACAAAAAAAACCTAAAAAAAGAAAAAATTCCAGAATATTACACTCATACATTCATTTTTCTTCTACCTGCTTATTTTGAAATACTAGGTTGGACCGGCAAGCATTATAAAGCTTCTAAAATATGTTTGCACTCTGCCATTGGCAGAAAGTAGAGTGGCTGTAGCTCAGTGGTAAACGGCCTGGAAAACAGGGTTTGCTGGTTCAGTCTCCAGCCCTTCCCTGGCAGTAGGTAATGGCAAACCACTTCTGTATTACTGCCAAGAAAACTGTAGTATAACCAACAGCACCAAATTGGCAGGACGTAGTCTTGAAATCCTCTTTAATGGAGGACAATTCAGAGATTGCAAAGGGAGCTCCGACACCCAGCTTCTGCACAAGAAGATGGGCAGGACCAGTCTCCGTTGGCAGTTCCTGAACCTCCTACATTAAGAATGATGCCACTGAGGGTGCTTAACCGGAGTAACCACCACCACCCTGGGTCGTAACACAGGGCAGCTCCAGCCCTGCTTTCCCAGCTGCCGCTTCTGAGCCCCCTGTCCGCACCTGGAAGACGACCAGGATGCAGCGTATAATGCACGTGTCTCCGTTGACCATGGCTTTCTCCATAATGTCGCAGATGCTACTGAGATGGTGAGCTTCAATCGGATGCTGCTTGCCCAGGAAATTGGAGATTGGCAGATTGTTGCTCGCTGCCAGGAGGTTGAGCTGGTGGATACACATGGCACCAACGTGGTGCAGTAACTGGTTGATAACCTCGTTGGTGGTTATGGCATCTCCTGGAATGAGATTTGCTTCAGACGAGCACCCAGCAGGTACCTCAAGCCACTCTCCCCTATCACAAAATCGCCCTGCGAAGCCCCTCAAGAGAGAAGCAAGGCTTTCAATGGCTGCCTTGCCTCTTCTCTCATCTCCTGATCCCAAGCCACAGAGGGAAAGTTGGCCACTTAGAAGAAGAAGAGTTGGCCTTTCTACCCCACTTTTCTCAAAGCAGAAGGGGACAAACCTTCTGTTCTTCTCCCCACAGCAGACACCTTTGAGGCTGTGAGAGCTCAGAAAGAGAACTGTGACTAGCCCAAGGTCACCCAGCTGGCTTCATGGGAGAATGTGGAATCAAGCCCAGCATTCCCAATAAGAATCCGGTTCCCTAACCACTAGACCAAACCGGCTCACTTAGCATGAGTGGCTCTTTTGGAAGGGGCGAGGGTCCCATCCGCCCACCCTTGCTTTGTAGCGAAGCGCTGGCCGCCGGCTCCCCGCTTACCTCTTGGCTCGGTAATGATATGACTGACTCCTAGCCTCTGGCAGACATAATGGAAGGCCTGGTTCCCGGGATTGCACCACTGATCAATGTAGTCGTTTGAGCACGTCCAGATCATGTTGTTCATCGCATCGTAGCATGCACCTAACGGAGGCAACCAAGGGCTCTTTTTGGACGCCGAAACAGGTGTGGGAAGAGGCGCAGTGCAGCCCTGCTTTCTTCACGCATGACGTGCAGACTAAGAGCACTGTTATGGTGCGTCTCCCTCTCTTCCCTAAACCCCTTTCTATCACAACCTTCTTCTTGCTTTGGTTCTACCGCTAAGATTAAAACCTTTTGAAACACCCTAAAGATACTAAGCAGCTGAACTAACAGCCAACTCATTCCCAGACTGAACGTGAGAGTTCACTGACGGAGTTTAGGGAAGATGGGAGTTGAAAACGGTTTATCTGGATTACTTGGGTGGAGACACAGAATGCTGCTCTCACTGTGAACTCTGTACTGGGAGCAACCTCTTGCGGCCACTCCTGACCTGCTCCAGAAACCCACAGGAAACGCAGATCTTCACACACTGCTTCTGCAGTGGCTAATGGGGAGGTCACCGCTGTGGGAGCCTTGACGTGACGCAACACCTTAGAGACAAACACGGCCAAAAGTGAAAGGCCGCTTTAAACTCAATATTTGGTCTTCTCATTTATCTTTTGATACTTGGGACAAGCAACGCGGTTGCACTTTTAATGGAGAGCAATTTGTTTTAAGTTAACGCCTTATCTTATCAGGGCAAACACAAACCTATCTCTGAGGCTGGTGGAAAGAGATGTGCAGAGAAGAAAGCAAGAAACAGATCGCCTAGCAATTCCTTCCATCTAGCTTCCCCTAAAGCCAAGTTTGAAAAAATCAATTGCACTAAAACAGAGAACCGTTTCTTACCAAGACCAGGAACCAGCGCGCCACGTCCAAGCGAGCTCCCGGCAGCGTCGATGAGATCTGCTCGGCTTGCAAACTGCCCATCTGAGATATTGTAGACCAAACTCGAAGCCAGAACTTGAAAGAAAGAGCTTGCTATCAGTCTTTGGAAAGTTCACATATTTCTCAAGATTACAGACAGCTATTCATTTTTCTAAATTAAGAAAAGATGCGGCTCAGGCCCATGTCTTTCAGCCTTGGAAACTCCGTTTCCATGATTACGAGAGAATTTATTTATTTATTTATTTATTTATTTATTTATTTCCCACCCTTCACCAAATGGTCCCAGGACAGGCTACAATAAGAATAAAACATACCAAATATTAAAACATAATTAAAAAATATAAACCCCGCCCTCCCTAACAGGACAGCACCCTGAGGAAACTATCTAAAAGGCAAAAGCCTGTGTGAAGAGACACATTTGCACTAGGCACCGAAAACTACACAGTGTATAGAGGGAGGCTGTTCCAGAGTCTAGGGGCCGCCACAGAAAAGGCCCTTTTGCATGTTCCTATGCCTCATACCTCTGAAAGAGAAGGAACTCTAAGGGCCTCTCCTTGAGATCTCAGTGCATGGGCAGGTCTATGGAGGAGAAGGCGCTCCTTCAGATACTCAGGGCCCAAACAGTTTAGGTCTTTATACGTTAGTGTCAACACCGTGAATTGGGCTCACTATGGATGGGGTGCCCACAGATAAGACACAGCCACTTCCACCTTTATCATAGTATTTTACACAAGTTTCTCGCACTTCCTGTTTCGCTCAGCTTCATGCCTCATTAATTACTATACCAGAAATTCCCTCTGTCTGCTGCAGATAGAGAGACAAGGAGTTTGGGTTCATATTCTGACACTCGGGGACAAATGATAAGGGTGCACTTTCTATTTATGTGGCAGGTAAGACTGGAGAATGTATTCTTTTGAGTGCAAAGAAGCAGCCAAGGGAAAGGAGGGGCGACCGCTCTCTCTTCTCCAGAACTGCCTTGCTTCAAACAACTTCCCCTCCGTTCTTTAGCTCCCCTGACGCTGGGAAGTTAATAGTTCAAGGCCACTTGCACAAGGCATGCCCATACCACTGGTTCTCATCCAGTTTCACCCTAACCCTTAGTCTACACACCCCTCTGGCCCTTGCGCTGGGGAGGCTTGAGGTGAAGTGGCACAAAATCTTCTTTCTCCGTATCACCAGGGCATGTAGATGTGTATCAGTCCTGGCCCTGAGAACAAGTTGCTTTTCAACCATGCAAGTCGCATGAAGTTTGCACGAGGAGCTCACGGCATGAGCTGCCAGAGCCTGCAGAAAGGTCTGGGACTACACAGAGTGGATGGAAAGACCAGCCTGTCTCCTCCAAGCCAGCAGTGTCCCATTGCCATGGGATGAGGGTAAACTGGTTCCAAGGCTGGAATGGTTAGGCGAAGCTTAAGCTAAGACACCAGGGAGAATTAATCAAGGAAAACAGGAGAGTGAAATCACAAAACCTAGCCAGCTGGCTGTGTGTGTGTGTGTCTTACTTTTCAAGGAGGACAAGCCGCTGGTTCCACCAAAGAGCGACCGTGTGGCAGAGCTACCCGAACCGCCTGGGGGAGGGACCAACATCACCAGATAGGTTCCACAGGTGTAGATGGGCGTCTTCCGCAGCATTTTGAGAGGCAGGCCGCAGCTGGTGTTGGCAGCTGAGAGATTGGACAAGAGTCAGGAAAAACAGAGCTGATGCTCCTGGAAAACAGAACTGGATTCCCCAAGGTACATCGTGGGATAGTTGGATGGACAAAAGGGCTCAGAAACAAGAGAAGCTTATGGCCCTTTTTCAAAGTTATATTGGCTCTCCCCTGCTCAAAGTGAAACCAGAGAGAACCAAGAGCAGGAACGAACAGAGAGAGAAGGGAAAAGGGAACTTCTCTGTCCGCCACGGCCCACCAGAAACCAGCAGGCTCCATCCCTCTAATGGAGACTTGGAGGGGAACTCTCCTGCGGCTTGGTCCACGTAGCAAGAACAGGAAGCGTGCGAGCCGTGGACCCAGGTGGTCAGAGCACCTGGAAATGGTCCACCGAACCATTGTCCTCTTACCTGCCTGGTCCTCCTTCAAGGTATTGGAGATGGTGGAGCCCGTGAGTGCAGCCAAGGTTGCCGAAGGGGAGGCTCTGTACCTGGAAAGTCTGCTCAGGAGCATCTCGTTGATGCTCTTCGCCGAGTCGCCCTCTTTCCTCATGAGGATGGTGCGCTCCTGGAGGGGGCTGGCCACACACAGCCCGTTCTCCACCTAGTCCAATGAGCCAAGGGGACAGCGCTCGCTGCAGCCGTTCGCTAAACCCAGGAAGCTCAAACCAGCAAACTCTTATCTCCAACCATACAGGGGAATTAATTCCCTCCCTGGGACATCCAAGGGCCACCACTCAGCAGTCCCCACCCTTGAGGCTCTGAACCACAAGAGGCAGCAGAGGGCTGAAAGCATTAGGAAGGGAAAGGCTGAAGGAGCTTCCAGAGGCCACCCCTTCCCAAAAATGGAAGCACGTATGGCTCTAGTTAAAAGGTAAGGAAAAAATAAAATATTCCCCAAAGGGAAACTGCTCTCTGGTTCACAAAATGTAGGCAGCGGCATCAGCCTTTCCCCAGGGTCTTAGGGACGGTACCCACCGTGAGCTCAAAGACATCCATGAAGACAGAGTGGCCCTTTGGGGTTTTCTCATTTAAGCTCGCAGGAGACCAGATCCAGTAGAAGTAGGTTCCGTCGGACGAGAGGTCCACAGTGGTCATTGTGCTGCCGACTGGGAAGTGGTCCGCAGGCATTGGCAGAAGCTGGCAAACCTGAATTGCGAGAGGGAAAAGGAAACCAGAAGAAATAGGATGATTCCAGTTCAGGCAGGACTGCTGCACAGCCAGCTGTGATGTTTTCAGGGATGGGCAAAAGGGAGGCTTTGGGCAGCTGCTCCTCTTCACCTCCACTGATCCACGAGCAAAATCACACCCACATTCCCCTGCCTCATGCTCAACCCCAGCACTGGTTTATCAGGTTGCAAATCCGGCACTAAACGTGCTGGTCTCTCTGGTATAAAATCTTACGTTAATTCTCCAGATATAGCAACTAGGGGTGTGCGCGATGGGATTTTTGGGATTTGATTTGACTTGAATATCTAAAAATTCAATTCGATTTGAATCTTTAAAATCTGAATTTACCCAAATTTGATCTGAGTTAAGCAAATCTGAATCTATTCATTTGAATTTTTAATTAATGTGCCCGTATGCATCATTACGCATCCATACGCATCCGTACACGTCTGTATGCATCCCGTAGTCATCCCATATGCAACCCATTTTGATCCGTACAAATGCATACAGATGCGGCAAAGGTGCATATGCGCAAGAAGTACGCATCGTGTACAAACTGGTATACATACGAATGTCAGAATAATTTGAGCAAATAGATTCAAAAATTTGGAATTTGTGCAAATGTTTAAATTCAAATTTATGGACATTAAATTCAAATTTGAATGTCGAAATACGGACAAATTCGACCTAATTCCAAATGTCTTTGAATATTCGCGGACATCTCTAATTAGCAACTGATAGCAGTTGGCATACGAGCCGCCAGTTTGCTGATGCTGTAAATTTTAGGATTGGGGCCATGCGTCACCGGCAAAGGTAGCATTAGCCGGCACGTAATACTCTGCTGATCCGCAGACATTGCTGATAGCAGATTCTTATCCAGACGACAGCTGAGTCATCCTTGAAGTGCGCAGGACGTATGGAAAACACTGATCAGGTTCCCACAACCTTTGCATGCATTGGCAAAGCAAAATGCAGCTATTCTTAGATTTTTGAAATGTCTTCCAGAAAAAGCAAAGGATTTCTCTATTCTATTTTCCAAAAGTGCATGTCCATGGCATTTAATGAAATGCTAACCAAGAAATAAGTCTGAAGTAGCAGCTCAGGCTTTTTTGAATCCTGCCCATCTGCCTCTGCTATCTAGTGACTCTCAGGAAGGCCAGTTTCCAAAGCAACAAAGTGTTCTTTTCTATTTGACATGCCATAGGAGCATAACTTAAATTCACTGAAAGGGGTGCTTGCAAGATCAAAGAAAGAAAGAAATACTCTTGCCCATTGCCCAAAAACTGCAGGGCAGCTCACACAAGCAACCTTCTTCAAACAGAACAGTTAAGAAATCAGCCCCAGTTAGAACCAATGATCAAACAAATTTAAAAGGCATGACAAAGAAGCCACAGGACTGAATCAGGCATTAAAAAGTACAAAAAACCTAGGTCTTAGGACCCAGCCTTACAGATATCTAAGGGCGAATGGACTACCAAGTGGGCATCTCCTGCTGATGGTAACAATCAGGCAGGCTTATACAGGAGACATTCAACAGGCTACTATCTCGTTCATTAGCAGCAATGCCCTATATTGGGCCGAGAAGTTAACAGACAGTCAGCACAGGTATTTTAGGACTGTTACAATACCCATCAATTGTCCAGCCACCACTTTCTCCACTAATTCAAGTTTCTAGACCATCTTCAAGGGCACCCTCATGTACAGGTGAGGAAATGTTAAAGAAACTCACGGCAGCCTTTTCTGAACTGTCAGTTGAATATGACATTCAATAAGATGAATCCAGGAACTATTATTATTATTATATTTGTTATTGTTGTTATACAACTGCTGGATCAGGCCACAGTCCATCTAGTCCAGTGTCCCATCGCACACAATGGCCCACCAGTTGCCCATGGGCATCTCAAGCAGAGACAAGGACAAATCTTTTCCTGCTCTTGAATCCCAGCAAATGGCCTTAGAAGCATCCTGCTTCCCCCCCCCCCAACCCCAGACTGAAAGATGTACTCAGGCATCCATTCTAGTAGCTATTGATACATCTGTTGTCCATAAGTTTGTCTAACCCTTCTTTAAAGCCTCTATGCTGGCTTCTGTGTTAAATCACACGTCGAATGCTTCCCAAGCACCTAGGACTGTGTGATGTATCGGCATATGAAGCGTGTAGAACAGAGCCGCGTGGCCTTTTGCGAATGACAGAAGGTGATTTTGTCAGTGCCAATTGTTTTCAAGTGCTGGCCAAGGTCTTTGGGTACAGCACCCAGTGTTCCAATCACCACTGGGACCACCTCTACCGGTTTGTGCCAGAGATGTGGAAGTTCAATCTTCAGATCTTCATACCGCACCATTTTCTCTAGTTGCTTCTCCTCAATTCTGGGATAGCAGTGTCGACAACCCACACTTTTTTTCTTTTTGACAATCATGAGGTCTGGTGTATTGTGTTCCAAGATTTTATCAGTCTTATATCTTATCATCATCATTATTAATTTTGCTCCTGAACTATAGCTTTAGACAAAGAAGGAAACGTTTCCTAATTAAGCATGGATGTGGAAGTGAGACTGGTTTTCCTTTTTATACCTTACCTGCAAGGTGTTTTGGTCAATGACCTGGAATAGGGAGTGAGGCTTGTTATCGAAGGATGCGGGCCGGTGAAGAAGCTTGCCGTTGCCAAAAGCAATCCAGCCAGACTCCAGTTCTTCATTACGGCAGTAAACAAAACCCCTGAAGAGAAAAGGAAGAGAACTGCAGCTGAATTATCTGATGGCTGCTATAGGTGCAACTTTTCAAGCCTTCTCAAGAATTTGCAGGTTTCCCTTTATCTGAAACACTTCAGAAACCAACCAACCAACTCCAGAAGTACCCAAGGAAATAGTAAGGACTGAAAGATCAGTTTACAAGGTGTTAAGAGGGACTATACCAAGCCTTTATAAGCCTTGACAGTTGATTAGCCAATCTAGTTTGTAATCTCTAACTGGGGAAATCAGGGAGATTCTTAAAACAACTGAGTACCACACGCTATAAATGCCAGTTAGAGAAACTGGAGCCGTAAGTGAATTGGGCATTTAGCGATCCTGTGGCTTACCTTAAAGTACCATGTAACCCAGAGCCTAATTTGCTTATTCCTTTGCCCACGGAATTTGTAGTATAAAGATAAAGTCCATCTGCTGTAAGGCAGCGTCCTAAGTCTGCATCTGCAAGAAGGAACTAATCAGGTTTCTGATGCTTAGAAAGAAAGACCACTTCAGAGCAATTCAATCTGTGCATAAAGCTGAGGACCTCACCTTTATTTTCCGAGCCTGACCCAGGATTGGCATCAGGGGCTGGCAACATGTCTTCAAAACCCCAGGACACCATATGTTTGCCCCCAAGCAAACACGAGGGTGAGCCGGGTCCACCTTCCAAAAGCAGCAACCTTTAGAAAGCAACGGGAGGGTCACCAAAACAGAAGGAAGCAATGTTGGGTGAATGCATTTTAAGTCTTTGCTTTTGATCAACAGAACCCCCCAGCATGCCTACCCGCTACCCGTGCCGCCTCTCCTACCTGTATAGCACATCGGCCACAGGGAGGGATCCCAAATCAGTTTGCTTCTGTAAAAGATGTACTGTGTGAACAAATGTTTTCAGGGATCCCCTAAGGAAAGAGCCAAAACACAAGCAAAAAGTCACTTCTGGGTTCCCCCATGGTGTTCACCACACTTCGCCTTGTCTCAGCCAGCGTGAGCTGTGGCCAAGGATGGTGGGAGGTACAATTCAGCGACATGTAACCCAAGCTAAGTGGTAGGGCCGCTGGCTAGTGAATATTACAATGAAGATGCCCTGGCTTACGATGCATCTAAGAAATGAACAGAGGGAATGCTCCAGCATCTCAATGCTCTTGCCAAATTACTTGCTCGCTGCAGCAAATGTGATTTTACAGATTACAGCTGAACAACAGCAACATCAGGTTCTCATAGTATCACACCAATTTGCCTTTCCAAAGCCATAAAAAAACCTTACTAAAAGCATAACAGGCAGACTGAATGACTACTTCTTCTGCCAGTTTACCCACCATCTTGTAACATTTGGAAAAACAAGGGGAAAAGGAGACCATACAGCAGCTAATATGGGATCTGAGGACGGCAGAGGTGAGTGGGGTGACCTACAGGGGTCGTATGTTTTGACCATTAGGTCAAGACTGCCAACTTCTTAAGTAAGCCTCTGCTGTAAGGTGCTTCTGCTGTCATAAAACTGGGGCCTGGATAGCTCAAGGAACACCAAGGCTCATACAGTATGTTGATTGAACCACTCTCTGTTGAAATACATTAGAAGCAACTTATAGCACATTTTCATACGATATCAAAAGAATGCAGAAGTTTTGATGTAGCTTCCCAAACAGAATTTGTGCAGAAGAGGGATGTATTACCCTGCTAAATACTACTTCTTTTAGAAAGCAAGCCTAGATGTAAGGAGCGTACCTTTGTCGCCTCTACAGCTTCCACCTGCCACCCTTCCACTTAAAACTGCACCAGGATTACCCCAGCATGACACTGGCTTGCACCCTGTCGTGCATACGACCCCATGAAGCAACTGAGCCCACGAGCCAGCCTCCTGCTGGGTCAGTGAGCCACGATTGGCTGCCACTGAGTCCCCCCCTTTCCTTCCCCTCACCTTGCACAAGCCAAGGCAACAAGTGCGGCAGCAGCGTTTTCTTTCTGCTTGTGAGGGATCTGTTGGCCTGAGGCGGGGATCTCCTCCAGCCACGAACAGAGCAGGGACTCGATGCCGTTGAGACAGTCCGCCGGCTCCTTCGTCAGACTCAGGGGCTGGCAGTCGCGAAGGCAAGTCAAGAGCACCTCGGCGGTTATATTGCAAAGGGAAGGGTCTGTCCGGCTTTGGGACTCAATGAGGGGAAAGACCAGCAGCAGGCCCATCCGGGAAGTGAAGGGGGCCTGCTCGGGTTGCTGAAGGAGGCCCTGCCGCTTGAGCAAGGCCAGGGCTTCCTCGTCTCCTGAGGTCTCCCGTTCATGTTGCTCCTCCAAGGCAAGCTGGCGCTGGGCGTTCCACAGGCCACGCAAAGCGTTCAGGCGGTACTCCAGAAGGCGGGCGTAGGCATTGCTCTGATTGCCACAAATGGACCGCAGGCGCTCCGAGAGCTCGGCTGGATTCTTGGTCTCAAAGGTTAAGATCTGAGAAGGGGAGGGAGGAAAAAGGAACCTTCATGCAGCAATTTGGCTTCCGGGTCAACCTTTGCAAGTGGAAGTTCTACATTTAAGAACCCATCACTCGGAAATACCTGATAACACAAAGGCAAAACTTCCGGATAAAGAGAATTGTGGGGTTTAGCAAATGAATGATCAACCACGCAGGAAATGAAGAAAAAGGCTGCAGTTCAGGCAATAAGTAAAATCAATATGATAGCAATGGAATCTTCTGGAGAGACCCTGATGCAGACACCATTGACTGCCACCCCCGTATGGTAGGAAGTAATGACCCTTTAAGAAAGGGTTGGACAAATTCATGGAGGTCAGGTGGATCAAGGGCTACTAGAAGGGATGCCTAGCCCCCCCCCCCAGGTTGGAGAGACAGGCAGGCAGGAGGCCTCTAAGGTTCATGGACAACAGGTGTATCAGTGGCTACCAGAATGGATGCCTAAGGTCCTGCATCCAGATTGGAGAGACAAGCAGGAGGCCTCTGCAGAGACAAGAGCAGGTGAAGGTTTCCTCTTTGTCTTTTGCCAATGATGCCCAGGGGAAATTGTAGACCACTGTGCAAGACGGGATGCTGAATCAGATGGGCTGTGGCCCAATCCAGCAGAGCTTCTCTTAAGTTCTTACGTCCGTGCCTATAAGAAAGCCTCCTTCCTGTGGCTCCTACCCTCTCGGACAATATCTTCTTGAATAACCTTTCCCTAACAATGCTAATTGTTCTTAAACGTAGACTTACTGTTTCATCCCCACATCTGGCACACCTACTTGATACAAGTTAGACTATTACAAAATTAAATGATTCATAAAGCTAGTTGTTCCTTGTTTTGTTAGTTAAAACTGTTGGTAAATGAAGTGTATCTATCAGTTTATCCTTTTGACAATGCATCATGGTAATCTACGTTCCTTGCTTAGTTGTTTTGTAAACATTTATACTGTATTGCCATGTATTACTGTAAAGTTTTAAATAAACTTACAGTTTAAATGTTAAAAAAAAGGAAATTTCAAAGAGGCAATCCCTGAACAAAAAAAAAAACCCAGCCCAACATCCCAATAGCTTCTTGAATGTACATGAGGGTGTTTTTCCACTGTCACTAAAAGTACCCATTATGGGTACTTAATGGGTACTTCGAGTGACAGTGGAAAAACACCCATGAGACGCCTACTACGACCACTTTTCTGTGCCTGGCTAAAGGACTACCACTTCATTCAGGTCTTCCCCTGGGTGGATGGCTATTTGGTTTCCCTATACCCCATACACATGCACACACACAACTTTGGTATAACTTTTTATAATTTTTTTAAACTTTGCTCTTATATTTATATTGCAATAAACTGCTCCTTCAAGGATACCAAGGCAAGCTAAAAACAACAGCTTAGTGTGTGTTTTAAAACATAAAATTCTAGTTTACAGAGGACTGCTGGCATGATCACAATCGGTGGAGAACAAAGGCCCTCTCATTAACAGAACGTTCCCTCCCTGGTGTCTTCTGCAAATTCTGGTTCTGAGACCCGGAGCTGTACATTTTGCCCCCCTTGACAGTTTTTCACTTCCCTCCCTCCCGTTGACAGCTGGCTTCCCATCAGGCACAAGATATTATGACACGCTTTCCTCCTCCGGAGAGCGAGTGACTCCACTTCAAAGATAAATGGCACTGGAAAATCATGACAAAGGATCACAGTCAGCATTCCTTTCCTCTTTTAATTAGCCGTGTCTTCTTGTTAGAAATTAAACTGTGGCCCTCTGGAAGAGCTCTGCCAAGTAAGGGCAGGCCTTCTTGATTTTCTGGCCTTTCCTTGGACTCAAATACAGCGGGACTTAAAGAAGGCAACCTTTGCATAAATCAGATTTGGGTTCTGCTGTCATCCTCGTGCTTTAGTGCTCCTGCTTAATTTCTGTCCTGGGAAAAGCAAACAAGCTTTACCCACCACCTGACCTCACCGGTTTCATCATTATGCCTTAACAGCTAAGCAGTCAAAGCCCCAGGCTGCAGTAGAAAATATATATATATATATTGATTTTTTCCTCTCTTAATGTTTCTGATGTAGAATGAGCAAGCAGCTTTGTCCGTCTTTCTGTCTTTCTCTCTCTCTCTCTGTTGGTGCTTTTATTATCATACACTGGTGCCACACAAAGGCATTTTCAAGCTCACATCGCCATCTGGACAGAAGAAAAAGTCAGGATAATGTCACAATCCCCCTTATGACCAGTGTCAGACATTGCTGAATTTACGGTCCTTTCTTCATCCAAAGCTGTTTCCTGTAGGTTTTTTTGCTGCAGTTATATGGCATGCAACACAAAGGGTTTACTCCCCCTCTGAACATTTCCCCTGTTAAATGGCTTTTGGGGCCCATTTCCCAAGGACAGAGTTGAACATACAGCAAATTGGATTATCCAGAAAGGATTTCAAGAATAATTAACCAAATAAGTGTCAACTGTGTGTTGCACTCTTATGCATCTGCTGCAGGGATTGATAAAGTAGTGTCTAGAACTTACAACTGCTTTTAAAAGCCCATTAGAGTTTCTAGTGTTCCTGATTTGCAATGCCACCTACATGTTCTGAGACCATCTGGTTTTAGTGGAAGATTCCTTCAGCCCTTCCCACTCCTTTCTCTCCAAGGTTTTACCCCATAAAAACAAAATAGGTGTTCTCTCACCAATAGGGGCATGCACAAATGCAAATTCGTATTCGTATGAATATATCACATTTGAATGTAGTAAAATTCTATTCTATACAAAACTATTTGTATATATTCGTACGAATATTCAACGCTTGTGTGGCAATGGGGTCTAGAGGAGGCTAGGTGGAGGGGGCACCCATGGGGGGGAGCCCCAAAACCTAAGCTTCGAAGTCATTTTGAAGTAACTTTGAAGTCTGTGCAAAATAGCTCCAGAGCGTCTTTGAAGTCTATGCTGATCTTCAGAGTGAACTTCAAAGTGACTCCAAAGTCACTCCAGAGTCACTCCAAAGTTCACTCCAAAGATCAGCACAGACTTCAATGGAGCTGTTTTGCACAGACTTCGAAGTGACTTTGAAATGACTCTGAGCTGCTTCTGCACTGCAACTGAGCCGTCCAAACGCTGAGTCAGCCAAGTTCGGCTGTGGCCTTCCCATGGCTTAGAACAAACATCTGCAGATATTTATCATTTTAATTCCATGGACAACAGTGTGAGTCCCTCCATGAAATCAAACACAAATGCAAACACAGACCTAGAGTTTGAGGTAGCCAGGGTGTTGCTCGATGATTAATGGATCGATAGATTTAAGCATTTATATCCCATTCTTCACCTAACAGTCCCAGGGTGTGTCACAACAATAAAAAGATTAAAAACTATAAAACAGTATAAAGCATACAATAAAATATAACCCACCCTCCCTCCCTGATAGGGCAATCCTTAGGGGAAGTGAAGCATGAAACATTGAATCGCTCTGGGAGGTTTGATGTTTTTATCAAATGTAAATACACTTTAGCTCACTGCCAGGTGAAGGCATCTCCTCTTCCATGAATCGCTTATTTGTTTAGAATATTTATACTCCACTGTGTCTTTTGATTTTTTTTTATGCAAAAAAGAAGAATTGGCCTTTTTACACTGCTTTTCTCAACCATTTAAGGGGACTCAAAGCAGATGACAAACCTTCTGTTCTTTTTCCCACAACAGAACATCCTGTGAGGTAGGAGGGGCTGTGAGAGCTCAGAAGAGAGCTGAGACTCGCCCGAGGTCTCCCAGCTGGCTTCACGGGACAGCGCGGAATTGAACCTGGTGTCCGGCTCCCTACCACTAGACCAAACTGGCTCACCACCATAAAGCTTTCAAAGTAGAGACAAACGCAATCAACACAACACCCAAAGGTTTTGAGAATATGTTCCCTTGATTTTCTAATTCCAACCTGTCACTCAAAATGCCATACATCAGCAAAAAAGTCACACCCGTTAAACATAATGATCTTCAGGACAATGTGCTATCTAGACAGAAAGTCCAAATGTGCCACAGTAGTATATTTCAGCAGCTAAAAGGTGTTCAATGTTGGTGCGTGAAGCACCTCTGAGGAAGGACTGCACCAAAGCCAGGGGGCCACCACTGAGAAAGTTCTAGTAAAACAATTTTTGTTTACCCAGGTATATGGTGATTTTTCTTATTCCCCTCCTCCTATGGTGCTGGTAGATTTGATGTAATTTTATATACAGTCGGACCCCTGTATCCACTGATTCGGTAACCACACTCTCAGTTAACCATGGTTACCAGATCAGTCCACTCCCCAGGGGCACCATAAGGGAAAAGCACCCAGAACCCGAAGGCCTATTTCAGCCTCCGTAGAGTGTTGGGATAGGTGTGGGACGCCACTGGAGCCCATCCCAAAATGTAAGAAGGCACATGGGAGGCAGCCAGGAGGCGTCTGGTGGCGTCACACGCCTATTCCAACACTTTCTGGAGGCCAAAATAGGTTCCGGAGGCCAAAAAAGCACTTCTGGTTCTGGGACCTCAGAACGGAAAGGCCTGTTCGCGATTATCGACAGTTTCAGATAACCACAGTAGGAGCCAGAACGTATTCCCAGTGGATATGGGGGTCCGACTGTGTATTTGAGTTTTATGTTTGTTCATCACCCTGGGAATTCAGAGAAGGGCACCGTTAAGATAAACAAATCCTAGTTCTGTTGGTGCTTAAAAAAGCACCATTTTCTGTTCTCACTGAAGTGCAGTGAAGGTGCAGGCCCTACTGTTCTGCTATCAATGGGCAGCCAGCCTGTTTCCCCAGTGGTAGCAGCAATGGTCCAATTAGTGGCACATCATGTACGTAGCTTATAAAGTGCTGTAGGCAAAGAGAGAAAGAAGAAAAGCTTCACTGACCCACTTTGCTCGGAAATTTTCAGACTTCGGGTGTGCTCCTTTTCGGCACACGTGTTACTGACAAGCACAAAATGTGGAATCTTAACACACATCAGCAACTGACCATCTCTCCCAATAGATACCTACTTCAGGTATCTTGAATTACTGAGTCTCATGATGACTACACGCAGCCCAGCCTTCTCTGCTCTAACACCCACCCTCCGGAATAATCTGTGGTCTGATCATCACTCCTCATCTTTAGGCACTAACTGAATACCTACCTTCTCACCCAAGGCTTTCCAGAGTGAATGTCTGTTTTCCTCATCTTTGATTATAATTATGCTTTCAAGTAACCATCATGATTTAAGCTGCTTTTATTATTTGCAACCTGCTTCAAGATTATATTTTAATGGGAAGGGATATATACATCTTTTAAATAAAACAAAACAAACAATATTCAGAGTAGGGCCAGCCTTGAATATGAAAAGACCTCCCCATCACCACCAAACACACACACTTTTCCTCCCACACAACCTTGGCAGATACAGTGCAAAACTGATTTGTTCCTGCACTTTGCCAGGACAGTTACAAATATGTACATATTTAGATTCGCTCTCACTCCAACTTGGAAGGAAGCATATGTTCAGCAGGATAACAAAGATAGAAAGAGGAGGAGAAGAGTTGGCTATTCCACCCTGCTTTTCTCACCCATTTCAGGGGACTCAAAGCGGATGACAAACCTTCTGTTCTTCTCCCCACAACAGGCACCCTGTGAGGGTAAGGTGGGGCTGTGAGAGCTCAGAAGAGAGCTATGACTAGCCCAAGGTCACCCAACTGGTTTCACGGAGGAGGACGGAATCAAACCTGGTATTCCCAGATAAGAGTCCAGCTCTGACCACTAGATCCAAGAGTCCACTAGACCAAACTGGCCCAGTAATAATGATAATGTGTTTTAAGACCCATCCTTTGCCAAGTGAAAGTAACTGTAGATCCTGCAAGGCAGCATTCCTTTGTCTGTTACAGGGTACACCCCTTCCTCATTTCTTGACAGCGTTCATGGACCAAGCATCTACCAGGAAAGCACATTAACTCAACTGGAAGCTCACAACTAGATGCTGCTGCTTGGGTTTCAAAGCCAGGGATCGCTGCTCAGGCACAGGAAGAGCTCTGTCAAGCGTCCATGGTCAACACTGAACAAGGAGAGCCATACATTGGATTTTTGCCTATATGGCACAAGCTGGAAGCTGAATGGACCACATGCTCACATGAATGACAATGCAGTGAATACACAGGACGGAATTCTTTGGAAAAAAACAAAGAGTATTATCCAAACTGCTGTGCTGGACATACTTGGGGAACATCCGGTAGTTACTCTTTCACTCTGGAACGGAAGAGATGCTCCTGCGGTCTCACAAATGGCTTCCTAACCCCCTTTGCTTCTTGAAAAGAGTCCTGAGGGACACAAGCCACAAGCCACTCTGAGCAGCAAAAACCCTACATGTGACCCGGAAAATATAGTTACTGTGGCAAGCCATATGTCTCTATATAGTGGCTACGCAATGAACCAGAAAGGCAATGCAGCACAGTGGACAAGCTTAGCTGAGTAGGGATGGGCACAGATGGTGTTGATTTTGCATTTAATTCACACTGAATCGAATGTAAGAACATTTGTATTCAGATCCCTTTGAATGTGGTCGGATTTTACTCGATATGAGCGCATACATATCCGATACGTGTCCAATGAGTACCCCATAACATACTGACTCTGAACGCATCAAATCCGCCCTGAATCCATTTTGAATCCACTCCCAAACCAAGTCAAATACACTCTGGATCCGCTGCAGACGGGACTGGAGCGGCCGCTTTCCCACCTTCCCGTTTCATGGATGTCCCAAAACATTTGTATGAACACGAATGTCAATGTATGAATGTATATGAATGTCCGAATTTGTCCGAATATCAAATGTTACGAATATTTGTTCACATCCCTAGCAATCCTGAGGGACTCAGGTTCAAATCCCCCCTTCTCTGGTAGCCAGTTCACTGAA
The DNA here is from genome assembly GCA_023333525.1 of Aspidoscelis tigris stejnegeri. Lineage (NCBI taxonomy): Eukaryota > Metazoa > Chordata > Lepidosauria > Squamata > Teiidae > Aspidoscelis > Aspidoscelis tigris. Next base: position 10,337,332 of record JALMGA010000020.1, read on the forward strand.
CAGCCTTGGTAAGTCCCCCTCTGGTGGCCCTGCCTGCTTGAAAGAGCTGTTAAAGAGGATCAAAGAGTGAAAGGAGAATCAATAATCGACCTCAAACTTAATCACAGAGTGGGATACACTGCAGTCAATCGCCTTAAACCTCTCTCCCTCACCCCCCAAGTAACACGTCCCAGTGTACCTAGTAAGACATTACCATCAATGATCAAGCCATTAACTTGATCCGTTTTGTTTCTGGTTAACCAACATGTCCCTCTTGGGCCTCTATGTACCTGCATCCATCCTGAGATTACTCAGAGACTAGGCACCTATCAATTAGGTCCTAATGGCATAATTGGCATGTTGGCACACTGGCACCCCAGGAGAAGCGTGGAAATCAGGCCACCCAAGACACGGTTGCCTGAACTTTTTCTCCACATCCCGCACCTGTGGCGGAGCAACCAGGAAGAGCCTCCAGAGAATGCTGCCCGTCTCGTTAGTTGCACGGAGAACTCATGTTTCCAAGAGGGGACCTTAGGACGCGGACAGCCTTGGGTAAAGGTTGACTGCTGACTCTGATTAAAACAGTGAGGTCAAAGTTTAAGGCAGTTTAAAGAGACTGCAATCTCAGGCTGTCTCCAGATGGAAAGCGCACCTCTTGGCATCATACTGGGAAAGCCGGATGTACCCCCAGGCATTCCCAATCTAATGCTGACTGTGGCTCTCCCCTACTATTGCTTTGCTTCCCTGTGTGTTCTGGTGAAGCCAACCAAGTGCATTGAGACACCACAAACATCATTCTAAAGCAACACCTTCTTCCATATTGACCTGCCCGTACCATAAGATCTGTTCTCTACTGTTCAGAGACTTCCAGAGCATGCAGGGGAAACAGCTCACATCCTGAGCGGCTCAGGGCAGGCAGGGTTAAGGAGAGGAGAGAACAGGGTGTGAAAACAGACCCCACTTAACATAGCAGATTATGTACAGAGCAGTCTATCCTGGGCTGAAATGTGCAGGAAGGAGAAACAGCCTTGGGAGCCACATTCTGAGCAACTGGAAACAGAGCGCACTGCACCCTTTGTGCTTCTGAGCCAGACACTCTGGCCTACTCAGTGGTGCAAAGCTGATAAAATATCCAAAACATATGCAACTGCGGATGAAGCAGAACCCAGAAGACACAGCAGTGCAGAAAAATGTGAGGGCAACGGGGGTGCTTGGAAAGAGCTCAAACACTGGGGCAGTGGTCACACTTAAAGTTTAATCCAGCTTCAGGCCACTTTTGGAGTGAGAGAACACATCAGCAAAGTGCCAAGCGGTTTTCTTTCAGAGTTAAATAACTCAGAAAATTCCCCCTTGGGATAGATAACGTGGAATGAAAATTATTGGTCACAAAGCTGATATGCTCTCTTGTTCTAAAAGAGGACCGAAACTGGATTAAACCATAGGTGTGACCACAGTCTGGGTCCTTGATGCTACAAATCTGATTCCTTAGAGGCTGCTGGGCAGCCACAGTTGAAATGTCTCTTACTGGATATCCTGCATGCCAGGTGGAGCAGAGTTTGTGAGGAAGAACTCACCAAACACCAGCACATTTTATTAGGTTTGGTTAAATATTTCACCCATGTGGCCGAGGAACAGCTAGCCCAGCACAATTTTCAGAGCCACAGTGAACTTCTGGACCCAGGTAGCCCCACGATTTATGAAAAACAGAGGAGCAATAGACCAGGTTTACAGTATTTATCAGCATCACGTTCAGCCTTCAGAAGGCACTAATCTATCCAAGGTGGCTGACAAAAATGATGATAAATGAAACACAACAAAAGCAAAACGCTAATCTTACCAGGCAGAATATTTTACAACTGTGAAGGTACCACTGAAAATACCCTTCTCATGCCACCCACCAATCTGACTGTTTCTACCCTGGCAGCAAATGAGAGGTTCTTGTTTTAAGATATACTTTTATTGTTTTAATATATTTGATTTTAAATGTTCTTACCCACTCTGAAACCTGTGGGTATAGGGCGGGGTAGAAATATAAATAATAGACAGACAGACTAGGACAATCCAAAGACTTATGTACCGTAGAACGCTACAGGCACAAGTAAAAGTGTGTGTACTTCTTGTCTTTGGGGTACGTGTTCAGGGTGTTACGGACATTATTTGAGGAACAAGGAGATAGAACTTGTCTTGTATACAACTGTTGAATAAATATATAAACATGCACATTGCCAATATCATCTTTGCTGGATCAGAACTAAAGGAGTACAAAGGACTCCTTTAGAGCATTCAGCGCACAATGGATCTAACCTTCATTTGACCCTCTGCTCTGAGCTTCAGAAAGGTAGCTGATAAATGGGAGAAAGTCCACACAACCTGAACACTGGAGATCTGTGCTGAATGTTTGAAAGAACCATTTACACGCCTCCAGTTGGAACAATGGCTTTTCCAGTAGGGATGCAACTGAATCCCTTTCTAGAATACATTTCATTGCACTAGAAACATGGCCAAAGAATATACCTGCCGGTCAGGGGCAGAAGGTATGACTCCTACCAGCCAAGAAATATGGAGTTTCAGCACAGATGCTATTCTCCAGAAACAATAGAAGCCAAAGGATTCAGTGTACCAGAGGCGTTGCCCTCCTCAACAGAGGCTTTATCCCTTTGAATGAATGCTACACGATGGACAGGAGTTAACTTGAAAGGCAACTGTCACACTTGCTGTTTGTGGATTTCCTGAAAGCTCAGCCACAAATGGGATGTTGTGCTTGGTAGGCCTTTGGCCTGTAAATAAAACAGTCAGCGACACCTGCCCTCATTTGAAAGGTCTTTTGTAATGGAATAGCAGGTTTATTCACCATATTTTATAGCTCCCCAGCAGAACAGCTCTATGACCTTTTCCTCGCTCTTGGAATTGATGGCTATACAAACAGTACTAGGAGGAGAAAGCCCAAGTTCTTCATACCAACGCAGCAGGATGGCAAAATGATACCGCATCCATTTACATTTCGTCAATCTTTGGAGGCTTTATCTCTGCAACCACATGTGCCAAAATCTGGGGGTTTACCCCACTCCCTGACATGTGAACCTTAGGATTAGCACTATCCACATGAAATTATCTTCTAACACTTCCTATCTATGAATAGGTTACTTAAGTTCCTCATTATCTGATTTACACATTTTTGTTGTCACAAGTGCTAGAACAAGTATGTAAAAAAAAGAGTCTGACTGGTGAACACCATCTAATGAGGCATCATTCTCCAGCTCTTTCCAGTCAGTATGTCAGTGGTGCCCTGGGGCAAGTCCATATAAAAACAGATACAGTAACGCTACTTAAAGAAAGCCACATAGAAGGGGAAATGATTCATGAGCTGCCTTTTTACAACGTATACCTTTTAAATTATATAGACTGCGAGCAGCTAAAGGACTGAATACCCTATGCACTTGAAAGCTGCTGTTTGGCACAGAAAATTAGAGCTAATTATCCCAGTGTTTTAATTTGAATTGCAGTATTATTTATGATATTTTTATACCCCTTTTAAAAAAAATCAAAGTGGTTTACAAGGTTTTAAAAGCAAGGGTAAAACTCAGTAAGAAAGAGAAGCTAAAACGGATTAAAAACTGAGTGGGCCAGGGGAAAACAAACTTTCACACAGGGAATGCTGCATAAAAAAGATAGGTCTTTAATTGGTGCCTGCAAGTTGTAAGTATAGAGGAGAGGGCTTTCCAAAGAGAAGGAGCTACCACTGAGAAGGCCCAGCTACAAGCTATCGTAAGTGCATCTGCAATGGTGGGCGCAAAACTCCTGCGACACCAAACTGTTAGAAGCAAAGAGTGAACGGGGGCCAAGTCTCCACACCTCCACTCAAAACACAATCTTGAAAATATTCTATATTATGTTAGTTATCCCAAGCACACAATAACTCTGCAACAAAGGATCTGTTAGTTTGTTTGAACAATGGAACATTAGTTGATGTAACTTCTCTGGTTATCACCAAGCTGATTCTCGTAGGCCACAGAAAGAAAGGACAGGCACAGATGCAAGAGAAAGTCCATCTCTGAAGAATTAAGAGGTGAAGCAGGCCCATATGGGACTATCAGGTCAAAGAGCCCTTGGCATTATGGCACACTGCTTAACCAAAATGTGCCATAGATAGACCAAGACCATAGCTACTACCAGTGTGACCATTTGCGCCATTAAAATCTGCAACACAGATAGCTCTGATTACATCTCTGTGAACAAGTTATACTGCTACCAGAAATGAACTCTGGACCACACTGCTCATGAATCACTACATTCTTTGCTCCCTCAGAAACAGCAGAAAACAGCAGGCGCCCGCCACAAAAGCCTGTGCTGCTAGCAACATGCATTCTCCAGCCTGCAATGCTCAGGCTGTTCCAAAGAGTCAGAGAGAACGTGTTACAAAAAAGGAGCCTCCTGTTTCCTACCAAACTGAATGGACACAAAGGACTTTTTCTGCCAATGCACGGGGGGCAACAAGGGAACGCAAGTGGGCCTCCTTGCCAAGGGCCGTACGCAAACCCAGGTGACTGAACATAGGCGTGCAATGCAGCGCTCACTGAACCATCCTCATTCGGTTCACGCCACCCTGCTTCTGACAAAGAACCTGTGTCACTGGCAAGCAACACGGCTGGGAAAGAGGGAGGGGTGACAGAGGGAGGTGCGCGAGATAAAGATGCAGGCTACAGGGGAGAGGCAAGCAGAACTGACAAGCAGCAGCTCCCCTAAAGGACGCAGCCCAAGCACACACCGTCAGTGCCGCACAGGTCTTTCCTTTTTCACCTAACGGCCCGCACTCAGCAAGAGAAGACAGAAAATGAGGTTAAACAGAATCGTAGCTCCTTCCCTTGGCCTCTCAGCAATCGTGATGCCTATCAACAGAGACAGGCAGTGCCTAAACACACCCCAGACATTTCACCGTAAGAAGAGATGCTGCGTACAACGCTAATGAAAACAACAGTGACAATACAGAGCATAGAAATACTAGTTTTAAGGAGGCCAATCAGCAGCAGTAGCAGCAAAGCAGCAAGGCTCTCTCCCTTTGGACTAAGACGGGGACTCCAGAAGCATCACTAAACGACCTCCTCTAGTCGGTTTCTTTCCATGGTGCTGAATCACCTTTGCACCACAATGCCATGAAATCTGTCCCTGCCAGATGTGTCTTGATGCTCCAATCTGTCCTAGTGCCTGTCCTTCTCTGTTCCCCTCCCCCCTCCATCTCTGTGATCCGGCTAGGACAAGACATTCTTGAAACAACTGTGGATCTCTTCTTCTTCTCCCCATCCCATCAATCCTCATTCCCTATAGGTTCTTCATAGTTTCCCTCCATACTGAAGTCTCCAATATTTCCCTTCCTACTTCACCTGATCCCCAGTCCACTTTCCTCCTTACCCTCCCCCCCATCTTGGACCTGGTGGGCTTATTGGTAGCCCACTTTTCCTTTTTCCAACCTCTTCTTTCCACCTAACACGCCATCTTTCCTTCTCTCACAACATACTTTTCAAATTAATTACCTTCAATTTCTGAATGTGGAAGTCTGCCCTTTTTTGGTTTGTTTCCCCAATCTTTCCAATTTTGCCGTCCCATTTATTGGGATATGCTTACATCACAGGGACCCTATGGCAAAGATTAACATCTTCTTTGCACTGTCACACTTTTATGTAGCTAACAGTGTTTTCTTTTCCCTCCATCACTGACATTTTCCAAACCTCTGAATGTCAGGTACCACATCATTCACATGCACTCCATTTTTTTCACATGTATCATTCACATGCAACCCATCTTTTCTTTCCTACCGTAGACTTTTAGTATAAAAATATTTGGGAGAGTGAAAGCTATCAAAATCCTCACTGAAGTGATCTTAAGCCTGGAAAAGTCTTGTTAAAGTACTGTACTGATTAAAACTGTGATTATTACTGCCAGGGAAAGATGCAATACCCTCTCTTATCTCCTCAGCATGTTTTTCCTCACTTCATTCATTCATCTTGGTAAACAAACAAACCAGCATTATTAAAATACCAGATATTGATTTTGATGGCCATATTTTGGCCCCACTCATTGTTCCAGGTGTTACACATACTGCCAGGTATGACTAGGAAGAGAAGCAACTGGTGCTTCACATTTACTAAAGATGTATTTGCTGCAGGAGTATGTGTGGAATATGAATGCATAGGATACTGAAGTCAGTCAGATTCCCCCTCTGCAGGCTTCTTATCAAAAGCTATTTCTGGAGAGGAGGAAGGCATGTAGACAGCTGCCAGTAAAGGCCATGTTCCTCCCGCTGTATACAATGTATTCTTAAAAGCTAATTTTCATGGAGGAAGGGGATAATCAAAGCCTTTCTTTGCCACACCATGCTCCCAGTGATATGATCAGGTATGATTTATTTCTCTCACACACCCTCCCCCCAATTCAAGTCAATCCTCATTGACAGCAGAGGAAGAGGAGGGGGGATGAAGGCCAGGTGCTCCTCTTCCCCAACCCATGCCCTCCTTCCCTGACAGGTAGGGGAGGAGGAGGAGGAGAGGGATGAAGGCCAGGTGCCTGTCACTGACAGTGGAGTAAGAAGAGGGGGTGAAGTCCAGGTGCCACCCTTCCTCAATTCACGGCGTCCATCATTAACGGCAGAGGAAGAGAAGGATGAAGGCCGGGTGTCCCCCTTTCCCCAACTGATGGCCTCCCTCGTTGACGGGGAGGAGGAGAGGGATGAAGGCCAGGCGCCCCCTTCCCCAAATCATGGTGCCCGTCATTGACAGCAGAGGAAGGGGAGGACGAAGGCCAGGCGCCCCCTTCCCCAATCCATGCCCTCCTTCACTGATGGGCAGGGGAGGAGGAGGAGAGGGATGAAGGGCAGGCGCCCATCACTGACAGCAGAGGGAAAAGAGGGGGGTGAAGGCCAGGCGCCCTCCCCCCATTCATGGCGCCCCTCGCCGACAGGCAGGGGAGGAGGGGGACGCCCGAGGCCACATCCTCGGGCCCCCCCGCGACGAGACGACGACGGCCACTGGCTGCCCGCTCACCTCCAGCTCGGTGTCTCCGGGCTCGGCCACGCCGAGGATCTCGCTGGGCAGCTCGGCCAGGTCGGTGACGCGGATGAGGCCGTCGTGCAGGAAGATGGTCTCCTCCTTCACCGACAGCCACTGCGCCGAGTCGGCCGCGGCGGCCGCAGCCGCGGCGGCCGCGGCAGCCGCCGAGCCCGACCCGCCGGCCGGGGAGCCCATGGCGGCGGGGAGCAGCGGCGGCGGCGGCGGGGAGGACAGCAGCGTGTGCCGCCGGCCGGCCGGCCGGGGCAGGGCGGGCAACCGGGGTAGAGGCGGCGGCGGCGGCTCCTCCGTTCCTCCTTCAGCCGCCGACCATGGCGGGCTGGTGCGCTGCTGCTGCTGCTGCTGCGACTGGGAGGAGGCGCTCGTCCAGTCAGCCGGTCGGCCAGTCAGCCGGTCGCCTGCCTCCTCCTCCGCCGCCGCCCTCGCCCGCCCCCTCAGCAGCCCCACAGGTGACAGCGCGACGCCATGTTGCTCGAGCACCGCGGCGGCTGAGGCGGCGGCCGGCCGGGCAGGGAGGGAGGAGGGAGGGAGGGAGGGAGGGCGGCCGGCCCGGCATGCACCGCGCCCCGCACTACAGGAGCCCCGCCCCGACTCCTCCCTTCCCTCCGCCCGCGATAGGAACAGCCGGCGGCGCGTGCGCAGAGACGAAGCCGAGGAGTAAAGGGAGCAGAGGGGGATTCGAAGAGTGAAAGTCCGCCGCTAGGAGGGGGGATTGCGCATGCGCTCCGACTCCCCCCCCATCCCGCCCGCCCACCACGTCGAGGGGGCGGGGCCTGCGGCTTCAGCCCCCAGCCGTTGACTGGCCGCGATCGGGGCGGCAACAGCCCGCCCCCTTCAGCCGGCTTGGCTTAGCACCGCCTCTGCCGTTGTCAGTTAGGCTTCTCCGCCCCGCCCCCTTTGCCCGCCTCGACTCTGCCTTTTTACCTCAGAGAAAGGGGGAGAAACAGGCGGGCTTCCCTTTTTGCCCTGTTATTTGCATTTTTACTGATATTCTCATTATTTTGCTTCGTAGGGCATGGTGCGCGTTAAAAAAATGTCTTCTAGAGGGAATGGGCCGTGTCCCTGAAACCTTCCTTCCTCACCTCAAATTTTATTCCTAGAAGTAACATTTTCTTTGGTCTGCTTGTTAATAGCTGCAGATATGGTGGTGATAAGCGTGTCATTGAAAGGACAAAATTCCTGCCTCAAATAATTTACGCAAAACTGTCTCATACGTTTCCCCGAGTTCAATTAAGGATATATTTATTTGATCCTCTATGAATAATCTTTGTACAAGGTGTGTGTAAAAGTTTTTTTTTGCAAAAAGACCCTAATGAATTTGCCTGAAATGAACCAAAAATCAGCCATGTGGGAGTTTACCACACCATGCCACTGACATACAGATAATATTTTGTTAAAGAAGTGATATCCTAACCTTCACCCCAAGATGCCAGGGCAGGTCATACCAATACAAAGATAAAATATAAATATATAGAATGACCTAAAAATTTAAAATATAACCCATCCTGCCTGACAGGACCACACTCTGAAGAAGATCCCAGTGTTCCTCTGTGAAAGCAATTCTTCGTACCTACTGTGACCCAGAATGTGATTTAAAACGTTTCTGCCCCACTCAAATAAACAGCTGAAACAAAAGTTTGTCTTTCCTCTTTTGCATCCGAATATCTAAATTCATACGTATGTGGTATATTTTCCCCCCCACATTTTTTGAACTCCCCTGATCAATTGGAGCCAGTCCGAACCTCATCCAATTCAGCTAGTCTCTAAACAGCACTATTAGGGATGTGCATAAATATTTGTAACATTCCTTATTCGTACAAATTTGTCCAAATTTGGACATTTGTACATGAATTGAATGTCATGACATTCGTACATTAACATTCATACAGATATAAATTCGGACATCCGTATGAATAGTTCAGACATTTGTTAAACTGGGGAGGTGGGAAAGTGGCTGCCAGCCACAGCTGCGACGGATCCAGATTGCATTCAACGTGGATTGAGAGCGGATTAAAAGTAGATTCAGGCCAGATTTGACGCTTTCAGAGCACAGACATGTTACAGGATACATATCGAATAGAATCCTACCACATTCTAAGGGGATCTGTTTGAACAAGTTTGGATTTTCTAATAATAATAATAATAATAATAATAATAATAATAATAATAATAATAATAATAATAATAATAATAATAATAATAATAATAATAATAATAATAATAATTTGTATACCGCCCTGTGGCGAACCAATCCGGGCGGTTAACAACAATAAATATAATAAAAACATAAGAATAAAACATTATAGTCCCTCCCCCCCTTAAAAAGTATTAAACATTCGGTTCATTACTAATTGAATGTCAAAAAGTACCCATTAAGTACCCATTAATGGGTACGACATGGCATTTTTGTACCCATTAATGGGTACTTCTAGTGACAGTGGAAAAACACCCACTGTCATAACATTGCCCTCCTGAGATTTCCTTCCCTTATCCTGAGGCATCTGTCCATCCTTATTCGCCATCTCTCTTCAGCTTCAGAGAGGTTTTGCAACAAAATACTGGCAAGCCCTTCCTTGTACGTCTGTGATATTTTGATTTTAACACTTGCATTCATACTCAGCCTGTCTTTGGCTGAGATCATGGTGGCAAATAATGTTCCCTTTCTCTCCCTTTTTATCCTTGCAACAGCTGTGTGAGGTAGGCCAGGTTGAGAAGCAGGGGTTGGCTCAAAGCCATCGAGGACAAGAGAGGATTTGCACTCTTAACCAACATTGCTAGCTGCTTTACCACACTTTTGCTATGTTGAGAATCTGAAAGAGAAACCCTAAGATTACCATGGGTTGGACCTTTAAAGAAATGAGGAGAGCCACTTTGGATTTAATGTCCTATGTGATGCTGTGCCTCTGAGCACGTATGTGTATTTGTGGTCCAGCTTTTCTCTGGTTCTGTTCCTCCAGGGAGCTGAAGGCTGTGACCATTAGTAGCTATCCTCCTCCTCCTATCCCCACAATGACCTGTGGGACAGGCCAGCCAGTTTGAGCAGCATGGGCTGCCACAAGATCCCCCAGGGACAATCAGGGCTGAGTTGGGAAGGTTTCTGCTCCCTTCCATGCAAGATGATATCTTCCTAGATAGGGTCAGCAAGAAAATTGGCCTTATGGTTTCTCACGATGCCTTTTGGAAAACGCAAGAAAGCTTGCATTTAAATACGTGCCACAATAGGCAGGAAACAGCAACATTAGGGAAAGGGAAAGAAAGAGCTGGGTGTGTTTGTAACAGGAACAGAGGGCAGATAACACAATAATTGCAGCAATCCCTCTTTTCACCCCTATCTTGTCATCTCCCCAAAGCCAGCTCCATTGAAATTAGTGGGGCATCAGGCAAATTAATTTGAACGGTTTGCCCTGCAAAACACATTCTGCTTTGTTCAACGAGATGCATTTGTTTTGTTTAACAGAGCAGAGACACAGCTTCTCGTGGAATATTGAATTAGGGAGGTGATATATTTCGGTGGCGGGTCTCGTGTTTGGCATACAAATTTACCCCCCTGCGTTCTGAGCAAGCCTGCTTACTAGGGGGAAGCCCAGATTTTCTGGTTCCAGTCCCATGTAAATCACTGTCCATATTTTACTCACATTGACTGCTTTTTGGGTGGCAGAATTCCTCATTAAGCATCTCATTACTGAACGAAGCTAGTATTGCTGGTTTTCAAGATTTAGCTGCTTAAAAATTAAAATCTGAGTGAGCAGGCAGTGCCATCCTGTCTTCAGGGCATAGGGGTAAATGCTAAAGCATTAAGTATGCAGCCTGCAGCCTCACATTTCTCACAGAGGATCCACACCATGGATTTTGACCTGCTGCGTTTCAAAATACAAGGTTAGCCCCTCATAGAATCCATTTCAGTATTGTACACGTGAAGATACCGGGACACGGATAACAGATTGTTACCTTGTAACTATTGAGTACCAGTGGTGTACAAAGCGCCCAAGGACGCTTTCACTGGTCTTCAAAAAGTGAGAAAATACTGGATTCTGGATGGGTTTGCTTTACCCCAGAAAGAACAGCTGTGCAATCTGGAGGGTATAAGCCCTCCTGGCCACTGCCACTATCGCCCAAGCCTTAAGTGTCGAAGATGAACCCAAAGGTATCTACAGATCATGAAGACAGTCAATTTAATTGTCTTAAAGCTCTTTGTGTGATTCCTTGAAAACCCATGATTTATTTAGGTTTATATACTGCCTTCTAAGATCTCATGGCAGCATTAAAAATGCAAAAATAAACTGCATTAAAAAGCCATCAGCATATTTTTTAATATGTATTATTTTTATTAACTATTAACACAACCTTAAAACTTTGCATTTTCATTATATCATCTTCATACATTAATAATAACATCATTCAGTTTTTAACTATAAATGACTTCCTCCATTCTTCAGGGTTTTCTCTTAGTAGCTCTTTTTCTTTGGCTCTTGTCAGAAATTTTTCCTTTTTCTTTCTTTTTCTTTCTTTTTCTTTCTTTTCTTTTTTTTACAAAAATCTGCTCTGAACCAGTAACTAAGTTACTTTAAAAACTTACTAGAGAACTTACAAGCGGCTGCATTCTCCCAAGAGCTAGATGCAATCACAAACCAACACCAAATTCTCTATATTCTGACACGGTAGAAAATGTGCCATATGTGTCTCAGACATAATAAAATATGATCACAGGGAAGATTAAGTATGAGACTTTCATGGTCCATTTGCAGCCTCATAAGCTGATCAGCTGAATGCAGAATCTTGCCAGTAGAGAAGAAAACACAAAGCAATTGACAAGTGTCCCTTTAATTTCATGGCAGTGGACCATTTCCTAATGATAACAGACATTATCCATATGAGGATCAGATTAGTCCAAGGGACTTGCCGTTAGAGATGCTTTTAGGTACTTTGATTAATTTCTTACCTGTAAAGCATGGCTGAATGAGCGTTTGAGACGCGACTGAAATGACACATCAGGGTGGTCACTGATACACAACAAAAGCTGGGAACCCCAATTTGTGTTAATATGGTGCTATGGTGTGAGATCTGAATTAAACAGCAAAGGGTTATCAATCCATTTCTAGCAGATATCACACCTGGAATGGAAGGGGGAAGGAAAAAAAAGAGGGAGATGGCAAAACCTACCTGAAAGCATCCAGCCCGTGAGCATTCACACCTCTGTCGGCTGGGGAGGTCATCGGAGCTTCTGTGCAAGCGCGCTGGCAGATCCAATGGCTCCATGATGCGACTGTGACTGCATAGAGTGTCAGCGTCATCACAGTGACAGCACTGATGCATGTGCAGTCGTGGGGAACGCCACACACAAGACGGCGGGACCCAGGAGTGGACCGTCCTGGCGATCGAACAGGAAGTGTTCTATTGCACAGGGGGTAGACTAACACTGACTAGTCAATGTTAGTTGATTGCATTTAGTGTAAAAATGCCTCTCGTGATAGGAGATGCAAAAAGAATCTAGGTGTCTTAGTGGGCAATCAGTTGAACATGAGCCAGGCGTGTGATGCTGCGGCTAGGAAGCCCGACGCAATACCTAGGTGGCATTAACAGAAGTATCACATCCAGATCGTAGGTGGTGATCGTTCCTCAGTATTCAGGATTGGTTTAGTTGGGCTTAAGACTTCTGTGTCCAGGTCTGGGCAGCACATTTTCAAAAGGAGGTTGATAAGCTATATAGGTGTATATGAGGGCTACCCATAGACCAGATCTTAAGAGGAACAGATCAAACAGTTGGGCACATTCAAGTTGCAGAAGTGAAAAATATCAGCATTCTGTACAAAATGGAAAGGGCTGCAGTGTGTCAGAGGATAAGGCAATGAGCGGTAGAGGAAGTTCACGATATTAATGTCAAATATGAGGAGGAATTTCTAGGCTATAGGAAGTACTGAAACAATCTTTTCCCACCACCCTGTCCTTATCAACTTCCCAGATACTTCCCATTTCATAAGTTCTGTGGTTCAACGTGGGGAAGAAGGAAAAGGAAAAGAAAGCAGACAGCTAGACTGTGGTTTGCCTGACTGCTTGGAAGATCCCAGCTCACGGTCAGGATTGCACACAACACTTCTCCTTCACTGGGGATTGTTCTGACGACAGGCTGCAATTGCTCTTTTCTGTGGTGCCCAAATTTCATCGCATTTTGTGCTCAGCCGTGAGAATTGATCTCGCTGGGTGACATGCCACAGAAAAGCAAGGCATTTGTTAATAAATGCAGTCATGTCAGATTTCATTTCACAGTTGTCAAAACAAGCATCTGCCAATGAGAGGCAGACAACAGAAAATCACTGGGGACAGCAAATGGCTGAATGAGGAGCCTGTGTTATTTATTTGTATTTTTATCTTGCCCTATACCCAAGGCTCTCAGGGCGGGTTACAACATATAAAATGAACACATGAAAACCCATAACATGTTAAACATATTAAAACCATGGCAGTGCCTGAATGTGGGGAGGAAAAGGCTGTTCCTTCACTTAGCCAAAGGCCAGGGAAAAGAGACGCGTCTCCACAGCTCGTCTGAACACTAGAGTGAAGGTGCCTGATGCACCTCAGGAGGGAGCCTATTCCACAGTCTGGGAGCCACCACTGAAAAGGTACACCGCTGCTGTGAGTGGCGGTACAACCAGGAGGGCCCTCCCCTCCAGATCTTAGGGCACGGGCAGGTCAATATGGAAGAAGGTGTTCCATACATTCGTATGGGATTGGACATTGAATCCCACTACATTTGAAGGGGATCTATTTGAACGAATACAAATTTTCTTGCATTCGATTCAATATGAAGCAGGGAGCACTTGGACCATTTTAGGAAATGGTCTCTCTTGTAGCAGGACAATGATGAGGTCTGGAGTCCTAACCAGGTGTACTTAGATCAATCCGTAGTGCACAAGGCTGCAAAAGTTCCTCTTGGTACCCAGAAATCTTCTTGACTGAACCTTCTCGGTTGAGTTGGAAAGATTGGACATTTTCCCCAAGACTGTGAGATGAAAATTATCAGAGCCTTTGGTTTCCTTGAAAGTCGTAATTTTAGATGCCTCCCTCTAATATAGCGTTACCATATGAAAAAGAGGACGGAGTTCCTAGAAAAGGGACACGGAAGAGAAAACATAAGCAGATGTTTCTTGCATGGAATGATAAAATTCTTTGCTAGAGGTTGGCTCTGATGCTATTAGGATAAGAGGGAAAAACACACACACACTTCTCCAGTGCTTCTAACTTCCTAGGCTTCCTTCATGTTACTTGCATTTTCCCTCCTAAATTAGAATGCTGTTGGCGGCACCCGGGAGCATGCATTCATTAAATGTGTTGGATCAGCAATCACAGGCCACATCCTGCCAAGCATTTGTAACAATGATGTGTCAGGATGTTCCCTCCCTGTCAAAAACCCGTCAAGGTGGAACGAGCAGTAAATCGTTCGGAACGCAGGCCTCGTGTCAATGGTGTGAAGAAAACTGGTCCGAGGAGATGTTTGCACACCCTCGCGTCTTTGCGACTAGGGAGGAGAAATGATTTGAATGGGGGTTGGGGTTGCTAATGTTTCCTGCTCCAGAGGCCGTGTTCTCCTTTCATTAGCTTAGGAGTGGGCGTGTGCTCACAACACACAGTGCCTTGACACATCCATGGGTCACACCTGAGCATCAGCCAAAGGTTGTTGGTCCGGTTTGTCGCTCACGGATCAGTCATAAATCTGATTACCAGAGAGGATATTGCATTGTGCTTAGCTCTTCCCCCCTCCCAAATCATTGAATGTTTGACAAAGCAAAATTATTCAGCGGAATATAAATAAATATGCATATCAAAGCCTACCATAATGGATGCCTAGGTACCTGCTCCAGGTTGGGAAATGAGAGAGAGGGAGGAACCGGTGACCCATTCGATTCTAAACTAATCTCCAAATGTGCTTCCTTTGGTAAATTACAAGGGCTGCGAGACCAGACGACTCTGCCGTGTTCAGTTCACTGAGGCTAATGGAAGCCTTAGAAAGGATTACCGACGTCAGCCAGCGGATGACACATCTTTATTATTTATCGATCGACATTATGATCCCATCTTATGCCCAAAGGTCTCAGGACAGTTTATGATAAGACTAAAATAAAATCAGAATAAAAAAACCCACCACATCAAAACAAAGTGCCCCCAAAAGGAAGGGAAGCAGCATCTCTGGATAAAGGGCAGGGTAAAGTGGTACGGCTTCAACCCACATCTAAATGCACGCAGCAGAGACGCTAGATGCACCTCAGAGGGGATGTTGTCCCAGTTTGGGGGCTACAGCAGAGAAGTCCTTCTCAAGGAACCTTGCAGCTTATAGAGCTCATAAGAGAGGGCCTCTTCCACAGATCTGATGGGCTGGACTCTATGGGAAGAGCCTGATTCTTTGTTCATACTTTAGACACTGGCTAATTCCTCCCAGGTTGTTGGAAAGAGTCTGAAACTCATGCAAGAGCCATTTCCTGTCACCTTTTGAAATGGAGCTCGTGAGCGCTGTAATTTCTGTGGCATGCAGTGTTGCAGGGCAGGTTCACAGTGGAGATTTGCTCCACTTTCTTTTCTAGCCCGCTGGCCTCTAGAGACTTTGTGTTTCATCTTTTGGTGGCAGCACGAAGTACTGGTATTTGATGTCATAGGTTTGAGACCACACAAGGCTTTGTAGGTGGAGTGGAAGTAGCTGAAAGTCTCTATTTCAGGGGGATGCTCAAACTGTTCTTGAACTACAGCTCCAATCGTCCCTTGTCATTGGCCAGCCTAGCTCAGGCTGAATCAACCACACAGGGCTTATTTCAGAGTGGGAAAGGCACGTTCTGAAGTTAATGTGCTCCATCCATGGCCTCAGAGTGGTAGCAGGAATCTCCAGCTGCTTTGACTTCTGGAGATGTTTAAATCCCCTGCCCTGGAGACAAAGGAAGGCCAATAGAACAGGCTTAAAGAGTCTGTCCAGCTGTTGGAAGGGGAGAAAGACAGGGCTGTGGTACATTATGCGCTCTTTGTTTCTTCTTATTTGCTTGCTCTCTTCTCTGCCTTACAAGCCTCAATGGGTCCCCGTCGTGATGAACTGGCAAGGTGGCTGTCCAAGACAGTAGGGACCGAAACTGGGATCTCTCACATGTGGAAGAGATCCTTTGCCCAGGGCCACAACCCAGCATGCTCCAATTTGTCTTTGGTCACAAAGTGGAACTATTTCTCTGTGGCATCAGAATCCGGAGAGGCGGTTGAAGTGCTTGACTGTAATGGGCTGAACGGGGGCCAGTAAATTGAAGCTGAACCCAGAAAAGACAGAGGTGCTGTGTGTCCCAGGATTTTGAGACCATGTAGTTTGAGACACCCTGTCCTTGATGGGGTTGTAATGCCCTGGAAGGGATAGGTGAGAACTCTTGGACTCTGCACTGATGCTTGAAGCTCAGGTGGAGTGCCTACTCCCAACAATGGCTGGTGCGTCAGTTGAAATGCTTTTTGGACAAAGATGACTTGGCCAGGTATCCATGCTCTGGTAATCTCCAGTTTGGACTACTGTAATGTGCTCTACATAGGGCTGCCCTTGAAGACAGTACAGAAGCTGTGATCTGGAGGGGAGGCCCTCCTGGTTGTCCCGCCACCCACAGTAGTAAAAGGGGTAGGCACCAGGGAGAGGGCCCTCTCAGTGATGGCCCCTAGGCTATGGAATGGTCTCCCCCTTGAGGTGCATCAGGCCCCCTCATTTTATATGTTTAGGAAGGAGGTGAAGTCACACCCCTTTGGTTAAATAGGAATATACTGTCTCTTCCCACTTCACAGACACTGTTAGTGTTCTAATATACTGTATGTCCAATTTTAAATGTTACCTGCCCTGAGACCTTCAGGTATAGGGCAGGATAGAAATACAAATAAACCAATTAATGTGTGGAAATTCCAGGGCTTCCAATTAAAGGTGTTGCCTCCTATCAAGAGGTGAATCATAAGGATCCTGGCTGAAGGAACAATCCTGGCTTCTTGCTGAATCATACCTTTTTGGGCTCAGAATCATACCTCCATGAGCCTAAAGCCTAAATGCCAAAATCAAGGCTGTATCAGAGAAAACTGGGGGTTAGGAGCCTCCATCTAACAGGGCAATCTCTCTTTCCCAGTTCTAGAAGCCACTTTTGTTAACTAGAGTTCAAGGGGGGGGGGGGTCCACTAGCACTAAGATCCCATTAAGTATCCATTAGGGACTCATTAAGGACCTATTAGGCTCAGAGCAGGAAGGCCCCATTTCCACTGCAGACCCCATTAGAGCCACATTTGTTTCTACCAGTTCTAGAGAAATCCAGATTGAATGGGTCCTCCAGGACCTATAATCCGGATTTCCTGTCTACAATGGCATCTTCAGGCATCCAATCTGGATTATACAGAGTGATTGGGCAATGGGGTCTAGGGGGCTCCAGGGGTGGTGGCGCACCCATGGCGTGGTGCCCCCAAACCCAAAGCTCCGAAGCCTGTGCACAGTCTCTGAAGAGGACCCCACACGAGAGCAATGCCAGTCCTACAGACCTTCGAAGGATCTCCGGACCATCTACGCACATTGCACCCCGTCCCCCCAAAACCTGGGGTGACGAGTGGGCCCCACGTGGCTCAATCTGGATTCGCCACATGGGTGCTCTGGCGTTTCAACTGCGGGCAGGCTAGTACCCATTGCTATTGCTACTAGATCTGGATCATCTTAGATCCTGAGTAAGGGAGGTCAGTGGAAAACCAACCCTAGTGTCTCCCCTTGCTACATCATTTCTCTGGGCAATTCATCCCATCTTCTCATCCTTTTCCTTTCTCCTTGGCTAACTGCCTGCGCTTTTGATGATCACACTCAAGCAATAAAGTGTACAGGAGGCTTTGGGATCTATTTTTAGAAGTGGAGACCTCAAGTATTTTGTTATCAGCCACCCACATCTTAACTGGGAGGGAAGAAAGACACTTACCTTCCATATTCAGCAAATCTAGACAGCTGCGACAGACCACTGAACTAACTTTTCTTACACAGTGCTATTTGAATAGCTTTATTTATTTATTTGAATGTTTATCCTGCCTGGTATATACCTAAATGTCTCAGGGCAGGCTACAACATTAAAAACCAGTAAGCATACAAAATGAACGAGGTGTGTCTTCACTGCTCTCCTGAATGCATAAAGTGAAGATGCCTGATGCACCTCGGGATGGGGACTATTCCACAATCTGGGAGCCACCACTGAAAAGGCCCTATCCCGGGTGCCACCCCTTTTGCGACGAAGGGTGGTGGGACAAGCAGGAGGGCTTCCCCTCCAGACCTTGAGGCCCAGGCGCGATGTGTGTCCAGCTGTTCCAGTAAGCAGTCCAGCAGCAGATTGAAGCGGATCTAGATAATCAACTTTATAGTTCCTTGCAGTGTTCACTTTCTATTTCCTGGATGTTTTGCTCTGAGGAGGTTTTCGTCCACCTTCTGAAGGTGAGACCTTTGGAATGCTGGAATTTTGCTTTGTGCGCCACCTGTGGAGATGCGTAGCCAGACGCAGCCGCTCCTCAGGGGAAGCGGCAAGGAGGCATGAAAAAACCCCTGAACAAAGAATACTCAGAAAGAACGGTTGCTTTCATGCTAGAACAGATGCAAAACTCCCAGCAGGATGGAAGGAGAGAAAAAGGACACAAGCCAATCAGATGTTCCTCAAAACGTTTGTTTTAAGGCATTCGGATGATACGCTCCCAATAATTCAATTATTCTGAGGCGGTTTCGGATTTTCAGCGCCACCTTGTTTTGTTTTGGAAGCCGAGTCTGGACCTTAGGCCATCGAAGCGCTACGCATTCTCCCCCACCTGCGGGAGAAATGCGATTCTGGAAGCCAAAGGATGCCGATCCTGGAGGCGGAATTTTACACGCTGGATCTTTTCCGGCAGTTTCTTTCACAAGGCCACACCTGCAACGCAAAGCCTGTACACCAGCTACCCCTACAGGCTGCTGCAGCCAACTGCCACACCAGAAAGGAAATTATTATGCAGGTTCCCATTTTTTCCTGGGAAGATGAGGGGAAAGCAAAAAAGGTGATCTCAAAGCTCCCCCAAACCCCACACCATATCCCCCAATCCCACAGGAGCTCGCAGTTACAGCTTCTTCCTTTCTACACAGTCCAAATTCCCTACACGGAAATTAAGGTCACCTTGCTAGCAGATGGGATGCACCGATAGCTATGAAATGTCATCTCCTCTATCGCATGTCGGTAAGACTGCTGATCCTACAAACCAGGCAGATGTTGGGAAATCAAGGCCCTTTTCCCAGGAGCATAAGAGACAGATTTGCAACTTGGTCCCCAAAGTTAATCTCAAGAACGCTACAGATATTATACTGTGCGTGTCTAGAGGTAAAACAGATTAAAAACTAGATTTCTGAAGTCAAGGGTGTGCAAAGCAGCTCATTTACGGACGTGCTGCCTTTCGAGCCTCCGTACGTTTGCCTTTGCTTGTTAGGCGTCCTTATTCTCATCAGAAACTCTTCGCTCTTTTCACTGTTTCCTAGGGATGAGCACGAATGTTTTTTGGCATTCAACTCAAATCGAATATTCGAACATCCAAATTCATATGGACAGAGAAAAAACGAATGTATTGAAACTAATTCAAATACGTTCGTACCTATTTGTACAAATAATCGATACGAATTGGATGATACAAATCCTGTCCACATCTGTACGTGTCCCATTTTTATCCCGTATGCATCCCGTTTTCACCCTGTACGTACCCGTACAGATGTGGTACAGGTAGAAATAAGATGCATATGGATACATATGTAACGCATACATATCCATACACATATTAATGTATGAATTATTTGTACAAATAATTCAAAACATCTGTATTCCTTTGCATACTAAAAAACGAATGCTTGGATGTTCGATTTGAGTTTGAACGTCTGAATTCGGCTGAACTCGATCAAATAACGAATATCTTGAATATTCTCGCCCATCCCTACTGTTCCCATTACTGTTACTTTCCCTATAACCCTTGGTGGAGCAGGAAGAGTTCGTTTTTCTTCACTGCTTTTCTCACCCTTAAGGAGGCTCAAAGCTGCTGACAAACACTGTTCTTCTCCCCACCACAGACACCCTGTGAGGTAGCTAAGGCTGTGAAAGCTCAGGAGAGCTGTGACTCACCCAAGGTCACCCATCGGGCTTCATGGAGGAGTACAGAATCAACCCCAGCATTCCCAGATAATAGTCCGGCTCCTTAACCACTAGACCAAACTGGAATCTGTCTTAACCCTATGATGCATCACAGACAAATTCTCCTCCTTCTCTTACCAACAAAGCGTTCCGGGTAAAGTGATGTGGCAACTGGACACTAGTAAAAGCTTACTTAATGGGCACTTAATGGGTACTTTTAGTGGCAGTGGAAAATCACCCATAGTCACTCTGAGCAACTGCAGCACCCTACAAATGGAAAATGTGTCAGGATAAGCATGAATATCATGCCAAGAGCAGGAGAAAGTGCATGGATGCCTGCGCATGCATGCAGGCAGCAGGGATTTTCTTTTGCACGAGAAGACTTAAGTCCATTGCTTGTCCTCCAGAGCTCACAGATGGGACTGTCAGGTAGGCACAAGGTCTGAAGCAAGCCTGTGCCGATTGAGCACAACTGCTTGACACGAATCCAGGGAAAATCAAGAAGGCAGACAGAAGCTCACAGGTGCTTCCTTACCTAAGCCTGAGATGAAAACCTTGGCTGGCAAAATGCTCTCTACCCTTGCCTTTCTCCAGATGTGAGCCAGGGAACACAATCTTCCCAGCATGCATAGCCAACGCCAAGGTTTACTGAGAACTGAAGGCTAACATGACATCTGTTGGAAGAAAGCAGACATAGCAACTCACACTGTTGCTGTCAGAAGGAACAGCCCTGCTGCAAGATTCTCCTTTCCTTGCAACTGGTTTTCTTCATCTTCAATGACACCCATTTTAAGGCTACGCACCAGATACTGAAACCCTTGGAAAGAAAAAGGACTAGAGAAGACCGCTGTGGTTTTGATCCAAACTTTACTCTTGGGCCTCCACAGTGTACTTAGAAGACTAATTTGTGAGGATAAATGCCATTGGAAAGGGAGAACGTGGAACGCAGATAACCCCTCAGCTGAGGCACCTTCTTAATGATTGGCAGAATCTGGGCGTCCACGGCCTTCTGGTCTGCTTTGCGCCGCTCGGTTATCTCGTATTTCTGAAACAGAAGAAAAGACAACCAACTGCTTATTCCTGTCTTAGTGCCCTTTGATGGGAAGAGCCTGAACTGGCTTCTGAAATCCACAGCTTCTTAAGCTTTGCTCCCTTCTCTATAAAGTCTCCTTGACAAAGAAGAGATGGCTTTCCTGCCCTGTTTTTCTCACCCATTTAAGGGACTCAAAGCGGCTGACAAACCTTCCGTTCTTCTCCCCACAACAGACATAAGGTCACCCAGCTGGCTTCATGGAGGAGGGCGGAATCAAACCTAACATTCCCAGATAGAGTCTGATTCCCTAAACACTAGACCATTTTTGGGACCAGGACTTGTTCATCTAAAGTATTACACACTGCTTCTCATTCAAATATAATCTTTAAGCTGTGTACACAGAACGAACCAGCTAAAATCGTAGCAGTTTTGGAAAAACATGATTAAAATCAAGGATGGGAAAAACATACAAAATATTCACTCTGGAAAGGCCTCAGTACAAGGATAAATCTCTAGCTGGCACCTAAAAGCCAGATACGTAGGTATCCTGCAAATATCAGAGAGATTATCCTAGGAGGTGGGTGCCATCATAAAGAAGGCCCAGCTGTGGCTAGTCACAAGATGACATTCAGCATTTTGTGGTGCCTGCAGCAGAGCCTTCCCCTCAAGATCTTAATAATCTATATCGAGAGAGGCCATCTGCCAAGCAAGCTGACGAGAAATGGACTAGCACTAGAAAATAGCCTAGACAAGCCAGGAACTCCAGAGTGCCAGGTGCGAAGCAGGCCAGGTCCCTTGTGCCAACTGTGCGCAAGGGATAAGAACCTAAGAGAAGCCCTGCTGGATCAGGCCACAGCCCATCTAGTCCAGCATCCTGTCCCACACAGTGGCCCACCAATTGCCCATTGGCATCTCAAGCAGAGACAAGGGCAAACCTTCTCCTGCTCTTGAATACCAGCAAATGGCCTTAGATGCATCCTGCTTGTCCCCCCAGCCTGAAAGACGTCTTTAGGCATCCGCTCTACTAGCCACTGATACATCTGTCATCTATAAATTTGTCTAACCCTTCCTTAAAGCCATCTAGGCTAGTAGTTGTTACCACCTCTTCTGAATCTGCAACCTGGATTTCTCTGCTTGCAGAGAGAGACCAGACTAACTCTGTCCCTCTTGGTTTGATCCTTGACCAGTGACCACACCAGCTGGATTATGGGAGCTGAAATTCAGCACCATCTGGAGGGTAGAAGGCTAAAACCGGGTCACATCTGTGCTGCAGAGAGCAGGATGTTAAATGCTTTATACTCACCCACCACTAACAGCCAAGACTATGCATTTTCCAAATCAGGAAGCCAACAGTTGCTCCAAAAACACCCCAGGATTGTGCCTCCACTATCCATCTATTTACCTTGCTCGCATATAATATTTATCAAGCATAATTTCAACTAAAAATTCTCTAAAATAAAGCTTACTATGAAAACGTGGATTCCAAGGCAAACATTAGGAAATAACACAAACATTTCAACTTGACTATCAGGAAAGATGCCCCCAAGCTCTTTCCATCTGTTCTATCTCTTTATTTGTAAATGCGGTTGCTGCATTGCCTTTTTCTCAAGAGGTGACTCTATACGGGCAGGCTTACTGGACAGCAAGTGTACTAGGAGTCTCCCCTTGCGGTCAAAGGGAAATCCCACCCCCAAGAGGGGGAGCCTAAAGGGGCAGGACCTAAAGGGGGGCTTCCTTAGACCACACGAGTGTGTAAAAGGCAGGTTCCTAGAACACTTGCTGATGCAGCGTATCAGCTAGTACAGAATTACCCAATAACCAATATGAATAACAAATATTTGTGCCTGTCCCTAGGCGAGACTCTTTTCTTTTAAGTGCTCAAGGGTGTCTCCACGCCACAGGGCGGTCAGCCTGGGCAGATCTCGTTCCGTCCCATCACCGCCTCTCAGGGTGGCCTACCTCCTTCTCGGTGTCGAAGATTTCACCCTCTTGGTGCTTCGGTTTACGCAGCCTCTTCTTCTTGAAATAGAGATCGGTGAGATGTTTTGGAAGCTTTACGCCAGAGATATCAACCTTGGTCGAAGTGGCAATGACAAATTTCTGGTGAGCCCTGCGCAGGGGCACGCGGTTGATGGCCAGGGGCCCTGCCAGCAAAAGAAAAAATGTACAGGATGGCCCTCAATTAGCGACATGGTGCTTCCTGACAAACATCAAACGATGGCCACTGAAGTAGCAAACAGACCACAATGCAGGTACCTGTTAACTTGCGCTGTTCCTATCTCTTATGCCTCAGCTTGACAGTATATTTAAAGCTCAGAGAAATGGCTACTAGCAGGCTAGAAGACAGCGCCAAATGCTTATACTTAGTAGAAGAGTGTAAGATTTTTCAAGAAAAATGACTGTTGCTCAGATCTGGTTTTCTACCCTGCTTTTCTCACCCATTTAAGGGGACTCAAAGCAGCTGACAAACCTCCTGTTCTTCTCCCCACAACAGACACCCTGTGAGGTAGGTAGGGCTGTGAGAGCTCAGAAGAAAGCTGTGACTAGCCCAAGGCCACCCAGCTGGCTTCATCTGGAAGGGCAGAATCAAACCTGGTACTCCCAGATAAGAGTCTGGCTTCTTAACCACTTGATTAATCTAGCAGAGGGTCACAGCTTCAGCAGCAACTGCCCAGGAGGAGGTAATTGTGAACCACAAGAAAACAACACAGATAGGGCCATGGACTCACCAGGAGTTGACCTTGACCTGACAATACCTAGCAACAAAACTCAGATTTGGAACCACAGGAGCCCAGTTTGAGGACCACTACTTTAGAGACTCCTACACCACATTAACTAGAAGATTTTCAAACCCCTGCCTGTTTATTCACATAAATATCCCACCGAGCTCCTTACACCCAAGACAGAGGGTGCCAAGACCAAACCCTTCTCCTCCTACGAAGTCTCAGCCCCCAAGTACAAAAAGCCCCAAAAGAGAATTCACAAAGTGAGATTCAAAATGGTTGTTATGAGGGTCTTGGCCTAAGGCACGGCAGGACTAACGCCATCTTAATTCACCTGCGGTCCCCTTGGGAGTTTTGGACTACAGCTCCCATCAGCCCAAGTTACAGAAAACAGTCGGAAAGCTTCAAGAGGAAGGAGCCCTATAAGGAAAGAGGGGCTCACCTGTGACAAGGAGCAGGCCACTTCCGAGCTGCTTCAGGAAGACCACGCGCTGGAAAAAGACAGCACAGCCATATGAATCGCCATAGGAAAACTGGGGTGTGCAACAGAGCATTTCTCCCTCCCTCCCTCCCTCGCAGTCCCCTTACCTTGCCCCGGTGGCGGCCAGTCAGAAGGATCAGAACAGTCCCTGGGGTGATGGATGCCCTCAGCTTCCGCTTGTGCAGGGCAAAATTCTTTTTGCCGTGACTCAGGAGTTTGCGAGGAACATCTTCTGTGGGGTAGTACCTAGGCTAGAAGGAGAGGACAAGATGGCACCGTGCCCTGTAGCTCAGAAGCCCCCTTTTAGTCTAAGGCCGGATACTGAGGTCACCCGTTAGCCTGGCCAGCGGCCAGGCATGATGGGAACGGGCCCCAGCAGCTAGAAAGCACTACAGTGGTGATCCTAGAGGTCTGTGGAGCTGAAAGCATCACACCTGTTTATCCGAAGTTCTACCATACAGAGTCTCTTCACCCATCCAGCAATGCTACGTTTGTCGTGTCTCAGGATGCGGTGGCTAACCTACGGCAACCCAGAAACCACTGAACTGCCCTTTCTATCAGCTCAGACCACATGAGCAGGCCCTCACTTGTATCTACTCCAGAAAATTCAACAGGGCCTTCTCTCTTATGACTGGATAACAGTCAACAATAACCTGATTTCTCCCAAGCGCTTCCAAACCCCCTGTTTTGAAACCATTCAAACTGACACATCTCGTGGAAGTGAATCTTCATGTCCAAAAGTGCGCTGCGTAAAAGACAACACAAGCTTTTGCCCAGCCTGATTCTCTCTGCTCCACTGCAGAGACCTTACCATTTTGCGCAGTTTGACCACCCTGTTCCCTCCATTCTTATCGCCTCCAACTGGCTTTGTGATCGTTGCTGGTTCCTTCTCTTTCTTCTTCTTTTCTATCTGTAGGCAGGCAAAGAAAACGTGGCGTTCAAATACTGGCAAACTGGCATTCCATTATATCACGCCGACAGCCACCCAGTTCAAGTTCCAAAGCTTTCTTTACCAGAGCATGGGAAGTAGGAGTATGTTGCTCCTGAACACGGCTCAAAGAGCAAAAAGGACTTGGGATAAAGTGCCTGAACTATTTAAAAAGGCTGCTAATCTAGTCAGACCTCATCTAGAGTCTCATGGCCAGTTCTGGGCATCCCAATTTCAAAAAAGACATTGACAAACTAAAGCAAGTCCAAAGGAGGGCTACCAATATGGTGAGTGGTTTGGAAACCTACAAGGAAAGGTTGAAGGATCTAGGAATGTTTAGCCTGTAGAAGAGAAGACTGAAAGGAGACATGATAGTGGTCTTCAAGTCTCTGAAGGGCCATCACAGCGCAGAGGGATCGTCCCTATTCTCACTTGCACAAGATGGGAGGACTAGAAACAACAGGATGAAACTTCAAGGGAGTCAATACAGATTAGATATTAGGAAAAACTTCCTGACAGTGAGGGCAACCAGTCAGTGGAACAGGTTGCCACGGGAGGTAGTTGGTTCTCCTTTGCTGGAGGTCTTCAAGCAGAGGCTGGACCTACATCTGTCTGGGATAGTTTAGGAAATCCCTTCAACCAGAATGGTTACTATCCATACAAGTTCTTTATTTTTGGATTGTCTGCAAGCAACAGAAGAAAAATCCTAATCTCCTGTTTTTTTCTTATAGTGCAACCTGTTATGTTGTTTGTTCTTGGTATAATGTTTGCATTGCCCTTTAGAGCAATGCTGTTAATCATATCTGCTTGATTATTCTGTTGTATTATTAAAATAAAAAGCAAAACCCAGTAGCTCAGACTGGATGACTCCGCGTGAGGCTCTTTCCCCTGGCGCAAACCGAGACTGGGTAATACAGAAATCCCTAAACAGGCTCAGAAGTGGCATTGGTAGGACAAAAGATAGTCTTGCTAAATGGAATGATTTAGAAGACGCTTCCATTTAATGTGAATGTGGCACTGAACAAATAACCCAACATCTGTATTCCTGTCCAAAATGTCCCGTCTCATGTACGATGGAAGAGCTGCTCAGTGGCACAGATAATGCAGTCGCTGTTGCTCGTTTCTGGTCAGAAATTATTTAATTTTATCTTTATTGGTCCTTATTTTATCAGTACTATTTTATCCAATTTTTTGTTTCATTGATCTGAATATTGTCTTTAAACTCATTTACACATTGTTTGTTCCTTTTATGGCCTTTGATGTGAAATAAAAAAAATTAAAAAGTAGTAAAAAACTCAGTTATACAACGCAGTAGGCCCTTTCAGAACAAGGAATTCTGACGAGGTTCCAGTTCTTTTTACCTTTGTTTCAGGGGCCTTATATTTGCGTTTGTACATGGCCTTCCGGGCATACATAGCTGAGCGGGAATATCTTCCGATCCCCCGGGCCAGCACCGGGTTACGGCTGGTGTGGACTTTCCGGACTCGTTTTGTTTTCTTCTCGCCCGCCATCTAACCAACAAACAAGCACAGAATTGGCAGTTTGCATTAGAAAGAAGCGCAAGGAAAGAGACCACGTTATATTTAAGCAGGCTGTTCTCTGAGAAAATCATAGCCCCGGGCACAGCACTCCACCGTCCCTTTCCTGGACACAGATTGTCCCTGAAATTAAAACGAGCAGTAGTAGTAAATGTTTCCACGGCTTTCATACCCTGCTTTTCTCACCCATTCAAGGGTACTCAAAGCTGCTGACAAACCTTCTGTTCCTCTCCCTGTGAAGTAGGTGGGGTTGGGAGAGCTCAGAAAGAGCTGTGACTAGCCCAAGGTCACCTAGCTGGCTTCATGGAGGGCGGAATCGAACCCAGCATTCCTAGATAAGAGTCTGACTCCCTAACCACTAGGCCAAACAGCCTCATCCCCACCCTCACCCTTCAAAGCCAAGCGACGTTCAATGAAAATCCAAAAAATAGAGAAAACCAGCCTATTAAACCCAGTAAAGGCGCCTGTGCCTGCAAGTACAGTGACCAAGCGCAGCGTTCAGACGTGACGTGCAGCTCCCCCCATCTCCCCCTTGCCGGGCAGCCACAGGAGGCGAAACGAAGCGCCGCCGACCCTTAAGAGGCCCCGGCAGCCCGGATTGCGCCCTCCCCGCCGCGAAAGAGCAGCGCCCCGCGTCCCGGCAGAGCCCCCCCGAGAAGCCCGCGCCCATCCGTCCCCCCCGAAGGACTCGGCTGAGGAGGATGACGGCGGATTCGGGCGGCGCGACCCGGGAGCCGAGCGCGGAGCGGCGGCCATTCTTACCTTCGTGGGAAGGAAAAGGAGGCAACTTCCGGAACTGCGGCGCTAAAGAGGAAAGGGCGTGACGTCAGGACGCCTCTCCCACGGCACCATGGGAGATGTAGTGTATAAGGGTAGCGATGCAAGGAGACACGATGGTTCTCCGTCTGCTCTCAGTATCTTTGGCAGGACGCGGCGTCCGCTCCTCATCATAGGAGTCCTGCCGGATCAGGCCGGAGCTCATCTAGTCCAGCATGCAGTTTCACACAGCTGCCTCTCTGGGTATCTAAAACAACAACCACCACAAGGGCAAAACCTTCACTGGCTCTGGAATCTCTGCAAATGGCCTTAGCCCTCCTGCCTGTCTCCTCGGCCTGGAGGATGTCCCTGGGCATCCATTCCAGTAGCCATTGATGCACCTGTCCTCCGTGAATTGGTCCATCTAGGCTGGTTGCTGTTACCGCCTCTTCTGGCAGCCACTTCCACAGACCGATGACCCTCTGGGTGGAGAAATCCTTCCCCCTGCCGGACCCCACTCTCCTGCCCATCAGCTTCATAGGTGCCCCCTGGTTCTAGCGCCGTGTGATAGAGAAAATAACTCTTCTGTATCCACCTTCTCTATAGTGGTGCAGTGGTTAGGGAGCCGGACTCTTATCTGTGAATGCAGGGTTTGATTCTGCACTCCTCCACGGAGCCAGGTGGGTGACCTTGGGCTAGTCACAGCTCTTTTCTGAGCTCTCACAGCCCCATCTACTTCACAGGGAGAAGAACAGAAGTTTGTCAGCAGCTTTGAGTACCCTTGAATGGGTGAGAAAAGCGGGCTAGAGAAGCCACGGTATATTGAGCCAGTTTGGCCTGCGCTTGGGGAGCCAGACTCTCGTCTAGGAACACGGGGTTTGAACTCGGAACTCCTCCCCTCCTCCTCCATCGAGCCCATTGGGCGGAGACCGCTGACGTCACCACTGCGTCCCCGCTGCGCGACGCTGCATTCTCTCCGCCCCTCCGGACGGGTCGCCCCGCGATGACGCATTAAGGGGCGCGACGCGTCGCTTTCTGTGTGTGTCTCTCCTCCTCCCCCCTCCTCCTCCCTGCTCTGCCTGCCGCCGCCGCCGCCTCCCTGGGAGGCCTTGATGCGGCCGGGCGCGGCTGGGCCTCTGCTGCCCCCGTCGTGGGCCGGGCTCCCCGCGAGGCGAAGGGGGCCCATGTGAGGAAGCCGGAGGCGGCGGGAAGATGACCTCGAGGAGGTGAGGAAGAGACAGGAGGCCACGCCCCTCCCTCGGGCTTTTGGGAAGGCCGTTGCCACGGGGACGGGGGCACCTTGGACCCCCTCCCGGGACCCTCTGGGCGGGGCATCACGTCGTGGGGGGTGGGGGCAGAGAGAGAGGGGGCGGAAGTTGCTGTCTCTTCCGCTGAGGCTTGCGGAACTCCCTGCCACAGGAGACCGGCGGCCCTGCCTGGGGTTATGATGGGTTCGCCAGTTGGCTGTGTGGGGTCGGGGCCTTCGTTCTACACCCTGCTTAATGTATAATCCTCTTCTTTTCCATTACTGAATGCATAACCACTCTTTTCCCCCTAGTGACGGTATAACGCCTCTTTTCCCTGACTGAAAAGAGGGTTAGGTCTAGTGGTTAGGGAGCCGGACTCTTATCTGGGAATACGGGCTTCGATTCCGCACTCCTTCACGAAGCCAGCTGGGCGGCCTTGGGCTAGTCACAGCTCTCTTCTGAGCTCTCACAGCCCCACCTGCCTCACAGGGTGTCTGCTGTGGGGAGAAGAACAGAAGGTTTGCCAGCCGCTTTGAGTCCCCTTAAATGGGTGAGAAAAGTGGGGTAGAAAAGCCAACTTTTCTTCTTCCTCCACGAAGCCAGCTGGGTGGCCTTGAGCGAGTCACAGCTCTCTTCTGAGCTCTCACAGCCCCACCTGCCTTACAGGGTGTCTGTTGTGGGGAGAAGAACAGAAGGATTGTCAGCCGCTTGGAGTCCCCTTAAATGGGTGAGAAAAGCCAACTCTTTTTCTTTGTAACTCAGGAAAGTAAACAAACCGACACACCCCTGGTTTGGAACAGTAAAGCAGCCAGCTAGACAACTTAAAAGTGAAAAGTCTTTAGTGGTGTGACCTGAAACTGGGTATGAAGCTGGATTGATCCTTATTGGTAGCGGGCAACCAGAGAGACACTGGGCCTGCACAAAACTGCTCCTGGCGTTTTTCATTGGCCAGGCTGGCAGGGACTGCTGGGGGTTGCTATTAAGCTAAGAACCTCAGAGGAGCCCTGCTGGATCAGGCTTCAGAACATCTAGTCCAGCATCCCATCTCTCATAATGGCCCACCAACTGCCCATGGGCATCTCAAGCAGGGACAAGGCAAACTTTCTCCTGCTCTCGAATCCCAGCAAATGGCCGTAGAAGCATCCTGCTTGTCCCCATCACTTGGATATCACCTGGAGCACTAAAGTTTGACTAGCCCTATAATTTGGTCCTGCTTTGTATTTTTTTTTTGCTCCCCCTCTGCCAACAGTGCAGATGAATTAACATTCAGGATCTGGAATGTTGACGCAACCTTTTGTTTTGATTGGTTGCGTTAAAAGTTTTTAAAGTTTTCAAGTTTTTGCTCCGTATTTGCTGTAAATAATGATTTTTTTCCTGTACCATTTCAGAATGCAGAAGATACACTTTGCTTATTTATTAAATATTGATGTTGAAAAGCAAAACTAAGCATCTTCCCTCACTTCTGGAAAGCATATAAATAAAAACAAATTTAATAAATTAATAAAATAAGATACAATAAAAAGTTAAAAAGTTAGGACTTGTAGCAATTGTTTAAGTTCTTTTCACGCTTGCTTTCAGGGATCTCCTGAAACTTTATTTCAATTCAAATTCAGTATTATTTCTGCCTTAGCAGGACCAACTGTATTAATTGTTAATATCTGTTCTGTTAGCCATGTGAATCTTTAGCTGCAAGTTTAGCGGGGAGGCCTGTATTTTTCATCTCTTTACTTACATTTTCAAGCTCTTTAAAAATTCTCCGCTTTCCTGGTCTCACTTTTCTCCTTGGATTGGTAAACCCCAGAGCAGGAAGTTGGCCCTAAAATTACCCTCCTGAACATTTCTGAGCCTGATTCTTGTTACCACATCTCCGGAACCGTTTGGCATAATTTTTCAGCCTACGGTTGAGTTGATACACCCCCTTATTCTTCTATTTCAGGCTGTTGACAAATGTGTCATCCCACTTTGAGCCAAATATACCTGAAACACCAGAGAGACTTAGAATGAAAGCTACAAATAGTGCAGCAGCTCTGGGCACTGGTGACTGAAAGTTGCTTTCCTTCTCTGGGTTCTCCTACGTGATTTGTGCGTAGTTTTTTTAGGGACTCTGTTTCATATCTCTACATGTGTTTTATCCCCTGCCCTCCAAAGCTTTGACCATGAAATAACAGAGACACACACATGAGCCTCCTACCTCCCTGAATATTCTGTGATGAATATGGATGATCAACCAGATTTTTCTCAGCATCTGTAATTTGCATTTCTTAATATGTGAAATAGAAAACCTCTTATGGTGGGCAGTGATCTTGGATAGTATAAGATGCTTCTAAAAGCCATTTGCTGGGATTCAAGAGCAGGAGAAAGTTTGCCCTTGTCTCTGCTTGAGGTGCCTGTGGGCAGTTGGTGGCCCAATGTGTAAGACAGGATGCTGGACTAGATGGGCTGTGGCCTGATCCAGCAGGGCTCCTCTTAGGTTCTTATGGACTAGATGGGCTGTGGCCTGATCCAGCAGGGCTCTTCTTAGGTTCTTATGGACTAGATGGGCTGTGGCCTGATCTAACAGGGCTCCTCTTAGGTTCTTATGGGACTCAATGGGTTGTGGCCCAATCCAGCAGGGCTCCTCTTAGGTTCTTATGGACTAGATAGGTTTATAGGTTTTGACCTATCAAGCCCTAAATGTCTTGGGTCCAGGTTATTTGAAGGATTGTATCTCCATCTATAACCTTGTGTGGGCTTTAACATACCCACTGGTTAGGCATTCCATCTCTAGCCCGTCTTCTGAGAACTCCCTTCCATTGGTGGCCCACTTGGCCCCCTCTCTGCTCTCCTTTCGTTGGCAGGTTAAGACGGTGCCGTTTAGGCAGGCTTTAATTCACTTTTATTTAATTCTAATGATTTTTTTTAGCTGTATTTTTTGGGTGTTTATATTGATTATAACTATAACGGCTGTTTAATTTTATTTTGAGGTTTGTTTTATGGGTTTTTGTTTTATGGAATTTTAACGTTGTGAGCCACTCTGGGTCCCATCTTGGGAGAAGGGGGGGATATAAATAAAATAAATAAATAATAATAGATGGGCTGTGGCCTGATCCAGCAGGGCTCCTCTTAGGTTTCTCCATTCTTAAGATCAGTGGACAAGAGCGACGGAGGAGGCATTTGTGGTATTTGTAGTGGTGTAAAGTGATTTTCAAGCTGCCTCAGCAGCTGTGCATGTCTTCCTTCCTGAAGCCAAAAGCATTACCTAGCCCAAAGCTTCAGTGTACCTTCTGCAAAGCCAGCTTGCTTGCGGAAGTGCATCTGCTCACCTGCCTCAGGCCTGTTGCTGGCTGCAGAGGATTCTGGGTAATTTCTCCATTCACTGGTTCACAAGGGGGCTTGTGATAGTCGCGAAGGAGTGTGAATTTGCTCTGTGATTGACTGATTGAGGCACGGCTATGCTATCTTCTTTATTTAGAGGAGAAGGAGACAGAACTGTTTATTTTCCACCGTTTTTTATGCCAGCGTGGGTTTAGGGAATGCTGCCCTATGATTTGCGTTCTCGACGTCCAGAAAAAAATCCATGGTCTGTGCCGTTTCTCTCTCCCTGCCAAGATTTCCTTGATGCTATTTCCTCTGAGGATGGAAAATCCCAAAACTGTCGTAAACAAAAAATTATAGTTTCTCTGAAACCAGTTTCTTACGATGGTTTTGCGTGCACCGTAGTGGAGAGAGGGCTTTTATCTGATTGGGAGGGGGTCTTCATTCCCTTGGGGGTGGTAATGAAGAGGAAGAAGCTAATGGTGAATGAAGCAGCCTGTGGGCAGGCAGAAAGTTACAAGCGAACATGAGCTGGTCTTTCCTGTCCAGTGGGATGCTGGCAGAGGGACAAACGGCCCGTGACAGAAGCTTGGGCACATTGCTTTCAGAAACTGTGTCAGGATTTGGCTTTAAAGGATCCTTCTCTTTGCCATCACACCCAATGTCCTCTCAATCTTTTGAGAGGCAAAATTAAATTTATTTTTCCACAGTGGTCTTTATAACCCCTAAGCACGTAGTTGGTGTAGTATGTAGTGGTTGGTGCGTTCATTTGTCACTGATGTTTAACTATTCTTGGCGACCCGATTTTGTATTGGATTGAAATTTTGTTCCGTTTTACTGCCTTCAGCTAGTTTATGACAATCTTTTGTCGTAATGCAGTATTGTACTTCAATTTTTGCAAATAAAGGAAACAAAGAATTCCACACATTGCTTATGGCTGCAGGCCGTGATTGGGGGCATGGAGTTCTTTGAAATACTTGCGTGCCGCTTTCTGCTATAAAAAAATTGGAACTGAAATGTTAGTTAGAGGGAAGAAGAAGAAGAAGAAGAGCTTGGCTTTTCTACACCGCTTTTCTCACCCTTTCAATGGAACTCAGAGTAGCTGACAAGCCTCCTGTTCTTCTTCCCAGAACAGACCTCCTGTGAGGCAGGTAGGGCTATGAGTGCTCAGGAGAGAGCTGTGACTGGCCCAGTGATGGCAAATCTTTTGAGCTTGGTGTGTCAAATTTTTTTTTAAAAAAATCCTAGCTTAACTTCGGTGGTGTGTTACGTCTAGAAATATCCATAATTTTATATTTGTAGCTCTAGTTTAAAAAAAGTTATATTCTTGATATACTTATTGAGAGCAAAAACAAATAATTCTTTACCTTAGTGACTTTCTTGTTGCTGAATTTTATTTGCTAAATCTTCAATTGAAAGTTGGTATTTCGTACGCTTCAAGCCCAGTATCTTGTGGCCCGCAAGCCAGAAGCCGGGTGCAGCCTACAAGATGCCAAATGGCACCAACATGCCCAGGTGTCACTCAAAAGGGCTCAGTGTGACACCTGTGACACGTGTGTCATAGGTTCGCCATCACTTGACTAGCCCAAGGTCACCCAGCTGATTTCACGGAGGAGTGCGGAATCAAACCCTGTATTCCCAGATAAGAGTCTGGCTTCCTAACCACTATATCAAACTGGCTCAAACTGGGAGTGGTGGATCGACGTGGAAGACCCTTGTTCAGACCCGTGTTTTTCCCGTTGTGGTTGTCATGAACTGTGTGGCAGGCAAGTCATTGCTTCCATTTCTCACCCACCCCTTGTCTTTCCGCAAAGAAGTTACTGGCTCCTTGGTTCTTGAACCTGGCCCTTGGTCCTGTTACTCTTAAGCACGATGATGCCGTTATATAAATACATTAATTACAAAGGACAATAACGCCTTAAGCGGTTTAGGAATCCTGCGTTTTTTTGCCCCTGGGTGGGAAGTGCAGCTTGAGCCCAAATGTCGGCTCGGTTAGCCGTAGTCCTAAAAATAATCTGGATGATGCTGATGGCATAGGCGGTGAATGCTGCTGGTTTCAAGGTGCAGCCGATGGGGAGGATTTCACAGGGAAGGTGCTATATTAGTCCCTGGAAAAGGGACCGTGGGCGGCTGAGATCAGGAGGCCATACGGAGGGCACTGGTATAAGAGCAAGGTAATGCCACGCTGGGGCAGAGTCCCATCTTGGCTAGGGTGCCAGCTCCCAGGGCTTCAGGAGGACCCCTTCTAGGGCCACAAACCCATCGCCTGTTGCTTCACTCGGCTGCTTGACATGACCTGGCGTGAAGCATGAGGTTGGTTTGACTTGCTCCGGCGTGGGATTTCCCTGGGGCTTCTCGCACCCTTGGAAAAGGCCAGATGCTCTGCTTATGGGACTTTGGTGCAGCCTGGTCATAGAATTTTGTGATTTGGGCAGCCTAATTGCCTCTGGTGATTGGGTCCTGTTGACAGGGGACTCGGTAGGGAGAGTGCATTTCATGAATCTGCAGAATTTGCTCTTGCATCAGGTTCTGCAGAGGGGATGGTGAGAGGAGGGAAAGCAGGAAGCCTCTCAAGGCCTTCTGGAGGTAGTGGAGAGCAGGTGAAGGTTCTGCCTTTGTCTACCGCTTGAGATGCCCAGAAGCAATTGGCGGGCCACTGTGTGGGACAGGATGCTGGACTAGATGGGCTGTGGCCTGATCCAGGAGGGCTTGTTTTAATACATGGAGGACAGGAGCATAAATGGCTACTAGAGTGGATGCCCAGGTACCCCTTCCAGGTTGGAGAGGCAGACAGGAGAGCAGGTGAAGGTTTTGTCTTTGTTTTCTGCTTGAGATGCCCAGAAGCCACCGGTGGGCCATTGTGTGGGACAGGATGGAGGACCAGATGGGTTGTGGCCTGACCCAGCAGGGCTTCTTTTATTCCTTTTATTTGTTTATTATTTGCAGTTTTTGTTCGACCCTGTAACCAAAGGGCAGTTTACAACCTTTAAAACCCAAACGTATTAAAACAAAAGAAGTGTCTGAAAAGTGTGTGTGTGTGGGGGGAAGCTATATCCCCATTTATCCAAAGGCCAGGGCAAAGAAGTGCGTCTTCAGTGCCATCCTAAACATGTAAAGTGAGGGTGCCTGACACACCTCAAGGGGGAGACTATTCTGTAGTCTGGGGGCCATCACTGAGAAGGCCCTATGTTCTTATGGAGACTGTAATTAAACGATAGAGTTCTTGCCATTTAGTTGCCACATATCAGGTAATCTAGAAGATGCTTTGGTCTGGAATGCCAGAGAGATGCATGTGTGAAGTTTTAGTAAAGGTGATACTAAGCTGGATACTCTACTGTATTCATGAAGATGCAAGTTTGTGTACCAAGGCAGCCTGGGGAAAAAAATTATAGGACCAGTCCTTTGGATACGATTTAGGTCCCTGTGGTGTGTGCCTTTAACTTGTGTAAAAGATAATCTATCCCTCTTTCCAGATGGTTTCACCCCAATATCACTGGTGTGGAGGCTGAGAATCTCCTCCTGACCAGAGGAGTTGATGGCAGCTTTCTGGCCCGACCCAGCAAAAGCAACCCGGGGGACTTTACCCTGTCTGTACGGTAAGCAGATTGTGTGTTGAGGGAACTCTGCGTTTAAGTCCTAAATCGGGGCCCCAGAAATTGCTAAGGATCAATGGCGGTTTGATGAATTGCCTGAGATTCTTCGATTGTGCGATTGTAGGACAGAAAATCTACGCAGGTGAGCAAAGGTTGTCACGTTGCTCTTGCTGGCATCCAGACTTTCTTTTGAAGGAAAGCTGTGAAGCGACCGGGGAAGGGATTGGCGTAGGGAGAAAGAATAATTTGTTTTGAGCAATGAGGACCTGAAGGCATATTTGGAAGTCTGAGAAGCTGTTGAGGGTGCCGGCCATAACATGGTCAGCCTGGGGCAAGGAAAGGGACTTCATAGTTGGATCCAAGACGGAACCTCTTGTTCTTTACCTCTGCGTCCCACCAGAACATAAGGCCACATGCTTCAACTTTGTGTGAGCCCAGGGAGTGAAGAGAAGGAAAGGGAACAGGAAGTGAATCTTTTTTTCTAGTGGGTTTGTGCCCCTTTGTGGGTGTTCTTGAGTCTAGGAGCTTTGTGGTAGTCACTCCAGGCGTTGATGAAATGGGGCTAGGTGTATCAACAGTCTTGCGCAGCCTAAGGTGGACACCCCTATTTATCACTGCGTTCACACAGGTGAGCATCCTCATTTTCTTTTGTGTGTGTGTTGGCCAGGCGAAATGGAGCAGTCACCCACATCAAAATCCAGAATACTGGGGACTACTATGACCTATACGGCGGGGAGAAGTTTGCCACCTTGGCAGAGCTGGTTCAGTATTATATGGAACACCATGGGCAGCTCAAGGAGAAAAACGGTGACGTGATCGAGCTGAAGTACCCACTTAACTGTGCTGACCCCACATCTGAGAGGTGAGTGGAAGGTCAAGAGAAGACAGCTGAGCAGTCCAGTGGTTACCCCCCAGGAGATAATCTGGAAGAGCCAGTTGTGGCCATTTCTAGCATGCTGCTAGCCTCAGAGTAGGTTGTTTGGACCTCCTCGTCCATCTTATTTATTTATTTAATTAATTGGTTATAAATAGATATATAAAAATAAATAGATATATAGATTAACTCATATATCTATTTATTAATCTATATACTTATCCATTTATCTACTTTCTTACTTAAATTTTAATCCTGCCTTCTATCTGGAGGTCTCTGGGCAGGTAACAACATTTAAAATCAAACATTATTAAAACAATAACAGTGTGTATTAAAACAATAGCATTTGCAAGTGGGAAGGGAAAGTGTATCCCCATTTAACCAAAGGCCAGGGCAAAGAGGTGCGTCTTCACTGCCTTCCTAAATGTGTACAGTGAAGGTGATTGGCGTACCTCAAGGGGTAGATTATTCTATAGCCTAGGGGCCATCACTGAGAAGGCCCTCTCTCGGGTACCCACCCCTTTTGCTCCTGAGGGTGGGACAACCAGGAGGGCCTCCCCTCCAGACCTTAAGGCAAGGACAGGTCAATATGGGAGAAGGTGTTATTTTAGATACTTGGGTCCCAAGTCATTTAGGGCCTTATAAGTTAGAGTTAACACCTTGAATTGGGCTCGGAGGCGAATGTGTTCAAATGTGCGGTCCCGCTCTTTGGCCATATGTTGTGGTGGTGCTGAAGTTCAAGAATTATTGGGTAGCAGGGGGGGGTTCTTTCTATTAGGATGAGACTCTTCAAAGATTAGCGGATGTTTTCGTTTTGGTTGTAAGTGTGTTAAAGAATAATTTCATGTTGGTTCTGAAAACTCTGTCATGTGACAGGGGCCAAGCATGGGCACCCTGTATGGGAATAAGAAGTCATCTTTCCTCCTTTCCTGGTCCTTCTCAAGGTGGTTTCATGGTCATCTTTCCGGGAAAGAAGCAGAGAAGCTGCTAACAGAAAAAGGCAAACATGGCAGCTTCCTTGTCCGCGAGAGCCAGAGCCACCCTGGGGACTTCGTCCTTTCTGTCCGGACGGGGGATGACAAAGGAGAAAGCAACGATGGGAAGTCTAAAGTGACCCACGTCATGATCCGGTGCCAGGTAAAACAGCGGCAGCAAGCCGGGATGCCACCCTGACAAAGATACTCTAAAATCTCTGTCTTAGATGGGCAGATTGACTCCCAAGAGGTGGAATCTGTTTCAGTTCTTCTAAGGCCTGTTTGGATGGGGAGAAGCAAGTCAGGACAAGAGCATCCCTGAATAACCATCTTTTATAAGTTTCTCTTCTTTCAAAGAACTGTTCTTTTTGTTTATTTATATATATAGATGCATTTTATACAACCACGCATTCTCATTTTACATCTGCAGTCATAATTACAGATTCCAAGTATATTTCCAATTTCTCATTTCCCTTTCCCTAACCCTCCCGCCCAATGCAGATCTTATAATTCAGTGATTAAGGCTATTTATCACATTCCTTGTTTCTTCACTCAATACATTTGTCATTCCTGGTCTATTAACGAAACTGAGTAAGTCTCTGCACTCCTCCTCTACTGATACTCTGCTCTGTCCTTCCGTTTAATGCATCCACCGATGTCTGTAAAAATAAAATTTAAAGTGGTCAACAGTATAATTATGCCACAGGTCAACATTACGTTTTCTCACATCCTTCCATGCTCTTGCTATGATTGAGATGGCAGCCATCAAAGAACTGTTCTTTGACTTAGTTTAGCTTCAACCGGGGACAACTGTATCGTCATTGGCTTGGTTGCTGCATTCTCCAGACGAGCAAACACAGGTACGATTTGCATGCTGTTGTTAACCACCTTTCCTCCCTTCCTTCTAGGATATGAAGTATGACGTAGGTGGGGGAGAGAAGTTTGACTCCTTGACGGACCTGGTAGAGCATTACAAGAAAAACCCTATGGTGGAAACCCTGGGAACCGTCCTTCAGTTGAAGCAGGTAAGAGACAAACCCACCAAATGAGCATTTTTTTACTCTGAAGTAGGGTTGTGCAGGAATATTCGTAGGCATTCAGAATCAGAATGTGCCGAATTTCGACATTCAAACTCGAACAGAATATCCTGAAATCCGAATGTAAACATTCGAATCAAATTTTGAATTTCGGATCTATTCGTTTGAATTATTTGGGCATCCATTTGTGTGCTGGTTCGTACACAATGCGTACTTGAAGATCAGCGTCTTTTCCGTCTCTGTACGCGTTTGTGTGGATCTGTACAAGATGAGAACGGGTTTTATACAGGGTTACAGGATGCATACAGACATGTACAGATGCGTATGGATGGGGGGAAGACGCGCAAAAGCGCATACAAATGTCGGCAACTTGAATTGAAAATTCAAAAGAATAGATTCGAGTTTGGTAAAAACGAATCAGATCTCATTAAATTCGAATTTAAAAGATTCAAATCGAATTGGATTTTCAGGAACGTCAGAAAAACATTCCTGCACGTCTCTACTGTGAAGCATTAAAAACAGCTTTGGAGAAGCCTGTCACAGATCTTTGAGGGCTCCGTTTTTGCTTTCTCTTAGTCTTCCTTTTCTGCTGCTTTGGAGTACAGAAAAAAAAACAAGTGAGCATTCAGAATGTAAGAAGTCAAGTTTGCTTTTCTTCAACCCTTTCTGTGTTAGTTTGCAAAAAACAATCTCTTTCTGCACAGGCGAATAATTAATACTTTTGTGCCATTCCTTGTCAGCTGCAACCTCGTTTATGTATTTTTATTTTATTTATATTTACATTTCTATCCTGGCCTATACCCTAAGGTCTCAGGGCACATAACAGCATTTAAAAACAGACCAGTTAAAATAGAGCCATGTATATAAAACAGTATAAAATGATAATGTATTATTATTTTATGTATATATGTATGCATTTGTTTGTTTATATTTCTATCCTTTCCGATATCAATGGTCTCAGGGGCGGAGTCACAACAAAGTCATCATAGAAACAGATAAAAGAGATTGGCTAAAATAGTGACAGTGGTTATAGGGGGAGGAGATTATTCTATAACCTGAGGGCTACAACCGAGAAGGCCCTTCTACCCCTTCTACCCTGCAGCTCCTGAACGATTGCCGAGCGGTCCTTACCAGCAGATCTTAGCACACGGGCAGGTCTATATATTAAGTTGATGTCTCCAGGGATAAACTCCTGCCTGCACTGTCCCAGAGATCAGCCAGGAGATCAGATATTTGTGAGCAGCAAGTGCTTGGAGGGACGGGGTCCTCTGGTGTGAAGATTAAAAACAAACAAACACAGCTCAGCATCAAGGATTTCCAATGGACAAATATCTCTCAGTGTTCAGCCATCACGTGCAGCTGAATGAAGGTCAAATGACAACATTAATACAACTTCATGTTCCTCTGGGAGAGGCAGAGGAATGTAAGGGGAAAATCTTAATTAAACTATAAATCTTCCTCTAGGCAGACGACAGGTAGATAGTGTTCTGCATTAATATGCATTAAAAAAAAGAAAGAAAATGCCAGCAATGTTGAGCATGTTGATCCTTGGGCGATGCATTCCTTGATCCAAGTGGAAATATTTTCACTCCTGTGAGATGGTGGTGGAAGAAATTAAACCTGGCTTCTCCCCTGACACATGGATTATCAGGCAGCATTTCACATTAGGGCACGAATATTCAGAATATTTGTTATTTGGATGAATTTGGATATTTGCATACGAATCGAGTGTCCAGACATTCATACTTTAGTGTTCGTATGAATATGAATATTTTGAGCTATTTGGCCTTCCAGATGGTTGTGAACTACATCTCCCATCAGCCCCAGCTAGCCGCTATGGATGTTGGGAGCTGGAGGAGCTCAGTTAGAGCATTGATGGTGCCGAACCCCTTTTGGGTCTCCCCAGCAGCTGTTTTTGGTGCCACTAATCCGCCTCTCTTCTCCCACCAGCCCCTCAACACCACCCGCATTAACGCCGCCGAAATTGAGAGCCGGGTGCGAGAGCTGAGCAAGCTGGCAGAGACCACGGATAAAGTGAAGCAAGGCTTCTGGGAGGAATTTGAGGTAATTGGGGGGAAATCGAACCAATCTAGATTTTGCAGCTGCTGGGAATCTTGTGCAACTTGAGTGTCTTGGCCTCCCATCACAAAGCGACCCAGGATCTCCGGAGAAATTAATTTCTCTGTCTGCCTCGCGAAGGTTCAGGGCAAAATTATAATCCCAAGTGTTTCCCTAGCACAAAGAAGAGCTGCCAAAATGCGTGTAGCAGTGCCGTCTGTGCTCAGAGTGGATTGATTGTGAGTCCAGCCATGACGCCTTGGAGCCGGTGCTGTGCTATGGAATGTCCAGAGACATTCCAACTGCTGAGGCGGAGGCGAACAGAAGCTGTCAGTGCTGAAGCGCTCTTGGTCTGAGGCTGCTGTCAATTTAAACTGAGAGTGAAACAACAGAAATTCTGAAGGGGGGTTGGGGTTGGTGGCAATCTAAGAGCTGGAGAATATGCGATCTGGCTCTAGGGGACAGACTGTTTTTGGAGTTCATATCATGGAAACGCCCCGGAAGGGACAAGAGCAACTATAAAGATGGATCTCATCTTCCTTTCAAGAAGCTCAGAACATTTCTTGGTGGTTTTCCTTTGTTCCTGTTTTACCTTCACAGCAATGAGGGGGCCACAGTCCAACAGTCCATTCAGGATTGTATGGGGATCTGAACTTCCCCTTCTTAGGATCATAACCTAACCCTAGAGTTGGAAGGGACCTCCAGGGTCATTAAGCTCAATGCAGGATTTCCTAAACCATCCCAGACAGATGTAGGTCCAGCCTCTGCTTGAAGACCTCCAGTGAAGGAGAACCCACTACCCCCCGTGGCAACCTATTCCACTGACTGATCACCCACACTGTCAGGAAGGTTTTCCTAATATCTAATCTGTATTGACTCCCTTGAAGTTTCATCCCATTGTTTCTAGTCCTCCCATCTTGTGCATGGGAGGACTGTGATGTCCCTTCAGATACCTGCAGACTGCTATCATGTCCCCTCTCAGTCTTCTCTTCTGTAGGCTAAACATGCCTAGATCCTTCAACCTTTCCTCTTGGGGCTTGGTTTCCAGACCACTCACCATTTTGGTTGCCCTCCTTAACTTTCTGAATTGTAAGGCATGAGACTGTGAAGAGGCACTGCATCGGAATTCTTACCTGTCAGGACTTATATCGGGCAACTTTTGTCATAATCCTAGCTGGCAAACCTAGGAGGCACTAAGAATTCTGCTTTATGCCTGAGCGTGGCACCGGTGAATCCTGTGAAAGATTTCTGTGTAGCTCGATGGTGTTACCACTAGGGTGAGACATCGCCTCTCCTTCTTCTGGCTTTCTGGTTTTAAGGACTCTTTTCTTTTGGCAGACGCTCCAGAGGAGAAAAATGAGGGCAACTCAGTGCTTATAACTTTGTGTTTTGGTGCATAGGTAGAGAAACTAAGTAATGTGACCAGTCAGAAGTACAGCCCCTTTAGGCCTGGCATGTTTGTTTGTTTACATTTTATCCCTCCCTATATCCGGAGGTCTCCAGGTGGGTAACAACATTTAAAATAAAACATTATTAAAACAATAACAGTATATATTAAAACAATGACAGTCTCTGTAAAGTGGGAAGAGACAGTATATTCCCATTTAGCCAAGGCCAGGGCAAAGAGGTGCGTCTTCCCTGCCTTCCTGAACATATACAGCGAAGGTGCTTGGCGCACCTCAAGGGGGAGACTATTCCATAGCCTGGGGGCCATCACTGAGAAGGCCCTCTCCCAGGTGCCCACCCCTTTTGCTGCTCTGAGTGGCGAGACAACCAGGAGGGCCTCCCCTCCAGATCTTATGGCTTTTTATCTTGCCGTATTGCCATAGTTTTGGGGCAGTGCCCAATAAAATCATCTGAACAAACCAGAGAAGGTGCAAATACAGATAACAATGAAAATGAACAATCTGCGATCATAAAAGGTGGCAGAAAGAGTCAAAATACAGGGTTCCTGTTACTCCCCACCAATGGCTTAGGTGAGGAAATGTGGATTAATTGCGTGTCTGAATGAATAGAAGGGCATGGAGAATCTCACTGGAGAGGCATTTCCATAAAAAGGGGCCACCACAGGGAATGCCCTATTCCTATTCCTACAAAGCTCCTCATAAGAGGGTATGGCTAGGAGGATTTCTGCTAATGAGCTTAACAGAAGGGCAGGTCTATATGGGAAGAGGTGGTTTTTCAGGTATTTGGAGCTTGAATCATATAGGGCTTCATGAGTCAATATTAAAACCTTGAATTGCAGTATTTTGCACTAGCTGTGGTCTCTGAACGGTCTTCAAGGGCAGTACCAAACAGAGTGCATTACGGTAATGTCATCTTTGCCCACTGAGACCTATGGCTTGCTGCATGCTTTCACGTCGTCGTCCCCTTTCTGCTTTCCGCGGGCAAAGAGACTGAAGTTCCACAACTTTTTGTCTCATGCTTTCAGAAGGAGTGGTAA
Organism: Aspidoscelis tigris stejnegeri; assembly: GCA_023333525.1. NCBI lineage: Eukaryota > Metazoa > Chordata > Lepidosauria > Squamata > Teiidae > Aspidoscelis > Aspidoscelis tigris. The sequence continues at coordinate 10,380,496 of JALMGA010000020.1, forward strand.
GGGCCCTTAACTTCTGGGGCTGCCTTCTCCTCGCTCCTCCAAGCAGGGCTGCACTATGGTCTGTTAATAGTTCTCCTGCCACCTTGTATCGCTGGGACTCTCTGTGAAGCTCTGTGAAACCCTAATGGTTGGTTTATGGCTTTTTTGTCCTGCTGCCACCTCTTGAGACCCACAGTGAGGCAAGGCTCCCCTTCCCCGCAGGCTTTGATTTCTGTGGTGCCCTTGGAGGACAGGAGGGGGCGCTGTTTCCCATTCATTTGATCCGCTGTTTCCTTTCCATTTAGACGCTCCAGCAACAGGAATGCAAACTTCTATACAGCCGGAAAGAGGGCCAGAGGCAGGAGAACAAGAACAAAAACCGCTACAAAAACATCTTGCCCTGTGAGTATTGAACAAGTTCCCGCCCTACCGCACATTCAAGTGTCAGGGTCTTGTCTGCTGGGGCTCCCGGAAAGTGGAATGAAGAGAAGACGGATTCTGCCTCCAAAAGGAGTGATGGTTCGATATAAAGCAGCTCATAGGTGTGCCCAAGAGATACCGTGCCCATGGGAGTGTGGGTCCCTTAGGCAATCTGGCATCCGCCAAACTGGCTGGGGCTAATGGGGATTGTAGTCCAAAATCACTCAAGGGTGAGAGGCTGACAGAGTGTGGCCCTGAGTGGGCAGAGCCTTAGCTCAGAGGCAGAGCAATGGGTTTGTTTGCAAAAGGTTCTAGACTGAGTTTCTGGGATCTCCAAGAGAAAGGATCTTAGCTCTTGAGCCTTCAGGAACCCCCTGCTGGCAGGCATGACTGTCGTGTCTTAAGCCAGCCAGGTCTAGAAAACCAACACGCGCGCGCACGCTCAGGGCTAGCAGTAGTAGCAAACAGCCAAAGTTCTTTTGGGGAGCAGGAGTAAAGATGCCAGAGGGTCTGTGGTGTCAGAAATCAGTCCAAGGATCAGAAATATGAAGAGGTTGCAGGATAAAGAGACATTGTCTGCAACGTGTTCTGCAGGTGTGGGGTGTGCAGAAGTAGGGAGGGAGAATCGCACCCTCTTCCACGCAGGTGCTTGGCCTGCAGACGTGCTGACCGTCTCAGCTGTTGTCACTCTTGCCTCGGAACGCTCGGTGAAGGGCGTCGCCCGGCGTCCTTGTCTGAACTGTCTCCATCTTGGGCTATACGGTCAGCGTTCACATTGAGCCCCTGAGCCGTGCCTCCTTCGCCCTGACTGTCGGGGAAGCTGGGCTCGCCTTGGTTGTCCCTCTTTGTCGGAGGAGGAGGGGCTGATGGCACCGGGCATGACAGTGGCAGCGAAGCACTGCTCTTTCTTCAATCAGGTTGCAGAATTCTGGGAGACGCTGCCCGTGGTCCTTAGCGGAACCAGCCAGGGGCCACCATGGCTGCTGATTAGAATGCATGCCACCCAAAGTGGCCACCTCAACGAACGATGCTTTGGTTGCGGTAGTTCAGTGAATGAACACGTCCTTCTCCCCCTTTTCTACGTTTCAGTTGATCACACCAGAGTTGTCCTTCACGACGGCGACCCGAACGAACCTGTTTCAGATTACATAAATGCCAATATTATCATGGTGAGCTTCACTTGGCTCGTGGGGATATCTTTATGGAACCCATCTCTTCCCATGTGGCACCGAATGGGTGGTGGTTAAGATTCTGTGCGTCGAACAATGGACCTCCTGAGCTCTCCAGCGCCAACTCTTCTAACATTTAGGTGTCAAGTAAAGACTTGGCTTTTGATTAAGGCCCTTAGGTGCTAATTCACTCTAGCACTATTTTAACTTTTTAAAAACTGTTTATGTATGGGGTATGTATTTAATGTTGTTATGATTTAATAAATTTATATCCCACCCTTCACCAAATGGTCCCAGGCCGGGTAACAATAAGAATAAAACATATCAGATGATAAAACATAATTAAAAATATCACCCCTCCCTCTCTCCCTCCCACCTCCACCCTCCCCTAACAGGACAGCACCCTGATGGAGCTATTTAAATGGCAAAAGCCTGGTTGAAAAAATACGTTTTCACCGGACGCCAAAAAGTATACAACATAGGCACCTGGCGAACCTCAAGAGGGGGGCAAAGTCTAGGGGCCACCACAGAAAAGACCTCTTGCTTGTCCCTGTCCCTCTCCTTGAGATCTCAGTGCCCAGGCAGGTCTATATGTTAGTGTCAGCACCTTGAATTGGGCTCGGTAGCAAATAGGTAACCAGTGCAGACCCTTTAAGGCTGGTGTGATAGGAGTCCAGCCAGAGACTCCCGTCAGCAGCTGAGCTGCTTCATTATGCACCCAGTTCCAGCTTCCGAACCGTGTTCAAACTGTTTTGTTTTTGTATGGGTTTTTACTGTAAACCGCCCATCGATCTTGGGATATGGGGTGGGATACAAGTGTTTTAAATAAATAAATAAATAAATAAATAAATAAATAAATAAATAAATAAATAAATAAATAAATAAATAAATAAATAAATAAATAAATAAATAAATAAATAAATAAATAAATAAATAAATAAATACTGCATCAGTGGCAGCGGTGGAGGATGCGACTGGGAGACGCCATCCAGGGTCCGTGGGTTCAGTCTGCAGGAGCAGCAGGGTGGGAATGGGGAAGGACCTGAGTGGCCCCCATCAGGACAAGGAACCCAAGCCTGCCCGACCCAGTTCTCCCTCCCTCCTGAAGCAAAAGGCTTGAAAATGGCTTGCTTTGGTCCCCAGCCTGAGTTTGAGACAAAGTGCAACAACGCGAAGGCCAAGAAGAGCTACATTGCCACCCAGGGCTGCCTGCAGAACACGGTGAACGATTTTTGGAGGATGGTGTTCCAGGAGAACTCCCGCGTGATCGTCATGACCACAAAGGAAGTCGAGAGGGGAAAGGTAAAGAGCGGGGACTGCTCTTGTGGGGAGGAAGGATTTTGGAGCAGCTGCCATTTCCCAGGCTTGGAGCAATTCTGTGGTGCTCCTTGGGCCTGTAAAGGCCCAGCAAGCTAGTAGACATAGCCTGGTCTTACCAGATCTGGTCCAGTGGTTAGGGAGCCGGACTCCTATCTGGGAATGCTGCGTTCGATTCTGCCCTCCTCCATGAAGCCAGCTGGGTGACCCTGGGCTAGTCACAGCTCTCTTCACAGGGTGTTCTATTGTGGGGAGAAGAGCAGACGGTATGTCAGCTGCTTTGAGTCCCCTTAAATGGGTGAGAAATGTGGGGTAGAAAAACCAACCCTTCTTCTTCCTCCATGAAGCCAGCTGCATAACCTTGGGTGAGTCTCAGCTTTCTTCTGAGCTCTCACAGCCCCACCTGCCTCACTTGGTGTCTGTTCTGGGGAGAAGAACAGAAGGTTTGTCAGCTGCTTTGAGTTCCCTTAAATGGGTGAGAAAAGCAGGGTAGAAAAGCCAACTCTTCTTCTTCTACCTTTTTTTTTTGGCTGTATAGGTTCTGTCTCGCTTTCCCAAGGGCTTTGAAACGTGACTGTTGTAATCGCAAACAAGGAAGCAAGCCAGACTTTCACAGTCCTTGGTTAGACCACGGTTGCTTCCCTCCCCTTTAGATTGTCTGGGGCACACAGGGATTTCCAGGGTTCTAAAAGCAGGCAAAGAGTATGATGTTGGTTTGTCTCTCAGAATTCAGCTTCCTCCCCTCCCCTCCCCTCCCCTCCCCTCTCCCTCCCACCCCCAGTGAGCTGGCTTGTCTCTGTTTTTGCGTCTCTGGCTTCTGGATTCGCCCTGGCTGTGTCCGCGTTCCACCTGAATGCTGCTGGCTGCTCAACCGTAGCCGGGCGGGGGCCTCTGGGGGAACGGCTCTGGCTCAGGCCTCTCGCTTTATTGCCTTTTGAGTGCTTTTCTGTACATGTTCCAAGTGGGCAGGTTGGACAAAGTCAAAGCCCAGGAGACCCAAGGTGGGCTCCTCCTCAAAGCAGGCCTGGCTAGGGACGGGCACAAATGTTCTAAACGTTCGAAATTGAATCAAAGGTGGACATTCAGTTTCGAACAGAATGTCTCCGCATTCCAGTTTAGACATTCGAACGAATTTTGAATGTTCCAAAACATTCGTTCGAATGATTAAAACCATTTGTACGTATTCATACGTATCTGTATGAATCTCATACGTATCTGTACACATTTGCGCTTATAATACGGAATGAAAACTGAATGCATACGGGATAAAACGGGGTGCATATGAAATACATAGAGATACGTATACCATATACGAATGTTGTATTTGGATTTTAAACACTCAAATTGAATCAAATGTTTTGACATTTGAATCAGCTGGAATTTGAATGCGAAAAAAAATTTGGGCACTTCCCTTGGCCTGTCTGGTGTTCTGAATAATTCGGACATTTATAAGTGTATGTATCCATGTGTATTGCATCTGTATCCGTATCCATCCATATGGATACATACGGGATGAAAACGGGATGTATACAGATGCCTATGAGATTCGTATCATTGGATACATATCAAATATTTGAACACATGGATATGAGTGTATTTGTATCGGTTTGAACGTCCAGACATTCGTTTCTCTTTATTCATACGAATTCGGATATTCAAATATTCGATTTGAATTGAATTGAATATCGAAAATTGCATCGGTGCACGCCCCTACCTCAGATGGCTCTTTCTGGTTCGGCTGGCACTGAATCCTAGTGTTCCACACCTTAGGCCCATTTGTCACCTGCCTGCCCGCCCTCCCGTGAGCTTCAGCAGAGCAGTCACAGCAACTGGTGGACAAAGTTTGATGCGCCGGTGAACCTGCTGCCCGATTGACGGAAGTCAGTAAATCAATGCCCCCCCTGGCCCTGGAATGAATCTGCCATCCCTCTTTTCCCTTTCCAGAGCAAGTGCGTGAAATACTGGCCCGATGAGCACGCCTTAAAAGAGTACGGCGTCATGCGCGTGCGGAACGTCAGGGAGAGCGCGGCGCACGATTACACGCTACGGGAGCTCAAGCTTTCCAAGGTTGGCCAGGTGAGTCTTTGGGATCGCCCCTTCGCCACTGGATGATCTTGGCTGCTCCCCAGAGGTGATCACTGTTGCGCCTTGGGTCAGCAGTTTTTCTGTGGTTGTTCTTCACTCCGCTTTCTCACTTGTGGATGCAGTGAGGGGCAGGCTGCCAATGCTAGCAGTCAGTCAGTGAGATACATGGCAAGAGTGGGGGGAACCGGCTGTGGATGGCATACAGGTACCAGCTGAGTGATGTTAACTTTCCACATCAGTGCAGTCTAGATGGTATGGAATCTTCTTCTCTTGACAACCCTTGTAGTCTTGATTAGGGCTGTGCAGGAATGCAGTTTTCAACGTTTGATTCATAATGAATTGAGTATTTGAAAATCTGAATTTGTATGAATAAAGAAAAATGAATGTCTGGACATTCGAACTGATACAAATACATTTGTATCTATTCGTTCAAATATTCTGTACATATTTGTGCACATCCCTAGTCTAGATGTAGTCAGAATGGCTCATGGCTGGAGAATTGGATCCTGGCCCTTTTTGCACAACAGGTACACAATTGGTACAGATAAGTTACGTACCTTCTGCACACACGACCCCTTAAGGACCCCACTAGGGCCCCATTCTGCACATGAGCGCTGTCAAAATCAAGATTTAATGGGGTCTTTGGGTCCTTAAATCTGCATTAATGCAAGACCCATTTAATGGTGTCTTCAATCCGGTCTTCCGCCATGAATGCTAAATCAGAGGCCATGTTTCTGGGGCAATGGGGTCCAGAGGCGGGATTAGAGACCACCATTTGCAGCGGGGTGGCTCCAGCTCCGCCCCTCAGCACACATGCAACATGGGCATGCATGTTCTTCGTAGCTGCTACATAGGCGGCTACGAAGCTGCGTCTCTCTGCCACACCCTCTGGCCTGATTGGAGCTATGGCGTCCGCATGGAGCCCTGTTTAGGACCCATTGCCGTCAGGTGCTAGATGACCTGTGCGGATGCATGGGGCCTTCATCATGATGCATAACTTCAAGGACCAGGTTCCACGATGACCGGATACCAAAGATCCGGATCTCCTTAATCCGGATTAAGAAAGGTACGTACAAAAAGTGCCCCCTCCCCCAGTTGCATCTGTAGGTGCCTCAGATTAAGGGACATCATAAGTGAAGGGAGTGTGGCCACACAGACACTCTGAGGCTCTGTCTTGGAAGGGATGGAGACTTCTGGGCAGTGGGTTTCCCTTTGAATGGCACGCCCCTGGGAAAGCTGTCTTTCAGACTGTCTCACCTTTGTTAGCGGGGAATGAAGTCATCTTCTCTTTTCAAGCTTTGCTGTGCCTCCTCTGTCCTTGGCTTGACCTCTGAGATCCCCGGCAGGTCATGCACTGGTCTCTTGTCTCACTCAACCCAGGGTTGACCCTTCCTCTAGCAGCCTGTGCCATTGGTAGCAAGCTTTGTGGCAGCAGTCAGGTAAAACAGGTGAGAATGGGCCGCGCCCCCATGCAAGCCATTTGGCTTGGAATGGGCACGCATGGGACCGGGAGCTGGCCCGAGATCGAATCTCGCCTGTCCCCATGCCATTCCCAGTGACGTGGGCTGGGTGCGGATGCAGCCATCCCCGTGCAAACCACGCCAAACCCTGGCATGGGGGAGCAGCGCCCCCTCCTCTCCACCCCCTCTCTCCTCATTGGAAGCCGGATTCACGTCAGCCCACCCCTGTGCCACCAGCTGCAAATGCCACACAGAAAGCCCAAAGGCTACGAGGTTTAGCGGCAGTTGGCCCGGCAAGCTTAAAAGGGAGAAAATCAAGCCATTACCATGATCGTCTTGGCAATCGGGAAATGGGGGTGGAATATTTGCTGTGGAAAAGGGGCAAAAATTAAGCCATTATCCTGCCTGCTATCGGTTTTTTTCATTCCCAAAAATGTCAGTGGTGGTGATCTCCAATGCACAGGGCAGGAACGGCAAGCTCACCCCACATCCCAATGACGTGAGTGGCAATCTCCTCACCGTTAGCCCGCAAGTGTCCCCATGCGCAGGCTCGGCTCGCTAGACAATGCGTGCCAGGACCCCAAATCGTGCCCATACTTGTTTTTTCAGGTACCAAATTTGGTCCTGGTCTGGCACGGTTTGAGGCAATTTGGCCCGCGGAAATCGGACCAAATAAAAAATGCATGCGGATACCCTTTGCCTAGCTTGATTTTGGTACCGGACCAAATGTGCCTGGGGATGCACCCATACAGTTAAGAGAGCTGGAAGGGACCTCCAGGGTGATCCAGTCCAGCCCCCTGCTCAATGCAGGATTTCCTAAACCATCCCAGACAGATGTAGGTCCAGCCTCTGCTTGAAGTCCTTCAGCCAAGGAGAACCCACCACCTCCCGTAGCCACCTATTCCACTGACTGGTCGCCCTCACTGGCAGGAAGTTTCTCCTGATATCTGATCTGCACTAACTCCCTTGGAGTTTCTTCCCCTTGTTTCTAGTCCTCCCGCCTTGTGCAAGTGGGAGCAGGGACACTCTCTCTCTGCCCTGTGACAGCCATCTCAGAGGGTTTTGGGGAGACTCTTTCAAAGAGCGTCTTTGGGTGGCTTCCTTCCCAGGGCAACACCGAGCGGACGGTATGGCAGTATCACTTCAGAACCTGGCCTGACCACGGGGTCCCCAGCGATCCTGGAGGGGTCCTGGATTTCTTGGAAGAAGTTCACCACAAGCAGGAGAGTATCTCGGAATCCGGCCCGGTGGTCGTTCACTGCAGGTACGACCGCACATTGAATATGCTTTTGCTCTCTCGCGCAGCAGCCTTTAACGGCGAGAGAACTGGGCCTAGACTCGCGTCTTTCTTTCCTCCTTCCCGACAGTGCTGGAATTGGTCGGACCGGAACGTTCATCGTTATTGACATTCTCATTGACATCATCCGAGAGAAAGGTGAGTCTGAGGTTCGGTCAAGAGGGCCGTGGTTTTCATTGCCCTAACCTCAGTCGGGTGCAGATTCAGCACGGGTCACCTTGCTTCGGTCCAGCGCCCCCTTTTCTGTCCACCTCTGGCTTTGCCTAGGCTTCTGTGTGGCTAATGGGGCCTCTTTCTGTGAGCCAGTTTGGTCTAGTGGTTAGGGAGTCGGACCCTTATCGGGGAATGGTGGGACTGATTCTGCCCTCCCCCAGCTGGGTGACCTTGGGCTAGTCACAGCTGTCTTCTGAGCTCCCACAGCCCCACCTACCTCACAGGGTGTTCTGCTGTGGGGAGAAGAATAGAAAGCTTTGCCAGCCGCTTTGAGTCCCCTTAAGGGAGAAGAACCCAAGGTTTGTCAGCCGCTTTGAGTCCCCTTAAGGGAGAAGAACCCAAGGTTTGTCAGCCGCTTTGAGTCCCCTTAAGGGAGAAGAACCCAAGGTTTGTCAGCTGCTTTGAGTCCCCTTAAGGGAGAAGAACCCAAGGTTTGTCAGCTGCTTTGAGTCCCCTTATGGGAGAAGAAGGTTTGTCAGCCGCTTTGAGTCCCCTTAAGGGAGAAGAAGGTTTGTCAGCCGCTTTGAGTCCCCTTATATGGGTGAGAAAAGTAGGGTAGAAAAGCCAACTCTTCTTCTTCTTTCTTGGCTCCTTCTCTGGCCAGGTGTGGACTGCGACATTGACGTCCCAAAGACCATCCAGATGGTCAGGTCCCAACGGTCTGGAATGGTGCAGACGGAGGCCCAGTACCGGTTTATTTACATGGCGGTCCAGCACTACATTGAGACGCTGCAGCGCAGGATCGAGGAGGAGCAGGTACCCACCTGAGTCTGGGTTTGCAGTGATGGGTGGGCCCTTCAGAGACTTTGAGGGCCTGAGTCCACAAAGGCAATTTTGTAAATAGGGATTTCTTTAGATAGTGGAGGCAGGCCAGGCGCCGACTTTATATGGTTTAGACTTTGGTGCCAGACCTTCTGATTCCTAGTTTCTCATAATGTGGTTCTGCCAGGGTAGATGGGAGGTAAGAAGGGAATCTGGATCGGTTATATTTTTAAATACGTTTTAGTATTTTTTTTATCGTAAGTAATGCCCCCCTTGGGGCCTCTGGGTGAAGGCAGGATGCAAGCGTTATAAACAAATAAATAAGTTCATTTTAAATTTCTCACCTGGGGTCCCGTAAAGGAATAGGGCAAGGGTGTAGTGATAAACGTGTACATAAAAAGGGTGCCAAGTCTCAGAGCGCAGCCATGTTAACAAACCCAGACCGTGTTTTTCCTTTTGGGAGTGTGCCATTTGGTTCCAGGAGAAAATATTGACTCGGGGTGGGGTCTCCTCCGGGGTTCAGATCGGGAGCTCTTGCATGGCACTGATTTTGTCACTCATCTGTCGACTAAAATACTATTTCTTCTTCTCTGTTCTCCTTCTTTGTTCTTCTTCATTCTCCTTCTTCGTTCTCTCCTTCTTCTTTGTTCTCCTTTTTCCTCCATCTTTGTTCTTCTTCATTCTCCTTCTTTGTTCTCCTTTTCCTTTGTTCTTCGTTCTCTCCTTCTTCTCTGTTCTCCTCCTTCATTCTCATTTGTTCTCCTCCTCTTCTTTCTCCTTCCCTCTCCTCCTTTGTTCTCCTTTTTCATTTTCCTCCTCCTTTGTTCTCCTCCTTTGCTTTTCGTTCTCCTTCTTCGTTCTCCCTTTCTTCTTTGCAGTTCTGGCTTAGTCGCTGTGCTTGGGTCACTCAAGCGGCCACAGAGCTTCTGTACCAGGGAGGGTGGAGGGTGAAATTTCTCCTAAGTGACAAATGTGGAATACTCCTTGTGGCAAGTAATTCCTGGGTGTGATTCCATCTCCTCTTGTGTCTTTCAGAAGAGTAAGAGAAAAGGACACGAGTACACAAACATTAAATACTCGCTCGCAGACCAGGCGAGTGGAGACCAGAGTCCTCTGCCACCATGCACCCCAACCCCAACGTGTCCTGAGTAAGTAGAAGGAGGGGGGTCCCAGCCCCACAATTCTCTCCTCTCCTCCATTGTACCCTTCCCCCAGCCCTGGAATGTGGGGAAGTCTCATCAGCAGTGACTGAACCAAGGTCAGCCAGGGACCAGGTGGGCACTTGAACCCTGGGCTTGCTAGCTGCTCTGGCAGCCTGAATGGCTTCATGAATCTGCAGGCAAGATCTGCCTGAGAGCAGGAGAAGGTTTGTCCTTGACTCTGCTTGAGATGCCCATGGGCAAATGGTGGGCCACTGTGTGAGACAGGAGGCTGGACTAGATGGGCTGTGGCCTGATCCAGCAGGGCTCCCCTTAGGTTCCTATAGACTAGATGGGCTGTGGCCTAACCCAGCAGGACTAGATGGGCTGTGGCCTGATCCAGCAGGGCTCCTCTGAGGTTCTTATGGACTAGATGGGCTGTGGCCTGATCCAGCAGGGCTCCCCTTAGGTTCTTATGGACTAGATGGGCTGTGGCCTGATCCAGCAGGGCTCCCCTTAGGTTCTTATGGACTAGATGGGCTGTGGCCTGATCCAGCAGGGCTCCTCTGAGGTTCTTATGGACTAGATGGGCTGTGGCCTGATCCAGCAGGGCTCCTCTTATACGACATCTGGTTTTGAGAAGCCTGAAGGGTGTTTGCTTCCAGTGAGGCAACAAACCTAGCTGTTAGGAAGCCGGGTCGCCATGTGTTGGGTGTGCTGCTCTTTTTCTCTTGGGCTAAGAAGAACCCCCTCCTTTATTCTTCCAGCCTGAGAGAAGAAAATGTTATGAGAGTCTATGAGAACGTTGGCCTGATGCAGCAACAGAAGAGCTTCAGATGAAATCCTGTAAGATTTGCTTGTGGAGAAGGTGAGCATCTCTTGAGAACACCTAGATAGAAAAGGCAATGTGAGTCGAGAGATCCTGGCTAGAGACTTACCTGTTCATTAGGGGTGTCCCTGAATATTCATCCATGAATTGGATATTCAGGTATCAGTCGAAACTTCGGTTGAAGCTTTCGTGTAGATAATTGATAAAGGGTCTCCAGTCTTTTACAAACTCCTGTATTGTTCTGTTTTTTATAAAGTTCATTAATTTGTCCCTCCCCGCTGGTTCAGTCAATTTAATTAACTATTCCTCCACAGAAGGAATTTCAGCATCTTTCCATTTTTGAGCATATAAAATTCTTGCTGCTGTTACCATATAAAGAATCAAGCTTCCATCTAGAATTCCTAACAAAAACAGTTCTGGTCTAAATGGTCCATTTGTTTTTAGAATACTTCTCATTACATTATATACTTGTATCCATTTTTTCTTTTGCTTTTTTACAAGTCCACCACATGTGATAAAAAGTTCCTTCACTAGTTTTACACTTCCAAGATTTATTAGACATAATCTCAGTATATTTTTGCTAATTTATGCAGTGCTCTTATTCTTGATTTCCTAGCTCTAACATTGCTCCCAGCTTTTTGTGACACCATGCTGGCTGGCTGTGCACTTTTGCCACTGAACTGAATTTTGTGGTTCTCCATTCCCCACAATTCGCTCCCCCCTTCTCCATTTTGGCTTCACAGCCCTGACGTGAATTCGTCAACCGGCCCTTTGCACACAGAACATGGAAGGCCGTTCTTGAGGTCCAAGTGATGTTTCTCTTTTTCTTTGCAGGCCTGAAATTCCATTAAAAGACCGAAACAAGTGAAGCAATTAGAGGAGCGTCTCACCAGAAGTGGTCTTTGACAGCTGCTTAGAGCCTCTTTTATTTATGGTGTTTTAACCCTTCAGTAATAAGCAGAACTTTAAGATCTTTTTTCCCCCCTGAGAAAATCCTAATGCCTTTTCTCGAAAATGTCTGACTTTTACAATTGCTGATTTTATTTTATTTTTCATTTCCATTCTTGATTGAACACGAGGGTTTTTGTTTTCTTCTTGTCTCCAGTGCAGACCAATTCTTCGTTGTACTTGAAAAGTCCCCCTCTTCTCCTGAATCATGAAGTTTTAAAGCTCTCTCTCTCTTTTTTAAAAATAATCTATTTCCTATCCTTAAAAGGAAAAAAAAAATCAGAGAAATAAGCTGGTTGAAAAGCTATTTGGGGGCATGGGGATGGATCTGGCCAGGCCAGGTGGAAGGTTGCCTCGGAGTCCCTTCTTCCAGGCCTCGTTTGAGGGCGACGCTGATAGTGGTGCGTTGAACGGGGCCTGTTGATGGAGAACCTGATCAAGTATTTAATTCTCCTGGTGTTCTGTTCTCGCGTCCTGTTTTCTCTCGTGAAATGAAGTTGCTCTTTTAGAACTTCCAAAGGCATGCATTTGCACCGCGCCAAAACTGTTCTGTTTTATCCCCCCTTTGGCTTTGCAGGCAGTTACTGTGCTAAATTCTGTAGGAATTTACAGTGTTGTGGTGGAAGAGAGAGGGAGGAAGGGAGGGAGGGAGTGGCAGTAGCAGTGGCAGGATTCTTGTGCTCTGATGGCGCTGTTACTTGGGGATTCGTTCTGCTGGTTCCCTGACATGGCTGATCTTTGCCTGCGTATCTTAGAGGCATGCATCAGAATGCCGTCTCTTTTCCCGCCTGCCCCAGGATCATCTCGGGGCCTTCAGCTGATTGCTGGGTGAAAGGCAGAGGTCAGGCTAAAGGGGCTCTGGAGGGATCTGCCCCATTCTGCCTCTCCTCCAAGCTGCAAATGGGACTTGTGTTTTATGTTGCCTTTGTGGGGGTAGAGGAATAGATCCATCGCAAAAGCTTCTTATCTTGTGTTTTGTTGAGCTGGATATGATGTAGCAGCACTCTGCCTTTTTAAAAGTGCCTTCCCCCCGCCCCGCCCCACCCCGCCCCACCCCGCCCCCCAAGCCAAGTGTAACTGGCTGCTTTCTTCTTCTTCCTCTTCCTCTTCTTCCTCTTCCTTCTCCCAGCAGCAGCCACTGCATTGTTGCTAACTTTCCCCAAAGCGTTAACAAGTACACCGGCCCTCCACGCAGCTCTCCTTGTGCTGCTGAGGTTTGCGTCTCCTGGTGGAACTGGGGCTGGGGGATGCGCGTCCACAGTTCTTAACAAGAAATTTGATGTTGCCGGTCAGTGTTGTTTGGAATGACTCCTGTTTCGCATAAGCCCGCATTGATGAGAAAGATGCTTGTGGTCTGCCCTCGCTGCTGAGATCAGGTAGCTCTGTTGTCGGAACTGAGATCTTTCTTTTTAAATTACTTGGATCCAGGAAGGCTTCATTTTGCACTCTAAATGCTGCAAGTGGATGAGATTCGCTTAGCTTTCCTGTTACTCTTTGGTTTGCTTCACATGGTGCGCTAAACCATGGTTTGCTTAATCAGAGCATTTTGCCAGTAAACTGTGGTTTGGCAGCAGACTGCAGTGTAAAGCCACAGGTAGGGGTGTTGTGAAGAACCACGGTTTGCTTTTGCACTTTAGCTGACCACAGTGGCTTCTTTTAACCCTGGCTGGTTTGACCGTCTCAAAGACCCTAGTTGGAATCATCTGTCAACCAAGCTGAACTCTGGAGAACCAAACCCTTGCTTGGTTGCTCACCAACAGCGATGGTGTTTAGCTCGTCTAGTGAATTATGTTTCAAACCGCGGTAGCTTAGCGTTAACGTGGTAGCTTGGCAGTTATTTATTTTCCTGAAGTTTCTTTGTGCTTTGCTGATCATGGAGAGGGCAAGTTCTTTGGGCACCCTTGAGATCCCCATCTCTGTAGCCTGTGGGTGCGCAAGTCACGTCTTCACAGATTCCAAGCCGGATCCTGCATTGTTGGGCATCAGAGTGCGTGATTGGCTGCTTGTAGGCGATGAAGTCTTCCATGTTTTCTGTTTCGGCTATTATTGGCTGTTGCCACAAGCTAAATCCCGCTTGCTGTCTGACTCTCCTTCAAGCTTTGCAACGCAATTTGCCGGCTTTGCGTCATATGTAGCGTCTTCTGCACGAGCCTCACGGGCCAGGATGAACCAGTAGACTTCCTGCCTGTGACGCCTTTCTGTGGTTACCTCCAGATGGAGAGGGGGAAACGCCTAGATCTTCCAATTGCCTCTTGCCATCTCGGCTGGATTGCAGGGCGAAATTGCAGGGAAAGCCTGAGGCCTTGCCTCATCTGGCGCTCCTCTTGCAACCGTGCACTGGTGGCTTCTGGGTATTTTGATGGCACAAAATATCCAGAAGTGTGACGGGGCGCATTTTTGGCCTTGTTTCACCCCCGTGCATGTGTGTGGTCCATTTTCTTCACATTAGATCCTGGGAGCTACCATCCAGATGGGGTAAGCTGTACTGCTATTTTGGGGAAACCTGAGTTGGCCATTGATTTTCCCAGAATAGCGATATGCTAGGATTTCACCTCTATATTCCAGTGGTGTGTTATGATTGGCAGTTCTAATATAGGCCTAGGATAATGCAAGTTTTTTGGCCCTGTCTGGACACAGCCTGTATCATCTTGCCTGCCTTCCCCTTGAGTGTCCTGGGGTACTGAAGGCCACATCTAATGGCTTACTGTTCAGTGGTTTCCCCCAGTCGGTGAGGTAACTGGGATATCTCTTGCTGGTGGGAGACATTTTGCGAGGGGTAAAATTTGGACTTTTGGGGAGCTCTGGGGTCCTTTCTGTGTTTTATTAGCAGTTGACGAATGTTGCATGAATTGACCAGCGGCAAGGCATGAGGGAGATTTCTGTCCCTTTTTGGTTAATTTCAGCACACTTACTCACCTCTTCTCTCACCTCAGTGGCCTTCTGTGTTAGATGAGAACCTAAGAGGAGCCCTGCAGGATGAGGCCACAGCCCTTCTAGTCCAGCATCCCGTCTCACACAGTGGCCCACCAGTTGCTTCTGTGCATCTCAAGCAGGAGGCAAAGGCAAAACCTTCACCTGCTTTTGACTTCTGCAAATGGCCTTTAGAGGCATCCTGCCTGTCTCCTCAGCCTGGAGGTGATACCTAGGCATCCATTCCAATAGCCGTGGATACACCTGTCACCCATGAATTTATCTCACCTTTCCTTAAAGATTTTTAGGCTGGTTGCTGTTACCACCTCCTTGCTTTTTGCTTTGACTTGGGGGGGGGGGGCATGAGGAGCTTCCCCCACCAAGGCCTTTGGGTGGCTAACAGCTGGACACAGCAGCTGGAAAATCCCGTACCCTTGCCCTTCTCTCTCCATAGCTATGGCACCACTTAATTTTCTACCGCTGTGCTCTGAAACTACTCCTTAAATCCTTGGACTGCTCCCCTAACCCAGCCTGGGTGTTGGTACCTGGCAGTGCTGCACGCAGATTGGTTGGGCACCTTTGAAGCCCGTGTGCCAGGTCAAAGAGGTATTTGCCGTGCAAATGTGCCCGACTAATATGTGATGTTTTAGAACGCAGTCCCAAGCACTGGTGACTTCTCCATGTAGGTTAGCATTTCCATCTTTCCCTGCAACCTCAGGAATCATGGGTAACAGGAATTTGGATGGTTGCCATTACAGAAGTGAGTAAGAAATGGTCCCTGGGTTTGAAAACAGCCATGGCTCCTCCTTTGTCTCATGCCGGCATCTCTCTATTCACAGCCCTCTCTGCCCACTTGCCTGGTACCTTTCCAATTTAGGGGGGGGGGGACTTGCTGTTGGCTCCCCCCCCTCCCCCGCAGCGTGTCGCAAGTGTGACTTTCCTCTGAGCTTATGATACTGAATGTCGACTTTTGAAACTTGAACTTTCCAGATGATTGTGTTTGGATAAGGACTTGAACAAGATCCCTTGGGCCTTGCTGAAAACCAAAAGGAGGATAGTCCACTTGTTCTCTGAACGCGGTCCTTTGGGGAGAAAGGGCGCCGTCTTCACTGTGGGTGTCCTTCCGAGGCATCCTGACCCTTCCCTTCCCTTCCCTTCCCTTCCCTTCCCTTCCCTTCCCTTCCCTTCCCTTCCCTTCCCTTCCCTTCCCTTCCCTTCCCTTCCCTTCCCTTCCCTTCCCTTCCCTTCCCTTCCCTCGCCTCACCTGCCCCCCCTGGGATTGTGTCTGTCCTGAGACTGACACCGTGCTCAAACGTGGGCATCTCTTTCCTAGCACGGCCATTCGGGGTCCAGGAGTGCTCCTCTTGGAGACGTGCCCTAAATTGGTACCCCATCTTCCATCCTGAAAGGGATATCATGGAATGGCCTTCAGTGTTGCAAAAGTGAGCTGCTGCTGCTGCTGCTGCTGCTGCTGCTTTTTCTGACTGTTTTTCTCTCTGCTCTGATGGGAAAACGCAAAATCCCCAAATGTGGTCTCTCTTGGCCCTTTGCTCAGGCACTGGAAAATGGTGTTCCACAGCTACAGCACACGGTTTGGTTCCTCCATATTTTCCTTCTTCTCCTTTTTCTCCCCTCGTCTTTTTTTTTTTAATGAGTCCTTAGACTTCTCTTTGGCCAGTTCTTTGCGCCAGTCAAATGTCTTAGCCCATCCCGATGCAGGGGTTCCCAGTGGTTGGTGGGAACTGTGGCCAGGAAGCTAGAGACTTAGTTGGGATTAATAGTGTGTTCTGCTTGGGCCACTGGGAGAATCCGATCAGTCCATTACTGCTGCTGGATATGAAAGCGAAAAACTCCATCTTTTGCCACGCCCTGGCCTGGTTTTTCCAGCAAGTGTTTGGAAAGCATGGTGCCCACCGGTCATATTGGCTGCCGGCCTGTGTGTGCAGAGCACCCTGCAACCCTGGAGGGAAATTGCCCATATTCCTTCTCTGGGTCCAGCTACAAAAGAGGAGCCCTGCTGAATCGGGCCACAGCCCATCCAGTCCAACATCCTGCCCTACACAGTGGTCCACCAGTTGCCCATGGGCATCTCAAGCAGAGACCAGGGCAAACCTTCTCCTGCTCTTGAATCCCAGCAAATGGCCTTAGAGGCCTCCTGCTTGTCCCCCCAGCCTGAAAGATTCACTGAGGCATCCAGTCTAGTAGCCATTGATACACCTGTCCTCCATGAATTTGTCTAACCCTTCCTTAAAGCCATCTAGGCTGGCTGCTGTCACCACCTCTTCTGGAAGCCAGTTCCATAGACCCTCTGGGTGAAGAAATACCTCCCCATTGAAGAGGGTTGTCCCCCCCCCCCCAAGGTAGCTGCCACTATAATTTTGATTAAAATCAGCCCCCAAATATCTGGAGGAATCTCATTATTATTATTATTTTGAATTAGGAGGGGAGCCTTTCCTCGATTACTTGAAGTTTGAATTTCCTTGTCCGGTGGGCGAGGGGTGATGCTTCCCTTTGGTGTGCTTTCGCCTAGTGAATGTTTTGGGGGCCCAGAGTTTCCATTTTGGCTAACTCTCCAGCAGCGCCTCCTTCCAAATTTCAACCGAGTCCTTCTCTTCCCCCTGCCTCTCTGAAGCACTCAGCTTGGGAATGACTGTTACCTTTCTTATCTCCTAGCCAGGGGGACGGAGGCTTCTGCCAAACCTCTGGGGGGAAATAAATGCAGGAACCGGTTCAGTTAGCTGGGCTGGGACTGAGGATGGAGGCCAACTTAGCTGTGACCTCTGAGCGATTCAGACCTCTTCCTCCGCCCCAGGTAGTAGGATGGGGCAGGTCATCGTACCTTTGTGCTGTTCTCTGCTACTTGTTCTCCAGATGTTAGCCCTGATTTCTTTTTGGTTTTTCCCTATAATTCACGAATACCCCAGTGACTTAAAAAAAAAAAAAAACAGCACCGTGCTAATGGCTCAGTGAAAAAAAGATGGTTGTTACCCTTTCCTCTCGCTTCTCCACCCTCCTCTCTCTTCCCCAGCAGTGTATGAAGTATTTTACAAGAGTATTAAATGAAATGTAATATTATATTGAGGGACAGGGAAAAGAAAGAAAGAAATGCATGCAACCTTCTCTCTTAAAAGGGATGCGTGCGAGGCCGTCACTTTTTATGGGAATCATGCAGAATATTTTGTACAAGTTGTCCTTTCCCCTCCTTTAGAGGGAGTGTGAATTGAGACCCAGGGCCAGCAAGGTGGATGGGTGGCAGGGTCCTATATAGGCTCTGTGCCCCCCTTCTCCCCTTAATGTATAAGGTAGGTGATGCCCCTGTTGCCGGGGGGTGGGAAACACGACCGAGCATGTGTTGATGGGACTGATATTACTTGGCAGTGCTGGGGTGAGGCGAATGCGTCTGTTTGTGTACCCCCTTCTCTCTCTCCTCCTCTCTCTCAACCTCACCTGCTCTCACCTGGCTGCCCCCACGAGAGACTGGATGGTCCCATACCCCCCCCCCAGTGCGCCCCCTTGTGGTTCGTTGGTGCTTAGCAGCTAAGCGGTCCACGCATGATGCACCGTGAAGGCGCCTGCGGGGCTGTGTCTGGTCACGGATGCCCGACGGATCGCCCACTGCTGATCGCTGGGATGTCCCTTAGAGCGTTTCGGACCTGGACTGCTGCCGTCTGCCCGTTGGGTCCTGTAGACCGGTTGCGGCTGTCCACCTGTGACATTAAGGAGAAGAAAAAATGGAAAAGAAAGAAATTAAAACCAAGCCCACCATGTGTAGAAAACTTTGTGATTGTCCTGTTTCCAGCCTGTATTTATGGGTGTTGAGTCTGGCTGCCTTTGCTGGCTGTTCTTTGATTATTATTATTTTTTAATCGCGCCAAGGCTTATTATCAGAGTCAGAGCATTATTTGTAAAACATCAGAACTTAAAAAAGAGAAAAAAATATAGGAATAAACAAATCCATTTTCTTACACCTGTTTCCTGACTGCTTTTATAAAGCTGGGTTCACCTGAACATGAACCAGAGGACAAAATCAAGGTATGTATAGGGTGTGTGTGTGTTTGTGTGTGTGAAAAAGAGGCTTCATCCAGACTAGTTTATCCTGCGCAATGGAACATGCGGTTGCGATCAAGGCATTGCACACGGCAATTGATGGATCGTCGTGGCGTTGCATTATCCGATCGGGATTGCACACTTACCTTAATGCTGCTTTAGCGACGATTGCTGCGCAGTATAAACGAAATCCAAAGTTTCCTTCCAGGCAAAAGGGCGAGAACAGAACGCAACGAGAGCAGGAAGGGCAGCTCAAACGTGATTGGCTGCCTCAAGCCACGTGACGGTGCGCCCCGACTCAGTTCTCGCAGCTTCTGATAGTGAAGCTACAGAGCTGCTTTTCGAGTTGGGACGGCTGGTCGTCACTCCGCAGTAGGTATGCTGCGCTTCTACCTTTGACTGCGGATTTATTCCGCTAGTCTGGAGGCAGCCACAGAGAGAGAGAATAATGTGTCAACAGTCCTCGAGAATTCTGCTGATATAAATTATGCAACCCTTGTGGAATTGGCATGAATTCTTAAACAGGCATTTTCCTCTCATCCGCACACCTTCCTCCCATGGAGAATTTGCTACATTTGGGATGCGAATGTGGATCGGTGAGGCGCAAAGGACTTGTTCCTGATTGGGCGTGTGCAAGAAGACCAGATTGCTTGTGTTTGCTCAGGAAACATGTTTTCCAGGCTCTTTTCAAACTTCTGGTCCTAGCCCAAGACCTAGAAACCTCAAAAGCGATTTTAAAAGCCCAGGTTTTATGATGAAACGTTGGCCAAAATGCTGGTATTTATTGCGGCATCAGTTTTGCATGCCGAACTTCTGAGGCTTACCCCTCCAGCACTGCTCCAGGAGAAAGCAGGGGCAAACTGCTTCTCTGTTACTGCCAATAAAACTGCACTGAGGCATCTGTGGAGATACGGGAATCACAGTTTGAGTTGAGCGTCTTAGGTTTTAGGGGGAAGCTCAATAACATCTCCTTTGCTGGAGGGGGGCAACGCAAGGGAACGCAGCCGGAAGCCCCTCTCCTTGCTGGAAGGCTGTGGCCTCCGCTGCAGATGGGATGTTCTTGAGCTACAGTTTTTCCTCCAAAAAGACAAAGATGCCCTTGCGTCAAACTCTGGTCCTTGTACTTCCATGGACACCTCGGTGCAGTTTTATTGGCACTAACATGATGGCAGTTTGCTCCAGAAGAAAGCAGTGGCCATGTTGAGTACTAAACAAGCCCTTGCATTTTCCTGGAATAAAATAATGTCTTAGCCCTTCTGTACTGCTGCATGAAAGCTGTGGAGATATATCCCAAAGTCACCAGAATGTGAGACCAACTTGAGGATATCTTCCCCTTCCTGTTAGAAATCCTGCGTTCTGTTTGGGTCATTGTATGGATTAGGGTAACGTCTTTGGATTCAGATCCTTAATTGGTGCTTTGTTTTTTAACAGGAAGGAAGTTGTTCCCCAAATGGAGATATTCCGGGATAACAGCTGAGAGTCTAGATGAGCTGATTTCTAGAAGAAAGAATCAGAGAACCTAGAAGTAGAAGAAGAAGAGTTAGCTTTTCTACTCCACTTTTCTCACGCATTTAAGGGGACTCAAAGCAGCTGATGAAACTTCTGCTCTTCTCCCCACAACAGATACCCTGTGAGGTGGGTGGGGTTGTGAGAGCTCAGAAGAGAGCTGTGACTAGCCCAAGGCCATCCAGTAGGCTTTGTGGAGGAAGAAGAAGAGATGATTTTTGTATCCCGCTTTTCTCACCCATTTAAAGGGACTCAAAGTGGCTGACAAACCTTCTGTTCTTCTCCCCACCACAGACACCCAGTGATGTAGGTGGGGCTGTGAGAGCTCAGAAGAGAGCTGTGACTAGCCCAAGGTCACCCAGCTGGTTTCATGGAGGAGGGCAGAATCAAACCCGGTATTTCCGCATAAGAGTCTGGCTCCTTAACCACTAGACCAAAGCGGATGTCCAGCATGGAGTGTGAATAGAGATGATCACTAGCGCTTGCGGTGTAGGGGGGAAAAAATCCTGCCTGCGTTTGCGTTAGAGCTGCCCATCTGTTGCTTAGCACTGGGCCAGGCTGCAGCAGTTAAAATCGCACATCGCATACAAATCAGGACAGTCCTGATGGATTGTGAAATTTGTTGTGCTTTGCCCTGCTGTTTGTGTTTTCTTTTTTTAGAGTTAAGACTGGAGTGTGTGTGTGTGTGGGGGGGTTAAATAGCCATTGTTTTCCAGCTTTATTGTTCTCTGGATATGGGGAGTGATCCATCTGGCACCAAGGCATAATCTTCCATCTAGCAATTGCATTAGAAACTTGGCAACCCTTTTTGTGCTGTGTACTGAAAAGAGGTAGATTGATTTCTTGCTGTCTGGCAGGGCAGAGCAAAATGAGCACAGCGGTAAGAAAATGTTGGCTGTAAAGGGTTGATGCAGACCTGGACTGTTGGGTGGCCTTCCGCCCAGTGCTTTCAGAGACACTTCACTGATTACAATAATAACAGACCCACGCTTCAGTCCCGACATCTGGTGGGCTCATGTGGAGGTAGCATCCTGTCCCTGCTCCGAGGGTGCTGCCAGATGGCAGGAGGAGGCAACCGTGAGATCTTTTTTAGGCCCTGCAATTGCCTCTCATCGCAGGATTCAATCCCAGGCTCTTCCCTAAGTCTGCTGGCTCTTAGTGTTATCATTGCTGTTGAAAAATACCAGGATGTTAGCAAGTCCCACCCACTTCCCTTTGTTCTCCTCTCCCTGCACTTGGCTAGCATCCGGGGATTTTAGAAGGCCGATGATAAAACACAGAGCTGGTAGACTGAGGTAAGGAAGTCACACTGTGGGAAACCTGCCATTTGCACCAGGGATTTGTACGACTTTGTATGAATTCAGACATTTGTATAGGAATCGAGTGTCTAGACATTCACTTTATTTATACAAATTTGGATTTTTGAATATTCGATTCGTTATGAAATGCATATCGAAAATTGCATTTGTGCACACCTCTAATTGGCACTGAATTTCCCATAATACTGATATTTCTGGATATTGCCACAGGCTGCGTCCAAACACGTTTATACTGTGCAGTGGACTGTGCAGTCCTGATTGAGGCGTCACATGCGACAATCGATGGATCATCGCGGCCTCACATTACCCAATCTGGACTGCGCACTTCCCTGAACGTTGGATCATGGGCACTCACTGCGCAGTATAAACAAAATCCGAAGGTTTCTTCCAGTGAGAACTGCAAGATGTTTTAACACTTGGTGTGGTTTATTCTTATTGCAACCCGCCCTGGGATCATTTGGTGAAGAGCAGGATATAAATAAATAAATAAACATATAAATAAATGAATAAATCTATAAATAAATAGAGAAGAGAACAGGAAGGGCAGCCAAAATTTGATTGGCTGCCTCAACCCGCGTGACAGCGTGTGCCTCCGTAGCTCTCACAGCTCCATTAGGGGGATCTACAGAGCTCTTTCTAGTAAGGATGCCTGTTCATTGCTGCGCGGTAAGTACACTGCACTTTTACCTTGTACTGCGGATTTATTCCTCCAGTCTGGTGGCACCCGCTGTAACTCAGCACTACAACTGGGACTGCAACAGATATGTGTGGCAATCCCAGCATAGTCTTGGGTGAATCACAGGCTTTAACCTGCGCATGAAAGCACCTCCGGTTATCTTTGCGTTCTTCCACTAAAGTTAGCTTCTCCCCCCCCCCCCCCCGGCTGCCGTTTTCAATTCATTCTTAGCCGTCTCCTCCGCTTCTTTGTCCGTTATACCTGCGTTTCGTTTATGCCGTCTCTTCCTTTCCCTTGGCTTGAATTAATTAAGCTGCCACATCCCCTTTATAGCTGCAGGCTGTGCACCACATTTTCCCGTAGCTGTTGGGTTCTTCCGAAGTTACATAATGCTGTGGTGGCTGTCTTTTTGGGGGCTGAACATCACACAAAATTTTAAATTCTCTCTCCATGGGAGATCAGTTGGAAGAATGGGAGGGAAAGAAGCCTTTGGAAAATGGATCTTTTGCATTTATCACCATTTCTAGAAAACAGTAATAATAATAATAATACAGCTTAGTTGCCAAGTTGTCCTAACATGACTAGTGTGTTTGTGTTCCTGTGTTAACTGCAGGCCCTTCTGGGAACACCAAGCTTAGCCTTTTGCAAAGTCCCCATTCAGGCCCTTTGGGGGTCATGCGTCCTCCCAGCTCCATTCCTCTCTCTGTTTCTAACATAATAACCTCAGAGGAGCCCTGCTGGATCAGGCCACAGCCCATCCAGTCCATAAGAACCTAAGGGGAGCCCTGCTGGATCAGGCCACAGCCCATCTAGTCCATAAGAACCTTAGAGGAGCCCTGCTGGATCAGGCCACAGCCCATCCAGTCCATAAGTACCTAAGGGGAGCCCTGCTGGATCAGGCCACAGCCCATCCAGTCCATAAGAACCTAAGGGGAGCCCTGCTGGATCAGGCCACAGCCCATCTAGTCCACAAGAACCTTAGAGGAGCCCTGCTGGATCAGGCCACAGCCCATCTAGTCCATAAGAACCTCAGAGGAGCCCTGCTGGGTCAGGCCACAGCCCATTTAATGCCGTCTCACCCAGTGGCCCGCCAATTGCCCGTGGGCATCTGAAGCAGAGACAAGGGCAAACCTCCTCCTGCCCTCAGATCCCAGCAAATGGCCTTAGAGGCATCCATTTTGCCCCTCCAGCCTGAAAGATGTATTTCAGCTCCATTCTAGTAGCTACTGGGTCCGTAAGGGAGAGGCACCCTCCCACGCCGCTGCAGGCACTCTGTACTCTTTGGGACATGGCGCGTTCCCAGTAGAAGTGGCTGTGGCCGTGGCCTAGGCAGTCATGTTAAATACTTTATTTCTTCCCTTCACCTTGACCTTTCGTCTGTAACAGTGCATTAAAATTGTTTCCCATTTTTTTTTAAAAAGGGAAACAAACACACACACAAACAAACAAATGACAGCGTTATGCGCAAACACAGTTTACGTGGCTCTTGTAGCCACAGATGCAAAGATGGCAGATAAACTATCAAGCCCGCCAGATGAAGATAAAATTCAAGCTGTTGATGAGACGAGCGGCTCCGTTGCCTTTGGAGCCTTTGCAGCCCTGGCTGCAGGGGTCTGGGTGCCTGTGGTTTGGAAGAGGAGGGAGAAGAAGAGTTGGCTTTTCTACCCCACTTTTCTCACCCATTTAAGGGGACTCAAAGCAGCTGACAAACCTTCTGTTCTTCTCCACGCCACAGACACGCTGTGAGGTGGGTGGAGCTGTGGGCGCTCAGAAGAGAGCTGTGAGTAGCCCAAGGCCACCCAGCTGGCTTTGTGGAGTAGGAGGAAGAAGAGTTGGCTTTTCTACCCTACTTTTCTCACCCATTTAACGGGACTCAAAGCAGCTGGCAAACCACTTGTTCTTCTCCCAGAAGAACAGGTGAGAGCCCAGAAGAGAGCTGTGACTCACCCAAGATCACCCAGCTGGCTCCATGAAGGATGGGAGAATCAAACCCTGTATTCCCAGATAAGAGTCGGGCTCCCTAACCACTAGACCAAACTGGTTTTATTCCTCCCTTCCCCCCCCAAAAAAAAAGAACCTAAGAGGAGCCCTGCTGGATCCTTTAGCATCAGCGAGTTTCAGGGGGGCACATCTGAAGTCCTCTCCTTGGTTACCATGGCAATAATTCTCCATGCCCTGCTCTCCTGCGATGCTGATCTAGTCTGTTTAACCTGGAACTGACACGTCCATTTATCAGAAATAAGGGATGCGGGGGGGGGGGGGGGGCAGATATTTCCAAGCCAACGTGCGGATCGGCCTCCGTTTAGTAAAGCTGGAAATCAGCGGTGCTCCTCCCAGCTTAGGAAAAGCACTAATGGGTTTCCTTTGGGGATGTTTGCATTGTTATTCTGCCCCCCACCCCCCCATGCCTGGCACGGATGTGCCACTGCCACAACAGGTGAGGGACGAAGGGACCCCACGGGATTTCCTCTCCTTCTGCTCCAGTTCCGTTTGCGAGCCAGTTTGGTCCAGTGGCTAGGGAGCCGGACTCTTATCTGGGAACACCGGGTTCGATTCTGCACTCCCCCATGAAGCCAGCTGGGTGACCTTGGGCTAGTCACAGCTCTCTTCTGAGCTCTCACAGCCCCAACAACCTCACAGGGTATCAGTGCTAGGGAGGGGAACAGAACACTTGTCAGCCGCTTTGAGTCCCCTTAAATGGGTGAGAAAAGCGGGGCAGAAAAATCTTCTTCCTACATAAAACCAGCTGAAGCAGAAGCAGAAGAGGAGTTGGCTTTTCTACCCTGCTTTTCTCGCCCATTTAAGGGGACTCAAAGCGGCCGACAAACCACCTGTTCTTCTCCCCACAACTTGTGAGGTAGGTGGGGCAGTGAGAGCTCAGAAGAGAGCTGTGACTAGCCCAAGGCCACCCAGCTGCCTTTTGTGGAGGAGGGTGGAATAAAACCTGGTATTCCCAGATAAGAGTCTGGCTCCTTAACCACTCGACCCAGCTGGCTCACTCATTAAGCTTACGTGCTGATTTCGTTGACATTTTCCAGGCTGTGTATGTAACCGCTGGTAAAGCGATTGATGCATAAAGCTGCAACTTAATGGATGTGGAGATCGGCGTTAATAGCCATATGGGATGCAGTTTTCAGAGAACTGCAGGGTGGATGGATGGATGGGTGGGTGGGTGGAAGGATGGATGGATGGATGGATGGATGAATGAATGAATGAATGAATGAAGGAATGAAGGAATGAATAAGAATGTTCACTGTGAGATGCTGTTTTGCAAATTGCTTCTGTCTTAGTCCTAGCTAGGTACAGTATCTTGGAACGCGCTTTTTGGGCCAAGAAAATGGCTTGTTCCCCTTCAGGAATGTCAGCATCTCGAGTTCTTTATCCTGCAGCCAGCGTCACGCCTTCCTTGCTCTTGCCTCTTTCCTGCGCACAGGGAACTCTGTGCATCAGTTTTATCCTTGCTTGTTATCTATGGGAGATACGCGCCTCTTATTGTCTTTGCTGGGTGTTTCTTCTGTGTTAGCTCTGTCCCTAGCCTACAGTATGTGTGTGTGTGTGTGTTGCAGATCATAGCCCAGTTGTTAAGCAAAAGGACTTTCTCTCTGACTCCTCAGCCTCCCCCTGGAAGTGCTTAATTGCTGGGCCTGTGGTTTTCTATTAATTGTGGCAAGCAGGCTGTTTGGTTTTCTGGGTTAATCAGTAATTGCTTTGCTCAGTGCATCATGGTGGGGAAAAGGAAAATCCTGTTCTCGCCTGCGTGGGAAAGCAAGCGGCCCCAAGGAGAATAGCTGTGGTGATGCTTTTCTGAGATCTGCCCCTCCTGCCCCTTTCCTTCCTCCTTCTGCTGGCTTATTGGGCCTTTGGGGGGTTCCTTGGGGGTACCTGTGTGCTTAGCAGAAAACAACCCCCCCCCACACACATATACATACACATGGATGGACACAAAACTGCAGAAGCAGAATGTGTTTCTCTTTGCGTATCTGTCTACTGATGGCACCTAAGTCCTTTGCTGGAGAACATTTTGGAAAGCAGAAGAAACTAGTGACTGATGTAGGTTCTTCCTCTTTGGGTCTCTCTGGTCAGCCTCGTCTCAGAGGTACCTTCCGCTTGTCTTTGCAAACCAGAAAGGCCACAGGATGACAGAACAAAAAGCCATTTACAGGGAGTGGAGGGCAGGTGAGGATTTCGCCTCCATCTTCTGCTTGAGATGTACAGAAGCAACTGGTGGGCCACTGTGTGAGGCTGGAGGCTGGACTAGATGGGCTCTGGCCGGATCCAGCAGGGCTCCTCTTACAAGCCAGTGGTTAGACTCATCTGAGAAAACCAGGTTCGATTCCATCCTCCTCCTCAAATGTAGTCGTACTGATCCAAATCTCCAGGCGTTCATTTTTCCTTATTTGCATATATTCAGATTTTTTAATATTCGTTTCGTTACAAATCAAATTTCAAAAATTGCATTCATGTACACCCCCATCCATAAATACATTAAATAAGTAAATAAAAACAAGAGGCCCAGGAATGGTGAAAATCTCCGCCATCTGCAATGTTCTGCTGGTTTGGGTTTATTATTTCATGGAAAGAAAACAGCCAGGAAGCTCTGCCTAATTTCTGGGGAGGGGCTGAAGGCAGGAAGGAAAGTCCCATCTCTTGCCCAAGGCAAACGACGAAAATAATTCAGCCTCCCGCCTGATTTCTGCTTCCTCTTCCATCCTCTGGAATCCTCAGTTATGGCCACGAGATGTGGGCCTGATGTCTCACGGACCGTCCACTCCAAATGTACCTTGTGGCTCTGTGCATGGCTCACTGGCCAGAATTGGTGGGCATCTCCATAGCGACGGTTCCAGGGCTCAGAAGGGAAACGGTTTTTGCCTTTCGTGCTGCGATAGAAAACCATCACCTTGAAGGGAAATGGAAGGCAAGGCCCCTTGGCAAGATGACACATAAACCCACGAGGGAGGTGAGATCCATTTGAGTTTCGCACCTCTCCTCTTCCTGGGTGCAGGAGCTAGAATGAGGCTGGGCACCCAAGGGGTTCAGCTCTCCACTTGGCCACAGACGTTCAAGGAGCAGAAGGCACTTTCCGCTTCTCAAACCGATCTACCTCGCAAGACTGTTGTGATGGTAAAGTAGCAGGGGGGAAAACGGTGTAAGTTAGTTTGAGGGCTTCACAAGAAAAGTGGCATATAATTGCCATGAGAACAGAAGAGCCTAAGAAATGTCCCTTGAATTTGGATCGGACCCAAAGCCCTTTTGTTCCCGGCCGTCTTCCTGCCAGTTGCAGAAATTGCGCATGCAGAGAGAAGCGGCGTGTTTTTGTTGGGAGGCCTGTGATCTCTGCTTCATGCTCTTTCACAACTCTTGGGTAGATGCTAGGAAGGCAAGTGGTTGATGCTTAATTTGTCAACGAGGCGTCTTCTCCGGTCACCGCTCCTGGCCTGGATTAATCCAACTTCCTTCCTTCCTTCCTTCCTTCCTGAGAAAACTGTGGCTGTGGCTGGATTCTCTTCCGTGAAGACAGTCGCAAAGGAATCGCTCCGCTTCTTGGCTGTTCCCTTTACTCTTCCTCTTAGCACGTCTGAATGCCATCCACCCACCCACCCGTCCCTCCATCCCTCCAAATAATAGAAATACCCACTTTCACCATCACGTGCCTTGCGTCATGAGAAGTCTACGGCAACAGAATCAGTCTGGAAAACCCTGCAAGGTCTCTGGTTTCTTCTATATTTGAAGAGTTGGTTTTTGCACGGAAGGGAACCTTGAAAGCAGAAAGCCTAAGAATTTCAAGCGTCCCTCCAAAAGAGTTGGACGGCGAAGGAAATTCGATATGTAATCAGGGCTCTGTCGAAGGAGAGAACATTAGGAACCGCATCAATAAATCAGCATTTCCTCCATGATAAGCAATTGATCACTGGTCCTACATCCGTTTTGGAGGAAGCCTTTCTCAGATTTGCAGATCAGTTGTTAATTTGGTGGACTACAGGCCTTAATTAGGTCAAGAGAACATTAATTATATATTGGGCCGCTTCCTCTGCCTGCGCGTCTTTTTAGAGAAACCCTGCACATTTCTCGAGAGGCTCTTTGGAGCTGCTGTACTCGGGTATTTCAGGACAGTGAGGCGCAGACAGTGTGGTGTAATGGTTAGAATTTTGGACCAGGAGAAGAAAGAGATCTGGGATCAGGTTCTAAGAGAGAGCCAACATAGACTTGAGAGGAAATGAAATGACGATGACTGCAGCTAATTTGGGTAGCTTTAAGAAAGGACTAGAAGCATCCAGGGAGGACAGGTGTCCCAGTGGCTACCAGAATGGAGGCTTAGATATTCCATCCAGACTGCAGAAACAGGCCATTTGCAAAAGTCCAAAGCAGGTGAAGGTTTTGCCTTTGTGTTCTGCTTGGGATGCCCAGAAGCAGTTGGTGGGCCATTGTGTGAGATGGGATGCTGGACTAGATCCAGCAGGGGTCCTCATATATCCTCAGAATGCATGCCTAGGTGAGGCCTCCAGGTTGAAGAGACAGGCAGGAAGCCTCTAAAAGCCATTTGCAGGGAGTCCAGAGCAGGTGAAAGTTTTCCCTTCATCTTCTGCTTCGAATGACCAGACGCAAGTGCTGGGCTGTTGTGTAAGAAGGATACTGGACTAGGTGGGGTTGCGGTCTGATCCAGCAGGGCTCCTCTTAGTTTCTCATAAGTTCAACCCTGTACCACCACACTCCCTGTGAGTGGAGGAATCTTCTTTTCTGGTCCAGCTTTAGAATCATAGAGTTGGAAGGGACCTCTAAGGTCATCCGGTCCAACCCTCTGCTCAATGCAGGATTCCCTAAAGCATCCCAGACAGATGTAGGTCCAGCCTCTGATTGAAGACCTCCAGTGAAGGAGAGTTCACAGCCTCCCATGGCAACCTATTCCACTGACTGATGGCCCTCACTGTCAGGAAGTTTTTCCTAATATCTAATCTGCATCGACTCCCTTGAAGTTTTATCCCACTGTTTCTAGCCCTTCCATCTGGGGCAAGTGAGAACAGGGACGATTCCTCTGCACTGTGTCGGCCCTTCAGGATATTTCTCCTCTCAGTCTTCTCTTCTGCAGGCTAAACATTCCTAGATCCTTCAGCCTTTCCTCTTAGGACGTGGTTTCCAGTCCACTCACCATTTTGGTAGCCCTCCTTTGGACTTACTCTAGTTTGTCAACGTCCTTTTTGAACTGGGGTGCCCAGAACTGGACATGGGACTCTAGGTGAGATCTGGCCAAGGTCTGACCACATTCTTGTGTGGCTAGTGCCAGAACGATTTGGTTTCTGCCAATATCTCATGACTCCCTGCATTATTATTTTTTTTTTAATGGAGAACCCAACAGCATGACCTTTCCCCAAGAATCTTTGTCTTTATTTTCAACATTCAGCACCCTCTCTGTGCTCAGAAATTCCAGACAAGTGAAGACGTCAACCTGTTTCAGTTGTAGTCCATTGACACTGATCTTGCATGAGGCGTTTATCCCATTCAGAAGATCATATTTCTCTCTCCCCCCACCAAGGCCAGCTAAAACCTTTTCTCCTTTCTCACATGCCTTCTTATGGGGATATTCTTGGGATTTGAACTTCTGACTTTCTGCTTTCCAGGCGGTTGCCCCACTAGTCCTGAGCTAAGCTGCCTCCCATGTATTTGCCTGAACTGTGAACTGAATTTCTCTCTCTCTCTGGCTCTCTAGTTGTATGTTTCTCCATGTCCACAGTGCTGGAATTCATCACTTGGCGCAATTTCTAGCACTCCCTAAAGGGAACCGATATAACAATTTAAGCTTATTGTCCTATTAACTCATCACAACCTTCTTCAGGGACCAACGCACTGCTTGTGGTTTAATAGGGCAGAGACCAACATGGCTAGGGCTGCCTATAAGTCCAGCATTTTCTAGGAGAGGTCACAATGGTCCTTTAGCTATAAAATTAACTTGCTCCTTGGGTGTCCGTTTCTGAGCTGACACACGTGTGGTTTAAATGCTTCATTTCTGCCTTCTGCAACTGTGAGCGTTTTCCTTCACTTGGTTCTACTTTTTTAATGCCTGCCTGCCTGAAAGCTGTGGCCGGGGTGCGCCTAAGTTTTAATCCTCCATTAATCGTCTTTCATGGTGAAAACATCAACAAAAGTATGAGCTGTTTTCCTTCTGCACTGTCTACCCAGATATCCTGAGAGGTGGCGATAGATCTCAGTTGCAAAGTGGTCTTTAATCCTAAAGTGGGTGACGTCTAAGGCTGTGGTCACACCCTTGACTTTAACCTCCTTCAGCCCATCTTCAGGCCTGACTTGCTCACACACCTTTTCATTTCTATCCGTTTTATTTGTGGACTTTCCACACTCCTGAATGGAAAGTCCACAAGTAAAATGGATAGAAATGAAAAGGTGTGAGCAGTCAGATGTGAAGGTGGACTGAAGGAGGTTTAAAATGAAGGTGTGGCCACAGCCTAGAGGTGTGTTACTCAAATGCTCTTTGGGGACTGCTGGGCTTTGAAGTCTGAACAGACCTGGGCTGCCTTCCCATTCAAGATTTAAAGAGATTTGGGGTCGTTTTCAGAGCTCAGTATTCCCAAAGGTTCAAAGGAGCCTGCAGCTTCTGAGGATTAAAGGTCCTGAAATGCAGATTAGCTGTACTTGGATCCAAAGAGGTCTTGCTGCTGGATTTAGAAATAATCCTCACTATTTAGCAATGGGAATGCAAGCAGATTTTTTTAGGTGGGAGGGAACCGTGCTTTAGGGGCGTTCTCTTCAGTTTCTCCTGATCCAATAATAAGCCATCATTTCCTTCCCTTTTCTCCCGGCTCTCGCCATTACACACTAAGGCAAGAATGAGCAGCAGCTTACAATGTAATGAGAGATCAGACATTACAATGTAACGAGGTATCAGGCCCTAGCAGGGAGAGTGATTTTACTTAAAGAGACAGCGACCGGAAAGACTTTGCCCTCGATGCCTGCCATTTCATGCTGGTCTGCTGAGCCGATTCAGCGCAAAGCTGGTGGCTCTTAAATGCCTGCCTACTTCTTCCCTTCTCCCTCCCTTCCCCATCGCAATCTCTATTCCCTCCCTTCCCCACCTGGTTATTCCCTCCCCCCTGCCATTTCTCTGCTCTGATGTACCAATATGACACAAAACAAAGAGGAAGTGGTTTTTAATCTTCCACTGCTGTGCTACGGTTTGGGGAAAACTGCTGCCACGATCCAAATCAGGGGCAGGCTTATATATGGGGTGGGGTTTGAATCGCCCACCCTGATGAAATCATGGCATGACAGAAAAGAGAGGGGGTAGGGGGTTTCTCCCCTGCAGGTCCGCATAATAAGCTACCAGTGGGAATGTGAAAAAACAGCTCACTGCCGATTAAAAAAAATCCTGGATTAAAACACAGACTAAATTGTCCAGTGCGAATGCAACCCCGGCGATTGACAAAATGGATGGCCAATTGCATCATGCCCTGAAGGAAGCATGGGAAGAAAAGGGTGGGGTACAGGTTGAAGCAGGGCGTGCAGCCCTTGTGCTGGAAAGAGAAGCCATTGGGCTGCTAACAGCAACTCTGAATACGTGGACTTTTCTTGGCTGAAAAGGCTTCAGAGATATTGTGCATTATCTGGGCCCCAAGAGCTGCGGCGTTCCCTTGGTGGGAAGCTGAGATTCTATCCCTCCTTCTCGCTGTTGACTTTCCTCTCCTTCCCACCACGCTCTCCGCTCAGCACTGGGATTACTTTGTGGCGTTAATTAGGCGTTTGCCAATTAAAAAGTGCACTTATTGTTTGCATTCGGCGGGGATCTTTTGGTAAATGTTTTAAAAGAAGGAGTGAAATGTTTCTACCCAACCGTTGAAAAGTTAAAAATAAAAACGGGTGTTATGCGTGGGAACGGCACGGAAGATTTCCTTCCTTGAAATAAACTCTCTCCTATAACAGCTGCTTCTGTTGTTGCTTTTTTGGCAACCCTTTGCAAAAGCAAGGGAGGAAACTGGTGCTCCCGTGAAGGGAAAAGGGCCAGACGGGAGAATCCCAGGCGATTGAGCAATTTCCTAAAGACCCCTGGACCTGCGCTGGGAGTTAAGTGGCATTAAGATTCACAGGGCCATGGAGATCTTTGGGTGTGGAATCGAAGGACCGAGTAGGAATTCTCCTCCTCCTCCTCCTCTCCTCTCTCCTCCTTTTCCTTCTCTTTCTCTCCCTCTTCTTCTTTTCCTCCACTTCCTCTCCCCCTCCCCTCCTTTTCCTCTTCCTCCTTTTCCTCTTCCTCCTCCCCTTCCTCTCCCTCTCCCATCTCCTCTGGCAGCCCCAAGCTGAGACAGTTTGGTCTAGTGGTTAAAGAACTGGACTCTTAACTGTGAGAATATCAGGTTTAATTCCACCCTCACCCCACAAAGCCAGCTGGGTTACCTTGGGTGGGTCACAGCTCTCCTCTGAGCTCTCACAGGGTGTCTGTTGTGGGGAGAAGAACAGAGGGTTTATCAGCTGCTTTGAGTCCCCTTAAATGGGTGAGAAAAGCGGGGTAGAAAAGCCAACTCTTCTTCTTCCTCCTCCTCCTTTAAAATATCCTGTTGACAAATTTATGAACACACTAAGACCCCACCCAGATGGAGAAAAATTAATACCATTATGCCATTGCTGGGGTGGGGGGAGGGGTCAGCTTATAGCATAGAATCGTAGAAACCTAGAGTTGGAAGGGACCTCTGGGTCATCCAGTCCTTCTCCTCTCAGTCTTCTCTTCTGCAGGCTAAATATTCCTAGATCCTTCAACCTTTCCTCATAGGACATGCTTTCCAGGCCACTCACCATTTTGGTAGCCCTCCTTTGGACTTGCTTTAGTTTGTCAATGTCTTTTTTAAATTGGGGTGCCCAGAACTGAGCACAGGACTCTAGATGACGTCTGACCGAGGTAGGGTAAAGAGGAATAATTACTTCTTGTGATCTAGACCTAATACTCCTCTTGATACATCCTAGGATGGTGTTTGCCTTTTTTGCAGCTGCATCACATTGCTGACTCCTGCATCTTTAGGTAGCCCACCATAGCCCCACTCGCCTCTCCTAAAAAGTGCAGAACACTGTTGTTGGAAAGCTCACTGCTGGTTGTGGATTCTTGACCTGAAATGATGCTTTTAGGCTTCTCTCCTATCTTCTGC
Organism: Aspidoscelis tigris stejnegeri; assembly: GCA_023333525.1. Classification (NCBI taxonomy): domain Eukaryota; kingdom Metazoa; phylum Chordata; class Lepidosauria; order Squamata; family Teiidae; genus Aspidoscelis; species Aspidoscelis tigris. Next base: position 10,413,710 of record JALMGA010000020.1, read on the forward strand.
ACAGAGCCGCCATTATCAGTCCTTCCAGGGCCCATGCATGGAGGGCTGAAATGGCCAACCACCCTTGGCCGCTGGATGGTGGCCGCGTCCCTGTGCACATCAAGGGATCCGATGGTGGCCACGTTGCTTAGATTGTGCCTCACAAAAATGTGCCCTAGCGCCACGGGTTCCAATGAAGCTTCCTGCTTCATTGCAGAACTGAGACGAAAGGTTCCACCCTGATATGCAAAAGCTGTTTGAGCTTCTCCCCATGGTGAGATTTGCTTCCATCCCTTGCCTTACCCTGTTATCATTCTGCGTGCGTGCAGAGAGCTTTGGATAAGGGACAGCGGCAGCAAAAGAGGCAGGTTGTTCCCTCCGCCGAGAACACACAAACCGCATTCCTACAGAAGGAAAATAAAAGGGGGAACCGGCTGCTGCACTTTAGGGCTATCACTCCACGGCCCTGCCTGCTGCCTTGCGCCTTGTGTCGACGTCTGACATCTTCACGTTTTGGGGAGCTTTGCAATCCTATAGCCATGCCATCAAGACTAGGCAGGGCCTCGGGGAGCCGAAATCTGGGAAATGGATAAGCATGCATCTATCTGCGCTCTCTGCAGGCCGGATTCCCTGTGCGCGACTCCATCTGTTTTAACTTTCTTGCTACAAAGAACTCCCAGTGTTTTACAGTTTGGATGATATTCACACTGTGAGCCAGTTTGGTCTAGTGGGTAAGGAGCCAGACTCTTATCTGGGAATACTGGCTGTGATTCTGCACTCCTACACAAAGCCAGCTGGGTGACCTTGGGCTAGCCACAGCTCTCTTCTGAGCTCTCACAGCCCCACCTGGCTCACTTGGTGTCTGTTGTCAGGAGAAGAATAGAAAGCTTTGTCAGCCGCTTTGAGTCCCCTTAAGTGGGTGAGAAAAGTGGGGTAGAAAAGCCAACTCTTCTTCTTCTTCTTCTTCTCCTCCTCCTCCTCCTCCTTCTTCATGCCCACAAGTGGTAGGGTTCAAAGGTGTCGCAGGTGGGCCACAAAGGTTTGGAGGACACTGATGTCTCTGTTTTCCCCTTGGGGCAGCTTTGTTGTTCCTCTGCTCCCCTGAAAGACTCTTATAGTGACTTGGACCCCTGGGGCAGGTGGGAGACACCTGGAGGATGAGGTGTGGCTCAGGTGTGGCTAGATCACTCCAGTAAGGCATTTCATAGCTGCTGGTCAGGTTGACCTGAGAGGAGGTGGTGGTGGAGAAGGAGAAAGGAATAAGTTGAATAAATAGATGCTTCAACATATTTTTGAAAGTGTAGCTGGCCGATCTGAGCACGTGAGACAGGTGAATCGATCTGTCAAACACAGAAGAAAGTCAGGATGAAACCTGGGGGTCGAGGCGGGGGGAGGGAAGGCTGGATTCAACTTGTAAGAAATATTTGGAAAAGAGACTTTCCTGAATAATTTCTGAGAAAGGCACCAGCTGTGCAACTGTCTTATAGTTTATTACCCTCCTTTCTTCCTTCTGGACAGCCAGGCAGATGGAACCAGCTGTCCTCTGTAAGGTTTCCGGTGACCCTCTTTAGCATTCTGGGCACGGGAGGAACACTCAGGCCTTGGAATCATTTTAGCACTGGGATGCTGAGCATATTTGCAAACCCATATTTTAAAAGTGTACTGCAACCCACTCTATTGTTGGAGGAAGTCATAGCAGGAGTGGTGGTCTTCTTCTATTTTATTAAGTTTCAACCTTTTGGTTGTACCACCTCTTTCTATAGTTGATGGGGATGGAGACTCAGGATAGGGCCTTCTCTGTGGTGGCCCCCCAGATTGTGGAACAGTCTCCCCACCCCCTTGTTCCAGGCACCTTCAGTTAATACCTTAAAAACAATGTTAAAAAGACACTTATGTACCTTGGCATTTTGAAATAAGGAAACTTTTCCCCTTCTCCACATTCAGTTATTATTTTAGTATCTTATTGTTTTTAATATGTTCATTTTTTATTTTGTTTTCTGTTGCTGTTACTTGCCCTGAGACCTTCAGGTATATAGGTTGGGATATAAATGCCAATCAATCAATCAATCAATCAATCAATCAATCAATCAATCAATCAATCAATCAATCAATCAATCAATCAATCAATCAATCAATCAAATACAAAACAATACAAAAAGATAAAAGACAAAGTTAAAGGGCCTTCCAGAATAAAAATGTTTTTACCTGCTTACAGAAGGCAGGAAGAAATGAGGCCATCCTAGCTTCCATGGGGAGGGAGTTCCAAAGTTTAGGGGCAGCCACTGAAAAGGCTCTGAGAAGGATGTGGGACACAGAGAAGGCCAAGTAGTTGGAGAAAGAAAGCTGGCATTCATAAACTGGCATTCATATCAAAAGCGAGATCAGGCAGCCCCAAACGCCCGTAACTATCCAACAGCTATTATTTCTCCCCTTGGAGACGCAGCTGGGTCACATCCAGGCGCCCTCCTCATCTTTTCCTTCCCATAACTTCCTTGAGGCCGTGACCTTTGGCGGTCCCCCCCTCTTGTGGCTTCCTTGCCCTGACTTCATTCCGACAGACTGCGTGCCCGGCAGTTTATGAATGCCAGCTTTCTTTCTCTAATTACTTTGCCTTCACTGGTGATTATCCGTGCCCTTTCGCCAGGCTTGAAATAGCACCAGCTTAGCAGCGTCGGCTCTCCTAATTTGCCAAAATATGGATTCAAAGTTTGCTCAGCATTCAACCTGCAGAGGCTGAGTCACTCCGTCAACAAAGCCAAGAGGGAACATCGCGGTTATTGCAACAGCTGCAAACATCCTCTTTGATCCTGCGGGAAGCAGAAATTACTCCAGGGCCAAGAGGAAAGGCAGGCAGGGAGCGCTTGGTTCTCTTTAATTATTGGTCAGGCTTCCTTCCTTGGGAGGGGGCTTCCCTCCTATGAAATTCACAGCGTACAGGATGAACAAGCATGCAAAAAGGGCAGAATTACAGGGTGTTCGCCTTGGCCCTGACGTGGGCTGCCCAGAGACAAATATCCGTATTCATATTGAATTGAATATCTGGACGTTCATTTTTTGTTATTCGGATACATTCGGTTTTTTGAATATTCAATTCGTTACTAGTCACCAACGTTGTACTTGGAGCACTAGCCATCTTTGGCGCTTCCCTCCCCCTGCGACCGAATACTTACCTGATTCGATCCAGGGCCCGGTCCAACACCCTCTGCAACTGCGCATGCGCCACCACCATCGTCCTGACAGTGCAGATGCTCTGCGCATGTGCAGTCATGTCTATGGTCGTCTGAGGTGCCAGCATCCTTGCATGGCACCCTGGGTTACCCCGGAGCACCAGAAGAAGAGCGAATGCTCCTGCCCTGTAAGTCTCTTGTTGACGCTGGTGAACGTACAATGAGTGCACTTCTGGTGAGGGTGAGCACGCTTGGAGGCTGTAATAGCCTAGTCCGTGGGCGTACGCTCTTCACCAGTGGTTCACCAGAGAGCATAGTGCAAATAGGCTTCAGGCAGCTCATCTTGAGGTCTCCATGGTGCTGAAACAGGCCTCGTCTTGCCCTTTCCACCAGCAGTCTTTGGACCAGGACCAGAGATGAGGAAATTAAATACGGAGTAGCAACACGTTACTTCTCTATTTTATGGATGGTTAAAAGGAGGACATTAAAGGCTGTATAACCGCATACTACTTTTACGCACTATTATTTATTTATTTACTCATGTGTGGTTAGAATATCCTGTGTCCATTTCTTATTACGCAACGCCAGGCTAATGTTTGAGTTTTCAACCAACCATCACTCCTGGATCTTGCAGGATAATAATGATGGTCCTGATTTCAGAGCTTGGGAGCTTGGTGGGGGCTATTTCTTAAACCTGAACCAGAACTGGAGAGACAGCCATCCAGATGATATGGCGCTCTTGATAAGGTCTAGCTGCTTTTGCTTAAGAGGGGACCTGAATGAAGGATAAAAAATCATGCATAGGATAGGAAAGGTAGACAGAGCAAAATTCTTTTCTCTTTCACACAACACTAGAACCAGGGGGGCATCTATGAAGCTGATGGGCAGGAGAGCCGGATCAGACAAGGGGAAGGATTTCTTCACCCAAAGGGTCATTGGTCTATGGAACTGGCTGCCAGAAGAGGTGGTGACAGAAACCAGCCTAGATGGCTTTAAGGAAGGGTTGGACAAATTCATGGACGACAGATGTATCAATGGCCACTAGAATGGATGCCTAAGTGCATCTTTCAGGCTGGGGAGACAAGCAGGAGGCCTCTAAGGCCATTTGCTAGGATTGGAGAGCAGGAGATTTGCCCTTCTCTCTGCTTGAGATGCCCATGGGCAATTGGTGGGCCACTGTGTGCAACAGGATGATGGACTGGATGGGCTGTGGCCTGATCCAGCAGGGCTCCTCTGAGGTTCTTATGTTCCTTTGTCCTTTTCTGGTCCTTTAGATTCTGGGCCAAGGCAAACAGTTGCAACCCATTCCCCTTTGCTTTCCTGACACATCTTCCCAACCCTGTTAAAAGGAGTTTATCTGGCATCTGGGAGGGCTGTTAAAAAAAAAAGAAACAAAGGAAGTGTGCCAAGTCACTTCAGATGCTCTGTTCCCGAGGAGAAGAGAACGGACATGTGCTTCAGGTGTTAGCTGAATGCTAATGCGAGGCACAGTGGTGCTCTGAGGCTGGAACAACAGCTCTCGCTTCCAGTTAGAGGGAAGCAAGGCTTAGGTGGCTGTTTGATGAGGTGTTGGAGACCCGGGAGACACCTGAGTATTTGAGAGAAATTCTGAAACAGACACATTTTACGTTCCAGTGCTGGTCTCTGGAAAAGATTATCTGTCTGTCAATCTGTCTTATCTGTCTATCGTCCACCCCATTCATCTGTCCATCTGTCCATCCATTCACCTATCTACCTATCTACCTACCTGCCTGCCTGCCTGTCTATCTATAGCCAGTTTGGTCTAGTGTTTAAGGAGCTGGACTCTTGTCTGGGAATACCAGGTTCGATTCCACCCTTCCCCACAAAGTCAGCTGGGTAGCCCTGGGCTAGTCACTGGTCTCTCCTGAGCTCTCACAGCCCCACCAACCTCACAGGGTGTCTGTTGTGGGGAGAAGAACAGAAGGTTTGTCAGCCTCTTTGAGTCCCCTTAAATGGGTGAGAAAAGCAGGGTAGAAAAGCCAACTCTTCTTCTTCTTCTAGAGACCATGGGTGGAACATCACCCTTCACCAAGCCCATGAACAGATCTCAAGAGGGAAGGTTTGCCAGGATTTTGCCCTGGACCTCCCACCCCCCAGAGGTTTTGCGTTTCACACACAAAGGGAGGCTGGCTTCTGAGCGGTGCTTCCCGCGTTCTTTCTTCCTAAAGAGCCCTCCAGCCCTGTCCACGCACTGAGATGTGGGAAAGGGTCCTCCCCTGTGGAAATCCCCCAGCCCGGCCTTGCTGCGGGGCACTCTCTGCGCATCATGCGCTCCCCACCCGGGGGAGACCGCTTGGGCATTTTTGTCGCGTGCGAACATGAACACGGGCTCGGGTGCGTTCCCACACCCACCTGCCCACCCACCCAGGAGCACCCATCACCCATCGTGCCTTCCCAGCCTGCGCGCGTGCGTGTGTGCATGCATGCGCGCGCCCTCCCACACCCCTTGTGCAATGCCCAGGGCAGGTGGGCGCAGTTGCTGGCTGAGCTGCCGGCTGAGGCTTTTCTCCCCCCCCCCCCGTTCCTTCCTTCCTTCCTTCGCCCCCCCCCCCCCAGGCCCAGACTGATCGCAGCAGCAGGGGCTCCGCTTGCCAGGGGGGAGGGAGACCTGCCATTGATCTGCCTCCCGCGCTGAGCCCAAAGGGTTGCGCATGCTGAAGGCGGGCGGGCAGGAGCACAATTGAGCCACAGCTGGACCCAGGGGCGGGCGGGCGGGCGGGCGGGCGCCCAGATGCGCGCATCGCCCTCGCTCTCCTCCTCCTCCTCCTCCTCTGCACGTTGCTGTCACTGCGCGTAATGTAGCAGCAGCAGCAGCGCGCGAGAGACAGACAGACAGACAGACAGATAGACGGGCACACGGGCGCGCGCACAGGGGTCCTCCCCTCCCCTCCTCTGCCCTGCCCTGCCCTCCCCTCCGCTCGCCCCCTCCCCTTCCAGGTGCGTTCCCGATCCCGTCGCGCGCTCGCTGCCTCTTCGCCCGTCCAGACGAAACCCGGAGCTGCTGCCTCTTCCGTGTGGATCTCTGCAGCGCGTTCCCTTCGGGTTCCTTGGCCTCCAGGTGAGAGACTTCTGGGTGGCGGGGGGGGGGGGGGAGGGAGGTCTCTTGCTCACTCCCCCGCGGGGGATTTCAACAGCAGCAGCAGCAGCCCAAGGGAACGGGAACGGAACGGAACGGGGCGCGATCCGACGCTCCCTCGCTCGGCTATTAGGCGCGCTGTCGGGCTTGGCGCTGGGCTCTGGCTGGGGGGGGGGGTCGTGGATCGAGTGGGGAGGGCGGGGGGGCTCCGTGCCAGGCTGGGCTCCAGGGACCTGTGCGCACCGCCCCGTGGGGTCGTTCCTCCGCCTTGCCCGGGAGGGGGGGGGCACCTCGGCCGGCTGCTCCGCTGGGCGAACCGGGTAGAGCGAAGGGGTCGCCGAGCTGGGACTCCGCGGATCCCCGGCGGGCGTCGAGCCCTGGGAAGGGACTTGCTGCTCTCCGGCCCGCTGGCCTCTAAGAGCTCCATCCCCCGCCGGCCTGGAAGCGGGAGGAGACCCGCGTTGGCCCTGCCGGTTCGGTCCAGTGCTTAGGGAGCCGGACTCTTATCTGGGAAGAGCGGGTTTGATCCCGCTCTCCTCCGCGAAGCCGGCTAAGTGACCTTGGGCGAGTCACAGCTCTCTTCTGAGCTCTCGCTGACCTCACCGGGTGTGGGGAGAAGAACAGAAGGTTTGTCAGCCGCTGCGAGTCCCCTTAAATGGGTGAGAAAAGCGGGGCAGAGAAGCCAGCTCCTCCTCCTCTTCCTCTTGCCCTCCCCTGGGGAAGAAGCAGAGAGAGCGAGAGCGTCTCTGCGCATACCTGGGGAGTGGAGCCGCCGCGCTGCTCTTCGCCCGGGGAAGCCGAGGCTCCCGAGCGGCGGCGCTTCGCCCATTGCAGCAAAGCCGGGGGGCGGCCGGGTGTGGCGCGGCGCAGTCAGCCAGCGCTCTCCGGCCACGGGCAACCTGTTCGAGGCAGAGCCCCGGCTGCAGAATTCCCGGACTGAGGCCGGGCTGTGGGGGCAGGTCGAGTGGCCAGGGAGCCAGTCTCTCATCTGGGAATGCCGGGGCTGATTCCACTCTCCTCCACGAAGCCAGCTGGGTGACCTTGGGCGAGTCACAGCTCTCTGCTGAGCTCTCACAGCCCCACCCACCTCACGGGGTGTCTGTTGTGGGGAGAAGAACAGAAGGTTGGTCAGTCGCTCTGGGTCCACTTAAATGGGTGAGAAAAGCGGGGTATAAAAGCCAACTCCTCTCCGCTTCTTGTTAGATCCGTGTGCCACGCACCCTGGGAGCCCAGGCAGGCAAGACTGCCTTTGGGCTTTTCTCCAAGCCATCTGGGGCAGGGCTTCAGCTGCCCGCCGGTGGACTGAGACTGGCCTTGTGCCGCGGCCCTGAGCCAGCCGCGGCCCATATGGCTGCCTGGCTCCTGAGCTGGCTGGCCGTTGGGGGACTCTGCACATGCTTAGAGTCACCACTGGCACAGTGCACAGGAGCTCAGATTCCGCTCCTTTTACTGGGAGGAAGGGTGGGTGGGCAAGCAGGTAGGTGGGATTCCACCCTCATCACGCCCCCAAGTTGGAGGAACAGGCTTTGTGGGACTGTGCTCCCCTTGCTGCTGGGTCCCCACCTGGGAGGGCGAGACCACCTGCTCTTCCTTGCCATGGGCTGTCTGGGCTGTAAATGTGCACCAACCCAGGAGGGGGAGGGGGAGGAGGAGGAAGAGGAAGAGGAGTTGGCTTTGCTACCCCACTTTTTTCACCCATTTTAGGGGACTCACGGTGGCTGACAAAGCTTCTGTTCTTCTCCCCACAACAGACACCCTGTGAGGTAGGTGGAACTGTGAGAGCTCAGAAGAGAGCTGTGACTGGCCCAAGGTCTGGCTTCGTGGAGGAGTGCAGAATTAGACCCAGTGTCTACTTGAGTCCAGCACTCTAACCACTAGACCAAACTGGAGGAGGGGGAGGCAGATGGGTGGATGGATGGAAGGACAGACGGATGGCCATGGTGGCATGAGCTGAGTGGTGCTGGGATGGTGTTAATGGTCCCAGACTGGGGTGGCTGGGTGGGTGTTCTTCCATCCCATAGTGTCTTGAGGGAGAGTCCTTTGTCCTGGGCCGGGTGATGAAGATGAAGATGTCTGGGCGCAGGGCGGTAAGAGAAGAAGAAACCAACGATCCATGTCTAGCTGCACTCAAATGCTGGCGAGCCTTGCCTTTTGGACTGGGACTTGGGAGCCCTGAGTTCGAGTGTCTGCTTAGCCACAAATAATAATAATCTCTGGTCACCTTTTCTGGCCTGCTCACTGCTTCATGGCCCGGTCTACCTTGCAGGGCAGGGAGGAGGAAGACGCACACACCGCACCCTGCCTTAAGATCTTTGGAATGAGAGCAGAGCGTGAGCGAGTGCATTCGTTAAAGGGGGGGGGGAACAGCAACCAAACCTCAGAACTTTAGGGAAGGGAAGGGTTAGATAAACTCCTTGAGTTGGAGGCCACCAAAGGCCATTGGCAGGAATCTGAGAGCAGGTGAAGGTTCTGCCCTTGCCTTCTGCTGGAGATGCCCAGAAGCAACCAGTGGGCCACTGTGTGAGACAGGATGCTGGACTAGATGGGCTGTGGCCTGATCCAGCAGGGCTCCTCTTGGGTTCTTATGGACTAGATGGGCTGTGGGCTGATCCAGCAGGGCTCCTCTTAGGTTCTTATGGACTAGATGGGCTGTGGCCTGATCCAGCAGGGCTCCTCTTAGGTTCTTATGGACTAGATGGGCTGTGGCCTGATCCAGCAGGGCTCCCCTTAGGTTCTTATGGACTAGATGGGCTGTGGCCTGACCCAGCAGGGCTCCCCTTAGGTTCTTATGGACTAGATGGGCTGTGGCCTGACCCAGCAGGGCTCCCCTTAGGTTCTTATGTGTCCCTGCTCCCTGGATCTGCAGCACTGCAACTCCTTTTGGAAACAGAACATGAATTTCAGTTCCTGCATTGAGAGGCTAGGAACAGTAGCAGAGCCTTTATCGTCACAGCTAAATGAGTCAAGTTTTCTCCTTTCTCTATCACCTGCACTGCTCCCAGCCCCCAGCCGGCTTGAGCACCCTGTGAGGTGGGGCGGGGTTGTGAGAGCTCAGAAGAGAGCTGTGACTAGCCCAAGGCCACCCAGCTGGCTTCGTGGAGGAGGGCAGAATCAAACCCTCTATTCCCAGATAAGGGTCTGGCTCCCTGACCACGAGACCCAACTGGAAAGGGAAGCTCCAGGGCTGCTTTGTGTTGGGAGAGATCTCTGGAGAAGACCCCCCCAGAGCGAGAGAACGCACCGGCAAGGCGACAAGCTGTTTTCTTTCAGTCTTATTTAACTCTGAAGAATCCACCTTTGGGTCAGCTAACGTGGAAAGAGAATCACTCCTCACTTTGCCTCTCTGAAAGTGGGCCGAAGCTGGATTAAAACTTAGGTGTGGACGCAAGCAGTGCCAGATGGTTTGGTTCTAGCACCAGTTTGGAGTTGGTGGTCGACGCACGAGCTGAAGCTTAGTGGTTTGGTTTGGCTTGGCTTGTTTTTTTCTTCAAGCACCCCGGGTGGTTCAGTTCACGTTTGAGCCAAGTGAACCATAGCGAACCAACCTTGGTTTGGGTTCGAATTGAACAGGGTTCCCCCCTCCGAACAACAGGGGGTTTGGTTTGTGTGCAAACTATGCAAACAGCTGGGAACTTCAAAGTAAGTGAACCAGTTGGCAACATCTGGACGACTATAAACTAGTAAGGCAGTGTTCTCAGCTTCCAAATTGCGGCTGACTATGTCGGTTGAATCTCCGGGTATCAGACAGTTTTGTAGCAGAGATCAAGTTTGAACCCAAGACCTTCTTGATCCTGACTCATTGTTGGGTTGTTTAGCCACTCTACCCCACCAGATCTCTGCAGAGACCTCACACCTGCAATACTGTGTTTCTGTGCATAATTTTCAGTCACCCTCTCATTGGTGGGATACCATAGATCCCATAAATGTTCCCTCTATGCCAGACTGCCTTTGATTGAAGGCCTTTAGGCTGCTCTTGGGTGATCCTGTCTGGTCCTGGAGGCTAAGCAAAGCCAGGTGTAGTTGATCCTTGGATGGGAGACCACGAGGAAATCCAAGGGCTGCAAGCCAAGGTTGGGAAGTCAAAATTATCCTAGAAGTAGACGGTGGCAGCCCCCTTTTCTCTATTGCTACCAAGAAACCAAATCGATCAGTTCGTGTTCTTCCCAGGAATTGAGGCCAGTTTAGTGGGAATTTTACTTTTAAGGCTCGGCGTGTCACTAAATATGATCTGAAGAAGCAGAGACAGCCGTCTTCTGATTCTGATGTCGCAAGGCAATGCTCTTGGAGGCAGGAGGGGGAGGAAAAAAAAAAGCTCTGAAGGTTTGCTGGCCGATTTCTTCCCCTTTTCATGCTGCAAAGATTGATTTTCAGTGGAAAAGAGGGTCTAATTCAGTGGCATTTCCACACAGGCCTTTAGCCTGCTTGACAAAGGCTAAGAGGGCGCTTTTGGCACGCCGAGCGCATGAAATTGATTAGGCTCGTTCTCATTAGCCTTTCTGCACCGTGCGGGTTGTGCAGCCTTTCCGCCTTGATCTCCTCTCTCCCTTCACACATGCTGGATTCCTGAAGACGCTGTGATCTCAGAGAGGTCCATTAAAGAAAGCCAAGCCCTGCCGAGATGGCCGGCGGAGACGCGTACAATGGACGACACCGCTTTCCCCCTGCCAAAGCCCGCTTTAGTGGACAGGCACTTCTTGTCCTGAGAGCCTTTAATGCACTATTCATTCATCCTTTGCTATCCGGGAGGGCGGCTGGTCAGAGACAGTTCCTTCAGGAACCCTGAACGTTTTTCAGACGGCTACAAATGACTTCTCCCATTTTGCACCGTGAGAGTTCCGAGGAGAGGCAGGAAAGGTATCAGCCCCCTCAGCAGCAAAAGGGGTGAGCACCCGGGAGAGGGCCTTCTCAGTGATGGCCCCAACGCTATGGAACAGTCTCCCCCTTGAGGTGCGTCAATCACCTCAAGTGGGGGAAAGCAGGACGCTTCTAAGGCCATTGGCTGGGATTTGAGAGCAGGAGGAGGTTTGCCCTTGTCTCTGCTTGAGATGCCCATGGGCATCTGGTGGGCCACTGTGTGAGGCAAGATGCTGGACTAGGTGGGCTGTGGCCTGATGCAGCAGGGCACCTCTGAGGTTCTTGGGGAATTTAGGCCATGTTGGTTGAACCAGTCCTGGCCAACTATGTCACTTTGTCAAACCAACCTATAGCAAGGGCTGGAATTCAAGCCCATTGCTCTGTTTCTTGCATTCTGGGGGCAGAAATGTGGAATTGTGGAGCTGGCTTGGATTAGATGCTTAAACCTCTTCTTTACTATATCTAGAATTTAGGGTTTTGGCTCCTTCCCAGCCCCACAGCTCTGTGGAATTCACGGAAGGAGACATACCAGTCGTTAGGGTCAAATTCTTGGTTCTGAAGCAGAACCCCAGAAGAATCAGGACAGGCGAGAGGAAATAGTTCTTCATCCAGGGCACGGTTAACCTGTGGAACTCACTGCCACTAGATACTTTGTGAGTGAGGCTTCAAGGCAGCCTGGGGCAACTTTGTGGGCTGTCAATTGTGTTAAGCAGCCCTCGTGGCTTTGGGGTGACCTGCAGTGGGAGAGATTGGCGCGAGTCTAATGCAGCACTTCCCATACAGTGGCCCTCCAGATGTTCCAGAACACCAGCTCCCAGCATTCACCGGGGCTGACCAGGATGTTGGGAGTAGAATGCGGGTAGTTGGTGTTTGGGAACATCTGGGCACTCCATCAGCGGTAGAACTATTGCCAGGAAGGCAGGTCTCAACTCTAACATCTCCCCAGAAATCACTTCGGTATCTAGCAAGAAAAATTCCTGGAGGTATCTTGCTGCACTGGGAGTTTGTTCCAGTTTGGTGGTACCAATGGACTGCTAAAGGACATATGCAGGGCCAGGGGTAGTTGATCTTTGGATGGGAGACCACCAGGAAATCCCAGGACTGCAAGCAAAGGTTGGGAAATCAACAATTATCTGAGAAGTAGCCTGCGGCAGCCCCCTTGTCTCAATCAGTTTGTCTGGCTGCTTGTGTCTTTCAAAGGCTAAGAGGGCTTTGTGATGTTTACTGTAGAATTTGTGTGGATGGAGGCCTGGCTATAAATATTTTAACTGAATGAATAAGCAGTTTGTACGAGCGGTTCAGGGTGACGGCCGCGTCCTCAAGCGGTGCGTCTGTGGTTGCTGGGGAAAGACTATGGCCAAAGGGCCAGGGAATTCAGGATTTTCCCTGGATACTTCATTGCAAGGAACTGGGGGGGGGGGCAGAGGAAGAAAGGGGCCTTTTTGTGGGGCAGCAGGATGATGATGATGATTTTTTACATTTTTTAAAGATATTGTATTTATAAAGAACAGCCTAAAACCTTCTTACATTTCATATTGGATTATTACATTACTTTATTGGGCTTTTTTAATGTGACTTCCTCCATTTTTCTAAATCTTTACTTCTAATTCTCAAAGGCAGTTGACGAAAGGGCTCCAGTCTTCCATTAACTTATCCATTGTTTTATCTTTTAGTCAATTTGTCCATTTGTCCATTCTGGCCAAGTCCATCAATTTAATGGACCATTCCTCTCCTGTAGGTATCTCTCCTACCTTCCCTTTCTCTGCATATAATAGTCCAGCTGCTCTCACCATATATAAAATCAAAGTGTTTATGCTATCCAGACTGTTATATACAATTCTCAACAAAAACAGTTCTGGTTTAAACATAATATTTCTCTTTAAAATTTGTCTCATCTAATTATATATTAGTGCCCAGTACTTTTTTTGCTTTTTCACAACTTTTACATTTCCAACTTCTCGTAGACATATTTTGATATGCTTTCCCTAATTTATGAGGTGTTAAACGCCATCTATACATCATTTTATACATATTTTCTTTCAATAGCATACAGGATATAAATTTCCTATCTTTAACCCACAATTTATCCCCTTGGTCCAATTGGATATTGTATCTAAAATTTCTTGCCTGCGTAATCGTACATTCTTTAACCTGTTCATGTTCCATTTCGATTTGAAGTAATACTTTATACATCATACCAATAGTTACCCTTGCAGCCTTGTTTGATTTTATTGGCAGAGAAACAGAAGTGGTTTGCCATTGCCTACTTCTGGGGAGAGGTTGGGGACTGAAGCAACAATTCTCTGCTTTCCAGGCTGTTTGCTCTACCACTGAGCTACAACCATTCCCAGACTTGATGGGCGTTGCTATGCAGCTTTCTTGGCAGGAATATATAAGTGGTTTGCCATTACCAACTTCTGGAGAGAGGCTGGGGGACTGAACAGGCAATCCTGTGCTTTCCAGGCTAATTCCTCCACTGCTCAGCTAATGGGGGGGGGGGGTTAACCGGGCACTGTGCGATTGCGTTTTTCATATGCAGACGTCTAGATGGAGCCCGTCTCTTCCAATGGAAGCTCATAGATCTAAGGGCAGGTGGTCACAAATGGGGAGCAGCCAGGCAATTGCTGGTCCTGTGGGCATGAGCTTTTCCTCAGCTTCGGTTGCAAGACCCACCCAGGAGGCGGCACATATTTTTCCAGCCAACAATTGCCTATCTCTCATCTGCAGTCACCCACCCTTAAAGCTACAAGCTGCAACAGGTCTCTTTGCAGGCCTACCTGTCTGACAGGGACATGGGGGTCCTCCAGGCAGGAAAAGGCAGGAGGCAATCATGGCCTTGTGCCTGTGGCTGCCAGATCGCTCTGTTATCATCGCTTCTGCAGCTACCCAGTAAACAACAGCTGTTAGTAGAAACCTGCTGGCATTGTTGCAAGATTTCCTGCAACAGCAATATTACAGAACATCACCTCCCTATCCCAGGACTATAATAGAACCTAAGAACCTAAGAGGAGCCCTGCTGGATGAGGCCACAGCCCATCTAATGCAGCATCCCATCTCACACGGTGGCCCACCAGTTGCCCATGGGCATCTCAAGCAGAGACAAGGGCAGACCTCCTGCTTTTGAATCCCAGCAAATGGCCTTAGAGGCCTCCTGCTGGTCCCCCCCAGCCTGAAAGATGTACTTATGCGTTCATTCTAGTAGCCATTGTTACATCCATCATCCATGAATTTGTCCAACCCTTCCTTAAAGCCATCTGGGCTGGTTGCTGTCACCACCTCTTCTGGCAGCAGATTCCTTAGACCGATGACCCTCTGGGTGAAGAAATACTTCCCCTTGTCTGATCTGACTCTCCTGCCCATCAGCTTCATAGATGCCCCCTGGTTCTACTGTTGGGTGATAGAGAAAATAATTTTTCTCTCTCCGCCTTTTCTATACCCTGTGTGATTTTATATCCTTCAATCAGGTCCCCTCTTAAACGCCGTCTCTCCAGATTGAAGAGGCCCAGACGTTACAGTCTGATTTGTAAGGGATTTTGTTCCTGCCCTTTAATCATTCTGGTTGCCCTTTAATGCACCTTTTTCCAGTTCCAGGTTCTGCCTGCATCTGTAGGCACCCTTGAAGAGCCTTTCCAGAAGCCTGGACTCCAGAGGTATGGCAAATGCTAGCTCTGAGATAAATGTATTTATGGCCAGGGAAGACTTTTCTCCCTGGGTCTTATACCTTTGCAATTTATAATATTCACCCCATGGGCGTGTGGTGAGTTTAATCCCTTTCACACCTTGCACCGGGGCAGTTTTAAACAGCTTACTTTTCTATTTAAATTTACTCCAGGTTTGTGGGTTTTTTTGTCTTGCAACGTCCCCCAAAGGAACATAGTGTTATAGAAGCAAAATGCAAACAGACTGCAGATGGAAACACGCCCGTGTGGTGCGGACCCCAATAATTTGGGGAAGGTACCAGGCCAAAAGGTGGCATTCCACGTGGATTTCATCTCCTGAGCTTGCCCTAACAACAACAACAACAACAAGTCCTCTGGGCTTGTTTCACATGCGGAGATCTCATCTCGCTCACCGTTTCGGGAGACTCAGACAATTTTGTGGATGAATTCCCTTGCATTAAGTCACCGGTTTTAGGCTGACGGCCGGACCTTCTTCGTGGGCGAATTCAGCCTGGGTGTAGAGGGGAGAGAAAAAGCTGGGGATGGCACGCAGGTGGTTCAGCTGCCTTCCTTTTAATTGGATGTGATGGCAGATAATTTGATGTCATCTGTGGATTTCAGCAGAGCTTTGCAGCTTCTCCAACGTCTCTCAGCCCATGGTGGGCTATTTTTACAGCTCCAAAAGCTCAGCCTGCCTTTTTTTTGTGGCATTTAGAGGTTCGCTGCCTTATTTTTCTGGAGGGGCAAAAACCTTGTTGCCATGGTGAAGTTGCCGCAGAGGCCCTGGTGGTACAGAAAGGGATGGGTTGTCCTATGTGGCCCAGTAGGTGAAGTGAGGGTAGAAGAAGTGAGCGATTGAATGTGATAGGTCCGAACACCGTGGCTTTTCTTGCAGCGCTGTGTCCACGGAAGCCTGGCTTGGCGGTGGCCGTTGAGAACGTATCTGTTGCAAGTTTTTATATAATTCTAGGACTACAAGAAGGGTTGAAAGCCAACCAGATCTCACACAGAGACCTCCAGCCTGGCAGAAAGGCTGCTCTTCAGGAAGTCCTTCTGGGTTTGGGTTTTCATCCTCCAAGGGACCTGTTAAATTAGATGATGGATTGAGCTGAAAGTGATGGTGGTAGATGGGTAGATGGACATCTGAGATCCTCCTGATAGTTGGAAAGGATCAGGCCACAGCCCATCTCATCCAGCATTCCATCTCACAGTGGTGGTCCACCAATTGCTTCTAGGCACCTCAGGCAGGAGACAAAAGCAATGCCTTCACCTGCTCTCACCTTCTTGCAAATGGCTTTCAGAGGCCTCCTGCCTGTCTCTCCAACCTGGAGCGTATACCTAGGCTCCCATTCCAGTAGCCATTGATACACCTGTCCTCCACGGATTAAGAGAAGCCCTGCTGGATCAGGCCACAGACCATCTACTCCAGGTTCTTGTCTCACCAACGGCTTCTGGGCATCTCAAGCGAAAGACTGATCTTGACTCCCTGCCAGTGGCCCCTAGAGCCCTCCTGCCTGTCTCTCCAACCTGGAGGTGGTACTTAGGCATCCATTCTAGTAGCCATTGATGCACCTGTCTGCCATGAATTTGTCTGCTCCATCTGGAGGACCATGATGAAGTGACCGTCTGCCAGCCTTCCTTCCCACACCAAATGCACAAGGCATGTTTTATGCTCAGCTGGATGGTGATTTTTTTTTTAAACACTCACATGAGCGGATCAGCTCCAGATACACTCTCAAACCCTCCTCTGTATTTTATTTTTACACAACAGAGTGAAATTCAAATCCTTTGCATTAGTAATTACACCAAATTATTCATCCGTTACCCTCCGTACGGAGGGCCCTTGCAGATAAATCCTTTTCTCTCCCGGAAAATGATCTGCTTGATTATGGTGATGAAGTCCCCCAAAATCTCATTGTCAGGGCAATGTATTTCAACAGAGCTCCTTTTCTTTCAGCAGCATCGCAGTAGCAGAGTTCAGTCAGGGAGACAGAAAACATTCTGTCTCTCCATCTGCTTTGGATGTTTGAAAAAAAGGCAGCAAAGCAAAAAAGCGGGCTGAATTTTGATGCATAGGAAGTGCATATTACCTGCCAGATGAGAAGGCAGCAGTGGAACGCAGTGGTTAGCATCCCGGTTCAGGATCTCAGTGGCCCTGGGTTCAAATTTCCACTTGGCGGAGGAAACCGAACCGAGAGATTAGATGAAATGGAGCCATTTCCTCCTGCTTGTGGAAAGCAATGGAACAATTTGTCTGAAACCTTCGTGTGGCCTTTGAAAAGGGCTTTCTTTTCCAAAGGGATTTTTTTTTTGCTATTTCCCCCCCCGCTCCGTTTCTAGCAAGTTCTGAACTGAATGCAAAGCACACTTTGTCCAGTTGACCGATTCACTGCCAAACTGAACAACTGGGGTTCGGTTTGACGGCAAACTGAATGTGTGATTTTTTATTTATTTATTTATTATTTGTATTTCTATCCTACATTAAACCCCAAAGGTCTCAGGGCGGGTAACGAGATTTAAAATCAGACATATATTAAAATGACAACACTAGTGAGGTCGGTGGGCACCAGGGAGAGCGCCTTTCCGGTGTTGGCCCCCAGGTCATGGAATAGTCTCCCCCTTGAGGTGCATCTATCACCCTCACTGTATATGTTTAGGAAGGCAGTGAAGACGCACCTCTTTGCCCTGGCCTTTACTGCCTTCCTAAACACATACAGTGAAGGAGCCTGGCGCACCTCAAGGGGGAGACTATTCCATAGTCTGGGGGCCATCACTGAGAAGGCCCTCTCCTGGGTGCTCACCCCTTTTAATAGTGGGAGTTTCTGCACATTTCTGGCGGGGAGTCTCTTCTGTCTAATTGGTCCCCCTCCCATTTTGCCCTCCTGGTTTCCTTGAGAGTGAGATCAGTCCTGCTCTGGAAAAAAAGAGAAAATCTTGGGTGTTGCACCCACTTGGCTCCCTTCCGGCAATCAATTGCTGTTCCTGGCACGGCTCTCGCTTCTGTTCAGGAACTGGGCTGCTTTGATTTCATCGCCCTGCAACGCGATACCTCTGGTTAATATTCGAGGGGGAAATTGCTCTCCTGCCTTCGTCAAGCCCCACTGCAATCCCTCTTGCCTTGTCTGGGAGCGCTCTGGGCCCAGGGTCCTCGTCCTGCATTCAACCGCTGCCACAATGGAGGGGGCAGATGGAAAGAAGCCAGCAATTCTGCACCTTTTGTGGTGGCACCAGAGAGGAGGAGAAAAAGAAGAAGAGTTGGCTTCTCTACCCTGCTTTTCTCACCTGTTTAAGGGGACTCAAAACGGCTGGCAAACCTTCTGTTCCTCTCCCCACAACAGTCACCCTGTGAGGTAGATGGGGCCGTGAGAGCTCAGAAAAGAGCTGTGACTTGCCCAGGGCCACCCAGCTGGCTTTGTGGAGGAGGAAGGAATCAAACCCAGTATTCCCAGATAAGAATCCAGCTCCCTAACCACTGGACCAAACTGAGAAAGGCAGGGATCCTGCTCCTTTCAGAGCAGCACCAAAGAAGGAACTCCACTCGCGCGGAAGATTTTGGCTGCCAGTCTCTTCTCATGTGCCAAGGGTGGGTGGCAAGACGTCCATCTCAAAGCCCAAGCCACAAGCTTCAATGGCTGACCTATGGCCTTTCCCAGAGACCTCCTCCTTCTCTTGGGGATACTTAGGATCCTTGAGTCTGGACTGCTAATTAAGCCCCTTGTGCTCCACCACTGTTCTCTTTTTCCACCAAGTCTCTCCCTTGAGCCTTTTATCTTCCCCTTATAGTTTATGCTTGGCTTGCATCGGCCTGTCACTTTTGATCATGGTTTTTTGCCTTTTGCAGGATTTTAGAGCCCCCCCCCCCCGGGCATAACCAGATTGAAGAAGATAAAATCATGCAGGGAATAGAAAAGGTGGATAGAGACAATTTCTTTTCTCAATCACACAACACCAGAACCAGGGGGCATCGATGAAGCTGATGAGGAGGAGAGTTGGATCAGACAAGGGGAAGGATTTCTGCACTCAGAGGGTCATCGG